>JASDDO010000004.1:260208716-261458716 GCA_030015575.1 Agapanthus africanus
AGGTTAGGTAACTAACGGCAGAGCGGGGTAGGTCTAGCGCGGGTGTAAGACATAAGCAATGTCTATATAATATATCACATATACTATATCCAGTATCTATCTCAACATATACAGTGATCACATCACAGATAAATCGCAGCAGAACACAACATATGAAATATTGGATATACTAGGATTTTCGGGTTTTATTTTAAGCCAGTATAAAACACGGATTCCACCGTCATGATGAATAGCCAAACCCACATCCCTATACCCCTACGAGAGAGGCAAGCAACCCTCCCAATTCTAGAGTTAGGAGACCCGGTCTCGACTCCTCGAGATGGTATCCCACTGGACCCTAGAACCCGGTTACTTGTGCTCCCCGCCTTGGGTCAATCCTAATGCGGAAAAGTAAATAATATACAATTGTGATAGCATCCTCAACCTGGAAGTTCCCCAATAAACGAATATTACATACAACGAATTTTACATGAATGAAAATGAAAAACTTTCATCTCACATAAAACCCCCGTCTATTCAAACACGATGATCCAATATAACATATCCCAGCAACACATAACATCACATGTCATCAACATAAGTAAATATGCGTATCACAATTGTCGTTGATAAATAGCAACGAAACCGGCGATACACCACATATTACACTTACGGTCGCAGAAAAGAAAGTGAAAAACTACAACAGTTGGAATCCGCAACCACCTTAGACATCATAAACCCGAAATATCACATACTTTGGATTTCATGCCTAACCAAATGAATTCCTTAGACATCGCATGCCTAACAATTATAAACCCCGCACTTTAGTCTCAATATCGAAAACACTTTTCAATAACAAGTCGGGCAATTCAACAAGATTTCCGACATCCTGATCGAATGCTCGTCGGAAACTTTAGTAGACGGCCACACCCCTCGATACCGTCAACGAAGTGCACTAAGGCGAAACACCGCTGCTGCGAGCACCCGAACGGATGCTTTTGGCGACGGGGTTCTCCTACAGTCACTTGGACGGGGCTATGGGGCGTGGCTATCTAATAAGGTTACCCGGCGAGTATCCGCGTACGCTACGTGATTGCGACAGACTTTTGATCACATCAAAATCCCGGGGCAACCGATCAAAGTAGACTAAACTGCTACATTTATAAAATTCAAATTAGTTATCTCATAACTATTTTTGTAGATTCCAAATATTGTATCCCATCACATAATATCCGGATGACATTGAACTTTTCGATCGATTCATCAAAGTCCCAGAATTTCCGGACAGCTCAACACTTGATCACAGTTCAATAATACTCAGAATATGCTACAGTACCTATGCACCAGCCGTAGAAGGGCAGACCCAAGCCTCACTCATGTCACCACGGAACAACGGCAAACCCTAGGGTATGACCGTGGTTCCGCGATCAAAAAAGTCGAGTTAGGGTTTCATTCTTCTAGAGGGTTCATAGAATTACTTGCATGTTTTCCCTAATACATTAAACTTGGAAAAATGAGTTTTTGATAATTGTTCAAACTTTTTAACTTCGCCTATACAATATGTGAATAACCCAAAACAATGTTAAAACTATGAATACGAAACACTCCGAATTGTTTATAATGTAAGATTACATCTCATGCAAAATTAGCAAAAACAAACAACACCTGAAACATCAAAACCCAGTTACTAGAACACAGTGAAAATTTCTGGCAGATCCAACAAAATGTGGCCGGCCCCATTCCTATTGATCTCTGCCGAAATCCGAGCAAACCCCCAGAATTTTTCATGGTGTTCATGATATATCCCATATAACACTTTGTACTTGTTTAAAAAAAATTTTAACAACATTTTAAATTCGACAGAAACTTCAATTTCGTGTTTCAAGTTTCGAAGTATTTCGGTTTCTTAATCTTAACAAAATCCGTCTAAATTTCTAGCATGGCTCTGATACCACTGTAGGGTTTCCTAGCACGACAGCAAGGTTTCGGGAGGTAACGTCCATGCCAAATTCAAAAATTTGCCGTTCTAGCGAACCCTAACCCTAGAATTGTATACTAGAAATCGGACGGAATGAAATGCAAACAACTTTGCATAAGAAAGTGAACAAGGAATACAACCTTTGTAGACCGGTCCTTCACTTCATTAGCTCCGTGTAGTAGTCCCTTCGCTGTGTTCATGAAGTCCCAGACTCTAGAGAGGCTCCCTTAAAGAAACGAACATGCTTGCTTCGAAGTTTTCGAGGCCGAAGATGATCTACGTCGAGGAGAAACTAACCCAAGCTATCTCTTCACTAATTGTGAAATTTGTGAAGCAAACACCCTATACTAAATGGCAAGTAGTAGAGGATGATGAAGTAGGAAGTGGGCTCACTTTAGAATTGATTTTCTCACATTTTTTTCACATCTCCATTGAAGCTAGAATGCTTTGAGGAAGAAGAAGAAGAATGAACTCATGAACAATTCACAAGTCAAGAATGGCAACCTTTGGTGAGTTAACATCATATGTTAACCTTTGTAAAGAGTTAACCATGGCTAGGTTTAATTGGTTAGGTTAAAAATATCTTAACAAAAATAAAAGAATGGACTTGGTCAAAGATCACTACAAGCTTCTACAAGCTTTCATCCATGATAAAATGCCACCTTTTGTAATTACCAAAATAAATAAAACCCTAGTAATTAAAACAAGCATGGTGTAAGTCATTCACACACCTTTGTTGCATGTATCATCAAGCATGACACAAAAATAATGTACACTAATATATATCACATATATACTTATGCACAAAGTGAGAAAAAGAAATCACAAGTGAGCCTTAATATTAGTTAATGTAATATAGTATATTAAATATATAATTATACATTAAATTATTAAATCAACTCTTAATTTAATAATCTGGCTATATTACATATAACCGACTAATATCATATGTAACAATTTATCGAATCAACACTTGATCCGATAACCCGGCTATATCTCATATAACCGACCAATGCAACAAATCGCGAGAATAGAATACAGTATCTCATATTGTATCAATCTCGGTCTTGCACATATCACATATGTTCTCCTACGCCGTTTCGCTTGAGCCAGGAAACCTCTGTGTAGGACTCTAAAGACTCGTCAATACGCCGGCAGGAGGTGATGATCATATCAAACACCCACAAGCTTCAAGCGGTCTTCTAAACGTAACGGCCACCCGGGTATTGAGCGATCAGAAGATCAACAAGCAAGACTTCTCACACTCCTGCGAATCCAATCAGTAACACTACCGTACAGTCCGGTCTCTTCGTCTGATATGTCGCATATCTCGTCTAGGGGTGGTAAACGTCAGACCCCAGTAACTCGATAAGTCGTGCCGATATAAGGCTCATAACGGGTCGAGAAAATACTGATAACACTTACCAGTATATCTCTAAAGCATCCCTGGCCAGGGACTTCCTGTTATAGCCAATCGAGCACAGCGCAACATCAACCCCCAATACCGGGAGAGACGAAACCCCTCATATCGCTTATTGCCTCCATGTGATTCGGGACTGTACCCAAAACCAACCGTTTTGCATGTTCTCTTGAACGTGGTAAGGTGGAAATCAAAGAACAGTAGGAATCACACAAGACTCTGTGACGATCTCGGGTTTACAGACTAACCTGTACCAGTGTCACCAGAGAACTGCCATCTGACGTGAGGTGTAATACCATCTGGGAGTTCTCGGCGAGTCCGTCCAGTGTACCCAGTCTCTACTGAGCACCCATATACTGTCTCTGATGTCAAATACCAATGGATATGGGATCATCCATCGCCCATCTACATGGGTCGAGAAGATATACGCTAGTCTACTCTGGTATATCGATGCCCTGTCTCGATACACCCATGACTAGGAACATTTGAAGGATGTACTTAGCGACTACACTGTTCCCACTAGTATGATCTGCATCATAATCCTGGTAGTCAAGTACTCATACTAAGGGTTTTATCGACATGTAACATAGAGATAATCATTGTATATATTAAGATAAAGAGCAACCAGATAGCATACTATCATGTCGAGCAAGAAAGTCCTCCATGTATATGTCCAAGCATCCACTACATATACATCATATGTACAGTAATGGCCTATAGGGCATACATATTACTAACAAATATGTGTATCCCAATTGTCGTTGACATGACTCAAAGAAACCGGCGATACACCACATATTACACTTACGGTCGCAGAAAAGAAAGTGAAAAACTACAACAGTTGGAATCCGCAACCACCTTAGACATTACTTGATTAACCAAATGAATTACTTAGACACCGCATGCCTAATAATTATAAACCCCGCATTTTAGTCTCAATCTGGAAAACATTTTTCAATATCAAGTCGTGCAATTCAGCAAGATTCCCGACATCCTGATCGAATGCTCGTCGGAAAGTTTAGTAGATGGCCACACCCCCCGATGTCGTCGACGAAGTGCACTAAGGAGAACATCGCTGTCGCAAGCACCCGAACGGATGCTTTTGGCGACGGGGTTCTCCTACAGTCACTTGGTCGGGGCTATGGGGCGTGGCTATGTAGTAAGGTTACCCGGCGAGTATCTGCGTACGCTGTGTGATTACGACGGACTTTTGATCACATTAAAATTCTATGGCAACCGATCATATGAGACTAAACTGCTATATTTATAAAATTCAAATTAGTTATCTCATAACTACTTTTGTGGATTCCAAATATTGTATCCCATCACATAATATCCGGACGACGTTAAACTTTTTGATCGATTCATCAAAGTCTAACAATTTCCCGACAGCTCAACACGTGAGCACAGTCCAATAATACCCAGAATATGCCACAGTACCTATGCATCAGCCGTAGAAGGGCAGACCTAAGCCTCACTCATGTTGCCACGGAACTGCGGCAAACCCTAGGGTATGACCGCGGTTCCGCGATCCAAAAAGTAGACTTTGGGTTTCATTCTTCCAGAGGGTTCATAGAATTACTTGCATGTTTTTCTGAATACGTAAAACTTGGAAAAATGGGTTTTTGACAATCGATCGAACTTTTAAACTTCGCCTAGACAATATGCGAATAACCCGAAACATTGTTAAAACTATGAATACGAAACACTTTGAATTACTTATAGTGTAAGTTCACATCACATGCAAAATTAGAAAAAACAAACAACACCTAAAACACCAAAACCAAGTCACTGGAACACAGTGAAAATTTCAAGCAAAACCAACACAAAGTGGCCGGCCCCAAATACCTTTTCCTCGGCCAAAATCCGAGCATACCCCCCGAAATTTTCATGGTGTTCAAGATATATCCTATATAACATTCTGTACTTGCTTAAAAAAAATTTTGACAACTTTTTAGAATCGACAGAAACCAGTTTTTGGAGTTGCAAGTTTCGGAGTATTTCGGTTTCGTAATCTAACAAAATCCGTCTAATTTTCTAGCATGACTCTGATACCACTGTAGGGTTGCCTAGGACGGTAGCAAGGTTTCGGGAGGCATCTTACATGACAAATTAAAATTTTGCCGTTCTATCTAACCCTAACCCTAGAATCGACTATTAGAAATCCGACGGAATAAAATGCAAACACTTTGCAAATAAAAGAGAACAAGGAATACAACATTTGTAGACTGGTCCTTCACTTCATTAGCTCCGTGTAGTAGTCCCTTCACTACTATCATGATGTCCCGGACTCTAGAGAGGCTCCTATGAAGAAATGAACATGCTTGCATCGAAGTCTTCTAGGCCGAAGATGATCTACGTCGAGGAGACACTAACCCAAGCTATCTCTTCACTAATTGTGAAATTAGTGAAGCAAACACCATATACTAAATGGCAAGTAGTAGATGATGATAAAGTAGAAATTTTGTTCACTTTAGAAATCATTTTCTCACATTATTTTCTCACTTATCAAAAAGCTAGCAAGCTTTACTCAATAAAGAAGAAGATGAATAATGAGCAAGAGAGAATGAACTCATGAGGTGAGAAAATAAACCATGGTGAGTATATGACACACACTAACCCTTGTAGAGAGTTAACCATGGCTAGCTATGATGGTTTGGTTTATAAATATCTTAAACTAAACAAAAATGGAAGACTAAGTCAATGCCTCCTTAAGCTACTCAAAGCTTCTTGCCATGACAAAGTCCAACTCATTTTTGAATAACTTTAAATAAATAAAACCTTAGATAATCCCTAGCATGGTGTAAGTCATACACACACCCATGTCCATGTATCATCAAGCATGACACAAAATAATGTACACTTGCATATATCATATATATACAATGTGCACAAAACTAGTGAGAAAAGAAAACATAAGTGAATTAATATTAGTTAATGTAATTTAATATATCAAATATATAATTATACATTAAATCAATAAATCAACAATTGATTTAATAATCCGGCTATATTCCATATAACCAACTAATATGAAATGCAACAACTTATCGAATCAACACTTAATTCGATAACCCGGCTATATCACATATAACCGACCTATGTCATATGTCGCGAGAATAGAATACGGTATCACATATCGTATTAATCTCGGTCCCGCACATATCACATATGTGCTCCTACTCCATTTTGCTTGAGCCAGGAAACCTCTGTGTAGGACTCTAAAGACTTGTCAATACGCCGACAGTAGGTGATGATCATATCAAACACCCACAAGCCGCAAGCGGTCTGCTAAACGTAACGGCCACCCGGGTATTAAGCGATCGGAAGATCTACAAGCAAGCCTACTCGTACTCCTGCGAATCCAATCAGTAACACTACCGTACAGTCCGGTCTCTTCGCTTGATATGTCGCATATCTCGTCTAGGGGTGGTAAACGTCAGACCCTAGTAACTCGATAAGTCGTGCCGATATGAGGCTCATAACGGGTCGAGAAACTACTGATAACACTTACCAGTATATCTTTGAAGCAGCCCTGGCCAGGGACTTCCTGATATAGCCAATCGAGCACAGCGCAACATCAACTCCCAATACCGGGAGAGACGAAACCCTTCCCATCGCTCATTGCCTCCATGTGACTCAGGACTGTACCCAAAAGCCACCGTTTTGCACGTTCTCTTGAACGTGGTAAGGTGGAAATCAAAGCACAGAGGGAATCACACAGGACTCTTTGACGATCTCGGGTCTACAAACTAACCTGTACCAGTGTCACCAGAGAACTGCCATCTGACGTGAGGTATAATACCATCTGGGAGTTCTCGGCGAGTCCGTCCAGTGTACCCAGTCTCCACTGAGCACCCGTATACTGTCTTTGATGTCAAACACCAATGGATATGTGATCATCCATCACCCATCTACATGGGTCGAGAAGCTACACGCTAGTCTACTCTGGTATATCGATGCCCTGTCTCGATACACCTACGACTAGGAACATTTGAAGGATGTACTTAGCGACTATACTTTCCCCACTAGTATGATCTGCATCATAATCCTGGTAGTCAAGTACTCATCCTAAGGGCTTTATCAACATGTAACATAAAGGCAATCAGTGTACATGTTAAGATAAAGAGCAACCAGATAGCATACTATCATGTCGAGCAAGAAAGTCTTCCATATATATGTCCAAGCATCCACTACAATATACATCGTATATACAGTAATGGCCTCTAGGGCATACATATAACTAACACATGTGACTCGGGACTGTACCCAAAAACCAACTGTTTGCACGACTCGGTAGAGCCATGGTTGGGAGGAAATCAAAGCACAGTGGGAACCACACAAGACACTATGACGATCTCGGGTCTATAGACTAACCTATATAAGTGTCACTGGAGAACTGCTATCTGACGATAAGTATGGTACCTTCAAGAGTTCTCGGCGAGTCCGTTTGGTGTACTCATTCTCCAATGAGCACCTTTGTACAATCTTTGATGTCAAACACCAATGGTTGTGTGATCAACCATCGCCCTATAAAGGGTCAAGAAATGTATACACTAGTATATTCTGGAATATCGATGCCCTGTCTCGATACTCCCTCGACTAGGAACACTTCAAGGATATTCTTGTGGACTACACAAGCCCCACTTGTTTGATCTACATCATAGTCTTGGTAGTCAAGCAAACATTATATGTGCTTTATCTGCATGTATCAGTGAAATAGTAAACTAGAACAGATGTACATGTTAAGATAAAGAGTAACTAGATAGCATACTATCATGTTCAGCAAGAAAGTCTTCTATATATATATGTCCAAGCATCCACTATAATATACAATAATGGCCTCTAATGGATACAAGTTCCCACTGTGCTTTGATCACTACCCTACCACGGCTCTACTAAGCGTGCAAACAGGTTTTGGTTGGGTACAGTTCCGAGCCACATGGAGGCAGTGAGCGATTGTTGGAGATTCGTCTCTCCCGGCATAGGGAGTCGATATCTCATTCTGTTCGATTGGTCAGGACCATAAGATCTTGGCCAAGGAAGTTGGGATTTACTAATAGGCCGATCAGTAGTTTCCCGGATTGGTCCTAAACCGCATTAGCACGAATTATCGGGTTATTAGGGACTGCCATTTACTACCCCCTAGACCCGGTATGCGATACTCTCAGACGAAGAGACTGGACTGTACGAAAATTATCACGGATAGGCTCGGTATAGATCTGGATGTGTTTGCTCGTCGGCATTCCTTTTCGATAGGTACCCGGGTAGCCGTTACGTACAGCTAGTGCCGCTGACGTGCTTATGGTTATGGATTTATCCAGTAACTCACTACCGGCGTATTGTCGAGTCTTTAGATTCCTACACAGAGGGTTTCCCTGGTTCATGCGAAATGATGTAGTAGCCGTATTGGATACATGCAGGGTTTCGATCAATTTATTGTACTAGTTACCCGGACTTTCGATCAGACGTTTGATAATACTAGCCAGCACGGGATTGAGTCGGATTATTAAATCAGGTTTTGATTTAATAATTTACATATATGTATTTCGATATGTATATTCTAGTATTATGTTCTTTGTGTTATTCTATCTCTTTGGGTATTCGTATTTTGATACGAATACATGTATGTATATACAGTGGAGTGTAATCCGTATTTATACGGAAAACATTCTAGAAGGTGGACACCTCATTTTAGATTTATCCATTTATCTTTAAATGGAAAATGAGGTGTAAATGTGGTGAGGGGAGTATGCTGAGAGCCATGCTTCGATAGTATTGACAATTGAATTTTCAATTCATTTGTGCAATTTATTCAAGCATGGTTAGGTTTTAATATTGATAAAATGATTTTACAAAACCATGGTTGAGTTTTTCTCTCTCATTAGATTTTTCGTACTCACCATTTGCTTCACTGTCCTCACTAGTTTTCTTGAGCTCCTCCACCTTCATCTTCAACCTCATCTCTACAATCTCATATGTTGAGAATCAAGAGAGGAGGTGAGATAGATACACACTTAGAACCATACACTACATCCTATACACTTTAAATTAGCAATCTAAGGTCTCTAGTTGCTCCACTAGACACTTAGTGTGCAGTCAGAGCCATGAACTACATCTTTCGGGTGGATCATCTTCGACGGAGGTGGACCGGTGATCAAGCTTGTTCATGGAGGTCTCAAGTAGCAAGGAAAGGCGATCAAACATGTTCAAAAAGATCCCTAGAAGCAAACGAAGAGGATAGAAGACCGAAAGATAAGTATCTTTTGGTGAGACATTTCTATCATAGTAGTTAGATCTCCTCTTTGCTTGCTAGTTTAGATTTATGGTAGATTCTAGAATGGGTCTTTCTAGCGCCAGTTTTTAAACCCCAAAATTTATTATTCCGCAATGTCCATAGTAGATGGTCACTGCGCTAGGAAAACCCCAACAGGTTTTGTTTAAAAATTTACAAAGGAGGTGCTGCCCAAATTTCAAATGACGAAAATGTTTCAACTATAGTATATAACCCACTTGTATTGTCATATAATATTACTTATGGATTTAAAGAAAGAACTTGATTTTATTATACCTTTATTTCAAAACATCACCTTCACTATTTTCCTAAAAGGTTTAGACTTCTGGGCTTTCGGCTTACTTGGGTTAAAGTAGGGTCTCATGGACTTCACGTGATTCAAGTGCTAGTCACGTTCCAGTTCCGGGTCTTGATATTAATGTAGATGGATTCCATCTCAGAGCGCATAGCATCCAGCTATTTCATAGAGTCCCCATTTGTGAAGGCCTTTTCGAAACTAGTCGGGTCATCATCTTCCATGATATAATCCTCGCTACCACCATCTATGAGAAAACCGCAATATCTCTCAAGTGGGTGAGAAACCATACTAGATCTTCGGAGTGACCGAGGTTCGTCGGAGACTATTGAATTTCCAGTTCTACTAAATCTTCTGTTGCAATTTGTGTTTCTGGAATTTCGTCCAGCTCACTGCACTACTACTAATTTCTTTTACAAGAAATCCCTTTTTCTTAAAAAGGTAGAACGTTGAGCAACAAACACCTTTTGTTCTCAATGTGGCAGAAAAAATATCCATTTGAATACTTGGGATATCCGACAAATTTACACAAAACTGATCGTGCTTCGAGTTTGTCCGGATTCTGTTTTTTAACATAGGCCGGACAACCCCATATCTTAACTCGCTTAAGATATTGTCTCTTTCCACTCCATATCTCATATAGTGTTTTACGCACAGATTTTGATGGAACTTGATTCAATAGGTATGCAGCTGTCTCAAGTGTATAACTGTTGGATATAGTGCCCTCAAGGCAATTAGTGTGATCGCAAGTAGGTGATAATGATAATTGAGGGAGGACCTATATAGGTATAACAGTCTTACTCGAGATGATAGTATACTATCTGGTTTGTCTTCATCATTGATCAGGCCCGTAGGATTGTCGCTTGACAACCAGCATTATGATGGCGATCATATATATGGGAGCTGGGTTGTCCATAAGCACATTCTTAAATGTCCCTAGTTGTGGGAGTATCGAGACTGGGCATCGATATGCCGGAGGAAACTAGTGTATACGTTTCTAGACCCCGACGAGGGGCGGTGGCCGGTCTCATAAGCCATTGGTGTTGTGTCACCTATGATAGTATACAGGTGCTCACTGGAGGTGAGTACACCGGATGGACTCACCGAGAACTTTTAGATGGTATTATATCTATCGTCAAATGGAAGTTCTCAGGTGGTATGAGTGCAGGTTAGTCCTTTGACCTGAAATCGTCATTTGTCTCGTGTGAGTTCCCAATGTACTTTGGTTACTACCCTATCATGGCTCAAAGGAGTCGTGCAAACAGGTTTTAGTTGGATACAGTCCCGAGTCACATAGAGGCAACGGTCGATTGTCAGGGATTCGTCTCTCCTGGTATTAGGATTCGATGTCGCGCTGTATCGAGTTAGCTATCACTAAAATTCGTGGCCACGGTGGATGAGATTTACTGATAGTTGATCAGTAGTATCTCTGTTGGTGATGAGCTTGACTCAGACACGACTTATCAAGTTAGTAGGGTCTGACGTTATCCACCTCCTAGACCTGATATGGGATACTTTATGACGAAGAGACTGGACTATACGGAGATTTTCACATTCAGGCTCAGTAGGATAAGGACGTACTTAATTGTCGACCCCCCTTTCGGCAAGTACATGGGTAGCCGTTACGTACAGCTAGTGCCGCTGATTTGCTTGTAGTTAAACCCACTTCCAGTGTATTGTCGCGTCTTTAGAGTCCCACACATAGGGTTTTCCCGGTTCAGACGATAGATGTACGAGCCGTACGTTGGTAAATGCAGGTGTCCGATTAAATACGTTTACAGGATACACGGATTTTAATCGGGTGGTTGATAATACTACTGGCTTATGATTAAGCTGGATTATTAAATCAGGTTTTTATTTAATAATTTATATATATATATTTTGATATATATATATATTTTAGTATTATTGTTCACTATTCATTTTCTCTCTTTGGTGCTATCCGTATTTTTATACAGATACGCATAAATGTAGCGATACATATACCACATGAAGTATTCCGTACTTATACGGGAATTCTTCTAGAAGAAGGACACCTCATATTGGTTTTTGTTTTTAGAAAAACAAATGAGAAAATGAGGTGGAGATGAGGTGGCATGAACATGTAGAGAGGTATGGCTTGGTGTGATCATTTATAAGCATTTATTGGTGCACTATTGATGCATGGTTGCTTTTATGTAGCCATTCCATTTTTCTTTACACACTTGATCATTCTTCCTGATCTTAGATGCTTCATGAGAGTTTTGCTATCTTTTCCTCTTCTCCTTCGTCTTCTTGCTATCTTTTGAGCAAGGGTTTGGAGAGTAAAAGTTTAGTGAAAAACTTCCTACATCACCGACCATCCACACCTAGAAAGTTTGGATCATTGGATAGAGCTTTTTCCGGTTTTCCTCGGGTGGATCTTCAAGAGCGATCCTGACGGCTACGAGCATGGAGGGGTCTTCCACAATTGGGTGGACACGCGTCGAAAGTTGTAATTTCTGCACCCTTGCATTTCTAGTTTGTTAGTTTAGGTGTATGGATAGTATCCTGGGTAATGCGGGTGTTTGGTGCTCGTGTAAATTTTTTGCTTTCGCTTCCGCCTCGGCCTCGGCCGCGGCCTCCGCGGCGCGGACACCGAACTCCAACATGGTATCAGAGACACTCCATAAACCGTAACTTGCTAGTTTGCACTTATTCAAAGTTTCGATCGACGGATTTTTATGAATCACATTTCTAAATCCATGTCCGTTGTTCTAATTTTAAAGTTGTTCAAAAAATTGTTCAGTTTGCATTAAAATTATGTGTAGGCAAAAATAGAGACCAGAAAGAAATTTGGGCACATAAGCCCAAAATTTGACCACTGAACCGCCGCCGAATGTGCCATTTGGCCGCGATTCCGCGGTGGCCGTTGTGCCCCAAATTTTTTTCTGGTGCTCTAATTTATGGAAATGTGATTTTTGGAATATTTGGTTTTGGCATAGATTTGTTTGAGTACCGGTTTGTACTTGGGGCCAATGCGGAAAGTTTTAATCGATCGAAATTTTAAATTCGTGGTTTTCAGTGCATTTGTTTGTTTTTGCGACCATGAATATCATAGCGTAGTATAATCCGACTGGTTTCTATACGTACAATCAGACGAGTTTATGAACATGATATTCGAATTGATGTTCTGTGTTGCACTGATCTTATCGATGGATTATCATGATGGATAGCCTTGTGTGCAATGTTAGATGTACAGTTCAGATTTATTTGTATATTCATTATTGCGGGGCGAGCATCTGACATGTGGACTTCCGTTTTTACCAGTTTGTATATTCTTTTATTGGGGCACGACTGAGTTGAGGTCGATGTCACCGTTATATATATAATTTTCTTTTCTGTACTAGGATTACCCTGCGGAGGAGTACTCGAATAGCCGGGTTCTAGAGGGCAACGGGCCCGCATCTCATGGCGTTGAGACCGGGGGGGCTTTACTCTAGAATTGGCAGGCTATTCGCTGTACTCGTAGGGGGTATAGGTTGACCCACGGAGGGGTGCTCAAGTTACCGGATTTCTTGAAGTGCTATGTGTCCCATTCACTTTGTTGATTAGGGTTTCCTCACTTTCGGGATTGCCAGGTAACTTTCCGCACACGTAGGGGTCTAGGTTCTTCATTGCACTGGCTATCCACACGACCGGGGAACGTCGCGTCTCATTTACGGCTCAAATGAAACGCGGGGCTCCTAGTTTTTCCGCTGTTCCATATTGTTATTCGCATGCCTATGATGATTTTTATCTGCCTGCGTTGACGGTTATCTGCCTGCGATGTTGATATATATATATATATTATATTTAGTAGATGCTTCTATATGTTTTGCATCCGTGCTAGTCTTGCCCCCCATCTGTCGTTAGTTAAGTAACCTAACGGTGCATGATGGGGACCCATGGGGAATGCGGATGGTATATAAATAGAATGCTATTTTGGTTGTTTCTTTGTGGCTTAGAAAATTAAAATGATGGGAACGCATTATCGATATAATGCAAGGAAAAATAAACCTAAATGATGTTATTGGAACCAATTTTAAAACTACTTGGTTTTCTTCAAAACTCATAGTCGTATTCTTTTGCTTTGCATTGAGCTATTCGGTTAGGAATATCTTGCACCTCATTCTATTAGGGAAGAGCCTTAATCCCTTCACTGGGAGTTCGCTCTTAAGCAAAGATTTATGTTACTAGTTTTAAAACGCAGAGCTTAAACCTCTCCATTTCAAAGCCACTCGAGTTCCATCAATGATATCAAGTTCATTACGTTAATGTTTTTTCGCCAAAAACCAGCCGTAGCCCTCCGTCATTTCAGATTAGTATTGCTTAGTATACGTGCTCCGTATGTTGACTGTGTCAAGGCGTAGTGTACTGTAGCTCTGCAATACTTTTCTGTCGCATGGATATGTGGATCGGTTAGGATAGCCATGTAACCATTTTGACTGTATCAAGGGTATTATGCGGGTAGGTTTAATGCAATCATGATAATGACGGGTTGAATTTGACTAGGACCTTTTGATATGTTGACTGTGTCAAGATCACTTGAGTCCTAGGGGCAAAAACTATATCGGGGGTTTCAAACATACGGGAAACTTGCCAGGCATGCGCATACCTTCTGGAGTGTGGTAATTTTGGTCGGCTTCCGTCAAAATTATCACACAATGATAGATGGGTCCTGATTCCCACTGATGAGTATGTAGTACTCCTCGGGAGATTTTTCACTTCACAATTAACTAACCTATTAGGTGTCTAGAAAGTGTTAATGAGATTACGCCTATGCGGAAACTTGGTTATTAGTTGGGTCCATGCGAAAGCACGGGGTATCTCTCAAGGAGTAGCAACACTGGCCTGGCTGAACAGTTAGCGAACTTGTAAATTGTAAATGATCCTGACTAGTTCTCCTTTTATGGTTTGGAAGAGAATTCGAGGAAACGGTGGGAGCCATCCTGATTAGATAATGTGATAACAAATCTAATCTTGATAGAGTGCACGCTGAGTGTTTCTTTTCTCTCTCTGGTTCAGTGACCCATGACGTACCTTAAAAACTCATAAACCTAGTTGACCGAACCTTTTTATAGACTTTGTCTTTGGTTTGTCTTGATTCGTGACAAAGTTGCATATATACCTGCAACTTCTACTTTACCTTTTGTATTTCTTCTGAACACGTCGTATCACTATGATGATCCATATTGCTTGGAACATCCATCGTATAGTTACATACGAACTCGAAGAAGTTACTTCAGTGGAGGATGGCCACAGGTTCTGGAGAAATAGAATAGGATTATTCGGTTGTCTCTTCCTTTTACCTTCTCTCAGTAAGCGAGAGCTCCTTGTATTAGGAGAGTACACCCATTATGCTTATTGGATAGTCTTCTTCCAAACCTTAGGCTGGTGCCGAAAGGTAGGGAAGGAAGAAAATCAATTAGCCTAAGGACGGTGTGCAGAAGGTAAGATGTAGAGATATATAAAGGGATTGAAGTGAGGGTAAAGGAAATTGCGACTGCTATCTTGAATCTGGATAATGAAAAAGGCATTACTAGGAATACTTGGCCACCTCCTATGAAACACATTTATGTTTCAGATTTTCTGTGTATTTGTAAAAGAGAACCGTTTTCCAAATTAGTTCTGACTCCAGGGTATGTATTTACCGGATTTGGATCTGACATATGTACCATGTTACAGATGATGAGTAGGAGAAAAATATTAGGAAATGGGCGATTTGATCCCCAATATCGAAATTCGTGCAATTGGTGATATTGGATTAAATCTCCTGGTTTTGCCTGACGGCAAATGTTTAGTTTCGAATAACCGTTATTATGCACCAAATTTTAAAATGAAATATCTGTACTTTTTTTTTATAAAGTGAGATATACATTTTGAAAATTGTGTTATAAACATTTACCTTTATCAGTTAAGGATAAGATAAGGTGCATTGTATAACGGTGTAAGACATTCTCGACCAAAATACAATTTTCAATTTACAAAACACAGAATTTGATTTAGTATACTCTTGGGACTTATACGTGAAAATGTATGTTTTCCAGTGTCCTTCGGGACAAGGGGTTGGCACTCTTTTCATTCAGGTTTACCTATGAGTTCTCTGGTTTTAGACACGTGTTCATTGTAATGCAAGGTCCAAAAATTTTGAGAAGTTTATAGGTATAATAATAAAGTAGAGAACCATATGTTTGAAGTATCAAGATTCTTTAAGGTTATCGAAGATGCAGATACTTATGCTAAGTATTCAATCATAGTATTGAGAACTTGATTCTCTTACAGGTTGTTCATCCGTAAATTTGCTCCTTGATGAGTAATGTTGTATTGGCCTTTTTCATTAGGTGATATGCACTGAAAACAGTTGCATGACATTTGAATCTGGTTCTATCTAAATTAGTGCCTTGATTCTATTTAGACATAGAATGGTTACATATCTTGAGGATGTTAAGATATGGAGTTATCCGGTTTTTTGTTTAAAAGCAGAATACGGACAAACTCAAGTCACACTTCGGTAATGGCGGTTTTTGAATTATCCCAAGCATTCGCTAGGATTTTGTTTTCTACCATTTTCAAGATCAATAGTTATATTGTTCTTGACTCGCCGCCTTTTTATAAAAGGAATATTTTTGCAAAAGAAATTTGTGAAAATATGGTAGAATTGGAAGTGATTCTAGAACCACAAATGGTTACCGAAAATTTAGTAGAACCTAAGAATTCAATTGGACTTGACAAACCATTAGCCACTCCACAGATTTTAGTAGGTGACCTCAGACACCTGAGAGGTACTTCGGTTTTCTCGTAGATGGTGACAGGGAGGTTAACATCATAGTGATGATGGCCTTACTAGTTATTAGTAGGTCGTAAGAAGTGGTAACTTTCAGGTGACCAGATACTTCATATCCAAGATGGACTCTACGCACTTCAGCAAATCATGGATTTTAGACTTTGTTGGGTTCTCCTGAAGGGGTAAAACTCATTTGGAGCAAGTAGATCTTTCGAGATCTGTGCAGGTGGAAAGGTACCAATCTAATAAGGCTAGACATGTTGTAAAGGGTTTTCATCAAATACCCATTGTGGATTGTGATGAGATTTTTACTTCAGTGTCTATGTAGAGGCCTACGGATATGACTTGGTACTGCTATTCTACCTACTTGTTATCAGCATGTCATAAGAAGTGGTAGCTTCCAGGTGACCAGATACTTCATATCTAAGATGGACTCTATGCACTTCAATAAATTATGGATTTTAGACTTTGTTGGGTGCTCATAAAGGGGGTAAAACCTATTAGGAGCAAGAAGATCTTTCGAGATATGTGCAAGTGGAAAGGAACTAACCTAATAAGGCTGGACATGTTGTAAAGAGTTTTTATCAAATATCCGTTGTGGACTATGATGTGACTTTTACTTCAGTGTCTACGCTGAAGTCCATATGGATATGACTTGGCACTGATTCTATTCTTAGCTATGATATCTGGCAGATGGATGACTATAAAGTGATTTCGAATGGGAATTTGGAAGTGCACGTGTATATGACTCTGCCAGAGGGTTATCGTAGTAAGTGGGAGCAGCGGAAGGTGTGCAAGTTGCTTATGTCTATTAGTAGACTAAAGCATGGACAGGGGAGACGAATCATCTGTTTTTGACGTGACAGTCAAGGTGATTGACTTCATCAAAACAATAGATGAACCTAGTAAGAAGGATGTAGGAAGTACTATCCTGGATTTGGATGACATACTCCAAATAGGAGTGATGTTCCTATACTACAATCGGTCAAACTTTGGTTGTCACATAGTGTTTTCTCCACGTTGGATATGGATAATATATCAAGAATTCTGATGACTAGATCTAGATTTGGGATGTTTCCTAAATTGGGTACTTAGACAACATTCTAAAAGTATTTTAGAATGGACGACTCCGGGCGTGGTAGTGTACTCGCAAGTGATGGAGTCACCCTCTCTAAAGAGATGTCTTCTAAACTGATGAAGAGAGCGACTGGCATGAATGACATATCATTTGCTTAGGCAATTGAGTCAATCATGCAATGTCTTGTACAAAACCAGATGGATAATGTATCAGAGATTCTGGTTTTAGATCTAGATTTGGGAAGTTTCCCAATCGGGTACTTAGAAAACATTCTAAAAGTATTTTAGAATGGACAACTCTGGCGTGGTGGTGTACCCGCTGGTGATGGAGTCACCCTCTCTAAAAAGGATGTCTTCTAGACTAATGAGGAGAGAGACTGGCATGGATGACATATCATTTGCTTAGGCAATTGAGTCAATCATGCAATGTCTTGTACAATGCCAGATATTACTTTTGCAATAGTTGCAATAGGCATATATTAATCCAATCCTGGAGAAACATTGGGAATCCATCATGAACATAAGACGATGTTCATGGTATAAGATAAGGCAGCCTCCTCTGGGAGGCGGTTATCGGTTCAGGCTTCCAAGGTGACTGGATGTTGGGATTCCTTAGTACCCTACTGGGTTTTCAAGACATCAAGCATGCCAATTTCAAAAATTCTACAGTGCTAATGAACCCTAACCTAGGATCTAGCTAGAGTAAATAGACGAAATGAACATGTAATCTACCATTACACTAAGTGAATGAGGAATACAACCTTTGTAGACCGGTCCTTCACTTCTAAAGCTCCGTATAGTAGTCCCTTCGCTGCGAGTATCGATCTCCCGAATTCTAGTATGGGTTCTCCCGGAGAAATGAACAAGCTTGCTCGAAGTCTTCGAGGCCGAAGATGATCTACGTCGAGGAGACTCAAGCTCATGGTACCTCTTCACTAATTGTGAAATTAGTGAAGCAAACACCCTAAACTAAATGGCAAGTAGTAGAGGTTGATGAAGTAGGAAGTGGGATCTCTTTAGATTTATTTTTCTCATAATATTTTCTCACCTTAAGAAAAGCTAGTGAGCTTTTCTCATGAGGAAGAAGAAGCTCAAGCGAAGAGATGAGAGAATGAACTCATGAGGTGAGAATGTGAACCATGGGTAAGATAATGTCATACACTAACCCATGTAGAGAATAAACCATGGCTAGTTAATAATGGTTAGGTTAATAAATATCTACAAGTAAAACAAACTTAGTGGACTTAGTCAATGGTTCCACAAGCTTTTCCAAGCTTTAACCATATGATTAAACTCCACTAATTTTGATTAACATAGATAAATATAAACCCATCACAGTATTAAGCTTGGTGCAAGTCTCATAAACCCATGTAACATGTGGCATCTAGCATGACACAAAAGTTGTACATTAATATATATCACATATACACTAATCCACACAAGTGAGAAAAGAACTCATAAGTGAGCTAATATTAGTTAATGTAATCTAGTATATCTAATATACAATTATACATTAAATCATTAAATCAACACTTGATTTAATAATTCGGCTATATCATATAAAACCGACTAATATCAAATGCAACAACTTATCGAATCAACACTTGATTCGATAATCCGGCTATATCTCATATAACCGACCGATGTCACAAATCGCAAGAATAGAATGTGGTATCACATACGCGAATCAATATCGATCCCACACATATCACATATGTGCTCCTACTCCATTTCGCATGAACCAGGAAACCTCTATGTAGGACTCTAAAGACTCGTCAATACGCCGGCAGTAGGTGATGATCATATCAAACACCCACAAACCGTAAGCGGTCTGCTAAATTTAACGGCCACCCGATTATTGAGAGATCAGAAGATCAACAAGCAAGCCTGCTCATACTCCTACGAATCCAATCAGTAACACTACCGTACAGTCTGGTCTCTTCATCTGATATGTCGCATATCTCGTCTAGGGGTGGTAAATGTCAGACCGCAGTAACTCGATAAGTCGTGACGATATGAAGCTCATAACGGGTCGAGAAACTACTGGTAACACTTACTAATAAATCTCTGAAACAGCACTGGCCAGGGACTTCCTGTTATAGCCAATCGAGCACAGCGCAACATCAACCCCCAATACCGGGAGAGACGAATCCCCTCCTATCGCCCATTGCCTCCATATGACTCGGGATTGTACCAAAAAACCACCGTTTTGCACGTTCTCTTGAACGTGGTAAGGTGGAAATTAAAGCACGGTGGGAATCACACAAGACTTTATGACGATCTCGGGTCGACAGACTAACCTGTACCAGTGTCACCAGAGAACTGCCATCTGACGTGAGGTATAATACCATCTGGGAGTTCTCGGCGAGTCCGTCCAGTGTACCCAGTCTCCACTGAGCACCCGTATACTGTCTCTGATGTCAATTACCAATGGATATGGGATCATCTATCGCCCATCTATATGGGTTGAGAAGCTATACTCTAGTCTACTCTGGTATATCGATGCCCCATCTCGATACACCCACGACTAGGGACATTAAAGGATGTACTCGCAGACTACCTTTGTCCCACTAGTATGATCTCCATCATAATCTAGGTAGTCAAGTACGCATCCTAAGGGCTTTACCAACATGTAACAGAGAGACAATCAGTGTACATGTTAAGATAAAGAGTAACCGGATAGCATACTATCATGTCGAGCAAGAAAGTCCTCCCTATATATGTCTAAGCATCCACTACAATGTACATCTCATGTACAATAATGGCCTCTAGGGCATACATATAACTAACACTGGATGACAGAGATGCTGTCAAAGTTTTTGAGTTTAGCCTCTTCTGAGGATCAGTATATTGGATAGTATTCCAATAGGGATACTGAAGTAATTATGGTGCAGGATGATGCTTATAACTCAATAGAGGATACGACCTAAGAAGTTTGTTGGATGGAGTTGTTCATTTATGAACTTGGTCCCATCAAGTATCCAGACAAATTCTTGAGGCGGGGTATCGCTCAGTTTGGGAGATTATTGATCTCCGCAAAGTTGAGATATAGAGAGATAAAGTTGGAACATTGTAGCGGATCCACTCACTAAGGCCATTTCTCGAACAAATTAAGTTTCACAAATATAGTTTGCGAAACTGATTAGTAGAGAAGTTGGGTATTCGGTAGCACACGAGATGTAGGTACATGTTACCGCAATAATTGGACTTAAGTGCAAGTGGGAGATTATTGGATATAGTGCCCTCATGGCAATTATGGTGATCGCAAGTAGGCGATTATGATAATTGAGGGAGAACCTATACAGGTATAACAGTCTTATTCGAGATGATAGTATACTATCTTCTTTGTCTTCATCATTGATGAAGCCCATAGGATTGTTGCTTGAAAACCAGCATTATGATGGCGATCATATATTTGGGAGCTTGGTTGTCCATAAGCACATCCTTAAATGTCCTTAGTCGTTGGAGTATCGAAACTGGACATCGATATTACGCAGTAGACTAGTGTATATGTTTCTTGACCCCGACAAGGGGCGGTGGCCGATCTCACAAGCCATCAGTGTTGTGTCACCTTTGATAGTATACAGGTGCTCACTTGAGGTGAGTACACATGACGGACTCGCCGAGAACTGGTAGATGGTATTATATCTGTTGTTAGATGGAATTTCTCAGGTTTCATGAGTACAGGTTAGTCCTTTGACCTGAAATCGTCATTTATCTCGTATGAGTTACCACTGTACTTTGGATACTACTCTACCACGGCTCAAAGGAGTCATGCAAATAGGTTTTAGTTCTGTACAGTCTTGAGCCACATGGAGGTAGTGGTCGATTGTCAAGGATTCGTCTCTTCTGGTATTAGGAGTCCATGTCGCGTTGTGTCCAGTTGGCTATCACTAGAAATCCGTGGCCACGGTGGATGAGATTTACTGATAGCTGATTAGTAGTATCTCTGTTGGTGATGAGCTTGAATCAGACACGACTTATCGGGTTAGTAGGGGGCTGGCGTTATCCACCCCCTAGAGCCGATATGCGATACTTTTTGAAGAAGAGATCGGAATATACAGAGATTGTCACATTCAGGCTCGGTAGGGTAAGGACGTACTTGATTTCGACCCCCCTTTCGGCAAGTACCTGGGCAGCCTTTATGTATAGCCAGTGCCGCTGACGTACTTATGGTTAAACCCACTGCCGGCGTATTGTCGATTCTTTAGAGTCCTACACAAAGGTTTTTTTTTGGTTTAGGCAATAGATGTGGGAGCCATACGTTGGTACGTGCACGGTCCGATTAAATACGTGTATGGGATACATGGACTTTAATCGGGCGGTTGATAATACTACCGACTTAGGATTAAGCCAGATTATTAAATCAGGTTTTGATTTATTAATTTATATATATATATATATATATTGATATATATATATATATTAGTATTTTTGTTCACTATTCATTTTCTCTCTTTGGAGCTATCCGTATTTTATACGGATACGCGTATATGTAGCTATACATATACCAGGTGAAGTATTCCGTATTTATACGGGAGTGCTTCTAGAAGAAGGATACTTTATATTTGTTTTTCTTTTTAGGAAAACAAATGAGAAAATGATGTGGAGATGAGGTGGCATGAACATGTAGAGAGGTATGGCTTGATGTGATCATTTATGTGTATTTATTGGTGCACTATTGATGCATGGTTGCTTTTATGTAGCTTTACACACTTGATCATTCTTCTTGATCTTAGATGCTTCATGAGAGTTTAGCCATCTTCTCCTCTTCTCCTTCTTCTTCTTGCTCTCCCTTGAGCAAGAGTTTACAGAGAAAAAGTTTAGTGAAAAAATTTCTACATCACTGACCATCCACACCTAGCAAGTTTGGATCATCGGTTAGAGCTTTTTCCAGTTTCCCTCGGGTGGATGTTCTTCGGCGAGGGTGGTCGACTTTCAAGCGTGATCCTGATGACTACGAGCTTGGAGGGTACTTCCACAATTGGGTGGACACGCGTCGAAGGTTATAATTTCTGCACCCTTGCATTTCTAGTTTGCTAGTTTAGGTGTATGGATAGTATCCTAGGTAATGCAGGTGTTTGGTGCTCGTGTAAATTTTTTGATTTATCTTCTACCTCGGCAGCGGCCTCTACGGCGCGGACACCGAACCCCAACAATAACTCCAAAAGGAAATAGGTAACTCAGCATTACCATCATAGAGCGCACCATATCTAATAGGGTCTGCGCTCCGATACACCATTGTGTTGTGTTGTATACGGAGGAGTAAGCTGATAGAGAATCCCATTCTCTTTTAGATAATCTCGGAATTCCGTGCTTAAATATTCTCCTCCTCGATCGGATCGTAGGATTTTGATACTTTTACCCGTTTGGTTCTCTACTTCGCTCTTATATTCCTTGAATTTCTCAAAATCTTCAGATTTGTGTTTCAACAGGAACACATGTCCAAATCTAGAGAGATCATCCGTGAATGTAAAGAAGTACAAGGAACCATTCCTAGCGTGTGTAGACATAGGACCGCGTACATCACTATGTATTAATCCTAAGAGTTCAGCAGCTTTTGCTTCGTGTCCCGTAAACCGAGTTTTGGTCATATTTCCTTTGAGATTGGATTAACAATTTTTATAAGATGTAAAATCGAACAGATTCAAGTATCCATCTTTATGCAACTTAGCTAGTCTGGTCGCATTAATATGACCAAGTCTACAATGCCACAAGAAGGTTTTGTTCATTTCTGAACTTTTTCTCTTGTTAGTGTTTTGTATATTTAGAACTGTATTTTGATTTAGAACATACAAACCATTAGATAACATACCAAACCCAATCAATACTTGATTTAGGAAAATGTTCATAACATTTTTCTCCAATTCAAAGTTATATCCATCTTTATCTAATAAAGAAATGGATATTATATTGCACATCATTAACGTCGCGAAATAACAGTCGTTCAAAATCAATGTATTACCAGTGGGCAATACTAGGTGACATTCTCCCACAGCTTCGGCAACAAAAAATGCTCTGCTCCCTACTCTGAGAGACATATCTCCTTTTTCCAGTTCTCTACTTTTCTTTAACCCTTGTAACATATTACAAATGTGGGATCCTGATCCAGTATCCAATACCCAGGACATAGAGTAAACTGAGAAACAGTTCTCAATAACTAATACACCCGTAGAAGATGCATCAGAATGCTTTCTCTTCATTTGTGTTGCGTGGAAATCCTTGCATTCCCCTATCCTATGCCCTGACTCATGACAGCTGTTATAAGATAAAGCAGAACCAACGTTCCCCAGTCCAGTATAATAAGCGGGTTCGGTCAATACATCCATGTTATTATCTTGATTAAGGCGTGGCATGGTTGCTACCTGGAGAGAGAGAAGAAAACACTTTAGCGTTGTAAGTCCACGTTGCCCACCCCGGTTCTTACGGGGAGGCGGAAACGGTAAAAAACGTTTTTTTGACACAAGGCAACATGGACTAAAAAGAGGATCTTTCCTAAACAAAAATCTAGCAAACTACATGAGGTTCTATCTACTATGCTAAAGAGATTATACCTCACGAAACCGGTCCTTTGGGTCTTCTATCCGCTGACCTCCTCGTCCATCCAAGCTCTGAGGATCGATCCGGATCTTGTTCACCTCCGCGGCCTCCTAGAGTCGAAGACGATCCACCCGAGAGTTTGTGTTCCGAGCTCCACCTCAAGCCGAGGTAACTAGGGCAACAAGGTTGCTAAGCTTGATGTCCTAGGTTGTGTAGAAGAAGAAGATGGATGTGTTTGTCAATTTAGATCCTTATTTTCTCAACACATGAGAGCAGGGAAAAATCAAGAGGAGGAAGAAGAAGGAGCAACCTGGAGCTTCTCATTTCAAGAGAGAGAATGAGAAGAGAATAATGAATCAAGAATAATGAACCATGGACATTATCATTACTAATCTCTTCATGATAAAGTTGATGGCTACCTTGATTTGACCATTATCATCACAAATATAAAATCAAAAACAAAAGGAAGACTCTAGATCTCACATGAAAGATCCTAGTCAACTTTGGTCAAATGGTCAACAAAGTCAAGTATGGTCAAATGGTCAAAGCAATTAGCCATAACATAATTATCATTAAAAAAATTAGTAACTAATGTCCCCGCCTCATAATGGTTTTGACCGAACCATTTGTCAAAACCCTAATGAGGCACCTCCTTCTTCTTCGCTCCTCACAACTGTGCATACACACCCGCATCCGCATTCCATAGAATGCGAAAGCACAGAAGACAAAACTAATCCATCCATACAATACTCGGATCTGGATTAAACCAAAGCCCACTAGTATTGTCTGCCCAAACAGCATACGCGCACAAGTGTACGTAAGTGATCGTAGCCTTGCCGTAAAACCATACGGCCTCTACACCTTTTGCCCAGTGCAGGGAAACTCTCTGTGTGGGACTCTAAAGACTCGACACTACGCTGGCAGTGGGTTTAACCACAGACCGCAAGTGGCACTAGCTGTACATAACGGTCCCCAGGTAGATGTCGATAAGAAGGCCGATGAGGTAAACCCATCTGAACTCCTACTGAGCCTGAATGTGATAATCTCCGTACAGTCCGGTCTGTTCGTCTGAGAGTATCGCATGTCGGGCCTAGGGGACGGTAAACGTCAGTCCCCTAATAGCGGTACAAGTCGTGCCGGAGTGTAGCCCAGAACACCCTGAGAAACTACTGGAAACACTACCAGTAATTCTCGCTTGCCCTGGCCAAGGACTTTGTGTAATGGCTCTCCTAGACACAGCGCGATATCAACCCCCAATACTGGGAGAGACGAATCATGTCTAACCGTCACTGCCTCCAAGTGCTTCGGGACTGCACCCAACTACTTCTTATTTGCACGACTCCTTTGAGCCGTGGTAGGGTAGTAATCAAAGAACAGTGGGAACACACTCGAGGCGAAGTGACAGTGTCAAGTCAACGGACTAAACTGTACTCATGTCACCTGGGAACTGATAACTGACGATAGGTATAGTACCAACCAACAGTTCCCGACGAGTCCTGTCCAGTGTACTCGTAACCTAACGAGCACCCGCATACAATCTCAAGTATGACGTACTAATGGCTGTAGGACAGACCATCTCCCCTGATGGGATGAGAAGCGCATGCGCTAGTCTACTCCGGAGTATCGATGCCCCGTCTCGATAATCCAACAACTAGGGACCTGTATAAGGATGTTCTTGTAGATTACCCAGCCTACACTAGTGTGACTGCCACCACAACGCTGGTAATCAAGCAAAGATCCTAAGGGCTCCACTAATGTGTATAAGCGATATGCTAAAAGAAACACATTCACACATTAAAGTAGAAACAAACCAAGTAGCATACTACCATTTCGAGCAAGATTGTCTATACAACTGTGAATATCCCAAGCTTCCATCAAGTAATATACAAACTAGTATGATACAGTAATGGCCTTTAGGGCATATACACTAACAAGCGTGCACTCTTGCAAGATTATATTGGTTATTATCTCATATAATCAGGATGGATCCCACTATTTTTATCAAATCTTCCTTCAAATCCTAAAAGATAAGATTTGTTGGATATGTATGCCCTAGAGGCCTGTATTGTATAGGATTTTAAGGATATGTATGTACAGGACAATCTTGCTCAGTTTTATATAGTATATTATTTGAGATGTCTATGTCTTAATATGTGTATTTTCTTCTCTTGTTGCTTTATAATGCTTACACATATTGATAAAGACTTGATACAGAAGTATACTATTATGGTTTGACTTTATCTTAACATGTGCATATGTTATAATCGATATCATATATGGCGGATACATGTTGATAAAGCTCGTAGGATTTTACTTGACCACCAGTGTTATGATGGCGATCATACAAGTGGGAGCTGGGTAGTCTATAAGCACATCCTCAAAGGTCCCAAGTCGCAGGAATATCGAGACCGGGAATCGATATTCTAGAGTATACTTGTGTATACGTTTCTAGACCCCGACAAGGGGTGGTGGTTGGTCCAACAACCATTGGTGTGATCACCTAAGATTGTAAATAGGTGCTCACTGGGGGTGAGTACACTGGACAGACTCGCCGAGAACCTCTAGATGGTATTATACCTATCGTCAGATAGTGGTTCTCAGGTGACATGAGTACAGGTTAGTCTTTGGACCTGAGATCATTATTTGTCTCATGTGAGTTCCCACTGTTCTTTGACCATTACCCTACCACGGTTCTACTGATTCATGCAAATAGGTTTTGGTTAGGTACAGTACCGAGCCACATAGAGGCAGTGAGTGATTGTCAGGGAATCGTCTCTCTCGGTATTGGGAGTCGATATCGCACGGTGTCCGGTTGGCCAGAACCATAAGACCTTGGCCAAAGCAGTTGAATTTTACTGATGGTTAGATCAGTAGTTTCTTGGATTGGTCCTAAGCCAAATCGACACGACTTATCCAGTCAGTAGGGGTTGGACGTTTATCACCCCAAGACCCGGTATGAGATACTCTTAGAAGAAGAGACCGGACTGTACGGAGATTGTCGCGGATAGGCTCGGTAGGGGTTCGGATAAGCTTGCTCGTCGGCCTTATTTTCGACAGGTACCTGGGTAGCCGTTACGTACAGCTAGTGCTACTGACGTGCTTATGGTTAAACCCACTGCCAGCGTACTGTCGTGTCTCTAGAGTCCCATACAGAAGATTTATCTGGTTCGGGCGAAACGATGTGGTGGCCGTGTGTTTATACGTGCAGGGTTCCGATCGAATGATAACACTAGCCGGCTTAGGATTGAACCGGATTATTAAATCAGTTATTGATTTAATAATTTACATATATATATTTCGATATGTATAATCTATTGTCATCCAGGTTTTCGATCGGGCAGGGTTCCGATCGAATGATAACACTACCCGGTTTACGATTAAGCCGAATTATTAAATCAGGTATTGATTTAATAATTTACATATACATAATTCGATAGCGTTATATAGGTTTTCAATCGGACGGTTGATAATACTGGAAGGCTTAGGATTAAGCCGCTTCATTAAATCGGATATTGATTTAATGCTAGTATTATTTTAGTGGTATTATTCTATCTCTTAGGTATTCGTATTTTGGTATGAATACGGGTATAAAAGTATTTTGTATTTATACAAAATACCTTCTAGAAGATGACACGTCATCATGCATTTTTCTATTTTGTTGAAAATAGAAAATGAGGTGGAAAGGGTGAGATGGTATGAAGCATGGGTGAAGCATGGCTTTGGTATTTATTGCATACGCTATTGGAGTATGGTTGTGGTCTTAAAAAAGGAAAAATACTTCATAAGAATAACCTTAGCCATTCTTCATTCAAGACTTGATCATTTTCTTCACTTACCTTTTTCTTTTCATCTTCTTGAGTTCACTCTATTGCTCATCCCTTATCACTCTCATGTGTTGAGAAATAAAGGGATTTGAGATAGAAAATTACTACTAAGCCAAACCAAATCATCTAAGCAAACTAGATTAGCAAACTAGTTTTCTTAGTTTACTTCTTTTTAGAGGTAGGAGCTTGAATCAGAGATCTTCAGGTGGATCATCTAGGACCGAGGAGGCTGGCCATCAAGGTTAATCAAGGACACTTTAGGAGCTTAAGAAGAGGAGTGAAGAACCGAAGGATACGTGTCTATCGGTATAACCTTCTCTCATAGTAGATAGATCTCTTGTAGCTTGCTTGTTTAGGATTATGGTTTGATCACTTGGGTTAAGTTGGTTGTGCTTGCTTAAAATTTAAATTTTGTGCATTCTGCCTCTCTACTTCGATGTAGAGTGAGCACAACTCACTAACATGGTATCAGAGCTACTCCATAAAGCTTAACTAGACTAATTTGCAATAATTTAGAGTTTCGATTGACGGAATTTTCTGAATCGTATTTCCATATCTTTGCTTGCTGTTCGAATTTTAAAGTTGTTCAAAAAACATTT
This sequence comes from Agapanthus africanus, assembly GCA_030015575.1. Classification (NCBI taxonomy): domain Eukaryota; kingdom Viridiplantae; phylum Streptophyta; class Magnoliopsida; order Asparagales; family Amaryllidaceae; genus Agapanthus; species Agapanthus africanus. The sequence continues at coordinate 260,237,508 of JASDDO010000004.1, forward strand.
CTGGTTGCATTAAAATTATGTGCAGGTAAAATTAGAGCCAAGAAAACAATTTGGGCACCTAAACCCAAAATTCGATCATGGAACAGAAGCCAAATGCACCATTTGGCCGCTGAACCGCGGCCATATTTTGGCTACAGTGCCCCAATTTTTTTCTGGGGCTCTAATACATGAAAATATGATTTTTGGAATATTTGGTTTTGGTCCAGATATGTTTGTGTACTGGATTGTACTTAGGGCCAATGCGGAAAGTTTTAATCAATCGAAATTTTTAATTTGTGTCTTTCTGAGCATTTGTTTCTGCGACCATGAATATCATAGCGCGGTATAATCCGACTGGTTGATATATGTACAATCAGATGGGTTTACGAACATGATATTCTCGTTGATGTTCTATATAGCACTAATGTTATGGATGGATTGTCATGGTGGATAGCCTATAGTGTAATGGTAGATGTACAATGTTGATTCATTTGTATATTCATTATTGCGGGGTGATATGTGGACTTCCATTTCTACCAATTTATATATTCTTTTATTAGGGCACGACCAGTTTGAGGTCGATGTCACCGTTTGTATATATATATTTCTTTTCTATACTAGCATTACCCCGCGGAGGAGTGCTCGAATAGCCGAGTTCTAGAGGGCAATAGGCTCGCATCTCATGGCGTTGAGATGGAAGGGGCCTTACTCTAGAATTGGCGGGCTATTCGCCGCACTCATAGGGGATATAGGATGACCCACGGAGGGGTGCTTAAGTTACCGGATTCCGTGAAGTACTGGGTGACCCATTCACTTTGTTGATTGGGGTTGCCTCACTTCCGGAATTGGCGGTTAACTTGCCGTACTCGTAGGGGTCTAGGTTTTTCATTGCACTGGCTATCCACACGACCGGGGAACGTTGAGTTTCATTTGTGGCACAAATGAAACCCGGGGCTCCTAGATTATCCGTTATTCCATGTTGCTTATTGATGTTCTGTGACGTTGTATATCATGCCTGGGAAGAATGGTTATATATATATATATATATATACAGTAGTAGTTGTTGTAAATGTTTTGTATCCGCGGTAGTCCTGCCCCCGCTCTGCCGTTAGTTAAGTAACCTAACGGTGCATGACGGGGCACCGTGACGAATGCGGATGGCATATACGAACATTTTACTTTCGTTCTTTTTTGGTGTGATAGGATTTAATTGATGGAACCACATTAATTTTAAATAATGCAAGAAAAGAAACCTAAAAGATATTGTTGGAACAAATTTTGAAAAACTATAGTCGTATTCTTTCGCTTTGCATAGTGGTATTCGGTTAGGAATATCCAGCACCTCATTCGAGGAGGCAAGAGCTTAGATCCTTTTACGGGTAGTGACCTCTTGAGCGAAAGTTTACGTTGTTATAGATTACTCGGTTTTCTTCAAAACCACTAGTTTTCAAAAGCGGAGCCTAAACCACTCCTTTTCAAAACTACTCGGTTCCTTCAACGATATCAAGTTCATTACATTAAAGGTTTTTTGCCAAAAACCAACCGTAGCCCTCCGTCATTTCAGAATAGTAATATTTAGTTTTCGTGCTACGTTTGTTGACCTAGTCAAGGCGTAGTGTACGGTAGCTAAGTGGTGCTTTTCTGTGCATTGTAATGAGATTGGTTAAGACAGTCATGCAGCCTTGTTGACCTAGTCAAGGGCACGTACGGGTGGGTTTAATGCAATCAAGAAAATGACTGGTTGAACTTGACTAGCAGTTTATAGTTTGTTGACCTAGTCAAGGTCATAAACCGTTAGGGGCGAAAACCACATCGGGATTTTCAAATATATAGGAAACTTGCTAGTGTTGCATCATTTCTGGAGTGTGGTAACTAGAGTGGCTTCCATCTATATTATCACGCGATGATAGTTGGATCTCGATCCCACCGATGAGTAGGATTACTCTTAGGAGATATTTTTCACTTCACAATTAGCTAACCTATTAGGTATTTAGAAAAGTGTTAACAGGGCTATGCCTCTGCGGAAATGAGGTTTATTTTAATTAGGTCCGTGTGAGAGCACGGGGAACCTCCCTCGGAGTATCAACACTCACCTGGATGAACGGTTAGCGAACTTGTGAGGCACAGATGATCCTGACTAGTTTTCCTTTTAAGGTTTTAAGGAAAATTCGAGGAAACAGTAGGCGCCATCCTAATTAGAAAAAACTAATAACCAATCTAATCTTGCAAGAGCGCACGTTGAGTGTTTCTTTTTGCTCTCTCCAGGTAGCAACCATGTCACGCCTTAATCAAGATATTAAAATGTTTGACTTGACCGAACCAGCTTATTACACTGGGATGGGGAATGTCGGTTCGGCTCTAACTTGTGACAACTGTTACGAATATGGGCAAGGGAAAGGGGACTGTAAGGAATTCCAGATGAACCTAATGAAGGGAAAGCATTCTATTGCATCTTCTTCGGGTGTATTTGTTATTTAAAACTGATTTTCGGTCAACCCTGCCTCCTAGATATTAGATACCGGATCAGGATCTCATATCTATAATTTATTACAAGGACTGAGAAAAAGTAGAATGGTTGGACTGGGTGATATGTCCCTCGGAGTAGGAAACGGAGCATAAGTTGATGCTACCGCCGTCGGTGAATATCACTTAGCATTGCCAAGCGGCAATACTATGATTTTGAACAATTGCTACTATATACCTTCCTTGCTTTGCAACATCATATCAGTTTCTTTACTTGATAAATATGGATATAACTTTGTTCCAGATTGAAATATCATGAACATTTACCTTAATCAGGTATTGGTTGCAAAAGGTACAATGTATAATGGCATCTACGTTCTAAATCAAAACACAGTCTTCAATATACAAAACACAGGCAAGAGGAAAGGTTCAGATACGAACGAAACCTACTTGTGGCATTGTAGACTTGGTCATATCGGTGAGAAAAGACTAAGTAAGTTTTATAAGGATGGATATTTGAAACGTTCAAATTTTCATCTTATGAAACTTGTCAGTCTTGTCTTAAAGGAAAGATTACCAAATCTCCGTTTACCGGACATGGAGAAAAAGCTACAGAGCTCTTGGGACTCATACACAGTGATATATATGGTCTGATGTCTGTACATGCGAGGGGTGGGTTCTCGTACTTCATTACATTCACTGCCGATTTCTCTAGATTCGGATATATGTATCTTATGAAACACAAATATGAAGCTTTTGAGAAATTCAAAGAATATAAGAACGAAGTAAAGAACCAGACTGAAAAAAGAATCAAGATCCACAGATCTGATAGAGGAGGCGAATACTTAAGCACGGAATTCCTAGAATACCTGAAAGAAAATGGTATTCTATCTCAGTTTACTCCTCCGTACACACCACAGCACAATGGTGTATCGGAGAGAAGGAACCGTACCCTTTTGGACATGGTTCGCTCTATGATGAGTATTGCTGATATGCCTCTTTTATTCTGGGGGTATGCGCTTCAAACAGCGGCATATCTATTGAATGATGTTCCATCCATATCCGTACCTAAGACACCATTCGAAATATGGAATGTAAAAGGCCGTATCTAAAAAGATTTAAGATATAGGGTTGTCCGGCTTAAATTAAAAAATATAATCCGGACAAACTGGAAGCACAGTCAGTTTTATCTAAGTTTGTGGGATATACAAATAATGGTTATGGATATTTGTTCTACCACAACGAGGAACAGAAGGTGTTTGTTGCTAAGCACACCGTTTTCTTAGAAATGCAATTTCTTGCAAAAGAAATTAGTGGGAGCACGGTAGAACTGGAAGAAATCTTGGAACCACAAACTGAAACTGAAGATTTGATGAACCAGAGGATTCAATAATCCCGGACGAACCTCAGCCACTCCGCAGATCTAGTAGGATTTTTCATCCGCCCGAGAAATACTACTGTTTTCTCATAGATGGGGATAGAGAGAATTGCATTTTGGAAGAAAATGATCCTACTAGTTTCGAGCAGGCCATTAACAGCAGGGACTCTATAAAATGGCTTGACGCTATGCAATCTGAAATACAGTCCATGTACACCAACAAAGTTTGGACTTTAGATGTTGCTCTTCCTGGGTTAAAACCCGTTGGATGCAAGTGGATTTTCGAAAAGAAGATTGGTGCAGATGGATAGGTAGAAACTTATAAGGTTAGACTTGTTGCAAAAGGTTTTCGTCAAAGACCGGGAGTGGACTATGACGAAAAATTTTCTCCAGTAGCTATGCTGAAATCCATTCGGAACCTACTTGTTATTTCCGCCTACCATGACTATGATATCTGGAAGATGGACGTTAAAACGGCTTTTCTAAATGGAAATTTAGAAGAGTGCGTTTATATGGATCAGCCGGAGGGATTCGTAGAAAGTGGGAGCAGCAGGAAAGTGTGCAAGTTACTTAAATCCATTTATGGATTAAAACAGGCATCGCGGAGCTGAAACATCTATTTTGATGAGACAATCAAGGAATTTGACTTACTGAAAAACGAAGATGAGCCATGTATCTACAACAAAATTGTAGGGAGAACTGTCGTATTCCTCGTCTAGTATGTTGATGGCATTCTCTTGATAGGAAATAACATTCCTATGCTGCAGTCGGTCAAGCTGTTCTTGTCACAAAAGTTCTCCATGAAGGACCTGGGTGATGCTTTGTACATTCTGGGAATTAAGATCTATAGAGATAGATCCAAGAGATTGTTGGGACTTTTACAGTCCAGATACATAGAGACCATACTGAAGAGATTCGGTATAGAAGATTCCAAGCGCAGTACTATACCCGCATTGCACGGAACCACCCTCTCCAAAGAGATGTCTCCCAAGACTGATGAGGAGAGGGTTCACATGAGCACTATACCTTATGCTTTGGCGGTAGGATCTATAATGTATCCGATGCTATGTACCCGACTAGATGTAGCTTATGCATTTAGCATGGTGAGCCGAGATCAGTCGACCCTAGGTGAGAATCATTGGACAGCTGTGAAGAACATTCTCGAGTACTTGAGAAGGACTAAAGAGATGTTCTTGGTTTATGGTAATGGAGACCTTCAAGTCGAGTCCTTTACCGTCTCAAGTTTCCAGAGTGACAAGGATGACAACAAGTCTGTCTCGGGTTTTGTGTTTACCCTCAACGGAGGGGCGGTCTGTTGGAAGAGCTCCAAATAGGACACCGTCGCAGACTCGACGATGGAAGCTGAATACATTGCTGCCAACGATGCCGCAAAAGAAGTGGTCTGGATGAAGAAGTTCATTGCTGAACTAGATGTGGTTCTGTCCATTGTAAATCCAATACCTTTGTATTGCGTTAACAACGGGGCTATAGCTTTAGCGAAGGAACCACGGTCCTATCAGAAATCCAGACACATTATAAGGCGATATCACTTGATCAGGAAGATTGTAGATCACCGGGAGATCGAGGTCCGGAGAGTAGATACAAAAGACAACACGGTGGATCCATTTACCAAATCCCTCCCTCAAGCGCAGTTCAAGCGACTTTTTGATATGTTGGGTATGTGATACGCCATCAACTGGCCCTAGAGCAGACGTTGGGTGTTCGGTATACCAATTACAGGCCTTAGTGTAAGTGGGAGATTGTTGGATATGTATTTCCTAGAGGCCTGTATTGTATAGGATGCTAGGGATATGTATGTACAGGACAATCTTGCTTAGTTGTATATAGTATATTATTTGAGATGTCTCTGTCTTAATATGTGTATTTCCTTCTCTTATTGCTTTATAATGCATACACATATTGATAAGGACTCGATACAGTTGTATACTATTATGGTTTGATTTTATCTTAATATGTGCATATGTTATAATCGATATCACATATGGCGGATACATGTTGATAAAGCCCGTAGGATTTTTCTTGACTACCAGTGTTATGATGGCGATCATACTAGTGGGAGCTAGGTAGTCCATAAGCATAACTTTAAAGGTCCCAAGTCGCAGGAATATCGAGATCGGGCATCGATATTCCAAAGTAGACTTGTGTATACGTTTCTAGATCTCGACGAGAGACGGTGGTTGGTCCTACAGCTATTGATGTGATCACCTAAGATTGTATACATGTGCTCACTGGTGGTGAGTACACTGGATGGACTCGCCGAGAACCTCCAGATGGTATTATACTTATCGACAGATACCGGTTCTCAGGTGACATCAGTACAGGTTACTCTTTGGACATGAGATCATCATTTATCTCGTGCGAGTTCCCACTGTGCTTTGATCACTACCCTACTACGGCTCTATTAAGTCGTGCAAACAGGTTTTGGTTGGATACAGTCCCGAGCAACATGGTGGCAGTGAGTGATTTTCAGGGATTCGACTCTCCCGGTATTAGGATTCGATATCGCACTGTGTCCGGTTAGCCATAACCATAAGACCTTGGCCAAAGCAGTTGAGATTTACTGATGGTTAGACCAGTAGTTTCTCGGATTGGTCCTTAGCCAAATCGACACGACTTATCAGGTCAGTAGGGGTCTGACGTTTACCACCCCCTAGACCCGGTATGCGATGTTGGGTTACGCAAGCGCCCCGGCCATCAATCCGTGGCCAAATGCGGAACAAAAATTTTCAAAAACCGGCGATAACGAAACCCTAGTCTACGGATCGACCCATAAGCCCTAGATAACAAAAAACATGCATAGGGTTAAAGTGGTTATACCGAATTGATCTATGTCCTTTGGTCTTCAACCTTCTTCCCTAGCTCCTTGCGGCTTCCTTGATCAAGTTTGATCTCTGGTCTCCCCCCATCGAAGATGATCCACCTGAGATTCTATGAATCGAGCTCCAACCTCAAATCTGAGGCAACTCGAGTATCTAGTTCGCTACACTAGATAGCCAAGGTGAAGTAGAGAGTGTGTAGGATTAGTATGTCTCAATACACCCTAGGTTTCTCAACACATAAGACAATTAGGGTGGAGAGTAGAAGATGCCATGAGAGGAGAGTGTGAGGCAAAGAAAATCCAAGTGAAGAAAGCTTGAGTGTTGTGAGCTTTTTATCAAGCATCCTAGCAACTAAAGAAAAAAAACTAAAGAATAAATATCTCATGGCTCACCACAAATATCTCACAATACAAACAAGAAACTCATTATGCCACCATGAGTCACTACATAACTCATCACCATGAGTCACCAAGTGAACATGCATGAATAAATGCCAAAAAAATGACTCACACTCTCCACTTTAATAAACATTTAACCTAAATCTTTAATACAATAAGAAATGACAACTTCTAAAAAATAATCTTGTAAAGAATTACAAGAATACCCCTCATCCGTATATATATACCCGCATCCGTATTCCGACAGAATACGAATACAACGAGACGAAAATAATCCAATAATATAATACTAGGATCTGGCTTAAACCAAAGCCCACTAGTATTATCCATCTGAATTATGATCCGTGCACAAGTGCACGTATATGATCGAACCCTGCCGTAAAACCATGCAACCTCTACATCGTTTCTCCCGAAGCAGGGAAACCCTCTGTGTGGGACTCTAAAGGCTCATCAATACGCTGGCAATGGGTTTAACTACAAGCACGTCAGCGGCACTAGTTGTACGTGACGGCTACCTAGGTATTGAGCGAAAGGGAGGCCGACGAGCAAACTCATCCTGAAACACCTATTGAGCCTGATAGTGACAATATCCGTGCAGTCTGGTCCGTTCTTCTATGAGTATCGCATATCGAGTCTAGGGGGTGGATAATGTCAGACCCCTAATAACGCGACATTTAGTGTCGGTATGAAACCTATCACCACATAAGAAACTACCGATCCTAGATAAGTAATTCTCGACTACCTTGGCCAAGGATTTCAGGTGATGGCCACCCATGCACAACGCGACATCAACCCCTAATACCGGGGGAGACGAAACCCCTGACGATCCGCTCACTGCCTCCATATGGCTCGGGACTGTACCCAACTAAAACATGTTTGCAAGACACCTTTAAGCAGTGGTAGGGTAGTAATCAAAGCACAGTGGGAACTCACACGAGACAAATGACGTGTTAGTTTTATGTATGCCCTAGAGGCCAGTATTGTACAGATGATGTATATTATATTGGATGCTTGGACATATATAGAGATGACTTTCTTGCTCGATATGATAGTATGCTATCTGGTTGCTCTTTATCATAACAAGTATACTTGTCTCTTTATACTGTCTTATAGTTACATGTTGGCAAAGCCCTTAGGATGTGTACTTGACTACCTGGACTATGATGCGGATCATACTAGTGGGGACATGGTAGTCCATAAGTACATCCTTCAAGGTCCTTAGTCGTGGGTGTATCGAGGCGGGGCATCGATATACTAGTATAGACTAGCGTATACGCTTCTCGACCTATGAGATGGGCGATGGATGATCCCATATCCATTGGTGTTTGACATCAGAGATGGTATACGGGTGCTCAGTGGAGACTGGGTACACTGGACGGACTCGCTGAGAACTCCCAGATGGTATTATACCTCACGTCAGTTGGCAGTTCTCAGGTGACACTGGTGCAGGTTAGTCTGTAGACCCGAGATCGTCATAGAGTCTTGTGTGATTCCCACTGTGCTTTGATTTCCACCTTACCACGTCCATGAGGGCGTGCAAAATGGTGGTTTTTTGGTACAGTCCCGAGTCACATGGAGGAAATGAGCGATAGGAGGGGTTTCGTCTCTCCCGGTATTGGGGGTTGATGTTGCATTGTGCTCGATTGGCCGTAACAGGGAAGTCCCTGGCCAGGGCTGATTAGAGATTTACTGGTAAGTGTTACCTTTAGTTTCTCGACCCGTTATGAGCCTCACATCGGCACGACTTATCGGTTATTGGGGTCTGACGTTTACCACCCCTAGACTTGATATGCGACATATCAGACGAGGAGACCGGACTGCGCGGGTAGTGTTGCCGGTTGGCTCGATGGTAGTTGTAGCAGGTTCGCTTGTTTTCTTCTGATCGCTCAATACCCGGGTGGCCGTTACGTTTAGCTGACCGCTTGCGGCTTGGGGGTGATTGATATGATCATCACCCACGACCAGCGTATTGACGAGTCTTAGAGTCCCACAAAGGAGTTACCTAGTCCAGGGGAAACGTTGTGGTGCGCGTATGCGATATGCGCATGGACCCGGTTAAAATGCGCGTATGAGATACCGTACATTAATCGGGCGGCTTGCTTTTGGTTGGGTCATATGTGATATGGCCGGATTGATAAATCAAGTGTTGATTTATCATTTAACCATTAGATTCTCACTAGAAATCCTTTCTTGTATTTTTGGATGTATGCATGCATGTATGCATTCTTTCTTGATTCAAGCACATATGGATGTGCATGCACACATACATACATACATCATCCTTCATGGTTGTATATACAAAGAAAATGGTGGCAATATAAGACTCACACTATGGTTTTATATATATGAATTATTATTGCATTTGATTTAAAACAAAAAGGAAAAGGAAAGGATAATTCATGGTTTCTTTCTACACTCTTCTTTGACCTAACCATGCTCACCCACCATTTAACCATGGATTAACTTTCCTTTTGGGTTTTAACTCAAGTTCAATAATATATTTATTGTTTAACCATGGTTTGAGATGAGAGAAGAAAAATATATATAGATATATTTTCTATTTTTCTCATGAAATTTTATCTTTTCTCTGGTTCTAAAAGACCACCATCTTCTTCCTCCTTCATCTTTTGCTCTCTAGATTTCTCTAGTGAGAAAATTACTCATCAAGTTAGGATTTTGAAGTGAGAAAAGCCACCACAACATCATTCTACACAAGTCTTGCCCACTTGTTTAGAGTGTTAGCTTCATTCTCTTCTCTTGATCAAGTGAAGTTGCTAGCTTGGACAAAGCGGACTCCGGGTGGATCATCGTGGACCTAGAGGAGATCAAGCGGACTTTTTCCAAACCCCAAGTAGCCGAGGAGTCTAGCGTAGGGAGTTACAAAGGTTGTACTCTCAAAACCCTAGCTTAATCTACTTGTGTTGATGTGTAGTTTTTGAAACCCTAATTTTTCTAGGAATGATTCTTTGTATGCTTACTTAACACCCCAAAATTTTAATCTTGGGTACATGTGATGCTTCCAAACCTTTCATGAGGTGCTAGGTAAACCCTACATGACGATCTCAGGTCGATAGAATAACATGTACACTTGTCACCTAGGAACTTCTATCTGACAATAGGAATAATACCAACTAGCATGTTCCCGACAAGTTAGTCCGGTGTACTCATAACCCAATGAGCACCTGTATACATCTTAGGTGAAAAAAATGACACCAATGGCTTGTGAGACCGGCCACCGCCCCTCGTCGGGGTCTCGACCAGTATACACTATTCTACTCTGGAGTATCGATGCCCAGTCTCGAAACTCCTACGACTAGGGACATTTAAGGATGTGCTTATAGAACACCCCGCTCTCACGTATATGATCACCATCATAATACAGGTAGTCAAGCAAGAATCCTATGGGCTCTATCAATATGTAATAGTGATCTGTAATGCCACCTGAAGCATGTGCATGATGATAAAGACAAACCAGATAGCATACTATCATCTCGAGTAAGACTGTTCTATCCGTATAGATCCTTCCTCAATCATCGCAATAGCGTGCCTATGATCCAATAATTGACTTGAGGGCACTATAGACAACAATCTCCAACTTGCACTTAAGGCTAATTATTGCGATGTCGCATACTCACAGCCCATGTGATACCGAACACCCAACTTCTCTACTAATCAGTCTCACAAATCTCGTTTGTGAAACTATTGTGTTCGAGAAATAGCCTCAGTGAATGGATCCGCTCCAGTGTTTCTTTCTGTATCTCTCTTTATCTCAACTTCGCGGAGAAAGCTATCTCCCGAAATAAGCAATACTTGTCTTAGAATATGTCTGGATATCTGATGGGACCCAGTTCATAAATGAACTTCAAATCCAGCAAACTTCTTAGACTTTATCGTCCACTGAATTTAATCAGTATCCTCTTGGACCACCTGTCTAAACAACTTCCCCTCAAAAGAGGGAAAACTATAACTCTGACAGTCGCTTTGTCATCCAGGTCACCTTGGAAGCCTAGAATGATAACCGTCTCCCGAAAGAGGCTGCCGTTACCATATCCGTCGAACATCCACTTATGCTCATAAACTGCTTCCCAATGTTTCTCCAGGATTGGATTAATATAAAAAATTATTGCAGCTAGTGCCAAAACAACATCTGGTGTGGTACTTGACATCTCATGATTGACTCAATTGCCTAAGCAAGTGATATGCCAATCATGCAAATCCCTCTCCCCCTTAGTCTGTAAGATATCCTTTAGAGAGATTGACTCCATCACTTGCAGGTACACCACTATGCCAATAGTCGTCCATTCTAAAACATCTTTATAATAGTGTCAAAGTACCTAAATTGGGAAACTTGCCAAATGTAAATCTAAAACCATAGATCTAGTAACCAGAATGTCTGATATTATATCCATATTCTATGTAGAGAAATAGCTGTGTGACAACCACAGTATAACCGATCGTAGTATTGGAATTTCACTTCCTATAAAGTGCATGTCATCCAAATACCAGGACATCACACCCTACTACCTTCTCACCAGATTCATCCCCTATTCTGATGAAGTCAAACCCTATGACTGTCACATCAAAAATAGATGATCTATCTCCGTTATATCTACTTTAGTCTATAAATAGACACAAGTTACTTGTCCACTATGCTTCCACTGCTCGGACTGACTACAACAACCCTTTGGTAGAGTCATATACACGTGCACTTCTAAAGATAGTTTAGAAAGACGCTATACTCATTCTCCTGCCGGGTCTCATAATCTAGAACAGCAGTAATAGCTGTTGGATATATATGCCCTAGAGGCCTTCATTGTATAGGATGCTAGGGATATGTATGTACATGACAGTCTTGCTTAATATGATAGTACGCTATTTGGTTTGTCTTTATCTTAACATATGATATATTTTTCGTAGTATTCATATATATATATATATACATGTTGATAAAGCCCATAGGGTGTTTGCCTGACTACCGGCGTTGTGATGGCACTCATACTAGTGGGAGCTGGATAGTCAATAGGCACATCCTTAGATGTCCCTAGTCGCAGGAGTATCGAGACTGGGCATCGATACTCCGGAGTAGACTGGTGTATACATATCTAGACCCTGAGGAGGGGCGATGGATTGGTCCCACAGCCATCGGTGGAGTGCACCTAAGATTGTATACAGATGCTCCCTAGGTGTGAGTACACCGGACAGGACTCGCAGAGAACTGACTGGATGGTATTTATACCTAACGTCAGATAGCAGTTCTCAGGTGACATGTGTGCAGATAGTCCGTTGACTTAAGGTCGTCATTTGCCTCGTGTGAGTTCCCACTGTGCTTTGATTACTACCCTACCACGGTTCAAAGGAGTTGTGCAAACAGGTTTTAGTTGGGCACAGTCCAAAGCCACGTGGAGGCAGTGAGTGACTGTTAGGGATTCGTCTCTCCCGGTATAGGGAGTTGATATCGCACGGTGATAGGTTGGTCATTACCATAAGTCCCTGGCCAGGGATGATTGAGAATTACTGATAGATTGATCAGTAGATTCTCGGATGGTGATTGAGCCATACCGACACGACTTGTACGGTTATTAGGGGTCTGACGTTTACCACCTCTCTAGACCATACATGCGATACTCTTAGACGAACAGACCGGACTGCACGGATATTGTCATGGACAGGCTCAGTAAGAGTTCGGATGCGTTTCCTCATCGGCCTTCTTATCGACATCTACCGGGGGACCGTTACGTACAGCTAGTGCCGCTTGCGGTCTGTGGTTAAACCTACTGCCGGCGTAGTGGTCGAGTCTTTAGAGTCCCACACAGAGTTTTCCCAACTCCAGACGAAACGATATAGAGGTCGTACGGTTTTACGACAAGGGTTCGGACTAATACGTGTTTAAACGCACGTACGACATTCGGACAGTTTTTACTAGACGGTTTTGGTTTAAGCCAGATTCTAGTATCAGGTTATTGGATTTATACAGTCTAAAGTTTTTCCGTGTTTTCACGGATGAGAGGGGCGTTCTCGTAATTTCCGGGAAGCTTCTAGAAGCATGGTGACTTGAGGGGTTTAGGTGGCATTGTCATTAATGTTATTGTGACTCATAATGTGTGATTCACTATGTCATTAATGTATTATTAAATGCTTAATGACTCACATAGTGAATCACTCATAATACATTTAAGTAGCATGATGAATAATCTCTTATTATTCATTTATTGAATTATTCATTATGCTTAATATATCAAGTGAGAAACAATTTCATTTTCATTATTCTAGTTCACCTTCTATCTCCTCAAGCTCACTCTTTCTTCAAGCTCTAATCCTACCACTCATGAGTTGAGAACAAGGATTAGAAAAGACTAAATATCCTATAACCTAACTCTATATGATCTAAGTTCCTTTGATTAGCAACTAGAGAAACTTAGTTACCTCAAGTTTTGAGGTGAAGCTTGGATTGGCGTTCTCGGGTGGATCATCTATCACTTGGAGGAGGCCGAGGAGGACGTAGAGATCGTAAAGACGAAGGACACGTATCACTAGGTATAATCTCTTTACATAGTAGTTTAGAACTTCTATGGTAGTTGTTAATTATCGTTTAGCAAAGATCTTCGGTTAGTCGATGTATGCTTCGAGAAACAAGATCGTTTTTCATATTTCCGCCTCCCCGCAACTCGTGGGGTGTTGCACATCGACTTACAGTGGTATCAGAGCCTCACTAAACAATAATTAACTCACTTGCAAAGTCGTATGAATTTCGAATGCAAAACGAACCGGAAAATACCCCGATATCACATAGTTTCTGTCGTTTTTAAAATGAGGCCTAAAATTTTTCCAGGTTCCTCCAGAACAACCTACAAGAAATTATAAGAACACTGGAAAAAATGGGTTCCTGAATTGACCATACAGCCGCGGAACCGCGGCCGATCCCACCGATCCGCCGCGGATCCGCGGCCGAGTTGAGGCTAATTCAACCCAGTTTTTCCCTGTGCATCTTCTATGATATTTTGTCTTTTCTGGTATGGTTTATTTTTTGCTCAGATCTCAGGTTTACAGAGAAGTTTTGGAGCAGAATCTAATGGGTTTGATCGATCGAAATTATACGATGTTTGCTTGTTTGATTATATCTGTGAACTATATTATGTGTTCGTAAACCTCCCCTAACTGCTAGTATGTCGGTTGGCAGGGGTTGCACATATTTGTAATGTTTTAACTATTTGTGATTATGAACTCTATTGGACTGTTGTGATGATTAGCAGGGGTTTTGTGATGGGTTATTGTATTAATTCATTCGATGCAATTGTAATAAGTTGTAATATTATTTTGCGGGGCACATCCAGGTTGCGGTTGTTGCCACCGTTGTATTATTTATTTTTACTGTTTTTGCTCCTACGATAGACCCAAGGTGGGGTGAACAAACTACCGGGTATTTCGAAGTGCTTAGTGGCCCACTCACTTTGTTGAGGGAGACCGCTTCACTTTGGGTACTTGGCGGGTAGTTTGTCGTACCCGTAGGGGTCTGGGGTGGGGTAATGGCTATTCATCACAACTGTGTAATCCGTCGTTCGTTGCAGGCTCAAAAGAAACACGGATTGCTTGCATATCCAATAAAGTTTATCTGTGATCTGGAATGCCTATTATTGCGTCTGACGAATGTACAATATCTATATATGATAGCTATTTAGACGTCACTTATGTTTTACACCCGCACTTGCCCAGCCCCCGCTCTGCCGTTAGTTAAGTAACCTAACGGGTGATGACGGGACCCCGTGGCGAATGCGGATGGCATAAGAGGACGTTGTATTTTCGTTGTTATCTGTAATGATAGTTTAAAGATGGGACGCATTATTTTTAATGCAAAGAAAAATAAAACCTAAACTGAATCGTTGGAACAATTTCTAAAACGACTCGGTTTTCTTCAAAAAGCAAATTTCAAATGTGGAGCTTAAACCACTCCTTTTAATAAAGGCTATCATGGTTCCTTCGATCATATCAAGTTCACTACGTTAACGTTTTTTTGTCAAAAACCAGCCGTAACGCTCCGTCGTTTCAAATAGACAGCAAATCGTATTCATACTATGCTTGTTGGCCTACGTCAAGGCATAGTGGATGGTAGCAGTGTGGTTTGCTTATTTATTGCACAGATAGATGCATTGGTATAGGACAGACATACAGCCTTGTTAGCCTACGTCAAGGGCATGTACGATGTACCTAAATTAATCAGGACAACGACGGGTAGAACTTGACTTGCGTCTTATAATTTGTTGGCCTACGTCAAGGTCATAAGAGCTTGGGGTAAAAATCATATCGGGAGTTTCAAACATAAAGGAAACTTGAAGATTTAGCATACCTTCTGGAGTGTGGTGACTAGAGTGGCTTCCATCTAGTACATCATGCAATGATATTTGGATCCCGATCCCACTGATGAGTTGGATTACTCTCGGGAAATATTCTCACTTAAACAATCAATGCTATAAACCAAGTAGGTGTCCAGAAAGGTGTTAGAGGGGCTACGTCTCCAGGGAAAAGAGGTTATTTAATTAAGGAACTTCGCGAAAGCGTTGGAAAACCTCCCTCGAAGTACCAACACCAGCCTGGCTGAAAGGTTAAGCAAGTATTGTGACGTGTGATTAAATCCTGACTAGTTCTTCTTTTAGGTTTTGAAGAAGGATTTGAGGGAACAGTGGGAGCCATCATGTTTAGATATATTAATAACCAATCTAAACTTGCAAGAAGCATATGCTGAGTGTTTTCTTTTCTCTCTCTTTAGCAGCTACCATGACAGGACTAAAACTATTACTTAAAAAAACAATATACTGACCGGGCAGAACTATAAAGATTGGCTAAGGAACGTCAACATTGCACTGACTTATGACAAAGTAGCATATGTTACCACCGCTGTTCCTCCCCTTATCCCTGGACCAGATTCCTCAATTGTGGACAAGGAAGTTCGCAAAACCTGGGATCTAGACTGTGAGCGAGCTAAGTGTATCGTGCTGGCGTCCATGAACAATGAACTCCAGAAACAGCACGAGAGTATGGATATTGTATCCATCTTTCTCCATGTCAAGGAATTATATGGAGAGCACTCCCGTATCGCGAGGTACGAGACCTCAAGGAAACTCTTCCAGATGTGGTTAGCTCCAGGATCGCCTGTAGGAGAGCACGTCCTCAAAATGATCAGCCTCATTGAGGAACTCGCAAACCTGGGATGCGTGCTAGATAATGATTTGTATATCGACTTGATTTTGCAGTCCCTTCCCCACACCTTCTCTCAGTTCGTGCTAAGCTTCAACATACACGAAATGGAAGCTGATCTTCCAAAGCTCCTCAACATGTTGAGGGTATCAGAGACCTCCTTGAAAAAGGAGAAGACCCCCGTTCTGTATGTTGGCCAATCATCCTCTTCTAAATCTAAAGCGAAAGCTAAAGGGAAGAAGAAGATAAAAGCCACCAAACCGAAGGGTGGGGTCAAGAAGGTGCAGGGAACGAACAAGGCAGGAAGGGTAAAAGCGGATATAAACGAATGCTTTTATTGCCACAAGCAAGGGCACTGGAAGAAGGACTGTATAGCCTTCAAAGCCAAGGACAAGAAGCAAGCTGTTGCTTCTGCTTCAGGTGTGTTCGTAATCGAAAATTGTCTTTCAGTAAACTCTACATCATGGGTACTTGATACCGGTTCTGGTTCTCATATCTGTAATTCATTGCAGGATCTGAGAAATAGTAGAGTACTGGGGACAGGTGATATGACTCTCCGGATGGGCAATGGAATGCATGTAGATGCTATTGCAATAGGGGAATATTACATAGGGTTGACTAGTGGGCACATTTTGGTGCTGTACAGCTGTTTTTGTATTCCCAGTATGTTATGTAATATTATATCAGTATCTTTGTTATCTAATGAAGGATATAATTTTGCGCTTGAAAGAAATTTCATGAACATTCTCCTAAATCAAGAATTGATTGGGTATGGCACACTGGAAAACGGCATATACATACTTAATCAACCTCGAATTTTCAATATTCAAAACACACTTAAAAGAAAGACTCCAGATTCAAATCAAGCCTTCCTATGGCATTGTAGACTTGGTCGTATAAACGAAACAAGGTTGACTAAGTTACATAAAGATGGATATCTAGATCCGTTTGAATATTCATCATATGCAACTTGTCAATCATGTATCAAAGGAAAAATGACCAAATCTCCGTTCACCGGACACGGAGCAAGAGCCACAGAACTCTTGGGACTTGTACACAGTGATGTATGTGGTCCAATGTCTACACATGCGAGAAGCGGTCACTCCTACTTCATCACTTTTACTGATGACTTCTCTAGGTATGGACATGTGTTCTTATTAAAACATAAATCCGAGGCCTTTGAGAAGTTTAAGGAGTATAAAAATGAAGTAGAGAAACAAACTGGTAGAAGCATCAAGACACTTCGATCTGATCGTGGTGGAGAATACTTAAGTACCAGTTTCCTTGAATGCTTAAAAGAGAATGGAATTCTCTCTCAGCTTACTCCGCCTTATACACCTCAGCATAATGGTGTATCAGAAAGGTGGAATCGCATGCTATTAGATATAGTGCATTCAATGACGAGTAGTGCTGAGTTGCCACTTTCCTTCTGGGGATTTGCTCTAGAATCAGCAGCATACTTATTGAATAGAGTTCCAACTAAGTCAGTGCCTACCACTCCATATGAAATGTGGACCGGGAAAAGACCATATCTCAAGTATATCAAGATATGGGGGCGTCCGGCATATGTTAAAAGGCATAGACCGGACAAGCTCGAGGCACGATCGGTTTTGTGCAAGTTTGTAGGATACCCTAAACATTCAAGGGGGTACATGGTCTACCACACTGAAGAACAAAAGGTGTTTGTCGCTCGCCACATTGTCTTCTTAGAAAGCGAATTTCTTGCAAAAGAAATTAGTGGGAGCACAGTAGAGCTGGATGAAATTTCAGAACCTCAAACTGCTGCCGATGACTTAGTTGAACCTCAGATTTCAATAGAACATGACGAACCAACGCCACTCCGCAGATCTAGTAGGCTTTCTCATCCTCCTGAGAGATACTATGGTTTTCTTCTAGATAGGGATCGAGAGGATTGCATCATCGATGATGATGAGCCTACTAGTTTTCAGCAGGCTATCATGAGTATTGACTAGGTGAAGTGGCTGGATGCTATGAGATCCGAAATGGAATCCATGTACACCAATAAAGTATTGACTTTAGAAGTCCTCCTGGGGTGAAACCGGTTGGATGCAAATGGATCTTTAAAAAGAAGATTGGTGTACTTGGACAAGTGGAAACCTACAAAGATAGACTCGTTGCAAAAGGTTTTCGTCAAAGACCAGGATTGGACTATGATGAAACCTTTTTACCTGTAGCTATGCTTAAATCCATTCGGATCCTGCTTGCCATTGCTGCCTTCCATGACTATGAAATCTGGCAAATGGATGTAAAAACAGCTTTTCTAAATGGACATTTAGAAGAGAGTGTTTACATGGATCAACCAGAAGGTTTCTTAGACAGTGGGTGCAGCGGAAGAGTGTGCAGGTTGCTTAAATCAATCTATGGATTAAAGCAAGCATCGCGGAGTTGGAACATCTGCTTTGATGAGACAGTCAAAGAATTTGACTTTATCAAATTTGTAGATGAACCATGTATTTATAGGAAGATTGTAGAAGGAGCAGTAGTCTTCCTCGTTTTTAACGTCGACGACATACTACTGATAGGGAATGATGTCCCTATGCTACAATCAGTAAAGCTCTTCTTGTCACAGAAATTCTCAATAAAAGACTTGGGTGATGCAACCTACATTTTGGGCATTAAAATCTATCGTGATAGATCTAATAGAATGTTGGGACTTTCACAGTCCAAGTATATTGACACTATACTAAAGAGATTTAGTATGGAAGATTCCAAGCGCGGTAATATGCCCGCTTGTCACGGGATCACCCTCTCAAAAGAGATGTCTCCAAAGACTGATGAAGAGAGGGCTCGCATGGGCATTATACCCTATGCTTCTGCAGTAGGATCTATAATGTATGCGATGTTATGTACAAGACCAGATGTAGCTTACGCACTTGGTGTGGTAAGCAGGTATCAGTCTGACCCAGGTGAGAAACATTGGATAGCGGTAAAGAACATTCTCAAGTACCTGAGAAGGACTAAGGAGATGTTCTTGATTTACGGTAATGGGGACCTCCAGGTAGAGGCTTTTACCGACTCCGGCTTCTAAAGTGACAAAGATGATTCTAAATCCATTTCGGCTTTTGTGTTTACCCTCAATAGAGGGGCGGTATGTTGGAAGAGTTCCTAACAAGATACCGTCGCAGACTCAACTATGGAGGCTGAGTATATAGCTGCTAGTGAAGCCGCAAAAGAGGCTGTCTGGATGAGGAAGTTCATCTCTGAACATCAGGTGGTTCCGTCCATTACCAATCCAATACCTTTGTATTGTGATAACAATGGGGCTGTAGCATTATCGAAGGAACCAAGGTCCCATCAGAAATCCAGGCATATCATAAGGCGGTTTCACCAGATCAGGGAGATCGTTGATCGTCGGGAGATCGAGGTACGGAGAGTGGACACAAAAGACAACACGGCAGATCCATTCACCAAGGCCATCCCTCAAGTCCAGTTCGAGAGGCTGTTTGAGATGTTGGGCATGCGGTACGCCAACAAATGGATCTAGTGTAGACAGTGGGTACTCATTGCGCCAATTATAGGCCTTAGTGCAAGTGGGAGATTATTGGATATATATGCCCTAGAGACCTTCATTGTATAGGATGCTAGGGATATGTATGTACATGACAGTCTTTCTTAATATGATAGTACGCTATTTGGTTTGTCTTTATCTTAACATATGATATATTTTGCGTAGTATTCATATATATATACATGTTGATAAAGCCCATAGGGTGTTTGCCTGACTACCGGCGTTGTGATGGCAGTCATACTAGTGGGAGCTGGATAGTCAATAGTCACATCCTTAGATGTCCCTAGTCGCAGGAGTATCGATACTCCGTAGTAGACTGGTGTATACATATCTAGACCCTGAGGAGGGGCGATGGATTGGTACCGCAGCCATTGGTGGAGTGCACCTAAGATTGTATACAGATGCTCACTGGGTGTGAGTACACCGGACAGGACTCGCCGAGAACTGACTGGATGGTATTTATACATAACGTTAGATAGCAGTTCTCAGGTGACATGTGTGCAAATAGTCCGTTGACTTAAGGTCGTCATTTGTCTCGTGTGAGTTCCCACTGTGCTTTGATTACTACCCTACCACGGTTCAAAGGAGTCGTGCAAACAGGTTTTAGTTGGGCACAGTTCCAAGCCACGTGGAGGCAGTAAGTGACTGTTAGGGATTCGTCTCTCCCGGTATAGGGAGTTGATATCGCACGGTGATCGGTTGGTCATTACCATAAGTCCCTGGCCAGGGCTGATTGAGAATTACTGATAGATTGATCAGTAGATTCTCAGATGGTGATTGAGCCATACCGACACGACTTGTACGGTTATTAGGGGTCTGACGTTTACCACCTCCCTAGATCATACATGCGATACTCTTAGACGAACAGACCAGACAGCACGGATATTGTCACGGACAGGCTCAGTCGGAGTTCGGATGGGTTTCCTCATCGACCTTCTTATCGACATCTACCTGGGGACCGTTACGTACAGCTAGTGCCGCTTGCGGTCTGTGGTTAAACCCACTGCCAGCGTAGTAGTCGAGTCTTTAGAGTCCCACACAGAGTTTTCCCAACTCCAGGCGAAACGATATAGAGGTCGTACGGTTTTACCACAAGGGTTCGGACGAATACCTGTTTAAACGCACGTACGACATTCGGACAGTTTTTACTAGACGGCTTTGGTTTAAGCCAGATTCTAGTATCAGGTTATTGGATTTATACAGTTTAATGTTTTTCCGTGTTTTCATGGATGAGAGGGGCGTTCTCGTAATTTCCGGGAAGCTTCTAGAAGCATGGTGACTTAAGGGGTTTAGGTGGCATTGTCATTAATGTTATTGTGACTCATAATGTGTGATTCACTATGTCATTAATGCATTATTAAATGCTTAATGACTCACATAGTGAATCACTCATAATACATTTATGTAGCATGATGAATAATCTCTTATTATTCATTTATTGAATTATTCATTATGCTTAATATATCAAGTGAGAAATAATTTCATTTTCATTATTCTAGTTCACCTTCTCTCTCCTCAAGCTCACTCTTTCTTCAAGCTCTAATCCTACCACTCATGAGTTGAGAACAAGGATTATAAAAGACTAAACATCCTATAACCTAACTCTATATGATCTAAGTTCTTTTGATTAGCAACTAGAGAAACTTAGTTACCTCAAGTTTTGAGGTGAAGCTTGGATTAGGGTTCTCGGGTGGATCATCTATCACTTGGAGGAGGCCGAGGAGGACGTAGAGATCGTAAAGATGAAGGACACGTATCACTAGGTATAATCTTTTTACATAGTAGTTTAGAACTTCCATGGTAGTTGTTAATTATCGTTTAGCAAAGATCTTCGGTTAGTCGATGTATGCTTCAAGAAACAAGATCGTTTTTCATATTTCCGCCTCTCCGCAACTTGTGGGGTGTTGCACATTGACTTACAATAGCAAGTCTGGGTAAAAAAGAACCTCCCTGTCACCGTCTTTGAAGATAACGAAGTACCTCTCGGGCGCCTGAGATTACCCACCATATCTGCGGAGTGACTAATGGAATGTTGATTGAATCTTTAGGTTCTATTAAATTTTCAGTAATCGTTTGTGGTTCTGGAATCACTACCAGTTCTACCATACTCCCAATGATGTTTTCTGAAAAGAATTCATTTTACTAAAACTGGTGACGAGTCAAGAACAATATCACCATTGATCTTCCAGATGGTAGAAAGTTAACCCTCGTCATAGCCCGGGAGAACCCACAAACAACCATTACTGAAACGTGCCTTGAGTTTATCCGGAGTCTGGTTTCAAGCATAAGCCGGACAACTCCATATACCTCAACATCGTCAAGATACGATCCATTCTATATACAATACAGAAACATAGGCGATGATTTAATTAGAACTAGATTCAAATCATGCACCTGTCTCCAGTGCATATCAACAAAATTGAATGAGGCCAAGCAGCATTACTCATCTAGGAGTGCATCCAAATATGAGTAACCTGAAAGAGAAGCAAGTTCTTAAAACCTTTACTATCAACGAAATACCATACACAAGTATGTACATCTTCAATCACCTTGAATAATCATGATACTTGCAACAAATGGTTCTCCACTTTATTCTTATACCCATAACTTCTCAAAACTGGGACCTTGTATTTCATCGAAATACTTGTCTAAAATTGGAGAAGTCGCAAGTAAACAGAATATAGTACGAGCACCAACCCCTTTGTCCTAATGGACACTGAACAACATACAATACTTTGTATAAGTCCTCTGAGTTTAATAACTCAAACCACGTGCGATGTAGGTTGAAAAACTGTACTATGGTTAAGAAGAATTATACCGCTGTTGAATGCTCCTTACCCAATCACCAACTGATATAGGTAAATGTCATAGACATAATTTCAAAAAGTTATATCTCACTTTATAAAATAAACGTACAGATATATCAGTTTGAAATTGGTGCATAACTACGGATATTCAAAGCCAAATATTTGCCGTCAGGCAAAAACCCAGGTAATTTCCTCAAATATCACCAATTACAACGAATTCCGATATAATGAGAATATAATCACCTAGTTCCCAATATTTTACTCCCACTCATCATCTGTAATACTATACGGACGTGAGAAACAAATCTAGTAAATACATACCCTGGAGTAAGGATCTATATGGGAAATCAATTTTCAATTAACAGCACACAGTGAATACTGAAACAGGAAAATGTTTCAAAGGGGTATCTGGGTATTCCTAGTAATGCCTCTTCCACTATCCAGATTCATAACTGTAACCGTATATTTCCTTGTCATCTCTCCAATCCTTTTATTTGTCTTTACTCATTACCTTCTGTACACAACACTTAGACTAATTGATTTTCTTCCTTCCCTACTTTTCGGCACCAGCCTATGGTTTAGAAGAAGACTATACAATAAGAGTAATAGGTGTACTCTCCTAAATTCCAGGAGCCCTCGCAACCTGAGAGAAGGTAATGATAAAAGACAACCGGAATAATCCTATTCAATTTTTCCTGAACTAGAGAAATGCAAAGGTGAAGTAGGAGTGGGGATGATATACGCGGATTCGTCGTGAATGATAGCAGTCGCAATTTACTTTGCCCTCTTTCTAATCCCTTTATCTGTCTTCATTTATTACCTTCTGTACACCACACTTTGGCTAATTGGTTTTCTTCCTTCCCTACCATTCGGCACCCGCCTATGGTATGGAAAAAGACTATCCAATAAGCGTAATAGGTGTACTCTCCTAATACCAGGAGCCATCGCAACCTGAGAGAAGGTAAAAGGGCAAAGACAACTGAATAATCCTATTCAATTTCTCTAGAACTGGAAACCATCCTAGAATCTGAAACAAGTTTCTTCAAGTTCGTATGTAACTATACGATGGTCATATTCAATAAAAGGGGATCTTCGTAGTAATACAGAATGTTCCGGAGAAATGCAAAGGGTAATATAGGAGCGGCAATGATTTATGTGACTATGACAATCCAATAGCCAAAGTGTTTTAAGAAGGTTCGGTTAACTTAGTTCATGAGTTATAGTCTATGGTCGGGCCATGGTCGCTGCCAGAGAGAGAAAAAAAAGAAACACTTAGCATGCATTTTAACCTAGATCAGAATGGTTAATCACTTTAACTAATCAACATGTCTCCCACTATTTCCTCGAATTCTCCTCCAATCCTAAAAGAAGAATTAGTTGGGATCATCTTGTTGGGTTTCCTTTGCACCATGCCTAGGGTTTGGAAGCATCACACATGCCACAATAAAAATTTAGGGGGGTGCTAAGCAAACTAACCTAGGAATCGAACTAGAAAACTAGGGTAACAATATGTAATATTACATACAAGTAGTGTCTAACACTAAGTGGGGAGAAATACAACCTTTGTAGACCTCCTCTTGATGCTCCTTGGATCTCCTAGAGTTTGAACCGGCTCGCTTGAAACCTTCCAAGTCCACGACGATCCACCCGGAGTCCCTTTGCTCAAAGCTCCTTGCTTCACTTGATATTTGAAGATGTGGAGCAAACAACCTACACTAATGGGTTAGAGTAGTATAGATTGGTGATGTGGCTTGTATTCTCACTTAAAAACCCTTTTCTTTTAAAGTTCCTCACTCTATGGAAAACTCAAGAGAGCATGAGAGAGGAGGAAGAAGAAGAAGATGGCAAAGCTTGAGCTCAATATTGTGATAATCTCTTAATTAAAAGAGAAAAGAAAAAGAATATATTTGAGAGTCACACTCTCAACTAACCATGGTAAATAAATATCTAGATATTTTTATTAGTGAGTTAATGAACAAAGGAAATTAAACCAAGGGTTAATGTCATGGTCAAAATGAGAAGAGTGTAGAAACAATTAACCAATTGACCATGAACCAATTTCCTTTTTCTTTTCTCAATGATATATATATATATATAAATATATATATATATATATATATAAATATATATATATATATATATATATATATATTTATCCCATGCGAGTGTTGCATTGCCACCTCCATTGTATCATCAACCATGACACACATGTATGCATGTATGTGTGCATTCACATCATCATGTGTATACATGCATACATTCATGCATACATCCAAATAGAAAAAGGTTTAAATAAATGAGCTAAATGTCAATATTAAATCAACACTTGATTTAATAAACCGGTCATATCTCATACGACCCGACCAATAGAATACGCCCGATTAAAACACGGTATCATATACTCGCATTTAATCGAGCACCCGCGCATATCTCATACGCACACCACATCGTTTCGTCTGAGCTAGGAAACTCCTATGTAGGACTCTAAGACTCATCAATACGCCAGCAGTAGGTGATGATCATATCAAACACCCACAAGCCGCAAGCGGTCAGCTAAACGTAACAGCCACCCGGGTATTGAACGATCGGAAGAAAAACAAGCGAACCTGTCAAAACTCCCGTCGAGCCAACTAGCAACACTTACCGTACAGTCCGGTCTCTTCGTCAGATATGCTGCATATCGAGTCTAGGGATGGTATCGTCGACCCTAATAACTCAATAAGTTATGTCGGTATATAGCTCATAACAGACCGAGAAACTACTGATAACACTTATCAGTAAATCTCAGCAGCCCTGGCCAAGGACTTCTTGTAATAGCCAATTGAGCATAGCACAACATCAACCCCCAATACCGAGAGAGACGAAAACCCTCCTATTGCTCATTGCCTTCATGTGCCCCGGGACTGTTCCCAAAATCCAGCTGTTTGCACGACTCAGTAGAGCCGTGGTAGGGTGGAGATCAAAGTACAGTGGGAGGACACACAAGGCTCTATGACGATCTCGGGTCTACAGACTAACCTGTACCAGTGTCACCTGAGAACTGCTATCGGACGATAGATATAATACCACATAGGAGTTCTCAGCGAGTCCGTTCAGTGTACCAGTCTCCACTGAGAACCCGTATACAATCTTTGGTGTCACCACACCAGATAGATATGGATCATCCATCGCCCATCATATGGGACAAGAATGGTATACGCTAGTCTACTCTGGAATATCGATACCCCGTCTCGATACACCCACGACAAGGAATATTTCAAGGATATGCTTATAAACTACACATGTCCCACTAGTATGATTGATCGCACGCTTTTGGCGTGTCGAGTTTTAAGAGTTCTAAAGTTTACCGCGATCAGGACGGTGTCGCTATGCAGCTAGCCGGTTGAGCACGGGTCGATCCACAGGGAGATGGTTGGATTTCCGTTCTTGTCTTAGACGAGTCAATAAAGAATTGTGTATATGTTTGTTCGATTCTAACCTATGTGTATTATTTGCAAGTATAAAGTTGTTAAGAAAAAGATACGAAATTGTAAGCTAAAGAAATCCGTACTCAAAACCTTTGAGCCGAGTCTTGACCAATTGAAGCTAAAGCAATCAGCAACAACGTGGATTAGGGGATTTAAGCGCGGTATTCGTGGAATACGGCTTATTTACCCTTGTCCTTCCGTTCTTGTCTCTTGCTTTCGCCTCCGGCCAAACCGAACGCAACCGGTCGTGGTTAGGAATCACCGTTACCTTGTTAGGGTAGGGTGCCTAACGGAGCGCTTGCGTATGGTTTGGGCGGAGTTCAATGGAAAATAACGGGAAGAGGAAATGAGAAAGAAGATATTAACTTACAATACCGTATTTCATCTTAACAACAATAATTACAACCATTCACAAAATGAACTAAAGAGAGCAAAAGAAAAGATTACAAGTATTAAGTGCATGAATTTAAGTGCATGAAATAAATTGCAAGAAAGAAAAGCAAGATAATAATAAGCAAGTAATAAAAAGCGATAAAAAGAACAAGAAAGTAGAACTCAAGACAAACATGGGATCAATAGCCAACCCTTAAACTTGCAAGCTCAATCAAGAGGTTGCAAGATCAAGAGAAGGGTAGAGAACGCATGTGAATTGAAGCGCTAATTCCATAAGAAAATACGACCCTTGAGATCAATAACAAACTCTTAACCTTTCATGCTCAATGAAGAGGTTGAAAGATCAAGAGAAAGCAAGAATCTCAAGGGGAAGAAGAAACAAAAGAGAATGATACAAAACCCTCATCTTCATTAACATCCACTCAATGCTCTCACTACATTTCCATAGAGGAAGAATGAAGAAGAAGAAGAAGAACTATACAAAAAACTACAAAAGAGTGGACACAAAATTGGACCCTTGGCTTAGCTCAGTTCTGGAGTATTTATAGGCAGGGAAAAGGCAATCTAGGGCAACCATCAGAACAAACATAGAAAGACCAAATAGCCCCTGAAATTTCATCATGTGAGGCGCCAGTACGGCCGCGGATCCGCGGCCTATACCCCCTATTGGCCGCGGATCCACGGCCCTATGGTGGAGTCAGGGCATAGGCTTTCTTGTACTGCCCTGATCTGCTGTCCCCTTTTGTCTGGTACATGTATTTTCTGATAATCTTTCCAGAATATCTTCAGAATTCTTAGTCGAAGATTGCTTTCTTTTCTTTACTTTTGACTTTATCTCCCTCGAGCTCCGCGCACCCATTGATTCTTGTGCTGCCCCTCTCGTGCTCTGTGCTTGTCCGAGACACGAATGACCGCTGTCATATGTCTTGTCTCTGGAACTGGTACTCGGCACCGGACAGATATGGATGACCAGAACCCGGCTTTTATCTGCTGTGACAGATGTTCTGTATTTGGTGTAACTGTGGAGATTTTGTCTTGATTTGCAATATTTGGACTGAAAACCTGTACTCTGTAAATATGTAACAAACACGGATTAAAAGTACCTACCTATAAACACACGAGCATAAGAATGGGCGGTATAAAATGCAGTATTCTGTTATGAACAAATACCCCCAAACTTAACTTTTGCTCGTCCCGAGCAAAACCAATTATTCACAAAAATAAAATCCTAACCGCACATTCGCAGGGAACGCGATTGCACTGAGCATGTGCAACAAGCCTTTAAACCCCTAGGTGTCCCTAGTAGGAGGAGTGTTGTCTCCTGAGGGTTTTCAGCGGATACTACCCACAAAATCCTGTCAAGCTAGTGTCATAAGTTAACATCGACTCTACTCCTACAGTTTAGTATTTACGTTAGAAACTCTATCATCCTAAGTTAGAAATATCCAACCCTTATTTTTCACACCTCCTATCTATTTAACCTTAGGTCCTATACGTTCCAAAAAAGTTTAGAAAGATGTTGGTTCTCCTGAGTTTTCCTTCTAAAGTGAGGCCTCAAATCAGGGATTTTTATCAACTTTACAGAAAACACAAGTCTTATTCTTTATTTCTATCTTTTATTCAAACATCGATTGTATACCCCTACGTGTGTGTATATTTGCACCCCTACACTTAAGAATTCAATTCAAGCTATAATACCCTTGCCCTAATACCTAATACTACTTCTTTTCATTAAGGATGGATGGATTTGCTCACACACCTTTCATGCGACTATTAATGCTTCTTGAGGCACTAACGGCCGATTACTGAATGTGTGAACATTAAAGCGTAAATAGCAGTTTCCAGGTCTTGACTTTATTCTATTTTTTCTTTTTCTTTTTCTTTTTTTTTTCTTTTTTCAAGACCGGATATATTTTTCAATATGCTCTTTTGGTGTTTAGCTTTAAATACCGTTTTTTCTTTCATACTAGGCTTTCAGGCAAGAGTATTTCTAGGTATCCTCTACTATCCCAAGTTTCAAGGTGCGTGTATGTGCAGTTTGTAGGGTATATACTTTCTAAATTTGAACTCAAGAAAAGAAACTATTTTTCACACTTATCCTTCAGTAGAGCATCAATACTTTTCCTTCATCTTGACTTAACTAAAGAACTGAACTCAAGATTACCTATTTCTCAAAAAAAAACTGTAAGGACGTATACTTACCAAGATTAAACAGAATGAGGGTTATTTTTAAGGTTTTCAATTCCTAAGCCTAGAATTTTGTTATTTCTATCATATCAACTAATCTTTCGGAATAAAGATCTAAGTTACCCTATTAGCTAACTTGACGACAAAGTTTTTATATTTTTGGAAAATTTTCGATTTTTGTGGGTTTTTAATAAGGTATGCAAATGCAAAATATACAAATGAATGCGAAGGAAGAAAGCTTACCGAGCACACCCCCAAACTTAATCTTGACAGTGCCCTCACTGTCAGGCTATACCAAGAGTGTCAAAATTGCCGGCGCTCCCTAAAAACAAATTATATACAACAAAGAAAACAAAAAAAATATATACAAAAAAGGTGCCCCCCCAAACTTAAGTAAAACAATGTTTCCACTGTTAAGCGTTCAAATTCAGGATTAGGTGGGAAAGAAAACAGTATCAAGCTATACAAGGCCTTACACAGGCCAAAAGTTAACACCAACCATTCAAAGATCTTATCGTGATAAAGCAGTGGCTGGTGAAAGAAGGCGTAGAGAAAAGAGATGGAGAATACGCGAGACCATATGCGGAGAGAAGCGGGATACGGTCTCGGTATATCAAAAGAAGAAGAATGGCGGAAGGGAAAAAGAAGTGGAAGACGAACTTGAGGGAGGAAATGGAGTGAATAGATTAGCACAATTTGTGATGAGCGATGTGTAAAAAGCGATTGTGCTAATCTATTAACCCCTCAAGAGATTGGGTCAAATCCCTCAAGATTCATAAGAAACCATGGGTACGCCGAACCTGGTAAACCAGACACAGGAAATGAAAGTGAGACGGTTTCTTGCAAGGTTGGAACGATGGAAAGAATGGAGGGAAGTGATCGAGGAGGGGTATCAGTTAAAAGTTCAGGAGGGTGTACACAGTCAATGGAAGGAACAGGATGAATTGGAAAATCCGACTCATCAAGCAAAAGTGGTTCATCCTCAAAACTATCCTCAATATTCTCCTCAAAATTTAGCACATCCATGCACTTCTCTTCAAATTCCGGACGCATATGGGATTTGGGAAAAACTTTTAATGACTCGGGATGATGATTTGAAGAGACAAACTCAGCCAAATCAACGGGTTCATCATCCAAAATATTCCCGGCGTCAATATCCTTAATCAAGTGAAAATCAAAATTCTTTGACACCTCAACAAAAGCATGGATATCAATCGATTCAGGTTCTAAAGTGGAGGTGTAGAGGTCAAAAGGTTTAGGATCGGTTTCACTTGGAAGAGACCCTTCACAATCGGGCAAATCAAACACTACGAAGTCGCACAACTCATTCATCATTCTATCTTCAATTGATAAATCATGTGGGATACTCGATAGACTTTCAAAACAAGAGTTGTGGGATTCAACTTGGGACGGGTAGGTTTAATTTGGAAGGGGGTACATCTCACTCTCTCCACTCAAATTCACAGCCTGTCCTACCGCCTCTTCATACATTGGAAAATTTGGAGCTAGTTGAAAACTAGCTACCGGGTCACTAGGTTGTATGAGGGCGGCCATGGACGCATTCAAATCCATCATTTGTTGGCTTGACGCTACCCTAAAGTCTTCCAAGGATTGTTCTAGACTAGACATTGGTTGTGAAGGGGTTTCAGTAAAAAATTCAAAGTTGTTTGGATACTGAAAATTCCCAAATGGCGGTTCAGAAACAATGTCTAGGGAAGGTGAAAAAGTAGGGTAGGACTGGTAGGAATTGAATGGTTGGACAGGGGTAGGATCAAAAGTTGGATAAGAAGGTGAATGAAATTGTTGATCCCAAGAATTTGAAGTGGTGAAAGGAGTGAAAGATCGGCTACGGGATTGTTCAATACGTTCAGCGATGGACAAATGACGACTTGCAGAAGGGGTATCAACATAAGCGGGTGCGGGAGGTTGAAAAGGTTGATACAAAGTGGAATGAGGAGTGCAAGTGTTTGTCCTAGACGCTGCTATGCGATCTTTCAGTGAAACTTTGGGTATGGAGGGGTCGTTCGATGTTCGGCCAAAGCAAGAACCGTAAGAAGTAATGTCCGGTTGTGGGTACCAAAGTTCGGCAAGAGTTTTGCGAGGTGGAGTACCCATGATATGAAGAGAGAAAGAAAGAAAGACAGAGAAAAGGAGGGGAAAAAGAATGTGATCTTTTTATTTATTTATTTATTTTTATTTTTTTTTAATTATTAAAAGAATGAAATATACACAAAAAAAAATATGGACAAAAACAATCACGACACAAAAATACCACACACCTAATCGTTCTAGGGTTCACCTAGGTCAACTAGACCTGCTCCAGAACTTGATTGTCGAAGTAAAACCGTGTCGAGAAACGGGCTCAAGATACACTGATCACGAGGCCAGGTAAGTGCAGAGATAAGGGGAGGTTTTCCAACGCTTTCGCGAAGTTCCTTAATTAAATAACTCTTTCTCTTTTGGCGGTTGTGCCGTTAACACTTTCCTAGACAACCCGTAAACAATATACCGTTAAGCGAGGTTCTAAACACAGTTAACTTCTCCTAGTGAGCACGAAGTCCTTAAGGCTTAAAGTCTAATTTCTTTTAGAATTTGTGCGGGTAATACGTTATGCTCAAGTTCGTGATTTGTGGGCCACGGAAAAGGTGATGAAATCCTTTACCGTATGTTGTGGGGTTCGCTTGCCCTTAAGTCCGTATTAATGTATGCAATGCGCAATTAAAAAAAAAATTCTATAAAGAATCAAACAATCGTTTTTTAGTTTAACCGCGGCGCTGCAACAAATACGGGTTAGTCAATTTTTAGCGTTTGCTAGCGAACTTGCAAAGAATCCTGCAAAGAATAGTATATTGGATGCGTCGGATTTGAGAAGAAGGTGTTAGGAAAGTACGTACCGTTAAGTTTTTGGGTTAGGAAACCCCCGTTGAATCAAATCCGGTAAGCTTGAAAGGTTCGCTTGCGCGGGTCAAACTACCCGGATCTTTGGCACTGTACTTTGCAAACACCTTAGCCTTGAATGTACACTTTGCTCCCCACAATTACAGTTTGCAAATACGCAAAAATCTGCACACTTGCCCACAAAAATTATCAAAAAAAAAACAAAAAGATTTATTTATTTATTTATTTTTATATAAATATATACAAAAAGAATATTAACCCGAATAACAAGAAAGAAAATACGCTACCGTCTCCCCGGCAACGGCGCCATTTGATCGCACGCTTTTGGCGTGTCGAGTTTTAAGAGTTCTAAAGTTTACCGCGATCAGGACGGTGTCGCTATGCAGCTAGCCGGTTGAGCACGGGTCGATCCACAGGGAGATGGTTGGATTTCCGTTCTTGTCTTAGACGAGTCAATAAAGAATTGTGTATATGTTTGTTCGATTCTAACCTATGTGTATTATTTGCAAGTATAAAGTTGTTAAGAAAAAGATACGAAATTGTAAGCTAAAGAAATCCGTACTCAAAACCTTTGAGCCGAGTCTTGACCAATTGAAGCTAAAGCAATCGGCAACAACGTGGATTAGGGGATTTAAGCGCGGTATTCGTGGAATACGGCTTATTTACCCTTGTCCTTCCGTTCTTGTCTCTTGCTTTCGCCTCCGGCCAAACCGAACGCAACCGGTCGTGGTTAGGAATCACCGTTACCTTGTTAGGGTAGGGTGCCTAACGGAGCGCTTGCGTATGGTTTGGGCGGAGTTCAATGGAAAATAACGGGAAAAGGAAATGAGAAAGAAGATATTAACTTACAATACCGTATTTCATCTTAACAACAATAATTACAACCGTTCACAAAATGAACAAAAGAGAGCAAAAGAATAGAACAAAGAAAAGAAAAGATTACAAGTATTAAGTGCATGAATTTAAGTGCATGAAATAAATTGCAAGAAAGAAAAGCAAGATAATAATAAGCAAGTAATAAAAAGCGATAAAAAGAATAAGAAAGTAGAACTCAAGACAAGCATGGGATCAATAGCCAACCCTTAAACTTGCAAGCTCAATCAAGAGGTTGCAAGATCAAGAGAAGGGTAAAGAACGCATGTGAATTGAAGCGCTAATTGCATAAGAAAATACGACCCTTGAGATCAATAACAAACTCTTAACCTTTCAAGCTCAATGAAGAGGTTGAAAGATCAAGAGAAAGCAAGAATCTCAAGGGGAAGAAGAAACAAAAGAGAATGATACAAAACCCTCATCTTCATTAACATCCACTCAATGCTCTCACTACATTTCCATGGAGGACGAATGAAGAAGAAGAAGAAGAACTATACAAAAAACTACAAAAGAGTGGACACAAAATTGGACCCTTGGCTTAGCTCAGTTCTGGAGTATTTATAGGCAGGGAAAAGGCAATCTAGGGCAACCATCAGAACAAACATAGAAAGACCAAATAGCCCCTGAAATTTCATCATGTGAGGCGCCAGTACGGCCGCGGATCCGCGGCCTATACCCCCTATTGGCCGCGGATCCGTGGCCCTATGGTGGAGTCAGGGCATGGGCTTTCTTGTACTGCCCTGATCTGCTGTCCCCTTTTGTCTGGTACATGTATTTTCTGATAATCTTTCCAGAATATCTTCAGAATTCTTAGTCCAAGATTGCTTTCTTTTCCTTACTTTTGACTTTATCTCCCTCGAGCTCCGCGCACCCATTGATTCTTGTGCTGCCCCTCTCGTGCTCTGTGCTTGTCCGAGACACGAATGACCGCTGTCATATGTCTTGTCTCTGGAACTGGTACTCGGCACCGGACGGATATGGATGACCGGAACCCGGCTTTTATCTGCTGTGACAGATGTTCTGTATTTGGTGTAACTGTGGAGATTTTGTCTTGATTTGCAATATTTGGACTGAAAACCTGTACTCTGTAAATATGTAACAAACACGGATTAAAAGTACCTACCTATAAACACACGAGCATAAGAATGGGCGGTATAAAATGCAGTATTCTGTTATGAACAATGATCCACATCATAATCCCAGTTGTCAAGCAAATATCCTAAGGGCATTATCAACATGTACCAAATGACTAATATGCAAGACCAAATGAACATGTCAAGATAAAGTACAACCAGATAGCATACTATAATGTCGAGCAAAAATGTCCCCTGAATACACACACACACACACACACACACACACACATACCGATACATCCACTATCATATAATGGCCTCTAGGGCATACATATATCCAACAATCTCCCACTTGCACTAAGACCAATTATTTTCGTATCTCATACCCAACTTCTTAAAAAGTCGCTCATGCTGCGGCAGAGGGAGGGCTTTGGTGAGTGGATCCGCGGTGTTATTCTTTGTATCTACTCTCCGAATCTCGATCTCACGGCGATCTACTATCTCCCGGATCAAATGATATCACCTGAGAATGTGTCTGGATCGCTGACGGGACCTGTGCTCTTTGGCCAACACCATAGCCCCATTATTATCACAATACAGTGGTATTGGATCAATAATGGTTGGAACTACTCCTAGCTCCGAGATGAACTTCCTCATCCAGACGGCTTCCTTGGCAACATCATTTGCAGCAATGTACTCAGCTTCCATCGTTGAGTCTGCAACGGTATCCTGTTTAGAACTCTTCCAACATACCGTCCCTCTATTGAGGGTAAATACAAACCCTGAGATAGATTTGATGTCATCCTTATCACTCTGCAAGCTCGAATCGGTAAAGGCCTCCATTTGGAGATCCCCGTTACCATACACCTAGAACAGTTCTTTTGTCCTTCGCAAGTACTTAAGAATGTTCTTCACAGCTGTCCAGTGATTCTCCCCTGGGTTGGATTGATACCTGCTTACTACACTCAGTGCATAAGCTACATCAAGGCGTGTACATATCATCGCATACATTATAGATTCTACGGCTGAAGCGTAGGGTATAATGCTCATGCGAGCTCTCTCTTCATCAGTCTTTGGGCAAAAGTCCTTGGAGAGAGTGACTCCATGACTAGAGGGTAAGGCACCCCACTTGGAGTCTTCCATACTAAACCTTTTTAGGATGGTGTTAATGTACCTGGTTAGGGACAATCCCAATAACCTTTTAGATCTATCCATATAGATCTTCATGCCCAGTATGTACGAGGCATCACCCAGGTCCTTCATGGAGAACCTTTGTGATAAGAACAGTTTGACCAATTGTAGCAAAGGAACATCGTTTCCTATCAGAAGAATGTCATCCACATACAATACGAGGAATATGACAGTACTTCCTACAATCTTCTTATAAACACAAGGTTCATCTGGATTTTTGAAGAAATCAAACTCTTTGATAACATCATCAAAACAGATGTTCCAACTTCATGATGCCTGCTTTAATTCATAAATGTATTTAAGCAACCTACATGCTTTCTCGCCGCTCCCACTACCAATGAAGCCCTCTGGCTGATCCATATAAACGCATTCTTCTAAATCACCACTTTGAAAAGCCGTTTTAACGTCCATCTGCCAGATTTCATAATCGTAGTGAGCAGATATAGCAAGTATGATCCGAATGGTTTTAAGCATGGCTAGAGGAGAAAAGGTTTCATCATAGTCCAGACCTGGTCTTTGACGAAATCCTTTCGCCACAAGACTTGCCTTATAGGTCTCCACCTGCCCATCTACACCGATCTTTCTTTTAAAAATCCATTTGCACACTGTGGGTTTTACTCCAGAGGGTACAACATCCAAAGTCCATACTTTGTTGGTGTACATAGACTCCATTTCGGATCTCATCGCATCCAGCCACTTCACAGAGTCACTATTCGTGATAGTTTGCTGAAAACTGGTAGGGTCATCATCATCCATGATGCAATCTTCTCTATCACCATCAATGAGAAAACCATAGTATCTCTCCGGTTGGCGAGAACTTCTACCAGATCTACGGAGTAGCTGAGGTTCATAAGATTTTGTTGCAACATCAGGTTCAACCAAGTCGCCATTTGTAATTTGTGTCTCTAGAACCTCTTCTAGATCTACAACATTGCCATCAGTATCATTTGGAAAAATCTTATTTTCTAAAAATGTGGCATGTTGAGAAACAAACACCTTTTGTTCCTCCTTGTGGTAGAAAAGATATCCCACAAATATACATTTGACTGATCGTGTCTCAAGTTTGTCTGGATTCTTCTTTTTGACAAAAGTCGGACAACCCCAAATCTTAACTCGTTTAAGAGATAGTCTCTTCCTATACCATATCTCATATGTGTTAGTTGTATGTATGCCCTAAAGGCCAGTAATGTACATATGATGTATATTATATTGGATGCTTGGACATATATAGAGAGGACTTTCTTGCTCGATATGATAGTATGCTCTCTGGTTGCTCTTTATCTTAACATGTATACTTGTTTCTTGATACTGTCTTATAGCTACATGTTGGTAAAGACCTTAGGATGTGTACT
Organism: Agapanthus africanus; assembly: GCA_030015575.1. Taxonomy (NCBI): domain Eukaryota; kingdom Viridiplantae; phylum Streptophyta; class Magnoliopsida; order Asparagales; family Amaryllidaceae; genus Agapanthus; species Agapanthus africanus. The sequence goes on from JASDDO010000004.1 coordinate 260,273,528, forward strand.
TGACTATCGAGACTATGATGAGATCATACTATTGGGGCCATGGTAGTCCATAAGTACATCCTTTAATGTCCCTAGTCGTAGGTATATCGAGACGGGGCATCGATATACCAGAGTAGACTATCGTATACGCTTCTCGACCCATGAGATGGGCGATGGATGATCCCATATCCATTGGTGTTTGACATCAGAGATGGTATAAGGGTGCTCAGTGGAGACTGGGTACACTGGACGTACTCGCCGAGAACTCCCAGATGGTATTATACCTCACGTCAGATGGCAGTTCTCTGGTGACACTTGTGCAGGTTAGTCTGTAGACCCGAGATCGTCATAGAGTCTTGTGTGATTCCCACTGTGCTTTGATTTCCACCTTACCACGTCCAAGAGGGCGTGCAAAACGTTGGTTTTTGGGTACATTCCCGAGTCACATGGAGGTAATGAGCGATAGGAGGGGTTTCGTCTCTCCCGGTATTGGGGGTTGATGTTGCGCTGTGCTCGATTGGCCATAACAGGGAAGTCCTTGGCCAGGGATGCTTTAGATATTTAGTGGTAAGTGTTACCAGTAGTTTCTCGACCCGTTATGAGCCTCACATCAGCGCGACTTATCGATTATTGGGGTCTGACGTTTACCACCCCCAGACTTGATATGCGACATATCAGACGAGGAGACCGGACTGTACGACAAGTGTTACCGTTAGGCTTTTACAGGAGTTGGAGCGGGCTTGCTTGCTGATCTTCTGATCGCTCAATACCCGGGTATCCGTTACGTCCAGCTAGTACCTCTGACGGCTTATGGGTGCTTGATGTGATCATTACCTACTGCCGGCGTATTGACGAGTCTTTAAAGTCCTACATAGAGGTTTTACTGGCTCAGGAAAAACGAAATAGGAGCGCATATGTGATATGTGAGGGACCGAGAATAATGCGTGTATGTGATACCGTATTCTATTCTCGCGACTTTTTGTATCGGTCGGTTATATGTGATATAGCCGGGTTATCGAATCAAGTGTTGATTCGATAAGTCGATACATTGGATGTTAGTCGGTTATATGAGATATAACCGGATTATTAAGTCAAGTGTTGATTTAATAATTTAGTGTATAATTGTATATATGATATACTAATTTACATTAACTAACATTTGTTCACTTAAGGATTTTTCTCACATGTGCACAGCTTTAATATATATGTGATATATATTAAAAATGTGTTTTCTTTTTGTATCATGGTTCTTGATACAACATTCATCGGTGTATGAGACTTACACCATGCTATTTGTTATGTTGGGTTTAATATTTAAAGTAATTACAAAATTAGTGGAAGATTAGAAAAATGCATGAAGCTTGTGGAAGCTTGTGGATGCATTGACTAAGTCCACTAGGTTTGTTTTTACTTTGGATATTTGTTAACCCAACCTTTAGGATTAGCCATGGTTATGTCTCTACATGAGTTAGTATATGATACTCACTCACCATTGTTAGCTTACTCACTTGATCATTATACTCATCTCATTTTTCTTCATCTTCTTCCTTGAGCTCAAAAGTTCTTTAGGTTTTGATTAAGTGAGAAATAAATGTGAGATAAATAATTCTAAGGTGTACCCACTTCCTATTTCCTCATCCTCTACTAGACTAGCACTTTAGTTTAGGATGTTTGCTTCACTAATTCTCTAGTTAGTGATGAAGAAGCTTGAGTTCGTATTCTCTCGACGTAGATCATCTTTGGCCTCGAAGACTTCAAACAAGGACGCTCCTTCTGCCTCGTGAAGCCATGCAAGAGCCCGGGAGGACCATGATCGCAGCGAAGGGAGTACAACAAGGAGCTTTTGAAGTGAAGGACCGATCTACAAAGGTTGTATTTCATATTCACTTAGTCGTAAAAGATATTTACTTGCATGTGTAACCCTAATTATCTAGCAAAGATCTTGTTTAGGGTTGTTCGACACGGCTAAAATTTTAATCGGGCATGGTTGATTCCTTGTAGAACCTTGTTAGAGTGCCTAGTAACCCTACAGTAGTATCAGAGCCTAGCTAGAGCATTAGGTGACGTGTTTACGAAGTTAAAACTCCGATCGAACCCCGATACGACAAAATAGACCCCCTCTCTGGAATTTTTTTTAAAATGTGATTTTTTCTGCATTAAAAATACTCAAAAAAATCAGCAGGGAATTCTAAGAGTTACTGTGCAAAACGACACCAAAACTCCACTAAAGCGCCGCGGAACCGCGGCCGTACCATGTCTTCTACGGCAGTTCCGCGGCAGCACAGTAGAGTTAGGGTTAGATTTTTGGCACAGTACATCCGTAGGTATTTGTAGCTGCTTCTGGGTATTTTTAATCTGACTCAAGTGTTGAGTGTTCTGGGGATTATTTTGTAATCGATGATTCGATCGGAAAATTTAATTTCGTTTTATTTTCCGTATAATTTATAAACTATTAAAATGTTCAAACGGATATCATTAACTCATTTTTTCCCGACACGAAAAACTTTCAAGTGTTGAATTTTTTCTTGAGTTTAAATATTTCGGAAAAACGTGCAAGTAACGCGATGGACCCTCAAGAAGAACACGAACCTTAACTCGATTATGTGACCGTCTGGACCGCCTCTAAACCTTAGGGTTTGGGGCAGTACGGCGTTGCCACATGTAAGGCGTTGGCTTGACCCTTCTACGGCTGGACCATTGGTACTGTGACGTATTCTGTAATTTTTGAACTCCGCTCAAGTGTTTAGCAATTTAGGAAATCTTGGGTATTTGATTATTTGATCAGAAAGTTTAATACTGTCTATTTATCTGGAGTGTGATACAATATGTGGAATTCATATAGTTAGGCATGAAATGCGAAGTATGCGATATTTCGGATTTACGATGTCTAAAGAGATTGTGGATTCCAAATGTTGTAGTTTTACAGTTTCTTTTCTGCGACCGTAAGTGTAATATGTGATATCGCCGGTTTCGTTGCTATATGTCAACGACAATTGGGATGCGCATATTTACTTACGTTGATGACATGTGATGTTATGTGTTGCTGGATATGTTATATTGGATCGTCGTGTTCTGAATAGCCGGGGGTTTTATGTGAGATGAGGGTTTTTATTTTCATTCATGTAAAAATCATTTTATGTAATATTCTTTTATTGGAGCACTTCCGGGATGAGGATGATGTCACCATTGTATATTATTTACTTTTCCGCATTAAGTAGACCCAAGGAGGGGAGCACAAGTAACCGGGTTCTAGGGTACAGCGGGAGACCAACTCGAGGAGTCGAGTCCGGGTCTCCTAACACTAGAATTTGTAGGGTTTATTGCCGCTCTCGTAGGGGTGTAGGGGTGTGGGTTTGGCTATTCATCGCGACCATGGAATCCGTGTTTTATACAGGCTAAAAATAAAACACGGACCTCCTAGTATATCCATTATTTCATATACTAATGGAACGCTCGAAGCAAGAGTCCCCGCCGGACTCTCAGAGAGACAAAACCTGGAAAAGCAAGCAGGACGACAACCGTAGAAGCGGGAGTTCCAGCAGTACCAATGTCTTCAATGCCTCCAACAATGAAGAAAACCGAAGGGCGGGCGAATCCAAAACCAACCGATCTCGAAAGCCATTGCTGGGAGGAGACGGGCCTTCCCTAGAGGAGAAGAAGAACAAGGTTTACTCTTTCAGAAGGGATAAGGTCCGTAAGATATTTAAAGATGCCTTGAACAATGGCCTACAATTGCCGGAGTCGAAAAGACCCCAAGAAGCAAAAATGACCGACAATCCTCTGTATTGCCCGTACCACCGAGTAGTGAGCCATGCGATCGAGGATTGCTATATCTTCAAAGACTGGGTCGAGAAGCAGTACAAGGCTGGAGAGATCGAGCTGTCCAAAAGTGTGTTGGTGAACAATCAAGTTGCAACCACCAACTTTATACAGACAGAAGTTGAAGCCTTTTGGGAGCAGACAGTCGACCCCACTGCCTCGAGAAATGAAACGGAATCATCGCGGCCTCCATGGAGTACGCACATATCTAATAAGACGAAGAAGATGATAAAGCTACTTCGGAAAGAACCCAAGACGGAATGGGAAAGGCAGAAGAAGCCTACCAGTCCAGCTGCCAATGCGGCTCCATCAGGCTCAAAATCCAAGAAGTTCAAGAAGAAGAAAAGTGCAGCTCGGCGTGAAAAAGAGTCTGCAGGGAGATCGACCATTCAAAAATATATCGATTCCCTCGAAGAATATGAACAAAAGGAAAGAACATTGATTCAATTGAAGGAGTTCTTCCCTGTACAAGCGGCTGAAATTCTGGAGGAGTTAGAAGAAGACTCCAATGAAGAGATCCCAGTAGTGACCTGCTACGCCATCCATCTTGGCAGCGACTCCGAGGATGAGCTCTGTTTTCCCGAAGAGGACGAGGAGCTCACCACAAAGGCCAATCAAATCCAGCTCAGAAGCGGCAGGGCTCTACCGCAAAATCAGAGCAACGCCCCAAAAGGGAAGGAAAAACAAGTCGCTAATGAAGAAGTTGGCAGAGAACCGGCCGATGAAAACATAAGTCCTTCCTCGGTGGACTATAATGTCTTGGCACATCTCCGGAAGTTTCCATCTCTCCTGAGCATCTACGACGCCTTGGTCCTATCTAAGGAGCTTAGAGATGTTCTCATTCACGCTCTATAAAACCCCGAGCGGTATCAGGCTCACTTTGCGGAAATTAATATGAAAGAAGCCTAGCACGCTTTGCATGCCGCCGCAGTCACATTTAAGGATGAAGACTTGCTACTGGGAACGGCTGAGTATAATCGGCCGCTTTACGTGACCGGGTACAGTGACGGAGATCGAATTAATCGCATATTGATTGATCCGGGGTCCTCAGTGAACATCATGAACTTGCGAACTCTGAAGAGTTTGTCAATGGACGTCCGATACCTGTCAAGGGAAAGGATTGTTATTCAAGGCTTCAACCAAAATTGTCAGCAAGTTCTGGGGTCTATAGCTTTGCCAATCAAATTTGGGGATCTGCAAACTGAAGCTAAGATATACGTGATCGATGCCGACACATCTTATAAGATTCTCTTGGGGCGGCCGTGGCTCCACGATTACGGCATCATTCCGTCAACTCTCCATCAATGCATGAAGTATACTAAAAATGGCGAAGAAAGACGCATTGACGGAGACATCCAGCCGTTCGGTGTGCATGAAGTCCGATATGAAGATTCTCGGTACTTTACGAACCACCAAAATGCTAAGCCACAACTGACTGAGGATAGAACAGCCCCAAGACTCAAAAGCAAATCTGCGCCGGCTATCACTTTCAAAAGCAAAAATACCCAAGTGCGCCAGCATTTCGGCAGCGATACTGATGAGTCCGACGCTGGAAGCCCGTCCTTCCGCCAAACTCGCCCTCATTTCGGCAGTGATACGGACGAATCTGTTACTGAAGGCCCATCTAGCAGCAAAGTCCGCCCTCATCTTGGCAGTGACACTGAAGAGTCAGAAGAAGAGGACATGCCGTGCAACAGCTGTGCAGATCGGCCCCCCATGCAGCAAGCGAAACTACGAGAGACCTTCGAAGTCGCAGAAGGGTCCCTGGCCATCACAAGGGTGCCGGAACGGATAAGCAAAGAGCTCGACGCATTGTCAGTCTCTACCGTGGACCAGCTGAAAACTTTCTACGTGCCCGGGAGGAAAAATGGACAGAAGGGCATCCTGTTTTACAGGTCAAACCCCGTTGTGAACCCGGACAATCTTTCTGTCGCGTGCCTTCCCTATGAGAGAGGCATAAGAGCCGTCCTCAATCCCAGATACTATGCGCCCGAGATGCGGGAATACTTTAAGAAGTGCGGATGCCGGTTATATCAAACGGAGTCCGAAGCAAAGTTTTACGAAGGGCTATTGTATCCGCCCCAGGTCCGAGCACTCATCGATGGACGAATTCCAGATAGACGGGGCATAAGCTACATTCAACCTGATTCCAAAGCATGCCACATGATCCATGTTGGTGAGGCCAGCGAAAGATCAAATGATGACGACGAGATAGCCGAGCCAGAAGAAGCTCCTCAAGAGCTCGAAGATGGCGGACAAGCAACCTTTGACGAGCTAACCGAGATTGACTTAGGAACGCCCGATAATCCAAGACCGACCTACATCAGCTCGCTCTTGTCGGAGGAAATGAAAGAGCAGATAACTGCCCTGCTGCGTGAGTTCGTCGACTGCTTCGCGTGGACGTACAAAGAAATGCCTGGCCTTTCCCCTGAGGTAGCCGTGCATAAGCTGGCTATATCTCCTGATGCTAAGCCAGTCAAACAAGCTCCTCGAAGAATGAGAAGGGAGTTGGAAGAAAAGGTCATCGAGGAAACCAAGAAACTCATCGATGCCGGCTTCATCAGGGAAGAGAAATATGCAGACTGGATCGCATGCATAGTCCCAGTGAAGAAGAAAAATGGGCAGATCCGAGTTTGTGTCGATTTCAGGGACCTCAACAAGGCATGTCCTAAAGACGACTTCCCGCTACCGGTCATGGAAATGATGGTCGATGACACCTCAAATTATGAATTGTTCACCTTTATGGATGGCTCGTCTGGATATAATCAGATCAAGATGTCGCCTGAGGATGAGAAGCACACATCATTTTGAACCCCGATCGGAATATATTGCTATAAGGTAATGCCATTCGGACTGAAGAACGCAGGTGCTATATATCAAAGGGCAATGACGAATATCTTTGATGACCTAATCCATAAAGTCGTCGAATGCTATGTTGATGATCTGGTCGTCAAGACTAAAGCCAAGGCCGATCATATCCAAGATCTCAGGACCGTTCTCACTGGACTGAGGGAATACGATCTGAAGATGAATTCTCTGAAGTGCGCTTTTGGCGTGTCATCGGGAAGATTCCTGGGCTTCATAGTCCGACATCGAGGGATCGAAGTTGACCCATCACAGATAAAGGCCATCATGGAGATGCCCCCTCCGAAGAGTTTGACGCAACTAAGATCTTTTCAAGGCAAGCTTGCTTATATACGGAGGTTTATCTCAAATTTATCGGGGAGATGTAGGCCCTTCTCAAAGCTCATGAAGAAAGGAGCTCCTTTTATCTGGGATGCCGAATGTCAAGCAGCGTTCGAAAGCATCAAACAATACTTGTTGCACCCTCCAGTGCTGGCCGCTCCCATTCCAAATAAACCGCTGATTCTCTACACTGCCGCGCTGGACGAGTCACTCGGTGCGCTCCTTGCCCAGAATAACAAGGAAGGAAAAGAAAATGCCCTCTACTACCTCAGTCGAACTCTAGTCGGGGCGGAACACAACTACTCCCCAATCGAAAAGCAATGCCTGGCTCTGATATTTGCTGTGAAGAAGCTGAGGCACTATCTGCTCGCTCATCGGGTTATGCTGATCTCCAAGGTCGACCCGCTCAAACACTTGATGACCAGAGCGAGCCTAGCCGGCAGAATGGCAAGATGGGCTGTTATGCTACTTGAGTTTGACATAGTTTACACTCCTCAGAAAGCAGTAAAAGGGCAAGCTCTTGCAGACTTTCTCGCTGCTCATCCCATACCAGAAGGGTCGCCGCTAAATTGTGAGTTACCCGATGAACAAGTGCTGCACCTCGAGGAAGATGAGCCATGTTGGGAGCTCTACTTCGATGGAGCCTCGTCAATAAGGACCTCTAGTAAATCAAGCGTCCCGGAGATAAAAGCAGGGATAGGATTGGTGGTCATCACACCATCAATGGGAACCCTACGGCGTTCTTTTGCTCTCACCGAGCCTCGGACAAACAATGAAGCTGAGTATGAAGCTTTGATAGCTGGTTTGGAGCTCGCCATAGAAATGGAAATCCGTCAGCTACGAGTTTACGGTGACTCCTAGCTCGTCGTCAACCAAGTAAGCGGAGATTATAAGATATACAAACCCGAATTAGCTCGGTACAGAGGCCGAGTCGTGGAACTCATGAAACGGTTCACTCATATTGAACTAACGAGAGTCCCTAAAGCGTTGAACGGAAAAGCCGACGTACTCGCTCGCCTAGCCAAGGAGCTGGCTGATCCTGACAAGGAAGAAATTCTGATCACAGTCAGGAGCCGACAAATTCTACCCCCAGTCTCTCTATGAGAAGAGGAAAGCGCGGAACAGAAGAACAGTCCTGCCGAAGAAGCTTCGATCATCCAAGACGAGCCCGATTGGAGAGAAACCTTCATAGAGTACCTCCGATACGACAAACTGCCCGAAGAAAAATCTGCGAGGATTCAGCAGAAGAAAAGAGCTCTCCGATACGTGTTTGTAAATGACACGCTATACCGCAGGTCATATGACCAACTCTGGTTCAGGTGTCTGTCATTGGCCGAAGCCCAAAAGGTCATGAAAGAAGTTCACTCGGGCGTTTGCGGTGCTCACCAATCTGGCCCCAAGATGCGACTTCAAATCAAATGGCTTGGGTATTACTGGCCCACCATGATACGGGATTGCGGAGAGCATGCAAAGAAATGTTATATCTGCCAAATTCACGGTGATTTTATTCACAAGCATCCTAATCCATTGCATCCTACGGTGGCGTCGTGGCCCTTCGAAGTCTGGGGCACCGACATTGTTGGCCCAATTGATCCTCCGTCATCCAAAGGCCACGGTTTATACTGGCCGCGACAGACTACTTCTCCAGATGGGTTGAAGTTGTCCCGCTAAAAGAAGTCAAGACAAAAGATATTCTGACGTTCTTCCAGCATAATATTCTATACCGCTTCGGTACACCAAGAAGAATCATTTCTGACAACGGGCCTTCTTTCAAGAGCTTCAATGTCTCAAGATTCGCTACTCAGCACAAGATAGACTGGAGATATTCCTCCATCTATAATCCAAGAGCCAATGGGCTAGCCGAAGCCTTCAATAAGACTCTATGCAAGCTCCTGAGGAAAAATGCTTCTGCCAACAAGAGAGACTGGAATCTCAAGCTTCACGAGGCATTGCGGGCATATCGTACCACACACCGTACTCCAACTCAGTCCACTCCATACTCATTGCTCTTCGGAGTGGAGGCGGTCCTCCCCCTCGAAGTCGAAGTTCCAAGCTTAAGAATGGCCGTTCAGCATGAGTTGACGGAGGAGGAAAACGTGCTCCTTCGACTTGAAGAACTCGATGCCCTCGAAGAAAAAAGGCTCGCGGTGCAGCAAAGTATGGAGCTATACCGAGCCCAAATGTCACGGGCCTATGACAAGATAACCCGTCTCCGCGCTTTCAAGAAAGGTGAATTGGTGTTGGTCCTCAAAAGACCGATCATCCCCAATCGACATGCCAAGGGAAAATTCGAGCCAAACTGGGAAGGACCATACGTCATCGAGAAAGTGTTCGACGGAGGATCCTACCAACTAATAAGTGCCGAGGGAGAAAGGCCCATGCCACCCATCAATGGCCGATATCTCAAGAAATACTACAAGTGAATGCTCCAAGTCGCAGGCGAATTGAGCACGTCAGCCCTACGGTCTGGATCATACATCCTGCAAAACCGTATATAATCCACGGGCATAAATGACCCCTATCTCTCCCAAATCCTGCCGGTGAGACTACTTTTAAAGTCCCACCAGCGGGAAAAAAAAAAGAAAAAAAAATAAAAGAAATAAAAAAATAAACGGTACGTCCACAAGCAAAACGGGCATGGATGAAAACCCGAAAGGGCTCCGTGAGTAAAAACAGCAGGACTACCGGCGAGTCTGTGAAAACCCGAAAGGGCGCAAACTCGTGAAAAGAGATGAAATACACTCGCAAAGTCCTCTCGACCTTGTGAGGAGAAAACCCCTGCGTGAGATCCTTACGACTCACAAAGGAGCAACACACTTAGGAATCCTCACGATTCGTAAGGAGAAAATACACCTGCGGGATCCTTACGACTCGTAGGGAGAAAATGCTTTTATGGGACCCTCACGGCCCATAAAATTGAAAAGCCTTAGGTGATAGGGACCCAAACCTATCTCCTAAGCCATCGTTCCCCAACGGGCAACGGCAAATGATGAGTCGCTCCTGGCATTTCGCTTCAGTGTTAGCGGTGCTGATGCCGACCAAAAACCCAAATCCCAAGTCCTCCGAAGGCAAATGATGAGTTGCCCCTGGCATTATTCCAGTGCAGCAATGCTGATGCCAAACAAGATCCAAATTCCAAGTCCCCAAACGGCGAATGATGAGTCGCTCCTGGTATCATATTCCAGTGCAGCGATGCAGACGCCAACCAAATTCCAACTCCCATACCACAACGGCGAATGATGAGTCGCTCCTGGTACCACATTCCAGTGCAGCGATGCAGACGCCAACAAAGCCCTGAAATTTTTCCGGCCCTACGTTCTGGATCATACATCCTGCAAAACCGTATACAATCCACGGGCGTAAAACAATCCCGATCTCTCCAAAAAAAAAGAGAAAAAGAAGAAGAAAAAAAAATAAAAATAACGGTATGTCCACAAGCAAAATGGGCACGGATGAAAACCCGAAAGGGCTCCGTGAGTAAAAACAGCGGGACTGCCGGCGAGTTTGTGAAAACCCGAAAGGGCGCAAACTCGTAAAAAAGAAAAGAAATGAAATGCACTCGTAAAGTCCCATCGACTTTGTGAGGAGAAAATTCCCGCGTGAGATCCCTACGACTCACCAATGAGCAAAACACTTAGGAGTCCCCACGACTCTTAAGGAGAAAACACACCTACGAGATCTTTTCGACTCGTAGAAAGAAAATGCTTCTATGGGACCCTTACGGCCCATAAAATTGAAAAGTCTTAGGTGATAGGGATCTATACCTGCCTCCTAAGCCATCAATTCCCAAATCCTCTCGGGGCAAATGATGAGTTGCTCCTGGTATTATTCCAGTGCAGTAATGCAGATGCCAAACAAAAACCAATTCCTAAACTCTGTCTTGACAAATGATGATTCGCTCCTGGTACCATATTCCAGCATAGCGATACTGATGTCAACCCAATTCAAAATCAACAAGTCAACTTCCACTCCGACACCGCAGAAAGCGGAGCAATTCAGAATCCAATCTCGACACCGCAAGAAGCGGAGCAAGTCAAGTCTCCCCCTGACACTGCAAGAAGCTGAGCAAGTCAAATCAAGAACCGACCGTCCAAGTCGTTAAAAGGGCAGCACCGACCGTCCACGTCGCAAAAAGGCCAGAACCGACCGTCCAAGTCGCAAAAAGGGCAGAACCGACCGTCCATGTCCCTAAAATGGCAGAACCGACCGTCCACATCGCTAAAATGGCAGCACCGACCGTCCACGTCGCTAAAAGGGCAGCAACGACCGTCCAAGTCGCAAAAAGAGTAGAACCGACCGTCCAAGTCGCAAAAATGGCAGCACCGACCGTCCTGTAAGCCCGCGGGGGCGCCCCGGCCGTCGATCCGACGCCGGAAACGCGGAAAACAAAAACTTTGCGAACTTTGCAAAACGGCACCACCGCGGACTTTTTACCCGGATCGGGCCATTAACCTAGCTAGCTAGCAAAAAGAAAAGAGTAGAAAAGTATACCAAGCGATCCGTGTCCTTCGGTCTTCGTCTCCACTCCGATCTCCTGCGGAATCTCCGTCACCTCCTCGCTCGTCGGAAAGGGCACCACGTAGCCTGAATCATTTACGGGCTCCCGCCTCTTGACCGAGGCAACTCGGGCGCGAAGTTGGCTAGCCGACGCGTCCAAGGGTTGCTATAGAATAGTGTAGTGAACTTGTCTCTTGGGGTTCTTGAAGTTGCCTTTGATGTTGTGGAGGTGAAGAAAGCAACTCAAAAATGTGCTCATGAACTTGGTAGCATGAAAGATGATATCAAACATTTTTCCTCACTCAAAAATGAAATGATCCTCACCCCTCTCCAAAGTGGCCGGCCCCTCTTCTTACAAGAATAGATTGGAGAGAGAAAAATAATGGCAAGAAAGAATATATCAACCATAGAAAAATGGTCACCCTCATTTCATATCAAAATCCTTTCACCCCCCATCAAAAGAAAAGCAAGTGATGAGATTAAAAAGGAATCTCATCATGACAAAGGCACATATGCAACAAAACCCTCCACAAAAGAGTTATTTGCAAACTGCAAATAACCCCTTCCAACAATAAAGTCCGACCGAGAAGGAATGAAGGGAAACCGGCCGGAACGGAATGCAAACTGGCAACTTCAGAAAACTGATCCCGTAATAAATTACAGGAAAACCCCGCACTTGCAAATACATGCCCGCATTTGTATCCCCACTGAACACAAATGCAAAGAGACAAAACTACACTATCAAATACTAGAATCCGGCTTAAGCCAAAGCCGGCTAGTAAAAACTGTCCGATCACGATCCGTGCAATACCGCACGTATCTGATCGAACCCTGCCATATCTCCATACGGCCTCTACAGCGTTTCGCCCGAAACTTGAGTAACTGTCTGTGTGGTGGACTCTAAAAACTCGTCAATACTATGGCTGTGGATTTAACCACTAGCACGTCAGAGGTATAAGCCAATACGTGACGGGCCACCAGCTATTGACCAAATGGGACGTCGATGAGGAAGCTCACCCCGACACCCAACTGAGCCTGTCAGTGACAATATCCGTACAGTCCGGTCCGTTCGTCTACGAGCATCGCATGGCGGGCCTAGGGGGTTGGTAAAAGTCAGACCCCCAAAAGCGGTACAAGTCGTGTCGGAGTGTAGCCCAGAACACCCTGAGATACTACTGGAATACCTACCAGCAAATCTCCTGCCTTGGCCAAGGACTTTTCATGTTCTGGCTCTCCTAGACACAGCACGACCTCACCCCCAAACCGGGAGAGACGAACCCCTGAAGATCCGCTCACTGCCTCCATGTGGCTCGGGACTGTACCCAACTAAAACCTGTTTGCACGACTCCTTTGAGCCGTGGTAGGGTAGTAATCAAAGTACAGTGGGAACTCACACGAGACAAATGACGATCTCAGGTCGATGAACTAACCTGTACACATGTCACCAGGGAACTGCTATCTGACGTCTGGTATAATCCCAACTAGCAGGTTCCCGGCGAGTCCTGTCCGGTGTACTCATAACCCAATGAGCACCTGTATACATCTTAGGTGAACCAACTGACACCAGTGGCTTGTGAGACCGGCCACCGCCCCTCGTCGGGGTCTCGACTGTATACACTAGTCTACTAATGGAGTATCGATGCCCTGTCTCGAAACTCCTACGACTAGGGACCATTTTAGGATGTGCTTATAGACCGCCAGCTCCCACTTATATGATCGCCCTCATACTGCTGGTGGTCAAGCAAGAATCTAAGGGGCTTTATCAACGTGCAATAGCGACTCGTAAGGTCACCTAAAGCAGTACACGATGATAAAGGTAAACCAGATAGCATACTATCATCTCGAGTAAGACTGTCATACTGGGACAGGTCCTCCCCTCAATCATTGCAATCACGTGCCTGTGATCCAATAATTGACTCTGAGGGCACTATCTCCAACAATCTCCCACTTGCACTCGAGGCTAATTATTGCGATGTCGCATACTCACAGCCCGTGTGATACCGAACACCCAACTCCTCTACTAGTCAGTCTCACAAAGCTCGTTTGCGAAACTATTGCGTTCGAGGAATAGCCTCAGTGAGTGGATCTGCTTTGATGTTTCTTTCTATGTCTCTCTGTATCTCAAGTTCGCAGAGAAAACTATCTCCCGAAATGAGCAATACCTGTCCTAGAATGTCTGGATGTCTGATGGGACCTAGCTCATAAGTGAACTCCAAATCCAAACTTCTTAGACTGTATCGTCAACTGAACTTAATCAGTATCCTGCGCCATGCCTTCCCTTAGTATCCTCCTGGACCAACTGTCCAAAATACTGCCCCTCGTCAGAGGGAAAACTATAACTCTGACAGCCACTCTGCCATCCAGGTCACCTTGGAAGCCTGGAATGATAACCGTCTCCTAAAGGAGGCTGCCGTTATCAATTCCCTAGAACATCAACTTATGTTCTAAAACTGCTTCCGATTGTGACGACCAAAGTATAACCGATCGTAGTATAGAAATATCACTTCCTACTCTGTGTATGCCATCAACTACCAGGACATCACACCCTACTACCTTCTTAACAGATCCATCCCCTATTCTGATGAAGTCAAACCTATGACTGTCACATCAGAAATAGATGATCTATCTCCTCTATATCTGCTCTAGTCTATAAATAGACATAAGCCTGATGTCCACCAATGCTTCCGCTGCTCCCACTGACTACGACAACCCTCTGGCAGAGTCATATAGACGTGCACTTCTAAAGTCAGTTTAGAACGACACTATACTCATCCTCCTGCCGGGTCTCACAGTCTGGAACAACAGCAATGGCAAGTCTGGGTAAACAAGAACCTCCCTGCCACCATCCTTGAGCATACCGAAGTACCTCTCGAGTGCCTGAGGTTACCCACCATATCTGCGGAGTGGCCAATGGAATGTCAAACCAGATTGAATCTTTAGGTTCTTATCAAATCTTCAGTAATCGTTTGCGGTTCTGGAATCACTTCCAGTTCTACCATACTCCCACTACTGTTTTCTGAAAAAATCCATTTTTAATTAAAACTGTGGCGAGTCAAGAACAATATCACTATTGATCTTCCAGATGGTAGAAAGTCAACCCTCGTCATAGCCCGGGTCAACCCACAAACAGCCATTACTGAAACGTGCCTTGAGTTGTCCAGAGTCTGGTTTTAAGCATAAGCCGGACAACTCCCCGTATCTTAACAATGTCAAGATATGAACTGTTCTATATCCAAGAAACAGAGGTACTGATTTAATTGAACCAGATTCAAATCATGCAGCTGTCTCCAGTGCATGTCAACTAAATGGAAGAGAGACCGATCAGCGTTACTCAACTTAGGAGTACTTCCAATTATGAGTAACCTGAAAGAGAAGTTAGTTCTCTTAATCATTACTATCAACTAAATACCATGTACAAGTATCTACATCTTCGATCACTTTGAAGAATCCCGATACTTGCAACACGTGGTTCTCTACTTTATTCTTATACCTATAACTTCTCAAAACTTTGACCCTGTGTTTCTACGAAACACCTGTCTAAGAACTAGAGAAGTCATAAGTAAATAGAATACAGTACGAGGACCAACCCCTCTGTCCTGATGGACACTGGACAATATACAATACTCTGTATAAGTCCCCTGAGTCGAATGACTCATTCACTGTGTGTCGTAGGTTGAAAACTGTACTTTTGGTTAAGAAGAATCACACCGTTGTTCAATGCTCCTTACCTAACCATCCACTGGTATAGGTAAATGTCATAGACATAATTTCAAAAAGGTATGTCTCACTCTATAAAAATAGACGTACAGATATATCAATTTGAAATTGGTGCACAACAACGGATATTCAAAACCAAATATTTGCCGACCGGCAAACAACCCAGGTGGCTTCCTCAAATATCACCAATTCAAACGAATCCCGATATAATGAGGATGGTCACCTAATTCCCAATAACTTACTCCCACTCATCATCTGTAAAACCATACAGATGTGAGAATCTAACCTGGTAAATACATACCCTGAAGCAAGTGTCTAATTGGGAAATCAGTTTTCTTTTAACAGTACACAGTGAAACTGAAATATTGAAATGTTTCGATGGGGTATGCTGGTATTCCTAGTAATGCCTCTTCCATTATCCAGATTCACAACTATAACCGTATAATTCTTTGCCACTTCTCCAAATCCCTTTATCTGTCTTTTGTCATTACCTTCTGTACACCCCTTTAGGCCAAATGGTTTTCTTCCTTCCCTACTGTTCGGCACCAGCCTATGGTTTGGAAGAAGACTAGCCAATAAGCATAAAGGGTGTACTGTCCTAATCCTAGGAGCACTCGCACCGCGAGAGAAGGTGAAGATAAAAGACATCTGAATGTACTTTATTCCTATTTCTCCTGAACCAGGATCCATCCCCGAACTGGAACAAGTTCCTTTCGAGTTCGTATATAACCATACGATGGATTATCCAATAAACTGGGATCTTCGTAGTGATACGGAGTGTCCTGGAGAAATACAAAGGTGATTTAGGATTGGTGAAGAAATACTTGGTTTGGTCGTGAATAGCAGTCGCACTTTACTTTGCCCTCTTACTAATCCCTTGCTTTGTCTGAACTTAATACCTTCTGTACACCGTTTAGGCTAACTGGTTTTCTTCATTCCCTACCGGTCGGCACCAGCCTATGGTTTGGAAGAAGACTATCCAATTTGCGTAATAGGTGTACTACTCCTAAACCAAGGAGTACTTGCAACTTGAGAGAAGGTGAAAAGAAAAGACAACTGAATAGTCCTATCCGTTTTCTCCAGAACCAGAAACCATCCTCGAAGTCCTTCGAGTTCGTATATAACCATACGATGGTTTTGTCCAATGGAAGTAGACGGTCGTAGTAATACGGGGTGTCCCGGAGAAAAGGGTAAAAGTAGGAGTGGCAAAGAGGTTTGCAACTCTGACAATCCAAAAGCCTGTGTTAAGTAGGTTCGGTCAACTTGGTCACTGAGTCATAGTCTAGGGTCGGGTCAATGGTCGCTGCCAAAGAGAGAGAGAAAAGAAACACTCAGCGTGCACTCTAACCTAGATCAGAATGGTTATCACTTTATCTAATCTGGAAACCTCCCACTGTAACGTCAAATTCTTCCCCAAACCTGAAAGAAGAATTAGCCGGGATCACCCGAGGAGTAAACCAACTCATCAGTGGGAATCGGGATCCAACTATCATCGCATGATAACGTGACGGAATCCGCTCACGCTATCATACTCCAGAAGGTATGCGCATATCTGGCAAGTTTCAGTACTTTTGAAACTCCCGATGTGGATTTCTGCCCCATGCTCTTATGACCTTGGCGTGAGGTCAAAATATCATAAGTCACATGTCAAGTTCTACCCGTCATTATCCTGGTTAATTTGAACCCACCCGTACATACCCTTGACGTAGGCCAAAATAGTAGTACGACTGTCCCAAATCAACGCATCTATCTATGCAGCAGATAAATACCCGGCAGCTACCAAACACTATGCCTTGGCGTGAGGTCAAAATACACAGCTTGAATACTACCGAATATTTAACTGAAATGATGGAGGGCTACGAATGGTTTCTGGCGAAAACCTTTAACGTAATGAACTTGATATCGTTGAAGGAACTGATAGCTTTTAAAAATATAGTTACGAAAACCTTTGCTAAAGAGGTCACTCCCGGTGAAGGGATCTCGGCTCTTTCCCCGTAGAATGAGGTGCAGGATATTCCAACTGAATACCACGATGCAAAGCAAAAGTAATCGGCTATAGTGAAGTTATTGCCCTGACGCAAACTTATGTCCAAGGGGTCACTCCCGGTGAAGGGATCTCGGCCCTTGCCTCGTCGACTGAGGAGCAGGATATTCCAACTGAATACCACTGTGCAAAACAAAAGTGAACGTCCTTGCAATAACAGCTTTTGAAAAAGTGTTCCAACAACATCAGAATAGGTTTGTTTAACTTGCATTGAACCGAATCAATGCAGTCCCATCAATTGATCACACCACAAAGAACGAAAATATACTGACGTACGTATATGCCATCCGCATTCGCCACTGGGTCCCGTCATCACCCGTTAGGTTAGCTAACTAACGACAGAGCGGGGACTGGACTAGCGCGGATGAAAAACATATACAACATCTACTAATATATATATAATATATAATTTTCGCTCAAGGCGTGATAAAAATGCAGCAACACAGAAATGTATAGCAACACAGATCAATACAGATATCTGGGATCCCCGGGTTTCACAGAGCCGCTGAAACCCGACGTTCCCCTGGTCGTGTGGATAGCCTGTGCAAAGAAAACCTAGACCCCTACGGGCGCGGCAAGTTACCCGCCAAAACCTGAAGCGAGGCAGCCCCCTTCAGCAACGTGAATGGACCACCCAGCACTTCACGGAATCCGGTAACTTGGGCACCCCTCCTGGGTCAACCTGTACCCCCTACGAGTGCGGCGAATAGCCCGCCAATTCTAGAGTGAAGCCCCCTCTGTCTCAACGCCATGAGATGCGGGCTCGTTGCCCTCTAGAACCCGGCTATCCGTGCACCCCTCCACGGGGTAATCCTAGTACAGAAAGTAAAAATATACATACACCGGGTACATCAACCGCAACCAGGTCGTGCCCCAAAATAATAATACAAACAAGCAGTGACGGCAGTCCACATGTCGGACGCTCGCCCCGCAATATCAAATGTACATAAAAAACAGAACTGTACTATATTGCAACCAGGCTATCCCCCACGACCGATCCGCAACAACACAGTACAATCACAGAACATCAACGTGAAAGTCACGTTCGCAAATCCGTCTAACCGGGCTATAGCAGTTAAACAGGATTTACCGATCAAGTGACATTCACGGTCGCAGATATAATGAAAAAACTGTGAACTGGCATGTTTAAAATATCCGATCGAACAAATTTATTAAAGTGGGCCCCCAAAAAGAACTGTAGCACTTACAGAAAACCTGGGCCCAAATAAAATGTCCCAAAAGCCCTATTTCCAAGTCTAAAGCCTACCGGGAAATTTTGGTGCAATGATCACACCTTCCCACCGCGGAACCGCGGCCAAACCAGGGGTTTGGCCGCCCTTCCGCGGCCGTACTAAGAGATCACTGCATCAAATTTTACCAGATGTCTTAGAATTTAATGCTTGTGTTTCTGCAGTGTCCTGAAAAATTTCTGGAGCTTGAAAAAATTTCGACAGAAACATGAAGTATGAAAAATACGGTTTTTGGGAACTTTGTTCGATCGAGTTCTAAACGTGCTAGACCATGCTAGGCTAAGTTAATGGCGTGGCTCTGATACCAATGTAAGCCCGCGGGGGCGCCCCGGCCGTCGATCCGACGCCGGAAACGCGGAAAACAAAAACTTTGCGAACTTTGCAAAACGGCACCACCGCGGACTTTTTACCCGGATCGGGCCATTAACCTAGCTAGCTAGCAAAAAGAAAAGAGTAGAAAAGTATACCAAGCGATCCGTGTCCTTCGGTCTTCGTCTCCACTCCGATCTCCTGCGGAATCTCCGTCACCTCCTCGCTCGTCGGAAAGGGCACCACGTAGCCTGAATCATTTACGGGCTCCCGCCTCTTGACCGAGGCAACTCGGGCGCGAAGTTGGCTAGCCGACGCGTCCAAGGGTTGCTATAGAATAGTGTAGTGAACTTGTCTCTTGGGGTTCTTGAAGTTGCCTTTGATGTTGTGGAGGTGAAGAAAGCAACTAAAAAATGTGCTCATGAACTTGGTAGCATGAAAGATGATATCAAACATTTTTCCTCACTCAAAAATGAAATGATCCTCACCCCTCTCCAAAGTGGCCGGCCCCTCTTCTTACAAGAATAGATTGGAGAGAGAAAAATAATAGCAAGAAAGAATATATCAACCATAGAAAAATGGTCACCCTCATTTCATATCAAAATCCTTTCACCCCCCATCAAAAGAAAAGCAAGTGATGAGATTAAAAAGGAATCTCATCATGACAAAGGCACATATGCAACAAAACCCTCCACAAAAGAGTTATTTGCAAACTGCAAATAACCCCTTCCAACAATAAAGTCCGACCGAGAAGGAATGAAGGGAAACCGGCCGGAACGGAATGCAAACTGGCAACTTCAGAAAACTGATCCCGTAATAAATTACAGGAAAACCCCGCACTTGCAAATACATGCCCGCATTTGTATCCCCACTGAACACAAATGCAAAGAGACAAAACTACACTATCAAATACTAGAATCCGGCTTAAGCCAAAGCCGGCTAGTAAAAACTGTCCGATCACGATCCGTGCAATACCGCACGTATCTGATCGAACCCTGCCATATCTCCATACGGCCTCTACAGCGTTTCGCCCGAAACTTGAGTAACTGTCTGTGTGGTGGACTCTAAAAACTCGTCAATACTATGGCTGTGGATTTAACCACTAGCACGTCAGAGGTATAAGCCAATACGTGACGGGCCACCAGCTATTGACCAAATGGGACGTCGATGAGGAAGCTCACCCCGACACCCAACTGAGCCTGTCAGTGACAATATCCGTACAGTCCGGTCCGTTCGTCTACGAGCATCGCATGGCGGGCCTAGGGGGTTGGTAAAAGTCAGACCCCCAAAAGCGGTACAAGTCGTGTCGGAGTGTAGCCCAGAACACCCTGAGATACTACTGGAATACCTACCAGCAAATCTCCTGCCTTGGCCAAGGACTTTTCATGTTCTGGCTCTCCTAGACACAGCACGACCTCACCCCCAAACCGGGAGAGACGAACCCCTGAAGATCCGCTCACTGCCTCCATGTGGCTCGGGACTGTACCCAACTAAAACCTGTTTGCACGACTCCTTTGAGCCGTGGTAGGGTAGTAATCAAAGTACAGTGGGAACTCACACGAGACAAATGACGATCTCAGGTCGATGAACTAACCTGTACACATGTCACCAGGGAACTGCTATCTGACGTCTGGTATAATCCCAACTAGCAGGTTCCCGGCGAGTCCTGTCCGGTGTACTCATAACCCAATGAGCACCTGTATACATCTTAGGTGAACCAACTGACACCAGTGGCTTGTGAGACCGGCCACCGCCCCTCGTCGGGGTCTCGACTGTATACACTAGTCTACTAATGGAGTATCGATGCCCTGTCTCGAAACTCCTACGACTAGGGACCATTTTAGGATGTGCTTATAGACCGCCAGCTCCCACTTATATGATCGCCCTCATACTGCTGGTGGTCAAGCAAGAATCTAAGGGGCTTTATCAACGTGCAATAGCGACTCGTAAGGTCACCTAAAGCAGTACACGATGATAAAGGTAAACCAGATAGCATACTATCATCTCGAGTAAGACTGTCATACTGGGACAGGTCCTCCCCTCAATCATTGCAATCACGTGCCTGTGATCCAATAATTGACTCTGAGGGCACTATCTCCAACACGTCCACGTCGCTAAAATGGCAGCACCGACCGTCCACGTCGCTAAAATGGCAGCATCGACCGTCCAAGTCGAAAAAGGGCAGAACCGACCGTCCAAGTCGCAAAAATGGCAGCACCGACCGTCCACGTCGCTAAAATAGCAGCACCGACCGTCCACGTCGCTAAAAGGGGAGCAACGACCGTCCAAGTCGCAAAAAGGGCAGAACCGACTGTCCAAGTCGCAAAAATGGCAGCACCGACCATCCACGTCGCTAAAATGGCAGCACCGACCATCCACGTCGCTAAAATGGCAGCATTGACCGTCCAAGTCGCAAAAAGGGCAGAACCAACCGTCCAAGTCGCAAAAAGGGCAGCATCGACCGTCCACGTCGCTAAAAGGGCAGCACCGACCGTCCAAGTCGCAAGAAGGGCAGCATCGACCGTCCAAGTCGCTAAAAGGGCAGCATTGACCGTCCATGTCGTAAAAAGGGCAGCGCAGGATTCCTACAAAGCGGGAACCAGATTACTCCGGGCCAGGGAAACGTCTATCACGGACACTCCGTCTCGAATACATGTCAAGCAACGACCGTCCATGTCGTAAAAAGGGCAGTGCCAGCTTCCCAAAAAGCAGGAACCAAATCAGGTCCCTTCCAAGTAAAAGAAGATCCATCAATTTCATGCACACGACCCACATATGTGGTGTGCATTTATTGATGGGGGGCAATTTGTTGGGGTAAAAATTAACACCTCGGTTGACTAAGTCAAAATCAAAGTCAACCCCAAGCCAAGTGGACCCAAGCCCAGATCCAGTGGGCCCATTCCCGGGTCGAGCCCGAACATGAAGCGGCCGGCCTCCCCCCATGCCAAGATAAAATTTTTGTAATAAATAATTTTGTTGCATTTCTTTTATTTTATTTTATGGATAAATGTAAGAAAAATAGGCATAAAGCCAAATTTTTGTAAAGCCCATGGCTTATGTGCAAAAAGAAATGGCACATGAGCCATGGGATAGGCAAAATGCCATTTTGTGAAGCCCAAGGGGCTATGTGTAAAGTGTACAGCCTATAAAGGCAAAGATAATGAAATATCTCAACAACTATTTCTCTCTCCAAAAAAAGTTTCAGATCTGAGATCTTTCTTCCTTCTTCAAGGTTCCAAAACCTTCTTCTTTCTTTTGAATTAAATCAAGAGTTTTACTCTTCCTTTTTCAAAACTAAATAGTTTTTCACCACAAAACCCATTAAGGGGAACTCAGATCTGCCATCAGATCCAAAAAGAAAAGATTTTTAAATCTCACATCTCTTTATCTCCAAGATCCGGCCAGCAAAGGAAGAAGAAGGACCCATTTTCTTAACCCAAAGCACCTTAGGAGTTTAACTCCACCCTATTTTCTCTTTAGAGAATTTCCGGGGCTAAAGACCCCCCCCCCCCTTTTCCTCGCTGGTGCGCTAGCGCTCGAGCGCAAAGCGCCCACGTGTCGACACGTGGCGCGCTTGCGCTCCAGCGCACTGCGCTCCAGCTGAAAACGCCCACGTGCCGACACGTGGCGCGCTTGCGCTCCAGCGCTCTGCGCTCCAGCGCAAAGCGCCCGCGTGCCGACACGTGGCGTGCTTGCGCTCAAGCGCACTCGAGCGCAAAGCGCCCGTGTGCCGACACGTGGCGTGCTTGCGCTCCAGCGCTCTGCGCTCGAGCGCAAAGCGCCCTCGTGTCGACACGTGGCGCGCTGCACTCCAGCGCTCTGCGCTTGAGCGCAAAGCGCCCACATGCCGACACGTGGCGCGCTTGCGCTCAAGCGCCCAGCCGCTGGCCCCACACATCCTTTGGATGTCTTTTTCCCCCTTTTTTTATATATATACATATGTATACAAATGTACACATACACATACTCTACGACACTGTCCCTGTTAGAAAAAATTTCTAACGGGGCGCTGCCCCGCACCCCGCAAGGGGGCTGCTAGCCCCCTTGACCCCTAGCCCGCTATCCGGGTAGCGGGACCCCCGTAAAAACTCTGCGTGGCTCCCGATATATTCAAACCCCCCTCCAAAACAACAACACACGTACACTGCACATTGAGTTCGCATGACCAGTTTGACCCGTCAATCGGAGGTTCCCTCGCCCCAAAGACGGAGGGTAATTAACGGCAGCTTAGTTCGCGGCTGCCGGAGATTCGGATCCCCACAATCATTAAACCCCGGCCTACCCTAGGCAGGGGGAATCTGTAGTACGCCTGACAAGCGCGCACGTATTCCCATCTCAATGGGGTGACGAAAAACACCCTACACATGGTACATCAGGTCAAGTCAAGCAGTACGGTACCATGTCGGGTAGATCGATATATATGTAGCAAGTCAGGTCAAGGTGTAAACAATATCATGGGTGTGCTTACAATCAGTTATACGATCAAGCATGGTTATCATCAACATGATATAAGCAATAAATTAAGCAATAGGCAGATGCACTCAGTTTGCAATACAGTTATTAGTCGTGTCACAGAGATGATTTCTTGTTATGCGAATGCAGTATGACTACTATGGCCTTTTAATCATGTTAACGAGTTTAAGCACTTTAGAGGTGCACTGATTTTTATAAAGGTTCAATACAGCTATGACAGGTTAAAAATGCATACGAGTGTCCGAATGGAACAAAACTATAGAGATAAATACCATAAGCTATGTCAATATTAAAAATGTGATTAAACAGGTAACTGTGGTTATTAGATTCAATTGCAAACTGTAGGTTCCGAGTTTAAAGCTAAAATGATATATAACCATATTGTACATGAAAATGAGAAATGATCGTCCCAAGGTTAAGTTTACAGGTTTAGGGTGTCATAATATATATGTAAATATTGTATAGCATGTAGCAAGGGGTACTTGCCTCGACGGGTCGCGAATCGGAAAAACGGAACGTGAAACGTCGGCGGGGAAACTCGCGACGGGCGCACGGTTCACGAAATGAACCCAAACGACGAACAATGGAACCACACGGGTCGGGGTACCCCGCCGGAACGTCGGGACGCGTCTTCGGCACGGCCGGATTCCGGCGAGATCAAAAACAGCGAATGAGGATCTGCGGGAAGGGTGGTGACGGTCGACCACGCCGACGGAGCTCCGGCGGTGGTCAAAGACGATGGCTAAAGAAATCTGCAGATCAGAAAATAACAGAGAAAAGGAGAAATGAAGAGAGGAGGGTAGGTGAAACTCACCGAGAGGGTGTTTGCGAGGCCGGGGACACGAGGACGGGGTCACCGGCGGCGACTCACGGCGGTGCAGCGGTGTGCAGGGGGCGCGCGCTGGTGGTCGGGGGTGTGCAGGCGCGTGCATGGTGCCCGGGGTTGATGAAGGAGGAAGGGAGAAAACGAGATGGTGAAGATGGTGGGGTGAGGCTAGGGTCGCCGGCGACGGAGGAACGGCGACGAGGTGGCGCGGGCGAGTGCGAGGGTGCACGGGTGGCCGCGTGCAGGTGCAGGGAAGAAGGGAGAAAGGAGGATGTGGATGGGACGAGGCTGAGGAGGCGAGGGTGCTGGTGTTGGTGTCGTTGGCGTTGGGGTTGCGGCGGCGAGGAGGGAGACGGCGGTGGCTGGGGTTCGCTGAGGGTTTCGGTACGTGAAAAGAAAAAGAGGAGGAGAAGAAGGAATATGAGAGAGAGAGAGAGAGAGAGAGCGGAGAGAGAGGGAGACGGGGAGAGGGAGGAGAGAGAGAGAGAGAGGAGAGAGAGAGGGGGGCCCACGGTGTGAAGGAAGGGACGTGATTGGTTGAGGAATGATTTGTTAGTTAGGTAAAATTTTAAATTAAGATTTAAAGGATATAAGAAACAGTAAATATATTATAAGTTTAAGGAAATATTCGATGGTTATAAAATATTAAAATTTCGGATTTTGGCGCAAAATAAAACATTTTCAAATCGCGTCCGGGTCGGGTCCAAAAATTTGAAATTGAATTAATAGAATTTTAAGCGGGGTCCAAAAGTGAAAATGAAGTATTTTATGATCAAAAAGCATATTCCCAAAACGGACACACGTACGTGCACGTAGCCATCCAAACTTGCCCGTTTCACTGAACGGGACGAGAACACGATGCACGGACGCTACAACAGGGTTAGGGGTGTCAAGTAGGCCAAGTTGAATATTTTTAATTTTATTTTAGATGCCAAAAATTGTTATATGCAGAAATGAATTTGCCGGGTAAAAATTTACAGTAAGTAACAATCAAGCAACATAACTGAAACGAGTGCCACACTACGTTCAAACGGTAACTGAAATTAGTAGCATTGGGCTCGGGTGTTACATGTACTCAGTACAGTTCCATTTCCAGTGCCCCGTCTTCTTGCAGTGAAAACATTCTCCTTTTCCCGACTCCGCAGCTTTGGATTTGTCTCTTCCTGGTGCCTTCTTGATTCCACCTCTTGGTTTGGTGGATTTCTTCTTATTCCTTCCTTTGGCCTTGGCTTTTGGGACGGAAGAGGAAGCAATTCCAACAATCAGAGAGGGGGACTTCGCTTTAAGCGTGTTCTCCGCACTTCTCAACATATTGAGAAGTTCGGGTAATGACTTCTCCATGTTATGCATGTTGAAGTTTACTATGAATTGAGCAAAAGAAGGGGGAAGAGACCGAAGAACAATATCAGTATACTGTTCGTTATCCATAGTCCATCCGAGGTCCTCAAGCTCTTCAACAAGAGCTATCTTCTTCAAAACGTGATCGCCTACTGGTATGCCAGGAGCCATCGGCATCTGAAACAACTTTCGAGATGCTTCATATCTCAGGGTCCGAGATTGCTCCCCATACAACTCTTTTGTATGGAGAAAGATGGATTGAACATCCATCTGCTCGTGCTGCTTTTGATGTGTATTATCCATCGATGCAAGCGTGAGGCATTTGGCAGTAGCACAGTCAATATCCCACATTTTGCGGATCTCCTTATCCGCAACTGATGATTCAGGGCCTGGGGTAGGTGGGGCTGAGGCAGTGAGGACATATGATACTTTATCATATGTGAGAGCAATGTTAATGTTCCTCAGCCAGTCTTTATAGTTCGGTCCCGTTAGCTTATTTTTCTTTAACAGTAGCTTAAGCCCAGTCATGGTTATCTGCCATTAGGATAAAGAAAAGAATACACTCAGCGAAAGCTCTTGCAAAGATCAGATTGGTTTATTATCTTATCTAATCGATATCTCCCACTTCTTTTATCAAATTTTCCTTAAAACCTTTAAAAAGAAAATTAGCTGGGATTAACTACATTCTACAACTTCGCTGACCGTTCAGCCAGGCCAGTGCCGGTACTTTGAGGGAGGTTCCCTGTGCTGTCGCACGGACCTAATTTGAATAAACCTCATTTTCCCAGAGGTGTATCCCCGTTGACACCTTTCTAGAAACCTAATGGGTTAGCAAATTGTAAAATGCAAAACTCTCCGGGGAGTAACTCTTGCTCACAGTGGGATCGGGATCCTACTATCTCATAGAAGGTATGCAATCTCATTGCAAATTTCAGCTCTTGAAACTCCCGATATGGTTTTTACCCTAGCACTCATGACCTTGGCTATGGTCAACATATCATAAGCACTAGTCAAGTTCAACCCGGCATTTCATGATTAATTAGACCCACCCACATGACCCTTGGCTATGGTCAACATAATCATGTGACTGTCCTAATTAATCGCATCATATGCTGTATAGGAAGACATCACTTAGCTACCGTACACTATGCATTGGCTGTAGTCAACATATATAGCACGAATACTAAGTACTCTACTTTCTACAATGACGGAGGGTTGCGAATAGGTTTTAAGAAAACCTTTAACGCTTTAAACTTGATATCGTTGTAGAATCTAATGGTTTTAAAAGGAGTGGCTTAAGCTCCGCACTTTGAAAACTTGCTTTTTCATAAAAAGCCGAGTAGGTTTCAAATCCGATTCTACAACATCTTTTAGGTTCATTTTTCTTTACATTAATCTCATTAATGTGGTCCAATCATTTAAGTCCTTAAGCCATCACAGAAAAGAAACGAAAATAGGACGTACACTTATGCCATCCGCATTCGCCACAATGTCCCGTTATGCACCGTTAGGTTACTTAACTAACGGCATAGCGGGATGGGACAAGTGCGGATGTAAAACATAAGCAACGTTTATTATATATCATATATATAATACCATTCGTCTCATCATATAAAGTGATCACA
The DNA here is from genome assembly GCA_030015575.1 of Agapanthus africanus. NCBI lineage: Eukaryota > Viridiplantae > Streptophyta > Magnoliopsida > Asparagales > Amaryllidaceae > Agapanthus > Agapanthus africanus. The sequence continues at coordinate 260,300,591 of JASDDO010000004.1, forward strand.
TCACAAAATATCAACAGCAAAAGAACATATGAAAATATAGGATATTCTAGGAAGTCTGTATTTTGTATTTAGCCATCAATAGAAAATACGGATTCCACGGTCACGATGAATAGCCAATCCCACACCCATAGACCCCTACGAGAGTGGCAGGTGACCCTACCAATTCTAGAGTTTAGGAGACCCGGTCTCGACTTCTCGAGATGGCCTTCCACTGAACCCTAGAACCCGGTCATTTGTGCTCCCCTCCTCTGGTCTATCCTAATGCGGAAAAGTAAATAATATACAACAATGGTGACAACATCCTCAACCCAGAAGTGCCCCAAATTAAAGAATATTACATACAATTAATTTTACATGAATGAAAATTAAAACTCTCATCTCACATAAAAACCCCTGGCCATTCATTCACGACGATCCTGCACATCATATCTCAGTAACACATAATATCTCATATCATCAACGTAAGTAAGTATGCGTACCCCAATTGTGATTGATGTATAACAACGAAACCGGCGATACACCACATACTATACTTACGGTCGCAGAAAAGAAAGTGAAAAACTACAACAATTGGAATCAACACTGGTTTTAGACATCATAAACCCGGAATATCATATATTCTGGATTTCATGCCTAACGATGCAAATCCTACATTTGGGTCTCATCTATGAAAACACCTTTTCAAAAGAAGCCGGGTAATTCAACAAGATTCCCGATTTTACCGAGGCTGAAATGTTAGATTTACATGCAACTAATTACTTTTCACAAAACTAATTAGTGTAGATTCCAATTATTGTATCACATTCACATAAACTAGGCGATGTTAAAACATTCGATTGATTAATCGATTACCCAAAAATTCACAGAGAAGCTCAACACTTGAGCGTTATTAAAATTCCCAGAAACATGTCCTGGTACCTATGGGCCAACCGTAGAAGGGCCGACCCGTGCCTCACAAATGGCGCCGCGGAACCGCAGCTAAAAGTGCGTTTTGGCCGAGGTTCCGTGGTCATTTGATCGAGTTAGGGTATCGTTCTTCTAGAGGGTCCATAGAATTACCTGCACGATTTTTTGAATATTTTTAATGTGAAAAATTCAAACATTTTGAAAAATTTCCAGAGAACAATTTCTCGGAGCAATCGATGTTCGTTCAATGTTTTTAACGTCGTCTAGCTTACTCTAAAGTTTTAGCTTGGCTCTGATACCACTGTTGGGTTTCCATTGCACCATGCCTAGGGTTTAGAAGCATCACACATGCCACAATAAAAATTTAGGGGGGTGCTAAGCAAACTAACCTAAGAATCGAACTAGAAAACTAGGGTAACAACATGTAATATCACATACAAGTAGTGTATAATATTAAGTGGGGAGAAATACAACCTTTGTAGACCTCCTCGTGATGCTCCTTGTATCTCCTAGAGTTTGAACCGGCTCGGTTGAAACCTTCTAAGTCGACGACGATCCACCCGGAGTCCCTTTGCTCAAAGCTCCTTGCTTCACTTGATCTTTGAAGATGTGGAGCAAACAACCTACACTAATATGATAGAGTAGTATAGATTGGTGATGTGGTTTGTATTCTCACTTAAAAACTAGTTGTTTTTAAGTTCTGTTCAGTCGAAAATATTGCAATCTTGAACATATCAATTTCCTCACTTTTCTAAATCATTTAAGGATAGTTGATATATATATAACACATATTACAAGTTCGCCCACTAAATATCAAATACCACATGTTATATATATAATCGTCTTTTTAAGGAAATTTTGTGTTTATCATGTCACACATAATATTCTATATCTCTGCCATTCTTCATTAAGATTTTGTGCAGAAAACTACCTTAGGACAGATATCGGAATTGCAATTTTGCCGACAAAATACTGCAAGTCAATGAATTAAAATCTGGCAGAGATTCAGAAGAGATAAAATTATTCCAGATATCAGAAGAAGACCCAAATGCCAACACCAGAATACCCAGAAATCTTGATGCTTCAATCGCACCAAATTACCGTGGAACTGCGGCCGATTCAGCCCGATCCGCTGCGGATCCGCGGCCGAGTTAGGTCGTCGGTGGTCGATACTTTTCCAGAGGCTCCCTTATAACTTCCTAGCTTGTTGAAAACGCTTCGAACTTCCTAGCTTACTCCAGAAGCTTCCCTACAACAGCCAAGCTTCTTATGCAAGCTTGATAACTACCTAACTTCTTTGAGAAGATTAACCTAGCTTCTAGTGGAAGATTGAAAGAGCTATATAAAATGACCTAGGGCTTCATTGTAAAGGTTGTTGGTTGTTGAGTATCGAAAGGTTGAATCTTAGTGACAAAGCTTCATCCAAACCCAAATCCAAATCAAATCCAAGATCCAAATCAAATCAAGAATCAATTGAGAAGCAACATCAAGCGAAGACTTCGATGATCCTTTATCACAACGCCAATCGTCATCAAGAGCAAGAGATCCGCAATCGATCCACGTCTCACGGCGATCGCGCCACGCAAAAATCGACGACAAATTCTCTTTTCAAAGGAGTGATCGAGAGCTTAGTCTTATAATCTCGGATTGAGAAGTGTAAATTTGAGAAGATTTAATAAAGGTGATCAATTGTTAATTCTCTCTTTCTTTACATTCTAGAATTATGAAATTTCTCATTCTTGATTCTTTTATTTTCATGATGTGTGAGTGAAATCTCCGCTTGTTAAGGATTCAATGGAGATCGGTAGATCAAATGGTGATGAAATCCTAAACTAGTCTTAAGTCTTATGAGAATTGTGAACTTTAGGAAAAAGCATCATCGATGACCTAATTTGGAGCAAGATCACCATTCTTGATAATTTCGTTGCAAATTAGAGATTAAACGATTGATAATTCTCTTTGCTAAAGGCTAGATTTGAATGATGATCAATGAATAGACAAGGGATAGTGAAGGAGAAACCCTAGTTTCTTCAAAAGATCCTTAACCTTTATTCATCGTCATCTTTCTAGATATAATTCATCACTAGATAAGATGAGTCATTATTAGTATTCATCATTGCTACTAATTCTTATCGATTCCTACAAGCTATTCTTCATATTCTTGATAATTCAAATTGATTGTGGATAATTTCTTGATTATTAATTCTTGAACACTTTCTTGATTTTCTTGAAAATGATAAACTCAAATGAATCTTGAATTGCTTTCTTGAATTTTCTTTAATATTTTCTTTTGTCTCATCTAAAGCAAGATTGAATAAATACACGAATCTCAGTGGATGATCCGTTCTCATTAACGCGCTACAATCGACACCGTTATTGATTGCGGTTATAAATTCTTTGATTATGGTTAAACTTTCACGAATTAAAAACTTTGACAAACTCTTCTTTTATCACAAGAAAACAAGGTTTTGAGAATCAATCAAATGGCGTCGTTGCCAGGGATTGTGTGCTATTTTGTTCATTCTTGCTATTTGAGTTGAAACATTATTATTCCATCAGAATTTTAAATCAAAATCGCATCGTGTGCTTAACGATTAGTTGTGAATTTTGCAAAGAAATCTGGAATCTGTGCAGCAAGGGGAAAAATATTCAGATCATTTCAGATAGGACAAAGGAGCAATCGGAGCGGCAGTACAAAATCTCGTTCAAAGAACTCTTCATTCAATCGCGGAACCACGGCGGATTGCACGTTTTGGCGGTGAATCCGCGACGTTCTTGACGTATTGGAGCTCCAGTTTTCTCAGGTATATTTCTTACTTTCTTATCTCCTGCTCTTGTCCAATAACCATTTTATGCAGGATTCTTTGCAAAATTCGCAGCGCCGCTAAAAGAAATTTGTTATGTGTTTTGATTTTGGTTGTTTTGCATATTTTAATATGGAAATTAAGGGGCAATGACCAAATTCAGATTAGGTAGGGATTTCATTATCCTTCCTAAGCCCCGCAAATCACAAAACTACCATTCGCATCACCCTCATTAACTTAAAAATATCTAGACAAGACCCTAAGGACTGTCGCGCTCTATTAGGACAGAAGAAGGTCGTGGGTAATCTAGTGCTTATCTGCATTTCTTTTGTGGTGTCTAAGAAAAGTGTGTCTAAGTAAAGTGGTTACTTAATTTGGCCCGCTACTTACTTAACGGAGAATCTCCCACTTACCTGGCACTTACCTGGTCACAGGAGGGATATAGAGGCAGTAGAGGATTTATCCTGCGATTTGTCTTCTGGAAGTCTAGGAGCGGTCTAGTGACTAGACCTAGGTGACCATTAGATCTAGGGTTGCTTGTGCATTTTTTGTGTGATTTTTCAAAATCTGTCTTTTTCAAAACAAACCAAACACAAACCATTTTCTCTAATTATCACAAACGCTGCCACTTGTGCTAAACCGTTTAGTGCATGCTCGGCTGGATACGAGATTCTAGTGCCCGTCTTGTCCACGTTTTTCCTATCGACTCCGAAGTCGGTGATTCTACATCTTCTTTTTCCTCACCACACACCACATCCACCGAGATGGAAGGTTCTCCATTGAACTTCTTTAACACCACTTTGCCACCGTCTGCAGGCGCGCAGAACCCACCCTACATTTCTCTCCAAGAGAGATGCTACCCTATTCGAGGTCCTCTTTCTACCTGTCTTTCCATTCCACCAGCCAATGAGGACAATTTCAAAATCAAACCTCACTACATCAATCTTTTACCTAAATTTCATGGTCTCGAGTCTGAATACGCATACATTTTTATTACCAAATTTGAAAACGTATGTGCTATGATGGGTACTTCACAGATTTCTGTGGATGCTATGCGTTTACGTCTTCTTCCGTTCACTTTGTACGATTTAGCCGAGAAGTGGCTTTATAACACAGCTGCATATTATTTCAAACTGGGATGAATTCGTCATAGCTTTCCTTAAGAAATTCTATCCCAATCATAAGACCGCCCGAGTCCGTAGAGAAATAAATCAATTTACCCAACTTCCCAATGAACAATTTTGGAAGTGTTTTTAACGTTTCAAGGATCTGTTAGTTCAATGTCTTCATCACGGAATCCATAGATGGGATCTGTGCCGAATCATCTATGAGGGCATTAATCCAACAACGAAGTAGCTGCTTGAATCCATATGTTAAGGCAACTTCATGTCTAAAGACGATGGTGAAGCTTGGAAATTTTTAGAAGATTTCGCTGAAAAATCTTTGCAATGGGAGAGTGTTAGTCAACCATCATCTAGGTGTGGTATTCATCAACTTGATGTTTCCATAGCAGTCAAAGCTGAAATGGAAGCAATGCAAAAGAAACATGAAGCTATGGAACACAAATTTTCATTACCCTCCCTAAATTCGATGACACTCCCTAAAACTGCTTGTGGATGCTGTTCTGATCCATCAAATCTGACGGAAGAATGTCCTTTGAATTCTCCGTTTCAAGGTCAAGAGCACACTAATGCTGCTTTTCAGCAAAGAGCTAGAAACGATCCTTATTCTTCCACTTATAATCAGGGTTGGAGGAATCACCCTAATTTTTCTTGGAACCAACACCAAACTCAAAACACGGTTCCAAACCAAAACAACTTTCATAGGGTGCCTCCACAACAACAACAATCACTACAATTGACTCAGCACCCCTATCAACCACAAAATTTTCAAAATCCGGCCAACACTTCTGCACCGTATAATAATTCTTTGCAATTGGCCGGTACTGATAACTCCTCTTCACTCGAACAAACCATGAATTTGCGTCTGAAAAATTTCATGCAAGTTTCGGCTGAGATGAAGTCTTCTGTCGATGACATAAAAAAGAACTCTGCCTCCCACGGTGAGAGTATTAAATCGATAGAAGCATAAATTGCATGATTAAATGCCGAAATGAGTGCTAAAGTGAAAGGGAAACTTCCATCTCTACCCCTACTGAATCCTGGGCATTTACAACACTACAATGTGAATGCCATTACAACGTTGAGATCTGGAAGAGTGATGAATAATCAAGTCGGTGAACAGATTGATGATGATGAATCTGTCAATGACACCCCGGCTTCCACTTCCACTTCTGACCCTAGTTCGTCTACCCCACCACCTTCTTGCGAGCCTATTCTTCGTTTTCCTCAAGGCTCGAACCCTCAGCCTACTTCTTCTAGTCAACCAAAGATGATCCCCACCTTAATTCTGGGATCTGTTCTACCCACACAACCTTCTCCAATGTTGGACCCAGCTCTTATTACTAAAGCTCCTTATCCGAATCGGTTAAGGGGAAACAAACCAAGTCCACATATGGAGAAGATTATGGAAATGTTTAAATAGGTTAACATCAACATCCCTCTCCAAGATTCTATACAACAAGTTCCGTCTTACGCGAAAATTCTTAAGGACTTGTGCACTAGGAAAAGGAATACTTAAGTGCCCAAAAAGGTATTCATGACAAATAATGTTAGCACTGCTTTTACCCCACAATTACCAAAGAAACGTAAGGACCCTGGCTGTCCTACAATCTCGATTTATATTGGGGGTAAAAACATTAACCGTGCTTTACTTGACCTTGGCGCTGGTGTTAACCTGCTTCCATACTCTGTCTACTAGCAGTTAGGGATTGGAGAGTTGAAACCAGCTTATTGTACTCTCCAAATGGCAGACCGATCTATCACCAAACCTAGAGGTGAACTTGAGGATGTGTTGATAAAAGTCGGGGAATTTATTTTCCCTGTGGAATTTATTGTTCTCGATACACAGCCTGTAGCGAACCCACGGAATCAAATTCCGGTGATTCTTGGTCGAACCTTCCTATCCACTTCCAACGCTGTCATTAATTGTCGAAACGGTTCTATGACCCTATCCTTCGGGAAGATGTCAATTGAGCTGAACATTTATAAGATTGGAAGTCAGCCATCTGAACCCTCTGCTCACATTCTTGATGTCTGTTCTGTCCACGAGATATCTCCCGAAAGCTGCAAGGATGATGAACTTTGCTTTGATAATCTCGACGACATTAGCACATCATTTCTTGATCTTGCTCAGTATAGTGAGGACACTTTTGACAAGTCCACTCCTGAGTCTGAACCATTTGACTCTTCACTTTCCGAGTCTGCATCCTTCGCAGGCTATAAACTTCTTCCTGATTCCAAATGTCATTCGCTTACCCCACCTTCTATTGTCTCTCCGTCGACATTAGATCTCAAACTGCTACCTTCTCATCTTAAATATGCATATTTAGGTGAGAATGAGTCTTTTCCTGTGATCATATCCGCTTCTCTAGCCTTAGAGTAAGTGAACGCTCTTTTGATGGTCTTGAGATCTAATAGAAAGGCCTTTGGTTGGACAATGGCTGACATCAAAGTGATTAGTCCCTTAATTATTGAACATCATATACATTTGATGGATGAAGCCAAGCCAACCCGAGAACTACAAAAACGGTTGAATCCCGTTATGAAGGAGGCGTTAAAGAAAGAAATTTTCAAATGCCTTGACAGTGGTATCATTTACCCAATCTCTGATAGCCAATGGGTAAGTCCTATTCATGTAGTCCCTAAGAAGTTTGGCATCACGGTCATAACAAATAAGGCAAATGAGTTGATCCAGACATGCACTCAAACTGGGTGGCGTGTATGTATTGATTACAGAAAGCTCAATGCCGCTACGAGGAAAGACCACTTTCCTTTACCTTTTATTGACCAGATGTTGGAACGATTAGCTGAACATGCATATTATTGTTTCATGGACGGATACTCGGGCTATAACCAGGTCCCTATTGCCGGAAAGGATCAAGATAAAACCACATTTATTTATCCTTTCGGTACATTTGCTTATAGACGCATGCCATTTGGGTTATGCAATGCTTCCGCTACATTCAGCGGTGTATGATGGGGATATTCTCGGACATGGTTGAGAATTTTATGGAGATTTTCATGGACGATTTCTCGATATTCGGAGATTCTTTTGATGACTGCCTATCTCATCTTGACGCAGTTCTTACTCGTTGTAAAGAGAAGAACTTAACTTTGAATTGGGAAAAATTCCATTTCATGGTCCAAGATGGAATTGTGCTTGGACATGTCATTTCACGGAAAGGCATTGAGACCGACAGAGCTAAAATTGATGTCATTCATAACCATCCTCATCCCAAATGCGTCAAAAATATTCGATCTTTCCTTGGTCATGCAGGATTTTATAGGAGATTCATTAAGGATTTTAGCAAAATTGCTAGACCCTTAACTCTTCTCTTGGCCAAGGATACCACATTTCACTTTGACTCGAATTGTGAGGCTGCATTTGACTCGCTTAAAAACACTCTCACTACAGCCCCCGTTCTATCGTCTCCTGATTGGAACCGGCCGTTTGAGCTAATGTGTGATGCATCAGATTTTGCTGTTGGTGCAGTCTTAGGACAGCACATTGAGAAGATGCCACACGTGATTTATTATGCAAGTAAGACCTTGAATGATGCCCAAATTAATTATACAACTACCGAAAAAGAACTCTTGGCAGTTGTATTTGCATTAGAAAAATTCAGGCCTTACTTGATTGGCTCACCGATTGTGGTTTACACTAATCACTCTGCCTTAAAACATCTTTTATCGAACAAGGATGCTAAAGGTAGGTTAATACGTTGGATCCTTATATTACAAGAATTTGATCTTGTCATTCGAGATAAGAAAGGATGTGAAAACGTAGTAGCCGACCATCTTTCGCGCATCTCTTCTTCACCAACTGTGACCTTGCCAATTAATGATTCTTTTCCTGACGAACAGCTCTTGACCACATCTAGTGAACCTTGGTTCGGGGATATTTTGAATTATCTTGTAACGGGACTTATTCCCAGCGAATGGTCTAAACAGGACAAATATCGATTTCTATCCCCAATAAAGCATTTTTACTGGATTAACCGTATTTGTTTAAAAATTGTCCTGACCAAATCATTCGTAGATGTGTCCCTAATGATGAGTTCAAGAGTGTTATATCTTTTTGTCATGATCAGGCATGTGGAGGTCACTTTGGTTCACGAAAGACGGCAGAGAAGGTTTTGCAATGCGGTTTTTACTGGCCGACATTATTCAAAGATGCATTTGATCATTGCAAAACCTGTCCACAGTTCCAACACACAGGTCGGATTTCTCGGAGAAATGAGATGCCACTTCAACCGATTTTAGTTGTCGAAATTTTCGACGTTTGGGGAATTGATTTTATGGGTAATTTTCCCAAATCTTTTGGGAATTTGTACATCTTGTTAGCGGTTGATTACATCTCGAAATGGGTGGAAGCTATTCCTTGTCGCACTAATGACAACAAGGTTTTCATTAAGTTCCTTAAAGAAAATATATTTTCGCGATTTGGATACCCTCGCGCTATCATTAGCGATAACGGGACGCGTTTCTGTAATCGGTCTTTCGAGACTTTGATGCGGAAATATGTAATCAACCACAAACTTTCGACACCCTATCATCTCCAAACGAGTGGGGAAGCTGAGGTTTCCAACAGGCAAGTCAAACAAATTTTGGAGAAAATAGTTTCTAAAAATCGTAAGGATTGGTGAACCAAATTGACGGATGCTCTTTGAGCATTTCGTACCTCTTATAAGAATGATCTTGGTATGTTTTCTTATCGTATAGTGTTTGGAAAGGCTTGTTACCTTCCGGTTGGGATTGAACATAAAGCATTGTGGGCCATTAAAGAACTGAACTGTGATTTAAATAAAGCCTGCAACTTTCGGAAGCTGCAATTAAACGAGCTAAGCGAACTACGCGATGAAGCTTATGATAAAGTTATGATTGTAAAGAATCGGACTAAGGTATTTCACGATAAAAATATTTTGAGAAAAACTTTTACACCAGGTCAACAAGTCCTTCTTTACGATTCCCGTCTCCATCTTCATGCGGGTAAGCTACGATCTCGTTAGAAAAGACCATTTGTTGTGCGGTATGTCTACCCACACGGGGCAGTTGAAATTGAAAATGTTAAAAACGGTACAATTTTCAAAGTGAATGGACATAGATTAAAACCGTATTTTTCCACTGACCCCACGGAGGAGCTCTTGTTTTTACAGGAGCCGATTTATCATGACTAGAATTCCTCCGTCACACCTCCATATCTCGAATAATATTGTCTCATCAAAAGAATGGAGGTGAGTAATAAAAGAATAAGTTTGGGGGAGATTTTCATGATCATAATTTCGTGTCCCCATTAATAAACTTTTCCTCCCAAGCCTACAGGTTTTTGAGATTTAAAAGATGACAACAGTGAGGACACTGTTGTAAACAAGTTTGGGGGAGGTTTGTGCTTATTTACGCATCACTTTGCATCATACTTTGAATAAGCACAAAACATATAAAAAAAATATAATAAAAAAATAACTAAAAAATTATTTAATATTTAATCTTTTATAAAAAAAGATTAGAAAGTGAAAAAATACATTTAAAAGATTGGAAAAATTTAAGAAAACCAAGAAAATTAGATGTTTTCTTAAACGGAACTAGTAATAAGTAGTTATGAGCCGTTGTCTTGAGGGTTAGTAAGATGAAAGAAGCCACTAATCTGAGGATAAAAATAAGTCCGAAAAATAGTTCCTATTCTGGAAGCCAAACATTTGAACATTGATACCCTACTATACGCACATACACCCATCTTGAAACTCAGGATAGTAGAGGATACCTTGAAATGCTCTTGTCTAAAAGACAATGTCTGAAATAAAAAATATATAAATGAAAAAATAATATAAAATGGTGAAGAAAAATGAACACTGGTTTTGTAATCACCAAGGCAGCATAAAAAAAATATAGCGAGGGTGCTTCATCATCTAGTGCCTTAGACCAACTGGTTTGGGAGTCACTGCTAAGCCTTAGGTGTTACAAGACGATGAAAATACTAATTACGCCAAACATGTGAGCATATTTAGTGTAGGACCACGGCAGCGCCCCGGCCGTCTGTACGAGGCCAAAATGCGGAAACAAAAACTTTTCTTTACTTAGAAACCGGCGCTACCGCGGACTATAAACCCGGATCGGGCCATTAAACTACTCCTAGCTAACAAGAGAAGGGGTAGAGAGATATACCGAGCGATCCGTGTCCTTCGGTCTTCTCGTCGTCATCCCGATCTCCGCGCGGAATCTCCGGTCTTCAAATCCTCGTCGGAAGGGCACCACATCGCCGGGTTCTTTTACGGGCTCCCACCTCTAGACCGAGGCAACTCGAGCACGAAGTTGGCGAGTCGACGTGCCCAAGGATGCTGTAGGCAAAGTGTAGAATCCATTTGTCTCTATTGGGGTTGAAGTTGCCATTTTCGAAGTGGAAAGGAGATGTGAGCCTTTTTTGATGAACTTGGGAATTTTAGCAAGGAAAATTATAACCAAAAATCCCACACCAAAAAGAAAATCCCCACACTCTAGTAGGTGTCCGGCCATCATCAAAGAAGAGGAGGGAGTGTGAGTGTCATGCAAGAAAGAATGATGAGTGATGATAAGAAAAATCATGATGTCAAAAAGGTCTCCTTCTCATCAACCATCTCATCACAAAGTCAAGTAATGATGAACATAGAAGTCAAATGATGGTTGAACCATCATGAAGCAACTACTAACAAAAACCAACCTCCACAATGCTAATTTGCACACTTGCAAATAAGCCCCTCTACACTAAATTTCAGCCAAAGAAAGATACAAAGGAAAATGGCCGAAACAGAAAGCAAACTGGCAACTTCAGAAAAACGATCCCGTAATAAATTATAGGAAAACCCCGCTACTGTATATACATACCCGCATTTATATTCCGACCGAATACAAATGCAATGAGACAAAATCTAAACTGTATAATACTAGGATCCGGCTTAAACCAAAGCCCGCTAGTATTATCCGTCCGATCATGATCCGTGCAATACCGCACGTATATGATCGAACCCTGCCATATATCCATACGGCCTCTACAGCGTTTCGCCCGAAACTTGAGAAACGGTCTGTGAGGGACTCTAAAGACTCGTCAATCCCTTGGCTGTGGATTTAACTACTAGCACGTCAGAGGTATTAGCCATACGTAACGGGCTACCAGGTATTGACCAAAAGGGACGTCGATGAGCGAACTCATCCTGACACCCTACTGAGCCTGTTAGTGACAATATCCGTAAAGTCCGGTCCGTTCGTCTATGAGCATCGCATGGCGGGCCTAGGGGGTTGGTAAAAGTCAGACCCCTAAAAGAGTACAAGTCGTGTCGGAGTGTAGCCCAGAACACCCTGAGATACTACTGGAATATCTACCAGTAAATCTCCTGCCTTGGCCAAGGACTTCGTGTAATGGCTCTCCTAGACACAGCGCGACCTCACCTCCAATACCGGGAGAGACAAGCCCCTGTAGATCCGCTCACTGCCTCCATGTGGCTAGGGACTGTACCCAACTAAAACCTGTTTGCATGACTCTTTTGAACCTTGGTAGGGTAGTAATCAAAGTACAGTGGGAACTCACACGAGAAAAATGACAATCTCAGGTCGATGAAATAACCTGTACACATGTCACCAGGGAACTGCTATCTGACGTTAGATATAAGACCAACTAGCATCTTTCCGGTGAGTCCTGTCCGGTGTACTCATAACCCAATGAGCACCTGTATACAACTTAGGTGAACCAACTGACACCAGTGGCTTGTGAGACCGGCCACCGCCCCTTGTCGGGGTCTCGACTGTATACACTAGTCCACTATGGAGTATCGATGCCCTGTCTCGAAAACTCCCAAGACTAGGGACCTTTTAAGGATGTGCTTATAGACCCCAACTCCCACGTATTTGATCGCCATCATACTGCTGGCCGTCAAACAAGAATCCTAAGGGCTCTATCAAAGTGCAATAATGACCTGTAAGGTCACCTGAAACAGTACACGATGATAAAGATAAACCAGATAGCATACTATCATCTTGAGTAAGACTGTTCTACTGGTATAGGTCCTCTCTCGATCATTGCAATCATGTGCCTGTTATCCAATAATTGACTCTGAGGGCACTATCTCCAACAATCTCCCACTTGCACTCAAGGCTAATTATTGCGATGTCGCATACTCACAGCCCGTGTGATACCGAACACCCAACTCCTCTCGTAATCAGTCTCACAAAACCCGCTTGCGAAACTAATGCGTTCGAGGAATAACCACAGTGAGTAGATCCGCTCTAATGTTTCTTTCTATGTCTCTCTTTATCTCAAGTTCGCGGAGAAACCCATCTCCCGAAATGAGCAATACCTGTCTTAGAATGTGTCTGGATATCTGATGGGACATAGTTCGTAAATGAACTCCAAATCTAAACTTCTTAGACTGTATCGTCAACTGAACATTATCAGTATCCTGCGCCATGCCTCCCTCAGTATCCCCTTGGACCACCTGTCCAAAATACTGCCCCTCTTCAGAAGGAAAACTATAACTCAGACAACCTCTCTGTCATACAGGTCACCTTGGAAGCCTGGAATGATAACTGTCTCCCGAATGAGGCTGTCATTAGCATATCCCTAGAACATCCACTTATGTTCTAAAACTGCTTTCGATTGTTTCTCCAGGATTGGATTAATATCAACTTATTGCATCTCGTGCAAAAAACAACATCTGGTGTGGTACTTGACATCTCATGATTGACTCAATTGCCTAAGCAAGTGATCTGCCAATCATGCACATCCCTCTCCCCATTAGTCTGTAAGACACCTTTAGAGAGGGTGACTCCATCACCTGCAGGTACACTACCATGCCTGGACTCGTCCATTCTAAATACATTTAGAATGCTGTCTAACACCCTGATTGGGAAACTACCCAAATCTAGATCTAAAACCATAGATCTAGTAACCAGAATATCTGATGTAATATCCATTTCCTTTGTGGAGAAACCACTGTGTGACGACCAATGTATAACCGATTGTAGTATAGGTCACTTCTTACTCTGTGTATGTCATCCAAATACCAGGACATCACACCCTACTACTTTCTTAACAGATCCATCCCCTATTCTGATGAAGTCAAACGTATGACTGTCACATCAGAAATAGATGATCTATCTCCGCTATTTCTGCTTTAGTCTATAAATAGACATAAGCCACTTGTCCACCAATGCTTCCGCTGCTCCCACTGACTATGATAACCCTCTGGCAGAGTCATATAGAAGTACACTTTTATAGCTTGTTTAGAACGACTCTATACTCATCCTCCTGCCGGGTCTCATAGTCTGGAACAACAGCAATGGAAAGTCTGGGTAAACAAGATCTCCTTGTTACCGTCCTTGAGGCTACCGGAGTACCTCTCGGGTGCCTGAGGTTACCCACCTTATCTGCGGAGTGGCTAATGGAATGTCAAACCAGATTGAATCTTTAGGTTCTTATCAAATCGTCAGTAATCGTTTGCGGTTCTGGAATCACTTCCAGTTCTACCATACTCCCACTTCTGTTTTCTGAAAAAAAATCCATTTTACTTAAAACTGTGGCGAGTCTAGAACAATATCACTATTGATCTTCCAGATGGTAGAAAGTCAACCCTCGTCATAGCCCGGGTCAACCCACAAACAGCCATTACAGAAACGTGCCTTGAGTTATCCAGAGTCTGGTTTTAAGCATATGCCGAACAACTCCCCGTACCTTAACATCGTTATGATATGAACCGTTCTATATTCAATATAGAAACAGAGGCACTGATTGAACCAGATTCAAATCATGCAGCTATCTTCAGTGCATGTCAACTAAACGGAAGGAGGCCAATCAGCGTTACTCAACATAGGAATGCTTCCAATTATGAGTGACCTGAAAGAGAAACAATTTTCTCAAAATTATTACTATCAACTAAATACCATACACAAGTATCTACATCTTCGATCACCTTGAAGAATCCTGATACTTGCAACACCTGGTTCTCTACTTTATTCATATACCTATAACTTCTCAAAACTTAGACCTTGTGTTTCTTTGAAACACATGTCTAAGACCTAGAGAAGTCACAAGTAAACAGAATCTAGTACGAGTACCAACCCCTCTGTCCTAATGGACACTGGACAACATACAATACTCTGTATAAGTCCCTTGAGTTTAATGACTCATTCCTTGTGTGTCGTAGGTTGAAAACTGTACTTATGGTTAAGAAGAATTACACCGCTGTTTAATGCTTCTTACCTAACCATCCACTGATATAGGTAAATGTCATAGACATAATTTCAAAAAGGTATATCTCACTCTATAAAAATAGACGTACAGATATATCAATTTGAAATTGGTGCATAACAGCGGATATTCAAAACCAAATATTTGCCTTCCGGCAAACTACCCAGGTGAATTCCTCAAATATCACCAATTACAACGAATTCCGATATAATGAGGATGATCACGTAATTCCTAATAACTTACTCCCACTCATCATCTGTAAAACCATACAGATGTGAGAATCATATCAGGTAAATACATACCCTGGAGCAAGTGTCTAATTGGGAATTCAGTTTTCTTTTAACAATACACAGTGAAACTGAAACATTGAAATGTTTTGAAGGGGTATCCGGGTATTCCTAGTAATGCCTTTTCCATTATCCAGATTCACAACTGTAACCGAATATTTCTTTGCCATCTCTCCAAATCCCTTCATATTGTTAGTGTATATGCCCTAGAGGCCATTACTGTATCATACTTGCTTGTATATTACTTGATGGAAGCTTGGGATATTCACAGTTGTATAGACAATCTTGCTCAAAATGGTAGTATGCTACTTGATTTGTCTCTACTTCAATATGTGCATGTGTTTCTTTTAGCATATCGCTTATATACATATTAGTAGAGCCCTTAGGATCTTTGCTTGATTACCAGCGTTGTGATGGCGCTCACACTCGTGGTGGCTGGGTAATCCATAAGCACATCCTTATACAGGTCCCTAGTCGTAGGACTATCGAGACAGGGCATCGATACTCCAGAGTAGACTAGCGTATGCGCTTCTCATCCCAGCGGGGGAGACGGTCTGTCCCACAGCCGTCATTATGTCGTACTTGAGATAGTATGCGGGTGCTCGTTAGGTTAAGAGTACACTGGACAGGACTCGTCGGGAACTGTTGGTTGGTATTATACCTATCGTCAGTTATCTGTTCCCAGGTGACATGAGTACAGCTTAGTCCGCTGACTTGACACTGTCACTTCGCCTCGAGTGTGTTCCCACTGTACTTAGATTACTACCCAACCGCGGCTCAAAGGAGTCGTGCAAACAGGTAGTAGTTGGGTACAGTCCCGAAGCACTTGGAGGCAGTGACGGTTAGACAGGATTCGTCTCTCCCGGTTTTGGGGGTTGACATCGCGCTGTGTCTAGGAGAGCCATTACACAAGTAGTCCCTGGCCAGGGCAAGCGAGATATACTGGTAGGTTTTCAGTGTTATCTCAGGGTGTTCTGGGCTACACTCCGACACGACTTGTACCGCTATTAGGGGACTGACGTTCACCGCCCCTAGGCCCGCCATGCGATGTATCAGACAAACAGACCGGACTGTACCGAGATTGTCACATACAGGCTCAGTAGGAGTTCGGATGGGTTTACCTCATCGGCCTTCTTATCGACATCTACCTGGGGACCGTTACGTACAGCTAGTGCCGCTTGCGTTCTGTGGTTAAACCCACTGCCAGCGTAGTGTCGAGTCTTTAGAGTCCCACACAGAGAGTTTCCCTGCATTGAGCAAAACGTGTAGAGGCCGTATGGTTTTTACGGCAGGGCTACGATCACTTACGTGCACTTGTGTGCGTATGCTGTTCGGGCAGGCAATACTAGTGGGCTTTGGTTTAAGCCAGATCCTAGTATTGCACAGATGGATTTGATTTGTCTTCTGTGCATTCGCATTCTACGGAATGCGGATGCGGGTGTGTATGCACAGTTTTGAGGAGCGATGAAGGAGGAGGTGTCCCATTAGGGTTTTGGCAGTTGGTTCGGCCAAAACCGTAATATGGCACACTCATTAGGGTTTTGACAGTTCGTTTGGTCAAAATCGTTATGAGCCGGGGACATTGTTTACTAATCCTTTTAGTGATAGATTTGTGATGGCTAATTGCATTGACCATTTGACCACTTAGACCTCTCTTGACTTTGTTGACCCGTTGACCGTGTTGACCATTGACCTTCTAGAGAGATCTACACTCTTCTTTCATTTTCTTTTTAATTCTTGAGTTATGATAATGGTCAATTCAATGTGCCATCAACTCTATCATGATAGGATTAGTAATGATGATTTTAGTGTATTATTGCAACCATGGTTCATTTCATTTGGCTTAATCTTTTCATTATTCTCTTCTCATTCTCTCTCTTGAAATGAGAAGAAAAGAAAAGCTCCATGGTTGCTAAGCTTTCTCCTTCTTCTTCCTCCTCTTGATCTCATCTTTTGATCTCATGTGTTGAGAGAAAAAGATCCCACAAAGACAAATACATCCATACATCTCCTCTACACAACCTAAGGCATTTAGATTAGCAATCTCTTTGCCCTAGTTGCCTCGGCTTGAGGCGGAGCTTAGTGTACAACTCTCGGGTGGATCGTCTTCGACTCAAGAAGGCCGTGGAGGTGCCCAAGGTCCGGATCGACGCTTGGAGCTTGGATGGACGAGCGGGACAGCGGAATGAAGACCCGAAGGACCGTTTCCGTGAGGTATACTTTCTACAGCATAGTAGTTAAAACCTCTAGTTGTTTACTAGTTTCTTGTTTAGCCAAGATCCTTGCTTTTGAGTCCATATTGCCTTGCGCCAAATCATTGTTTTTCGTCGTTTCCGCCTCCCCGTAAGAACCGGGGTGAGCAACGTGGACTTACACATATGTCTTTAGTCATTACCTTCTGTACACCCCTTTAGGCCAAATGATTTTCTTCCTTCCATACCGCTCGGCACCAGCCTATGGTTTGGAAGAAGACTATCCAATAAGCATAATGGGTGTACTGTCCTAATCCTTGGAGCACTCGCAATGCGAGAGAAGGTGAAGATAAAAGACAACCGAATAAACCTTATTCCTATTTCTCCTGAACCAGAATCCATCACCGAACTGGAACAAGTTCCTTTCGAGTTCGTATATAACCATACGATGGAGTATCCAAATAACTGTGGATCTTCGTAGTGATACGGAGTGTCCTGGAGAAATACAAATGTGAAGTGGGAGTGGTAATGAAATACTTGTCTTGGTCGTGAATAGCAGTCGCAATTTAATTTTCCCTCCTTCTAATCCTTTTATTTGTCTTTACTTAATACCTTCTGTACACCATCTTTAGGCTAATTGGTTTTCTTCATTCCCTACCGGTCGGCACCTGCCTATGGTTTGGAAGAAGACTATCCAATTTGCGTAATGGGTGTACTGCCCTAATCCACAGAGCACTCACAACCTGAGAGAAGGTAAAAGGAAAAGACAACTGAATAGTCTTATTAGTTTTCTCCAGAACCAGAAACCATCCTCGAATAAATTCCTTCGAGTTCGTATATAAACACACGATGGTTTTATCCAATGGAAGTGGACGTTCATAGTAATACGGAGTGTTATGGAGAAAAGGGTAAAAGTAGGAGTGGCAAAGAGGTTTGCAACTCTGACAATCCAAAAGCCAGTGTTTAAGAAGGTTCGGTTAATTTGGTCACTGAGTCATAGTCAAGGGTCGGGCCATGGTCGCTGCCAAAGAGAGAGAGAAAAGAAACACTCAGCATGCACTCTAACCTAGATCAGAATGGTTATCAATTTATCTAATATGGAAACCTCCCACTGTACCGTCAAATTCTCCTCCAAACCTGAAAGAAGAATTAGTCGGGATCACCCGAGGAGTAAACCAACTCATTAGTGGGAATCGGGATCCAACTATCATCGCATGATAACGTGACGGAATCCACTCACGTTATCACACTACAGAAGGTATGCGCATATCTGGCAAGTTTCAGTTTCTTTAGAAACTCCCGATGTGATTTTTACCCCAAGCGGCTTATGACCTTGACTAGGTCAACAAACCATAAACCGCAAGTCAAGTTCAACCCGTCATTATTCTGGATTGCATTAAACCCACCCGTACGTGCCCATGACTAGGTCAACAAGGCCGCACGACTGTTTTAACTAATCCCACTTATGCAACAAACAAGTACCACTTAGCTACCGAACACTACGTCTTGACTAGGTCAACAAACGTAGCACGAATACTAAATAATACCCGTAGGAAATGACGGTGGGCTACGGCTGGTTTTTGTCGAAAAACCTTTAACGTAATGAACTTGATATCGTTGAAGGAACTGCATAGCTTTTTATAAAAATATAGTGACGAAAACCTTTGCTAAAGAGGTCACTCCCGGTGAAGGGATCTCGGCTCTTTCCCCGTAGAATGAGGTGCAGGATATTCCAACTGAATACCACGATGCAAAGCAAAAAGGCAATCGGCTATAGTGAAGTTATTACCCTGATGCAAACTTCTGTCCAAGGGGTCACTCCCGGTGAAGGGATCTCGGCCCTTGCCTCGTCGACTGAGGTGCTGGATATTCATAACCGAATACCACTGTGCAAAACAAAAGAGAACGTCCTTGCAATAACAGCTTTTTGAAAAATTGTTCCAAAAACATCAGAATAGGTTTGTTTAGCTTGCATTGATCCGAATCAATGCAGTCCCATCAATTGATCACACCAATAAATAACGAAAATAATGATGTACGTATATGCCACCCGCATTCGCCACTGGGTCCCGTCATTACCCGTTAGGTTACTTAACTAACGACAGAGCGGGGACTGGACTAGCGCGGATGCAAAACATATACAACATCTACTAGTATATATATCAATATATAATATTCGTTCAAGGCGTGATAAAATGCAACATCACAGAAATGTAATAAGCATCACAGAACAATACAGATATCTGGGATCCCCGGGTTTCATAGAGCAGCTACTGAAACCCGACGTTCCCCTGGTCGTGTGGATAGCATGTGCAATGAAATCCTAGACCCCTACGGGCGCGGCAAGTTACCCGCCAAAACCTGAAGCGAGGCAGCCCCCTTCAGCAACATGAATGGACCACCCAGCACTTCACGGAATCCGGTAACTTGGGCACCCCTCCTTGGGTCAACCTGTACCACCTACGAGTGCGGCAAATAGCCTGCCAATTCTAGAGTAAAGCCCCCTCCGTCTCAATGCCATGAGATGCGGGCTTGTTGCCCTCTAGAACCCGGCTATCCGTGCACCCCTCCGCGGGGTAATCCTAGTACAGAAAGTAAAATATACATACAACGGGTACATCGACCTCAGCCCGGTCGTGCCCCAAAAGAATAATATACAAACATGCAGTGACGGCAGTCCACATGTCGGACGCTCGCCCCGCAATATCAAATGTACATAAAAATACCAAAACTGTACTAACATTGAATCCAAGCTATCCCCCACGACCAATCTGCAACATCACAGCACAACACAGAACATCAATGTGAATGTCACGTTCGCAAATCCGTCTAAAAGGGCTATAGCAGTTAGATAGGATTTACCGTTCAAATGACATTCACGGTCGCAATTATAATGTAAATACTGTGAACAAACATGTTTAAAATTTTCGATCGACTGAATATTCCGAAGTGGGCCCCAAGCACAACTGTAGCACTCAAAAACATCTGGGCCTAAAAATAATATACCAGAAACCCTATTTCCATGTCAGAGGGCGACTGTAAAAATTTGATGCAGTGAAGCCAAAATTCGGCAGCGGATCCGCGGCCAAAACGTGGTTTTTGCCGCTGATCCGCCGCGCTATAGTAACTTCAGCCTACCAAATTTTCACAGAATGCATAAAAACCCTGCACGTATTTTTACAATATACCAAATAATTTTTTTACCACTGCAGAAATTCGACAGAAACTGATGCTTGAAAATACGGTTTTTGGAAAATCCGATCGATCGAACTTGTAAACACGTTAGATCAAGCTAGACTAGGTTAATAGCGTGGCTCTGATAACATGTAGGACCACGGCAGCGCCCCGGCCGTCTGTACGAGGCCAAAATGCGGAAACAAAAACTTTTCTTTACTTAGAAACCGGCGCTACCGCGGACTATAAACCCGGATCGGGCCATTAACCTACTCCTAGCTAACAAGAGAAGGGTAGAGAGATATACCGAGCGATCCGTGTCTTTCGGTCTTCTCGTCGTCATCCCGATCTCCCCGCGTAATCTCCGGTCTTCAAATCCTCGTCGGAAGGGCACCACATCGCCGGGTTCTTTTACGGGCTCCCACCTCTGGACCAAGGCAACTCGAGCACGAAGTTGGCGAGTCGACGTGCCCAAGGATGCTGTAGGCAAAGTGTAGAATCCATTTGTCTTTATTGGGGTTGAAGTTGCCATTTTCGAAGTGGAAAGGAGATGTGAGCCTTCTTTGATGAACTAGGGAATTTTAGCAAGGAAAATGAGAACCAAAAATCCAACACCAAAAAGAAAATCCCCACACTCTAGTAGGTGGCCGGCCATCATCAAAGAAGAGGAGGGAGTGTGAGTGTCATGAAAGAAAGAATGATGAGTGATGATAAGAAAAATCATGTTGTCAAAAAAGTCTCCTTCTCATCAACCATCTCATCACAAAGTCAAGTAATGATGAACATAGAAGTCAAAAGATGGTTGAACCATCATGAAGCAACTACTAACAAAAACCACCCTCCACAATGCTAATTTGCACACTTGCAAATAAGCCCCTCCACACCAAATTTCAGCCAAAGAATGATACAAAGGAAAATGGCAGAAACAGAAAGCAAACTGACAACTTCAGAAAAACAATCCCGTAATAAATTACAGGTAAACCCCGCTACTGTATATACATACCCGCATTTGTATTCCGAACGAATACAAATGCAATGAGACAAAATCTACACTGTACAATACTAGGATCCGGCTTAAACCAAAGCCCGCTAGTATTATCCGTCCGATCATGATCCGTGCAATACCGCACGTATATGATCGAACCCTGCCATATATCCATATGGCCTCTACAGCGTTTCGCCCGAAACTTGAGAAACGGTCTGTGGGGGACTCTAAAGACTCATCAATCCTTTGGCTATGGATTTAACCAGTAGCACGTCAGAGGTATTAGCCATACGTAACGGGCTACCAGGTATTGACCAAAAGGGACGTCGATGAGCGAACTCATCCTGACACCCTACTGAGCCTGTTAGTGACAATATCCGTACAGTCCGGTCCGTTCGTCTATGAGCATCGCATGGCGGGCCTAGAGGGTTGGTAAAAGTCAGACCCCCAAAAGCGGTACAAGTCATGTCGGAGTGTAGCCCAGAACACCCGGAGATACTACTGGAATACCTACCAGTAAATCTCCTGCCTTGGCCAAGGACTTCGTGTAATGGCTCTCCTAGACACAGCGCGACCTCACCCCCAATACCGGGAGAGACGAACCCCTGCAGATCCGCTCACTGCCTCCATGTGGCTCGGGACTGTACCCAACTAAAACCTGTTTGCACGACTCCTTTGAGCCGTGGTAGGGTAGTAATCAAAGTACAGTGGGAACTCACACGAGACAAATGACGATCTCAGGTCGATGAACTAACCTGTACACATGTCACCAGGGAACTGCTATCTGACGTCAGATATAAGACCAACTAGCATCTTCCCGGTGAGTCCTGTCCAGTGTACTCATATCCCAATGAGCACATATATACAACTTAGGTGAACCAACTGACACCAGTGGCTTGTGAGACCGACCACCGCCCCTCTTCGGGGTCTCGACTGTATACACTAGTCTACTCTGGAGTATCGATACCCTGTCTCGAAAAATCCCATGACTAGGGACCTTTTGAGGATGTGCTTATAGAGCCCCGCTCCCACGTATATGATCGCCATCATACTGCTGGCCGTCAAGCAAGAATCCTAAGGGCTCTATCAACGTGCAATAGTGACCTGTAAGGTTACCTGAAACAGTACACGATGATAAAGATAAACCAGATAGCATACTATCATCTTGAGTAAGACTGTTCTAACGGTATAGGTCCTCTCTCGATCATTGCAATCACGTGCCTGTGATCCAATAATTGACTCTGAGGGCACTATCTCCAATATTTAGTAATCGGTCGGTTAGTACCTCAAGAAGTATTAACGGTCGCATCAAAAATATGTATGCAATTTCATCCAAAATATTCACCGACTAAAAAGTACTGAGGTAGATGGACAAGAGTATGATAGCTTGAATTGAATTCTCCGAGTGTAGGGATGTCTTTTACACATACGTAGGGGTATATGATCAATATTTGGAAGAAAGGTAGGAATGAAGAATAATGTTTTATTGAGGGATGATGTGATTTCTAGCATCTTTTCATGACTATTAAGATTGGGCTCATGACAACCGAATAGCTAGTATAGTTGGAAACTCTGATTTTCAAAGCCTTTCTTTTATAATTCCTATCTTTATATGTAACTTTCACAGTCTTCCATTTATTATAGGATTTTATGGGTGTAATCCGCTGAAAACCCTCAAGTGACAACACTCCTCCTACTAGGGACACCTAGAGGTTTAAAGGCCTGTTGCACGTGCTCAGTGCAATCGTGTTGCCTACGAAAGTGTTCTAGCTAGTTTTTCTTTTTCTTTATTTCTTTATTTTATCCTTCTCTTGAATAAAAGAAGTTTGATCGAGACGATCAAAATCAAGTTTGGGGAATTTGTTCTGTCGAAAATATTACAATCTTGAACATATCAATTTCCTCACTTTTCTAATCATTTAAGGATAGTTGATATATATATAACACATATTACAAGTTCGTCCACTAAATATCAAATACCACGTCTTATATATATAATCAACGTATTTTTAAGGAAATTGTATGTTTATCATGCCATGCATAATATTCTATATCTCCACCATTCTTCATTAAGATTTTGTGCAGAAAACTATCTCGGGACAGATATCGGAATTGCAATTTTGCCGACAAAATACAGAAAGTCAAGGAATTAAAATCTGGCAGAGATTCAGAAGAGATAAAAATATTCCAGATATCAGAAGAAGACCCAAATGCCAACACCAGAATACCCAGAAATCTTGAAGCTTCAATCGCACCGAATGACCGCGGAACCGCGGTCGATTCAGCCCGATCCGCCGCGGATCCACGGCCGAGTTAGGTCGTCGGCGGTCGATACTTTTCCAGGGGTTCCCTTATAACTTCCTAACTTGTTGAAGACACTTCGAACTTCCTAGCTTACTCTAGAAGCTTCCCTACAACAGCCAAGCTTCTTATGCAAGCTTGATAACTACCTAGCTTCTTTGAGAAGATTAATCTAGCTTATAGTGGAAGATTGAAATAGCTATATAAAGAGACCTAGGGCTTCATTATAAAGGTTGTTGGTTGTTGAGTATCGAAAGGTTAAATCTTAGTGACAAAGCTTCATCCAAACCCAAATCCAAATCAAATCCAAGATCCAAATCAAATCTAGAATCAATTGAGAAGCAACATCAAGCAAAGACTTCGTTGATCCTTTATTGCAACGCCAATCGTCATCAAGAGCAAGAGATCCGCAAACGATCCATGTCTCACGACGATCGAGCCATGGAAAAATCGACGACAAATTCTCTTTTCAAAGGAGTGATCGAGAGCTTAGTCTTGTAATCTCGAATTGAGAAGTGTAAATTTGAGAAGATTTAATAAAGGTGATCAATTGTTAATTCTCTCTTTCTTTACATTCTAGCATTATGAAATTTCTCATTCTTGATTCTTTTATTTTCATGATGCGTGAGTGAAATCTCTGCTTGTTAAGGATTCAAGGGAGATCGGTAGATCAAATGGTGATGAAATCCGAAACTAATCTTAAGTCTTATGAGAATTGTGAACTTTAGGAAAAAGAATCATCGATGACCTAATTTGGCGCGAGATCACCGTTCATGATAATTTCGTTGCAAATTAGGGATTAAACGATTGATAATTTCTTTGCTAAAGGCTAGATTTGAATGATGATCAATGAAAAGATAAGGGATAGTGAAGGAGAAACCCTAGTTTCTTCAAAAGTTCCATAATATTTATTCATCGTCATCTTTCTAGATATAATTCATCACTAGATAAGATGAGTCATTATTAGTATTCATCATTGCTACTAATTCCTATCGATTCCTACAAGCTATTCTTCATATTCTTGATAATTCAAATTGATTGTGGATAATTTCTTGATAACTAATTCTTGAACACTTTCTTGATTTTCTTGAAAATGATAAACTCAAATGAATCTTGAATTTGTTAGATATAGTGCCCTCAGAGTCAATTATTAGATCACAGGCACGTGATTGCAATGATTGAGGGAGGACCTATACCGGAAAGACAGTCTTACTCAAGATGATAGTATGCTATCTGGTTTATCTTTATCATCGTGTACTGTTTTAGGTGACCTTATAGGTCGCTATTACACATTGATAGAGCCCTTAGGATTCTTGCTTGACTGCCAGCAGTATGATGGCGATCATATACGTGGGAGATGGGGTTTATAAGCACATCCTTAAAAGGTCCCTAGTCGTGGGAGTTTCGAGACTGGGTATCGATACTCCATTTGTAGACTAGTGTATACAGTCGAGACCCCGACGAGGGGCGGTGGCCGGTCTCACAAGCCATTGGTTTCAGTAGGATCACCTAAGATGTATACAGGTGCTCATTGGATTATGAGTACACCGGACAGAACTCGCCAGGAACATGCTAGTTGGTCTTATACCTGACGTCAGATAGCAGTTCCCTGGTGACATGTGTACAGGTTAGTTCATCGACCTGGGATCGTCCTTTGTCTCATGTGAGTTCCCACTGTACTTTGATTACTACCCTACCACGGCTCAAAAGAGTCGTGCAAACAGGTTTTAGTTGGGTACAGTCCCGAGCCACATGGAGGCAGTGAGCGGATCTGCAGGGGTTCGTCTCTCCCGGTATTGGGGGTGAGATCGCGCTGTGTCCAGGAGAGCCATTACAAAAAGCCCTCGGCCGAGGCAGGAGATTTACTGGTAGGTATTCCAGTAGTATCTCAGGGTGTTCTGGGCTACACTCCGACACGACTTGCACCGCTTTTGGGGGTCTGACTTTTACCAACCCCCTAGGCCCGCCATGCGATACTCATAGACAAATGGACCGGACTGTACGGATATTGTCACTGACAGGCTCAGTAGGGTGTCAGGATGAGTTCGCTCATCGACGTCCCTTTTGGTCAATACCTGGTAGCCCGTTACGTACGGATAATACCTCTGACGTGCTAGTGGTTAAATCCACAGCCAAAGTATTGACGAGTCTTTAGATTCCCCCACAGACAGTTTCTTAAATTTCGGGCGAAACGTTGTAGAGGCCGTATGATATATCGCAGGGTTCCATCTTATACGTGCGGTATTGCACGGATCATGATCGGACGGATCATACTAGTGGGCTTTGGTTTAAGCCGGATCCTATTATTAGATTTGTTGGATTACTTTAGTCTCATCGCATTCGCATTCAGTTGGAATGCGGGTGCAGGTATGTATATACAGGTGAGGGGTATCCTTGTGATCCGTCACGAGTTTACTTTAGATGTTGCCGGATCTTTTTGTTGTGGCAAACATTTGGATTAATGTTTTCTTAAGGAAATAATGAGCTAGAAATCATCATGACAATGCATTAATGTGACATGGACTTATACTATGAGTCAAGGTCTCTTTTTTAGCAAAAGTGTCACATTAATGGATTGATTTGTGATGATATGAGAGGAAGAGAGAGAGAGGGGCTGCCATGGGATATGGTTAGCTCTTATATTATTTTTGATAACACTCTCTCACTCTCATTCCAACAGAAAAGAAAAGAAAAGAAAAAGAAAAGCCCGTGTTCTTCTTCTTCTTCCTCTAGCTCATTGCTTCCATCAATGGCAACATTTTAACCTCCATCCAAAGCCATGGATGCAAGAGACAAAGTGATCAAAACATTCTCTACAACACCTTGGGCGTGTCGGCTAGCACAGTTCGCGCCCGAGTTGCTTCGGACGAAGCGGGAGCCCGTAAAAAGACTTCTCGATGTGGTGCCCTTTCTGACGAGGAGATCGAGACCGGAGATGCCGCGGGGAGATCGGGATGGTGGCCGAAGACCGAAGGACACGGATCGCTCGGTATAGTATTCTATCCCTTCTCTAGATAGCTAGGTGTAGGTTAATGGTTACGATCCGGGTTTTATAGGATGCGGTAGTGCCGGTTTAAAGTCAAGAAAAATTTTCGTTTCCGCATTTTGGCCTCGGAAAGACGGCCGGGGCGCTACCGTAGTCCTACAGAATTGCTTTCTTGAATTTTCTTTACTATTTTCTTTTTACTCATCTAAAGAAAGATTGAATAAATACACGAATCTCAGTGAACGATCCGTTCTCATTAACATGCTACAATCGACACCGTTATTGATTGCGGATATAAATTCTTTGATTGCGGTTAAACTTTCACGACTTATAAACTTTAACAAACTCTTCTTTTATCACAAGCAAACAAGGTTTTGAGAATCAATCAAATGGTGCTAAAAGAATATGATTGATCTCAAAACCTTGTATTCTTGTGATAAAAGAAGAGTTTGTCAAAGTTTTTAAGTCATGAAACTTTGACAAACTCTTCTTTTATCACAAGCAAACAAGGTTTTAGAGATTAATCAAATGGCGATCCCCGGCAATGGCGCCATTTGATTAATCTCTAAAACCATGTTTGCTTGTGATAAAAGAAGAGTTTGTCAAAGTTTTATGTCGTGAAAGTTTAACCCTAATCAAAGAATTTATAACCGCAATCAATAACGGTGTCTATTGTAGCGCGTTAATGAGAACGGATCGTCCACTGAGATTCGAGTATTTATTCAATCTTGCTTTAGATGAGTCAAAAGAAAATAGTAAAGAAAATTCAAGATAGTAATTCAAGATTTAATTGAGTTGTTATTTCAAGAAAATGTTCAAGAATTAGAAATCAAGAAAGTGTCCAATATCAATTTGAATTATCAAGAAAATGAAGAATAGCTTGTACGATTCGATAGGAATTAGTAGCAGTGATGAATACTAAAAATTACTTATCTTATCTATTGATGAATTATAGCTAGAACGATGGCGATGAATGAAGATTAGGGATCTTTTGAACAAACTAGGGTTTCTCCATCACTATCCCTTGTCTTTTTATTGATCATCATTCAAATCTAGCCTTTAACAAAGAGAATTATCAATCGTTTAATTCCAAATTTGCAACGAAATTTTCAAGAACGGTGATCTCACTCCAAATTAGGTCATTGATGATTCTTTTTCCAAAAGTTCACAATTCTCATAAGACTTAAGACTAGTTTAGGATTTCATCAAGTTCCTCACTCTATGGAAAACTCAAGAGAGCATGAGAGAGGAAGAAGAAGAAGATGGCAAAGCTTGAGCTCAATATTATGATAATCTCTTAATTAAAAGAGAAAAGAAAAAGAATATATATGAGAGTCACACTCTCAACTAACCATGGTAAATAAATATCTAGATATTTTTATTAGTGAGTTAATGAACAAAGGAAATTAAACTAATGGTTAATGTCATGGTCAAAGTGAGATGAGTGTAGAAACAATTAACCAATTAATCATGAACCAATTTCCTTTTTCTTTTCTCAATAATAAATATATATGTATATTTATCCAATGTGAGTCTTACATTGCCACCTCCATTGTATCATCAACCATGACACACATGTATGCATGTATGTATGCATTCACATCATTATGTGTATACATGCATACATTCATGCATACATCCAAATAGAAAAGTTTTAAATAAATGAGCTAAAAGTCAATATTAATTCAACACTTGATTTAATAAACCGGTCATATCTCATACGACCCGACCAATAGAAAACGCCCGATTAAAACACGGTATCATATACTCGCATTTAATCGAGCTCCCGCGCATATCTCATATGCACACCACATCGTTTCGCCTGAGCTAGGAAACTCCTGTGTGGGACACTAAGACTCGTCAATACGCCGGAAGTAGGTGATGATCATATCAAATACCTACAAGCCACAACCGGTCAGTTAAACGCCACCCGGGTATTGAACGATCAAAAGAAAATCAAGAGAACCTGTCAAAACTCCCATCGAGATAACTAGCAACACTTACCGTACAGTCCGGAATCTTCGTCAGATATGCCGCATATCGAGTCTAGGGACGGTATCCGACCCCAATAATTCAATAAGTTATATCGGCATATGGCTCATAACAGATCGAGAAACTACTGATAACACTTATCAGTAAATCTCAGCAGCCCTGGCCAGGGACTTCCTGTTATAGCCAATCGAGCATAGCGCAACATCAACCCCCAATACCGGGAGAGATGAAACCCCTCCTAACGCTTATTGCCTTCATGTGCCTCGGGACTGTACCCAAAATCCACCTGTTTGCACGACTCAGTAGAGCAGTGGTAGGGTGGAGATCAAAGTACAGTGGGAGGACACACAAGGCTCTATGACGATCTCGGTTCTACAGACTAACCTGTGCCAGTGTCACCTGAGAAATGCTATCCGACGATAGATATAATACCACATAGGAGTTCTCAGCGAGTCCGTTCAGTGTACCCAGTCTCTACTGAGCACCCGTATACAATCTTTGGGGTCACCACACCAGATGGATATGGGATCATCCATCGCCCATTATATGGGACAAGAATGGTATACGCTAGTCTACTGATCGCACGCTTTTGGCGTGTCGGATGTTCAAAGAATTAAAGTATAACCGCGATCAGGACGGTGTCGCTTTGCAGCTAGCCGGTTGAGCACGGGTCGGTCCACAGGGAGATGGTGGTATTTTACCTTCTTGTCTTAGACGAGTCAATAAAGAATCTGTATGTTTGTTTGATCTAACCTATGTGTTTATTTGCAAGTATAAAGTTGTTAAGAAAAGATACGAGATTATAAGCTAACGAAATCCGTACTCGAAACCTTTGAGCCGAGTCTTGACCAATTGAAGCTAGAGCAATCGGCAACAAAGTGGATTAGGGGATTTAAGCGCGGTATTCGTGGAATACGGCTTATTTACCCTTGTCCTTCCGTTCTTGTCTCTTGCTTTCGCCTCCGGCCAAACCGAACGCAACCGGTCGCGGTTAGGAATCACCGTTACCTTGTCAGGGTAGGGTGCCTAACGGAGCGCTTGCGTATGGTTTGGGCGAAGTTCAATGGAAAATAACGGGAAAAGGAAAAGAGAAAAGAAAATCTTTAACTTAGAATATCGTATTTCTTCTTAACAATAATAATTACATTCATTCACAAAATGAACAAAAGAGACCAAAAAGAAAAGAACAAAGAAAAGAACAAAGAAAAGAAAAGATTACAAGAATATAAGTGCATGGAATTTAAGTGCATGAAATAAATTGCAAGTAATAAAAAGCGAGTAATAAATAGCGAGTAAAAAGAACAAGGAACTAGGACTCAAGACAAGCATGTGATCAATAGCCAACCCTTAAACTTGCAAGCTCAATCAAGAGGTTGCAAGATCAAGGGAAGGGTAGAGAACGCATGTGAAATGAAGTGCTAGTCCCGTGAGAAAATACGACCCTTGAGATCAATAACTAACCCTTAACCATTCAAGCTCAATGAAGAGGTTGAATGATCAAGAGAAAGCAAGAATCTCAAGGGGAAGAAGAAACACAAGAGAATGATACAAAACCCTCATCTTCATTGATCTCCACTCAAAAAGCTCTCACTACAATTTTCATGGAAAAAGAATGAAGAAGAAGAAGAAAAACTATAAAAAATACTACAAAAGAGTGGACACCAAATTGGACCCTTGGTTGAGCTCAGTTCTGCTGTATTTATAGGCAGGGAAAATGAAATCTAGGGCAACAAACTGAACCCACATGTAAAGACCAAACTGCCCCCCAAAAGTCTCGGCCTGCGGCGCCTGTACGGCCGCGGATCCGCCGCCAATACCCCTTATTGGCCGCGGATCCGCGCCCCTACAGTAGGGTTAGGGTGTGGTGTTTCTTGTACGGCCCTGATCTGCTGTCCCCTGTTGTCTGGTACTTGTATTTTCTGATAATATTTCCAGAATATCTTCAGAATTCCTGGTCCAAGATTGCTATCTTTTCTTCACTTTTGACTTTATCTCTCTTGAGCTCCACGCACCCATTGATTCTTGTGCAGCCCCTCTCGTGCTCAGTGCTTGTCCGAGACACGAATGACCGCTGTCATATGTCTTGTCCCTGGAACCGGTACGCAGCACTGGACGGATATGGATGACCGGAACCCGGCTTTTATCTGTTGTCAACAGATGTTCTGTATTTGGTGTAACTGTGGAGATTTTGTCTTGAATTGCAATATTTGTACTGGAAACCTGTATTCTGTAAATATGTAACAAACACGGATTAAAAGCACCTACCTATAAACAACCGAGCGTAAGAATGGGCGGTATAAAATGCAGTATTCTGTGATGAACAAATACCCCCAAACTTAACTTTTGCTCGTCCCGAGCAAAACCAATTATTCGCAAAAAAGAAAATCCTAACCGCACTTTCGCAGGGAACGCGATTGCACTGAGCATGTGCAACAAGCCGTTAAACCTCTAGGTGTCCCTAGTAGGAGGAGTGTTGTCTCCTGAGGGTTTTCAGCGGATACTACCCACAAAATCCGGTCAAGTTGGTTTTGTACAATAACTAAGATTCAAACCCTAAAGTTTTTGTTTCAGAAAATAACAATTCTATAATCCTAAGTCTAGACTATCGAACCTTTATTTTTCACACCTCGCTTCTTATTTAACTACAGATTTTATATGTCTTTACGTGCAGTGCAATTAGTGTCGTTAAGTTCCAGAAGGATCGATTAAAGTCATCATGTCGCACAATAAAGCCCAGATAACAATTTTAAAAGGATCACATAAGTTTTATAAAGAGTTAAGCATTTTTCAAGTTTCGTTTTCCAGTAAGGTTTCAACTTCAGAGTTTCTATCTTCCTTAACAGGAAACTAAGTCGTATTTTTCACTCCACCTTTTTCTTGTTTTCATTTCATACACACCTCTGTGAACGTGCAATAGTCTTTATCATAGAATAAAACCTTCATATCTCCGCTAAAATATTTATAAAAGTCTGTCTTTTATCAAGATTATTCTCACACAAAGAACCGTTAGGAATTTTAACTCGGAGAGAACACTTGCTTGACTTTGTTTTAAAACTGGACTTTCTAGGCTTCTTAGCGAGCTTTGGGCCAATGCACCCCAACCAGTTGGTTTTAAGGCATTAGGTGTAGAAAACACCCCAGCGGACTTAATTACTCAAGTTACCTAGGTCCAAAAACAAAAGACAGTTTGTCGTGAAAATCAGATGATTTAATACGAACGGAGATATAACCGACAGTTCAAATATTTTTTGGATAAAAGACGTGTTTAGTGGGTTTGGTGTGTAATCATTCCAATCAAGTTTTAGATGGGTTATTTTTCAGACTTAGCTCCAATTAGGGCATCAATAACATTCCTACATATTCACTTCACTTCATAAACTATTCTTGATATTACTTATTTCAGAACAAACCTATTTGATCCTCAGAAAATCATTGATCCATTAAAAGTTCTTTTAGACATAAAAGACTTGTCTTCTAATTTCCACAACTCACGACACGTGTAGTGTAATGTAAAGACGTATATCAGCCATAGTTAACTTCAAAGGAGAGTTATCTTTCAGGTTTTCAAAATCTAAACATAAGATTTAGTTATTCCTATTTTTTCAAACAAAAACCGTCGAATGTTGAATCAGAGTTCTTCCACAAGCTAACTTGACAAAAAAGTTTTTATATTTTAAGAAAATTTTCAGATTTTTACGGATTTTATGGTTTTAAAATGCAGATGCAAAATATACATATGAATGCGAAGGAAGAAAGCTTACCGAGCACACCCCCAAACTTAAACTTGATAGTGCCCTCACTGTCAGGCTATACCAAGAGGGTCAAAATTGCCGGTGCTCCCTAGAAACAAATTATATACAAAACAAAAACCAAAAAGATATATACAAAAAAGGTGTCCCCCCCAAACTTAAGTAAAACAGTGTTCCCACTGTTAAGCGTTGAAGTTCAGGTTTAGGGGGGAAAGAACAGTATCAAGCTATACAAGGCCTTACACAGGCCAAAAGTGAGCACCAACCATTCAAAGATTTTATCTCTATAATGTGCTGGTTGGTGAAAGAAGGCGTAGAGAAAAGAGATGGAGAATAAGCGAGACCGTATGCGGAGAGAAGCGGGATACGGTCTCGGTATATTAAAAGAAGAAGAATGGCGGAAGGGAAAAAGAAGTGGAGTACGAACTTGAGGGTGCAAATGGAGTAAATAGATTAGCACAATTTGTGATGAGCGATGTGTAAAAAGCGATTGTGCTAATATATTTACCCGTCGAGAAATGGGGTCAAATCCCTCAAGATTCGTAAGAAGCCATGGGTACGCCGAACTTGGTAAACCAGACATATGAAATGTAAGTGATACGGGTTCTTGCAAGGTCGGAACGATGGAAAGGATGGAGGGAAGTGGTTGAGGAAGGGTATCGGTTAAGGATTCTGGAGGGTGTACACAGTCAGTGAAAGGAACAGGATGAATTGGAAAATCCGACTCATCATCTAGAACTGTTTCATCCTCAAAAATATCCTCAAAATTCTCCTCAAAGTTAAGCTCATCCATGCATATTTCATCAAAGTCCAGACGCATATGGGGTTCGGGAAAACATTTAATGACTCGGGATGATGATTTGAAGAGACAAACTCAGCCAAATCTACGGGTTCATCATCCAAAATATTCCCAGCGTCAATATCCTTAATCAAGTGAAAATCAAGATTCTCTGACACCTCAACAAAAGCATGGATATCAATCGATTCAGGTTCTAAAATGGAGGTGTAGAGGTCAAAAGGATTGGGTGTGGTTTCACTTGGCAAGGTCCCTTCACAATCGGGCAAATCAAACACTACAAAGTCACACAACTCATTAAACATTCTATCTTCGACTGATAATTCATTTGGGACACTTGATAGACTTTCAATACAGGAGTTGTGGGATTCAATTTGAACCGGGTAGGCTTGATTCGGAAGGGGGTATAGCTCACTCTCTCCACTCAAATTCATAGCCTGTCCTGCCGCCTCATCACACATTGAAAAATTAGGAGCTAGTTGGAAACTAGCTATCGGGTCAGTAGGTTGTATGAGAGCGGCCATGGACGCATTCAAATCCATCATCTGTTGGCTTGACGCTACCCTAAAGTCTTCCAAGGATTGTTCTACACTAGACATTGGTTGTGAGGGGGTTTCAGTAAAAGATTCAAAGTTGTTTGGATACTGAAAACTCCCAAAAGGCTATGTAGAAGCAATGTCTAGGGAAGGTGTAAAAGTTGGGTAGGACTGGTAGGAATTGAATGGCTGGACAGGAGTGGGATCAACATTGGGATAAGAAGGTGAATGGAATTGTTGATCCCAAGAATTTGTAGTGGTGAAAGGAGTGAAAGATCGGCTGCGAGACTGTTCAATACGTTCAGCAATAGACATAGGTCTCGGGGTCACAACTGGATTTTCAAAAGGGGTATCAACGCAAGAAGGTGTGAATGTTTGAAACGGTTGGTACGAAGTGGATTGCGGGGTCCAGTTGTTCGTCCTAGACGCGTCTATTCGATCTTTCAAAGAAATTTTTGGCATGGATGGATCGTTCGAAGTTCGACCAAAACAAGAACCGTAGGAAGTAATGTCTGGTTGTGGGTACCAAAGTTCGGCAAGAGTTTTGCGAGGTGGAGTACCCATGATATGAAGAGAGAGAAAGAAAGGTAGAGAAAAGGAGGGGGAAAAAAGAATGTGATATTTTTTTTTATTAGTTGTTAGCAAAAGAATGAAATATACACAAAAAAATATGGACAAAAATAATCACGACACAAAAATACCACACACCTAATCGTTCTAGGGTTCACCTAGGTCAACTAGACCTGCTTGAGAACTTGATTGTCGAAGTAAAACTGTATCGAGAAACAGGCTCAAGATACACTGATTACGAGGCCAGGTAAGTGCAGAGATAAGGGGAGGTTTTCCAACGCTTTCGCGAAGTTCCTTAATTAAATAACCCTTTCTCTTTTGGCGGTTTCGCCGTTGACACTTTCCTAGACACCCCGTAAACAATATACCGTTAAGCAAGGTTCTAAACACAGTTAACTTCTCCTAGTGAGCGCGAAGTCCTTAAGGCTTAAAGTCTAGTTTCTTTTAAAATTTGTGCGGGTAAACGTTATGCTCAAGTTCGTGATTTGTGGGCCACGGAAAAGGTGATGAAATCCTTTACCGTATGTTGTGGGGTTCGCTTGCCCTTAAGTCCGTATTCATTGATGCAATGCGCAATTCAAAAAATTCTTATAAAGAATCAAACAATCGTTTTTTAGTTTAAGCGCGGCGCTGCAACAAATATGGGTTAGTCAATTTTTAGCGTTTGCTAGCGAACTTGCAAAGAATCCTGCAAAGAATAGTATATTGGATGCGTCGGATTTGAGAAGAAGGTGTTAGTAAAGTACGTACCGTTAAGTTTTGGGTTAGGAAACCCCCGTTGAATCAAATCCGGTAAGCTTGAAAGGTTCGCTTGCGCGGGTCAAACTACCCGGATCTTTGGCACTGTACTTCGTAAGCACCTTTGCATTGAATGCACACTTTGCTCCCCACAATTACAGTTTGCAAATACGCAAAAATCTGCACACTTGCCCACAAAAATTATCAAAAAACACAAAAAGATTTTTTTATATATTTTTTTAAATATATACAAAAAGAATATTAACCCGAATAACAAGAAAGAAAATACGCTACCGTCTCCCCGGCAACGGCGCCATTTGATCGCACGCTTTTGGCGTGTCGGATGTTCAAAGAATTAAAGTATAACCGCGATCAGGACGGTGTCGCTTTGCAGCTAGCCGGTTGAGCACGGGTCGGTCCACAGGGAGATGGTGGTATTTTACCTTCTTGTCTTAGACGAGTCAATAAAGAATCTGTATGTTTGTTTGATCTAACCTATGTGTTTATTTGCAAGTATAAAGTTGTTAAGAAAAGATACGAGATTATAAGCTAACGAAATCCATACTCGAAACCTTTGAGCCGAGTCTTGACCAATTGAAGCTAGAGCAATCGGCAACAAAGTGGATTAGGGGATTTAAGCGCGGTATTCGTGGAATACGGCTTATTTACCCTTGTCCTTCCGTTCTTGTCTCTTGCTTTCGCCTCCGGCCAAACCGAACGCAACCGGTCGCGGTTAGGAATCACCGTTACCTTGTCAGGGTAGGGTGCCTAACGGAGCGCTTGCGTATGGTTTGGGCGGAGTTCAATGGAAAATAACGGGAAAAGGAAAAGAGAAAAGAAAATCTTTAATTTAGAATATCGTATTTCTTCTTAACAATAAAAATTACATTCATTCACAAAATGAACAAAAGAGAGCAAAAAGAAAAGAACAAAGAAAAGAAAAGATTACAAGAATATAAGTGCATGGAATTTAAGTGCATGAAATAAATTGCAAGTAATAAAAAGCGAGTAATAAATAGCGAGTAAAAAGAACAAGGAACTAGGACTCAAGACAAGCATGTGATCAATAGCCAACCCTTAAACTTGCAAGCTCAATCAAGAGATTGCAAGATCAAGGGAAGGATAGAGAACGCATGTGAAATGAAGTGCTAGTCCCGTGAGAAAATACGACCCTTGAGATCAATAACTAACCCTTAACCATTCAAGCTCAATGAAGAGGTTGAATGATCAAGAGAAAGCAAGAATCTCAAGGTGAAGAAGAAACACAAGAGAATGATACAAAACCCTCATCTTCATTGATCTCCACTCAAAAAGCTCTCACTACAATTTTCATGGAAAAAGAATGAAGAAGAAGAAGAAAAACTATAAAAAAAACTACAAAAGAGTGGACACCAAATTGGACCCTTGGTTGAGCTCAGTTCTGCTGTATTTATAGGCAGGGAAAATGAAATCTAGGGCAACAAACTGAACCCACATGAAAAGACCAAACTGCCCCCCAAAAGTCTCTGCCTGCGGCGCCTGTACGGCCGCGGATCCGCCGCCAATACCCCCTATTGGCCGCGGATCCGCGCCCCTACAGTAGGGTTAGGGTGTGGTGTTTCTTGTACGGCCCTGATCTGCTGTCCCCTGTTGTCTGGTACATGTATTTTCTGATAATATTTCCAGAATATCTTCAGAATTCCTAGTCCAAGATTGCTATCTTTTCTTCACTTTTGACTTTATCTCTCTTGAGCTCCGTGCACCCATTGATTCTTGTGCAGCCCCTCTCGTGCTCAGTGCTTGTCCGAGACACGAATGACCGCTGTCATATATCTTGTCCCTGGAACCGGTACGCAGCACTGGACGGATATGGATGACCGGAACCCGGCTTTTATCTGTTGTCAACAGATATTCTGTATTTGGTGTAACTGTGGAGATTTTGTCTTGAATTGCAATATTTGTACTGGAAACCTGTATTCTGTAAATATGTAACAAACACGGATTAAAAGCACCTACCTATAAACAACCGAGCGTAAGAATGGGCGGTATAAAATGCAGTATTCTGTGATGAACATCTACTCTGGAATATCGATGCCCCGTCTCGATACACCTACGAATAGGATTATTTCAAGGATATGCTTATAAACTACACATGTCCCACTAGTATGATCCACATAATAATCTCAGTAGTCAAGCAAATATCCTTAGGGCTTTATCAACATGTACCAAATGAGTAATATGCAAGATCAAATGAACATGTCAAGATAAAGTACAACCAGATAGCATACTATCATGTCGCGCAAGAATGCCCCCTGAATATATATATACACATACTGATACATCCACTATCATATAATGGCCTCTAGGGCATACATGTATCCAACACCTCTAAAATCACCCGAGGAGTAAACCAACTCATCAGTGGGAATAGGGATCCAACTATCAACGCATGATAACTTGATAGAATCCACTCAAGACACCACACTCCAGAAGGTATGCGCATGCCTGGCATGTTTCCTGTATGTTTGAAACTCCCGATGTGATTTTTACCCCTAGGACCCAAGTGACCTTGACGAATAATCAACAAATCAAAAGGTCCTAGTCCAGTTCAACCCGTCATTACCTTGATTGCGTTAAACCCACCCGCACGACCCTTGACGAATAATCAACAAAGTCATACGACCGTCCTAACCAATCCACA
The DNA here is from genome assembly GCA_030015575.1 of Agapanthus africanus. Taxonomy (NCBI): domain Eukaryota; kingdom Viridiplantae; phylum Streptophyta; class Magnoliopsida; order Asparagales; family Amaryllidaceae; genus Agapanthus; species Agapanthus africanus. The sequence continues at coordinate 260,338,621 of JASDDO010000004.1, forward strand.
TGTCCATGCAATAGAAAAGTATTACAGAGCTATCGCACACTACGCCTCGGCGAATAGCAACGACAAATGTAGCGCGAATACTAAGCAATACTAATCTGAAATGACGAAGGGCTACGGCTGGTTTTTGGCGAAAAACCTTTAACGTAATGAACTTGATATCGTTGAAGGAACCAAGTGGTTTTAAAAATGTATAGTGGCGAAAACTTTTGCTAAAGAGGTCACTCTCGGTGAAGGGATCTCAGCTCTTTCCTCATCGAATGAGGTGCAGGATATTCCAAACTGAATACCACAATGCAAAGAAAAAATAATCGACTACAATAAAGTTATTATGTTGATGCAAACTTCTGCTGAAGGGGTAACTCTGTAGGGTTCCTAGGCACTCTTGTGAAGGTTCATAAGGCATCAAACATGCCCGAATAAAATTTTAGATGTGCCGAACAACCCAAAGCCGGGATCTTTGCTAGATTATTAGGGTTTAACATGCAAGTAAACATCTTTACTACTAAGTGTGAGGGATTACAACCTTTGTTGTCCGCTCCTTCGCTTCATAAGCTCCGAGTAGAAGTCCCTTCGCCGCGATCCACGATCTCCTGGACTCAAGAGAGGCTCCATGACTCGAACGATCCATGATAGCTTGTCGTATTCCTTTTCTCCGATGATCTACGTCGAAGTTGCAATAGCTCAAGCTCTCTCACTCTAATGAGGTGAACACACTAATCTAATGGGCTAGATTAGATGAGGATGATGGAATAGTATTTATGCTTTCTTTTTATATCATAATCTCATATGAAATCATCACAAAAGAAATTTCTAGTAAGCTTTCTCTAAGCTAAAGAGAGAAGAAGATGATGAATGAATAAGATAAATCCTTTTGTGATGAATAGTAGTAAAGAATATATGATTGATTATGGAACCATGGTCAAGGATGAGAAGCTTAACCTTTGTAGAGAATAAACTAGAGCTAGGGTTTGGTTAGGTTAAGGAATGTGTCATGGATAAATATCAACCATAATATCTTAACCAAGACAAAAGGAAATCCTTCTAGAATGAACAAGAAGGAACTAACCCTAATCAAACCCTAATATCTTTTTATCATCCCTAAACATGTTTCATAATAAATCATATCATGTTACTATAATATATATCACATATATATTATATTTGTAACAAAAGAAAATAATACAATTAATATATATCTCATATATATCAATGTATTATCCGGTGAGAAAATGAAATAATAAAGCGAGCCAATATTAGATAATGTAATACAATATATCATATATATTATTATACATTAAATCATCAAATCAATACTTGATCCGACAATCCGGCTATATCGAATATAACCGAGTAATATATCATGTACCGATTCATCGAATCAACACTAGATCCGATGATCCGGTTCATATCTAAATATCGTGAGAATATAATACGGTATCTCATATCTCATTATCCTCGGTCCTGCACATATCACATATGTGCCTCAACTCCGTTTTACCTGAGCCAAGAAACCTCTTTACAGGACTCTAAAGAATCGTCAATACGCCGGTAGCAGGTGATGATCATATCAAACACCCACAAGCTGCAAGCGGTCAGCTAAACGTAACATCCACCCAGGTATTGAGCGATCAGAAGATCAACAAGCTAGCCTGTACGTTCTCCTGTGAATCCAATCTGTAACACTCCCGTACAGTCCGGTCTGTTCGTCTGATATGTCGCATATCAAGTCTAGGGGTGGTATACGTCAGACCCCAGTAAACGATAAGTCGTGTCGATGTGAGGCTCATAACAGGTCGAGAAACTACTGGTAACACTTACCAGTATATCTCTATATCAGCCCTGGCCAGGGACTTCCAGTTATATCCAATCGAACACATCACAACATCAACTCCCTATACCGGGAGAGACGAATCCCCTCCTATCGCTCATTGCCTCCATGTGATTCGGGACTGCACCCAAAAGCCACCGTTTTGCATGCCCTCTTGGACGAGGTAAGGTGGAAATCAAAGCACAGTGGGAATCACACAAGACTCTATGACGATCTCGGGTCTACAGACTACGCTGTACCAGTGTCACCGGAGAACTGCCCATCTGAAGCATGGTATATCACCATCTGGGAGTTCTCGGCGAGTCCGTCCAGTGTACCCAGTCTCTACTGAGCACCCGTACACCATCCTTGATGTCAAACACCGATGGATATGGGATCATCCACCGTCCATCATATGGGTCAAGATGCGTATACGCTAGTCTACTCTGGTGTATCGATGCCCTGTCTCGATATACCCTCGACTAGGAACAGTTATAGGATGTACTCATCGACTACCATGGCCCTACTAGTATGATCTCATCATAGTCCCAGTAGTCGAGTACAAATCCTAAGGGCTTTATCAACATGTGAGAGTAAGACAGTAAACCAGTACAAATCAACATGTTAAGATAAAGTGAAACCAAATAGCATACTATCATGACGAGAAAGAAAGTCCTCTCTGTATATATCCAAGCATCCATCATAATATACATCATATGTACAACAATGGCCTCTACGGCATATACATAACTAATAATCTCCCACTTGCACTAAGGCCAGCTGTTGTAGTATCTTATACCTAGCATCCCGAATAATCTCTTAAAATGTATCTGGGGAATGGCCTTCGTGAGTGGATTCGCAGTGTTGTCCTTCGTATCTACTCTCCTGACCTCGATCTCCTGGCGATCAACTATATCCCTGATCAGGTGATACCGCCTCAGAATATGTGTGGACTTCTGATGGGACCTGGGTTCCTTGGCCAAAGCCACAGCTCCATTGTTATCGCAATACAAAGGTATTGGATGCTCAATGGATGGAACCACACCAAGTTCACAAATGAACTTCTTTATCCATACAGCCTCTTTGGCAGCATCGTTGGCAGCGATGTATTCAGCCTCCATCGTCGAGTCTGCAACGGTATCCTGTTTAGAACTCTTCCAACATACCGCCCCTCCATTCAGGGTAAAGGCAAATCCCGAGTGCGACTTAGAGTCGTCCTTATCACTTTGGAAGCTGGAATCGGTAAAGGACTCCACCCGGAGTTCTCCATTACCATATACCAAGAACTTGTCTCTAGTCCTTCCCAAGTACTTGAGAATGTTCTTCACAGCTGTCCAGTGACTCTCTCCAGGATCTGCTTGATACCGACTCACTACACTTAGTGAGTATGCTACATCGGGCCTGGTACATAGCATCACATACATGATAGAGCCTACTGCCGAAGCATAGGGTATCCCTTGCATGCGACCTCTCTCCAAATCGGTCTTGGGAGACATCTTTTTGGAGAGAGTGAGTCCAGAGATTGTGGGTTGGTTCCCACGCTTGGATTCTTCCATACTAAACCTTTTTAGTATGGTGTCAATGTACCTGGATTGGGACAATCCCAGTATCCGTTTAGATCTATCTCTATAGATCATGATTCCCAATATGCAGGAGGCATCACCTAGATCTTTCATTGAGAATCTTTGTGATAAGAAGAGATTGACTGATTGCAGCATAGGAATATCATTTCCTATCAAGGGTATGTCATCCACGTACAATACGAGGAAGACAACCTTACTCTCTGCTACCTTCTTATAGATACAAGGTTCATCTATATTTTTGATGAAGTCAAACTCTTTGACTACAACATCAAAACAGATGTTCCGACTCCGCGATGCTTGCTTTAACCCATAAATGGATTTAAGCAGCTTGCACACCTTTCCGCTGCTCCCACTATCTACGAAGCCCTCTGGCTGAGTCATGTACACGCACTCTTCTAAATCACCGTTTAGAAAGGCGGTCTTAACATCCATTTGCCAGATTTCGTAGTCATGGTATGCAGCAATGGCAAGTAAGATCCGGATGGACTTAAGCATAGCCACTGGAGAAAAGGTTTCGTCATAATCCACACCTGGTCGTTGACGAAAACCCTTTGCTACAAGTCTAGCTTTGAAAGTCTCAACTTTTCCATCTACACCAAATTTCTTTTTAAAGATCCACTTACTCCCAATGGGTTTTACCCCTTCAGGAGCATTTTCCAAAGTCCATACTTTGTTGGTGTATATGGATTCCATCTCAGATCGCATTGCATCCAGCCATTTCACAGAGTCACCACTTGTGATGGCCTGCTCGAAACTAGTCGGGTCATCATCTTCCATGATGCAATCCTCGCTTCCACCATCAATGAGAAAACTGTAGTATCTCTCAGGTGGATGAGAACCCCTGCTAGATCGGCGGAGAGGCTGGGGTTCGTCAGGTCCTACTGAATCCTCTGGTTCCACTAAATCATCAGTTGTAGTTTGTGTTGCTGGAACCTCTTCCAGCTCTACCTCATCGCCACTAATTTCTTTTGCAAGAAATTCCTTTTCTAAAAAGGTTGCATGTTGAGCAACAAACACTTTTTGTTGTTCACTGTGGTAGAATAGATATCCATACGAATTGCTTGGATATCTTACAAACTTACAAAGAACTGATCGTGCCTCGAGTTTGTCCGGATTTTGCTTTTTAACATAGGCCAGACAACCCCATATCTTAACTCTTTTAAGAGATGGTCTCTTCCCATTCCATATCTCATATGGAGTGGTAGGCACAGATTTAGTTGGAACTCTATTCAATAGGTATATGGCTGTCTCCAGCGCATACCCCCGGAAGAAAATAGGTAACTCGGCTATACTCATCATAGAGCGCACCATATCTAATAGGGTGCGATTCCTCCGCTCCGATACACCGTTGTGCTGTGGTGTATAAGGAGGAGTAAGCTGAGAGAGAATCTCATTCTCTTTTAGATAATCTAGGAACTCATTGCTTAAGTATTCACCTCCTCGATCAGATCGAAGAATCTTAATATTTTTGCCCGTTTGGTTCTCTACTTCGTGCTTATATTCTCTGAATTTCTCAAAAGCTTCAGACTTGTGTTTCATCAGGAACACATACCCGAATCTTGAGAGATCGTCAGTGAATGTAATGAAGTAGGAAGAACCGTTCCTGGCATGCTTAGGCATGGGACCGCATACATCACTATGTACCAGTCTTAAGAGTTCGGTAACTCTTTCTCCGTGTCCACTAAACGGAGCTTTGGTCATTTTTCCTTTGAGACATGAATGGCAAGTATCATAAGATGATAATTCGAACGGGTTCAAATATCCATTCTTATGTAACTTAGCCAGTCGTGTCGCATTGATATGACCAAGTATACAATGCCACAAGTAAGATTCGTTCATTTCTGAACTTTTCCTCTTGTGTGTGTTTTGTATATTGAGGACTGTATTTTGATTGAGAATGAATATGCCATTATGTAACGAGCCTGATGCAATCAACTTTTGATCTAGGAATATGTTCATAACATTATCCTTTACTACAAAATTATATCCTTCTTTACTTAATAAAGAAACTGATATAATGTTGCACATCATGTTCGGTATATAATAGCACTCATTCAGAATCAGTGTATTACGACTTGGTAATACAAGGTGATATTCGCCAACTGCTTTGGCTAAAATACTTGCACCGTTCCCTACTTGAACGGAATGATCACCTTTTCCCAGTTCACTACCTATCCGTAGCCCATGTAACAATTTACATATGTGGGATCCTGATCCGGTATCTAATACCCAGGACGTAGGGTGAACTGAGAAACAGTTCTCAATAACTAACACACCTGAAGAAGATGCATCAACATGCATGTTCTTTTGGGCGGCTTGAGAATCCAGATATTCTCCTATTCCCTATTCAGTCTTATAACTCTTATAAGAAAGAACGGGTCCAACGTTCCCCTGCTCAGTATAATAAGCGGGTTCAGTCAATACATCCATATTATTATCTTGATTATGGCCTGACATGGTCGCTACCTGGAGAGAGAGAGAGAAGAAAACACTTTAGCGTATGCTCTTGCAAGATTTAGATTGGTTATTATCTTATCTAATTAAGGTGTCTCCCACTGTTTTTATCAAATCTTCCTTCAAACCCTAAAGGGTAAGATTAGCCGGGATTGATTACACCCTACAATTTCGTCAATCTTTCAGCCAGAACAGTGTCGGTACTTGAGGGAGGTTCCCCGTGCTTTCGCACGGACCTAATTAAAGTAAACCTCATTTTCCCAGAGGCGTAACCCCGTTAACACTTTTCTAGACACCTACTTGATCGGCTAATTGTCCTGTGTAAAACTCTCCCAGGAGTAACTCTTACTCGCAGTGGGTATCGGAATCCAACTATCTCATAGGAGGTATGCAATCTCATTGCAAATTTCAACACTTGAAATTCCCGATAATGCTTTTACCCCTAGCAACTTATGACCTTGGCTAAGGTCAACAAATCATAAGTGCTAGTCAAGTTCAAACCGTCATTTCCTGATTGAATTAAACCCACCCGTACGACCCTTGGCTAAGGTCAACAAAGTCATACGACTACCCTAACTCAATCACATCTCATGTTTTAGCAGATAAATACTAATTAGCTACCGTACACCATGCCTTGGCAAAGGTCAACAAACGCAGCACGAATACTAACTAGAATCTATCTGAAATGACGGAGGGCTACGCAGGTTTTTCAGAAAACCCTGAGCGTAATGAACTTGATATCGTCGTAGAATCGAGTGTTTTTGAAAAGGAGTGTTTTTGAGGCTTTTCTAGTTTTGCTAAAGAGGTCACTCCCGGTGAAGGGATCTCGGCTCTTTCCCCATCGAATAAGGTGCAGGATATATCACATATATCACTGTGCAAAGCAAGAACTATATAAGCTGTCAAAAACTAAACCGCGTGTTTGTAGCATCTGCCAGTTTCGCTAAAGAGGACACTCCCGGTGAAGGGATCTCGGCTCTTTCCTCATCGAAAAAGGTGCAGGGTATATCATATATACCGCTATGCAAAGCAAGACTGTAGCTACTCCTTTTTATAATGTTTTGATTCTATAACATATTTTAGGTTTCTTTTCTTTTTATTAATCTCATTAATAAAATCCTATCAGGTTATGCTTCCTAAGCATCACAAAAGAAACGAAAGCAGTAATATTTATATATCAACATATATATATATAGTATAAGCATTCGTCTCAGGCAGTAATATGATCTCATCATAGAACATTGCAGCAGAAGAACATATATGAAATATTGGATATACTAGGATGTCCGTGTTTTCAATACGAGCCGGTATAAAACACGGATTCCATGGTTGCGACGAATAGACAAACCCACATCCCAAGACCCCTACGAACTGCCAATTCTATGGTTAGGAGACCCGGTCTCGACTCCTCGAGATGACCTCCCACTGGACCCTAGAACCCGGTTACTTGTGCTCCCCTCCTTGGGTCTACCTAATGCGGAAAAGTAAACAATATACACTGGTGACATCAACCTCATCCCGGAAGTGCGCCAATAAAAGAATATTACATACAAATGAATTTTACATAAATGAAAATAAAAACCCTCATCTCACATAAAACCCCCGGCTATTCAGAACACGACGATCCAATATAACATATCACAGCAACACATAATATCACATATCATCAACGTAAGTAAGTATGCATACACCGATCGTCGTTGTCGTATAACAACGAAAACCGGCAATACAACTACATACTACACTTACGGTCACAGAAAAGAAATTGTAAAACTACAATATTTGGAATCCACAATCACTTTAGATATCGTAAATCCGAAATATCACATACTTCGCATATCATGCCGAACTCTATGAATTCCACATATTGTATCACATTCCAGATAAATAGACAGTATTAAACTTTTCGAACAGATAATCAAATACCCAAAATTTTCTAAATAGCTCAACACTTGAGCGGAGTTCAAATAATCCCAGAATATGTCACATTACCAGTGATCCAGCCGTAGAAGGGTCAAGCCAACGCCTCACATGTGGCACGCCGTACTGCCCCAAACCCTAAGGTTTAGAGGCAGTTCAAGACAGTCACATAATCGAGTTAAGGTTTGTTATCTTCTAGAGGGTTCACCGTGTTACTTGTACAATTTTTCCGAAAAATTTAAACCCGATAAAAATTCAACACTTGAAAGTTTTTTGTGCCGGGAAAAAGTGAGTTAATGATATCCGTTCGAACTTTTTAACAGTTTCTAAATATCCGGAAAACATAACAAATTTAAATTTTCCGATCGAATCAACGATTACAAAATAAACCCCAGAACACTCAACTCTTGAGTCAAAATAAAAATACCCAGAAGCTATATAAGCATTAAAAAAGAATTACTCTGAAATAAAAATAGTCAAATCAATCTGTACTGCCGTGGAACCGCGGCCCAAGCAGGGTACGGCCGCGATTCCGCGACTGTCTGTACGGATGACGTCATCGTATTTCACCGTTATTCTTATTTTTGCCTGCTGAATTTTTTAGGTATTTTTAATTCAGAAAAAATCGCTTTTTTGAAAAATATCCAAAGAGGGGTTCATTTCGTAGTTTCGGGGTTCGTTCGGAGTTTTAACTTCGTATACACGTCGCCTAAAGCTCTAGCTAGGCTCTGATACCACTGTAGGGTTCCTAGGCACTCTTGTGAAGGTTCATACGGCATCAAACATGCCCGAATAAAATTTTAGATGCGCCGAACAACCCAAAGCCAGGATCTTTGCTAGATTATTAGGGTTTAACATGCAAGTAAACATCTTTACTACTAAGTGTGAGGGATTACAACCTTTGTAGTCCGCTCCTTCGCTTCATAAGCTCCGAGTAGAAGTCCCTTCGCCGCGATCCACGATCTCCCGGACTCAAGAGAGGCTCCACGACTCGAACGATCCATGATAGCTTGTCGTATTCCTTTTCTCCGATGACCTACGTCGAAGTTGCAATAGCTCAAGCTCTCTCACTCTAATGAGGTGAACACCCTAATCTAATGGGCTAGATTAGATGAGGATGATGGAGTAGTATTTATGCTTTCTTTTTATATCATAATCTCACATGAAATCATCACAAAAGAAATTTCTAGTAAGCTTTCTCAAAGCTAAAGAGAGAAGAAGATGATGAATGAATAAGATAAATCCTTTTGTGATGAATAGTAGTAAAGAATATATGATTGATTATGGAACCATAGTCAAGGATGAGAAGCTTAACCTTTATAGAGAATAAACTAGAGCTAGGGTTTGGTTAGGTTAAAGAATGTGTCATGGATAAATATGAACCATAATATCTTAACCAAGACAAAAGGAAATCATTCTAGAATGAACAAGAAGGAGCTAACCCTAATCAAACCCTAATCTCTCTTTATCATCACTAAACATGTTTCATAATAAATCATATCATGTTACTATAATATATATCACATATATATTATATTTGTAAAAAAAGAAAATAATACAATTAATATATATCGCATATATATCAATGTATTATCCGGTGAGAAAATGAAATAATAAAGCGAGCCAATATTAGATAATGTAATACAATATATCATACATATTATTATACATTAAATCATCGAATCAACACTTGATCCGACAATCCGGCTATATCGAATATAACCGGCTAATATATCATGTACCGATTCATCGAATCAACACTTGATCCGATGATCCGGTTCATATCTAAATATCGCGAGAATATAATACGGTATCTCATATCGCATTATCCTCAGTCCTGCACATATCACATATGTGCCTCTACTCCGTTTTACCTGAGCCAAGAAACCTTTGTGTAGGACTCTAAAGAATCGTCAATACGCCGGTAGCAGGTGATAATCATATCAAACACCCACAAGCTGCAAGCGGTCAGCTAAACGTAACGGCCACCTAGGTATTGAGCGATCAGAAGATCAACAAGCTAGCCTATACGTTCTCCTGGAATCCAATCAGTAACACTCCCGTACAGTCCGGTCTGTTCGTCTGATATGTCGCATATCAAGTCTAGGGTGGTATACGTCAAACCCCAGTAACCGATAATTCGTGTCGATGTGAGGCTCATAACAGGTCGAGAAACTACTGGTAACACTTACCAGTATATCTCTATATCAGCCCTGGCCAGGGACTTCTAGTTATAGCCAATCGAACACAGCACAACATCAACTCCCTATACCGGGAGAGATGAATCCCCTCCTATCGCTCATTGCCTCCATGTGATTCGGGACTGCACCTAAAAGCCACCGTTTTGCACGCCCTCTTGGACGTGGTAAGGTGGAAATCAAAGCACAGTGGGAATCACACAAGACTCTATGACGATCTCGGGTCTACAGACTACGCTGTACCAGTGTCGCCGGAGAACTGCCATCTGACGTGTGGTATATCACCATCTGGGAGTTCTCGGCGAGTTCGTCCAGTGTACCCAGTATCCACTGAGCACCCGTACACCATCCTTGATGTCAAACACCGATGGATATGGGATCATCCACCGCCCATCATATGGGTCAAGATGCGTATACGCTAGTCTACTCTGGTGTATCGATGCCCTGTCTCGATATACCCTCGACTAGGAACAGTTATAGGATGTACTCATCGACTACCATGGCCCCACTAGTATGATCTCATCATAGTCCCAGTAGTCGAGTACAAATCCTAAGGGCTTTATCAACATGTGAGAGTAAGACAGTAAACCAGTACAAGTCAACATGTTAAGATAAAGTGAATCCAAATAGCATACTATCATGACGAGCAAGAAAGTCCTCTCTGTATATATCTAAGCATCCATCATAATATACATCATATGTACAACAATGGCCTCTAGGGCATATACATAACTAACACACTCCCGATGAGGGGATCTTGGCCCTTGCCTTGTGGAATGAGGTGCTGGATATTCATAACCGAATACCTCTATGCAAAATAAAAGCAAACGTCTGTAATGTCTGTTTTTAAAAAACTTGGTTCCAACAACATTAAATAGGTTCGTTTTATCTTTGCATTGATCAAAATCAACGCAGTCTCATCAATTAATCATACCAAAAAAGAACGAAAAATATGATGTACGTATATGCCACTCGCATTCGCCACTGGGCCCCGTCATCACCCGTTAGGTTACTTAACTAACGACAGAGCGGGGGATGGACTAGCGCGGGTGCAAAACATATACAACATATACTAGTATATATATAAATATATATAACATTCGTCCCAGGCATGATGTAAAGTAACATCTCAGAATCTCAGCCAAGCAACACAGAGTGGTAGATAATCCTGGAGCCTTGGTTTTGACATGAGCCGCAAATGAGACCCGACGTTCCCTGTCATGTGGATAGCCTGTACAATGAAAACCTAGACCCCTGCGAGCATGGAAAATTACCCGCCAATCCCAAAAACGAGGCAACCCCAATCAACAATGTGAATGGGCTACCCAGCACTTCACGGAATCCGGTAACTTGAGCATTCCTCCGTGGGTCAACCTATACCCCCTACGAGTACGGAGAATAGCCTGCCAATTCTAGAGTGAGGCCCCATCCATCTCAACGCAATGAGATGCGGGCCCGTTGCCCACTAGAACCTGGATAACCATGCACTCCACCGTGGGGTAATCCTAGTATAGAAAAGAAAATAATATGTACAACGGTGATATCGACCTCAACCCAGTCGTGCCCCAAACAAATAATATACAAAATGGCAGAGACGGAAATCCACATGCAGGACGCTCGCCCCGCAATATTAAATATACAAATGAAACTAAATTATACTATCATTTCATCCAAGCTAATTACCACGACGATCCAACCACAACCATAGCACAACTCAGAACATCAACGTGAATGTCACGTTCGCAAACTCGTCGAAAAGTGCATATAGCAGTTTGACGAGTTGTACCGCTCTAATGACATTCACGGTCGCAGATATTAATGTATGTACTGGAAACTACAACATTAGAATTCTGCACGCAATTAGAAAACTAAACCAATTTCCAAAACCATGGAAAAAACACTGAGCTAAAGTTCCAAAAACCGACCGTTTAAGACCAATTCGGAAGTCTGAATCAAAACGGATGTGCCCGAACCTTCGTGGGGAGTTAGAGCACAAAACTAACTTCGAGTCAGTGGGTGTAGAGGAGGTACCCACCCTTGAGGCCACCACGAGGTGGCCAGGGGGTGTGGCAGACCCGAAACTGCCCAAGGTGGGACAGTTTTGGGTCCCCACCGCCAAAACCACCTTGTGGTGGTCTTAGGTAGTGGGCCTAGCCATTCGGTCCCCCTCGGGGATTCCCCGAGGTGCCTATGCATCACCCCGCGGCTTCTCAGTTCAAACCGTGAGCCCGCGGGGTGTGCAACCTTCTCAAACTTTCAGTTTTTAGAAAAGTTTTTGTCGGCAGTTTTTGCACGACAAAAACGGCGGATTTCTAATATCGCAATGTATTAACTAAGGCTTATGGAGTGGCTATGATACCATGTTGGGTTATGCAAGCACCCCGGCAATCAAACCATGGCCGATGCAGAACAAAAATTTTCTAAACCGGTGCTAACGGAACCCTAGTCCACGGATCGACCTATAAGCCCTAGACGAGTTATCTATAAAGGAGTTTAGAAAGGTTATACCGAATTGATCCGTGTCCTTCGGTCTTCAACCTTCTTCCCTAGCTCCTTGCGGCTTCCTTGATCAAGTTTGATCTTTGGTCTTCCCCCATCCTAGATGATCCACCCGAGAGTCTATGAATCGAGCTCCAACCTCAAATCCGAGGCAACTCGAGTATCTAGTTTGCTACACTAGATAGCCAAGGTGAAGTAGAGAATTTGTAGGATTAGTTTGTCTCAATACACCCTAGGTTTCTCAACATATAAGACAATTAGGGTGGAGGTAGAAGAAGATGCCATGAGAGGAGAGTGTGAGGCAAAGAAAATCCAAGTGAAGTAAGCTTGAGTGTTGTGAGCTTTTTATCAAGCATTCTAGCAACTAAAGAAAACAACTAAAGAATAAATATCTCTTGGCCCACCACAAATATCTCACAATACAAACAAGAAACTCATCATGCCACCATGAGTCACTACATGACTCATCACCATGAGTCACCAAGTGAACATGCTTGAATAAATGCCAAAACAATGACTCACACTCTCCACTTTAATAAAAATTTAACCTAAATGTTTAATACAATAACAAATGGAAACTTCTAAAAAATAATCTTGTAAAGAATTACAAGAATACCCTTCATCCGTATATACATACCCGCATCCGTATTCCGACAGAATACGAATACAACGAGATGAAAATAATCCAACAATATAATACTAGGATCCTGCTTAAACCAAGCCCATTAGTATTATTCGTCCGAATCATGATCCAGGCAAAAGTGCATGTATATGATCGAACCCTACCGTAAAACCATACGGCCTCTACATCGTTTCTCCCGAAGCAGGGAAACTCTCTATGTAGAACTCTAAAGACTCGTCAATACGCTGGCAGTGGGTTTAACCACAAGCACATCAGCGGCACTAGTTGTACGTAACGACTACCCAGGTATTGAGCGAAAGGGGGACCGACAAGCAAACTCATCCTGAAACCCTACTGAGCCTGATAGTGACAATATCCGTACAGTCCGGTCCGTTCGTCTATGAGTATCGCATATCGAGTCTAAGAGGGTGGATAAAGTCAGACCCCAAATCACGCGACATTTAGTGTCGTTATGAAACCTATCACCACCCGAGAAACTACCGATTCTAGATCATTAATTCATGAATACCTTGGCCAAAAATTTCTGGTGATGAACACCCGTGCACAACGCGACATCAACCGCCATATCGGGGGAGACGAAACCCCCGACGATCCGCTCACTGCCTCCATGTGGCTCGGAACTGTACCCAACTAAAACCTGTTTGCATGACTCATTTGAGCAGTGGTAGGGTAGTAATCAAAGCACAGTGGGAACTCACACGAGATAAATGACGATCTCAGGTCGATAGACTAACCTGTACACATGTCACCTGGGAACTGCTATCTGACAATAGGTATAATACCAACTAGCATATTCCCGTCGTGTCCGTACGGTGTACTCATAACCCAATAAGCACCTGTATACATCTTAGGTGAACAAACTGACACCAATGGCTTGTGAGACCGGCCACCGCCCCTTGTCGCGGTCTCGATCAGTATACACTAGTCTACTCTGGAGTATCGATGCCCAGTCTCGAAACTCCCACGATTAGGGACATTTAAGGATGTGCTTATAGACCACCCTGATCTCACGTATATGATTACCATCACACTGCAGGTAGTCAAGCAAGAATCTTATGGGCTCTATCAACATATAATAGTAATTTATAATGCCACCTGAAGCATGTACATGATGATAAATGCAAACCAGATAGCATACTATCATCTCGAGTAAGACTGTTCTATCCGTATAGGTCCTCCCTCAATCATCGTAATCGCGTGCCTGTGATCTAATAATTGACTTAAGGGCACTATAGCCAACATGCGATACTCTTAGACGAAGAGACCGGACTGTACGAAGATTGTCACGGATAGGCTCGGTAGGGGTTCGGATGAGCTTTCTCGTCGGCCTTCTTTTCGACAGGTACCTGGGTAGCCGTTACGTACAGCTAGTGCCGCTGACATGCTTGTGGTTAAACCTACTGCCAGCGTACTATCGAGTCTTTAGAGTCCCACACAGAAGATTTATCTAGTTCGGGCAAAACGATGTGGTGGTCGTATGTTTATATGTGCAGGGTTCCGATCGAATGATAACACTGGCCGGCTTAGGATTGAGCGGATTATTAAATCAGTTATTGATTTAATAATTTATATATACATATTTCGATATGTATATTCTAGTGTCATCCAGGTTTTTGATCAGACGGGGTTCCGATCGAATGATAACACTAGCCGGCTTAGGATTAAGCCGGATTATTAAATCATGTATTGATTTAATAATTTAGATATACATATTTCGATAGTGTTATCCAGGTTTTCGATTGGACGGTTGATAATACTGGTAGGCTTAGGATTAAGCCGGTTCATAAATAGGATATTGATTTAATGCTAGTATTAGTTTAGTGGTTTTATTCTATTTCTTGGGTATTCATATTTTGGTATGAATACGGGTATGTATATACGGTAGAAAGTATTTTGTATTTATACAAAATACCTTCTGGAAGATGACACCTCATCATGTATTTTTCTATTTTATTGAAAATAGAAAATGAGGTGGAAAGGGTGAGATGGTATGAAGCATGGGTGAAGCATGGCTTTGGTATTTATTGCATACACTATAGGAGTATGGTTGTGGTTTTAAAAATGGAAAAATACTTCATAAGAAAAACCTTAGCCATTCTTCATTCAAGACTTGATCATTTTCTTCACTTGCCTTTTTCTTTTCATTTTTTTGGAGTTCACTCTCTTACTCATCCCTTATCACTCTCATGTGTTGAGAAATAATGGGATTTGAGATAGAAATTTTCTACTAAGCTAAACCACATCAACTAAGCAAACTAGTTTTCTTAGTTTACTTCTTTTTAGAGGTAGGAGCTTGAATCAAAGATCTTCGGGTGGATCATCTAGGACCGAGGAGGCCGGCCATCAAGGTTGATCAAGGACACCTTGGGAGCTTAAGAACAGGAGTGAATAACTGAAGGGCATGTGTCTATTGGTATAACCTTCTTTCATAGTAGATAGATCTCTTGTAGCTTGCTAGTTTAGGGTTATGGTTTGATCACTTGGGTTAAGTTGGTTGTGCTTGCTTAAAAATTTAATTTTTGTCCATTCCGCCTCTCTACTTCGATGTAGAGTGAGCACAACGCACCAACAAGATTAGCCGGGATTAATTACACCCTACAAGTTCGCTAATCGGTCAGCCAGGCTGGTGTTAGTACTCCGAGGGAGTCTCCCCGTGCTTTCGCACGGAACTAATTAAATAGCATCGTTTCCGTAGAGGCATAACCCCGTTAACACCTTTCTAGACACCTACTGGATTAGATAATTGTAAAGTAAAAAAACTCTCCCAGGAGTAACGCTTACTTGCAGTGGGTATTGGGATCCAATTATCACATAGAAGGTATGTAATCTCATTGCAAATTTCAATACGTGAAATTTCCAACACTGGTTTTTACCCCAAGCGGCTTATGACCTTGGCAAAGGTCAACAAATCATAAAACACAAGTCAAGTTCAACCCGTCATTTCGTGACTAATTTAGACATACCCGCAAGACCCTTAGCAAAGGTCAACAAAGTTGTACGACTGTCTTAACCAATCGCATCAACATGCGGCAGAAAAAGCACTAATTAGCTACCGAACACTACGCCTCGGCAAAGGTTGACAAATGCAACACGAATACTCAACAATACCTATCTGAAATGATGGAGGGCTATGACTGATTTTGAAGAAAACCTTTAACGTAATGAACTTGATATCGTTGTAGAATCTAGTGATTTGAAAAGGAGTGGTTTAAGCTCCACTTTAAAAATCGAGTAGGTTTTCAAAAAGCAACCGAGTTGATTGTAGCATATGCTAGTTTTTCGCTAAAGAGGTCATTCCTGGTGAAGGGATTTAGGCTCTTTCCTCATCGAATGAGGTGCTGTATATTTATAATGGAATACCGCTATGCAAAGCACTAGAGCTATCTTTTTGAAAAAAGTGATTTTACAACATCTTTTAGGTTTTTTTTTATTTTCATTAATCTTATTAATGAAGTCCCATCTTTTATGGTTCCTAAACATCATAGAAGAAACGAAAATAAAACACACATATATGACATCCGCATTGGTGACAAGGACCTGGGTCTTCACCGTAAGATTACTTAATTTATGGCAGGGCGGGGTCAGGACCAGCGCAGATGCAAAAATATATAGTGTCTACTAATATATCATATATATATAAGTAGAATTCATCTCATGCATTTATATGATCACATCACATCGCAGCACAACAGAAGCAAATATATGAAATATATGATATACTAGGAGGTCCGTGTTTTAGATTAAGCCATTAACGAAAAACACGGATTCTACGGTCGTGATAAATAGCCAAGCACACACCCCTAGACTCCTATGAGAGCGCCAAGTAACGCTTCTAATTCTAGAGTTAGGCAACCGGTCTCGACTCCTCGAGATGGCCACCCACTGGACTCTAGACCCCGGTTACTTGTGCCCTCCGCCTTGGTTGTATCGTAATGCGGAAAAGTAAATAATATATATCAAGGTGACTACATCCTCACTCCCGGATGTGTCCCAATAAAAGAATATTACATACAATAATTTACATGAATGAAAATTAAAAAACTCTCATCTCACATAAAAACCCCGGCTATTCAATCAAGACGATCCAATAAATCATATCGATATAGCAACAAAATAAAATCACATGTCATCAAAGTAAGTTAATATGCGTATCCCTAATATCATTGACATATAACAACGAGATCGGGGATAATCCACATGTAAGTGCACGGCGGCACCCCGGTCGTCAATCCGACGCCGGAATGCGGAAACGGTGAATAACTTTGATTTTGCGGACTTAGCAAATCGGTACCACCGCGCACTAAACACCCGGATCGTTACCATTAACAAGTCTAAGCTACTAGAAGATGGGTTAGAGATATACCGACGATCCAAGTCCTCCGGTCTTCATCTCCACTCCGATCTCCTCGCGGGATCTCCGTCCGTCTTCTCCTCGTCGCCGGAAGTGCACCACGTTGCCTACATCGTTTACGGGCTCCCACCTCAATGCCGAGGCAACTCGGGCACGAAGCCGGCTACTCGACGTGCCCAAGATTCGCTGTAGAATGTTGTGTAGGACTCAAGTCTCACTTTGGGGTTCATGGAGATGCCACTTGGGTAGAGGGATGAAACCAGAAAAATGTGGAGGAACTTGGGGGTATTTTGGAGCATGAAATGAACCAAAAATACCCCCTCAAAATTTTGGACAGCCCTTCCAAGGGGGAGGCCGGCCCTCTCAAGTGAGGGAGGGAGAGAATGAGATAGTATATCATGAGGGAGTGAGTGGCTTGAACAATAATGCAAGGTGGAGTGTCATGGAAAAAGCAAGTGATGATGAGAGGCAATGATCACTCCCAAAACCAACACACTACCAACTAATCATCAACAACCATGATGCTTACAAAGTCAAGCCATCATGAAGCTAGAAGTCAAGGTCAATGAGAGACTATCATGATACAAGGAAAAATGCAAAGACCCCCTTCCACAATTGCCTATTTGCAACAATGCAAATAAGCCCTCCTCCACCAATCTTCGGCCAATGAACGGAACAATGGAAATCGGCCGAAACGAAAAGCAAACTGGCAACTCCAGAAAACTGGTCCCGTAATAAATTACAGGAAAACCCCGATACTGTGCATACACACCCGCATCTGTATTTCGACCGAAATACAAATGCAATGAGACAAAGTCTACGCTGTACTATACTAGGATCCGGCTTAAACCAAAGCCGGCTAGTAATATCTGTTCGATCCTGATCCGTGCAATACCGCATGTATCTGATCGAACCCTGCCATATAACCATACGGCCTATAGTACAAACTGTCCGATCCTGATCCGTGCAATACCGCACGTATCCGATCGGACCTTGCCATATCTCCATACGGCCTCTACAACCTTTCGCCCGAAAGCTGAGTAACTGAATGTGTGGTGGACTCTAAAGACTCGTCAATACTATGGTTGTGGATTTAACCACTAGCACGTCAGAGGTATATGCCAATACGTGACGGGCCACCATCTATTGACCAAAAGGGACGTCGATGAGGAAGCTCACCCCGACACCCAACTGAGCCTGTCAGTGACAATATCCGTGCAGTCCGGTCCGTTCGTCTATGAGCATCGCATGGCGGGCCTAGGGGGTTGGTAAAAGTCAGACCCCCAAAAGCGGTACAAGTCGTGTCGGAGTGTAGCCCAGAACACCCTGAGATACTACTGGAATACCTACCAGTAAATCTCCTTGCCTCGGCCGAGGGCTTCGTGTAATGGCTCTCCTAGACACAGCACGACCTCACCCCCAATACCGGGAGAGACGAACCCCCGAAGATACGCTCACTGCCTCCATGTGGCTCGGGACTGTACCCAACTAAAACCTGTTTGCACGACTCCTTTGAGCCGTGGTAGGGTAGTAATCAAAGTACAGTGGGAACTCACACGAGACAAATGACGATCCCCAGGTCGATGAACTAACCTGTACACATGTCACCTGGGAACTGCCATCTGACGTCTGGTATATGACCAACTGGCATGTTCCCGGCGAGTCCTGTCCGGTGTACTCATAACCCAATGAGCACCTGTATACATCTTAGGTGATCCAACTGACACCAGTGGCTTGTGAGACCGGCCACCGCCCCTCGTCGGGGTCTCGACTGTATACACTAGTCTACTATGGAGTATCGATGCCCTGTCTCGAAACTCACACGACTAGGGACCATTTAAGGATATGCTTATAGACTACCAGCTCCCACGTATATGATCGCCCTCATACTGCTGGTGGTCAAGCATAGAATCCTAGGGCTCTATCAACGTGTAATAGCGACGTGTCAGGTCACCTAAAACAGTACACGATGATAAAGGTAAACCAGATAGCATACTATCATCTCGAGTAAGACTGTCTTACCGGGATAGGTCCTCCTTCAATCATTGCAATCACGTACCTGTGATCCAATAATTGACTCTGAGGGCATTATCTCCAACAATCTCCCACTTGCACTCAAGGCTAATTATTGCGATGTCCCATACTCACAACCCGTGTGATACCGAACACCCAACTCCTCTACTAGTCAGTCTCACAAAGCTCGTTTGCGAAACTATTGCGTTCGAGGAATAGCCTCAGTGAGTGGATCCGCCTTGATGTCTCTTTCTATGTCTCTCTATATCTCAAGTTCGCGGAGAAACCCATCTCCCGAAATGAGCAATACCTGTCTTAGAATGTGTCTGGATGTCTGATGGGACATAGCTCATAAATGGACTCCAAATCCAAACTTCTTAGACTGTATCGTCAACTGAACTTAATCAGTATCCTGCGCCATGCCTCCCTCAGTATTGCCTTGGACCACCTGTCCAAAATACTGCCCCTCGTCTGAAGGAAAACTATAACTCTGACAACCTCCTTGTCGTCAATGTCACCTTGGAAGCCTGGAATGATAACTGTCTCCCGAATGAGGCTGCCGTTATCATATCCCTAGAACATTCACTTATGTTCTAAAACTACTTCCGACTGTTTCTCCAGGATTGGATCAATGTCAACTTATTTCATCTAGTGCAAGAACATCTGGTGTGGTACTTGACATCTCATGATTGACTCAATTTGCCTAAGCAAGTGATCTGCCAATCATGCATATCCCTCTCTACTTTAGTCTATAAGACACCTTTAGAGAGGGTGACTCCATTACCTGCAGGTACACTACCGTGCCAGGAGTCGTCCATCCTAAATACTCTTAGAATGCTGTCAAGTACCCTGATTAGGAAACCATCCAAATCTAGATCTAAAACCATAGATCTAGTAACCAGTATGTCTGATATAATGTCCAAGTCCCATGTGGAGAAACCACTGTGTGACGACCAAAGTATAACCGATCGTAGTATAGGAGTTTCCTTTCCTACTTTGTGTATGTCATCCAAATACCATGACATCACATCCTACTACCTTCTCAACAGATCCATCCCCTATTCTGATGAAGTCAAACCCATGACTGTCACGTCAGAAATAGATGATCTATCTCCGCTATATCTGCTATAGTCTATAAATAGACATAAGCTACCTGTCCACCAATGCTTCCGCTGCTCCCACTGACTACGACAACCCTCTGGCAGAGTCATATACACGTACACTTCTGAAGCGAGTTCAGAACGCCGCTATACTCATCCTCCTGCCGGGTCTCGTAACCTGGAACAACAACAATGGTAATTGTGGGTAAACAAGAACTTCCCTGTCACCGTCCTTGAGGCTACCGGAGTACCTCTCGGGTGCCTGAAGTTACCCACCGTATCTGCGGAGTGGCCAATGGAATGTCAATCCAGATTGAATCTTTAGGTTCCTTATCAAATCTTTTGTAATCGTTTGTGGTTCTGGAATCACTTCCAGTTCTACCATACTCCCACTACGGTTTTCTGAAAAAATCCATTTTTAATAAAACTGTGGCGAGTCTAGAACAATATCGCTATTGTTCATCCAGATGGTAGAAAGTCAACCCTCTGCATAGCCTGGGTCAACCCACAAACAGCCATTACAGAATCGTGCCTTGAGTTATCCAGAGTCTGGTTTTAATCATAAGCTGGACAACTCCCCGTACCTTAACAACGTCAAGATACGAACTGTTCTATATCCCATATAGGACCAGAGGCACTGATTTAATTAAACCAGATTCAAATCATGCAGCTGTCTCCAGTGCATGTCAACTAAATGGAAGGAGGCCGATCAGCGTTACTCAACTTAGGAATGCTTCCAATTATGAGTAACCTGAAAAAGAAGCAAGTTCTCTTAATCATTACTATCAACTGAATACTATACACAAGTATCTACATCTTCGATCATTTTGAAGAATCCCGATACTTGCTATACCTGGTTCTCTACTCTATTCAAATACCCATAACTTCTCAAAATTCGGACCCTGTGTTTCCACGAAACACTTGTCTAAAAACTAGAGAAGTCATAAGTAAACCGAATATAGTATGAGGACCAACCCCTCTGTCCTTATGGACCCTGGACAACATACAATACTCTGTATAAGTCCCTTGAGTCTGATAACTCATTCACTGTGTGTCGTAGGTTGAAAACTGTACTTATGGTTAAGAAGAATTACACCGCTGTTTAATGCTCCTTACCTAACCATCCACTGATATAGGTAAATGTCATAGACATAATTTCAGAAAGGTATATCTCACTCTATGAAAATAGACGTACAGATATATCAATTTGAAATTGGTGCATAAAAGCGGATATTCAAAACCAAATATTTGCCGACCGGCAAACAACCCAGGTGATTTCCTCAAATATCACCGATTACAACGAATCCCGATATAATGAGGATAGTCACCCAATTCCCAACAACTTACTCCCACTCATCATCTGTAAAACCATACAGATGTGAGAATCATACCTGGTAAATACATACCCTGGAGTAAGTATCTAGTCGGGAAATCAGCTTTCCTTTAACAGTACACAGTGAGACTGAAACATTGAAATGTTTCGATGGGGTATCCTGGTATTTTTAGTAATGCCTCTTCCAGTATCCAGATTCACAACTGTAACCGTGTAATTCTTTGCCACCTCTCCAAATCCCTTCATTTGTCATTAGTCTTTACCTTCTGCACACCCCTTTAGGCCAAATGGTTTTCTTCCTTCCCTACCGTTCGGCACCAGCCTATGGTTTGGAAGAAGACTATCCAATAAGCATAATGGGTGTACTGTCCTAATCCTAGGAACACTCGCAAAGCGAGAGAAGGTGAAGATAAAAGACAACCGAATAAACCTTATTCCTATTTCTCCTGAACCAGAATCCATCCCCGAACTGGAACAAGTTCCTTTCGAGTTCGTATATAACCATACGATGGAGTATCCAATAAACTGTGGATCTTCGTAGTGATACGGAGTGTCTTGGAGAAATACAAAGGTGATTTAGGATTGGCGAAGGAATACTTGGTTTGGTCGTGAATATCTATTGCAATTTACTTTGCCCTCTTACTAATCCCTTACTTTGTCTTAACTTAATACCTTCTGCACACCATCGTTATGCTAATTGGTTTTCTTCATTCCCTACCGGTCGGCACCAGCCTAAGGTTTGGAAGAAGACAATCCAATTTGCGTAATAGGTGTACTACCCCTAAACCAAGGAGTACTCGTAACCTGAGAGAGGGTAAAAGGAAAAGACAACTGAATAATCCTATCCGTTTTCTCCAGAACCGGAAACCATCCTCGAATAAATCCCTTCGAGTTCGTATATAACCATACGATGGTTTTGTCCAATGGAAGTGGACGTTCGTAGTAATACGGGGTGTCCTGGAGAAAAGGGTAAAAGTAGGAGTGGCAATGAGGTTTGCAACTCTGACAATCCAAAAGCCAGTGTTAAAGAAGGTTCGGTCAACTTGGTCACTGAGTCATAGTCTTAGGGTCGGGTCAATGGTCGCTGCCAAAGAGAGAGAGAAAAGAAACACTCAGCGTGCACTCTAACCTAGATCAGAATGGTTACCAATTTATCTAATCTGGAATCCTCCCACTGTACCTCAAATTCTCCTCCAAACCTGAAAGAAGAATTAGTCGGGGTTACCCGAGGAGTAAACTAACTCATCAGTGGGAATCGGGATCCAACTATCATCGCATGATAACATGACGGAATCCGCTCACGGTATCACACTCCAGAAGGTATGCGCATATCTGGCAAGTTTCAGTTCTTTTGAAACTCCCGATGTGATTTCTGCCCCATGCTCTTATGACCTTGGCGAAGGTCAACAAATCATAAGTCACATGTCAAGTTCTACCCGTCATTATCCAGGGTTAATCTGAATCCACCCGTACAAGCCCTTGACGAAGGTCAACAAGGCTATACGACTGTCCCAAACCAACGCATCTATCTATGCTGCAGAAAGGTAACAAGCAGCTACCATACACTATGCCTTGACGAAGGTCAACAAACATAGCATGAATACTACGTGCTACCCTTCTGAAACGACGGAGGGCTACGAATGGTTTCTGGCGAAAACCTTTAACGTAAAGAACTTGATATCGTTGAAGGAACGGATAGCTTTTAAAATTATAGTGACGAAAACCGTTGCTAAAGAGGTCACTCCCGGTGAAGGGATCTCGGCTCTTTCCCCGTAGAATGGGGTGCAGGATATTCCAACTGAATACCGCGATGCAAAGCAAAAGTAATCGGCTATAGTGAAGTTAATGCCCTGACGCAAACTTTTGTCCAAGGGGTCACTCCCGGTGAAGGGATCTCGGCCCTTGCCTCGTCGACTGAGGAGCAGGATATTCCAACTGAATATCACGATGCAAAACAAAAGTGAACGTCCTTGCAATAACAGCTTTTTGAAAAAGTGTTCCAACAACATCAGATTAGGTTTGTTTTTAAACTTGCATTGATCCGAATCAATGCAGTCCCACCAATTGATCACACCAAAAAGAACGAAAATATACTGATGTACGTATATGCCATCCGCATTCGCCACTGGGTCCCGTCATTACCCGTTAGGTTAGCTAACTAACGACAGAGCGGGGACTGGACTAGCGCGGATGTAAAACATATACAACATCTACTAATATATATACCAATATATTATATTTCGCTCAAGGCGTGAAAGAAATGCACCATCACAGAAATGTACAGCATCACAGAACAATACAGATATCTGGGATCCCCGGGTTTCACAGAGCCGCTGAAACCCGACGTTCCCCTGGTCGTGTGGATAGCCTGCGCAATGAAATCCTAGACCCCTACGGGCGCGGCAAGTCACCCGCCAAAACCTGAAGCGAGGCAGCCCCCTTCATCACCGTGAATGGACCACCCAGCACTTCACGGAATCCGGTAACTTGGGCACCCCTCCTGGGTCAACCTGTACCCCTTACGAGTGCGGCGAACAACCCGCCAATCCTAGAGTAAAGCCCCCTCTGTCTCAATGCCATGAGATGCGGGCTTGTTGCCCTCTAGAACCCGGCTATCCGTGCACCCCACCGCGGGGTAATCCTAGTACAGAAAGTAAAATATACATACACCGGGTACATCGACCGCAACCAGGTCGTGTCCCAAAATAATAATACAAACAGGCAGTGACGGCAGTCCACATGTCGGACGCTCGCCCCGCAATATCAAATGTACATAATACCACCACAACTGTACTAGCATTGCAACCAGGCTACCCCACGACCGATCCGCAACATCACAGCATAAACATAGAACATCAACATGAAAATCACGTTCGCAAATCCGTCTAACCGGGCTATAGCAGTTAGACAGGATTTACCGATCGAGTGACATTCACGGTCGCAGATATAGTGTAAATACTGTGAAAAATGTGTTTAAAATATCCGATCGATCAAAAATTAACAAGTGGGCCCTCAATCAAAACTGTAGCACTCACAGAAGTCCTGGGCCCAATTTTAATATTCCAAAACCCAAATTTTAAGCCCAGAAGGCCTCTGAAAAAATTTGGTGAAGTGATGTGAATAGTGCGCGGCGGAAGGGCCGCGGGAATGGGGTTTTCGCGGCGGTTCCGCGCTCCAACTGTGGAGTCACTTCATCGAATTTTTACAGAGCTCTTAGATTTTCCAGTACATCAATATTTTACAACCTGAAAAATTTTTCGAGACCAAATATTTTCAACAGAAACTGATTCGAACTAAAATGCAGTTTTGAAACATTCGATCGATCGAAACAGAAAAACACATTACACCAAGCTAGACTATGTTAATGGCGAGGCTCTGATACCACTGTAAGTGCACGGCGGCACCCCGGTCGTCAATCCGACGCCGGAATGCGGAAACGGTGAATAACTTTGATTTTGCGGACTTAGCAAATCGGTACCACCGCGCACTAAACACCCGGATCGTTACCATTAACAAGTCTAAGCTACTAGAAGATGGGTTAGAGATATACCGACGATCCAAGTCCTCCGGTCTTCATCTCCACTCCGATCTCCTCGCGGGATCTCCGTCCGTCTCCTCCTCGTCGCCGGAAGTGCACCACGTTGCCTACATCGTTTACGGGCTCCCACCTCAATGCCGAGGCAACTCGGGCACGAAGCCGGCTACTCGACGTGCCCAAGATTCGCTGTAGAATGTTGTGTAGGACTCAAGTCTCACTTTGGGGTTCATGGAGATGCCACTTGGGTAGAGGGATGAAACCAGAAAAATGTGGAGGAACTTGGGGGTATTTTGGAGCATGAAATGAACCAAAAATACCCCCTCAAAATTTTGGACAGCCCTTCCAAGGGGGAGGCCGGCCCTCTCAAGTGAGGGAGGGAGAGAATGAGATAGTATATCATGAGGGAGTGAGTGGCTTGAACAATAATGCAAGGTGGAGTGTCATGGAAAAAGCAAGTGATGATGAGAGGCAATGATCACTCCCAAAACCAACACACTACCAACTAATCATCAACAACCATGATGCTTACAAAGTCAAGCCATCATGAAGCTAGAAGTCAAGGTCAATGAGAGACTATCATGATACAAGGAAAAATGCAAAGACCCCCTTCCACAATTGCCTATTTGCAACAATGCAAATAAGCCCTCCTCCACCAATCTTCGGCCAATGAACGGAACAATGGAAATCGGCCGAAACGAAAAGCAAACTGGCAACTCCAGAAAACTGGTCCCGTAATAAATTACAGGAAAACCCCGATACTGTGCATACACACCCGCATCTGTATTTCGACCGAAATACAAATGCAATGAGACAAAGTCTACGCTGTACTATACTAGGATCCGGCTTAAACCAAAGCCGGCTAGTAATATCTGTTCGATCCTGATCCGTGCAATACCGCATGTATCTGATCGAACCCTGCCATATAACCATACGGCCTATAGTACAAACTGTCCGATCCTGATCCGTGCAATACCGCACGTATCCGATCTGACCTTGCCATATCTCCATACGGCCTCTACAACCTTTCGCCCGAAAGCTGAGTAACTGAATGTGTGGTGGACTCTAAAGACTCGTCAATACTATGGTTGTGGATTTAACCACTAGCACGTCAGAGGTATATGCCAATACGTGACGGGCCACCATCTATTGACCAAAAGGGACGTCGATGAGGAAGCTCACCCCGACACCCAACTGAGCCTGTCAGTGACAATATCCGTGCAGTCCGGTCCGTTCGTCTATGAGCATCGCATGGCGGGCCTAAGGGGTTGGTAAAAGTCAGACCCCCAAAAGCGGTACAAGTCGTGTCGGAGTGTAGCCCAGAACACCCTGAGATACTACTGGAATACCTACCAGTAAATCTCCTTGCCTCGGCCGAGGGCTTCGTGTAATGGCTCTCCTAGACACAGCACGACCTCACCCCCAATACCGGGAGAGACGAACCCCCGAAGATACGCTCACTGCCTCCATGTGGCTCGGGACTGTACCCAACTAAAACCTGTTTGCACGACTCCTTTGAGCCGTGGTAGGGTAGTAATCAAAGTACAGTGGGAACTCACACGAGACAAATGACGATCCCCAGGTCGATGAACTAACCTGTACACATGTCACCTGGGAACTGCCATCTGACGTCTGGTATATGACCAACTGGCATGTTCCCGGCGAGTCCTGTCCGGTGTACTCATAACCCAATGAGCACCTGTATACATCTTAGGTGATCCAACTGACACCAGTGGCTTGTGAGACCGGCCACCGCCCCTCGTCGGGGTCTCGACTGTATACACTAGTCTACTATGGAGTATCGATGCCCTGTCTCGAAACTCACACGACTAGGGACCATTTAAGGATATGCTTATAGACTACCAGCTCCCACGTATATGATCGCCCTCATACTGCTGGTGGTCAAGCATAGAATCCTAGGGCTCTATCAACGTGTAATAGCGACGTGTCAGGTCACCTAAAACAGTACACGATGATAAAGGTAAACCAGATAGCATACTATCATCTCGAGTAAGACTGTCTTACCGGGATAGGTCCTCCTTCAATCATTGCAATCACGTACCTGTGATCCAATAATTGACTCTGAGGGCATTATCTCCAACACCACATATTACACTTATGGTCGCAGAAAAGAAAGGAAAACTACAATAATTAGAATCCGCAACTGTAGACATCATAAACCCGGATTATCACATAGTCTGAATTTCATACCTAACCCTATAAACCTTACATTTTAGCCTCAAATTGAAAACCATTTTCAAAGTTAAAGTTAGGAAATTCAACAAGATTCCCGGTGAATAATTCGAAAGCCCATCGGGAACGTTAGTAGATGGCCGCACCCCTTCAAGGCCGTCGACGAAGTGGCCTTAGATGAACACCATGGCCGCGAGCACCCAAGTGGATGCTCTTGGCCACTGGGTTTTCCCATGGTCACTTTGTCGGGGCAATGGGGTGTGGCTCTCCACTAGTATCTCCTGATGAGTTTTCGTGTACGATACGTAATTAGGACAGAGTTTCGATCCAAATCTAAATTCCGAGATAATCAAACTTGCAAGGATAAAACGTGAGATTCATATATCGATAACTAGTTTCACAAAACTAATTAATCGTGGATTCTAAAAATTGCATCACATAACCAAAACGTTAGAAGTTATTAACATATCGATCGACATTCTAAACAACAACAATTAGAAAAGACCTCAACCACTTGAACCTCAAGAAAAATACCCAGAAAGTCTACAATCACAAAATGAAGGAACACAAGAAAATTGAAGTTCTAAGTCCTCAATATGGCGGCAGAACTGCGGCCAAACCATGGCTTAGGACATGGTTCCATGGCCAATATTAGGGTTTAGGAGCTCCGTTTTCTTGTGACTCTATAAAAATGCATGTACGTTTTTTTGAGCATTTCGAATTTCAAAAATCTCAACATTTGAAAACATGGACAGAAACTATCAATCGTCAGATTTAAAACGTCGATCGAACATTTTAAGTTCGTCTAAACTACTCCTAAGCCTCTAGCTTGGCTCTGATACCATGAAAATATTTCTTAGCACCTCTACTAGGGTTTTAGGAACCTCAAGTATGTAATTTTAAAATTTTAGAAGGATAAGTATACTAAACAAGATCATACTAGAAGATTAGGGTTTCTTAGTTAGTAAACTAAAGTTCTATACTAAGTGAAAAGCAGTTACAACCTTTGTAGCCAAGTCTTTCACTTCAAAAGCTCCAAGTAGTAGTCCTTAGAACTCTTTCTAGTGCTCCACTTGAAGAATGTAACGAGCTTTCTCGAAGTCCTCTTTGCCGAAGATGATCCATTTTGAGGCAACTCACACTCAAGCTCACACTTTACTAATCAAAGTATTAGTGAAGAAAACAACCTAAACTAAATTTCTAGAAATGTTTAGGTTTATGAAGTAGGGTTTTTGCTCACTAAAAATCTTTTTCTTTATTTTTCTCTTGAGTGAATAGTGTTTTTCAAGAGAAGAAAGTGAAGAAGATGAAGATGAAGATGAGAATGAGTAATTGTGTTGTGTGAGGATAAGAATGAAATGATAATCTATATGAATTAAAAATGAAAAGAGCAAATGAGTGATACACTCTCCAAGGTTCCAAGTAATGATTCATTGAATCTTTTCATAAATTCAAAAAGAAATCATTATTCTCTTATCCTAACCACAATATAATTCTCATACATCCATCAATGGTGTATCATCAACCATGATACAAAAATATACATAAATATATGTAAATAGAAGAAAATCTTAAGTGAGCACAATATTAGTCAAAATATATATATATATATACACACACACACATATCAAATTATTAATTCAACACTTGATTCAATAATCCGGTTATATCATATATAACACGGCTAATATCAATTAACGTTAGATTAGAATACGTTATCATATACTCGTATTTAATAAAGCTCCCGCACATATCTCCATGCATGCCCTATTTCGTTTCTCTTGAGCTAAGAAAGCTCTATGTGGGACTCTAAAGACTCGCCAATACGCTAGCAGTAGGTAATGATCACATCAAAAACCTACAAGCTGTCAGCGGTACTAGCTGTACATAACGGTTACCCAGGTATTGAACGAATAGAAGATCAATAAGTAAACTTGTCCAAACTCCCGTAAAGTCTATAAGCAATACTTACCGTACAGTCCGGTCTCTTCGTCTGATATGTCGCATATCGAGTCGGGGGGGGGGGAATCTTCAGACCCCAATAACTCGATAAGTCATGTCGATGTGTAGCCTATAATGAATCGAGAAACTATTGATAACACTTATCAGTAAATCTCATTAGCCCTGGCCAGGGACTTGCTATTATAGCCAATCGAGTATAGCACAATATCAACTCCCAATACCGAGAAAGACGAAACCCCGCCTATTGCTCACCGCCTCAATATGACTCGGGACTGTACCCATAAACCACCTATTTGCATGACTCAGTAGAGCCATGGTAGGGAGGAAATCAAAGCATGGTGGGAGCCACACAAGACACTATGACGATTCGCGACCAGAAATTGATCCCTATGAGGGTCTACAGACTAACCTATATAAGTGTCACTAGAGAACTTCTATCTGACGATAGGTATGGTACCATCTAGGAGTTCTCAGTGAGTCTGTTCAGTATACCCATTCTCTAATAAGCACTTGTGTACAATCTTCGATGTCAAACATCAATGGTTGTGGGATCAACTATTGCCCCATACAGGGTCAAGAAACATACACACTAGTCTACTCTGGAATATCGATGCCCCATCTCGATACTTCCTCGACTAGGAACACTTCTAAGATATGCTAGTGGACTACATATGCCCTACTAGTATGATCTACATCATAGTCTTGGTAGTCAAGCAAACATCTTAAGGGTTTTATTAACATGTATCAGTGAAATAGTAAACTAGAACAAATGTATATATTAAGATAAAGAGTAACCAGATAGCATACTATCATGTTGAGCAAGAAAGTTCTATATGTGTGTGTGTGTGTGTGTGTATATGTCCAAGCATCCTCTATAATATGCTGGGTTCCTTAGGTCGCCGCTGGGTTTCGGGAGGCATCGACCATGCCATTTTACAAAAATTTAGCGTGCTAAAGAACCCTAACGCTAGAATCTAAACTAGAGAATTAGACGAACAAGCATGTAAACATCTTTACATCTAAGTGAACAAGGAATTAAATCTTTGTAGACCGGTCCTTCACTTCAATAGTTCCGTGTAGTCCTTTCGCTCCAAGTAATGATCTCCCGGACTCTAGTGAGGCTCCACAAGGTGAAATGAACAAGATTTCTTGAAGTCTTCAAGGCCGAAGATGATCTACGTTGACGAGACACTAACTCAAGCTGCCTCTTCACTAATATGATGAACTAGTGAAGAAACGATCCAATCTAAATGCTTAGTAGAGAAGAGGTTGATGAAGTAGAAATTTTTCTCACTTTAGAAATTATTTTCTCACTATTTTTCTTCACCTCTCATGAAGCTAGAAAGCTTGAGGAAGGAAATGAAGAAAGCAATTATGGAATGAAGCAAGTGAAGAATGAATCAAGTGGTGAGAATAGCAACCATGGGTGAGTTAGTGTCATACACTAACTGTAACCTTAGAATGCGATTAGTGTTAATTAAGCGATAATGCGGGTTTTTAGTAAAAAGTTTACCAAAATAGTTTTCAAATATTTTATAAAAATTAATGAATATTTTATTAGTATTTATTTTGGGCTTGCATACACATGTGCATGTTAAGCTAGGGTTAAATTAGTGGTAACCATGCTTAAGTAGCCATGGCACCTTAACCCATTTTAATAAAGTGCATGTAAGTAATTTAGTTATTTAGTTTTTAAAAAAAAGGAAAAAGGGGTTTTTTAAATTAGTTGACTTGGGGGGGAGAGAGAGAGGGTATCATGAGGCATGACAAGCATGCCATGCATTAAATGAAGAGAGAGAGGCACCCCTCATTTCCCCCACCCTCACTCACACATACACCCTCACTCTCACTCACATTTTCTCATTCCCTCATTCATTTTCTCCTTCTCATATTTTCCTTCACCTCACTCACCCTTTCACCCCTCAACTTAAACCCTAACCCAACTCTCACAAACCCACACCAAATCTCCACTAAACTCCAACAAAACCCTTCACAAGCCAAGATCAAGCCACTAGAATCTCTTGGAGCATGGAAAGCTTGAGTTTTGAGCAAGTTTGGATAGGTATTGACTCTAAACTGTTAATTATGAGTTTAATATTGTTGTGTTGCTTTGTAGTTTCAGTTTAGAACGATAAAGATTTAGTTTTGTGCACGATATTGTATTTTAGTGATCTTATAAGGTATATGTGATATGCTGTAACCCCGAGTCTTTACTGTGAAAACTAGCAATGTAGAAGCGTTGTACTAGTTGCCCTAAGTGTACACCAGTAACACGACCCCCACCTGAACGATTTTGACCGGCGACGAGAAGGGAAAATCCGGCGAGCTCAGTTTTTGGGAAGCCTGGGGTGTTGTAATTTTGTCTGTAGCTGTCTGCAGTGGTTCTAGGTTGTTTGGTACTGCTAGATTTAGATGTTTTTACAGTTGGTAAAATCTGGGATCGATTAGCTATTTTTAGTGTTTCGACGACGCGCGTTACGATATCCGACAAAGTGTCCAACTCAGTTTTTGTGCTTCGTGTGAATTCTGCATGTGAGTTTGTTTTAGTAGTGTCGCCACACACATTAGCCGCTAAGCGAACAATTTAGTGCGTATTGGAGTCGGTGCGTCGTTTTGAGCGTAATTATATGTATTATTGGTCAATTTCTGAGGTGCACTTGCTATGTTTTGTGTTAATAGGATCACAGGAGGGGACTTCGGACGCTGCGAAGAAAGTGAAGCAGGTGGTTGGATATACCTAGCTCGAGATCATCGGTGAGTAGATTTAACATCTATGGGGAAATCGTCCGTATGGCGTTATGCGTCAGGTCTTGATATGATATTATAGCCGCATGTTTATATTCATATATATTGATTGCGCAAGAGCATCATTACATACCATTACTCGTTGTGCCTTGACTTAGTATCTAGTGGACACTGCACCATTACTGACGGTTCATGTTGCACGAGCACTAATTGTATGCTACACACACCCCGTCGGTAATTGACATGACACGCATAACCTATACACATATGCTGTATTTATTTGTTATTGACATGGACACATGGATTATTGTTCTATTAAGAATATGAGATACGTCGTGCATACATACTTACATGTATACACCCATACTTGCTATAGCTACATGTGCATCTTTAGATGATGTTGGATTTGATTTTGGAGAAATTGGGAACCACATGATTCATTTAAAAGAGCGGTTTTCCCTTGATATGCTCATATTACGGTTTTATGTTGCATATATCATATTTCATGGATTTACGCATTGAGATACGGATTTCATGTGATTTATGGATTTGAGAACCGTGGTATTATTTCAAGAAAGTATGCATTGTTTTGAAAACCCGGTTTCTCTTGATATGATATTTCAGTGCATCCACCATGAGTTTTCTTGGTTCTGAGACTAGTGTTAGAATCTCGATTCGAGGAGTGGGAGGCACCGTCTGTGGGTACATGGTGGACCCGGTATGGTTTCCCGGGATGAGAGATGATTTTTATGGTGTAGACGATGAGCCTGGCAGAGGGAGTATGACCTACCGGTGATAGTATAGAGCCCGACGGATATCCGGAGGGTACCGTTTGGGAGTTATGAAATGAGATATATTGAGGGCCGATCTGGTATGCGGCGCCTGAGAGATGAGTATTTATGTGTCGATGTTAGACACGAGTATTTCATGATGTTTTCGAGTGCCGGTGTTGGGCACACAGGTTCCATGAGATTTACAGGATATGAGGGTCGTTCCGAGTGACGGCGCCTGACGTATTGGGATATGGGGTGTATTTAATGGACACCGGGTTTTTCCACGATGATGATTCGTGATGATGATATGTTTTATCCCACACTCAGCATTTATTGATATGCATTGCATCATATATTTGTAGTACCTGATAGAGTACCTTTCATGATTGTTGCATACCCAGATTACCATATTGATACTATCAGATTATATGTGATAGGGTAATCGCAGGTATGCTTACTATTCACGAGTTGGCAACTCACCCCCGTTGTGCCACAGTGTTTTGCATGTTGACCCTCAGAGTAGTCGTGGCAGGGGCTATCTATTGTATCATTTTGCAGCGCATACCGCCGAGGTTGGCTGTGAGCCGTTTTGCTGTAGGTGGGTTGCGGTTATCCGACTTTACATTCATTGTTTATCTCTAATTGTATCTAGTACTCTCCATCTACCATTTCATGTATTGACTTAAAGACAAGTTGTGAGGACGATATTGTATATTTTTTGTGACTATGGGTATCGAGCTCATATGAGCCGATTTTTATTATGCAGTTTTATCTTTTATGCTGTTTTTCACTTATATTGTCCATTTCTTCGCTATGGCGTCGTATATTATCCTTGTGGCGGTTGTTTCGGCCTTTGGTCGTGATTTGCTCCCGTTTGGGGATGCTTTACTTATATCCTATGTTGCTTTACTTATATCTCATGTTGTACCCGTTTCCTGGCTAGTTTTTACAAAGGAGGTGCTGCCGATATTTTTAAGAAAATAATTTAAACTTTAAAGATTTTTACTTGAGATTTCCAAATGCTTTTAACAATGTTTTCATCGCTTACTACTTTTTATGGTTTAGATTTCTGGGTTTCGGCTTACTTAAATTGTGTTACGCCTGTAGACGTTTCGTGGTTTAAGTGTCGGTCACGTGCCAAATTTTGGGTCGTGACAAAGTTAGTATCAGAGCGCTAGGTTTTAACTTTCGGAGTGTAGGATGACCTTGGTATGATGGAGTAGGTAGCTTAAGCAGAGTGACGTAGCGTGTGTCTGTTCCGAGGCATACTTACGACACGGTACTCCGCCTTAGTGACCTTAGGACTTGTTGGTTGAAATTCCTTCCGTGAGTATATACATTGTTGTGATTCAATTTCCGTGTTCTTATCGAATCCTGTTTTCATTTCCAGCCATTATGCCGCCGAAGACTACGAGGGCGCAGAGAGCGGCCGCGAGAGCCGAGGTCAGAGTTGGCTCGTCTGAGACGAGGACTGACTAGGGCAGTACGCCCGTTGTTCAGGAGCAGGTTGATCCACCTTCGCTTGATCGTATCACTAGGCTAGAGGCCGACATGTAGGATTTGCGCCAGATGATGGGATCGTTAGTCGAAGACAGTAGAGCGCAGAGATAGGAGGTTGTCCTACCTGCTATAGAGACCGCGATGGTGCCTACTGTTCAGGAAGTTGTACCTGTAGCTACGGAGGTTATCACAGTATCGCTATCTGAGTTCATGAGGCTGAAGCCTCCGGTTTTCACAGGCATTGATGCAGCTGAGGATACACAGTCATTTATCGACGGATAGCCAGGATATGTCGTTCGCTGAGATGCTCCGACGCGAGATGGGTAGAGTTCGCGAGTTTTTGTCTGGAAGGTCTTGCCCAGAAGTTGAGCGAGTCCTTAGAGAGGGGCAAAGCCGTAGGTCTTTCTCCTATGACCTGGGCTGAGTTCGTGACGGTGTTTCTTGCCCGTTTTCTTCCGTAGAGCGTCAGGGATGCTCGAGCGCACAGTTTCGAGTCGTTACACCAGACTCCGGGTATGACGGTGGCAGATTACGATGTGCAGTTTACCGAGCTATCTGTATATTCTCCGTATTTGGTGGACACTGAGGAGATGTGGGTCAAGTGGTTTGTTCGAGGCTTGCTTACCCAGTTGTTCCTCGCTATCAGCGCACAGCATTGTGATATATATGCAACAGCAGTGGATGCAGCCCTACTAGTTAAGGAGCGTCTTTCCGAGACGTCGGTCGTTCCGGAACCGAAGAGGGTTCGTACTGGTATATCAGCACGGAGACAGATGTTTAGACTCCGTGACAGATTTCGTTCAGGTACGGGGAGTAGCGAAGGCTCGGGACGAGGCCAGTTATTCAGCTCTTATCTCCAGGAGGGTCAACAGTCATCATATGGGTGCTTTGGGTGTGGAATTCTACATCACCTTGTTAGGGATTATACCGTGATACGCTAGAAAGAGGAAACCGTACTACATGGTACCTTACCACCTTCTCCACCTCAGAGAGCATTGCCTCTTGCGCCTGTTGCAACTCCGCGTCAGACTTATGCTCAGAGGGGTCGTGGTTGCGGAGGGTTTGTTCAGAGAGGACGGGATGACAGAGGCAGAGGACAGCCAGTTGCAGGTAGAGGGCAGGCACAAGTATTTTCTTCGACTCATCAGGACGCGCAGGCGTCCAACACAGTGGTTTCAGGTACTCTTTCAGTATGCCCTTTTGATGCACACGTGTTGTTTGATCCTGGATCTACGCACTTGTATGTTTCTACACACTTCGTGTCGAGATTGGTCTGAGAGTCATGTTTGCTAGATCAGTCGCTTGTTGTGACCACCCCTGTTGGCGAGTCGTTTATTGCGCGACACGTTTTTCGGTCGTGTGCCGTTCGGATTGGAGATAGAAAGTTGTCAGTCGACTTGATCCTTCTTGAGATGTTGGACTTCGATGTTCTCCTGGGAATGGACTGGTTAGCTACTTGCTACGCGTCCATGGACTACCGTGAGAAGACAGTTAGGTTTTGTTTTCCCGGCGAGTCAGTTCTTGTTGTGCAGGGGGACTGTGGTGACGCCCCTCACAGTTTGATTTCAGCCGTTTGCGCTAGTCGGCTTTTGAGGAGAGGATGTCGGGGATTCTTAGCTTTCATTCGTGATACCGGAGCCACAGTAGATTCGTTGGACTGGGTTCCTATCGTGCGAGAGTTTCCCAACGTTTTTCCCGATGAGTTACCTAGATTGCCGCCAGAGCGTGAGATTGAGTTTTGCATTGATCTGATCCCCGGCACGGGACCTGTTTCGATACCGCCTTATCGGATGGCCCCAGCGGAGCTTAAGGAGCTTATGGATCCGCTGCAAGTGTTGCTTGATAGTGGACTTGTACGTCCGAGTATTTCGCCTTGGGGAGCTCCTGTTCTGTTCGTCGAGAAGAACGACGGCAGTTTGAGCTTGTGAATTGATTATCATCAATTGAACCGAGTAACGGTACGGAATAGGTATCCTTTACCTCGCATTGACGATTTGTTTGATCAGCTCCAGGGTGCGGGATATTTTTCTAAGATTGATTTGAGATCAGGTTATCATCAGTTGCGGATTCGGAATGATGACATTCCGAAGACTGCTTTTCATACGCGCTATGGGCATTATGAGTTTTTGGTGATGTCATTCGGACTCAACAATGCCCCAGCAGCGTTCATGGATTTGATGAACCGGATTTTCAGGCCGTTCCTCGACCAGTTTATTATTGTGTTTATTGATGACATTCTGGTTTATTCCAAGAGTCGTGAGGTGCATGAGCAACACTTGAGGATTGCTTTGCGAACATTGAGAGAGCACCAGCTGTTTGCTAAATTCTCGAAGAGTGCCTTCTGGCTTGATAGTGTTGACTTCCTAGGTCATGTGGTTACGGGAGCCGGTATTCGTGTGGACCCGAGGAAGATCGAGGCCATACAGCTTTGGCCCAGACCTGTATCAGTGACAGAAGTCCGCAGCTTTTTGGGCTTAGCCAATTATTACCGCCGTTTCGTGCAGGATTTCTCGAGTATCGCTGCACCGCCAATGGGAATGACCAGGAAGGGGGTTCCTTTTCTTTGGACTGAGGCATGCGAGCAGAGTTTTCAGCAGTTGATGATTCGGTTGACGACTGCACCAGTTTTATCTTTGCCTTCTGGATCGGACGGCTTTATCGTTTACTGTAATGCTTCGCGAGTGGGGCTCGGTTGTGTATTGATGCAGCATGATAAAGTTATTGATTATGCTTCCCGGCAGTTAAAGAAGCACGAGCAGAATTATCTCACTCATGATCTTGAGATGGCCACGGTGGTCTTTTCGCTTAAGATTTGGCGACACTACTTGTACGGAGAGTCGTGTCAGATTTTCACGGACTACCAGAGCTTAAAGTACATCTTCCAGCAGCGGGATCTGAATTTGAGACAGCACCGTTGGATGGAGCTTGTGAAGGATTATGATTGTGAGATCCTTTATCATCCAGGCAGGGCGAATGTGGTAGTCGATGCTTTGAATCGTAGGCCCTGGGGTATCTTGTCCCAGTTGAGCACAATTCAGATACAGTCTTCTGCAGATTGGCAGATCTTGTGCGACAGCAGAGTACAGTTTGAGTTCACTTCCACTGGGGTCAACTTGCTCATGTCCGTGCCCGTCCACTTTTACTTGATCGTATTCGTGAGGCACAGCCCCCCGATGCCCGTTTGTCTGAGATTCATGAGCATGTTCAGCAAGGTAGAGATTCGGAGTTCTTGATTGATGACCAGGGTGTGCTGCGTTTTGGGACTCATTTATGTGTACCTGATACCGATGGGTTGAGACGTGAAATCCTAGAGCAGGCACATCAGTCAGTTTTTAGTGTTCACCCAGGTTCCACCAAGATGTACCGTGACTTGAGAGATATCTACTGGTGGGCAGGGATGAAGAGTGATGTTTCGGATTTTATTTCGAGGTGCCTAACTTGTCAGAAAGTCAAGGCTGAGCATCAGAGACCGGCAGGAGAGTTGTAGCCTTTACCCGTTCTGGAGTAGAAATGGGAGCAGATTTCCATGGACTTCGTTGTGGGTCTACCCGGGTCTAGTCGAGAGTATGACTCCATTTGGGTGATTGTTGACCGGTTGATAAAAGCGGCTTACTTTCTTCCAGTGAAGACCACTTTCGGTTATGCTCAGTTTGCTCAGTTGTAAATTGATGAGATTATGTGTTTGCATGGAGTTCCTTCATGCATTGTATCCGATAGGGGCACCAAGTTCACTAGTCGTCATTGGCAGAAGCTTCTTGAAGCCTTGGGTACCCATTTGAGCTTTAGCACCGCTTTCCATCCACAGACCGATGGTCAGTCAGAGCAGACTATACACACTCTGGAGGATATACTTCGTGCGTGCGTGCGTGCTTGATTTTGGTGGCAGTTGGGATCGTCACTTGCCATTGATAGAGTTCTCCTACAATAACAGTTATCAGGAGACGATTCAGATGGCACCTTTTGAGGCCTTATATGGTAGAAAGTGTTGATCGCCAGTCCGTTAGACCGAACTTCGCGAAAGCAGGATTTTGGGACCCCAGCTAGTTCAAGAGACTACGGAGAAAATTCAGTTGATTCAGGATAGGATGACAGTAGCCCAGTGCAGACAGAAGTCTTATGCCGACCGTCGTCGTCGCAGGCTCGAGTTCGCGGTGGGGGATCATGTATTCCTATGAATTTCTCCGATGAAGGGCTTGATGAGATTTGGGAAGAAAGGGAAGCTTACCGCCAGATTTGTAGGTCCTTTCGAGATCCTTGAGCGAGTTGGTACCGTTGCCTATCATTTGGCACTTCCACCCAATTTTCCAGATGTTCACCCCGTATTTCATCTTTCGATACTTCGCAAATACCTTCATGACCCTTCTCACATGATTCAGCACCAGACCGTTCAGTTAGAGCGCGATCTTTCGTTCACCGAGCAGCCAGTAGTGATATTGGATCGACAGGTGAAGAAACCTCGATCAAAGGTCTTGCCATCTGTGAGGGTTCTTTGGCGTAGCCCGAATGGTGAAAAGATTACTTGGGAGGCCGAAAGCGAGATGCGGAAGAAATTCCCTCATCTCTTTGAAGGTACGCATAATAATATTTTTAAATTCGGGGACGAATTTCTTTAAGAGGGGAAGATTTTAACACCTTAGAATGCGATTAGTGTTAATTAAGCGATAATGCGGGTTTTTAGTAAAAAGTTTACCAAAATAGTTTTCAAATATTTTATAAAAATTAATGAATATTTTATAAGTATTTATTTTGGGCTTGCACACACATGTGCATGTTAACCTAGGGTTAAATTAGTGGTAACCATGCTTAAGTAGCCATGGCACCTTAAGCCCATTTTAATTAAGTGTATGTAATTAATTTAGTTATTTAGTTTTTAAAAAAAGGGAAAAGGGTTTTTTTTTAATTAGTTGACTTGGGGGAGAGGGAGAGGGCATCATGAGGCATGGCAAGCATGCCATGCATTAAATGAAGAGAGAGGGGCATGGCTAAACTCACCCCTCATTTCCCTCACCCTCACTCAC
Organism: Agapanthus africanus; assembly: GCA_030015575.1. Classification (NCBI taxonomy): domain Eukaryota; kingdom Viridiplantae; phylum Streptophyta; class Magnoliopsida; order Asparagales; family Amaryllidaceae; genus Agapanthus; species Agapanthus africanus. The sequence goes on from JASDDO010000004.1 coordinate 260,378,248, forward strand.
ACATACACCCTCACTCTCACTCACATTCTCTCATTCCATCATTCATTTTCTCTTTCTCATATTTTCCTTCACCCCACTCACTCCCTCACCCCTCAACTGAAACCCTAACCCAACCCTCACAAACCCAGACCAAATCTCCACTAAACTCCATCAAAACCCTTCATAAGCCAAGATCAAGCTACTAGAATCTCTTGGAGCATGGAAAGCTAGGGTTTTGAGAAAGTTTGGATAGGTATTGACTCTAAACTGTTAATTAGTAGTTTATTATTGTTGTGTTGCTTTGTAGTTTCAGTTTAGAACGATAAAGATTTAGTTTTGTGCACGATATCGTATTATAGTGTCTTTATAGGGTATATATGATCTGCTATGACCCCGAGTCTTTACTGTGAAAACTAGCAATGTAGAAGTGTTGTACTAGTTGCCCTGAGTGTACACCAGTAACACGGCCCCCACCTGAACGGTTTTGGCCGGCGACGAGAAGGGAAAATCCGGTGAGCTTGGTTTTTGGGAAGCCTGGGGTGTTGTAATTTTCTGGATAGCTGTCTGCAGTGGTTCTAGGTTGTTTGGTACTACTAGATTTTGATGTTTTTACAGTAGGTAAAATCTTGGATCGATTAGCTAGTTTTAGTGTTTCGACGACGCGCATTACGATATCCGACACGGTGTCCGACTCAGTTTCTGTACTTCGCGTGAATTCTGCACGTGAATTTGTTTTAGTAGTGTCGCCACACACGTTAGCCGCTAAGTGAACACTTTAGAGGGTGTTGGAGTCGGTGCGTCGTTTTGAGCGTAATTGTATGTATTATTGGTCAATTTCTGAGTTTCACTTGCTATGTTTTGTGTTAATAGGATCGCCGGCGGGGATTTAGGACGCTGCGAAGAAAGGGAAGCAGGTGGTTGGATATACCTAGCTAGAGATCATCGGTGAGTAGATTTAACATCTACGTGGAAATCTCCCGTATGGCGTTATGCGTCAGGGCTTGATATGATATTATAGCCGCATGTTTATATTCATACATATTGATTGCGCATGAGCATCATTACATACCATTACTTGTTGTGCCTTGACTTTGTATCTAGTGGACACTGCACCATTACTGACAGATTATGTTGCACGAGCACTAATTGTATGCTACACACACCGTCTGTAATTGCCATGACATGCACAACCTATACACATATGCCGTATTTATTTGTTATTGATATGGACACGTGGATTATTGTTCTATTGCGCATATGAGATACATCGTGCATACATACTTACATGTATACACCCATACTTGCTATAGCTAAATGTGCATCTTTAGATGATGTTGAATTTGATTTTGGAGAAATTGGGAACCACATGATTCATTTAAAAGAGCCGTTTTCCCTTGATATGCTCATACTACGGTTTTATGTTGCATATATCATATTTCATGGATTTACGCATTGAGATACGGATTTCATGTGATTTATGGATTTGAGAACCGTGGTATTATTTCAAGAAAGTATGCATTGTTTTGAAAACCCGGTTTCTCTTGATATGATATTTCAGTGCGTCCACCATGAGTTTTCTCAGTTCTGAGACTTGTGTTAGAAACTCGATTCGAGGAGCGGGAAGCACTGTCTGCGGGTACATGGTGGACCCGGTAAGGTTCCCCGGGGCGAGAGATGATTTTCGTAGTGTAGACGATGAGCCTGGCAGAGGGAGTATGACCTACCAGTGATAGTATAGAACCCGACGGATATCCGGAGGGTACCGTTTGGGGGTTATGGCATGAGATATATTGAGGGCCGATCTGGTATGCGGCGCCTGAGAGATGAGTATTTACGTGTCGATGTTAGACACGAGTATTTCATGATGTTTTCGAGTGCCGATGTTCGGCACTCAAGTTCCATGATATTTACAGGATATGAGGGCCGATCAGAGTGACGGCGCCTGAGGTATTGGGATTTGCGGTGTATTTGATGGACACCGGGTTTTTCCACGATGATGATTCGTGATGATGATATGTTTTATCCCATACTCAGCATTTATTGATATGCATTGTATTATGTATTTGTAGTACCTAATAGAGTACATTTCATGATTGTTGCATACCCAGATTACCATATTGATACTATCATATTACATGTGATAGGGTATCGCAGTATGTGCATACCTGCGATTACCTGTATGATGTTTACTTACTATTCACGAGTTGGCAACTCATCCCCGTTGTGCCACAGTGTTTTGCAAGTTAACCCTCAGAGTAGTCACGGCAGGGTCTATCTATTGTATCTTTTTGCAGCGGATAACGTCGAGGTTGGCTGTGAGCTGTTTTGCTGTAGGTGGGTTGCGGTTATCCGACTTTACATTCATTGTATATCTCTTATTGTATCTAGTACTCTCCATCTACCATTTCATGTATTGACTTAGAGACGAATTGTTAGGACGATATTGTATATTTTTGTGACTCTGGGTGTCGAGCTCGTGTGAGCTGAATTTTATTATGCAGTTTTATCTTTTACGCTGTTTTTCACTTATATTGTTCATTTCTTCGCTACGGCGTCGTATATTATGCTTGTGGTGGTTGTTTCCGCCTTTGGGCGTGATTTTCTCCTGTTTGGGGATGCTTTCTTTATATCCTATGTTGCTTTTCTTATATCTCATGTTGTACCCGTTTCGGGGCTAGCTTTTACAAAGAAGGCGCTGCCGAAATTTTGAAGAAAATAATTTAAACTTTAAAGATTTTTACTTAAGATTTCCAAATGTTTTTTACAATGTTTTCATCACTTACTACTTTTGATGGTTTAGATTTCTGGGTTTCGGCTTACTTAAATTGCGTTACGCCTATAGACGTTTCGTGGTTTAAGTGCTGGTCACATGCCAAATTTTGGGCCGTGACACTAACTCATGTAGAGAATAAACCATGGCTAACAATAATGGTTGGGTCAATAAATATCTTCAAGTAAAACAAAATGAGTGGACTTAGTCAATGGTTCCACTAGCTTCTACAAGCTTCAACCATGTGACATTTTCCAACTAATTTGATTTACTTTAAATAAACAAAAGCTCACATTATTATATGCATGGTGTGAGTCTCATACACCCATGTAGCATGTGGCATCAAGCATGACACAAAGAAAAAAATGTACATTAATATATATCACATATATACTAAATGCACAAGTGAGAAAAAGAAATGCCTAAGTGAGCAAATATTAGTTAATGTAAATTATTATATCACATATATAATTTTACATTAAATTATTAAATCAACACTTGATTTAATAATCCAGCTATATCTCATACAACCGAATAATATCAAATGTATCAACTTATCGAATCGATACTTGATTCGATAACTCGGCTATATCTCATATAACCGACCGATATCACATATCGCGAGAATAGAATACGGTATCACATACTCGTATTAATCTCGGTACCGCACATATCACATACGTGCTCCTACTTCGTTTCGCTTGAGCCAGGAAACCACTGTGTAGGACTCTAAAGACTCGTCAATACGCCGGCAGTAGGTGGTGATCATATCAGTCACCCACAAGCCGCAAGTGGTCTGCTAAACATAACGGTCATCCGGGTATTAAGCGATCGGAAGATCAACAAGCAAGCCTGCTCATACTTATGCTAATCCAATCAGTAACACTACCGTACAGTCCGGTCTTTTCGTCTGATATGTCGCATATCACAGCCTGAGGATGGTAATCGCCAGTCCCCAATAGCCTGATAAGTCATGCCGATGTGGCTCATAACGGTTCGAGAAACTACTGATAACACTTCCCAGTAGATCACGGCAACCTTTGCCAGGGATTTCCTGTTATGGCCAATCAAGCATAGTGCAACATCAACCCCCAATACCGGGAGAGAAGAAATCCCCTCCTATCGCTCATTGCCTCCATGTGACTCAGGAATGTACCTAAAAACCACCATTTTGCACGATCTCTTGAACATGGTAAGGTGGAAATCAAAGCACAGTGGGAATCACACAAGGCTCTATGACGATATTGGGTCGACAGATTAACCTGTACCAGTGTCACCAGAGAACTTCTATCTGACGATAGGTATAATACCATCTAGGAGTTCTCGTCGAGTCCGTTCAGTGTACCCAACCTCCACTGAGCACCCGTATACCATCTCTGATGTCAAACACCAATGGATATGGGATCATCCATCGCCCATCATATGGGTCGAGAAGCGTATGCGCTAGTCTACTCTGGAATATTGATGCCCCGTCTCGATACTCCCACGACTAGGAACATTTGTAGGATGTACTTACCGACTACCTCTGCCCCACTAGTATGATCTACATCATAATCCTGGTAGTCAAGTACTCATCCTAAGGGCTTTATCAACATGTAATAGAGAGACAATAAGTGTACATGTTAAAATAAAGAGCAACCAGATAGTATATTATCATGTCGAGCAAGAATGTCCTCCCTATATATGTCCAAGCATCCACTATAATATACATCATATGTATAATAATGGCCTCTAGGGCATACATATAACTAACAATCTCCAACTTGCACTAAGGCCATTTGTTGTAGTATCTCATACCCAACGCCCCATAAAAGTCCCTCTAGGGAAAGGCCTCTGTGAGTGGATCTGCCGTGTTATCCTTCGCGTCAACTCTCCTTACCTCGATCCCCTGGAGATCAACCATCTCCTTGATCAGGTGATACTTGCCTCAGAATATGTCTGGATCGCTGATGGGGCCGGCGATCCTAGGCCAAGGCCACAACTCCATTGTTGTCACAATAACAATTATTGGACACTTAATGGTAGGAACCATGTTCATATCATGAACAAGAATTATCTAGACATCTACTTTGGTAGCATCGTTGGTAGCGATGTGTTCAGCCTTTATCGTCTAGATTGCTACGGTATATAGCTTGGAACCCTTCCAACATACTGTCCCTCCACTGAGGGTAAAGACAAAGCCCGTGACTGAATTTCAGTCGTCCTTATCACTCTAGGAGCTGGAATTGGTAAAGGACTCCCACTGGAGTTCACCGTTACCAAACAAAAAGAACATTTCTTTAGTGCTTCTCAAGTACTTAAGAATGTCCTACACAGCTATCCAGTGATTCTCCCAAGATCCGATTGATTCCTTATCACTACACTTAGTGAGTCAGCTACATCTAGTCTGGTACATAACATCGCATACATGATAGAGCCTACTGCCGAAGCATAGGGTATCCCTTCGCGAGCTCTCTCCAAATCAGTCTTGGAAGACATCTTTTTGGAGAGGGTGATTCCTGAGTAAGTGGGCAAACCACCACGCTTAGAATCTTCCATACTAAACCCCTTTAGTACGGTGTTAATGTACCTGGATTTTTGACACTCCCAACATCCACTTAGGTCTTTCACCATAGATTATAATCCACAAGATGTAGTAGGTATCATCCAGATCCTCTTTGGAGAATCCTTGTGATAAGAGGAGCTTGACCGAGCGTAGCATAGGAAACCATTTCCTATCAAGAGTATATCATCTACGTACAATACGTAGAAGACAACCTTACTCTCTACATCCTTCTTGTATATACAAGGTTCATCTACCTTTTGATGAAGTCAAACTCTTTGACTGCCACATCAAAACAGATGTTCCAACTCTGCGATGCGTGCTCCAATCCTGATGGACTTAAGCTTAGCCATAGGAGAAAAGTTTTCATCATAAACCACACCTGGTTATTGACGATAGCCTTTTACAACAAGTCTAGCTTTGAAAGTCTCAAATTTTCCATTTACACCAAGAATCTGTAAGTCCACGGTAGCGCCCCGGCCGTCTAACAGATGCCAAATGCGGAACAAAAACTTTTTACAAACTGGCGCTATCGCGTACTATAACTCGGATCTGCCATTAAAGCTAAACTAACAAACTACAAAGTGGGTAGAAATGTTATACCGAACGATTCGAGTCCTTCGGTCTTCAACCATCATCCCACGCTTTGTTGAGGCTGCTCCGATCTCCTGAATCTCCAGTCTCCTCGTCCAGGTGGCACCACGTCGACGGATCTTTAAACGAGCCCCCGCCTCTGAACCGAGGCAACTCGATCATCAAGTTTGCTAAAAGAGATGACCAAGATTGATGTAGAGAATGAGTAGAACATTTTACCTCGCTTCATCCAAAGCTATGGATGAACGGTTAATGAAGTTGCCTTTTGGATCGATATGAAATGAGAAACTTTTCTATTATAATTTCCATGAACCAAATAACTATCATAATTTCCCAAATGAAAATCCATCTTCTCTCACTCATGAAGGGCCGGCCAATATACGGTGGAGGGGGTGAGTGTAGGAGCAAGGAATGAGGTAACCATAACCATAAAAGAACTAATGAGTCATTATCCACCTTGCACAAATAATCAATGCAAACAATGAATCATCATAACCTAGTCACCCTTGCATTAAATGAATCATTAAATGCACTAATGAGTCACTTAACACCTCACCATCCTAGTCACCTTCTAGAAGCTTCCACACTCATCTCAAGAAAAGATAAATCCGTCTTTAACCGAATGTTAAAGACGGGCGATAGAAAACTGGAAACTGGCAACTTCCAAAAGCAATCCCGAAACGAATTTCAGGATAACCCCGTAACAGTATAAACATACCCGCATTTGTATTACGACCGAATACAAATGCAACTTAGACAAAGATATTATTTTACACAGTATAATACTTGGATCCGGCTTAAACCAAAGCCCACCAATATTACCTGTCCGAAATATGACGCGTGCGTAAACGCACGTGCATTTTCCGAACCCTGCCATAAAACCATACAGCCTCTACAACGTTTCGCCCAAACTTGGGAAACAGTCTGTGGGGCACTCTAATGATTCATCAACATACTGGCACTGGGTATAACCACTAGCACGTCAGAGGAACGAGCTGTACGTAACGTTTGCCTATGTATTGATTGGAAGGGACGATGACGAGCGAACTCATCCATAAACCCTACTGAGCCTAGTGACAATATACATACAGTCCGGTCCGTTCGTCTAAAGAGTATCGCATATCGAGTCTAGGGGGGTGGATAAAGTCAGACCCCTAATAACGCGATAAATCGTGTCGGCATGAAGCCCATCACCACCTGAGAAACTACTGATCCAAATCAGTAATTCTCCACTACCTCGGCCGAGGATTTCTAGTGATGGCCACCCGTGCACTGTGCGACATCAACCCCCAATACCGGGAGAGACGAATCCCCGACGATCCGCTCACTGCCTCCATGTGGCTCGGGACTGTACCCAAAAAATACCTGTTTGCACGTCTCCTTTGAGCGTGGTAGGGTAGAAATCAAAGCACAGTGGGAACTCACACGAGACAAATGATGATCTCAGGTCGACAAACTAACCTGTACACATGTCACCAGGGAACTGCTATCTGACGATATGTATAATACCAACTAGCATGTTCCCGGCGAGTCCTGTCCGGTGTACTCATAACCTAATGAGCACCTGTATACATCCTAAGTGAACCAACTGACACCAATGGCTTGTGAGACCGGCCACCGCCCCTCGTCGGGGTCTCAACTGTATACACTAGTCTACTCTGGAGTATCGATGCCCTGTCTCGAAACTCCCACGACTAGGGACACATTAAGGATGTGCTTACAGACCCCAGCTCCCATGTATATGATCGCCATCATACTGCTGGTAGTCAAGAAAGAATCCTATGGGCTCTATCCTCATGCAATAGTGAACTAAAGCATATATACGATGATAAAGACAAACCAGATAGCATACTATCATCTCGAGCAAGACTGTCATATCGGTATAGGTCCTGCCTCAATCATTGTAATCACATACCTGGGATCCAATAATTGAATTTGAGAGCACTATATCCAACAGAATCTTCTCAACATCCATTTTCTCCCAATGGGTTTTAACCCTTCAGGTGCAACATTCAAAGTCATACTTTGTTGGTGTACATGGATTCCATCTCTGATTGCATAGCATCCATCCATTTCATAGAGTCCCCACTCGTGATAGCCTTCCTGAACCTGGTTGGGTCATCATTTACCATGATGCAATCTTTGCTCCCACCGTAACCGAGGAAACCGTAGTATCTCTCAGGTGGATGAGGAACCCTACCAGATTCACGGAGAGGCTGAGGTTCGTTGGAGACTATTGAATCTTTTGGTTTCGCCAAATCATCAGCTGTTAGTTTGTCTAGCTGGAACTCCTTCCAGTTCTACCTCATGTCCATAAATTTCTTCATAAGAAATTCCTTTTCTAAAAAGGTGGCATGTTGTGAAACAAAATACCTTTTGCTCCTCAGTTTGGTAGAAGATATTCCCTCACAAATTTTTGGGATATCCAACAAACTTATACAGAACTGACCTTGCCTCGAGTTTGTCCGGATTCTGCATTTCAACATAGGCCGGACAACCCCATATATTAATTCGTTTAAAACATTGTCTCTTCCCATTCTATATCTCATATGGAGTGGTAGGCACTGATTTGGATGGACCCCATTCAATAAGTATGTAGCTTTTCAAGTACATAACACCCAAAATAAAACAGGTAACTCAGCAGTACTCATCATAGAGCGCACCTTATCTTATATGGCACGAAACCTCCGCTCCGATACACTGTTGTGCTGTGGTGTATACGAAGGAGTAAGCTGAGATAGAATCACATTCTCCTTTTAGAAACTCCGGGAACACCATGCCGAAGTATTCCCTTCTCCGATCACATCGAAGGACTTAATACTTCTACCCGTCTGGTTCTCAACTTCAAGCTTATATTCCTTGAATTTCTCAAATGTTTCAGACTCGTGTTTCAACAGGAACACATGTCCGATTCTTGAGAGATCGTCGATGAATGTAATAAAGTACAAAGAACCAACCCTGGCATTTGTAGACATAGGACCGTATACATCATCATGTATCTGTCCCAAGAGTTCAATAACTCTTTCTCCGTTTCCAGTAAACGGAGTATTGGTCATTTTACCTTTGAGACAAGACTGGCAAGCATCATAAGATGAAAATTCGAACAGATTCTCATATTCATCCTTATGTAACTTAGCTGGTCGTGTCGTATAGATATGACCTAGTCTACAATGCCATAAGAAGGATTCGTTCATTTTTGAACTACTCCTCTTGTGTGTGTTTTATATACTTTGAACTGAGGTTTGATTTAGAACGTATATGCCATTTCATAACGTGCCTGATCCAATCAACTCTTGATTCAGGAAAATGTTCACAACATTATCCTCCAATACAGAATTATATCCTTCTTTAACTTAATAAAGAATCAGATGTAATGTTGTATATCAGGTTCGGTATGTAATAACATTCGTTCAGAATCAATGTTTTTACCACTTGGTAACACAAGGTGATATTTGCCAACTGACTTGGCTGCAACAATTGCACCATTCTCTAACACTTGGAGACATATCACCCAATCCCAGTTCTCTACCTTTCTTAGCCCATGTAATAGATTACATATATGGGATCCTAATCCGTTATCTCATACCTAAGATGTAGATGATACTGAGAAACAGATCTCGGTAATGAACACACCCGAAGAATATACATCAACATGCTATTTCCTCGAATGGGTGGCATAGGAATCCAGATATTCCCCTATTTCCTTCTCGGACTTATAACAATTATAAGATAGAGCGGAACCAACGTTCCCCAGCTCAGTATAATAAGCAGGTTCGGTCAATGCATCCATATTATTATCTTGATTAAGGCATGACATGGTCGCTACCTAGAGAGAGAGAGAAGAAAACACTCTGCGTGCGCTCTTGCAAGATCGGATCGGTTATTATTTTATTTAATCAGGGTAGCTCCCACTGTTTTTTATCAAATCTTCCTTCAAACCCTAAAAGGTAAGACTAGCCGGGATTAATTACACCCTACAAGTTCGCCAATTTTTTGGCCAGGCAGGTGTCAGTACTTTGAGGTGCAGGGTTGTCTAGCATGGCAGCAACGTTTCAGGAGGCATCATCCATGCCAATTTCAAAAAATTGTCGTTCTTGCTAACCCTAACCCTAGAATCATTACTAGAAAATCCGACGAACACATATGTAAACATCTTTACATCTAAGTGAATGAGAAATACAACCTTTGTAGACCGGTCCTTCACCTCAAAAGCTCCATGTAGTAGTCCCTTCGCTGCGAGTAGTGATCTTTCGAACTCTTGTATGGGTTCCCTTGGAGAAATGAACAAACTTGCTCGAAGTCTTCGAGGCCGAAGATGATCTACGTCGAGGAGACTCAAGCTCATGCTACCTCTTCACTAATGGCGTAATTAGTGAAGCAAACACCCTAAACTAAATGGCCAATAGTAGAGGATGATGAAGTAGGAAATGGGCTCACTTTAGATTTTATTTTCTCACAATATTTCATCACTTGATCAAAAGCTAGAAAGCTTTCAAGAGGAAGAAGAAGATGATGAAGTGATGAAGAGAATAAATCTCATGAGGTGAGAATAGGAACCATGGGTGAGTTAGTGTCATACACTAACCCATGTAGAGAATAAACCATGGCTAACTAATAATGGTTATGTTAATAAATATCTACAAGTAAAACAAAAATAGTGGAGTTGGTCAATGGTTCAACAAGCTTCTACAAGCTTGAACCATGAGACTAATTACCAACTAATTTTGATTAATTAAATAAATAAAACCATTCCATTATTATAAGCATGGTGTAAGTCTCATACCCCCATGTAAGATCTAGCATCTAGCATGACACAAAAGATGTACATCAATATATATCACATTCTGGTGAGAAAAAGAATTCTTAAGTGAGCTAATATTAGTTAATGTAAGTTAATATATCAAATATATAATTATACATTAAATTATTAAATCAGCACTTGATTTAATAATCCGTCTATATCACATACAACCGACTAATATCAAATGTAACAATCTATCGAATCAATACTTGATCCGATAACCCGGCTATATCACATATAACCGACCAATATCACATATCGTGAGAATAGAATGCGGTATCACATACGCGTATTAATCTAGGTCCCGCACATATCACATATGTGCTCCTACTTCGTTTCGCATGAACCAAGAAACCACTGTGTAGGACTCTAAAGACTCGTCAATACGCCGGAAGTAGGTGATGATCATATCAAACACCCACAAGCCATAAGCGGTCTGCTAAACGTAACGGCCACCCGAGTATTGAGCGATCAGAAGATCAACAAGCAAGCCTGCACATACTCCTGCGAATCCAAACAGTAACACTACCGTACAGTCCGGTCTCTTCGTCTGATATGTCGCATATCTCGCCTGGGGGTGGTAAACGTCAGAGCACAATAGCTTGATATGTCATGCCGATGTGAGGCACATAACGAGTCGAGAAACTACTGATAACACTTACCAGTAAATCTAATAAATAGCCCTAGCCAAGGACTTCCTGTTATAGCAAATCGAGCACAGCGCAACATCAACCCCCAATACCGGGAGAGACGAAATCCCTTCCTATCGCTCATTGCCAACATGTGACTCGGGACTGTACCAAAAAACTGTTAGTTATATGTGTGCCCTAGAGGCCATTAGTGTACATACAATGTATATTGTAGTGGATGCATGGACAAATATAAGAAAGACTTTCTTGCTCGACATGATAGTATGCTATCTGGTTGCACTTTATCTTAACATGTACTCTGATTGTCTCTATGTTGCATGTTGATAAAGCCCTTAGGATGAGTACTTGACTACCAGGACTATGATGCAGATCATACTAGTGAGGACAGTGTAGTCGCTAAGTACATCCTTTAAATGTTCCTAGTTGTGGGAGTACCGAGACAGGGCATCGATACTCCAGAGTAGACTAGCGTATGCGCTTCTTTACCCATATGATGGGCGATGGATGATCCCATATCCATTGGTGTTTAACATCAGAGAAGGTATATGGGTGCTCAGTGGAGAATGGGTTCACTGGACAGACTCGCTGAGAACTCCCAGATGGTATTATACCACACGTCAGATGGCAGTTCTCTGGTGACACTGGTACAGGTTAGTCTGTAGACCCGAGATCGTCATAGAGCCTTGTGTGATTCCCACTGTGCTTTGATTTTCCATCATACCATGTCTAAGAGGGCGTGCAAAACGGATGCTTTTGGGTACAGTCCCGAATCATATGGAGGCAATGAGCGATAGGAGGGGTTTCGTCTCTCCCGGTATAGGGAGTTGATGTTGCGCTGTGTTCGATTGGCTATAACTGGAAATACCTGGCCAGGGTTGCAGAGATTTACTGGTAAGTGTTATCATTAGTTTCTCGAACTGTTATGGACCTCATATCGACACGACTTATCAAGCTACTGGGGTCTGACATTTACCACCCCTAGGCGAGATATGCGACATATCAGACGAAGAGACCGGACTGTACGGGAGTGTTACTGATTGGATTCGCAGGAGAATGTACAGGCTTCCTTGTTGATCTTCTGATCGCTCAATACCTGGGTGGCTGTAACGTTTAGCTGACCGCTTGCAACTTGTGGGTGTTTGATATGATCATCACCTACTGCCGGCGTATTGATGATTCTTTAGAGTCCTACAAAGAGGTTTCCTGGCTCAGGAAAAACGGAGTAGGAGCACATATGTGATATGTGCGGGACCGAGAATAATACGAGTATGTGATACCGTATTAGATTCTCGCGATATGAGATATCGACCGGGTATATGTGATAAAGCCGGGTCATCGGATCAAGTGTTGATTCGATGAACTGATACAGATTATTTTAGTCGGTTATTTGTGAAATAGCCGGATTATCGGATCAAGTGTTGATTTGATAATTTAATGTATAATTATATATTTGATATATTACATTACATTAACTAATATAAGCTCACTTAAAGATTCTTTTTCTCACATGGATAATACATTGATATATATTCGATATATGTTAATTGTATTATTTTCTTTTGTTACTATATATATTATATATATGATATATAATATTGTAACATGTTAGGATTAAAATTGAAACTAAGGTTTTGAGAATAAAACATGTTAGGGTTTGGATTAGGGTTAATGCTATGGATAAGCTTTGTGGAAGCTTCTTGAAACTTTGACTTTAGTCTTCATCCTTTGATATTTTGTGAAGATATTTGTTAACCCAACGCAAACCTCAACCCATGGTTTCTTCTCTACAAGGGTTAAGGATGTGATATTTAACCCGTGGTTGCAATTCTAACCACACACGATAATTCATTATTCATCACAAATGAAATTCTTCTCCTTCTTCCTCTTGAAAAAAGCTTTCTAGCTTTTTTTGATGTGATGAAATAAAGTGAGAAACTGAAAACAAAAGAGAGCAAAATTCTTACTTCATCATCCTCATCTATTCTAACCACTTAGATTAGGGTATTTTCTTTGCTAATACTTGATTAGTGAAGCAAGAGCTTGGGTTTGAGATTCTTCAAAGGTAGATCATCTTAGTTGTTGAAGATTGGAAGTAAGCTTGCATCTTTCTCTTCATGGAGCCTCTCTAGAGTCCGGGTACATGATGATCGCGGTGAAGGGACCTCAACACGGAGCTTATGAAGCGAAGGAAAGAACTACAAAGGTTGTAATCCCAATCTCTTAAAAGTAAAGTTCTTTACTTGCTATGTTAACCCTAAGTCTCTAGTTAAGATCTTGGTTAGGGTTTGTTTAGCACCCCAAAAATTTTAAAGTAGCATGATTGATGCTTGCCAAAACCTTGCTAAGGAGCTAAGCTAACCCTACAGTGGTATCCGAGCCAAGCTAGAGCATTAGGCTTTGTCTAGACGAAGTTTGAAGTTCGTTCGAACTCCGAAACCCCGATAAATCCTACTTTCTGGAAATTTTTTCAAAAGTTGAAATTTTCATATTAAAAATACTCAGAAAATCATGCAGGGAATTCTAAGAATTACTGTGAAGTACGAAACCATAACTCACTCAAGAGACCGCGGAACCGCGGCCAAACCGTGCATTTGGCGGCGGTTCCGCGGCAAACTTTGGGAGTTGGGGGCTAATACTTCAGGGGTTTATTCTTGGGTATTTTTTCATGCTTCTAGGAATTTTTAGTTCTACTCAAGTGTTGAGCTTTCTGGAATATATTGGGAACTCGTTGATTCGATCGGAAAGTTTAACTCCGTTTAAGTTTTTCCGGATAATTTAGAACGTGTTAAAAGGTTCGAACGGATATCAACAACTCACTTTTTCCCATGTCGGAAAACTTTCAAGTGTTGGATTTTTCGTGAGTTTAAAACTTTCAGAAAATCATGCAAGCGAATCTGTAGACCCTCTAGAAGAACGTAACCTTAACTCGATTATGTGACCGTCAAAACTGCCACTGAACCATATGGTTTTTGTTAGTTTAGCGTTGCCACATGTGAGGCATTGGTTTGACCCTTCTACGGCTGGTTCATAGCGGCTGTGACATGTTCTGGGACTTTTTGAACTCCGCTCAAGTGTTGAGCTATTTGGGAAATCTTGGGTGTTTGTTTATTCGATCGGAAAGTTTAACATTGTCTTTTTATCGGGAATTTGATACAATATTTGGAATCCACAAGTAGTTATGAGATAACTAATTTGAATGTTATAAATCTAGCAGTTATTAGTCTCATTTGATCGGTTGCCACGGGATTTTGATGTGATCAAAAGTCCGCCGCAATCACGTAGCGTACGCGGATACTCGCCGAGTAAACTTAATAAATAGCCACGCCCTATAGCCCCGACCAAGTGACTGTAGGAGAACCCCGTCGCCAAAAGCATCCGTTCGGGTGCTCGCGGTAGCGGTGTTCCGCCTTAGTGCACTCCGTCGACGGCATCCGGGGGTGCGGCCGTCTACTAAAGTTTCCGACGAGCATTCGATCAGGATGTCGGGAATCTTGTTGAATTGCCCGACTTGATATTGAAAATAGTTTTCGATATTGAGACTAAAATGCGGGGTTTATAATTGTTAGGCATGCGATGTCTAAGGAATTCATATGGTTAGGCATGAGATGTTTAGGGAGGTTGCGGATTCCAACTGTTGTAGTTTTACACTTTCTTTTCTGCGACTGTAAGTGTAATATGTGGTGTATCGCCGGTTTCATTTCTATACATCAACGACAATTGGGATATGCATATTTACTTACGTTGATGATATGAGATATTATGTGTTGCTGTGATATGTTATATTGGATCGTCGTGTTCTGAATAGCCGGGGGTTTTATGTGAGATGAGGGTTTTAATTTTCATTCATGTAAAATTCATTGTATGTAATATTCTTTTATTGGGGCACTTCCGGGTTGAGGATGATGTCGCCATTGTATATTATTTACTTTTCCGCATTAGGATAGACCCAAGGCGGGGAGCACAAGTAACTGGGCTCTAAGGTCCAATGGGAGACCATCTCGAGGAGTCGATACCGGGTGTCCTAACTCTAGAATTGGTAGGGTTACTGTTCAGTTGATAAAACTGCACATTTGTATTACATTTTTCCTACCATTTTCATATTAAAAAAGGACTTTATTATAATATATTATACATATGGGGGTTTATGAGTAAAAACATTATTTTCCATGTGTTAATATATTTTAATTTTTATTTTGGTAGGAAAATGTATGCAAATATTATTGACCTAATCCTAGTAGAACAAAGTCTACTAAAATCTTATTTGAGTTGTTGTGCAGAATTTTCCAAGTTGTTATGCAGAATATATCAAAGAAATCAAGCTGTTGAAGAAATCTTGCCAAATTAAGAAGCAAACTTGGAGACCAAGTCTGGAAGCAACCGAGAGAAGATTTCTAAAATATGAAGGTGCCTAGGATTGCCACATGTCACAAGATGCAAGCACAAGAAAAATAATAAAGAGATCTCACCCTTGTAGCGCGGATCCGCGGCCCTAGCCACCATTTGCCGCGGATCCGCCGCACTTCCAGGGAGTTAGGGGCAGAGGATTTTTGGGGTGAATCTATGCAATATTTTAACAAGTTTTCAACCAAAATATTCTGGCTTTGCACTATAAAAAGGCACCGAGAGCCTCTTGGAAAATTCATCAAGCCGAAGAGATCACGAAGCTCCCGACGCTCACGCATCCAGGCTGATCATTGACTGTTCGATTACCTCCTTAGGAAAGATCGAGAAGCAACTAGTTGTAATCATTTTCTATGGATTAAAAGTGTAGTTTGAAGAAGTCGATTAATAAAGGTAGTTATTTTATTTAATTGTTTTTTTTACATTATGTTTTCCCTCTCTTTCTTTTCATCTTCTTCTTCCAACATGCGCGAGTAATTCTCCACTTGTTAGGGTTCGTAGGATTAAGATAGGCTAATGGACGATGAAAATAATTAAACCCTTTTTAAGTCCTATAAAGTTTAGGAACTTTATCAAAAGAATCATTAACATCCTAATCGGGCGCGCTAGCAATTCTTTGCTAGTTCCAACCGCGATTAGAGATTAGATTAATGATTGTTTTGGTAAAGGTTAGATATGAACGGAGTTCCGTGTCAAGATAAGGGTTACGAGTGGGATTCTTTTTCCCTCCAGAAACCCTAATCTACACGCATCACCGTCGTTCTAGTTCTAAATCTATTAATGGATAAAAAGGGTAACTTTTAATTAATCGTCCATAACAACTAAATCCTAAGGAACCCTACAAGCCCCTTTATTATATTAATTACATCTTTAAAATAATCTAGATCTATATTTTATATTCTTGTTTAACGTAGATCTAGAAACCATTCTATAAAATTCTTTATCCCTCCTATATTTCTCAACACATCTAAAGTAAAAGTAAAAGGTTCCACGTTTCCCAGAGGACGACCCGTACTCATCTCGGTCTAGCTATACGTGACACCGTTCTGATTGCGGTTAACTACAAACAAAAACACAATTTCACATCAATCAAATGGCGCCGTTGACGGGGATACGTGCATAATTTTTTATTTTTACTTTTTGTGTTGAATTCTTAGATGATTTATATCATTATTAAAACAAAACTGCAAATTGTATATTTAACGATTATTGTATGAATTTTTACGAGGAAATCTGGAGTCACGGACTTGAGGAAACAGGAGATCTAGGGTTCACACTTCTCTGGTAAGATTCTAACTCCCTTCTCCCTCCTCTAAAATCCAATAAAATCTATTTTCTGCAGGATTCTTTGCAAAATATCGCCGCTCAAAAATATTTTTGCAAAGTTTTGTTTTTCGGTTTGCTTTTGCATATTTTAATACGGATCTTTAAGGGGCAAGGACCAAATCAAGATTAGGTGGGGATTTCATCACCCTTCCTAAGCCCCACAGATCATAAACCAAGTATATAGATCAACCCTTCATTAATTTAAAAAATATCTAGACCAGACTCTAAGGACTGTCGCGCTCAATAAGGATAGAGGAAGGTCGTGGGTAATCTATCGTTTATCCGCATTACTTTTGTAGTGCCTAGGCAAGTGTGACAAAGGCTAGTGGTTTTTAATTAGGCCCACGACGTGGTTCCTTCCCACTTACCTGGCACTTATCTGGCTACAAGGGTAGTACGGAGGCGGTAGAGGATTTATCCTGCGGCTTGTCCTTTGGAAGTCTAGGAGCGGTCTAGAGACTGACCTAGGTAACCTTAGTTCTAGGGTTGCTTGTGCATCTTAGGGAGATTTGTCTTGAGTCCCACTTTTTCAAAACAAGCCAATTTTAAATCACACACACGCTGCCACTTGCACTAAACCCACTTAGTGCATGCTCGGCTGGACACGGGATCCTAGTGCCCGTCTTGTCCGCGTTCCTGCTATCGACGCCGAAGTCGGTACTTCTTCATCTTCTTTTCCCCCACCACACACCACGACCGTGATGGACGGCACTCCATCAGAGTATAACACCACGCTGCCACCGCCCGAAGGTGCGCAGAATCCACCGCGCATCTCTCTCCAAGAGAGATGCTATCCTATTCGTGGTCCTCTTCCTACTTGTCTATCTCTTCCACCACCTAATGGGGATAATTTCGAAATTAAACCCCACTACATCAATCTGCTGCCCAAATTTCACGGGCTTGAATCGGAAGACGCGTACGTTTTCATCACCAAATTCGAGAACGTATGCGCAATGATGGGTACTTCACAATTGACCTTAGATGCTATGCGCTTACGTCTTCTCCCATTCACACTGTGCGACTTGGCAGAAAAATGGCTTTATAATACTGCCGCACACTCTATCGCTAATTGGGATGAATTCGTCGTAGCATTTCTTAAGAAGTTTTACCCAAATCATAAGACTGCACGTGTTAGGAGCGAGATCAACCAGTTCACCCAGCTTCCCAATGAACCATTTTGGAAGTGCTTTCAACGTTTCAAAGATCTGCTTGTCCAATGTCCTCATCATGGAATCAATAGATGGGATTTATGTCGGATTATATATGAGGGCATTAATCCAGCGGACAAAGCAGATGCTTGAAACAATGTGTCAATGCAATTTCATGTCTAAAGATGACGGTGAAGCTTGGAAGTATCTGGAAGACCTCGCTGAACACACTTTGCAGTGGGAAAGCGTAAGACCACATTCATCTAGGGGAGGAGTTCACCAGCTCGATGTTTCCATCGCAGTGAAAGCCGAAATGGCAGCGATGCAGAAGAAACTCGATGCTATTGAGAGAAGATTCTCATCAGTCTCCCTAAATCAGGTTACGCTTCCTAAGACCGTCTGTGGTTGCTGTTCGGATCCTTCACACTTAACGGAAGAATGTCCTATGAATGCATCGTTTCAAGCTAATGCTGCTTTTCAGCAGCGACCTAGAAACGACCCTTATTCTTCTACGTACAATCAAGGATGGAGGAATCATCCTAACTTTGCTTGGAATCAAAACCAACAATGTAATTATCAAAGACCTACTCCACAGCAACCACAACCACAGAATCAGCCCCCCTTTCAGTCACAAAATTTCCAAAATCCGGCCAACATTTCTACACCATAAGTGGCCGGTACTGACAACTCACTTGCACAAACTTTGGAAATGTTCATGAAACAATCCATGCAAAATTCGGCTGAGATAAGGTCTTCTATTGATACCCTAACGAAAAACTCCTCCTCCCATGGTGAGAGTATTAAATCAATAGAAAACCAAATCGTACAGTTAAACGCCGCAATGAGTGCGAGAGAGAAAGGGAAACTCCCATCTCAACCCCTACCGAATCCTGGCCATTCACAAAGTCATAATGTGAATGCCATTACTACGTTGAGATCGGGGAGAGTGCTGAATAACCAAGTGGGTGAGCAATTTGATGATAGTGACACATTTGATACCCCTTCTTCTTCTTCTTCTTCTTCCCCTAATTCGTCTAGTCTTCCACCTTCATCCGAGCCTATTCTCCGTTTTCCCCAAGGCTCGAACATTTCGCCAAATCTATCTAAGTCGATGCCCACTCCAATTTTGGGATCGAATCCGTCGCCACAGTCTTCTCCACAAACGTTGGACCCAAAACTTATTGATCGAGCTCCATTTCCAAACCGATTAAGGGCCAACCGACCTAACCCGCAAATGGAGAAGATTGTGGAAATGTTTAAGCAAGTTAGCGTGAATATTCCTCTCCTAGATGCTATTCAACAAGTCCCATCTTATGCAAGAATCCTTAAAGACTTGTGCACTAGGAAGAGAAAAACTCAAGTGCCTAAAAAGGTTTTCATGACGAGTAATGTTAGCACGGCTTTTACCCAACAAATACCAAAGAAACGTAAGGACCCCGGCTGTCCTATAATCTCTATTTCTATTGGGGGTAAAAATATAAATCGTGCTTTACTCGATCTAGGTGCTAGCGTCAACTTGCTTCCTTATTCAGTATACGAGCAGTTAGGAATTTGAGAGTTAAAACCCGCCCATTGCACTCTCCAAATGGCAGACCGATCTATCACCAAACCTCGGGGCGAACTAGAGGATGTGTTAATTAAAGTCGGGGAATTCATATTTCCCGTGGACTTTATTGTTTTAGATACACAACCTGTGGCAAACCCACGCAACCAAATCCCGGTGATACTTGGTCGACCCTTCCTAGCAACTTCAAATGCTGTGATTAATTGTCGTAACGGTTCTATGAACTTATCCTTCGGGAAAATGACAATTGAGCTTAATATTTACAAGCTAGGAAGTCAGTCATCAGAACCTTCTGCTCATTTGCTGGATGTTTGTTCCATCCACGAGATAGCTCCCGAAAGCTGCATGGATGAGGAACTTTGCTTTGATGTTCTCGACAACACTAATGAGACATCGTTTGATCTTGCACCACTTCACAGTGAGGATATGTTCAATGAGTCCGACCTTGAGATTGAACCCGTTGACTCGTTGCAAAAGTCAGCAGCACTTTCCGAGTCAATATCATATGCAAGTTTTGAACCTCTTAAGGAGTCCGAATATCATTCCGTTACCCCTCCTTCTATTGTCTCTCCGCCAATTCTTGATCTCAAACCGCTACCTTCTCATCTTAAATATGCATATTTAGGAGAGAATGAGACTTTGCCAGTAATTATATCCGCTTCTCTAGCGATAGAGCAAGAGAATGCACTTTTGGCAGTATTGAGATCGAATCGGCAAGCATTTGGTTGGACAATGGCCGACATCAAAGGGATTAGTCCCTTAATTGTTGAACATCACATACATCTGATGGATGAAGCCAAACCAACCCGAGACCCACAAAGACGGTTAAATCCCGTTATGAAGGAGGCGGTAAAGAAAGAAATCGTCAAGTGCCTTAATAGTGGAATAATTTATCCTATATCTGATAGCCAATGGGTAAGTCCAATTCATGTGGTCCCTAAAAAGTCTGGCATCACGGTCATCACTAACGAGGCTAATGAGTTAATCCAAACACGCACCCAAACTGGGTGGCGCGTATGTATCGATTGCAGGAAACTCAATGCCGCGACAAGGAAAGATCACTTCCCTCTACCTTTCATAGACCAGATGTTGGAACGATTAGCGGGACACGAATACTACTGTTTCTTGGACGGATACTCTGGTTACAACCAGGTCCCCATCGCCGAAAAGGATCAAGATAAAACCACTTTTACTTATCCTTTCGGAAATTTTGCTTATAGACGCATGCCCTTTGGGTTATGCAACGCTCCCGCTACATTTCAGCGGTGCATGATGGGATATTTTCAGATTTGGTGGAAAATTTTCTAGAAATTTTTATGGACGATTTCTCCATTTTTAGGGACTCCTTTGAGGACTGCCTTCGTAATCTTGACGTTGTTCTTACCCGCTGTAAAGATAAGAACTTGACTTTGAATTGGGAAAAATGCCATTTTATGGTCCAAGAAGGTATTGTACTTGGACATATAATTTCACATAAAGGCATTGAGGTTGACAGAGCTAAAATAGATGTCATTCAAAACCTCCCTCGTCCCAATTGCGTCAAAGATATACGATCCTTCCTTGGTCATGCAGGATTTTATAGGAGATTTATTAAGGACTTTAGCAAAATTGCTAGACCCTTAACCCTTCTATTGGCCAAGGACACTACTTTTCACTTCGATTCGGATTGTGAGGTTGCTTTTGAATCACTTAAAGAATCACTCACTACAGCCCCCGTTCTATCATCTCCGGATTGGAACCACCCGTTCGAGCTTATGTGTGACGCATCAGATTTTGCTATTGGTGTTGTCTTGGGACAGCATATTGATAAGATGCCACATGTAATTTACTATGCAAGTAGGACCTTGAATGATGCACAAATAAATTACACAACTACCGAGAAAGAACTCTTGGCAGTTGTATTTGCATTAGAGAAGTTCAGGCCCTACTTGATTGGCTCGCCTATTGTGGTTTACACTGATCACTCCGCCCTACGACATCTTTTAACGAAGAAGGATGCAAAGGCCAGGCTAATACGTTGGATCCTATTGTTACAAGAATTTGATCTTGTTATCAAAGACAAGAGTGGATGTGAAAACGTTGTAGCCGACCATCTTTCACGCATCACTTCTTCGCCAACTGTGACCGTGCCGATAAATGACTCATTTCCCGACGAACAGCTCTTGAATGTATCCTACGGACCTTGGTTCGTGGATATCGTGAACTATCTTGCGACGGGACTTATACCTAGCGATTGGTCGAAACAAGACAAACTTCGGTTTTTATCCCAAGTAAAATATTTTTACTGGGATGAACCATATCTATTCAAGTATTGTTCCGATCAATTCAAGAGCGTGTTATCATTTTGTCATGATCAGGCATGCGGCGGTCACTTTGGACCTCGAAAAACGGCGGAGAAAGTTTTGCAATGTGGCTTTTATTGGCCAACATTATTTAAAGATACATTTGAACATTGCAAAACTTGTCCGCGATGTCAGCATTTGGGTCGGATTTCATGAAGGAACGAGATGCCGCTCCAACCTATATTGGTTGTGGAAATATTTGATGTTTGGGGTATTGATTTTATGGGCCCTTTTCCCAACTCCTTTGGGAATCTATATATCTTGTTAGCGGTTGATTATGTCTCGAAGTGGGTGGAAGCTATACCGTGTCGCACTAATGACAACAAAGTTGTCATTAAGTTCCTTAAAGAAAACATCTTCTCGCGATTCGGACACCCTCGCTCTATCATTAGCGACAACGGGACACATTTCTGCAATAGGTCTTTCGAGGCCTTGATGCGGAAATATTCAATCACTCACAAACTTTCTACGCCCTATCATCCCCAAACAAGCGGGCAGGCTGAGATCTCAAATAGGCAGATCAAACAGATATTGGAGAAGACGGTTTCTAAGAACCGTAAAGATTGGTCAACCAAACTGACGGATGCTCTTTGGGCATTCCGCACCGCTTATAAGACCGATCTTGGTATGTCTCCATACCGCCTTGTGTTTGGGAAGGCATGTCACCTCCCTGTTGAGATTGAACATAAGGCAATGTGGGCTATTAAAGAGCTTAATTTTGATCTTGATCATGCAGGCAGCTATCGGAAGCTGCAATTGAATGAGCTAAGCGACCTCCGCGATGAAGCTTACGATAATGCGGTGATAGTAAAGAATAGGACTAAAGTGTTCCACGATAAAAATCTTTCTAGAAAAACCTTCATATCGGGGCAACAAGTCCTTCTTTACGATTCCCGTCTCCATCTTCATCCGGGTAAGCTTAAATCTCGTTGGAAAGGACCTTTTGTGGTGCGGTATGTACACCCGCACGGGGCAGTTGAAGTCGAAAATTTGAAAAACGGTTCAATTTTTAAAATAAATGGGCATAGATTAAAACCGTATTTTTCTGCTGACCCCGCGGAGGAGCTCCTGTTTTTACAGGAGCCGCTTTATCAAAACTAAATTTCCTCCGCCTCACCTCCATATTTTTTCTCATTTTAAGAATGGAGGTGAGTAAAAATGGATTTGATTGAATATCTGTGCGTGTCAAAGAATAAGTTTGGGGGAATTTTTCATTTAACTATTATTTTACCCCTTGTATCTCTCCTTTAGTATACAGGTCCATGTTCTCAAAAGGCTACATCAGTGAGGACACTGCTGAAAACAGGTTTGGGGGGGGGGTTTGTATTTACTGAATTATCTTTGATACCGGGCATTAAATTTTTTTTTATAACAAAAGAGTAGAAAGTGAAAAATTACATCCAAAAGATAGGAATAATTTAAGAAAACCAAGAAAATTAGAAGTTTTCTTACACGAACTGGTAATAAGTAGTTATGAGATGCTGTCCCAAGGGTTAGTAAAATGAAGGAAGTCACTAATCTGAGGATAAAAATAAGTCTGAAAAATAGTTTCTATTCTGGAAGCCAAACATTTGAATGTTGATACCCTACAATATGCACCTACACACGTCTTGAAACTCGGGATAGTAGAGGATACCTTGAAATACTCTTGTCTAAAAGCCAAAGTATGAAGGAAATAAAAAAAAATGATGAAGAAAATATAAAAATGGTGAAAAGAAAAATGAACACTGGTTTTGTTATCGCCAAGGCAGCAATAAAAAAATATAGCGAGGGTGCCTCTTCACCTAGTGCCCTAAGGCCAACTGGTCTGGGAGTCACTGCTAAGCCTTAGGTGGTGCAAGACGAGGAAAATATTATCACCAAATCAGCAAGCGCATGAGTAATCGGTCGGTTAGTACCTCAAGAAGTATTAACGGTCGCATGAAAATGTGTGACCAAATCTTTAATATTCATCAAATTAAAAAGTACTAAGGTAGATGGACAAGAGTATGATAGCTTGAATTGAATTCTCCGAGTGTAGGGATGTTATTTACACACAC
The DNA here is from genome assembly GCA_030015575.1 of Agapanthus africanus. NCBI lineage: Eukaryota > Viridiplantae > Streptophyta > Magnoliopsida > Asparagales > Amaryllidaceae > Agapanthus > Agapanthus africanus. Next base: position 260,402,404 of record JASDDO010000004.1, read on the forward strand.
GTAGGGTTATATGATCAATGTTTGGATAAAAGGTAGGAATGAAGAATAAAGACGATGTTTTATTGAAGGATGATGTGATTTCTAACATTTTTTCATGACTATTAAGATAGGGCTCATGACAACTGAAAAGATAGTATAGTTGGAAACTCTTCTTTTCAAAGTATTTCTTTTATGGTTCTTATCTTTATATGTAAATTTCACCATCTTTTTTTTGTTATAGGATTTTGTGGGTGTAATCCGCTGAAAACCCTCAGGAGACAGCACTCCTCATACTAGGGACACCTAGAGGTTTAACGGCTTGTTGCACGTGCTCAGTGCAATCGTGTCTGCCTACGAAAGTGTGCTTAGTTTTCTCTTTTTCTTTTTCTCCTCTTAAATAAACTAGTTTGCTCGGGACGATCAAAGATAAGTTTGGGGGTATTTGTTCTGTTGATAAAACTGCACATTTGTATTACATTTTTCCTACCATTTTCATATTAAAAAAGGACTTTATTATAATATATTATACATATGGGGGTTTATGTGTAAAAACATTATTTTCCATGTGTTAATATATTTTAATTATCATTTTGGTAGGAAAATGTATGCAAATATTATTGACCTAATCCTAGTAGAACAAAGTCTACTAAAATCTTATATGAGTTGTTGTGCAGAATTTTCCAAGTTGTTATGCAGAATATATCAAAGAAATCAAGCTGTTGAAGAAATCTTGCCAAATTAAGAAGCAAACTTAGAGACCAAGTCTGGAAGCAACCGAGAGAAGATTTCTGAAATATGAAGGTGCCTAGGATTGCCACATGTCACAAGATGCAAGCACAAGAAAAATAATAAAGAGATCTCACCCTTGTAGCGCGGATCCGCGGCCCTCGCCACCATTTGCCACGGATCCGCCGCACTTCCAGGGAGTTAAGGGCAGAGGATTTTTGGGGTGAATCTATGCAATATTTTAATAAGTTTTCAACCAAAATATTCTGGCTTTGCACTATAAAAAGGCACCGAGAGCCTCTTGGAAAATTCATCAAGCCGAAGAGATCACGAAGCTCCCGACGCTCACACATCCAGGCTGATCATCGACTGTTCGATTACCACCTTAGGAAAGATCGAGAAGCAACAAGTTGTAATCATTTTCTATGGATTAAAAGTGTAGTTTGAAGAAGTCGATTAATAAAGATAGTTATTTTATTTAATTGTTTTTTTTACATTATGTTTTCCCTCTCTTTCTTTTCATCATCTTCTTCCAACATGCGCGAGTAATTCTCCACTTGTTAGGGTTCGTAGGATTAGGGTAGGCTAATGGACGATGAAAATAATTAAACCCTTTTTAATTCCTATAAAATTTAGGAACTTTATCAAAAGAATCATTAACATCCTAATCGGGCGCGCTAGCAATTCTTTGCTAGTTCCGACCGCGATTAGAGATTAGATTAATGATTGTTTTGGTAAAGGCTAGATATGAACGGAGTTCCGTGTCAAGATAAGGGTTACGAGTGGGATTCCTTTTCCCTCCAGAAACCTTAATCTACACGCATCACCGTCGTTCTAGTTCTAAATCTATTAATGGATAAAAAGGGTAACTTTTTATATTAATTACATCTTTAAAATAATCTAGATCTATATTTTATATTCTTGTTTAACGTAGATCTAGAAACCATTCTATAAAATTCTTTATCCCTCCTCTCTTTCTCAACACATCTAAAGTAAAAGTAAAAGGTTCCACGTTTCCCAGAGGACGACCCGTACTCATCTCGGTCTAGCTATACGCGACACCGTTCTGATTGCGGTTAACTACAAACAAAAACACAATTTCACATCAATCAGTTACTTGCCGCTCTCGTAGGGGCTAAGGATGTGGGTTTGGCTATTCATCGCGACCGTGGAATCCGTGTTTTATACTGGCTTGATATAAAACACGAAAATCCTAGTATATCCAATATTTCATATATGTTCTTCTGCTGCAATGTTCTGTGATGAGATCATATTACTGCTTGAGAAGAATGTTTATATTATATATATGAGATATATATTATATATTGTTGATTTCGTTTCATATCTGATGCTTGTGAAGCATAATAAAAAGGGAATTCATTAATGATATTAATGAAAATAAAAGAAACCTAAAGATGTTGTAGAAACTTGTTTAAAAACTGGTAGCTCTAGTTCTTTCTTTGCATAGCAGTTTTCCTTGTAGAATATCCAGCACCTTATTCGATAAGGAAAGAGCCGAGATCCCTTCACCGGGAGTGGCCTCTTTAGTGAAAACTAGCAGATGCTACAAACACGGTTTGTCTTTTGATTGCTTTTTTAGTTTTTGCTTTGCATAGAAGTATTTGTGAAATATCCTGCACCTTATTCGATAAGGAAAGAGCCGAGATCCCATCACCGTGAGTGACCTCTTTAGCAAAACTAGTAAAAGCCTAAAAAACACTCCTTTTCAAAATCACTCGATTCTACAATGATATCAAGTTCATTACGCAAAGGGTTTTCATAAAAACCTGTCGTAGCCCTCCGTCATTTTAGATAAGTACTACTTAGTATTCGTGCTATGTTTGTTGACTGTGTTAATGCGTAGTGTGCGGTAGCTGATTAGTGTTTATCTGTATAAGCAAATGATGCGATTGGATTAGGGTAGTCGTGCGACTTTGTTGACTATATTAAGGGTCGTGCAGGTGGGTTTAATTCAATAGGGAAATGACGGGTTGAACTTGACTAGCACTTATGATCTGTTGACTATGTTAAGGTCATATAGCTTCTAGGGGCAAAATATTATTGGGAATTTCAAGAGTTGAAATTTGCAATGAGATTGCATACCTTCTATGAGATAGTTGGATCCCGATACCACTGCGAGTAAGAGTTACTCCTGGGAGAGTTTTACATATTACAATTAGCCGATCAAGTAGGTGTCTAGAAAGGTGTCAACGGGGTTACGCCCCTGGGAAAACGAGATTTACTTTAATTAGGTCCGTGCGAAAGCACGGGGAACCTCCCTCAAAGTACCGGCACTGGCCTGGCTGAAAGATTGGCGAACTTGTAGGATGTAATTAATCCCGGCTAGTCTTTCCTTTTAGGGTTTGAAGGAAGATTTGACTAAAACAGTCGGAGACATCCTGATTAGATATATTAATAACCAATCTAATCTTGCAAGAGCATACGCTGAGTGTTTTCTTCTCTCTCTCTCCAGGTAGCGACCATGTCACACCTTAATCAAGATAATAATACGGATGTATTAACTGAACCCGCTTATTATACTGCGCTAGGAAACGTTGGTCCCGCTCCAACTTATAAATGTTATAAGACTGAGCAGGAAATAGAGGATTACCAGAATTCCCGTGCCGCCCAAAACGAAGAAAGTACATATTGATGCATCTTCTTCGGGTGTGTTCATTACCGAGAACTGTTTCTCAGTATCCTTTACATCTTGGGTATGAGATACCGGATCAGGATCCCGCAAATGTAATTTGTTACATGGCCTACAGATAGGTAGAGAACTGAGAATGGGTGATAAGTTTCAAGAGTTGGAAATGATGCAAGTGTTGCAGCCAAGTCTGTTGGCAGTTATCACCCTGTATTACCAAAATACGTTGATTCTGAATGACTGTTATTAGATACCGAACCTGATATACAATATCATATCAGTCTCTTTATTAGTAAAGAAGGATATAATTTTGTATTGTTGGATATTGTTTTGAACATTTCATATATCAAGAGTTGATCGGTTCAGGCACGTTATCTAAAAGCATAGACGTTCTAAATAAAACTACAGTTCTTAATGTACAGAACACACACAAGAGGAAGAGTTCAGAAATGAACGAATCCTTCTTGAGGCATTGTAGACTAGGTCATATCAATACGACCTGACTAGCTGAAGTTACATAAAGATGCATATTTAAATTAGTTTGAATTTACATCTTGTGAAACTTACCGGTCATGTCACAAAGATAAGATGACCATAGCTCCGTTTATTGGAAACGGAGAAAGAGTTACTGAACTCTTGGGATTGATACATGCTGATGTATGAAAGTCCCATGTCTACATATGCCAGGACCGGTTCTTTATACTTCATTACATTCACAGATGATCTCTCAAGATTCAGACATATGTTCCTGTTGAAACACAAGTCCGAAGCTTTTAAGATATTCACAGAATATAAGTTAGAAGTAGAGAACCAAAAACGAGTATAAGTATTATGTCCTTTGATGTGATCAAGGAGGAGAATACTTGAGCACGGAATTCCTGGACTATTCTAAAGGAGAATGAGATTCTCTCTCAGCATTACTCCTCTGTATACACCACAGCACGTCGGTGTATCGGGGCGGAGCAATCACACCCTATGTGATATGGTGTGCTCTATGATGAGTACTACTGAGTTGCCTATTTTCTTTTGGGGTTATGCACTTTAGAAGTTGCACACCTATTGAATAGGGTTCCAACCAAATCAGATGCCTACCACTCCATATGTGATATGGTATGGGAAGAGCCCATCTCTTAAGAAAGTTAAGATTTAGGGTTGTCCGGCCTATGTCAAAAGCATATTCCGGACAAGCTCGAGGCAATGTCAGTTCTGTGGATGTTTGTTGGATATCCCAAGCATTCGCAAGGGAATATATTCTACCAAACTGAGGAACAAAACATGTTTTTTCAGCATGCCACCTTTAGGAAAGGGAATTTCTTGTGAAAAAATTAGTGGTCATAAGGTAGAACTGGAAGTAGTTCCAGCTAAAACAAACTGCAGCTGATGATTTGGTAGAACCGAAGGATTCAATAGTTTCCAACGAACCTCAGCCTCTCCGCCGATCTGGTAGGGTTCCTCATCCACCTGAGAGATACTTCGGTTTCTCTATGACAGTGGGAGCGAGGATTGCATCATGAGATGATGACCCAACTAGTTTCGAGCAGGCCATCAGGAGTGGGGACTCTGTGAGAATGGCTGGATGCTATGCGATCTGAGATAGAATCCATATACACCAACAAAGTATGGACTTTGGTTGCTTTATCTGAAGGGTTAAATCCCCATCAGGAGCAAGTATATCTTGAGAAGATTACATGGTGTACATGGAAAAGTTGAGACTTTCAAAGCTATGCTTAAGTCCATCTAGATCCTACTTACCACTGCTACATACCATGACTACGATATCTGGCGGTTGGGTGTCATGACTGCTTTTCTAAATAGTGATTTGGAAGAGAGCGTCTATAAGTACACAGCCAGAGGGCTTCGTAGACAGTGGGAGCAGCGGAAACGTGTGCAAGATGTTTTATAGGATAAATCAGGCATCGCGGAGTTGGAACGTCTGTTTTGATGAAGTAGTCAAAGAGTTTGACTTCATCAAAATGGTAGATGAACCGAGTATATACAAAAAGGTAGTAGGGAGTAATGTGGTGATATTCATATAGTACGTGGATGACATACTCTTGATAGGGAAGGAGTTTCCTATGGTACGCTCGGTCAAATCTCCTCTTATTACAAGGATTCTCCATATAGGATCAAGGTGATACCTCCTAAATCCAGGGTTATGGATCTATGAGATAGATATAATTGGATGTTAGGATTCTCACTAGTTGTAGTGAGATGGTATCAATCGATCCTGGGGAGAATCACTGGAAAGGTTCCAGGGTGATAAGAACAACAGAATGTCAGTCACAGGCATTGTCTTTACCCTCATAGGAAAGACGGTATGTTGGAAGAGTTCCAAGCTAGATACCGTGACTTACTAGACGATTAAAGGCAAGATACATCGTGACCAAGGATGCTACCAAAGAGGCAGTCTGGATATATATGAGTTCATGAGATGAATTTCGTTCCTACCATTGTGTGACAATGGAGTTGTGGCTTAGGTCTAGGAACCCCTGTCCCATCTGTGATCCAGACATATTCTTAGGCAGTATAACCTGATCATGGAGATGGTTGATCTCCAGGGAGATCAAGGTTAGGAGAGTAGACTCAGAGGAAAACAGCGCGGATCCACTCACAAAGGCCTATTTTCCAGTAGAGACTTTTATGGGATGGTTGAGTATGAGAAATTTCAAACACAGCTGATTGTTAGGTATGAGATACCACAACAGATGGCCCTAGTGCAAATGGGAGATTGTTAGTTATATGTGTGCCCTAGAGGCCATTACTTTATATACGATGTATATTGTAGTGGATGCTTGGACATATATAGGAAGGATTTTCTTGCTCGACATGATAGTATGCTATCTGGTTGCACTTTATCTTAACATGTACTCTGATTGTCTCTATGTTTCATGTTGATAAAGCCCTTAGGATGAGTACTTGACTACCAGGACTATGATGCAGATCATACTAGTGAGGACAGTGTAGTCGCTAAGTACATCCTTTAAATGTTCCTAGTCGTGGGAGTACCGAGACAGGGCGTCGATACTCCATAGTAGACTGGTGTATGCGCTTCTTGACCCATATGATAGGCGATGGATGATCCCATATCCATTGGTGTTTGACATTAGAGAACGTATATAGGTGCTCAGTAGAGACTGGGTTCACTGGACGGACTCGTCGAGAACTCCCAGATGGTATTATACCTCACGTTAGATGGCAGTTCTCTGGTGACACTGGTATAAGTTAGTCTGTAGACACGAGATCGTCATAGAGTCTTGTGTGATTCCCACTGTGCTTTGATTTCCAACATACCACGTTCAAGAGGGCGTGCAAAACGGTGGCTTTTAGGTACAGTCCCGAATCACATGGAGGTAATGAGCGATAGGAGGGGTTTCGTCTCTCCCGGTAAAGGGAGTTGATGTTACGCTGTGTTCGATTGGCTATAACTGGAAATCCCTGGCCAGGGCTGTAGAGATTTACTGGTAAGTGTTATCAGTAGTTTCTCGAACTGTTATGGACCTCGTATCGACACGAATTATCAAGCTACTGGGGTCTGACGTTTACCACCCCTAGGCGAGATATGCGACATATCAGACGAAGAGACCGGACTGTACGGGAATGTTACTGATTGGATTCGCGGGAGAATGTACAGGCTTCCTTGTTGATCTTCTGATCACTCAATACCTGGGTGGCTGTTACGTTTAGCTGACCGCTTGCAGCTTGTGGGTGTTTCATATGATCATCACCTACTGCCGACGTATTGACGATTCTTTACAGTCCTACAAAGAGGTTTCCTGGCTCAGGCAAAACGGAGTAGGAGCACATATGTGATATGTGCGGGACCGAGAATAATACGAGTATATGATACCGTATTAGATTCTCGCGATATGAGATATCGGCCGGGTATATGTGATATAGCCGGGTCATCGGATCAAGTGTTGATTCGATGAACTGATACAGATTATATTAGTCGGTTATTTGTGAAATAGCCGGATTATCGGATCAAGTGTTGATTTGATAATTTAATGTAAAATTATATATTTGATATATTACATTACATTAACTAATATAATCTCACTTAATGATTCTTTTTCTCACATGGATAATACATTGATATATATGCGATATATGTTAATTGTATTATTTTCTTTTGTTACTATATATATTATATATATGATATATTATATTGTAACATGTTAGGGTTAAAATTGCAACTAAGGTTTTGAGAATAAAACATGTTAGGGTTTGGATTAGGGTTAATGCTTGGATAAGCTTTGTGGAAGCTTCTTGAAGCTTTGAATTTAGTCTTCATCCTTTGATATTTTGTGAAGATATTTGTTAACCCAACCCAAACCTCATCCCATGGTTTATTCTCTAGAAGGGTTAAGGATGTGATCTTTAACCCATGGTTGCAATCTAACCACACACGATAATTCATTATTCATCATAAATGAAATTCTTCTTCCTCCTCCTCTTGAAAAAAGCTTTCTAGCTTTTTGTGATGTGATGAAATAAAGTAAGAAATTGAAAACAAAAGAGAGCAAAATTCCTACTTCATCTTCCTCATCTATTCTAGCCACTTAGATTAGGGTGTTTGCTTTGCCAATACTTGATTAGTGAAGCAAGAGCTTGGGTTTGAGATTCTTCAAGGTAGATCATCTTAGTTGTTGAAGATTGGAAGCAAGCTTGCATCTTTCTCTTCATCGAGCCTCTCTAGAGTCCAGGTACATGATGATCGCGGCGAAGGGACCTCAATACGGAGCTTATGAAGCGAAGGAACGGACTACAAAAGCTGTAATCCCAAACTCTTAGAAGTAAAGTTGTTTAATTGCTATGTTAACCCTAAGTCACTAGTTAAGATCTCGGTTAGGGTTTGTTTAGCACCCCAAAATTTTTAAAGTAGCGTGATTGATGCTTTCCAAAACCTTGCTAAGGTGCTAAGCTAACCCTAAAAAAACCACTGTTTTGCACATTCTCTTGAACGTGGTAAGGTGGAAATCAAAGCACGGTGGGAATCACACAAGACTCTATGACGATCTCGGGTCGACAGACTAACCTGTACCAGTATTACCAGAGAACTGCCATCTGACGTGAGGTATAATACCATCTGGGAGTTCTCGACGATTCCGTCCAGTGTACCCCGTCTCCACTGAGCACCCGTATACCATCTCTGATGTCAAACATCAATGGATATGTGATCATCCATCGCCCATCTATATGGGTCGAGAAGCTGTACGCTAGTCTACTCTGGTATATCGATGCCCTGTCTCGATACACCCACTACTATGGACATTAAAAGATGTACTCACGGACTACCTTTGTCCCACTAGTATGATCCACATCATAATCCAGGTGCTCAAGTGCACATTAAGGGCTTTATCAACATGTAACAGAGAGACAATCAGTGTACATGTTAAGATAAAGAGTAACCAGATAGCATACTATCATGTCGAGCAAGATAGTCCTCCCTATGTATGTCCAAGCATCCACTATAATATACATCATATGTACAATAATGGCCTCTAGAGCATACATATAACTAACATGAGGGAGGTTCCCCGTGCTTTCGCACGGACCTAATTAAAATAAACCTCGTTTTCCCAGAGGCGTAACCCCGTTAACACCTTTCTAGACACCTACTTGATCGGCTAATTGTAATGTGTAAAAATATCCCAGGAGTAACACTTACTCGCAGTGGGTATCGGGATATAACTATCTCATAGAAGGTATGCAATCTCATTGCAAATTTCAACACTTGAAATTCCCGATAATATTTTGCCCCTAGTGTCCTATGACCTTGACGAAAGCTAAAAATCCATAGTCCGCTAATCAAGTTCAACCCGTACATTTCATTATTGAATTAAACCCACCTGCACGACCCTTGACGAAAGCGAATAAAGTTGTACGAATACCCTAATCCAATCGCATCATATGCAGCAGATAAGCAGCCAATAGCTACCGTACACTACGCCTTGATGAAAAATAACAAACGTAGCACGAATACTAAATACTACTTATCTGAAATGACGGAGGGCTACGACAGGTTTTTAAGAAAATCCTTTACGTAATGAACTTGATGTCGTTGTAGAATTGAGTGATTTTGAAAAGGAGTGTTTTTAGGCTTTTGCTAGTTTTGCTAAAGAGGTCACTCCCGGTGAAGGAATCTCGGCTCTTTCCTCTTCGAATGAGGTGCTGGATATTTCACAAATACCACTATGCAAAGCATGAACTAATAAAGCAATCAAAAGACAAAACAGAGTGGGTTGTAGCATCTTCTAGTTTCGCTAAAGAGGTCACTCCCGGTGAAGGGATCTCGGCTCTTTCCTTATCGAATAAGGTGCTGGATATTCTATAAGGAATACCGCTATGCAAAGCAAGAACTTGAGCTACCAGTTTGTAAAACAAGATTCCACAACATCTTTAGGTTTCTTTTATTTCATTAATCTCATTAATGAAGTCCCATAAATTATTCTTCCTAAGTATCACAGAAGAAACGAAAGTAACAATATTTATTATATATCATATATATAATATAAGAATTCGTCTCAGAATATCAAGTGATCACATCACAGAATATCAGCTGCAGAAGAACACATATGGAATATTGGATATACTAGGAATTCCGCGTTTTAAATTAAGCCAGTAAAAAATACGGATTCCACGGTCGCGATGAATAGCCAAACCCACATCCCTAGACCCCTACGAGAGCGGCAAGCAACCCTACCAATTCTAGAGTTAGGAGACCCGATCTCGACTCCTCGAGATGGTCTCCTACTGGACCCTAGAACCCGGTTACTTGTGCTCCTCTCCTTGGGTCTATCCTAATGCGGAAAAGAAAATAATATACATAAATGGTGAGATCATCCTCAACCCGGAAGTGCCCCAATAAAAGAATATTACATACAAGTTTTTACATAAATGAAAATGAAAAACTCTCATCTCACATAAAAAAAACCACGTCTATTCAAAACACGACGATCCAATATAACATATCACAGCAACACATAACATCATATGTCATCAACGTAAGTAAATATGCGTATCCCAATTATAGATGACATATAGCAACGAAACTGACGATACACCACATATTACACTTACGGTCGCAGAAAAGAAAGTGAAAAACTACAAAAATTGGAATCCGCAACCACCTTAGACATCATAAACCCAATGTATCACATACTTCGGATTTCATGCCTAACCAAATGAATTCCTTAGACATCACATCCCTAACAATTATAAACCACACATTTTAGTCTCGATATTGAAAACACTTTCCAATAACCAGTCGGGTAATTCAACAAGATTCCCGATAACCTGATCGAATGCTCGTCGGAAACATTAGTAGACGGCCGCACCCCCGATGCCGTCGACGAAGTGCACTAAGGCGGAACACCGCGGCCGCGAGCTCCCAAACGGATGCTTTTGGCAACGGGGTTGTTCATCACAGAAAACTGTATTTAATACCGCTCATTCTTTATCTATTTTGTTATATATCGGTACTATTAACCGGTGTTTGCTCAGTAATACAGATTACAGGTGTCTGTGACAAAATAATAGAAATACATCCAGAATGACAGATATTACATTTGAGAGCCGACATTGCAATCATAACGGAGAACCGACCGATATCCTAAGAGTTATTTTGCAAATAAAATGTGTGCACATACTTTTGGTCCAACACAATACATGTTGCACACAACTCTTGGACCATGGACCATGATGGAGCAGCCATGAATCATGGTGCAAGTGGCATAGAGGTGATGTGCATTAATGGTGCATTCAATGCATAAAGATGTGATGTGATTTGTATCTTCTTATTTCCCTCCAAACCCTGGGTGCATCCAGAGCCTTCACTGAGAAAACAAACTACACTAAAGTCATACCGGGGACAAGAAAAGACCACCGCTGCAATATGGGACCCACTCCTCGGGTTTTGGCCGACCCCCTCCTTGCAAATTCCGGCCAGGCCGGCCCCACCACCTCATGTGGGCCCCACTCTTCTACTGGCCCCTCCTTGCTGCCTTTTCATCATTTTGTTATTGTTTATTTATTCAGTTTTGGAGCCTATAAATACAGACCAAAGGCATAAGGAATGGGTACTCTTGGATTTAGTTTTTATAACAAAACTCTTGTAAGTTGTTAGCTTGATTTCCTTTGTAATTCTTGAGCTCTTGCCCCTTTGCCTTGACCTTGCAACTTCTTCAATGAACTTGCAAGCTTAAGGTTTAGGATCTTGACTTCAAGATTAGTGTAACCTGTTTGTGATTCAATAAAGAGTTCACATTTTTATTCATGTCTTGTTCTATGTTTTCATATTTAAATTTGTGAAATTCTTGCTTTACTTTGATCTTGCAACCTCTTAAGTGAGCTTGCAACCTTAAAGTTTAGTGTTTGAATTTCACACTTCACCCGGCCTACGAACACTTGGAGATATTCACATTCGGATTCATCGGTTCTCTTTTTATCTTTCTCTTCTTATATTTTTATGTTCCTCACTCTTTTCTCGTTTCTTTACATTTATTTTGTAAATATGAGTGAGTAGCCACTTTACTTGTTAAGGGTGGAAAACGGTTAGATTGTATTTGAAGATGTTCTTTGCTAAAATCTTAAAAACCTTAAACCTTGCAATTGAAACTCCGTGCAAATCACTCGCAATTCCGCTCCATTAGGCATCCTATCCTACCACGATAGCGATGATTCCTAATCGTGACCGGATTGCTAGTAATTTGCCGAAGACTAAAATCAAGAGATAACAACGGAAGGACAAGGGACAAGGAAGACGGATTTAGCGAAATGCCGCAAATACCGTATTTCAAGTTCCCTAATCCACATTGTTACCTAATGCTTTAGTATCAAAACCAAAGTTGGGGCTATAAGGAATCGGCAAACATCACCTTCATGCAATCTAACCTATTACTACCTTTAACAAGTCTCTTTTTATACATTTCCTTGTTACGACAATTAGTTTAAGCAACATGTCAAAATATGTTGTTAACTCGTTAAAACAAGCGTAAAAACAAGCGTAAAAACTTACCATCTCCCTGCGGACGACCGGTACTCATCGCGGCTCGCTAATAGCGACACCGTTTTGATTGCAGTAATTTCTAAACTCTTTCTAAAATACGGCACGGCAAAGGAAGATTGTGGGCATTCGGTTGTTTATCTAAACATGACTTTTGTGGTGCCTAGGCTAGACAAGTGAGGAGGTAATTTTAAAAGGCCCGTCTCACAGTGATTCATGAGCGGAACCCTCCTTACCTCACTTGTGCTTACCTGGCCACAACTGGCTGTGAAGAGGCGATTTGAGGATTATCTCACAGTTTGTCGCTTTGGAACAGTTAGGAGAAGGTCTAGTAGACTTAGAGGACCCTAGTCTAGGTGTTGATTGTGCATTTGTGACTATGCATTTGTGATTGTGTTTGTTGAACTATCTTGTCATTTTTTCCACTCTTTTGAAACAAACACAAATCTGCCATTTTTACCACCATCACCAAATTTTTTCTCGTTTTCATCTTCTTACCCTCACATTCTACGCTTTGACTACACTAAACTCGTTTAGTGTATGTCCGCTTGGACTAAGGACCCAAGTGCCCTCTTAGTCCGTGTTTCGTTAGTCCCTACGGACTACGCGATCGACACCGCGGTCAAAACTCCTTCCACTCCTCTTTCACCCCCTACCTTTGTCGGCCAACTCCGACGTTGACCGGGATTCTGTTCTTACATCTTCACCTTCACCATCACCAAATTCTTCTTCTGCGATGTCAGGATTTAATCCTAACATCACCTTACCTCCTCCGGGAATAATTCCACCTCCGTTAGGTGCGAATAACCCGCGACCTTCTCTTGTTGAAGCGCCACAGCGAATTGCGCTCCAAGATCGATTCTATCCTACTCGCGCTGCACTCCCTACCTGTCTTTCCTTTCCACCAGCCAATGGGGATAATTTTGAAATTAAGCCCCACTTCATTAACATGCTTCCGAAATTTCATGGGCTTGAATCTGAAGATGCCTATATCTTCATCAACAAGTTCTAGAATGTTTGTGCTATGATGAAAACGACCCAGCTGTCAGACGATACTATACGGCTACGAGTCATTCCATTCACTTTGTGCGATCTTACTGAAAAGTGGTTGTATAGCACTGCTTCCCACTCCATAACCAGTTGGGACGATTTTGTGAAAGCGTTTCTCAAGAAATTCTATCCAAATCACAAAACCGTGAGGATCCGTAACGAAATCAACCAATTTTCCCAGCTTCCTACTGAACCTTTTTGGAAGTGCTTTGACCGATATAAAGACCTTCTTGTTCAGTGCCCTCATCACGGTATTTAGAGATGGCAACTTTGCCAAACTTTATACGTGGGCCTGAATCCAGCAACTAAGTAGTTGTTGGAAACCATTTGTCAAGGCCACTTCCTATCAAAATCTGACGAGGAAGCATGGCAATTCTTCGACGACCTTGCGGAACAAACGCTTCAATGGGAGAGCACCAGACCAAGTACTTCTTCTTCTTCCTCTACTTCTACTGGTCAGTCTAGGGTAGGCATTCACCAACTCGATGTCTCTATTGCAATGAAAGCCGAAATGGCTGCAATAACGAAAAAACTTGAAGCGATAGAAAGCAAATTTTCATCTCCTGCTCCTGCCCCTGTTCTTCCCCTTCGTACCATTTGTGCTTGTTGTTCCGATCCATCTCACCTAACCGAAGTGTGTCCTTACAATCCACCATCTCAAGGACAGGATCAGGTTAATGCTGCATTTCAGCAAAGACCAAGAAATGATTCATACTCTTTCACGTACAACCCTGGATGGAGAAACCACCCTAACTTCGCATGGAGCAAGAATCAAAATCAGTTCCAAGGGCAGAACAATTTTCAAAGGGGGCCTCCTCAATAACAAGCACAACAACAGTATCAGCAGCCCTACCAATCCCAACCTTTTCAAAATGCGACGAACAATTTTGCGCCCAACAATTCCTTTCCTCAAAACAACTTTGTTCCGTCCAACAATGATAAGGTTTCCTCGCTAGAACGAAGTCTGGAGGCGTTCGTTAACCAATCGACACAATCCACCGCAAACATCCAGTCTTCTATTCATTCTTTGGTGCAGCACACTGCTGCACACGAGCAAAGCGTCAAGACCATCGAAGCCCAGATTGCACAGCTGAATGCGGCGTTAAGCGAGCGAGAAAATGGGAAGCTTCCATCCCAACCACTCCCAAATCCTGGCCACCCACATAATGTACATGTTGCTCTTGAACAACAGAACTATAATGTGAGTGCCGTGACTACATTGAGATCAGGAAGAATGCTGAACAACAACATCGGCACAACAATTGAGGATAACGACACCCCGGCCGTTTCGTCTCCGTCTTCTCCTTCCTCATCTTCTGAGCCTATTCTTCATTCTTCAAAAGGATCTTCTTCTTCTTCTGCTCTGAACAGACTCACATCTCACTCCACGAAAACTCCGGCTCTGGGATCCGTTCCAACTCCACAATCTCCTCCACAAACATTGGACTCAACCAATTTCAAAAACGTTCCATTTCCAAACCGGTTGAGGTCCAATAAACAAAATCCACAAATGGAGAATATTCTGGAGTTGTTTAAGCAGGTTAACATCAACATTCCCCTTTTAGATGCTGTCCAACAAGTCCCTTCCTACGTAAAAATCTTAAAGGATGATCAGTCGAAAATACTGCATCTTTAAACCGGCAATTTCCCTATCATTTGCACTCATCTAGAAGTGTTCGGCATTCATATAGCACATATTAGAAAAACAGTCGTAAAATATTAGATTGCATGTGTTAGACTTTAAAACCGGCACTATAAGGGAAATTGACTGTATTTCATAGCATCGCATCATTCTTGCATATCGCAACTTGTGTTTCGAAGTCTGTGCAGGAAATTACAGAAGATCGGTCAAAATTACATAACAGAGCTGCTAAAAGATACGCCAACTCAAGGATTTGAAATCTGGAAATGATCTAAAAGGCATTCAGAGATTCAACATATCAAAATGTACACTTGAAGTCATAACAAGTCAACAGAAGAAGTATGAAGCCCTAGCCCAGCCAAGTGGCCGCGGAAACGCGGCCGGAGCCGCCTTGCTCCGCGGTTCCGCGGCGGCGCTACCACGTCAGTCTCCCTCTCTGCTGCAGCCCTCTTCCCTCAGTATGTACACCTCAGCAATACACTGCAAATTCCAGAAAGATCCTGAACATTTTGCCAGATCAGCAAGCTCTAGGGTTCCTAACTAAACACCCCAAGCTTCCACAACAAGCTTGACCTAAACTACATTAGAGCCTAGAACCTTCTCCCTAATCTCCTAGCTTAGGATAGAAGCTAAGCCCTAACTAACTACTTCTATAAGCCTCTCCCTATAACAAACTTTTGGAGGAAAATTCAAAATCCGAGACCTAGGGCTTGGGAAACCTATAAAAAGACCCCAAGGCTCACTTGACAAAGGTTGTTCATTAGTTGTTCAATTTTTGGCTAATCTTTAGTTGCTCAATTCAATTGTTGTGGTTGTTCTTCATCTTCAACCCAACACCTACCACCTCCAAACCCTAACCCTAATCCCAATCAAGAAACTCCAAACTCAAGATCCTTTGAGTGCAAGCAAAGCAAGTCTTCAACGATCCTTTAGAAGCAAAGCCGGACTTCAACGGAGCATAAGATCCGAGCCGATCCACGACTCAAGGAGCCGAGCGACGCTAGAATCCACGATCAAAGTTCCTTCCTCTTGTAGTTCTTGAGAGTTGTAACTAGTTGTTGATATAATAAAGGTGAAGATTCTTTAAACTTGCTTACATTTCAATTCGAGCATTATGATTCGTATTCAATTCTTGAATGTATTCTTCGTGATGATGCTTGAGTAAAACTCCGCTCGTGGAGGAATCGAAACGATTGTAGAATGATGATGTTGACGAATCTTTAAATGTTTTCTTAAGTCTTATAACAATTGTAAATTCTTGGAAATTGAATGATCGATGATCTAGATCAATGCGAATGCGTTCTTGATTCCTTTCGCACGATCTAGAGATCAACGATCGATCATTCGATTTCTTAGAAGCTATCTAGTGAATGTGATTCATCGAAAGGACAAAGGATAGGATGAGGAACCCTAATTCTTCGCAAGATCCTTGATCCTCGATGAATCTACATCGATTTAGCATCAATTTGTTAATGGATAAGAAATCGTCATTTCGAATCTTCTTCACATCTACAATCTAATCGATTCCTACGAGCTTGACTTCAAATCTTGAAACCTAAATTGATTGGAATTCTATCGATACTTGATTCTTGATGTTTATCGCTTTCTTGATTCTTGATTAGATTAGATTGATTCTTGAAATTCATCAATATAAATCTTGAATCGGTTTTGCTTTTCTTTTCTATTAAATTTTCGATTCAAACAAAACAAAATACGAACGAATCGCACAATCCCTGTGGACGATCCGCACTCACTAATGCGCTACAAACCGACAACGTTATTGATTGCGGTCAAATATTTTTGGTTGTGATTTCATACTGGTTTCTAAATACCGACACAATCGGAAACGATCAATCAAATGGCGCCGTTGCCGGGGATCGCGCGCTAATTCGTTCTATATTTGAAATTTGAATTGAAAGATTTATTCCATTACAATTTTGAGATCAAAATTCGCGCAAAACACTAAACGATTTGGTGTGGTTTATTGCAAGGAAATCTGGAGCTTGCTGTGAAATTGGAAATTTTTTTGGAGAATTCCAGAGGACTCAGGGACTACACAGAAGCTCTCTGTGTAATTTTTGTGCAGAGAACATCACCGACGGCGGCGAAATCGCGGTAGGAGCCACCTATTACGGCGGTTCCGCGGCTAGGTGAAGGCCTCTCTATACAATTTTGCTCTCAGGTGATCTCTTACTTTCTTATCTCCTTCTCTGTCTGCTCCAAATAACAAATTTCTGCAGGCTTCTTTGCAAAAATCGCAGCGCCGCAAAAAGAAAAATTAAATTGTGCATGTTTTTGATTTTTGTGGTTGTTTGCATAATTAATACGGACATTAAGGGGCAAAGACCAAATCCAAATTAGGTGGGGAGTTCATTACCCTTCCTAAGCCCCAAAAATCGCAAAATTTGCATCCGCATTTACCCTCATTAACTAAAAGAAATCTAGAGATAACTCTAAGGACCGTCGCGCTCACTTAGGACAGAAGAAGGCCGTGGGTAATTCATTGCTTATCCGCGTTTCTTTTGTGGTGTCTAAGGCAAGTGTGTTGAAGGCTAGTAGTTACTTAATTAGGCCCATTACTTACGACTGGAGAACCTCCCACTTACCTGGCTACAGGAGAGACAAAGAGGCAGTGGAGGATTTATCCTGCGACTTGTCTTTTGGCAGTTAGGAGCGGTCTAGAGATTTGACCTAGGTGACCCCTAGAATTAGGGTTTTGTTTGTTGCATTTGTTGTGCTTGCATCATATTTTCAAAAATCTGTATCACTTTTCAAAACAAACACCGCATTCATTCATTCATTTCCCCTAATTATAAGTCACGCTGCCACTTATACTAACCCTTTTTAGTGCAAGATAGGCTGGACACGGGATTCTAGTGCCCGTTTAGTCCGCGTACCCTTTATCGACTCCGAAGTCGGTATTTCATCATTTACTTTTTCTTTACCCACCACCACACCCACACCGATGGATCCGTCTTCAACGAATTTCTTTACCACTAATCTGCCGCCGTCCGTTGGTGCGCAGAATCCACCCCGCATCTCTCTCCAAGAGAGGTGCTATCCATTGCGAGGTCCTCATTCGACCTGCTTATCCATTCCACCAGCCAACGGGGATAATTTTGAAATTAAACCGCAATACATCAACCTTTTACCAAAATTCCACGGACTCGAGACTGACGACGCATACATTTTCATCACCAAATTTGAAAACGTATGCGCAATGATGGGTAAGTCACAACTTTCAGTGGATGTTATGCGTCTATGACTTCTTCCATTTACTTTGTACGATATGGCCGAGAAGTGGCTATATAACACTACCGCACATTCCATTACGAATTGGGAAGAATTCGTTGCGGCATTCCTTAAGAAATTTTACCCAATGCAAAAGACAGCTCGAATCCGTAGCGAACTTAATCAATTCACGCAGCTTCCGACTGAACCATTTTCAAAATGCTTTGAACGATTCAAGGATCTTTTGGTTCAATGTCCTCATCACGGCATCCCGAGATGTGATCTTTGCCGAATCATATATGAGGGCATTAACCCAAACACTAAACAGAACCTTGAAAACATGTGTCAAGGCACCTTTATGACCAAGGATGATGGGGATGCTTGGAAATTTTTAGAAGAGTTCGCTGAAAAATCACTACAGTGGGAGAGTGGAACCCAATCATTGAATAGGGGTGGCGTACACCAAATAGATGTGTCCATAGGTGTTCGAGTAGAGATGACAGCAATGCAAAAGAAGCTCGAAGCTATGGAACACAAATTTTCAGCAGCCTCCCTAAACCCAATGTCGCTCCCCAATATGTGGTTGTTGTTCTGATCCTTTTCACTTAACGGAAGAATGTCCATTAAACTCTGCGTTTCAAGGTCATGAGCATACAAATACCGCATTTCAAAGACCTAGAAACGATCCATATCCTTCCACGTACAATCAGGGTTGGAGGAATCACCCGAATTTTGCTTGGAACCAACAACAATCTCAAAACACGGTTGCAGGCCAAAATAATTTTCAAAGGGCTCTTCCACCACAACAGCAACCACTTCAACTCACTCAACACCCCTACTAGTCATAAAATTTCCAAAACCAGGTCAACACTCCTGCACAGTCTAATCCTATGCAGATGACCGGTTCTGACGAATTCTCTCAATTCACTCAAACCATGAAATCACTTTTGTCAAATTTCATAGAGGTTTCGGCTGAGGTTAGATCTTCCGTCAGTGAGATAAAGAAAAACTCAGCGTCCCAAGCTGAGAGTATCAGATCGATGGAAGCTGAAATTGCACGACTTAAAGCCGAAATGAGTGCGAGAGAAAAAGGGAAACTTCCGTCTCAACCCCTACCGAATCCTGGGCATTACAATGTAAATGCCGTCACAACGTTGAGATCAGGAAGAGTACTGAATAACCATGTTGGGGAAGGAATTGATGATATTGAAAATCCTATCAATAACACCCCGGCTGAGACCTTTCCTCATACACACACTTCTACTTCTGATCCTTGTTCTTCTACCCCACCGCCTTCTCGCGAGCCTATTCTCCATTTTCCATTAGGCCCGACACCTCAGTATAGCCCTTCTAGTTCTCCACAGACGATCCCCACTCCTCTTTTGGGATCCCGTCTACCCCCACTTCCTTCTCCTATGATGGACCCAGCACTTATTGCTAAAGCTCCTTACCCGAATCGGTTAAGGGGTAACAAAGCGAGTCTACATATGGAGAAAATTATGGAAATGTTCAAATAGGTTAACATCAACATCCCTCTCCTAGATGCTATTAAACAAGTCCCCGCTTATGCGAAAATTCTTAAGGACTTGTGCACTAGGAAGAGGAAGACTCAAGTGCCGAAGAAGGTCTTCATGTCTAATAATATTAGCACTGCTTTTATCCCTCAGCTACCAAAGAAACGTAAGGACCCAGGATTTCCTACGATATCGATTTCTATTGGGGGTAAAAACATAAATCGTGCTCTTTTAGACCTTGGCGCAAGTGTTAACCTACTTCCATATTCTGTCTATGAGCAACTAGGGATTGGAGAGTTGAAACCCGCTCACTGTACTTTCCAAATGGCAGACCGTTCAATCACCAAACCAAGGGGTGAACTAGAGGATGTGTTGATAAAGGTCGGGGAATTTGTATTCCCTGTAGACTTCATTGTACTCGATACACAACCTGTAGCAAACCCCCGGGACCAAATTCCGGTGATTTTGGGTCGACCTTTCCTTGCCACTTCCAACGCTGTTATTAACTGTAGAAATGGTTCAATGAACATATCATTTGGAAATATGACCATTGAACTAAACATCTACAAGGTTGGAAGTCAGCCATCAGAACCCTCTGCTCATATTCTTGATGTGTGCTCTGTCCACGAGATCGCTCCCGAAAGTTGTGGAGCTGAGGAACTTTGCTTTACAGATCTCGACGACACTATCATATCACTGTTTGATCTCACACATGATCTTAGTGAGGACACTTTTCCTACACTTGAGTCTGACACTCCTGACTTTTCACCACCCGAGTCTGTATCTTTCACAGGCTATGAGCTTCTTTGCGACTCCAAAAATCACTCGATGATCCCACCTTCTATTATTTCTCCGCCTGTATTAGATCTCAAAATTTTACCTTCTCATCTTAAATATGCTTATTTAGGTGAGAATGAGTCTTTACCGGTTATCATATCTGCTTCTCTAGCATCAGAGCAAGAGAATGCACTTTTATCGGTATTGAGATCTAATAGAGAGGCGTTTGGTTGGACTATGGCGGACATCAAAGGGATTAGTCCCTTGATTGTAGAACATCATACACATGTGATGGATGATGCCAGACCAACCAGAGAACCACAGAGACGGTTAAACCCCGTCATGAAGGAAGCGGTGATGAAAGAGATCATCAAATGCCTTGATAATGGTATTATATACCCAATCTCCGATAGCCAATGGGTGAGTCCTATACATGTCGTCCCTAAGAAATCTGGCATCACTGTTATTACCAATGAGGCAAATGAGTTGATTCAGACACGCGCCCAAACTGGGTGGCGTGTATGTATTGATTACAGAAAACTCAATGATGCCACGAGGAAAGACCACTTTCCTCTACCTTTCATTGATCAAATGCTGGAACGCTTAGCAGGACGAGAGTATTATTGCTTTATGGACATATACTCTGGCTATAATCAGGTCCCCATCGCCAAAAAGGATCAAGATAAAACCACTTTTACTTGTCCTTTTTGTACCTTTGCTTACAGACGCATGCCCTTTGGATTATGCAATGCTCCCGCTACCTTTCAGCGGTGTATGATGGGGATATTCTCTGATATGGTAGAGAATTTTCTGGAGATCTTTATGGACGATTTCTCGATTTTTGGAGACTTTTTTTCTGATTGCCTAGCGAATCTTGACGCAGTTCTTACTCGTTGCAAAGAGAAGAACTTGACTTTGAATTGGGAAAAATGCCATTTCATGGTCCAAGAGGGAATTGTGCTTGGACATGTTATTTCACAGAAATGCATTGAGGTTGACAGAGCTAAGATAGATGTCATTCAAAACTTTCCTCATCCCAAAAGCGTCAAAGATATTCGATCTTTCCTTGGTCATGCGGGCTTTTATAGGAGATTCTTTAAGGATTTTAGCAAAATTTCTAGATCTTTAACTCTTCTCTTGGCCAAGGATACGACCTTCCCCTTTGACTCGGATTGTGAGGCAGCTTTCGACTCACTCAAACACTCCCTCACTTCAGCCCCCGTACTTTCGTCTCCAAATTGGGACTACCCCTTTGAGCTGATGTGCGACGCATCCGACTTTGCAGTAGGTGCAGTCTTAGGACAGCACATTGAAAAGATGCCACACGTGATATATTATGCGAGTAAGACCCTGAATGATGCTCAAATCAATTATACAACTACCGAAAAAGAACTTTTGGCAGTTGTATTTCCATTAGAAAAAATCAGGTCTTACTTGATTGGCTCACCTATAGTTGTGTACACTGACCATTCCACTTTAAAACATCTTCTGGCGAAGAAAGATGCAAAAGGTCGGCTAATACGTTGGATCCTTCTATTACAAGAATTTGATCTTGTTACCAAAGATAAGAAAGGATGTGAAAACATAGTAGCTGACCATCTGTAACACCCGAGCCCAATGCTACTATTTCTGCAACTGGTTGAGTGTTTGACATTGCTCATTTCATTTATCTTGCTTGTGTGGGTCTTACTGTAAAATTTTAACTGGCTAAGTCATTTCTGCAGATAACAAATTTTAGCACCTAAAATGGAATTAAAAATATCTATCTTGGCCTACTCGTCACCCCTAGCCGCGTGGTAGCGTCTGTGCGTCGAGTTCTCTTTCCGTTCGGTGAAACGGGCGAGTTTGGACGGCTACGCGCGCGTGCAAGTGTCCGACTTGGGGGCATGCTTTTTAATCCTAAAACACTTCATTTTAAAATTTGGAACCCGCTTAAAATCCTATTATTTGAATTTCGAATTTTTTGACCCAACCCGGGCGCGATTTGGAAATGTTTCATTTAGCGCCAAAATCCTAAATTAATATAAGATTTAAACCATATAATATTTTAGTTTATACGCTTATCCTTTACTGATAAATCAAATCTCTTAAATATTCTAAAATTCTGAAATCTTTCTGGCCAATCACGAGGCTTTGCTTAAACCTCGTGGGCCCCCTCCTTTAATCCCTCTCTCTTTCTCTCTCTCTCTCTAATTTTCCCTATCTCTCTCTCTCTCTATCCCCTATATATATCCTCGTCTTCTTCAATTATTTTTCCAGAACCCTTCACGAGACTACCCCACGCGAGAACCCTAGCCGCCGCCTCTTCCGTCGCCACCGGAGCCCCAACGCCGGCGCTAGCACCGCCGGGATCCTTGCCTCCTCAGCCTCGACACATCCTTCCTCCTCTCCCCACGTCCCCGTGCACCTACGCCATAGCCGCCCACCTGTACCCATCGCAGCTCGCCCGTCGCCGCCGCAACTCATCGCCGACGACACCAGCACCTTCACCTTCGCCCCTCTTTCCGACCTCGACATCCCCTCCTGCTCCGGTGTGCCCGGCGCCGTAACAGGGACCCCACAGCAACCCCCGCACCTTCTCTGGTTGGCCGGAAACGCCGCCGTTGACCCTCGTCGTCGTCACCTGCGCCACCACCGACCACCTCCTCTTCACCCGCGCACCAGACCCGACCACTTCCTCTCCCTCCTCACCGTCTTTCCTCCTCCAGCACCCGCAGCTTAGTCTGCCGCTTGCAGCTCCCTCGCCGCCGCCCCATCGCCGTCGACCCCGTCGCTGTCGCAACCTTTGCAATCCCAGTAAGCTTCCCTTCATCTTCCTCCTTCCTTTTCCCCCTCTGGTTTGTCTTTGGCTGTACATAGGGTTTCTAAACTTTTATCGCTGTTTTGCATCTCGCCGGAATCCGGCCGTGCCGACGACTTGACCCGACATTCCAGCGAGGTACCCCGATCCGCGTGGTGCCACTGTTCGTTGTTTGGGTTCGATCCGTGAACCGTGCGTCCGTCGCGTATTTCTCCGCCGACGTTACGTCCGTTTTCCCGGTTCGCGAACCGTCGAGGCAAGTATCACTTGCTACATGCTTTACTATACAATTATATATATGTTGACTCATTAAACCAGCAAAACTCAACTCGGTATGGATATTTTCTCATTGGGTCGCAATATGACATATATCATGATACAGTTAACCTAAAATTACATTTTGCCACTTTAACCCTAATAACGAAGTTTACCGGTTAATCATATTTTACCGTTTGAAGGATGATAGCCTTTACACATGTAGCTCTATTACATTCTGATATTGAGATAACGCTATTGCACCATCATGTGATCTATTGCACCGCAAGGGGTGCTTGAAACCTGCTAATATGATAAAACGGCTTTACTACACTAATGCACTATTGTGATTAAATGAACTGCTTATTGTTGTTTAATTTATTGCTTATTTCCTGCTGATTAATCCCCTGTTCGAATATATACCTGTTGTGAGCACACCCACGATATCGTTACGTCTTGACCTGACTTTGCTACACATGATATATACCGATGCACCTGACATGGTACCCTTTACTATCGACTTGACCTGTTGTACCATGACTTGACCTGTTACCGGATCTCATGCCTAATGCCAACAAACCTGACATGGAGTCCTCATGGACCATTCCTGTTGTCTATCCAGACAAACCTGACCTGTTACCTGATCCTGTGTTGGCATTAGTCCTTGACTACTGAATACCTGACCTGACACATATAACCTGGGGGTATGGGGAAATCAAAAGGGTAATCTAAAGTGTAACTTAAAAGGGTATCACTTGATCCGTAGTCCCGTGGGATAACGGGATAGAGCCATTCGTGACTCTTACATTTTCCTGATCCGTGGTCCCGGAGGGCAACGGGACAGAACCATTATTGGTTCCCATCTTCCTGATCCGTGGTCCCGGGGGGTAACGGGACATATCCTTTGAGTTACATGGAGGATTACTCGAATTGATTTCAAAGACTTTAGGATAGAAAACCCGATAAAACAGTTTAGCTACCCACTACACACTACCCTGCACTGCTTATTTCATACTATTGCTTCATTCATGTTCATTTCTGCATTGCCTATTACACTGTTCACATTATATTGTTGGTTGACATGACGCGCTGACGTCTGGGTTTTGCATGGCCCAGATTCTTTACCACTGTCGCTGTCCGAGCAGGAGTACTTCAGCCAGCAGGCTGAGTTGTGAGTTCTGTAGTGGTTAGTTTTATTTCCCGTATTTTATTTCCAGATGTGAGCCCGCATTATGGGACATACTTTTCTATTATTGTATTGGATCATTTGCTTCCGCATTTATTTATTATTGACTCTCGTTATTCTGGATTTGGACATGTGTTGGATAGTTTTATCTTGTTCTTGATATCTCTACAGCCGTAATGTGACTGTGGATGGATACTTCCTACCCACAGGTAGCATGGTTGGCTATGTCACGTGCCCAATCTTGCGTACTCTGGGAAGCGGGGCGTGACATGGTTCTTTTGGTATCAGAGCATGGGTTAGTGGGGTTGATTCTTTTGTAGTTGGGTATTGTACCCGATACACGAATCAGAATACCCGTGCTTAGGAAACATGTCCTACCACCTTGACCGTGTACCATTATTGAATCACATTCTTCCTGATTATATCGACGTGCAAACTTACTTTGCATGTCGACTCGAAAACCTGGTTTCTTGTTATCTCTAGGACTTAGGCGACTTGGGTGGAGTTAAGTAATTGTGGCTATGATACCGTGGCATAGTTACAATGCGGTACTCTATTTAAGTATCTTGGAGTTCTAGCCTTGATTTATATATTGAATCTATCATCATGCTAATGTTGGGTGTTTTGATTTCAGGAATATGGCAGATAAGAATTTCAAGACGTATCAGAGGCGCGTGGATGAAGCCGCCATGTTGGGAGTGATACGTGGAATGTTGGAAAATCAGAAGAGGCATACTGAGCTGATCCAGCAGCAAGCAGATTCATTTCAGGAGGGTTTGCAGGCCATTCGGCAGTCTGTAAACAACGCTGGAGCTAAACCAGTTGACCGGGTAGGGACCGTGGCAGATTTCAGACGTTTGGGTCCTACTACTTTCACTGGTCTGGAGGAGCCGTTGCCAGCTGAGCAGTGGCTAGTTGACACTGAGAATTTGCTGATTGCGGCACAGATCCCAGAGGACAAAAGAGTTGATATGGTGCGCATTCAGCTAGTGGATTACGCCCGAGAGTGGTGGCTTGTGGAGGAGACCCGCTTGCCCAAACCGATCTAATGGGCGGATTTTTCTAAGAGTTTCCTGGAGAAATTCTTCCCGCGGACTGCACGGGAGGAAATGGAAGAGAAATTTATTGGGCTGAGGCAAAATGGAGCACCCGTGGATGTGCATGCAGCGGAATGGACGAGACTCAGCAGATTCGCTGGACCTTTAGTTGCCAACGATGCAGACAGGGCACGGAGGTTCATGCGCAGTTTGGATGTGGACATCCAGAGGCAGATTGTCTCCCTGGGTTTGACCACTTTCTCACAGGTTCTTACGGCAGCCCGGGAGCAACAGAGTTTATCGGGAATGAAAGGGAACCTGCAGCAGACAGCAGTTGCGGCCAGGAAGCCCGCATTCGTACCTAACCGAGATCATGGGCGCAGAGGTATTCCAGTGGACCGTCGTGGTGTAGCACCCATGAAAAAGCCTGTGGTCGTTGATCGAAGAAAGAGCGTGATTTGTGACTACTGCCGTTTACCTGGGCACATGCAGAAGGATTGTCGAAGGAAGCTGGGACTTTGTTTGGTTTGTGGAGCGGCCGATCACACAGTTGGTGCCTGTCCGTCGAAGCTTCGCACGAGAGATGGTATACAGAAGCCTCCGTAGAGACCGTTCCAAGGGCAGAAACAGCTGACTCAGGGACCTAATCAGGTTCGAGCTTTCACGTTGACAGCTGAGGAAGCTAAGGCATCAGGAGAAGTGGTTTCAGGTACCTTACTCGTTCATGGTTTTCCCGCATTGGCATTATTTGATTCCGGTGCATCCCACTTTTTTATGTCATCCAAATTTATAACTACGCACTCGATTACCTGCACGACCCTGTCTAGTCTTTGGGACATACACACTGGGAATGGGAAGATCATAGCTAGTAGGGAATGTAGAGATTGTACAGTTATTGTGTGCGGACGGGAACTCTTTGCCGATTTCTTAGTAATTGATACGGGAAGCTATGAAGTTGTCTTCGGAATGGATTTTCTTGGCACTTTCCACGCCCACATTGACTGTAGGGCAAGGAAAGTAATTTTCCAGATTCCCGGACATCCTGAGTTTACCTTCACTGGAGGGAGCAGTTCTATCGGGCCAGTCGAGTTTAGGGCTAGGCCGACAAACAGTGTTCTTGCAGCTATGGAAGTTGATAGTAATGAAGAGCCGGCAGTTGTTCGCGACTTTATGGACGTATTTGAAGATATATCGGGCTTACCGCCGAAGCGAGACGTGGAGTTCACGATTGACCTTATTCCTGGTGTAGCGCCAGTATCTAAAGCTTATTATCCAATGGCACCAGTGGAATTGGAAGAAGTTAAGAAGCAAGTTGGTGAATTGCTTGAGAAGGGTTGGATTCGAAGCAGCAACTCGCCTTGGGGAGCTCCAGTTCTTCTAGTAAAGAAGAAGGATGGCACGAGAAGAATGTGCATCGATTATAGAGAATTAAACCGGGTGACTATTAAGAACAAGTACCCGATCCCTCGCATTGGAGAACTTTTTGAGCAGCTTAGTGGCGCGAGGGTATTCTCGAAACTGGATTTGCGATCCGGATATCATCAGGTCCGAGTGAAAGCAGAAGATATTTGCAAGACGGCGTTTCGAACTCGGTATGGACACTACGAGTATCTAGTGATGCCCTTCGAAGTAACTAATGCGCCGGCGGTGTTTATGGACTTGATGAACCGAATCTTTTCACCATTCTTGGACCAGTTTATTGTGGTATTCATTGACGATATTCTGGTTTACTCGAAGAGTTCGGAGGAGCATGCTGAGCATTTGAAGATCGCACTGCAGACACTGAGACAGGAGAAATTGTATGCGAAGATGAGTAAGTGCGAATTTTGGCTGGAAGAAGTGAAGTTTCTGGGGCATGTGGTGTCGGGCGATGGAATCGCCGTCGATCCCGAAAAGATTGCAGCAGTTCGAGATTGGCCTATTCCAAGAAATGTGGCTGAGATAAGAAGTTTCCTTGGTTTAGCCGGATACTACAGGAGATTTGTGGAGAACTTCGCTCGTTTAGCAGAACCGTTGACCAAGCTTACGCGCAAGGAAGTACCTTTTGTTTGGACGGATAAATGTACATTGGCTTTCGAGACGTTGAAGCAAAAGTTGATAACCGCCCCTATCCTGACCGTACCAGACAATTCCGGAGGACTGGTGATTCACAGCGACGCATCTGGAAAAGGATTGGGATGTGTTTTGATGCAGAATGGGAAGGTTGTAGCGTATGCATCGAGACAATTAAAGACCCATGAGAAGAATTATCCGACTCATGACTTGGAGCTTGCGGCTGTGATCTTCGCTTTGAAGATTTGGAGACACTACCTTTTGGGTGAGAGAGTCGAAGTTTTTACAGATCACAAGAGTTTGAAGTATGTGTTCACTCAGAAAGAGTTGAACATGAGGCAACGTAGATGGTTGGAGCTGATGGCCGACTACGACCTTGATCTTAAGTACCATCCGGGAAAAGTTAACGTTGTGCCGGATGCGCTTAGTCGGTTACCAGCGATTCAGGTATTGACTATGCAGAGGGAGATTATTGCGGATTTTCGAAGATTTGACTTGGAGGTTGTGCTACCACATTCTACGGGACAGTTGATGCAGTTGCAAGTACAGTCGTCCTTAATTGAGAAGATTAAAGCGGCACAATCGCAGGATCCTAGACTGCAAAAGTTTCGAGAGCAGGTTGAAGCCAGACTACGAGCAGATTTACTGGTCCACGAAGATGGTTCGTTGAGGTATGGTAGCCGTGTGTGTGTGCCAAAGGGAGATGTGCGTGAAGAGCTTATGAAGGAGGCACACAGTTCAGCTTACTCTGTACATCCAGGAGGTACAAAGATGTACCGAGATATTCGACAGCATTTCTGGTGGGAAGGCATGAAACGGGAGATTGCTCGCTTCGTGGCTAAGTGCTTGGTATGTCAGCAAGTCAAGGCTGAACACCAAAGGGTTGCTGGTTTATTGCAACCACTTCCAATTCCTCAGTGGAAGTGGTAACATATAACCATGGATTTCATGACGGCTTTACCGCGGAGTCAAAAGGGCAACAATGCAGTATGGGTGATTGTCGATCGGTTGACCAAGGCAGCTCACTTTATTCCTTTTTGGGTTGGTCAATCAACAGAGAATTTGGCAGAGCGGTACATGCAGGAGATTTTAAGATTGCATGGAGTACCGGTGAGCATCGTGTCCGATCGGGACACTCGGTTCTTATCACACTTCTGGAGGAGTTTACAGGAAAGTTTGGGGACTCGATTGAAATTTAGCACAGCTTATCATCCTCAAACTGATGGTCAGTCGGAGAGAACGATCCAAACTCTTGAAGATATGTTGAGAGCATGCATGTTGGACTTCAAGGGTTCTTGGGAGGATCACCTACACTTGGTGGAGTTTTCCTACAACAATAGTTTCCAAGCAACTATCCAGATGGCTCCGTTTGAAGCTTTGTATGGTCGTAAGTGCCGTTCACCCGTTTGTTGGGATGATGTTGGTGAACGAAGATTACTGGGACCAGATTTGGTGGTACAGACAGTTGAGAAGGTGAATACAATCAGGAAGCATATGAAGGCAGCTCAAGACAGACAGAAAAGTTGGGCTGACACGTCAAGAAGACCTCTAGAGTTCGCCGTGGGTGATTTGGTATTCTTGAAGATATCACCGACTAGAGGGGTGATACGTTTTGGGAGTCGAGGGAAGCTTAGTCCTCGATTCGTTGGACCCTTCGAGATATTGGAGCGTGTTGGAGAGGTAGCGTACCGTTTGGCGTTACCGCAGTCCTTGGCAGGTGTGCACGATGTGTTTCATGTATCTCAACTACGAAGGTATGTTCGAGATGAAACACACATCTTGGATCATTCGGAGTTAACTGTACGGGAGGACCTAACTTTTGAGGAGCGACCGGTTGAAATCATGGATCGAAGGGAAAAGGTTCTTAAGAACAAGGTTATCCCCTTTGTGCTAGTTTCTTGGGGTAATCGATCGCATGGAGAATCCACGTGGGAGCGAGAAGACGAGATCCGGCAGAAGTTTCCTAACCTTTTCCCGTAGTTTTTCTATCTTGTATTCTCGGAATTTCGAGGACGAAATTCTTTTCTAGTTGGGTATAATGTAACACCGAGCCCAATACTACTATTTCTGCTACTGGTTGAGTGTTTGACATTGCTCATTTCATTTATCTTGCTTTTGTGGGTCTTACTGTAAAATTTTAACTGGCTAAGTCA
Organism: Agapanthus africanus; assembly: GCA_030015575.1. NCBI lineage: Eukaryota > Viridiplantae > Streptophyta > Magnoliopsida > Asparagales > Amaryllidaceae > Agapanthus > Agapanthus africanus. The sequence goes on from JASDDO010000004.1 coordinate 260,432,457, forward strand.
TTTCTGCAGATAACAAATTTTAGCACCTAAAATGGAATTAAAAATATCTATCTTGGCCTACTCGTCACCCCTAGCCGCGTGGTAGCGTCTGTGCGTCGAGTTCTCTTTCCGTTCGGTGAAACGGGCGAGTTTGGACGGCTACGCGCGCGTGCAAGTGTCCGACTTGGGGGCATGCTTTTTAATCCTAAAACACTTCATTTTAAAATTTGGAACCCGCTTAAAATCCTATTATTTGAATTTCGAATTTTTTGACCCAACCCGGGCGCGATTTGGAAATGTTTCATTTAGCGCCAAAATCCTAAATTAATATAAGATTTAAACCATATAATATTTTAGTTTATACGCTTATCCTTTACTGATAAATCAAATCTCTTAAATATTCTAAAATTCTGAAATCTTTCTGGCCAATCACGAGGCTTTGCTTAAACCTCGTGGGCCCCCTCCTTTAATCCCTCTCTCTTTCTCTCTCTCTCTCTCTCTAATTTTCCCTATCTCTCTCTCTCTCTTTATCCCCTATATATATCCTCGTCTTCTTCAATTATTTTTCCAGAACCCTTCACGAGACTACCCCACGCGAGAACCCTAGCCGCCGCCTCCTCCGTCGCCACCGGAGCCCCAACGCCGGCGCTAGCACCGCCGGGATCCTTGCCTCCTCAGCCTCGACACATCCTTCCTCCTCTCCCCACGTCCCCGTGCACCTACGCCATAGCCGCGCCACCTGCACCCATCGCTGCTCGCCCGTCGCCGCCGCAACTCGTCGCCGACGACACCAGCACCTTCACCTTCGCCCCTCTTTCCGACCTCGACATCCCCTCCTGCTCCCGTGTGCCCGGCGCCGCAACAGGGACCCCACAGCAACCCCCGCACCTTTTCTGGTTGGCCGGAAATGCCGCCGTTGACCCTCGTCGTCGTCACCTGCGCCACCGCCGACCACCTCCTCTTCACCTCCGCACCAGACCCGACCACTTCCTCTCCCTCCTTACCGTCTTTCCTCCTCCAGCACCCGCTGCCTAGTCTGCCGCTTGCAGCTTCCTCGCCGCCGCCCCATCGCCGTCGACCCCGTCGCTGTCGCAACCTTTGCAATCCCAGTAAGCTTCCCTTCATCTTCCTCCTTCCTTTTCACCCTCTGGTTTGTCTTTGGCTGTACATAGGGTTTCTAAACTTTTGTCGCTGTTTTGCATCTCGCCGGAATCCGGCCGTGCCGACGACTTGACCCGACATTCCAGCGAGGTACCCCGATCCGCGTGGTCCCACTGTTCGTTGTTTGGGTTCGATCCGTGAACCGTGCGTCCGTCACGTGTTTCTCCGCCAACGTTACGTCCGTTTTCCCGGTTCGCGAACCGTCGAGGCAAGTATCACTTGCTACATGCTATACTATACAATTATATATATGTTGACTCATTAAACCTGCTAAACTCAACTCGGTATGGATATTTTCTCATTGGGTCGCAATATGACATATATCATGATACAGTTAACCTAAAATTTCATTTTGCCACTTTAACCCTAATAACGAAGTTTACCCGTTAATCACATTTTACCGTTTGAAGGATGATAGCCTTTACACATGTAGCTCTATTACATTCTGATATTGAGATAACGGTATTGCACCATCATGTGATCTATTGCACCGCAAGGGGTGCTCGAAACCTGCTAATATGATAAAACGACTGTACTACACTAATGCACTAGTGTGATTAAATGAACTGCTTATTGTTGTTTAATTTATTGCTTATTTCCTGCTGATTAATCCCCTGTTCGAATATATACCTGTTGTGAGCACACCCACGATATCGTTACGTCTTGACCTGACTTTGCTACACATGATATATACCGATGCACCTGACATGGTACCCTTTACTATCGACTTGACCTGTTGTACCATGACCTGACCTGTTACCTGATCTCATGCCTAATGCCAACAAACCTGACATGGAGTCCTCATGGACCATTCCTGTTGTCTATCCAGACAAACCTGACCTGTTACCTGATCCTGTGTTGGCATTAGTCCTTGACTACTGAATACCTGACCTGACACATATAACCTGGGGGTATAGGGAAATCAAAAGGGTAATCTAAAGTGTAACTTAAAAGGGTATCACTTGATCCGTGGTCCCGGGGGGTAACGGGACAGAGCCATTCGTGACTCTTACATTTTCCTGATCCGTGGTCCCGGGGGGCAACGGGACAGAACCATTATTGGTTCCCATCTTCCTGATCCGTGGTCCCGGGGGGTAACGGGACATATCCTTTGAGTTGCATGGAGGATTACTCGAATTGATTTCAAAGACTTTAGGATAGAAAACCCGATAAAACAGTTTAGCTACCCACTACACACTACCCTGCACTGCTTATTTCATACTATTGCTTCATTCATGTTCATTTCTGCATTGCCTATTACACTGTTCACATTATATTGTTGGTTGACATGACGCGCTGACGTCTGGGTTTTGCATGGCCCAGATTCTTTACCACTGTCGCTGTCCGAGCAGGAGTACTTCAGCCAGCAGGCTGAGTTGTGAGTTCTGTAGTGGTTAGTTTTATTTCCCGTATTTTATTTCCAGATTTGAGCCCGCATTATGGGACATACTTTTCTATTATTGTATTGGATCATTTGCTTCCGCATTTATTTATTATTGACTCTCGTTATTCTGGATTTGGACATGTGTTGGATAGTTTTATCTTGTTCTTGATATCTCTACAGCCGTAATGTGACTGTGGATGGATACTTCCTACCCACAGGTAGCATGGTTGGCTATGTCACGTGCCCAATCTCGCGTACTCTGGGAAGCGGGGTGTGACACCATCTTTCACGCATCTCTTCTTCCCCTGTGACCCTACCGATCAATGATTCGTTTCCAGACGAACAACTCTTGAGCTTATCCAATGAACCTTGGTTCAGGGATATTGTGAACTATCTTGTCACGGGACTTATACCCAGCGATTGGTCAAAACAGGAAAAATACCGTTTTCTATCCCAAGTAAAACACATTTACTGGGATGATCCATATTTGTTTAAATATTGTCCTGATCAGATCATTCGCCAGTGTGTCCCGAAAGAAGAGTTCAAGAGTGTTCTTTCTTTTTGTCATGATCAGGCCTGTGGGGGTCACTTCGATCCTAAAAAGACGGCGGAGAAGGTTTTACAATGTGGATTTTATTGGCCGACCTTATTCAAGGACGCATTTGAGCATTGCAAAACCTGTACACAATGTCAGTACACGGGTAGAATCTCCCGGAGAAATGAAATGCTTCAACAACCCATCTTAGTTGTTGAAATTTTCGATGTTTGGGGCATTGATTTTATGGGTCCCTTTCCCAACTCCTTTGGGAATTTGTACATACTGCTGGCGGTTGATTACGTCTCAAAGTGGGTTGAAGCCATTCCATGTCGCACTAATGATAAGAAAGTTGTCATTAAGTTCTTAAAAGAGAATATCTTTTCGCGATTTGGACACCCACGCGCTATCATTAGCGATAATGAGACACATTTCTGCAACAGGTCTTTCGAGACTCTGATGCGGAAATACGCAATCAACCACAGACTTTCTACACCCTATCATCCCCAAACGAGCGGGCAGGCTGAGATTTCAAACAGACAGATCAAACTAATCCTGGAGAAGACTGTTGCTAAGAATAGAAAAGACTGGTCGACCAAACTGACGGATGCTCTTTGGGCATTCCGAACTGCATTTAAAACCGACCTAGGGATGTCTCCATATAGGATAGTGTTTGGGAAGGCATGTCACTTACCCGTCGAGATTGAGTATAAAGCATTGTGGGCTATTAAGGAAATTAACTTTGACCTAAACCAAGCCTGCAACTTTTGGAAGCTGCAAATAAATGAGCTAAGCGAACTCCGCGATGAAGCTTATGATAATGCTGTAATCGTAAAGAATAGGACTAAGGTTTTTCATGATAAAAACATTTTGAGGAAAACATTTTCACCTGGTCAACAAGTCCTTCTTTATGATTCACGACTACACCTTCACGCGGGTAAGCTCCGATCTCGGTGGAATGGACCTTTTGTTGTGCGGTCTGTATACCCGCACGGGGCAGTAGAAGTAGAAAATGTTAAAAACGGCACATTTTTCAAAGTGAATGGACATAGACTAAAGCCGTATTTTTCCACTGACCCCACGGAGGAGCTCCTGTTCTTACAGGAGCCAGTTTATCTTGATTAAAATTCCTCCGCCTCACCCCATGTCATGCATATCACTGCATCATCTTTTGAATGGAGGTGAGTGAAAAGAATAAGTTTGGGGGAGGTTCTTCACTTATATATTTTACCCCCACTAATAAATTCCTCCCAGGCCTACAGGTTTTGTAGATATAACGGTTGGCAATAGTGAGGACACTGTTGAAACAAGTTTGGGGGAGGTTTGTGCTTATTTTTGCATCATTTGCATATCATTTGCATAAGCACAAAACATTTCTTTAAAAACCTATAAAAATTTAAAAAAATTTCAAAATCCATAAAAATTTAAAATTTTCAAAATATAAAAATATTTTAATATTTAACATTTTTTGTACATAAATAAGATAATAAAAGATTAGATAGTGAAAAATTACATCCATGAAATTAGAAAAATTTAAAAAAACCAAGAAAGTTAGAAGTTTTCTTATACGAACTAGTAATAAGTAGTTATGAGCCGTTGTCCCAAGGGTTAGTAAGATGAAAAAAGTCACTAATCTGAGGATAAAAATAAGTCTGAAAAATAGTTTCTATTCTGGAAGCCAAACATTTTGAACGTTGATACCCTGCTATTCGCACTTACACACGTCTTGAAGCCTGGGATGGTAGATGATACCATGAAATGCTCTTGTCTTAAAGCCAATGTATGAAGGAAATAAAAAAAATGAAGAAAATATAAAATGGTGAGAAAAAAATGGACACTGGTTTTGTTATCGTCAAGGCAGCAATAAAAAAATATAGCGAGGGTGCCTCTTCACCTAGTGCCCTAAGGCCAACTGGTCTGGGAGTTACTGCTAAGCCTTAGGTGGTGCAAGACGAGGAAAATACACCAAATAAGCAAGCACATGAGTAATCGGTCGGTTAGTACCTCAAGAAGTATTAACGGTCGCATGAAAGTGTGTGAGCAATCTCATCTAAATATTCATTAATTAAAAAGTACTGAGGCTGATCGGCAAGAGTATGATAGTTTGAATTGAATTCTCCGGGTGTAGGGATGTCGTTACACATACGCAGGGTTATATGATCGATGTTTGGAAGAAAGATAGGAATGAAGAATAAGACGATGTTTTATTGAGGGAGGACGTGATTTCTGACATCTTTTCATGACTATTAAGATAGGGCTCATGACAACCGAAAAGCTAGCTTAGTTGGAAACCCTAATTTTCAAAGCTTTTCTCTTACATTTCTTTTCTTTAAATGTAATATTCACGATCTTCCTTTTATTATTGGATTTTGTGGGTGCAATCCGCTGAAAACCCTCAGGAGACAACACTCCTCCTACTAGGGACACCTAGAGGTTTAAAGGCTTGTTGCGCGTGCTCAGTGCAATCGTGTTGCCTACGAAAGTGTGCTAGTTAGTTTTTCTCTTTCTTTATTTTCTCTTTCTCTTTTTAATAAAAAGTTCGCTTGAGACGATCGAATATAAGTTAGGGGGAATTTGATCAGTCGAAAATACTGCATCTTTAAACCGACAAGTTCCCTATCATTTTCACTCCTCTAGAAGTGTTCGGCATTCATATAACACATATTAGCAAAACAGTCGTAAAATATTAGATTGCATGTGTTAGACTTTAAAACCGGCACTATAAGGGAAATTGATTGTATTTCATAGCATCGCATCATTCTTGCATATCGCAACTTGTGTTTCGAAGTCTGTGCAGGAAATTACAGAAGATCGGTCAAAATTACATAACAGAGCTGCTAAAAAATACGCCAACTCAAGGATTTGAAATCTGGAAATGATCTAAAAGGCATTCAGAGATTCAACATATCAAAATGTACACTTGAAGTCATAAGAAGTCAACAGAAGAAGTATGAAGCCCTAGCCCAGCCAAGTGGCCGCGGAACCGCGGCCGGAACCGCCTTGCGCCGCGGTTCCGCGGCGGCGCTACCACGTCAGCCTCCCTCTCTGCTGCAGCCCTCTTCCCTCAGTGTGTACACCTCAGCAATACACTGCAAATTCCAGAAAGATCCTGAACATTCTGCCAGATCAGCAAGCTCTAGGGTTATCACGCCCCACCTCCAATACAGAGAGTATTGTCCGCTCTGGCCGAAGCCGCACGGTTTTGTCCTTCGGGGCGAACCGGACCCGACCAGGGGCCACTTCCCAGGAGGTCACCCATCCCAGAACTTCTCTGGCTCGAGCACGCTTAACTACGGAGTTCTCAAGCTCCTGTAGTGCCGGTTCACTTAAAAGGCGCCTCTGTATTGAAGAGTGGTATCATTCCATTTATAGTACAGATCTGCCCCTTCCGGAATGTATTCCGAAGAGTCCCCATTGTTCTACAGTGGGTCCCACGGACTCAAGAGGTGGCCCCAACGGATTTCAAGAGGTGGCCCCCGTCCACTTAACACGACACTTGGCGTGGCACTTTGCTCCGTGAGCAAGAACCGGGTCCCGACATTCTCCCCACCTTTGAACAATGGTTCGTCCTCGAACCACAGACCTACTATTGAGGGACCGGCTCTGATACCATTCTATCACGCCCCACCTCCAATACAGAGAGTATTGTCCGCTCTGGCCGAAGCCGCACGGTTTTGTCCTTCGGGGCGAACCGGACCCGACCAGGGGCCACTTCCCAGGAGGTCACCCATCCCAGAACTTCTCTGGCTTGAGCACGCTTAACTACGGAGTTCTCAAGCTCCTGTAGTGCCGGTTCACTTAAAAGGCGCCTCTGTATTGAAGAGTGGTATCATTCCATTTATAGTACAGATCTGCCCCTTTCGGAATGTATTCCGAAGAGTCCCCATTGTTCTACAGTGGGTCCCACGGACTCAAGAGGTGGCCCCTACGGATTTCAAGAGGTGGCCCCCGTCCACTTAACACGACACTTGGCATGGCACTTTGTTCCGTGTGGCACTTTGCTCCGTGAGCAAGAACCGGGTCCCGACAAGGGTTCCTAACTAAACACCCCAAGCTTCCACAACAAGCTTGACCTAAACTACATTAGAGCCTAAAACCTTCTCCCTATTTAATTGCCGCGAAGCATACGCGATCACCCTGTCATGCTGCATCAAAACGCACCATAGCCCCACTCGTGAAGCGTCATAGTAGACCACAAATCCGCCTGATCCTGAAGGCAATAATAGCACTGGTGTCGTAGTCAGTAGAGCCCGCAGCTGCTGGAAACTGTGCTCACACTCCTCCGTCCAATCGAAGCGAACTCCCTTCCGGGTCAACCCGGTCAAAGGTGTAGCAATGCGAGAGAAGTCCTGCACGAATCGCCTGTAGTAGCCTGCCAGCCCTAGAAAGCTGCGAACCTCAGTCACTGACGTGGGTCTAGGCCAACTCTGAACGGCGTCAATCTTCCTTGGGTCTACACATATACCATATCGTGTAATCACGTGCCCCAAGAAGTCTACGTTGTCTATCCAGAAAGCAAACTTTGAGAATTTGGCGAAAAGCTGATGCTCCCTCAAGGTCTGCAGTGTAATCCGCAGGTGCTGCTCGTGCTCCTCTCTACTCCGAGAATACACTAAGATATCGTCAATGAACACTATGATGAACAGATCAAGATACGGCCGGAAAATGCGGTTCATCAAGTCCATACATGCTGCTGGCACGTTGGTGAGTCCGAACGACATCACCAAAAACTCATAATGGCCGTAGCGCGTGCGGAAAGCTGTCCTAGAGATGTCCTCCTGTTGAACCCGTAGCTGATGGTAGCCTGATCGCAAATCGATCCTCGAAAAGTATCCTGCCCCCTGAAGCCGGTCGAACAAATCGTCGATGCGTGGCAAAGGATACCTGTTCCGCAATGTCACCCTGTTCAGCTGGCGGTAGTCGATACACAAACTCATACTGCCGTCCTTCTTCTTGACAAACAGGACTGGAGCACCCCACGGAGAAACACTGGGTCGAATAAGTCCCTTATCCAGCAAATCTTGCAACTAACCCTTCAATTCTCTAAGTTCCGCCGGGGCCATCCAATAAGGCGGTACAGAAATAGGCCCCGTGCCAGGAACCAAATCAATACAGAAGAAATGTCACGCTCGGTCGGTAGCCCAGGAAGCTCGTCAGGGAACTCGCTAACAACCGGCACCTGATCCAGCGGAACCACTATAGCTTTAGTATCGCAAACATAGGCGAGAAATCCCTGACATCCCTTCTTCAAAAGCTGTCCCGCATGAAAAGAAGAAATCACACTATGAGGGGTGGCACCACAGTCCCCCAACACAACAAAAACCGACTCGCCGGGAAAACAAAATCTAACTGTCTTCTCGCGGCAGTCAACAGAAGCATAGCACGTGGCTAACCAATCCATGCCCAAAAGAACGTCGAAGTCCAACATCTCAAGAAGAATCAAATCGACCGGCAACTCTCTCTTGCCAAAACGGACGGTACAGGATCGGAACACGTGACTAGCGACAAACGACTCTCCCACGGGAGTAGTCACAACTAGCGGCTGATCAAGCAAACCGGACTCTCTACCCAAACTCGGCACAAAGTGTGTGGATACGTACGAGTACGTGGAAACATACGAGCACAAGGATCCGGATCAGACAATACGTGTGCAACAAAGGACATATTGAAAGAGTACCTGAAAGCTCTGCGTTGGACGCCCTCGCGTCCCGATGAGTCGAAGCGAAAACTTGTGCGTGCCCTTCATCTGCGACTGACCGAACTCCTCCTCTACTAACCTGTCCCCTCTGCGCAAACCCTCCACGTCCACGACGTCTCAGAATACGACCCTGACGTGGTGTGAAGGAACACTGCCTGATGAGGTGTTGAAGGCTCCCACATCGTAAACATCTATGCGCTGGCTGCCGTCCTCCCTGGGGATGAGAGCCAAACAACTGGCCTCGTCCTAAGCCTCTGCTCTGGGCTGGTACACCAGTACGATTCCTCAACTGTTCTAGAACTCTCACGGTCTCTGGAAGACGTGTCCCGTAAATGGGGGCTGCCTCCACCGGTGCTATATAGGGGACGGAATACTGCATGATGATCGCAAGGAACAACTGGGTAACAGGGGTGACAACCACCTGTCGCTGCGCTCGAACGACCTCCACCAACGAGCTCATCGCCTCGCGCAAGCCCTGCATCTCTACCACTAGTCTAGCGATCTGAGCTGTCGTAGGGGGAACAATCTGTCCAGGTACAACATGAGTACTACTCGGATCAGTCCTCGTCTTAGATGAATCAACTCGAACCTCGGCTCTCACGGCCGCTCTTTGCACCCTCGTAGTCCTTGGCGGCATAATGGCTAAAAATAAGGTAGGATTCTATGAGGATACAGAAATCGAATCGCAAGGATGTATACAATCATGAGGGAATTTCAATCAATAAGTCCTAAGGTCGCTTAGGCGGAGTACCGTGTCGTGAGTATGCCGCGAAACATACGCACGCTACGCCACTCTGCTGCAGCTACCTACTCCATCATACCAGGGTCATCCTACACTCCGAAGGTAAAACCTACACTCTGATACCAACTTTGTCACGACTCGAAGTTTGGCCCGTTACCGACACTTAACCACGTAACGTCTACAGGAGTAACGCAGCTAAGTGAACCGAAAACCCAGAAATCAAACCAGTAAAAAAAAGTTGAGTGTTTAAGTTTTAAGTGGAAGTATTTATTAAAGTGAAGAAAATTCTTAAGTAGATAATCACCAAGATAGCAATATACGACGCCGTAGCGAAGATCAAGTTCCACAAGTGGGAACATCACAGATAGAATAAACTGCAAGTACAGTCGGCTCACAACGAGCTCGACACCAGAATACAAATAATATACATCATCGTCCTCACACTGTCTTTAAGTCAAATACATACATGGTAGATGGAGAATACTAGATACAACAATATACATAACTGAAAGATAAACAGATACCGCACAAAACCCACCTATCAGCAAAAGAGCTAGTACACCAACTATGGGGGTATCTGTGTCAAAAGATGCAAAACGCAGCCTGCCGCGACTACTCCGAAGGGCAACCTGCAAACACTGTGGCACAACGGGGGTGAGTTGCCAACTCGTGAATAGAGTAACATATAAAGGTAATCGCGAGCATGCACGTACTGCGCTACTCTATCATTGCCAACAGATGATATCAATGCGTGATAAGCAGTATGTGCAATAATCATGCAAGTGCTCTATCAGGTAATATAACTACAGGATGAGGTACAATAATAAATGCTGAGCATGGGCAATATAACATCTACACGGAATGTCAACGTGGAATATATAATCGGTGTCCATCAATGCACCCAGATCCCCCAAATAGCTCAGGCGCCGGCACTCTCATCGGCCATCTAATCCTGTAAATCTCTGAGAATCACAAGTGCCCAACATCGGCACCCAAATATCATAAGTACTCGTGTCCAGCATCGACACGCAAATCCTCATCCATCGGGCCCCGTCAGTCTGGGTCAGCCCACGGGCTCCGTCTGCGGTATCGACCCTCGGCCCCGGCAGTACGGATCATACCGCATCCATCTATCGACTCTGATCAGTATCCTCCGGATAACTGCTTGGTCCAACCAATCACCGGTATGTAGTAGTCTCTCTGCCTGGCTCACCGTCTACTACACAGCGAAACCGTTCTCGTCCCGGGGTACCATACCGGGTCCACCATGTACCCGTAATCGGCCTCATCCAGCTCCTCGATTCGGGTTCACATATATCACTCTAGCACCGAGGAAACACATGGTGGACGCACCGAAATATCATATCAGAGAAACGGGTTTTTAAATGATTACATATTTGAAATAGCCACGGTTCCCAAATCCAGAAATCATATGTAATCCAAACCAATATGCAAGTCAATGATCCGATGTGATATGTGCATCAAGTATGAATATCATGTCAAGTCACATAAAGATGATCTACAACATAATGATCTGATGTGATATATGCATCAAGTATGAATATTTCATGTCAAGTCACATAAAGATGAGCTACAACATAATGATCCGATGTGATATATGCATCAAGTATGAATATCATGTCAAGTCACATAAAGATGAGCTACAACATAATGATCCGATGTGATATATGCATCAAGTATGAATATCATGTCAAGTCACATAAAGATGAGCTACAACATAATGATCCGATGGAAATTCTACAGGGTGAGTGTCATGGCAATTACTAACGGTGTGTGTGTAACATGCAGGATAGTGCTCGTGCAACATGAACCGTTAGTAAGGGTGCGGTGTTCTATCAATTCTAGTTTATATACATACATCAGGGAATGTGGTACGCACTAAATAGTAGCCATGAACAGTCAATGTATGGAAATATAGCTATAAGATCCTATCATCCCTGATGTAGAAAGCCATGCGGGCGATATCCCGTAGATGTTAAATCTAGTCACCGTAGTCTCCCGCTAGGTATAGCCGACGACTTGTTCCCCTCCTTCGCGCGCCCATCGCACTCGCCTGCGAATCCTATAATTTCACAATATATCACTCATAAGCTCAAGACCGTAGAAACACGACATTTAAAGTCAACTAGAAACCCGTGTCGTAAACCAAGCGCGCGTGTGCGCGATACGCTAAAACGTGTGATTACGCGCCTGAAGCCACTCCGACGCGTCGTGATACGCAGAAACCCCCAAACCCATACACACGTATCACGCGTGTCGTGAAAGATTGAAAATACGGGAAATAGGGGTATTCTACTCCAGATTTTGATACATAACAGATATTATAAATATATATATACTAAAATACTCTACATAGCAGCAGACTCCAGTGGACCAAACCCCAACCCCCAACTCACCCATCTGGCCGCAAATTGCGGCCAGAATGATTATTCCGGCGGCCTCTCTTAAGAATTGGGCTCCCAGGTTTGGTGTGTGCACTCAATACCCCCTGTGTATGCTACAGTAATTCCAATTTCATTCTGAAATGACCCGGGTAGCAGCAGATCCAACAGAACCCCATTTCTAGTTAAAAAACCCACTTTTGCACTAAATTGAAACTTTATGGTATTTTTCTGAAATCTGAAGCAAACCCAAGTCTAGAATCACACTAACAACTCATTACCAAGCTAATTGAGCCATAAAAATGCTAATTTTAACCTATCATCACTAAAACCCCTCAATACCACCAAACATGCACACAAAATATGATTTCTAGCTAAACTACTACAAGATATGGAAGAAGGGTGTTAAACAAGAGTTATATACCTTCAAAAGACCCTAAGAACACCAAAAGTTCCAGCTCCCTGTTCAAGTATGCAGATTTGCCTCCAAACACCTCAAAAAGCCCTTTTTTCCCATGGTTTTAGTGAAGAAAATGTGTGGTTTTGTATAGGATTTTGTATGGATTCAAAAGAGAAGTGAAAAGAGAAGGAAATGTGATGTGTTTTGCTGGGTTTTGCTGCTGCCTCTGCAGAAATTCTGCAACGAGAAAAGAGAGAGAGAAGAGAGAAGGAAAATAGTCAAAAAAAAGTCTATTCTCACCTAACCACCATGCTTCATTTTTCTATTTGGATTTTGAATTATTGAAAGGGGTTTTATTTGATAAAAGGGTGGGGTAAATAACATCCATGCATGAAAGAAAATGGTTAACATGTTAACACTTTAACCTAGGTTACAACATGGCTAAGTGTGCAAGTGTACACTACAAAATGGAAAATTTTCCAATTAGGGTAACCCGACTAAAAATAACTAATAAACCCAAGTAAACATATGAAATAACACTCTCAATCGCTAATTAACACGAAAAACATTCTAACGAAATTTCAAGGTGTTACAATCTACCCCCCTTAAAGAAATTCGGTCCCCGAATTTCAAAATCTAACTACACGTACCTTCAAAAAGGTGGGGATACCTCTTCCTCATCTCGCTCTCGGTCTCCCAAGTGACCTCCTCTCTGCTCGGACCACGCCAAAGAACCTTGACGGATAGTATGTCCTTCGATCTCAATTTCTTCACTTGTCGATCCAAAATGATCACCGGCTGCTCTACATAGGAAAGGTCACGTTCCAGCTGGATCGTCGGGTGCTGAATCGCATGCGAATGATCATGAAGATATCTGCGGAGCATCGAAACATGAAATACGGGGTGCACGTCTGGAAAAATGGGCGGAAGGGCCAACCGATACGCAACTGCACCAACACGCTCGGGGATCTCGAAGGGGCCCATATATCTGGGACTAAGCTTCCCCTTCTTCCCAACCCTCATCACGCCTTTCATTGGGGAGACCCTCAAGAAAACATGATCGCAAACAGAAAACTCAAGTCTGCGCCGACGACGGTCCGCATAAGATCTCTGCCTACTCTGGGCTGCTCTCATTCTATCGCGAATCAACTGGATCTTCGCGGTCGTCTCCTCCACAATCTGCGGCCCTAAGATACTGCTCTCACTGAGCTCCGTCCAACAGGTGGGCGATATGCATCTCCTCCCATAAAGAGCCTCAAACGGTGCCATCTGAATGGTCTCCTGGTAGCTGTTGTTGTAGGAGAACTCTACTATGGGTAAATGATGATCCCAGCTACCTCCAAAGTCTAAGACGCACGCTCTGAGCATGTCCTCGAGAGTCTGAATAGTCCGCTCTGACTGTCCGTCGGTCTGCGGATGAAATGCTGTGCTGAAACTCAAACGAATACCCAAGGCCTCCTGAAATCTCTGCCCTAGCCGGCTGGCAAACTGGGTGCCTCTGTCGGATACGATACATGTCGGAACTCCGTGCAGTCGTACAATCTCGTCGATGTAAATCTGGGCATATTGAGCAAATTCGAAAGTCGTCTTCACCGGTAGGAAGTGAGCCGCTTTCGTCAAACGATTCACGATCACCCAGATGTAGTCATACCCTCGACTAGTCCTGGGTAGACCCACAATGAAGTCCATAGATATATGTTCCCATTTCCACTCCGGAATGGGTAACGGCTGTAGCTCTCCCGCGGGCCTCTGGTGCTCAGCCTTGACTTGCTGACAAGTCAGGCATCTCGACACAAAATCTACGATGTCTCTCTTCATTCCGTCCCACCAGTAAACACCTCTCATGTCATGGTACATCTTGGTGGAACCGGGATGAACACTATATACCAATCGATGTGCCTCCTCAAGAATCTCGCGCCGCAATCCCTCAGCATCTGGTACGCACAGTCTAGTCCCAAATCGTAATATCCCCTGATCATCGATCACGAACTCGGAAAATCTGCCCTGTCCCATCTGTGTCCTGATCTCTGAATAGCGGTCATCACTGTGTTGTGCCTCATGTATACGGTCAAGCAACTGTGGGCGTGCACGAACATGCGCAATCTGTCCTCCGATCGGCGTAAACTCGAACTGTACCCGGCTGTCGCATAAGATCTGCCAATCTGCCGACGACTGCCTCTGCACCGCGCTCAAACAAGATAGACTACCCCTGGGCCTCCTGCTCAAAGCATCCGCCACTACATTCGCCCTACCCGGGTGATACAAGATCTCACAATCATAGTCCTTTACTAACTCCATCCATCGGCGTTGTCTAAGGTTCACGTCTCGCTGCTGGAATATATACCTTAAGCTCTTGTGATCAGTGAATATCTGGCACGACTCTCCATACAGATAATGTCGCCAGATCTTAAGTGCAAAGACCACTGCAGCCATCTCCAGATCATGAGTGGGGTAATTCTGTTCATGTTTCTTTAATTGCCGTGAAGCATACACGATCACCCTGTCATGCTGCATCAAAATGCACCCTAGCCCCACTCGTGAAGCGTCATAGTAGACCTAGATCTGTCGACAAATAAGTAATATCAAGAATAGTTTATGAAGTGAAGCGGATATGAAGGGATGTTATTGATGCCTTAATTGGAACTAATTCTGAAAAATAACCCATCTGGAACTTGATTGGAATGATTACACACCTAACCCACTAAACATGTCTTTTATCCCCCAAAAAATAATAATTAAACTACCGATTATATCTCCATTTGAATTAAATCGTCAAGATTTTCACGCTAAATTGTCTTTTGTTTTTGGGCCTAGGTAACTTGAGTAATTAAGTCCGCTGGGGTGTCTCTACACCTAATGCCCTAAAGCCAACTGGTTTGGAAGCATTGACCCAAAGCTCGTTAAGAAGCCTAGAAAGTCCAGATTAAAACAAAGTCAAGCAAGTGTTCTTTCCGAGTTAAAATTCCTAACGGCTCTTTGTGTGAGAATAATCTTAACAAAAGACAGGTTTTTTTTTAATAAAATATATTTCTAGCGGAAATATGAAGGTTTTATTCTATGATAAAGACTATTGTACGTTCACAAAGGTGTGTATGAAATGAAAACAGGAAAAAGGTGGAGTGAAAAATAAGACCTAGCTTCCTGTTAAGGAAGATAGAAATTCTGAAATTGAAACCTTACTGGAAAACGAAACATAAAAAAAAATACTTAACTCTTTATAAAACTTATGTGATCCTTTTTAAATTGTTATCTGGGCTTTATTTTGTGACATGATGACTTTAATTGATCCTTCTGAAACTTAATGACACTATTTGCACTGCACGAAAAGACATATAAAATCTTAAGTTAAATAAGAAGCGAGGTGTGAAAAATAAAGGTTCGATAGTCTAGAATTAGGATAATAAAATTGCTAGCTTTAAAACAAAACACTAGGGTTAGAATCATAGTTATTTCATAAAAAACTAGCTTGACGGGATTTTGTGGGTGTAATCCACTGAAAACCCTCAGGAGACAACACTCCTCCTACTAGAGACACCTAGAGGTTTAACGGCTTGTTGCACACGCCCAGTGCAATCGTGTTCCCTGCGAAAGTGAGGTTAGGATTTTGTTTTGCTCGGGACGAGCAAAAGATAAGTTTGGGGGTATTTGCTCATCACAGAAAACTGTATTTCAATACTGCTCATTCTTTATCTATTTTGTTACATATCGGTACTATTAACCGGTGTTTGCTCAGTAATACAGATTACAGGTGTCCATGACAAAATACTAGAAATATATCCAGAATCACAGATATTACATTTGAGAGCCGACATTGCAATCAGAACGGAGAACGGACCGATATCCCAAGAGTTATTTTGCAAATAAAATGTGTGCACATACTTTTGGTCCAACACAATACATGTTGCACACAACTCTTGGACCATGGACCATGATAGAGCAGCCATGAATCATGGTGCATGTGGCATAGAGGTGATGTGCATTAATGGTGCATTCAATGCATAAAGATGTGATGTGATTTGTATCTTCTTATTTCCCTCCAAAACCTGGGTGCATCCAGAGCCTTCACTAAGAAAACAAAATGCACCAAAGTCATACCGGGGACAAGAAAAGACCACCGCTGCAATATGGGACCCACTCCTCGTATTTTGGCCGACCCCCTCCTTGCAAATTCCGGCCAGGCCGGCCCCACCACCTCCTGTGGGCCCCACTCTTCTACTGGCTCCTCCTTGCTGCCTTTCCATCATTTTGTTATTGTTTATTTATTCAATTTTGGAGCCTATAAATACAGACCAAAGGCATGAGGAATGGGTACTCTTGGATTTAGTTTTTATAACAAAACTCTTGTAAGTTGTTAGCTTGCTTTCCTTTGTATTTCTTGAGCTCTTGCCCCTTTGCCTTGACCTTGCAACTTCTTCAATGAACTTGCAAGCTTAAGGTTTAGGATCTTGACTTCAAGATTAGTGTAACCTATTTGTGATTCAATAAAGAGTTCACATTTTTATTCATGTCTTGTTCTATGTTTGCATATTTAAATTTATGAAATTCTTGCTTTACTTTGATCTTGCAACCTCTTAAGTGAGCTTGCAACCTTAAAGTTTAGTGTTAGAATTTCACACTTCACCCGGCCTACGAACACTTGGAGATATTCACACTCGGATTCATCGGTTCCCTTTTTATCTTTCTCTTCTTATATTTTTATGTTCCTCACTTTTTTCTCGTTTCTTTACTTTTATTTTGTAAATATGAGTGAGTAGCCACTTTACTTGTTAAGGGTGGAAAATGGTTAGATTGTATTTGAATATGTTCTTTGCTAAAACCTTAAAAACCTTAAACCTTGCAATTGAAACTCCGTGCAAATCACTCGCAATTCCACTCCATTAGGCATCCTATCCTACCACGATAGCGATGATTCCTAATCGTGACCGGATTGCTAGTAATTTGCCGAAGACTAAAATCAAGAGATAACAACGGAAGGACAAGGGACAAGGAAGACGGATTTAGCGAAATGCCGCAAATACCGTATTTCAAGTTCCCTAATCCACATTGTTACCTATTGCTTTAGTGTCAAAACCAAAGTTGGGGCTATAAGGAATCGGCAAACATCACCTTCATGCAATCTAACCTATTACTACCCTTAACAAGTCTCTTTTTATACATTTCCTTGTTACGACAATTAGTTTAACCAACAAGTCAAAATACGTTGTTAACTCGTTAAAACAAGCGTAAAAACTTACCATCTCCCTGCGGACGACCCGTACTCATCGCGGCTCGCTACTAGCGACACTGTTTTCATTGCGGTAATTTCTAAACTCTTTCTAAAATATGACACGGCAAAAACGTAACAATCAGGGGTTCTCCTACAGTCACTTGGTCGGGGCTATGGGGCATGGTTATCTAGTAAGGTTACCCGGCGAGTATCCGCGTACGCTACGTGATTGCGACGGACTTTTGATCCACATCAAAATCCCGTGGCAACCGATCAAATGAGACTAACTTGCTAGATTTATAAAATTCACATCTGTTTTCTTAAAACTAAATTTTGTGGATTCCAAGTATTGTATCACAATCATAGATAGCTAGACGATGTTAAACTTTTCGATCGAATCAGAAAACACCCAAAGTTTCCCAAAGAGCTCAACACTTGAGCGGAGTTTAAAAAGTGCCCAGAACATGCCACAGCACCTATGGACCAACCGTAGAAGGGTCAACTCTTGCCTCACCTGTGGCGCCGCAGAACTACCACAAACCCTAGGGTTCGATGGCGGTTCCGACGGTCACAGAATCGAGTTAGGGTTTCGTTCTTCTGGAGGGTTATTGATATCCGTTCGAACATTTTAACGTCGTCTAAATAACCCGAATAGATGTTAGAATTACGATTACGAAACACTCCGAATTGCCTTTACAGAAAGTTAATATCTCATGCAATTTCATCAAAAACAAGCAACACCTGAAACACCAAAACCTAAAGGCTGGAACACGATAAAATTTTGAAGCCCAGAAGACTTCCCAAAACCGGCCAGGCCAGATTTTCAGGCAATGTGGCCGGTCATTTTCCGGCGAGAAGGGTTCAAATTTCTACTGTGTCCATGTTACATCTCATGCAACATTCTACAACTGCTTAAAAAAATTTTAGACTCTCTGAAAATTTCAATAGAAACTGGGTTTATATTTCGAGTGTTTCGGAGTTGTTTCGGTTTTGTAATTCTACAACATCGTCTAATTCTCTAGCATGGCTCAGCTACTACTGCTGGGTTTCCTAGGTCTCCGCTGGGTTTCAGGAGGCGTCAACCATGCCATTTTACAAAAATTTGGTGCGCTAAAGAACCCTAACGCTAGAATCTAAACTAGAGAATTAGACGAACAGGCATGTAAACATCTTTACATCTAAGTGAACAAGGAATACAAACTTTTTAGACCAGTCCTTCACTTCAATAGTTCCATGCAGTAGTCCCTTCGCTCGAAGTAGTGATCACCTGGACTCTAGTGAGGCTCCACAAGGTGAAATGAACAAGCTTGCTTGAAGTCTTCGAGGCCGAAGATGATCTACGTCGAGGAGACACTAACTCAAACTACCTATTCACTAATATGATGAACTAGTGAAGAAACAGCCCAATCTAAATGGCTAGTAGAGAAGAGGTTGATGATGTAGGAATTTTTCTCACATTAGAAATTATTTTCTCACTATCTTTCTTCACCTCTCTTGAAGCTAGAAAGCTTGAGGAAGGAGATGAAGAAGCAGCCATGGAATGAAGCAAGTGAAGAATGAATCAAGTGGTGAGAATAGCAACCATGGGTGAGTTAGTATCATACACTAACTCATGTAAAGAATAAACCATGGCTAAAAATAATGGTTGGGTTAATAAATATCTTCAAGTAAAACAAAATGCGTGAACTTGGTCAATGGTTCTACAAGCTTCCACAAGCTTCAACCATGTGATATTTTCCAACTAATTTGATTTACTTTAAATAAACAAAACCTCACATTATTATATGCATGGTGTGAGTCTCATACACCCTTATAGCATGTGGCATCAAGCATGACACAAAGAAAAAAATGTACATTAATATATATCACATATATACTAAATGCACAAGTGAGAAAAAGAAATGCTTAAGTGAGCAAATATTAGTTAATGTAAATTAATATATCGCATATATAATTTTACATGAAATTATTAAATCAACACTTGATTTAATAATCCGGCTATATCTCATACAACCGACTAATATCAAATGTATCAACTTATCGAATCGATACTGATTCGATAACTCGGTTATATCTCATATAACCGACCGATATCACATATCGCGAGAATAGAATACGGTATTACATACTCGTATTAATCTCGGTACTGCACATATCACATACGTGCTCCTATTCATTTCGCTTGAGCCAGGAAACCTCTGTGTAGGACTCTAAAGACTCGTCAATACGCCAGCCGTAGGTGGTGATCATATCAGTCACCCACAATCCGCAAGCGGTCTGCTAAACGTAACAGCCACCCAGGTATTGAGCGATCAGAAGATCAACAAATAAGCTTGCTCATACTCCTGTGAATCCAATAAGTAACCCTACCGTACAGTCCGGTCTCTTCTTCTGATATGTCGCATATCACAGCCTGGGGGTGGTAATCGTCAGACCCCAATAACCTGATAAGTCATGCCGATGTGAGGCTCATAACGGTTCGAGAAACTACTGATAACACTTACCAGTAGATTTCAACAACCTTGGCCAGGGATTTCCTGTTATAGCCAATCAAGCATAGCGCAACATCAACCCCCAATACCGGGAGAGATGAAATCCCCTCCTATCGCTCATTTCCTACATGTGACTCGGAACTGTACCCAAAAACCACCGTTTTGCACGTTCTCTTGAACGTGGTAAGGTGGAAATCAAAGCACAGTGGGAATCACCCAAGACTCTATGACGATATCGGGTCGACGGACTAACCTGTACTAGTGTCACCAGAGAACTGCTATCTGACGATAGGTATAATACCATCTAGGAGTTCTCGGTGAGTCCGTTCAGTGTACCCAGTCTCCACTGAGCACCCATATACCATCTCTGATGTCAAACACCAATGGATATGGGATCATCCATCGCCCATCATATGGGTCGAGAATCGTATGCGCTAGTCTACTCTGGAATATCGATGCACCGTCTCGATACTCCCACGACTAGGAACATTTGAAGGATGTACTTACCGACTACCTCTGCCCCACTAGTATGATCTGCATCATAATCCTGGTAGTCAAGTACTCATCCTAAGGGCTTTATCAACATGTAATAGAGAGACAATAAGTGTACATGTTAGGATAAAGAGCAACCAGATAGCATACTATCATGTCGAGCAAGAAAGTCCTCCCTATATATGTCCAAGAATCCACTATAATATACATCATATGTATAATAATGGCCTCTAGGGCATACATATAACTAACATAATATACACTAATGGCCTCTAGGGCATGCATATTCCTAACAAGACTCCACCTGGAGGTCTCCATTACCGTATACTAAGAACATCTTCTTAGTCCTTCTCAGGTACTTGAGAATGTTCTTCATAGCTATCCAGTGCTTCTCTCTTGAGTTTGACTGATATCAGTTTACCATGCTAAGTGTGTAAGCTACATCTGGTCTAGTACATAACATCGCATACATTATAGATCTACCACCAAAGCATAGGGTATAATGCCCATGCGAGCCCACTCCTCATCAGTCTTGGGAGACATCTCTTTGGAGAGGGTGACTCCGTGCAAAGTGGGTATATTACTGCGCTTGGAATCTTCCATACTAAAGCTCTTTAGTATGGTGTGTATGTACTTGGACTATGAAAGTCTCAACATTCTTTTGGATCAATCTCTATAGATCTTTATCTCCAGAATGTAGGAGGCATCACCCAGGTCTTTCATGGAGAACTTCTGTTATAAGAACAGCTTGACCGATTGTAGCATAGGAATATCATTTCCTATCAGGAGAATGTCATCGATGTATAAGACGAGGAATACGACAGTTCCTCCAAGAATCTTCTTATAAATACATGGGTCGTCTTCGTTCTTGATGAAGTCAAATTCCTTGACCGTTTCATCAAAACAGATGTTCCAACTCCGCGTAGCTGCATTAATCCATAAATGGATTTAAGTAACTTGCACACATTCCCACTGCTCCCCTGTCTATGAATTCCTCCGGCTGGTCCATATAAATGCACCCTTCTAAACTTCCATTTAGAAAATCTGTTTTAACGTCCATCTTCCAGACATCATAGTCATGGAAGACCGTAATGGCAAGTAGGATCCGAACAGATTTGAGTATAGCCACTGAAGAAAAGGTTTTATCATAATCCACTCCTGTTCTTTGATGAAAACCTTTTGCAACAAGTCTAGCCTTATAGGTTTCCACCTGACCATCTGTTAGTGATATATGCCCTAGAGGCCATTATTGTATCATATTGGATTGTATATTATATATTGGATGCTTGGGATATTTTACAGTTATAATAAAAGTCTTGCTCGATATGGTAGTATGCTACCTGGTTTGATTCTACCTCAATATGTGCATGTGTTTCTTTTAGCATATTGCTTATACATATTGGTAGAGCCCTTAGGATCTTTACATAACTACCAGCATTATGATGGCAGTCACACTCGTAGGGGCTGGGTAGTTGTAACACCTTAGGATGTGATTAGTGGCTAATTATACTTTAATATATGGTTTTTAATAAAAAGTTTACCAAAACGATTTTTAAATATTTTATCAAATTTAATGAATATTTTATTAGAATTTACTTAGGCATGCACACACTTGTGCATGTAAACTAGGGTTAAAATTAAGTTTAGACTATGATTGGCAACCATGGTGGATTAACCCATTTTCCTTAAGCTAATTTAAAATTTTAATTAAGTGTTTTGGGTTTGATTTTTTTTAAATGGAAAATGATTAGTTTTGGGTTGACTTGGAGAGAGAGAGAGAGAGAGAGAGAGAGAATAGGCTACATGGCTTGAGCCATGCTCATATTAAATGAGGAGAGGGAGGGGGTTGACTAGCCTTGACTCTCTTTTCCTTGTTTTCTTTTGCCTCTCATTTTCTCACATCTCTCTCTCACTCTCACTCGCAAGCAGCAGCAGCACCAGAAGAAGCAGCAGCAGCAGGAGCTTCAGCAGCAGCAGCAGCCAGCAACAACACCAGCAACACCAAGTAGCAGCAACAGCATCAGCACCAGTAGCTCCAGGCAGCAACATCATCTCCTTCTCCTCCTCTTCTTCTCCTTCTCCTTGCACTTAGGATCCTTAGGTGTATAATCTCTGAACTCATTTCTTTTGTTTGCTAAACTTATGTGCTTCGTAGCGTCGGTTAGTGTTAAATATGTGTTTTAGTGCAAATATGGTGAATTGTGTGGATTTTTGCCCAAGTGGTGATTTTGATGGTTAGCCTAGCTTAATTAAGTGTTATTAGGGCCACGTAAACCTAGTTTAAACCCAGATTTCACTAAAATACCATAGGGTTTCATATTGGTGTAAATTTAACGTTTTAAGGTGAATTTTTAGCTTTCTGTAATCTGCTGTTGACCCAGTGGTTTCAGATAAAATCTGAGTTAACTGTAGCATACTTTTTAGACCTTGATCACACACTCAGAGTACGACACCCCCTACCCACCTTATGGCCGCCGATTTATTCATGCTGGCAGCAATTTGCGGCCAGAAAGAGGAGTTAGGTGTTAGGGTTTGGGTGGGAAGGAGTCTGCTGTATTTTTAGGGCATGTGGTACGTGCAACTTTCTAAGATTTCACCTTAGTCAAAATCTAGAGCGTTTTATCGTTTTTCCAATACGTTTAGTTTGTGCGACACGTGTGATACGTGACTGGGTTCTGTTTTCCAGCGTGTCGCGACGTGTCGGGGTAGTTTTAGACGCGTATACACACGTTTTAGCGTATCGGACACACGCGCGTTTACTTCGCGACGCGAGTTTCTCGTTTAATTTCGATATCGCATTTTAGTAGGATTTTTGCTTATACGGATTCTTTGTGTAAATTCTAGGTTCCCAGGCGGGTACGTCTGACGTCGCAAAGAAGGGTAAGCAGGTGGTCGGCTACGCTTAGCACGCGACGAGGTGAGTAGATCTAACATCTATGGGGAAATCGCCCGTATGGCGTTAAGCGTCAGGGTGTGATAAGATATTTTAGTCGTAAATATTTATATGTACTATTGTAGCATACCTTTCTTGTTGCATATAGAAATGTAGTATATAACACTGCACTGTCACTAACGGTTCAGGCTGCACGAGCACTATTTGTATGTTACACTCACACCGTTAGTGATTGCCATGACACTCGCACTATAGGATTGCTACGAATCATACATTGATGATTAGACATCACTTTATGGCATATTGGCATATATTTACATTGATATATTCATATTGGTGCACGCATACCCTGATATACCTATACTTGCGCACATGCATACTGTATATTTATAGTAGTGCACACATTATTTGGCATATCCCTACTTGTGCACATAAACATCGTATATACATATTAGTGCACATATACATTGCTACACTCATATTCGCGTATATATCCATTTACACATCCATACATATATACATACACATGTTACATACATGGATGATATTGACATGATTTAAAAACTAAGGGACCGCATGAGATATTTTCAAAACTGGATCTTTTTAAAATAGCGGTTTTCCCGTTTTACTCTTAGTGTCATACGAAACATTGCATGGATTTACGTATTAAGTTTGGATTTATGTGATTTCTGGATTTGAGAACCGTGGTATTATTTTGAGAAATTACGCACTGTTTTAAAAACCCGGTTTCTCTTGATATGATATTTCAGTGCGTCCACCATGCGTTTTTCGGTTCTGAGACGTGTGACTTGTGAACCCGAATCGAGGAGCTGGACGAGGCCGATTGCGGGTACATGGTGGACCCGGTATGGTACCCCGGGGCAAGAAAGGGATGCTGTGTATACAGACGGTGAGCCTGGCAAAGGGACTACTACCTACCGGTGATTGGTTAGACCCGGCGGTTATCCTGAGAATACTGAACAGAGTCGATAAATGGATACGGGACGACCCGTACTGCCGGGGCCGAGGACCGATTCCGCAGACGGAGCCCGTGGGCCGATCCGGACTGACGGAGCCCGATACTTGAGGATTTGTGTGTCGATACTGGACACGATTGTTTTATGATATTTCGAGTGCCGATGTTGGGCACTCACGATTCTATGGGATTTACAGGATTGAGGGCCGATGAGGGGGACGACGCCTGAGTTTTACTGGGATTTGGGTGTATTGATGGACACCGGTTATTTTTCCACGTTGACATTCCGTGTAGATGTTATTTTATCCCATGCTCTGCATTCATTATTTTGCATCTCATCCAGTAGTTGTAGTACCTGATAGAGTACTTTTGCATGATTATTGCATACCCTGCTCATCATATATTGATGGTATTAAATTGCACTTATTAGGCATGATTACTGCGTATCCAGTTCATCTTATAGATATTATCTGTTGACATATGTTAGAGTATCGCAGTACGTGCATACTCGCGATTACCTTTATATGTTATCTACTATTCACGAGTTGGCAACTCACCCCCGTTGTGCCACAGTGTTTGCAGGTTGCCCCTCAGAGTAGTCGCGGCAGGCTGCTTCCTTGCATCTTTGGATACGGATACCATTGCAGCTGGCGCGTGAGCCCTTTTACTGATAGGTGGGTTTTTGCGGTATCCGTTTATTTTCCAGTTGTATACACTGTTGTATCTAGTACTCTCCATCTACTATTCATTTATTGACTTAGAGACCAGTTGTGAGGACGATGTATATTATTTTGTACTCTGGTGTCGAGCTCGTTGTGAGCCGACTTTATTTATGCAGTTTTATATTTCATGTTGTCTTCACTTATTTTTGCCCATTCTTCGCTACGGCGTCGTATATTATTATTATGGTGATTGTTTCCGCCGTTGGGTGTGATTGCTCCCGTTTTGGGATGGTTTACTCTTGATATATGTCATTTTACTCATATCTTGTCTTGTACCCGATTCCGGGGCTAGTTTTTAAAAAGGAAATGCTGCCAAAATTTTTAAGACAATAACTTGAACTTTAAAGAATTTTACTAAACTACTTAAAGTTTTTTCTAAATGTTTTCAACTAATATTTCCTTTCACTCACTTTTTCAGTGGTTTTGATTTCTGGGTTTTAGCTTACTTAGTCGTGTTACGCCTATAGACGTTACGTGGTTAAGTGCCGGTCACGGGCCGAACTTTGGGTCGTGACAAAGTTGGTATCAGAGCGTAGGTTTTACCTTTCGGAGTGTAGGATGACCCTGGTATGATGGAGTAGGTAGCTAAAGCAGAGTGGCATAGTGTGCGTATGTTCCGTAGCATACTCACGACACGGTACTCCGCCTAAGCGACCTTAGGACTTTTTGATTGAAATTCCTTCATGATTGTATACATTCTTGTGATTCGATTTCTGTATCCTTATCGAATCCTACTTTCTTTTCAGCCATTATGCTTCCAAAGACTACGAGGGCGCAGAGAGCGGCCGCAAGAGCCGAGATTCGAGTTGACTCATCTGAGACGAGGACTGACCCGGGCAGTACACCTGTTGTACCAGAGCAGACTGTTCCTCCTACGACAAATCAGATCGCTATGCTAAGGGCCGGTATGCAAGAGATGCGCCAGATGATAGGGTCGCTAATTGAGACACATCGAGCGCAGCGACCAGAAGTAGTTCCACACGTTACGGGGACCGTGATGGTACCTACAGTACAGGCAGTTGCCCTTGCAGCTACAGTGGTCATCACAGTATCGCTATCAGAGTTCATGAGGCTGAAACCTCCGGTCTTCACAGGCACCGATGCAGCCGAGGACCCGCAGTCTTTTATTGATAGGATGGCCCGGATATGTCGTTCACTCAGATGCTCAGATGCGAGATGGGTGAGTTTGCGAGCTTTCGCCTGGAAGGTCTTGCGCAGAAATGGTGTGAATCGATCGAGAAGGCCAGAGCAGCAGGTCTTCCACCTATGACCTGGACCGAGTTTGTGACGGTATTTCTAGCCCGTTTCCTTCCCCAGAGTGTCAGGGATGCCCGAGCACGTAGGTTCGAGTCTTTATGCCAGACGCCAGCGATGACAGTGGCAGAGTATGATGTGCTGTTCACCGAGCTATCTGTTTATGCTCCATACTTAGTGGCTACTTAAGAGATGCGAGTCAAGAGATTTGTTCGAGGCTTGCTTAACCCGTTGTTTCTTGCAATCAGCGCACAGCATTGCGAGACTTATGCAGCAGCTGTAGACACAACCCTATTAGTCGAGGAGCGCCTAGCTGAGACTTCGGTAGTTCCAGGTCCGAAGAGAGTTCATACAGATACGTCGGCACAGAGACAGCCGTTTAGGCACCGCGACAGGTTCCATTCAGGTACGGGGGTTAGCGGAGGATCAGGACGAGGTCATCTATTCATCACTTATTCCTAGGAGGGTCAGCCGGCACCATCTAGATGTTTCCGATGTGGGAGTACTTATCATCGTGTTCGAGATTTCCCGGAGCCACGTGAGGGCGAGACTGCCGTACCACATGTCACATTTCCACCTTCTCCACCCCAAAGGGCATTGCCTATTGTACCTACTATTGCTCCGCATCAGACTCATGCACAGAGATGCCGTGGTCGCGGAGGGTTTGCTCAAAGAGGGCGAGGTGGCCGAGGCAAAGGACAGCCAGATGCCGGCAGAGTACAACCAGTTGCTAATATGGGACCACCAGCCGTAGGTGGAGGATAGGCACGGGTTTTCATGTTGACACATCAGGACGCGCAGGCGTCCAATGAAGTGGTCTCAGGTACCCTATCAGTATATTCTGTTGACGCACACGTGTTGTTTGATCCCGGATCCACGCACTAGTATGTTTCCACATACTTCGTGCCGAGTTTGGGTAGAGATTCCGGTTTGCTTGATCAGCCGCTTGTTGTGACCACTCCCGTAGGCGAGTCGTTTGTTGCTAGACACGTGTTCCGATCCTGTGTTGTCCGTTTTGGCGAGAGAGAGTTGCATGTCGACTTGATCCTTCTTGAGATGTTGGACTTCGACGTTCTTTTGGGCATGGATTGGTTAGCCACGTGCTATGCGTATGTGGACTGCCGCGAGAAGACAGTTAGATTTTGTTTTCCTGGCGAGTCGGCTTTTGTTGTGCAGGGGGGCCGTGGTGCCGCCCCTCACAGTTTGATTTCTTCTCTTCGCGCTGGACAGCTTTTGAGGAAGGGATGTCAGGGATTTCTAGCCTATGTTTGCGATACTAGAGCTATAGATGTTCCATTGGACCAGGTTCCGATTGTTTGTGAGTTCCCTGATGTGTTCCCTGACGAGTTTCCTGGGCTACCGCCCGAGCGCGATATTACCTTCTGTATTGATTTGATTCCCGGCACGGGGCCTATTTTTATACCGCCCTATCGGATGGTCCCGGCGGAGCTTAAAGAGTTGAAAGGTCAGCTGCAAGATTTGTTGGATAAGGTACTTATTCGACCCAGTGTGTTTCCTCAGGGTGCTCCGGTCCTGTTTGTCAAGAAGAAGGACGGCAGCTTGCGTTTGTGTATCGACTACTGTTAGTTATATGTATGCCCTAGAGGCCATTGCTGTACATTGGATGTACATTGTAGTGGATGCTGGGACATATATAGGGAGGACTTTCTTGCTCGACATGATAGTATGCTGTCTGGTTACTCTTTACCTTAACGTGTATACTGATTGTTTCTCTGTTACATGTTGGTAAAGCCCTTAGGATGTGTACTTGACTATCTGGACTATGATGCGGATCATACTAGTGGGGACATGGTAGTCCATAAGTACATCCTTCAAAGTCCCTAGTCGTGGGTGTATCGAGACGGGGCATCGATATACCAGAGTAGACTAGCGTATACCTTCTCGACCCATATAGATGGGCGATGGATGATCACATATCCATCGGTGTTTGACATCAGAGATGATATACGGGTGCTCAGTAGAGACTGGGTACACTGGACGGACTCGCCGAGAACTCCCAGATGGTATTATACCTTACGTCAGATGGCAGTTCTCTGGTGACACTGGTACAGAGTAGTCTGTTGACCCGAGATCGTCATAGAGTCTTGTGTGGTTCCCACTGTGCTTTGATTTCCATCTTACCACGTCCAAGAGGGCGTGCAAAACGGTGGTTTTTGAGTACAGTCCCGAGTCACATGGAGGCAATGAGCGATAGGAGGGGATTCGTCTCTCCCGGTATAGGGAGTTGATGTTGCGCTGTGTTCGATTGGCTATAACAGGAAATCCCTGGCCAGGGTTGCTGAGATTTACTGGTAAGTGTTACCAGTAGTTTCTCGAATTGTTATAGACCTCATATCGACACGACTTATCGAGCTATTGGGGTCTGACGTTTACCACCCCTAGGCAAGATATGCGACATATCAGACGATGAGACCGGACTGTACGGTAGTGTTACTGGTTGGATTCACTGGAGTGTGAGCGGGCTTGCTCGTCGATCTTCTGATCGCTCAATACCCGGGTGGCCGTTACGTTTAGCAGACCGCTTGCGTCTTGTGGGTGTTTGATATGATCATCATCTGCTGCCGGCGTATTGACGAGTCTTTAGAGTCCTACACAGAGGTTTCCTGGCTCAAGCAAAACGAAATAGGAGCGCATATGAGATATGTGCGGGACCGAGAATAATGCGTGTATGTGATACCGTATTCCATTCTCGCGATGAATGTATCGAATGGTTATATGCGATATAACCTAGTTATCGAATCGAGGGTTGATTCGATAAGCCGATACATTGGATATTAGTCGGTTATATGCGATATGACCGGATCATTGAATCAAGTGTTGATTTAATGATTTAATGCATAATTATATATTTGATATATTACTTTGCATTAACTAGTATCGGTTCACTTTAAATGGATTTTCTCGCTCGGATGTGCGCATTATATATGTGATATGATTTTGTGCACATGCTTGTATCATGTTTGATGGTGCATGTAAAATTGGTTAAGTATAAAGAATTAAACCTTGGTTAATGAAATGGTTAGGGTTTATTATTTTCTTATTCATTTTATTCATTTATTTATTCTTTTGGAAAAAGAGAAGGAAATGATAAAATGATGGCATTCTTTGTTCTTTCATGAAGCTTCATGAATACTTTGACTTTGTGACCACTTTGTCTCATCCTTAATCCTAACCATTCCACTTAACCCTAATTAATTCTCTACACCTAACCATGGTTCAATTATGATAAGAATTCATTATTCTTTTCATTTTAGAATAACTAATCATAACTTTATCTTCTTCTTCTTCATCATCTTCAAAGAAGAAAGCTTCACTTCATCAATGGTGATTGATGAAATAGAGTGAGAAATCCAATTCTAAAGTCTACCCACTTCCTTTTTCTTCATCCTCTACCTCTTGCCAAGTAGTAGAGTGTGTTTCCTTCACAAGTTTTCAAGGCTTGGTGAAGGTGGAGCTTGATCTAGTGATGCCTCGACGTACATCATCTTCGGCACGTTGTCGACGACCTAGCCCGGTCTTTTCTCCGATGAAACCACCGTGAGAGTCATGGTTCGATTTGGACAGCGGAGAGGACTTCATTGCGGAGCCGTGGAGGTGGAGCATCGGATCTACAAAGTTTGTATTTCCGTATTCTTGTAGTTAAGTGTTAACTAGTTCATAGTTTCGCCTAGACATCTAGCTAACGATCCGTAGTCTAGGGTTTCTCGGCATATAAATTTTGAAACGGGCATGGTTGATGCCTTGTGAGACCTCTAGTGTGTGCCTAGGAACCCTACAGTGGTATCAGAGCCTAGCTAGAGCCTTAGGCGAAGTCTAGACGACGTTTGAATCCCGATCGAACCCGAAACCCCATTTTTCCCATGCTCTCTGTCCTTTTTTCAAAACTGTACATTTTTCCATATTAAAAATATGCAGAAAATTAAGCAGGGTTTTTTAAGCATTACTGTGAAAAACGGAGACCTAACTCCGTCATAACGCCGCGGAACCGCGGCCTAAGCCCACGTGGCGCGGCGGTCCCGCGGCCATACTGTTGACTTTTTGACTCCTCTTTGCACAGTAATGTTAATAATTAATTCCTGTGTTTTATGGGTAATTTTAATATATAATATACAGTTGAGTATTCTGGGGTTGTTTTGGGGATTCAAAGATTCGATCGGGTTTATCAGACTTTGTCTATTTGGCTTTCCGGATAATTTTTGAATATGTTAAAAAGTTCGACCGGATATAAATACCCAATTTTTCCCCTGTCGGGAAATTTCCAAGTGTTGGATTTTTCCGTGGTTTAAAGACGTTCTAAGTAGTGCAAGTAACTCGATGGACCCTCTAGAAGATAACAAACCTTAACTCGATTATGTGACCGTCTTGAACTGCCCTTTGAACCTTCGGGTTTGGGGCAGTACGGCGTGCCACATGTGAGGCGTTGGCTTGACCCTTCTACGGCTGGACCGTTGGTACTGAGGCACGAACTGAATGTTTTTAGATTTATTTCAAGAGTTGATCTGTTTCGGGAAAACTTGGGTGTTTGACTGTTCGATCGGAAAGTTTAACATTTTCTAATTATCTGGAATGTGATACAATAATTGGAATCAACAAACAGTTATGAGATAACTGAATAAATGTTATAAACATAGCAGTTTAGTCTCACTTGATCGGTTGCCACGGAATTTTGATGTGATCAAAAGTCCGTCGCAATCACGTAGCGTACGCGGATACTCGCCGGGTAAACTTAATAGACAGCTACACCCCATAGCCCCGACCAAGTGACTGTAGGAGAACCCCGTCGCCGAAAGCATCCGTTCGGGTGCTCGCGGCAGCGGTGTTCCTCCTTGGTGCACTTCGTCGACGGCATCGGGGGTGCGGCCGCCTACTGAAGTTTGCGACGAGCATTCGATCAGGATGTCGGGAATCTTGTTGAATTGCCCGACTTGATATTGAAAAGAGTTTTCGATAATGAGACTAAAATGCGGGGTTTATAACTGTTAGGCATGCGATGTCTAAGGAATTCATTTGGTCAGGCATGCGATGTCTGAGGTGGTTGCAGATTCCAACTGTTGTAGTTTTACACTTTCTTTTCTGTGACCGTAAGTGTAATATGTGATATCGCCGGTTTCGTTGCTATATGTCAACGACAATTGGGATGCGCATATTTACTTACGTTGATGATATGTGTTGTTATGTATTGCTGGATATGTTATATTAGATCGTCGTGTTTGAATAGCCGGGGGTTTTTATGTGAGATGAGTGTTTTTTTCATTTTCATTCATGTAAAAAAATTGTATGTAATATTCTTTTATTGGGGCACTTCCAGGTAGCGGAAGTTGTCACCGTTTGTATATTATTTACTTTTCCGCACTAGGATAGACCCAAGGAGGGGAGCACAAGTAACCGGGTTCTGGAGTCCAGTGGGAGACCAACTCGAGGAGTCGAGTCCGGGTTCCTAACTCTAGAATTGGTAGGGTTTCTTGCCGCTCTCGTAGGGGTCTAGGGGTGTGGGTTTGGCTATTAATCGCGACCGTGGAATCCGTGTTTTATACTGGCTCGTATTGAAAACACGGACGTCCTAGTATATCCAATATTTCATATGTTTCTTCTGCTGCGATATCTGTGATGTGATCATGTGATGTTCTGTGATAGATACAGTATATAGTATATATGATATATTATATAGACGTTACTTATGTTTTACACCCGCACTAGCCCTGCCCCGCTCTGCCGTTAGTTACCTAACCTAACGGTGCACGAGGGGACATCGAGGCGAATGCGGATGGCATAAGTGTACGTCATATTTATCTGTGATGTTTAGGTACTTAAATGATGGGACTTCATTAATATGATTAATGAAATAAAAGAAACCTAAGATGTTGTAGAATCGAATTTCAAAATAAAACATGTAGCTACAGTTCTTGCTTTGCACAGAGGTATATGTGATATATCCTGCACCTTATTCGATAAGGAAATGACCGAGATCCCTTCACCTGGAGTGACTCCTTTAGCAATAACTAGCAGATGCTACACACTCGGTTTGTCTTTTGATTGCTTTTAAGAGTTTTTGCTTTGCACAGTGATATATATGATATATCCCGCACCTCATTCGACGAGGAAAGGACCGACGATCCCTTCACCGGGAGTGACTCCTTTAGCAAAACTAGAAAACCCTCAAAAAGCACTCCATTTTTAAAATCATTCGATCCTACAACGATATCAAGTTCATTACGCAATAGGTTTTCAGAAAAACCTGTCGTAGCCCTCCGTCATTTCAGATAAGTCCTATTTAGTATTCGTGCTACGTTTGTTGACCTCCGTCAAGGCGTAGTGTGCGGTAGCTAACTAGTGTTTATCTGCTTATGCATATGATGCAGATTGGATTAGGGTAGTCGTGCGGCCTTGTTGACCTCCGTCAAGGGTCGTGCGGGTGGGTTTAATTCGATCAAGAAATGACGGGTTGAACTTGACTAGTAGCCTATGGTTTGTTGACCTCCGTCAAGGTCATAGGGTGCTGGGGGCAAAATATTATCGGGAATTTCAAATGTTGAAATTTGCAATGAGATTGCATACCTTCTATGAGATAGTTGGATCCCGATACCCGCTGCGAGTAAGAGTTACTCCTGGGAGAGTTTTATACATTACAATTAGCCGATCAAGTAGGTGTCTAGAAAGGTGTCAACGGGGTTACGCCTCTGGGAAAACGAGGTTTACATTAATTAGGTTCGTGCGAAAGCACGGGGGATCTCCCTCAAAGTACCGACACTGGCCTGGCTGAAAGATTGGCGAACTTGTAGTGTGTAATTAATCCCGGGTAGTCTTTCCTTTTAGGGTTTGAAGGAAGATTTGATAAAAAGCAGTGGGAGCCATCCTGATTAGATAAAATAATAACCAATCTATTCTTGAAAGAGCGCACGCTGAGTGTTTTCTTCTCTCTCTCTCCTGGTAGCGACCATATCACGCCTTAATCAAGATAATAATACGGATTATTGACCGAACCCGCTTGTTATACTGAGCTGGGGAACGTTGGTCCCGCTCCTACTTATAAATGTTATAAGACAGAGCAGGAAATTGGGGAATGCCAGATTTCCCGTGCCGCCCAAACGAAGAGAGTGCATGTTGATGCATCATCTTCGGGTGTGTTCATTATACAGAACTGTTTCTCAGTATCCTCCGCATCCTTGGTATATGATAACGGATCAGGATCCCAGATATGTAATATTTTACATAGGGCTACAAAAGGGTAGAAAAACTGAGAACGGGTGATAAGTTTCATGAGGCAGAAAACGGGGCAAGAGTTGCAGCCAAGTCTGTCGGTCACTGTCACCCTGTATTATCAGTACATTGATTCTGAACAAATGCTAATAGATACCGAACCTGATATACAAAATCATATCAGTTTCTTTATCGGTATAGAAATGATAAAATTTTGTATTGTTGGATAATGTTTTGAACATTTCCTATATCAAAAGTTGATCGGTTCAGGCATGTTATCTAAAAGCATTGACGTTCTAAATCAAACTACAGTTCTTAGTATACTGAACACACACAAGAGAATAAGTTCAGAAATGAACGAATTCTTCTTGAGGCATTGTAGACTAGGTCATATCAATGCGACCCGACTGGCTGAAGTTACATTGAGATGTATATTTAAATCAGTTTGAATTTACATCTTGTGAAACTTGCTAGTCATGTCACAAAGATTAGATGACCGTAGCTCTGTTTACTGGAAACAGAGAAAGAGTTAATGAACTCTTGGGATTGATACATGTTGATGTATCTAAGGTCCCATGTCTACACATGCCAGGACCGGTTCTTTATACTTCATTATATTCTCTGATAATCTCTCAAGATTCAGTCATATGTTCCTGTTGAAACATGAGTCCGAACCTTTTGAGATATTCACAGAATATAAGCGAGAAGTAGAGAACCAAAATACGGGTAAAAGTATTATGTCCTTTGATGAGATCAAGGAGGAGAATACTTGTGCATAGAATTTCTGGACTATTCTAAAGGAGAATGAGATTCTCTCTCAGCATTACTCCTTCGTATACACCATTGCACGATGGTATGTCGGGGCGGAGCAGATACACCCTATATAATAAGGTGTGCTCTATGATGAGTAATACTGAGTTACCTATTTCCTTTTAAGGGGTTATGCACTTGAGAAGCTGCATACCTATTGAATAGGGTTCAAATCAAATCAGTTGCCTACCACTCCATATAAGATATGGAATGGGAAGAGCCCATATCTTAAATTGGTTAAGATTTGGGGTTGTCCGGCCTATGTCTAAAAGCATAATCCGGACAAGATCGAGGCAAGATCAGTTATGTAGAACTGGAAGTGTTTCAGCTATACAAACTACAGCAGATGATTTGGTAGAACCGAAGGATTCAGTAGATTCCAACGAACCTCAGCCTCTCCGCCGATCTAGTAGGGTTCCTCACCCACATGAGAGATACTTCGGTTTCTCTATGACAGTGGGAGCGAGGATTGCGTCATGAGATGATGACCCAACTAGTTTCGAGCTGGCCATCAGGAGTGGGACTCTGTAAGAATGGCTGGATGCTTATCGATCTGAGATGGAATCCTTATACACCAACAAAGTATGGACTTTGGTTGCTATATCTGAAGGGTTAAATCCCCATCAGGAGCAAGTATATCTTGAGAAGATTACTTGGTGTACATGGAAAAGTTGAGACTTTCAAAGCTAGACTTGTTAAAAGTTTGCATCATTTACCAGGCGTGGATTATGATGAAACCTTTTTCAAGTAGCTATGCTTAAGTCCATCCAGATCCTACTTGCCACGGCTATATACCATGACTACGATATCTGGTGGTTGGGTGTCATGACAACTCTTCTAAAATGATGTTTTGGAAGAGGGCGTCTATAAGTACACAGCCAGAGGGCTTCGTAAACAGTGGGAGCAGCGGAAACGCGTGCAAGATGTTTTATGTGATAAAACAGGCATCGCGGAGTTGGAACATCTGTTTTGATGGATTAGTCAAAGAGTTTGACATCATCGAAATAGTAGATGAACCTTGTATAAACAAAAAGGTAGTAGGGAGTATGGTGACGATCCTCGTAGAATACGTGGATGACATACTCTTGATAGGGAAGGAGTTTCCTATGCTACGCTCGATCAATCTCCGCTTATCACAAGGATTCTCCATATAGGATCAAAATGATACCTCCTAAATCCTGAGTTTTGGATCTATGAGATAGATTTAATTGGATGTTAGGATTCTCACTAGTTGTAGTGAGATGGTATCAATCGATCCTGGGGAGAATCACTGGAAGTGTTCCAGGGTGATAAAGACGACTGAATATCAGTCGCAGGCATTGTCTTTACCCTCAGTAAAGGGACGGTATGTTGGAAGAGTTCCAAGCTAGATACCGTGACATACTAGACAATAAAGGCAGGTTACATCGCTACTAAAGATGCTACCAAAGAAGCTGTTTGGGTGTATATTGGTTCATGAGATGAACTATGTTCCTCCCATTGTGTGACAATGGAGTTGTGGCTTATGCCAAGGAACGCAGGTCCCATCAGTGATCCAGACATATTCTAAGGCAGTATCACCTTATCATGGAGATAGTTGATCTCTAGGCTGATCAAGGTTAGGAGAGCAGACTCAGAGGACAACACGGCGGATCCACTCACGAAGGCCTATTCCCAGAGAGAGACTTTTATGGGATGGTTGAGTATGAGATACTACAACCACTGCTACAGATGGCCCTAGTGCAAGTAGGAGATTGTTAGTTATATGTATGCCCTAGAGGCCATTGCTGTACATTGGATGTACATTGTAGTGGATGCTGGGACATATATAGGGAGGACTTTCTTGCTCGACATGATAGTATGCTGTCTGGTTACTCTTTACCTTAACGTGTATACTGATTGTTTCTCTGTTACATGTTGGTAAAGCCCTTAGGATGTGTACTTGACTATCTGGACTATGATGCGGATCATACTAGTGGGGACATGGTAGTCCATAAGTACATCCTTCAAAGTCCCTAGTCGTGGGTGTATCGAGACGGGGCATCGATATACCAGAGTAGACTAGCGTGTACCTTCTCGACCCATATAGATGGGCGATGGATGATCCCATATCCATCGGTGTTTGACACCAAAGATGATATACGGGTGCTCAGTAGAGACTGGGTACACTGGACGGACACGCCGAGAACTCCCAGATGGTATTATACCTTACGTCAGATGGCAGTTCTCTGGTGACACTGGTACAGAGTAGTCTGTTGACCCGAGATCGTCATAGAGTCTTGTGTGGTTCCCACTGTGCTTTGATTTCCATCTTACCACGTCCAAGAGGGCGTGCAAAACGGTGGTTTTTGGGTACAGTCCCGAGTCACATGGAGGCAATGAGCGATAGGAGGGGATTCGTCTCTCCCGGTATAGGGAGTTGATGTTGCGCTGTGTTCGATTGGCTATAACAGGAAATCCCTGGCCAGGGTTGCTGAGATTTACTGGTAAGTGTTACCAGTAGTTTCTCGAATTGTTATAGACCTCATATCGACACGACTTATCGAGCTATTGGGGTCTAACGTTTACCACCCCTAGGCAAGATATGCGACATATCAGACGACGAGACCGGACTGTACGGTAGTGTTACTGGTTGGATTCACTGGAGTGTGAGCGGGCTTGCTCGTCGATCTTCTGATCGCTCAATACCCGGGTGGCCGTTACGTTTAGCAGACCGCTTGCGGCTTGTGGGTGTTTGATATGATCATCATCTGCTGCCGGCGTATTGATGAGTCTTTAGAGTCCTACACAGAGGTTTCCTGGCTCAAGCAAAACGAAATAGGAGCGCATATGAGATATGTGCGGGATCGAGAATAATGCGTGTATGTGATACCGTATTCCATTCTCGCGATGAATGTATCGAATGGTTATATGCGATATAACCTAGTTATCGAATCGAGGGTTGATTCGATAAGCCGATACATTGGATATTAGTCGGTTATATGCGATATGACCGGATCATTGAATCAAGTGTTGATTTAATGATTTAATGCATAATTATATATTTGATATATTACTTTGCATTAACTAGTATCGGTTCACTTTAAATGGATTTTCTCGCTCGGATGTGCGCATTATATATGTGATATGATTTTGTGCACATGCTTGTATCATGTTTGATGGTGCATGTAAAATTGGTTAAGTATAAAGAATTAAACCTTGGTTAATGAAATGGCTAGGGTTTATTATTTGCTTATTCATTTTCTTCATTTATTTATTCTTTTGGAAAAAGAAAAGGAAATGATAAAATGATGGCATTCTTTGTTCTTTCATGAAGCTTCATGAATACTTCGACTTTGTGACCACTTTGTCTCATCCTTAACCCTAACCATTCCACTTAACCCTAATTAATTCTCTACACATAACCATGGTTCTATTATGATAAGAATTCATTATTCTTTTCATTTTAGAATAACTAATCATAACTTTATCTTCTTCTTTTTCTTCATCTTCAAAGAAGAAAGCTTCACTTCATCAATGGTGATTGATGAAATAGAGTGAGAAATCCAATTCTAAAGTCTACCCACTTCTTATTTCTTCATCCTCTACCTCTTGCCAAGTAGTAGAGTGTGTTTCCTTCACAAGTTTTCAAGGCTTGGTGAAGGTGGAGCTTGATCTAGTGATGCCTCGACGTAGATCATCTTCGGCACGTTGTCGACGACCTAGCCCGGTCTTTTCTCCGATGAAACCACCGTGAGAGTCATGGTTCGATTTGGACAGCGGAGAGGACTTCATTGCGGAGCCGTGGAGGTGGAGCACCGGATCTACAAAGGTTGTATTTCCGTATTCTTGTAGTTAAGTGTTAACTAGTTTATAGTTTCGCCTAGACATCTAGCTAACGATCCGTAGTCTAGGGTTTCTCGGCATATAAATTTTGAAACGGGCATGGTTGATGCCTTGTGAGACCTCTAGTGTGTGCCTAGGAACCCTACAACTACCGCCAGCTGAACAGGGTTACCGTGCAGAACAGATATCCTTTGCCACGCATCGACGACTTGTTCGACCAGCTTCAGGGTGCAGGGTATTTTTCGAGGATCGACTTGCGGTCAGGATACCATCAGTTGCGGGTTCGACAGGAGAATATTCCGAGGACGGCTTTCCGCATGCGTTACGGCTATTATAAGTTTTTGGTGATGTCGTTCGGACTCACCAATGCCCCAGCAGCATTTATGGACTTGATGAACCGTATATTCAGGCCGTATCTTGATTTGTTCATCATTTTATTCATTGACGATATTTTGGTGTATTCCCGGAGCCGAGAGGAGCACAAGCAGCACCTGGGGATCACACTGCAGACTTTGAGGGAGCACCAGCTATTCGCAAAATTCTCCAAGTGCGCATTCTGGCTTGACAGCGTAGACTTCTTGGGTCACGTGATTACACGAGATGGTATATGTGTGGACTCGAAGAAGATTGAGGCCGTTCAGCGTTGGCTCAGACCCACATCAGTTACTGAGATCCGCAGCTTTCTAGGACTGGCTGATTACAACAGGCGATTTGTGCAGGATTTCTCCCGTATTGCTGCACCTTTGACCGGGTTGACCCGGAAGGGAGTTCCTTTCGATTGGACGGAGGAGTGCGAGCATAGCTTTCAGCAGTTGCGGACTCGTTTGACTACGGTGCCGGTATTATCATTGCCTTCAGGATTGGGCGGATTTGTGGTCTATTGTGACGTTTCTCGAGTGGGGCTAGGGTGCGTATTGATGCAGCATGACAGGGTGATCGCGTATGTTTCTCGGTAGCTAAAGAAACATGAACAGAACTACCCCACTCACGATTTAGAGATGGCTGCAGTGGTCTTTGCACTCAAGATCTGGCGACATTACCTATACGGCGAGTCGTGCCAGATATTCACTGATTACAAGAGCTTGAAGTATATATTTCAGCAGTGAGACCTGAATCTTAGACAGTGCCGTTGGATGGAACTAGTAAAGGACTACGATTGTGATATTTTGTATCACCCGGGCAAGGCTAATGTAGTGGCAGATGCTTTGAGTAGGAGGCCTGGGGGTAGTCTATCTTGTTTGAGCGCAGTACAGAGGCAGTCGTCGGCAGATTGACAGATTTTATGCGACAGTCGAGTGCAGTTCGAGTTCATGCCGATCGGGAGACAGCTTGCGCATGTTCGTGCATGCCCATAGTTGCTTGACCGTATACATAAGGCACAGTACAGTGATGACCGTTGTTCAGAGATCATGGCACAGATTGGACAGGACAGATTTTCCGAGTTCGTGATTGATGATCAGGGGATACTGCGATTTGGGACTAGACTGTGCGTACCAGATGCCGAGGGACTGCGGCGTGTGATTCTTGAGGAGGCACATCGATCGGTGTATAGTGTTCATCCGGGTTCCACCAAGATGTACCATGATATGAGAGATGTCTACTGGTGGGACGGGATGAAGAAGGACATCACAGACTTCATGTCGAGATGCCTGACTTGTCAGCAAGTCAATGCCAAGCACCAGAGGCCAGCGGGAGAGATACAACCGTTACCCATTCCGGAGTGGAAATGGGAGCAGATTTCTATGGATTTTGTTGTGGGTCTACCCAGGACTAGTCGAGGATATGACTCTATTTGGGTGATCGTGGATCGATTGACGAAAGCGTCTCACTTCCTGCCGGTGAAGACGACTTTCGGATTTGCTCAGTATGCCCAGATATATATCGACGAGATTGTACGACTGCATGGAGTCCCGACATGTATCGTGTCCGACTGAGGCACCAAGTTTACCAGCCGACTATGGCAGAGGCTTCAGGAGGCTTTTGGCACCCGCTTGAGTTTCAGCACCACATTTCATCCGCAGACTAACGGCCAGTCAGAGCGGACTATTCAGACTCTCGGGGACATGCTCCGAGCGTGCATTTTAGACTTTGGTGGTAGCTGGGATCATCATTTACCCTTGGGGAGTTCTCCTACAACAATAGTTTCCAGGATACTATTCAGATGGCACCTTTCGAGTCCTTGCAAGGGAGGAGATGTAGATCGCCCGTCAGTTGGACAGAGCTCAGTGAGAGCAGTATTTTGGGGCCGCAGATCATACATGAGACGAACGAGAAGATACAGCTGATTCGAGACAGGATGAGGACAGCTCAGAGCAGGCAGAAATCGTATGCTGACAGACGCCGCCGCAGATTAGAATTCGCAGTTGGCGATCACCTTTTTCTGAGGGCCTCTCCGATGAAGGGAGTGATGAGGTTTTTGTTAGTTATATGTATGCCCTAGAGGCCATTACTGTACATTGGATGTATATTGTAGTGGATGCTGGGACATATATATGTAGGACTTTCTTGCTCGACATGATAATACGCTATCTGGTTGCTCTTTATCTTAACATGTATACTTTCTGTCTCTCTGATTACATGTTGATAAAGCCCTTAGGATGTGTACTCGACTTCCAGGACTATGATGAAGATCATACTAGTGGGGCCTGGGTAGTCAATGAGTACATCCTTCATTGTTCCTAGTCATGGGAATATCGAGACGGGGCATCGATATTCCAGAGTAGACTAGCGTATATCTTCTCGACCCATGTGATGGGCGGTGGATGATTCCATATCCATTGGTGTTTGACATCGGAGATGGTATGCGGGTGCTCAGTGGAGACTGGGTACACTGAACGGACTCGCCGAGAACTCCAAGATGGTATTATACCTCACGTCAGATGGCAGTTCTCTGGTGACACTGGTACAGCTTAGTCTGTTGACCCGAGATCGTCATAGAGTCTTGTGTGTCTCCCACTGTCCTTTGATTTCCACCTTACCACGGCTCTACTGAGTTGTGCAAACAGGTGGTTTTTGGGTACAGTCCCGATTCACATGGAGGCAATGAGCGATAGGAGGGGATTCGTCTCTCCCGGTATTGGGGGTTGATGTTGCGCTATGCTCGACTGGACATAACAGGAAATCCCTGGCCAGGGTTGCAGTGATATACTGGTAAGAGTTATCAGTAGTTTCACGAATGTTATGGGCCTTACGTCGGCATGACTTATCGAGCTATTGGGGTCTGACGTTTACCACCCCTAGGCGAGATATGCGGCATATCAGACGAATAGACCGGACTGTACGGTAAGTGTTACTGGTTGGATTCACAGGAGTGTGAGCGGGCTTGCTCGTCGATCTTCTGATCGCTCAATACCCGGGTGGCCGTTACGTTTAGCAGACCGCTTGTGGCTTGTGGGTGTTTGATATGATCATCATCTGCTGCCGGCGTATTGACGAGTCTTTAGAGTCCTACACAGAGGTTTCCTGGCTCAAGCGAAACAAAATAGGAGCGCATATGAGATATGTGCGGGACCGAGAATAATGCGTGTATGTGATACCGTATTCTATTCTCGCGATGAATGTATCGAATGGTTGTATGTGATATAACCTAGTTATCGAATCAAGGATTGATTCGATAAGCCGATACATTGGATACTAGTCGGTTATATGCGACATGACCGGATCATTGAATCAAGTGTTGATTTAATGATTTAATGTATAATTATATATTTGATATATTACTTTGCATTAACTAGTATTGGTTCAATTTAAATGGATTTACTCACTTGAAATGCACATTGTATATGTGATATAATTTTTTGTGCACTTGTTTGTATCATGTTTGATGATACATGCAAGCTTGGGTTTGTGTAAAGAATTGACCATGATTATATGAATGGTTAGTGTTTCTTTTTATTTACTTATTCTTTTATCTATTTATTTATTTTATTTATTTCATTTAGAAAAGATAAAGAGAAAAGAATGGTTGCTAGTTTTGTTTTTCTTTGAAGCTTCTTGAAGCTTTGAACAAGTCCACCATTCTTGTCTCTTCCTTAACCCTAACCATTCCCACTACCATGGTCTATTCTCTACACCTAATCATGGTTGCCAAATGATAAGTATTCATATTATTTTTCCTTTTAAAATAACTTATCATATATTTTCTTTCTTCTTCTTCTTCATGAGCAAGAAAGAAAAGCTTTCTACATCAATGGCAACTTGAGAATTAGAGTGAGAAATCCAATTCTAATGTGAACCCACCTCCTATTTCTTCATCCTCTACCTCTTGCCAAGTAGTATAGGGTGTTTCCTTCACAAGTTTTCAAGGCTTGGTGAAGTTGGAGCTTGTTCTTGTGATGCCTCGACGTAGATCATCTTCGGCATCGAACCGACGATCAAGCCCGTCCATTTCTTCGATGAAGCCGATGCTAGAGTTCGGGATTCGATTTGGACAGCGGAGGGAGATCATCGCGGAGCTTAGGAAGTGGTGGACCGGATCTACAAAGGTTGTAGCCCCTTTCCTTTTAGATAAAGTTGTTTATTTGCATCGTTTCGCCTATATATCTAGTTAACGATCCGTATTAGGGTTTGTAGGCACATGAAAATGTTGAATTAGCCATGTTTGATGCCTTGTGAGACTTCATTAGTGTGCCTAGGAACCCTATAGTGGTATCAGAGCCTAGCTAGAGCCTTAGGCGAAGCGTAGACGGAGTTTGAAGTCCGATCGAATCAAAACCCTAACCCGAATATGCTCTCTGGACTTTTTCTGAAATCGTGGTTTTTTGAGAATTAAAAATATGCAGGAAACTCAGTAGATTATTCTAAGAATTACTGTGTAAGACGGGACCCATGAATCGATAGAAGAGCGGCGGAACCGCGGCAATAGCATGCCTATTGCGGCGGTTCCGCGGCACAATAGTCCAATCATTAAATTATATTTTCACAATAATTCCTAGTTTTTAGTGCTGGTTTTCATGGGAATTTTTAATATTTTTTCAAGAGTTGAATATTCTGGGTTGTTTTAGGGATTCGGTGTTTCGATCGGAGTATCAGATTTTGTCTATGTGTCTTTCCGGATAAATTTTAGAATATGTTAAAAAGTTCGACCGGATATAAATACCCAATTTTTCCCCTGTCGGGAAATTTCCAAGTGTTGGATTTTTCCGTAGTTTAACGACGTTCTAAGTAGTGCAAGTAACGCGATGGACCCTCTAGAAGACAACAAACCTTAACTCGATTATGTGATCGTCTTGAACTGCCCTTTGAACCTTCGGGTTTGGGGCAGTACGGCGTGCCACATGTGAGGCGTTGGCTTGACCATTCTACGGCTGGACCGTTGGTACTGAGGCACGAACTGAATGTTGTTAGACTTATTTTATGTGTTGAGCTGTTTCGGGAAAACTTGGGTGTTCGAATGTTCAATCAGAAAGTTTAACATTTTCTGTTTATCCGGAATGTGATACAACAATTGGAATTCACAATAGTTATGTGATAACTGAATGAATGTTATAAACATAGCAGTTTAGTCTCACTTGATCGGTTGCCACTGAGTTTTGATGTGATCAAAAGTCCGTCGTAATCACGTAGCGTACGCGGATACTCGCCGGGTAAACTTAATAGACAGCCTCACCCCATAGCCCCGACCAAGTGACTGTAGGAGAACCCCGTCGCCGAAAACATCCGTTCGGGTGCTCGCGGCAGCGGTGTTCCGCCTTGGTGCACTTTGTCGATGGCGTCGGGGGTGCGGCCACCTACTGAAGTTTGCGACGAGCATTCGATCAGGATGTCGGGAATCTTGTT
Organism: Agapanthus africanus; assembly: GCA_030015575.1. NCBI lineage: Eukaryota > Viridiplantae > Streptophyta > Magnoliopsida > Asparagales > Amaryllidaceae > Agapanthus > Agapanthus africanus. The sequence continues at coordinate 260,476,403 of JASDDO010000004.1, forward strand.
GAATTGCCCGACTTTATATTGAAAAGTGTTTTCGATAATGAGACTAAAATGCGGGGTTTATAATTGTTAGGCATGCGATGTCTAAAGAATTAATTTGGTCAGGCATGCGATGTCTGAGGTGGTTGCGGATTCCAACTGTTGTAGTTTTACACTTTCTTTTCTGTGACTGTAAGTGTAATATGTGATATCGCCGGTTTCGTTGCTATATGTCAACGACAATTGGGATGCGCATATTTACTTACGTTGATGACATGTGATGTTATGTGTTGCTGGATATGTTATATTGGATCGTCGTGTTTGAATAGCCAAGGGGGGTTTTATGTGAGATGAGTGTTTTTTCATTTTCATTCATGTAAAAACTCGTATGTAATATTCTTTTATTGGGGCACTTCCAGGTTGCGGAAGTTGTCACCTTTTGTATATTATTTACTTTTCCGCATTAGGACAGACCCAAGGAGGGGAGCACAAGTAACCGGGTTCTGGGGTCCAGTGGGAGACCAACTCGAGGAGTCGAGTCCGGGTCTCCTAACCCTAGAATTGGTAGGGTTGCTTGCCGCTCTCGTAGGGGTCTAGGGGTGTGGGATAGGCTATTCATCACGACCGTGGAATCCGTGTTTTATACTGGCTCGTATTGAAAACACGGACGTCCTAGTATATCCAATATTTCATATGATGTTTTTCTGCTGCGTTATCTGTGATGTGATCATGTGATATTCTGTGATAGATATAGTATATAGTATATATGATATATTATATAGACGTTGCTTATGTTTTACACCCGCGCTAGCCCTGCCCCGCTCTGCCGTTAGTTACCTAACCTAACGGTGCACGAGGGGACATCGAGGCGAATGCGGATGGCATAAGTGTACGTCATATTTATCTGTGATGTTTAGGTAATTTAAATGATGGGATATTCATTAATGAGATTAATGAAAGAAAATAAACCTAATTGATCTTATGGAATCGAATTTCAAAATAAAAACAGGTAGCTACAGTTCTTGCTTTGCATCGCGGTGTTCCTTATAGAACATCCTGCACCTTATTCGATAGGGAAAGGACCGAGATCCCTTCACCGGGAGTGACTCCTTTCGCAATAACTGGCAGATGCTACAACCCTCGGTTTGTCTTTTGATCGCTTCTATAGTTTCACCTTTGCACAGTGATATATATGATATATCCCGCACCTCATCCGATGAGGAAAGGGCCGACGATCCCTTCACCGAGAGTGACCTCTTTAGCAAAACTAGAAAAGCCTCAAAAACGTTCCACTTAAAAACCATTTGATTCCGCAACGAGATCAAGTTCAAAGCGTTAAAGGTTTTCACAAAAACCATTCGCAACCCTCCGTCATTTTAGGAAGTAGAGTACTTAGTATTCGTGCTGTGTTTGTTGACCATAGTCAAGGCACAGTGTACGGTAGCTAAGTGATGGCTTCCTACACCGCATATGATGCGATTAGTTAGGACAGTCGCGTGACTTTGTTGACCTTAGTTATGGGTCATGTGGATGGGTCTGATTAATCACGAAATGACGGGTAGAACTTGACTAGTACTTATGATTTGTTGACCATAGTTAAGGTCATAGGTGCTAGGGGTAAAAACCATTATCGGGAGTTTCAAGTGTTGAAATTTGCAATGAGATTGCATACCTTCTATATGATAGTTGGATCCCGATACCCACTGCGAGTAATTGTTACTCCTGGGAGAGTTTTGCACTTTGCAATTAGCCGATCAAGTAGGTGTCTAGAAAGGTGTCAACGGGGTTACGCCTCTGGGAAAACGAGGTTTACTGTAATTAGGTCCGTGCGAAAGCACGGGGAACCTCCCTCAAAGTACCGACACTGGCCTGGCTGAAAGATTGGCGAACTTGTAGAGTGTAATTAATCCCGGCTAGTCTTTCCTTTTAAGGTTTGAAGGAAGATTTGATAAAAACAGTGGGAGCCATCCTGATTAGATAAAATATATAACCAATCTGATCTTGCAAGAGCGCACGCAGAGTGTTTTCTTCTCTCTCTCTCCAGGTAGCGACCATATCACGCCTTAATCAAGATAATAATATGGATGTATTGACCGAACACGCTTGTTATACCGAGCTGGGGAACGTTGGTCCCGCTCCAACTTATAATTGTTATAGGACTGAGCAGGAAATAGGGGAATACCAGATTTCCTATGCCGCCCAAACGAAGAAAGTGCATATGATGCATCTCCTTCGGGTGTGTTCATTATAAAGAACTGTTTCTCAGTATCCTCTGAATCCTGGGTATTTGATACCGGATCAGGATCCCAGATATGTAATCTGTTACATAGGGCTACAAAAAGGTAGAAAACTGAGAACGGGTGATAAGTTTCATGAGACAGAAAACGGGGCAAGTGTTGCAGCCAAGTCTGTTGGTCACTGTCACCCTGTATTACCAGTACATTGATTCTAAACAAATGCTATTAGATACCGAACCTGATATACAAAATCATATCAGTCTCTTTATTAGTAAAGAAGGATATAATTTTGTATTGTTGGATAATGTTTTGAACATTTCCTATATCAAAAGTTGATCGGTTCAGGCACGTTATCTAAAAGCATTGACGTTCTAAATCAAACTACAGTTCCTAGTATATAGAACACACACAAGAAGAAGAGTTCAGAAATGAACGAATCCTTCTTGAGGTATTGTAGACTAGGTCACATCAATGCGACCCGACTGGCTTAAGTTACATTTTAGATGCATATTTAAATCAGTTTGAATTTACATCTTGTGAAACTTGCCAGTCATGTCACAAAGATTAGATGACCATAGCTCTGTTTATTAGAAACAGAGAAAGAGTTAGTAAACTCTTGGGACTGATACATGATGATATATGTAAGGTCTCCTGTCTACACATGCCAAGACTGGTTCTTTGTATTTCATTACATTCTCTGATAATCTCTCGAGATTCAGTCATATGTTCCTGTTGAAACATAAGTCCGAACCTTTTGAGATATTCACAGAATATAAGTTAGAAGTAGAGAACCAAAATATGGGTATAAGTATTATGTCCTATGATAAGATCAGGGAGGAGAATACTTGTGCATAGAATTCCTGGACTGTTCTAAAGGAGAATGAGATTCTCTTTCAGTGTTACTCCTCTGAATACACCACAGCACAACGGTGTATCGGGGTAGAGCAATCGCACAATATTAGATATGGTGTGCTCTATGATGAGTACTACTGAGTTTCCTATTTCTTTTTGGGAGTTATGCGCTTGAGAAGCTGCATACCTATTGAATCAGGTTCGAATCAAATCAGTGCCTACCACTCCATATAAGATATGGTGTGGGAAGATCCTATCTCTTAAGTAAGTTAAGATTTGGGATTGTCCGGCCTATGTCAAAAGCAAAATCCGGACAAGATCGAGGCAAGGTCAGTTCTGTAGAACTGGAAAGGTTCTAGCTATACGAAACTACAACTGAAGATTTGACAGAACCAAAGGATTCTATAGTCCCCGACGAACCTCAGCCTCTCCGCCGATCTGGTAGGGTTCCTCGCCTGCCTGATAGATACCTCGGTTTTTTGATGACAGTGGGAGCGAGGAATGCATCATGAGATGATGACCCAACTAGTTTCGAGCAGGCCATCAAGAGTAGGGACTCTGTAAGAATGGCTGGATGCTTAGCGATCTGAGATGGAATCCATGTACACCAGCAAAGTATGGACTTTGGTTGCTATATCTGAAGGGTTAAATCCCCATCAGGAGCAAGTATATCTTGAGAAGATTACTTGGTGTAGATGGAAAAGTTGAGACTTTCAAAGCTAGGCTTATTAAAGGTTTTAGTCATCAACCAGGCATGGATAATGATGAAACCTTTTCCAAGTGACTATGCTTAAGTCCATCCGGATCCTACTTAACATTGCTACATACCATGACTACGATATCTGGTGGTTGGGTGCCCTGACTGCTTTTCTAAATACTGATTTAGAAGAGAACGTCTATAAGAACACAGCCAGAGGTCTTCGTAAACAGTGGGAGCAGCGGAAACGTGTGCAAGTTGCTTTACATAATGAAGCAGGCATCACGGAGTTGGAACGTCTGTTTTGATGTGATAAGTGTTTGACTTCATCAAAATGGTAGACGAACCTTGTATATACAAAAGGGTAGTACAGAGTAAGGTAGTCATCTTCGTATTGTACGTAGACAACATACTCTTGATAGGAAAAGTGTTTCCTATACTACGCTCGGTCAATCTCCGCTTATCACAAAGATTCTCCAATAGGATCAAAGTGATACCTCCTAAATCCTGAGTTTTCATCTATGAGATAGATGTAATTGGATGCTAGGATTCTCACTAGATGTAGTGAGATGGTATCAATCGATCCTGGGGAGAATCACTGGAAGAGTTCCAGGGTGATAAAGACGACTGAATGTCAGTCACATGCACTGTCTTTACCCTCAGTAAAGGGACGGTATGTTGGAAGAGTTCCAAGCTCTATATCGTGGCAAACTAGACGATAAAGGTTGGTAACATCGCTATTAAAGATACTACCAAAGAGGCAGTTTGGGTGTATATTGGTTCATAAGATGAACTAGGTTCCTGCTATTGTATGACAATGGAAGTGTGGCTTTGGCCCTGGAACCCTGGTCCCATCAGTGACCCAGACATATTCTGAGGAAGCATCACCTGATCATGGAGATAGTTGATCTCCGGGGAGATCGAGGTTAGGAGAGTAGACTCAGAGGACAACACGGCGGATCCACTCACGAAGGCCTTTTCCCAGAAAGAGACTCATATGGGATGGTTGAGTATTAGATATTGCAACCACTGCTATAGATGGCCCTAGTGCAAGTGGGAGATTGTTAGTTATATGTATGCCCTAGAGGCCATTACTGTACATTGGATGTATATTGTAGTGGATGCTGGGACATATATAGGTAGGACTTTCTTGCTCGACATGATAGTACGCTATCTGGTTGCTCTTTATCTTAACATGTATACTTTCTGTTTCTCTGATTACATGTTGATAAAGCCCTTAGGATGTGTACTCGACTTCCAGGACTATGATGAAGATCATACTAGTGGGGCCTGGGTAGTCAATGAGTACATCTTTCATTGTTCCTAGTCGTGGGAATATCGAGACGGGGCATCGATATTCCAGAGTAGACTAGCGTATATCTTCTCGACCCATGTGATGGGCGATGGATGATCCCATATCCATTGGTGTTTGACATCGGAGATGGTATGCGGGTGCTCAGTGGAGACTGGGTACACTGAACGGACTCGCCGAGAACTCCAAGATGGTATTATACCTCACGTCAGATGGCAGTTCTCTGGTGACACTGGTACAGCTTAGTCTGTTGACCCGAGATCGTCATAGAGTCTTGTGTGTCTCCCACTGTGCTTTGATTTCCACCTCACCACGGCTCTACTGAGTTGTGCAAACAGGTGGTTTTTGGGTACAGTCCCGATTCACATGGAGGCAATGAGCGATAGGAGGGGATTCGTCTCTCCCGGTATTGGGGGTTGATGTTGCGCTATGCTCAACTGGACATAACAGGAAATCCCTGGCCAGGGTTGCAGTGATATACTGGTAAGAGTTATCAGTAGTTTCACGAATTTTATGGGCCTTACGTCGGCATGACTTATCGAGCTATTGGGGTCTGACGTTTACCACCCCTAGGCGAGATATACGGCATATCAGACGAACAGACCGGACTGTACGGTAAGTGTTACTGGTTGGATTCACAGGAGTGTGAGCGGGCTTGCTCGTCGATCTTCTGATCGCTCAATACCCGGGTGGCCGTTACGTTTAGCAGACCGCTTGCGGCTTGTGGGTGTTTGATATGATCATCATCTGCTGCCGGCGTATTGACGAGTCTTTAGAGTCCTACACAGAGGTTTCCTGGCTCAAGCGAAACGAAATAGGAGCGCATATGAGATATGTGCGGGACCGAGAATAATGCGTGTATGTGATACCGTATTCTATTCTCGCGATGAATGTATCGAATGGTTGTATGTGATATAACCTAGTTATCGAATCAAGGATTGATTCGATAAGCCGATACATTGGATACTAGTCGGTTATATGCGACATGACCGGATCATTGAATCAAGTGTTGATTTAATGATTTAATGTATAATTATATATTTGATATATTACTTTGCATTAACTATTATTGGTTCACTTTAAATGGATTTACTCACTTGAAATGCACATTGTATATGTGATATATTTTTTTGTGCACTTGTTTGTATCATGTTTGATGATACATGCAAGCTTGGGTTTGTGTAAAGAATTGACCATGATTATATGAATGGTTAGGGTTTCTTTTTATTTACTTATTCTTTTATCTATTTATTTATTTTATTTATTTCATTTAGAAAAGATAAAGAGAAAAGAATGGTTGCTAGTTTTGTTTTTCTTTGAAGCTTCTTGAAGCTTTGAACAAGTCCACCATTCTTGTCTCTTCCTTAACCCTAACCATTCCCACTACCATGGTCTATTCTCTACACCTAATCATGGTTGCCAAACGATAAGTATTCATATTATTTTTCCTTTTAAAATAACTTATCATATATTTTCTTTCTTCTTCTTCTTCATGAGCAAGAAAGAAAAGCTTTCTACATCAATGGCAACTTGAGAATTAGAGTGAGAAGTCCAATTCTAATGTGAACCCACCTCCTATTTCTTCATCCTCTACCTCTTGCCAAGTATTATAGGGTGTTTCCTTCACAAGTTTTCAAGGCTTGGTGAAGTTGGAGCTTGTTCTTGTGATGCCTCGACGTAGATCATCTTCGGCATCGAACCGACGATCAAGCCCGTCCATTTCTTCGATGAAGCCGATGCTAGAGTTCGGGATTCGATTTGGACAGCGGAGGGAGATCATCGTGGAGCTTAGGAAGTGGTGGACCGGATCTACAAAGGTTGTAGCCCCTTTCCTTTTAGATAAAGTTGTTTATTTGCATCGTTTCGCCTATATATCTAGTTAACGATCCGTATTAGGATTTGTAAGCACATGAAAATGTTGAATTAGCCATGTTTGATGCCTTGTGAGACTTCATTAGTGTGCCTAGGAACCCTACAGTTTGGACGGAAGGGGAAGCTTAGCACTAGATTCATAGGTCCCTTCGAGATCCCCGAGCGTGTGGGCGCAGTAGCATATCGTTTGGCTCATCCACCCGACTTCCTAGATGTTCACCCCGTTTTCCACGTATCGATGCTTCGCAGATACCTACATGACCCTTCTCACATGATTCAGCATCAGACCGTTCAGCTCGAGAGCGATCTTTCGTTCACCGAGCAGCCAGTCGTGATATTGGACCGGCAGGTGAAGAAACTTCGATCGAAGGTCTTGCCATCTGTGAAGGTGCTTTGGTGCAGCCCAAATGGTAAAGAGATCACTTGGGAGGCCGAGGGAGAGATGCGGAAGAAAACTCCTCATCTCTTTGAAGGTACGCGTAGCTATATATTTTAAATTCGGGGACGAATTTCTTTAAGGGGGGAAGATTGTAACACCTTAGGATGTGATTAGTGGCTAATTATACTTTAATATATGGTTTTTGATAAAAAGTTTACCAAAACGATTTTCAAATATTTTATCAAATTTAATGAATATTTTATTAGAATTTACTTAGGCTTGCACACACTTGTGCATGTAAACTAAGGTTAAAATTAGGGTTAGACCATTATTAGTAACCATAGTGGATTAACCCATTTTCCTTAAGCTAATTTAATATTTTAATTAAGTGTTTTGGGTTTGTTTTTTTTAAAATGGAAAATGATTAGTTTTGGGTTGACTTGGAGAGAGAGAGAGAGAGAATGGGCAACATGGCTTGAGCGATGCTCATATTAAATGAGGAGAGAGGGGGGTTGACTAGCTTTGACTCTCTTTTCCTTGTTTGCTTTTGCCTCTCATTTTCTCACATCTCTCTCTCACTCTCACTCACAAGCAGCAGCAGCACCAGAAGAAGCAGCAGCAGCAGCAGGAGCTTCAGCAGCAGCAGCAGCCAGCAACAAGCAGCAGCAACAGCATCAACACCAGCAGCTCCAGGCAGCAACAGCAGCTCCTTCTCCTCCTCTTCTTCTCCTTCTCCTTGCACTTAGGATCCCTAGGGGTATAATCTCTGAACTCATTTCTTTTGTTTGCTAAACTTATGTGTTTAGTAGCATCGGTTAGTGTTAAATATATGTTTTAAAGATAATATGGTGAATTATGTAGATTTTTGCCCAAGTGGTGATTTTGATGGTTAGCCTAGCTTAATTAAGTGTTATTAGCGCCACGTAAACCTAGTTTTAACGCAGATTTCACTAAAATACCATAGGGTTTCATATTGGTGTAAATTTAACGTTTTAAGGTGAATTTTTAGCTTTCTGTAATCTGCTGTTGACCCGGTGGTTTCAGATAAAATCTGAGTTAACTGTTGCATACTTTTTAGACCTTGTCACACACTGATCAGTCGAAAATATTGTATATTTTAGCCGGCAATTTCCTTAACATTTGCATACATTTAGAAGTGTTCGGCATTCATATTCTACATATTAGCAAATCTGTCACAAAATATGAGATTGCATGTACTAGACTTTTAAACCGACACTTTAAGGGAAATTAACCGCATTTCATGGCATCACATCATTTCTGTATTTGCGCAACACTTGTCTTGAGTCTGTGCAGGAAATACGGAAGAAAAGCAAAAGAGCTGATCAAAAATACACCAACTAAATCATTTCAGATCTGGTAGCAGTTCAGAAGGAATTATACAATTCTATACATCAAAAGAAGGCCCATGAGACATATCAAACAAGTACCAGAAGAATAGAAGCCCAAAGCCTCCAAGTAGCCGCGGATCCGCGGCAGGAACACTACTTGGGCCGCGGATCCGCGGCTGTTCCAAAGCTTCAGCTCCCAAAATTCAGTGCAGAATCTCAATCTCTGGGCCCACATGCATTTATGATACGTCAAATTCCATAATTCTCCAGAAGCTACTTCCAGATCAGCAAAGAAGATTAAGCAAGGCTAATCCTAATTAAGCTCCTAACTAATCCTCTTCTAGAAGCTCCTCCTAACTAATTACATCTAGAAGCTTCTCCCTTAACTAACTTTTGGAGGGAAATTTGAATTTCTTCAACAAACTTTAGGAGGGAAACTTAGAATTTGAAATCCTAGATCTAGGGTTAGTTATCTATAAATAGGAGCCTAAATCTAAGGGTTGAGGTTGTTCATCATTAGCTAATTCATTAGTTAAATAATCTTTCCCTCTTTCATCATCTTCTTCCACAAGTCTCGTGACAAGGCTTATGCGAAACCCTAACCCTAATTCCACTCCAAATCCAAGATCTTGAGTACCAAATCAAGTGAGAAGCCTTCAACCTTTTAGGAGCCGAGCCGATCTTCAATCGGGCAAGTGATCCAAGCCGATCCGCGATCCACGGAGACGAGCGAAGCCAAGTCGACGATCAAGTTCTTCCTCTTGTAGTTCTTGAGCGAATGTAACTAAATTGTTGATATAAATAAAAGGTGAATTTCTTTAATCTTGCTTTCTTTTAATTCTTGCATCATGATTAGATCTCAATTTGTAATTGTTGTTCTTGTTGTGATGTGTGAGTAAAACTCCGCTCGTAAAGGAGTCGAGACAATTGTAGAATGATGATGTAACAAATCTTAATACGATTTTTAAGTCCTACGAGTTTGTAAACCCTAGCAAGTTCAAGAATCGATGACCTAGTTTCGTAGCGATGCTTTCTTGATTGCGATCGCTCGAAATTAGGGATCTACGATCGTTTCTTGAATTTACTAGAGGCTAGAATGTGAATGATATCGACGAAAGAACAAGGGATAAGATGAAACCCTAGTTTCACAAGAAATCCCTAATTCTCGATCGATCATCATCGATCTAGTATCAATTCATCGAAGGATAAGAATGAGTAATTCTAAGATTACATCACATCTACAGATCCGATCGATTCCTACGAGCCTCATTTCGATTCTTGAGATTTGGTTTGGAAAAATCATTAAACGATCAATTCTTGATTCTATCTTATAATGCTTTCTTAGATCTAGTTTTTTTCTCATTCTTGAACATCAACTATAAATCTTGAATTGTTTTGTTTCTTTCTTTAAAGATTCAACTCATCTAATTCAAAAGACGAACGATTACACTTTCCCTGTGGACGATCCGCACTCACATACAAACTACATCCGACACCGTAGTTGATTGCGGTCAAATAATTTTTGGTTGTGATTTCTTTACAATTTCATACTACACATCGAGAATTCATAACAATCAAATGGCGCCGTTGCCGGGGACTATTTGATTCGATTTATTACAATCACAGAAATTATTACAATCACACACCCAGAGTACGAGACCCCCTACCCATCTTATGGACGCCGATTTATTCATTCTGGCCGCAATTTGCGGCCAGAGAGAGGAGTTAGGTGTTAGAGTTTGGGTGGGTAGGAGTCTGCTGTATTTTTAGGGCCTGTGGTACATGCAACTTTCTAAGATTTCACCTGAGTCAAAATCTGAAGCGTATTATCGTTTTTCCAATACGTTTAGTTTGCGCGACACGTGTGATACGTGAGTGGGTTCTGTGTTCCAGCGTGTCGCGACATGTCGGGGTAGTTTTAGACGCGTATACACACGTTTTAGCGTACCGGACACACGCGCGTTTAGTTCGCAACGCGAGTTTCTCGTTTGATTTCGATATCGCGTTTTAGTAGGATTTTTGCATATACGGATTCTTTGTGTAAATTCTAGGTTCCCAAGCGGGTACGTCGGACGCCGCAAAGAAGAGGAAGCAGGTGGTCGGCTACGCTTAGCACGCGACCAGGTGAGTAGATTTAACATCTACGGGGAAATCGCCCGTATGGAGTTAAGCGTTAGGGCGTGATAGGATATTTTAGTCGTAAATATTTATATGTACTATTGTAGCATACCTTCCTTGTTGCATATTGAAATGTAGTATATAACACTGCACTGTCACTAACGGTTCAGGCTGCACGAGCACTATTTGTATGTTACACTCTCACAGTTAGTGATTTCCATGACATTCGCACTATAGGATTGATACGAATCATAAATTGATGATTAGACATGACTTTGTCGCATATTGGCATATATTTACATTGATATATTCATATTACCCTGATATACCTATACTTGCGTATATGCATACTGTATATTTATAGTAGTGCACACATTATTTGACATATCCCTACTTGTGCACAAAAACATCGTATATCCATATTAGTGCATATATACATTGCTACACTCATATTCGCGTATATATCCATTTGCACATCCATACCTATATACATACACATGTTACATACATGGATGATATTGACATGATTTAAAAACTAAGGGACCGCATGAGATATTTTCAAAACTGGATCTTTTGAAAAGAGCGGTTTTCCCTTTTTACTCTTAGTGTCATACGACACATTGCATGGATTTACGCATTGAGTTTCGATTTATGTGATTTCTGGATTTGAGAACCATGGTATTATTTTGAGAAAATACGCACTATTTTAAAAACCCCGTTTCTCTTAATATGATATTTCAGTGCGTCCACCATGTGTTTTCTCGGTTCTGAGACGTGTGACTTGTGAACCCGAATCGAGGAGCTGGAAGAGGCCGATTGCGGGTACATGGTGGACCCGGTATAGTACCCGGGGCAAGAAAGGGATGCTGTGTATACAGACGGTGAGCCCTGAAGAAGGACTCTACCTACCGGTGATTGGTTGGACCTGGCGGCTATCCGGAGGATACTGACCAGAGTCGATAGATGGATACGGGATGACCCGTACTGCCGGGACCGAGGGCCAATTCCGCAGACGGAGCCTGTGGGCCGATCCGGACTGACGGAGCCCGATACTTGAGGATTTGCGTGTCGATGTTGAATACGATTGTTTTATGATATTTCGAGTGCCGATGTTGGGCACTCACGATTCTATGGGATTTACAGGATTGAGGGCCGATGAGGGGGAAGGAGCTTGAGTTTTACTAGGATTTGGGTGCATTGATGGACAATGGTTATTTTTCCACGTTGACATTCCGTGTAGATGTTATTTTATCCCATGCACAGCATTCATTATTTTGCATCTCATCCTGTAGTTGTAGTACCTGATAAAGTACTTTTGCATGATATTGCATACCCTGCTCATCATATATTGATGTTATTAAATTGCACTTGTTAGTCATGATTACTGCGTATCCAGTTCATCTTATAAATATTATCTGTTGGCATATGTTAGAGTATCGCAGTACGTGCATACTCGCGATTACCTTTATATGTTATCAACTATTCATGAGTTGGAAACTCACCCCCGTTGTGCCATAGTGTTTGCTGGTTGCCCCTCAGAGTAGTCGCGGCAGGCTGCTTCCTTGCATCTTTTGATACGGATACCATCGCTGCTGGCGCGTGAGCCCTTTTGCTGACAGGTGGGTTTTTGCGGTACCCGTTTATTTTCCAGCTGTATACACTGTTGTATCTAGTACTCTCCATCTACTATTCATGTATTGACTTAGAGACCAGTTGTGAGGACGATATATATTATTTTGTATTCTGGTGTTGAGCTCGTTGTGAGCCGACTTTATTTATGCAGTTTTATATTTCATGTTGTCTTCACTTATTTTTGCTCATTCTTCGCTACGGTGTCGTATATTATTATTGTGGTGATTGTTTCCGCCGTTGGGCGTGATTGCTCCCGTTTTGGGATGCTTTACTCTTGATATATGTCATTTTACTCATATCTTGTTTGTACCCGATTCCGGGGCTAGTTTTTACAAAGAAAATGCTGCCAAAATTTTTAAGACAATAACTTGAACTTTAAAGAATTTTACTAAACTACTTAAAGTTTTTTCTAAATGTTTTCAACTAATATTTCCTTTCACTCACTTTTTCAATGATTTTGATTTCTGGGTTTCGGCTTACTTAGTCGCATTACGCCTGTAGACGTTACGTGGTTAAATGCCGGTCACGGGCCGAACTTTGGGTGACAGTAGTCTATAAGCATATCCTTATACAAGTCCCTAGTCGTTGGATTATCGAGACAAGGCATCGATACTCCGGAGTAGACTAGTGTATACGCTTCTCATCCCAGCAGGAGATATGGTCTGTCCCATAGCCATTAGTATGCTATACTGGAGTTGGTATGCAGGTGCTCATTAGGTTATGAGTTACACTGGACATGACTCGTCGGGAACTGCTGGTTGTTATTATACCTATCGTCAGGTAGCAGTTCCCAGGTGACATGAGTACAGCTTAGTCCGTTGACTTGCCATCGCTACTTCATCTCGAGTGTGTTCTCACTGCACTTTGATTACTACCCTACCATGCTCAAAGGATTCGTGCAAAAAGGTAGTGGTTGGGTGTAGTCCCGAAGCACTTAGAGACAGTAGCGATTAGATAGGATTCGTCTCTACCGGTATTGGCGGTTCATATCGTGCAGTGTTCGGAAAGGCATTACACAAATTCTCTGGCCATGGAAGTCGAGAAATACTGGTAAGGTACTCCGGTAGTTTCTCATGGTGTATTGGGCTCTCCTCCGACACGACTTATCACGTTGTTAGGGGTATGGCATTTACCATCCCCCTAGGAGGATATGCGAGTATCTTAGACGAACAGATCGGACTGTACAGAGACTTTCATAGATAGGCTCAGTAGGGGTCCGGATGAGTTTGCTCATCGGCCTTCTTATCGACCGATACCTGGATAGGCGTTACGTGCAGCTAGTACTGCTTACGGCTTATGGTTAAACCCACTGCCAGCGTACTGTCGAGTCTTTAGAGTCCCACACAGAGGGTTTCCCTGCTTCAGGCAATTGATGTAGACTCTGTATGGTTTTACGGCAGGGCTTCGATCACATGCGTGTACTTGTAAACGGATGCTGATCGGGCGGACGATACTAGTGGGCTTTAATTTAAGCCGGATCCTAGTATTGTATTATTGGATTGTTATCGTCTCAGTGTATCCGTATTTTTCGGAATACGGATGCGGGTATATATATACGGTGAGGGGCGTTCTTGTAATTTGGCAAGGAAAGATTCTAGAAGGAGCCACCTCATTATTTGTATTATCCATTTTCTAAATGGGTTAATGAGGTGGAAATGGAGGAGACTTCGGTGGCATGGTGCATAGCATGGCTCTTGGATTTATTTATTCTTCTTGACTCACTATTGAGGCATGGGTGCTATATTGTATTGTTTTTTATTCCATGGCTCAATAAGTGAGATAAGGAAATTTATTTGAGCCATTCTATACACTTAGCTTTCTTGATGGTTCATTTTCTTCTCCTCATTCTCTCTCTTGAGTTTCTCCATCTCCTTCTACCTCAAGACTAAACCCTAATCCTTCACATGTGTTGTGAGCCATAGGGTTTAGTGAGACTAAACAATCCATTAGACTTTCTACATCTCCTAAGCTAGTTGGATTAGCGAACAATCTATCGTAATTACCTCATTTAGAGGTTGGAGCTTAGAGCACATTCTCTCACGATGGATCATCTTTGACGTAAGGAGGTCGATGGAGATTTCGTCATCTGATCACCGAGAAGCCTTGGAGAGGAGCACTAGAAGACCCGAAGGACTCGACCTTAGAGGTATAACCATTCTACCATAATAGATAATCCTCTATAGTTTGTTGTTAGTTAAGGTTATCGAATAGATCCTGGAGTTTAGCCGGTGTTGCGTAGTCAAATATTAATCGTTTTTGAAAATTCTGCTTTCCCGTGAACCGCGAGGTGTGCGACATCGGCTTACACCATCTACACCAATCTTCTTCTTGAAGATCCACTTACATACAACGGGTTTTATCCTTGGAGGAGAAATATACAAAGTCCAAACTTTATTGGTGTACATGGACTCCATTTCGAATCGCATAGCATCCAGCCATTTCTCAAAGTCCCTACTGGTAGTGGCCTTCTCGAAACTAGTAGGATCTTCTTTCAAGATGCAATCATATCTATCCCCGTCTATGAGAAAATTGTATTATCTCTCGGGAGGATGAGAAATCCTGCTAGATCTGCGGAGTGGCTGAAGTTCGTACGGTACTATTGAATCCTGTTGTTCCATCAATCCTCCATTCACAGTTTTTGTTTGTGGAATTTCTTCCAGTTCTATCGCGCTCCCACTAATTTCTTTTGTAATAAATTCCTTTTCAAAAATGGTGGCATTCTGAGAAAAATAATCTTTTGATCCTCTATGTGGTAGAATAGATATCCATTTGAATGCTTTGAATATCCCACAAACTTAAATAAGGCTGATCGTACCTCGAGCTTATTTGGGTTTTGCTTTTTAACAAAAGCAGGACACCCCCATATCTTAACTCGTTTAAGATACAGACTCTTACCACTCCATATTTCATATGGAGTTTTAGGCACGGATTTAGTTGGAACTTGATTCAATAGATATACCATTGTTTCAAGCGCATATCCTCAAAATGAAAGAGGTAACTCCTCATTACACATCATAAAGCAAACCATATCCAAAAAGGTGTGGTTCTTCTGCTCCAATACACCGTTGTGTTGTGGTGTATACGAAGGAGTAAGCCGAGAGAGAATACCATTCTCTTTTAGAAAATCAAGGAATTCCATGCTATTACCCTCCTCAATTGGATCGAGGGATCTTGATAATTTTTCCTGTCTGGTTCTCTATTTCGCTCTTATATTCTTTGAATTTCTCAAAGGCTTCAGATTTGTGTTTCATCATAAATATATACCCGAACCTAAAAAGATCGTCAATGAATGTAATGAAGTACGAGAACCCACCCCTTGCATGTGTAGACATTATTCCACATACATCACTGTGTAAGAATCCCAAGAGCTCGTAGCTTTTTCTCCGTGTCCCGTGAACGGTGCTTTGGTAATCTTTCCTTTGAGACAAGACTGACAAGTTTCATACGATGAAAATTTGAACGGAACCAAATATCCATGCTTATGCAACTTATCTAGTCTTTTCTCATTGATATAACCAATTCTACAATGCCACAAGTAGGCTTCGTTCATATCTAAACTCTTCCGCTTGCGTGTATTTTGCACATTAAAAACTTTGTTTTGTTTAAGAACATAGATACCATTATATAATGTTCCTTCTGCAACCAGTACCTGATTAAGATAAATGTTTATGATATTTCTATCTAGAATAAAGTTACATCCATTTTTATCGAGTAAGGTAACTGATATAATATTGCAAAATATGGAAGGTACACAGTAACAGTTGTTCAAAATCATAGTGCTTCCACTTTGCAACAATAGGTGATATTCACCGACGGCTGCAAAATTAACTTGTGCTCCGTTCCCTACTCTGAGTAATATATCATACGGTTCAATCATTCTACTTTTTCTCAGTCCTTGTAATAAATTACAGATATGAGATCCTGGTCCGATGTCTAGTACCCAGGAGGTAGGGTTGACCGAAAAATAGTTCTCAATAACAAATACACCAGAAGAAAATGCATCAGAATGATTCTCCTTCAATGGGGTCATATGGAATTCCTTGTTTTCCTCTTTCCCTTGCCCATACTCGTGATAGTTGTCACAAGTTCAATACTACAAATAAGGGTTGCCCCTATGGATTTATCCGTAGGGGCAAACCACTGCCACTACGGATACTTCAGTAGGGGCGAAAAAATAACCTGTAGGTGCAAACGCCGTAGGTGCAAGTTGAAGCCCTGAACTTGCCCCTACGGAGTTCTGTGTAGGGCCAGTTTCACCTACGGAGTAGGCCGTAGGGTAAAAAAAGTTATTTTATTTACGGTTTTTTTAAATATATTAACTGTACCTACGGAGATATCCGTAGGGCCAAGTACTATCCCCTACGGATATCTGCGTAGGTACTTATCCGTAAGGGCAAAATATCAGGATTTCTGATATTTTTCCCGCCCTGTGCACAATAATATATATATCAATAAAATATAAAATTAATCATCACACAACATATATCGCGGTATTCATAATCACATCTCACGCATATAATATACAAAAGAAACCCAAAAACTGAATATGATATAAATATAAACCAATATCAAATATCAATATCATTTGAAAATGTAGTACAATATGTATGATATAAATAAATACACGTTTCAAAAAATATGAATCAAAAAGGTACCCTAGCTCGGTCCAGCTCCAACTCTGATAAACGATGGAATCAAGCGCGCCTGCTCCTCGGTCAATAAACCATGCAATTCGGCGCGTGCGGGAGTCTGAGAGGCCTGTGGAGCTGGCGATGTGGTCTGCGCAGTCGTCGTCGAGGTAGTCGCTTGCGGAGCCGCGGCTGCGGGAGTCTGAGCGGGCGGTGGAGCTATAGGAGCTGTCTGCGGAACCGCAGCCGATGTAGTGGCTTGCGGAGCCGCAGCCGAAGGAGATGCATGTGGAGGCTCGGCCGATGTACCCTGTCGCGTCTGGACCTAACGTGTGTAAGAAGCGTGTAAGAACTGTGTATTATTCGAATTCGTATCATTATCAAGTTATTTCGAAACCCCATTTGGATATCTAGTTTGGAAAACCGTTGTTTATTTTAATTACATATGTATGTATGATTAATCAAACCTAAGTCTAAAACCAAATAAGCTCAAGCTACGTACTAATTATGGATATGTTGATATCTATAATATGACGTGATATTTTATTATAAAGTAGTATACATACCAGCATCTCCTTCAACTGGAGACGGAGGAAGTAACCGTCGGGGTGGAGTCCAACCTCATATAGACCCTGCTAGGGCCCAGTCCCCGGCCTCTCTCCCAACCTCCGTGGTGCCCTCCATGTGCGGCGTCCAGAACTGGGGTCAGCAGCCTCGGATCGCTCTGTCCGGTAAAATCGATCCCCGAGGCCTCGGCCTACTCCACCACCCGCTCCTACACCCACATTAAGCAGTAAAGTATAAGTATAAAATTTAAACTTGAACCTTCCAAAACTAAAATTTCAAATATGGGTAGAATAAATATTAACACTTACGCAATACTCCTGGGTAGCGACGTCGGGATATCGAAGCTCTCCCGTGGCGTGATCTGTCGAGGTGCCGTGGACGGCAAGATATGCGGACAGCACGCTCGGTGTACCACCTGACGCCACGGTCCGAGCTGTCTGCAATATTAGAAAATAACTCTTAATATTAGAAATATTAGAAAATAACTCTTAATATTGCAGAATATCACAAAGGTCGGTCTATTGTAATTTACCGATAACTCCATGGCTCGAGTAATATTCCTCGAGCCACCTGTGTAAGTAGAGCGACCCCTCTTCGCCGACTTCCTGTTCTCTGTATTCTGAGCGGCCTGTTTCTGCACAACGCATTAACATTTAGTTTTCTAATTAAGGAACACAAAAAAATAAATTATATCCTAAACAATGAATTACATTTAAAATACATACCTGTTTGCGTTGGGAGTCGAAATATTCGCACAATAGAGGCCATGTCTCTATGTCGACTCTCGCAAACGCCGGAGTAGATAGGAGGGCCACTCTCTCTACCTCGGGGGTCGCCATCCACAGGGAGTAGCAGTCGGCCTTCAGCTCATTCCTGTTGTATCGGACCTTGGCTTTCATGTTATTCCTCAAGCCATTGTACAGAGCAAGAAGGTCGAGTACCCTCCCCGGGTGATCAGGGTCGGCTACAGGCTGAAAATCGTAATCCAACTGAAAATACAAAAAACATTGTTTTTAGAGTGCAAGTGTTAATAATAAATATATTGGATAGATCAAATGAAAATATATATTAATACGTACCCGAGCCTGATCAAAGAAGAGGGCGAATGAGCGCTGGTGCTGCTCGCCCCGCTCAACGTGAAGTGGATAGTTCTTCACGAGCCGGCTCTCGTCCCCCATATACCGGCCGAACCTCTCGGAATTAGGACCGGTATAGCGATAGTAAAGGGTATAAAAGAGGGGGAATGCTGCCTCCCCCCTAGCTCTGTAAGGCATCAGCCTATGGGACAGATTCGGGCCTCGAGTCCTCCTCTAGGGATGGGGAGGCCCTGCGTCTGTACGAAATATCAAGTCAATCAATATTAAGACAAAGTTGTATTAAGAAATCAAGGTTAAACGAAAATTGAAGTGTGATATATACCTCCGGTGACTATCGCATGAGCCTGGGCCCGGGCAGCAGCACGAGCGGGACGATAGTTCCTCCTGTGAGGAACAACCGGGGTCCCGGATGCGGACGCATCCCCTCCAACTAGAAAATAAACATTGACGCTAAATTTCCATGAAGTTCATATTAATTCTATAGAGCATATGTAAAATGAATAAATATTTTATATTTATTCATACTAACCTGCAGACGATGCAGAGGGTATGGAAGCGGCAGGAGTGGCCCCTGCGAAAGATGTGGACGCACCACCTATAATTAGACAATTAAAAATAGATTATATAAGTAATTGAAAAAAGAATGTGTAGATCAATAATATAACGTTCTAAATCAATATGCATGCACTATAGGATATATAAACATACCCGCAGGTGCGGTGGTGTGACCACCTACAGCTAGACAATAATAAAAATTGCTAAGTAAGAGCAAAAGGAATGTGTGTATTTATGATATAGTATTCTAAATCAATATACATGCACTATATGATATATAAACATACCTGGAGGAGCGGGAGTGGCCTCTATCCCAGATGTGGATGCATCACCAACAACTAGACAATCAAACATTGACAATATAAGTAATTTTGACATAAACAGGCATGAATATCTGTAATATTACATTCAAAATGGATATGCGTGCAGTATACCTGGAGGTGTGGCAAAATCCACACGGAAGGAGGCATCCGAAGGGGTCTCCGATCTGGGTGCAAGGCCGGCCATCTGAAGCTCCCTACGGAGCTTTCCGGAAGGCAGAACCGCTCTGCCTCTGCCTCTGCCGCGGCTGGAGCTCCTGCCGCCCCTCGCTGTTCCCGACATCGTCATCAAATCTAGATAAACGGTTCGTGGACGCATTAGACAATCATTAAAAGTATTGACTATATAGGTATAGAGCGTAAAATGTGAAGTAATAATATAACATTACTGATAACCTTTTTCGTTTCGTAGGCGCATTATACATATCTACTTGGATTTCATCGTCGATGTCATTTCTAACCCACGTAACTTCATGATCGGTCGAAGACAACCCGTCCTTCGAAACAGATGGTCAGAGCACTTTAAGCCTTCTCTCTTCTTCGTCCTCATCGCTGTCCTCGAATTCTGGGACATCGTAGACATCTCTGGGTTTCCATCGGCATACAACACTCCATCCCGGATGCTTCAAACACTGTGAGTAGTATACTTGGAACGCTTGGTTCGGAAAGATAAACGGATCTTCCTGACCGTAAAATCGAAGTGTGTTCATGTCACGACCCGAAAGTACGGAACATGACCGGCACTTAGGCTACGAACGTCTCAAGGCGTACGTGCTCTAAGTAAGCCGAGCCCAGAAATCCAAACCAAGAAAAGTAGTGGAGTGAAGGAAAAACCATATGTAAATCAACCAGTTTGCAACATAATATACAACGCCTAAAGGCGAGGATCACAACAGAAAAGGGAACTCAACAGCATGAAACCCAGAGAAATATAACGTGCGACTCTAAGGTCGAAAGAATGATCAATACTGGTCTTTATCTCAAATAAGTACATGTTTGGTTGATGGAACTTCTAGATACAACTGAAATATAATATACACGGTATAGTGATGGGTACGATACAAATAACCCACCTCTAGCAAATCACCTGAAAGACGCTGTGCCCGCAAAGCCGTAATGAAATCCGTACGGCAACACCTGCAAGAAACTGTGGCACAACGGGGGTGAGTTGCCAACTCGTGAATAGAAACATCTGCGAACAGAAAATCGCATGTATGACGCAATCCTAGGTCATACGATCATAAAATATAATCCTCAAATATATAACCAGCATTCTATAACCATGACTAGGGTAACTATCTAACCCAAATGTAATTCCATGTACCCGTGTCAATGTCAGTGCCTCAGGTAGCAAGGTATCAAATGAATGATGTATGAATGCATGAAAAGTATGATCAATGTAATCAGGTCTGTATGTGATCAATGTCTGTATATAGGTGGATCCCGTCCACGTATCACCCAATGACAATAAGCATCATGCATGTAAATATGAGGATATAGTCAAAATCATGAAAACACATCATGAAACCTGTGTAAGTCTACGCAAGCGCCCCGGCCGTCTACAGACGCCAAATGCGGAACAAAAAACTTTTAACTGGCGCTATCGTATACTTTAACCCGGATCTGCCATTATTGCTAAACTAACAAACTGTAAAGAGTGTAGAAAGGTTATACCGAACGATCCGAGTCCTTCGTTCTTTAACCATCATCCCACGCTCCGTTGCGGCTGCTCCGATCT
Organism: Agapanthus africanus; assembly: GCA_030015575.1. Lineage (NCBI taxonomy): Eukaryota > Viridiplantae > Streptophyta > Magnoliopsida > Asparagales > Amaryllidaceae > Agapanthus > Agapanthus africanus. Next base: position 260,497,732 of record JASDDO010000004.1, read on the forward strand.
CGTCGATCTCCGATCTCCTCGTCCAGGTGGCACCACGTCACTGATTCTTTAAACGGGCTCCCGCCTCTGACTTGAGGCAACTCGATCGTCAAGTTTGCCAAAAGAGACGACCAAGAATGATGTAGAGAATGAGTAGATGACTTTGTCTCACTTCGTCCAAATCCGTGGACGATCGGTTAATGAAGTTGCCGAGGGAATTGGGTGATGGAATGAAATGGACTGTAAAATTCCATGAACCCCAAATACTATCATACCTTTTCTACAAATGAAACATCAAGTAGTGAGAAATAGAGAGGGGGCCGGCCTCATATATGGAGAGGGGGTGAGTGTAGGAAAGGGGGGGTGACCACAAGAATGATCCTTATCATAACAAAAGATCTTAAGCAATCCAAAAGATATTAATTAAAACCATGAGTCACAAAAACCTAGTCACCATTTAATAAATGCAAAGATGAGTCATGAACCTAGTCACCATCCTTGTCATCACTTCCAGAAACTTCTAGAACACTGACTCACCTCATCCAAGAAAAGATAAACCTGTCTTTAACCGAATGTTAAAAGACGGCTGATAGAAAACTGGAAACTGGCAACTTCCAAAAGTGATCCTGAAACGACTTTCAGGATAACCCCGAAACTGTATAAATATACCCGCATTTGTATTACGACCGAATACAAATGCAACTGAGACAAAGATATTATACCTACTCAATATAATACTCGGATCCGGCTTAAACCAAAGCCGGCCAGTATCATCTGCCCGAAAAATAACACGTGGGTAAACGCACGTGCATTTTCCGAACCCTGCCATAAAACCATACGGCCTCTACAACGTTTCGCCCGAACTTGGGAAACTGTCTGTGGGGGACTCTAATGACTCGTCAGTACCCTGGCAGTGGGTTTAACCACAAACCGTCAGCGGCACTAGCAATGCGTAACGGCTGCCCATGGACTGACCTCAAGGGAGGCTGATGAGAGAACTCATCCAGAAACCCTACTGAGCCTAACAGTGACAATGTATATACAGTCCGGTCCGTACGTCTATGAGTATCGCATATCTGCCTAGGGGGCTAGTAACGTCAGACCCCCAAGAGCAGTATAAGTCGTGTCGGAGTGAAGCCCAATAACACCCTGAGATACTACTGGAGTACCTACCAGTAAATCTCCTGCCACGGCCGTGGGCTTTGTGTAATGGCTCTCCTAGACACAGCACGATCTCGCCCCCAATACCGGGAGAGACGAATCCCCTGCCGATCCGCTCACGTGCCTCCATATGGCTCGGGACTGTACCCAAAAGATACCTGTTTGCACGACTCCTTTGAGCCGTGGTAGGGTAGAAATCAAAGCACAGTGGGAACTCACACGAGACAAATGACGACCTCAGGTCGATGAACTAACCTGTACACATATCACCAGGGAACTGCTATCTGACGATAGATATAGTACTAACTAGCAGATTCCCGGCGAGTCCTGTCCGGTGTACTCATAACCCAATGAGCACCTGTATACATCTTAGGTGATCCAACTGACACCAGTGGCTTGTGAGACCGGCCACCGCCCCTCGTCGGGGTCTCGACTGTATACACTAGTCTACTCCGGAGTATCGATGCCCTGTCTCGAAACTCCCACGACTAGGGACCACAATTAAGGACATGCGTATAAACCACCCAACTCTCACGTATATGATCGCCATCATACTGTTGGTGGTAAAGCAAGATCCTAAGGGCTCTATCAAAGTGTAACATGTAATCAGTCACCTGAACATGCACACGACTGATAAAGGCAAACCAGATAGCATACTATCATTTCGAGTAAGACTGTCCTACTGGTATAGGTCCTCCGCAATCATTGCAATCACGTACCTGCGATCCAATAATTGACTATGAGGGCACTATCTCCAACAACCTGTGCCCAGCATCGGCACGAAACATAGCCTCAATCTCAATATCTCTGATAAGTCTCACTATCTAGGGCGCCGTCAATTCAGACCGACCCCTACCATCAATCTCAAGACCACGATGGTATCCTCCGGATATCCGACGTGTCGGGTAAAATCACCGGTCGGTAGTGTTCCCCTGCCAGACTCAACGCCATCTCCTGCGATCTTCTTGCCCCAGGGTACCGCACCGGGCCCACCATGTACCCGCATTCGGCCTCATCCGCCTCCTCGAATCGGTTTTCACATGTCGCTCTCAGCACCGAGAAAACACATGGTGGACGCACTGAAATATCATATCTGGGGTAACCGGGTTTTTACAACAATTACATAATCTCTTTGAAATACCCACGGTTCCCAAATCCAGAAATATCATAGAACAACATATCTCAATGCGCATAATCAGAAAACATGATGTATGTGACATAACAATGAAGTACAAGTATAACAGTATATCATGCAACATGGAATAATAGTATGCACATACAAGGGTCATATCCTGCAGCAATAATACTACTCTGTAGTGACATGGCAATTACCGATGAAGATGTGTGTGAACTGGCAAGTAAGAGTACGTGGTACATACGCATCATCGGTAATGGTGCTGGTGTCCTAACAGCATGATATCAATAATAGAATATGAATCACAATAAGTATGCGATGCAGAGCAATAATAATAATGTGCGGGAGCTGAGTACCAAACACAATGATGGCTAAATTGCATCTAATGTCATAAGAGTCATATAGCTGCACCACTATAAGGCTGAGCTAAAGCTAACAGTAGGTAAGGGAAACCGCCTAACCTCTGAGTCGATACATATATATATACATATAGTCGGTGATCCCGCCTCGATAATATCACATCCGATACCGTACTGCTATAATCGGTTATCCCCAAGTCAAGAGTGCGGATCAAACATCAAATTACAGCTCGTACGTAAATCCGTCGTACGGCATCCCCAAATCTGGGTAGGGGTCAATATCACATTTGTCATATCATTCGTCTAGTATTCTCTATATCAAATATCATAATCTGGGTACTGACCTACGTCCAGTACAAAGCTAATATCATCACTATCATCATGATCCGGCTTCCGATTGACAGTCTCGTATAAATCGATATCATCATCATATATCGTCTCAAGGAGTAAACAACGCCTAAGGCGGCCTATCACAATTATCTTATCCTAAGATGTCATATCATATCCTATCTCGTATCATAATCACATGTCGATCCTTTAATATATATCACTATTCCTATGGCATCATTATTCCGAAATCCGCTAAAGCATCACGACGTATCTCAAATATGATCTCTACCATGTTCCCGAAAATCACAATCACGGATCGATATCATCGACTCAACTCAAACCCAAGTATCATCCTCAAATCTATATGTGAACACCTAGTCCCATACCCATATGAACACATAACTATATAGAATCCCATAACCACATATGAAATAAGGGTATATGCAAGTATGTAAGTGTGTATATGTCTGTGTAGTGCACCCACTACCTAGGGTTTCGTAACCTTTATAAATCCAACACACCAATATCCATCTTAACATCAATAATTAATCCCAAACAACATATATTAAAGTAAGTGTGTATGCGCATCCGTATACATCACGACGAATTGCGGGGGTGCTATGCGCCATCCACCCGACTTCTCCCCGTAGATATAGATCTACTCACCTTTCTTTATGCGTGTCGGTACCGATGTCTCCATTTGCATCTCCAACGCTCCGACGCCACGTGGGGTACCTAAAAGGATATCACACGCTAAAACACATGAAAACCATGTCGGAAACCAAAATGGTGCATGTTACGCCAATAAGTAAAAACCTATCGCCTTGCGTGCAAACACAGCCAATATCCACTGTCGTTGACGTCCAAACGCCACCCGACAGCACGAATCATCGAATACCAAAAACCCATACGAAAATAAGTCGTAAATCATACTCCAACTCATGAAAATCAACCCAGATTCTACCCTGACTGGGATCAGACAAAACTAGACATACCAGGGGTCAAGTTCACATGAAATAGGGCTATGCACGCAAAACGAGGCGATTTCATCCAGGTTTGGCCGCAAATTGCGGCCAGGGGGATTAAAATTGCGGCTTGAAAAATGAGGTGGGGGCTAGGGTTTTGGGTGATGGTTCCAGGGTGCCTGCACAGCCTACTGCCAAGTCAATTTTATTTTAGGAGGTCCAGGTTGATAGCAGTTTCCAGAAAGATCCAAAAGTCGACAAAATCGCTAAATTACGCAAGGTATAACAAATCTGATAACTAACTGGAAATCTGGGGCAATCTTGGGTAAACTGGTCTCAAATACACCCAATAAGGTTATACTAACCATCAACACCAACACTTGGCCAAACCTCACTCAAATTCACTAAAACTATCACTAGATCACAAAATAACACGAACTTTCAGCTATAAAACTATAACTTAACACGAAGGGAGTTAGATTGCAAGATTATACCTCAAGAGACATTAGATGAAGGAGAAGGGAAGAAGGAGGAGGTGGAAGGGCTGCTAAAGTGCCCTGTAGCAGCTCCAAGAGTTGTTGCTGCAGCAGTTCTGGGCTGAAGTTGCTGTTGCAACATATGCTGGTTTCAGTAGCTGCTGCTGCTTGTAAATCCCTTTTGCTTTTCTTTGGCTGTTGCAGCAGCAGCTGTGGTTGTTGTTGTTATTACTTAGGTGTTTTGGGAATGGTTGTGATGATGTGGTGGTGTTGTTTCAAATGATGTTGCTGCTGTGGCTGCAGATGCTGAAGCTGATGGTGTAATATTGGGGCTGAAGCTGCTGATGTGAGGGATTTGGGGCTGATGTGTTGATATGAAGGCTGAAGTGTTGATATGGGGGCTGATGTGAGGGTATAGGTATTGGGCTAAGGGGGTTAGGAGCTGGTGTAAGGTAGCTAGTGGGGTGTTGATGGATGATGGTATTGTTTCAGCTGAATTTAGGGGCTGATGTGTGTATTAGCAGCTGATGTTTTTCTTCAGCTGCTGCTGAAGTTGTTGTTTTGGTTGAAGTTGAATATTGGGCTGATGTGTGAGAGGGAGTAAAAGAGCACAAGGGTAATAAAGAATGATATGGATCATGGCACACCCTAGCCATCTCTCTCTCTCTCTCTTGAAACAATGCTCACAAGATACAAAGCCATCATGGCTCTTTCTCCCTACACAAGTCAACCTTAATCTTAACCAATTCTTAAAAAAGCTAACCCTTAACTAACCCACTTAAATTAACCAAATGGTTCAACCCACCAAGGTCCCCTAAACATAATTCAACCCTAGGCCACCATAAGTCCATAACATGAGAGAAGTGTGGAAAATGTTATGTGCAACATTTTTGCACAAAAAGCCAAAAATTCAATTAGCGATTTTTAATCGCGATTAACACCAACATAGCATATAATTCAACATAAGAACTGTAAAATGGAAAATTTCCAGAAAATAACCTATTTTAAAATTTCCAAAATTTTCTCCATAATTTTCCCCATTTATCGGTATTTAATTATACCGACTATTAAAATATTCATTAAAAATTAATATTAAATTATGAAAATTCCCAAAATAATATTATATTTTTCTGAAATGTTACAGTCTTCCCTCCTTAAAGAAATTCGGTCCCCGAATTTAAATTTAAACTCCCAAACTCTATAACATTTCAATAAAATGTTCAAGTCCACGGGGCTCCAAAATCAACAATCCATAAAACACATCGTAGCGCAATCCAAGCACAAGAGCAATGAGCAGATAACTCAAAATCACAACTCCGTCATGCATCCTGCAATCATCGGAGTCAAGGCGAAAGCACGAAGGCTAAATCCAAAGCAAAACCGATATGCCATAAATGAGAACTATATACGTAAATACCAAATCCGTACATGTAAATATCTCGAAGGGAATGCATGAAAAATATATATTTTTTTTAAAATCAATGTGTAATGCACACAACACTGCACAGTGGCGGACGTCTTTATAAGAAAATAGCCATATACGTATATACCTTTTGTTTAACATTCACGACCCGCCGTTTTAAAAACAATTTAGAAGGATTCCTCGTTCCAAATGTCTCGTGTCGTATCGGACACGTATGTAAATAATGAGACTATAGCTCGCTTTTGGAAATCCCTTGAAATCTATCAATGCATGCGAAATATATCCAGGCACTATCCTCTGACTAGTCCTGCTCAGTGCCAAAACAAATCGCAATATCATAAACGTACTGCTCCATAAGAAATCAATCCCAAAATGTTCATAAGAATACTATGTGCGTCCGGTGCGCACGGAAATCAAAATCCATAAATGTGCTATACATGCGCACAGAAACAACGTCTAAGTGCATCGGGTGTGCACGAAGCATCTGTCATGGGCCATGTGTGTGCTAGACAGCAAAAACAGGTGCATCCGACATGCACGAAGAATCTCGATTTAGTGCATCTGGCGTGCATCAAAATCGCATTTCATAACATGCGCTAAAAATCCAAATCCGGTGCATCCATCATGCACGAAATCATGAAACCCAACATCAAGCGCCGAACATGTGCAAATCCAATCAGATGCATAAGATGCACAAAATATATACCGAGCATCACCCTCGAAATCGAGGTCCAGTGCATCCAAGTGCACAAAATACATGTCACTGCACTGCAAGCATATGTAAACTATACAGAGTGCAAAAACCAAATCGTGTGCGTGCATACGCACAAAATCAACTCAATGTATAAAACCCATAAAATCACAAACATGTGAAACCAAGGCACGAAAACGATATCAAGTGCAACAACTGTGCGGAAATCGTAAATCCTCAATCATTCAAAATCAACTCATGCGAATAAATCGTCCAAAATACCGAAATCAAGTATGGCGGAATAGTTCCGCTCAAGCGCATCCTCCAAGAATCTCTGGCCAACTGTCGTGGTCACTCATAGCATATCTCGTCGACGATCCTGAACTCTGGCCTGTTGGCGTGCGTAACATGACCACTCCTGGGTCCAAGTCTTCTCTGTGGATTACCAATCTCACGATCCATCGGCTCATCGGCCCTGTCAGACGTGCTAACGGGGACGATTCCGTTTGGCACTCCTCTGGTCATCTCTCGGTCTATCCTCGCGACCACTCGTAAAGCAGCATGTCACTGGCGTCGGCCTCTGGCTCTCTGAATGTACATGATACATATAATCCTGGGTGCAAATATCATTGCAGCGGTGTCCTGGAAGAAATCCTGCTCAAGATCTCTTCCAAGTCTCATCTCGGCCAATCTTCCGGAAGTCATCGTCCTTTACCATATCTGCTTCTTGTTCCGGAGCGGCTGCGTACTCATCGCGACTCCTTCTGGAAGGTATATCCAGTACTATGCATCAGCATGCGTATCGCATCTCTGATGTCGGTGGAGTGGAACGTCATCATATCCAGATCCTGTACGAACCTCTTACTCCACTTTCCTCCAATGTCGACTGCTTCGGACACGCCTCGTCGTGGCTGCATGGACTGAGCTCCAACGGCTATCCTCGTATCTGGAGCCTCCCAAGAAGTGCATCTCACCATCTAGCATCCGAATAGTCGAGCCATCCGATCGATTCGTCAAAACCTCATAATCCCCCAAGAGCACAACATCTTGGGTACAGTATAATAGTATCGAGTACATACCACAGTATCGGTGGTCCAGCCGTAGAAGGGCAAACCCAAGCCTAACTAATGGCGCTGCAGAACTGCCGCAAATCCTAAGGTTCAAAGTCTTTCACACGGTCATTATGTCGAGTTAGGGTTTCATTCTTCTAGAGGGACCATAGAATTGCCTGCCTGTCTTCCCGAATACTTTAAACTTGGAATAATAGGTTTCTGACATCCGATCGTCTCTGTCGACTCTCAACGTCTCCGCGTGAAGTCGTCTCAGCTGGAATCAATCTATCTGATGACCTCTCATCGGGGTAGCGAACAAACCACATGTGCTAGTCATTCATCATCGGGGACTAGCGACCTTCTATCATCTCTTAGTATACTCGTACCGCAATAGCTCCAACATCTGGGGCGATATCTCTTCGTCCGCGGCAATAACTGGCTCACTTGTCTGCACGCTGAACTGTGCCTCAGTCATCAGGAATAAGCCATACATCCACGGTCATCAAAATCTGGCTGGCCTCTATCAGTGTCTCAATCCTCGGGTGCCAATCCGCACGTCCGAGTAATCTCATACAGCGATCCATCCAACGCTCGTGGCGCGAAAACATAGTAAAAAGACACATCTCAGCAATCGTGTGTCGCCAGAATCATGCCTGGTCAGTCCTCGTTCGTAACGAGCTCATGCTGACCGCAACTCTAGCCGTAGCTCTCCCTGCCCGTAATCGTGGCAGCAAAATCATAACTGGTACCGATGTGGCTAGATCAGGAAGGGATATAATACTGAACAAGGAAATGTACATCCTAAGGCTTCTTAAGTGGAGTGGCGTATCGTAAATATGTCGCGGACATACCCACGGTACGTCACTCTACTTTAGTCACCTGTTCCATCAACCAAGGGTCATCCTATGCTCCGAAGGTAAAACCTAACGCTCTGATACCAACTTTGTCACGACCCGAAAGTACGGAACATGACCGGCACATAGGCTACGAACGTCTCAAGGCGTACGTGCTCTAAGTAAGCCGAGCCCAGAAATCCAAACCAAGAAAAGTAGTGGAGTGAAGGAAAAACCATACGTAAATCAACCAGTTTGCAACATAATATACAACGCCTAAAGGCAAGGATCACAACAGAAAAGGGAATTCAAACCCAGAGAAATATAACGTGCGACTCTAAGGTCGAAAGAATGATCAATACTGGTCTTTATCTCAAATAAGTACATGTTTGGTTGATGGAACTTCTAGATATAACTAAAATATAATATACAAGGTATAGTGATGGGTACGATACAAATAACCCACCTCTAGCAAATCACCTGAAAGACGCTGTGCCCGCAAAGCCGTAATGAAATCCGTACGGCAACACCTGCAAGAAACTGGGGCACAACGGGCGTGAGTTGCCAACTCGTGAATAGAAACATCTGCGAACAGAAAATCGCATGTATGACGCAATCCTAGGTCATACGATCATAAAATATAATCCTCAAATATATAACCAGCATTTTATAACCATGACTAGGGTAACTATCTAACCCAAATGTAATCCCATGTACCCGTGTCAATGTCAGTGCCTCAGGTAGCAAGGTATCAAATGAATGATGTATGAATGCATGAAAAGTATGATCAATGTAATCAGGTCTGTATGTGATCAATGTCTGTATATAGGTGGATCCCGTCCACGTATCACCCAATGACAATAAGCGTCATGCATGTAAATATGAGGATATAGTCAAAATCATGAAAACACATCATGAAACATGTGCCCAGCATCGGCACGAAACATAGCCTCAATCTCAATATCTCTGATAAGTCTCACTATCTAGGGCGCCGTCAATCCAGACCGACCCCTACCATCAATCTCAAGACCACGACGGTATCCTCCGGATATCCGACGTGTCGGGTAAAATCACCGGTCGGTAGTGTTCCCCTACCAGGCTCAACGCCATCTCCTGCGATCTTCTTGCCCCGGGGTACCGCACCGGACCCACCATGTACCCGCATTCGGCCTCATCCGCCTCCTCGAATCGGGTTTCACATGTCGCTCTCAGCACCGAGAAAACACAAGGTGGACGCACTGAAATATCATATCAGGGGTAACCGGGTTTTTACAACAATTACATAATCTCTTTGAAATACCCACGGTTCCCAAATCCAGAAATATCATAGAACAACATATCTCAATGCGCATAATCAGAAAACATGATGTATGTGACATAACAATGAAGTGCAAGCATAACAGTATATCATGCAACATGGAATAATAGTATGCACATACAAGGGTCATATCCTGCAGCAATAATACTACTGTGTAGTGACATGGCAATTACCGATGAAGATGTGTGTGAACTGGCAAGTAAGTGTACGTTGTACATACGCATCATCGGTAATGGTGCTGGAGTCCTAACAGCATAATTTCAATAATAGAATATGAATCACAATAAGTATGCGATGCAGAGCAATAATAATAATGTCCGGGAGCTGAGTACCAAACACAATGATGGCTAAACTGCATCTAATGTCATAAGAGTCATATAGCTACACCACTATAAGGCTGAGCTAAAGCTAACAGTAGGTAAGGGAAACCGCCTAACCTCTGAGTCGATACATATATATATATATATATATACATATAGTCGGTGATCCCGCCTCAATAATATCACATCCGATACCGTACTGCTATAATCGGTTATCCCCAAGTCAAGAGTGCGGATCAAACATCAAATTACAGCTCGTACGTAAATCCGTCGTACGGCATCCCCAAATCTGGGTACGGGTCAATATCACATTTGTCATATCATTCGTCTAGTATTCTCTATATCAAATATCATAATCTGGGTACTGACCTACATCCAGTACAAAGCTAATATCATCACTATCATCATGATCCGGCTTCCGATCGACAGTCTTGTATAAATCGATATCATCGTCATATATCGCCTCAAGGAGTAAACAACGCCCAAGGCGGCCTATCACAATTATCTTATCATAAGATGTCATATCATATCCTATCTCGTATCATAATCACATGTCGATCCTTTAATATATATCACTATTCCTATGGCATCATTATTCCGAAATCCGCTAAAGCATCACGACATATCTCAAATATGATCTCAACCATGTTCCCGAAAATCACAATCACGGATCAATATCATCGACTCAACTCAAACCCAAGTATCATCCTCAAATCCATATGTGAACACCTAGTCCCATACCCATGTGAACACATAACTATATAGAATCCCATAACCACATATGAAATAAGGGTATATGCAAGTATGTAAGTGTGTATATGTCTGTGTAGTGCACCCACTACCTAGGGTTTCGTAACCTTTATCAATCCAACACACCAATATCCATCTTAAACATCAATAATTAATCCCAAACAACATATATTAAAGTAAGTGTGTATGCGCATCCGTATACATCACGACGAATTACGGGGGTGCTATACGCCATCCACCCGACTTCTCCCCGTAGATATAGATCTACTCACCTTTCTTTATGCGTGCCGGTACCGATGTCTCCATTTGCATCTCAAACGCTCCGACGCCATATGGGGTACCTACAAGGATATCACACGCTAAAACACATGAAAACCATGTCGGAAACCAAAATGGTGCACGTTGCGCCAATAAGTAAAAACCTATCGCCTTGCGTGCAAACACAGCCAATATCCACTGTCGTTGACGTCCAAACGCCACCCGACAGCACGAATCATCGAATACCAAAAACCCATACGAAAACAAGTCGTAAATCATACGCCAACTCATGAAAATCAACCCAGATTCTACCCTGATTGGGATCAGACAAAACTAGACATACCAGGGGTCAAGTTTACATGACAGGGCTGTGCACGTAAAACGAGGCGATTTCATCCAGGTTTGGCCGCAAATTGCGGCCAGGGGGATTAAAATTGCGGCCTGAAAAATGAGGTGGGGGCTAAGGTTTTGGGTGATGGTTCCCAGGGTGCCTGCACAGCCTACTGCCAAGTCAATTTTATTTTAAGAGGTCCGGGTTGATAGCAGTTTCCAGAAAGGTCCAAAAGTCGACAAAATCGCTAAATTACGCCAAGTATAACAAATCTGATAACTAACTGGAAATCTGGGGCAATCTTGGGTAAACTGGTCTCAAATACACCTAATAAGGTTAAACTAACAATCAAAACCAACACTTGGCCAAACCTCACTCAAATTCACTAAAACTAGCACTAGATCACAAAATAACACGAACTTTCAGCTATAAAACTATAACTTAACACGAAAGGAGTTAGATTGCAAGATTATACCTCAAAAGACATTAGATGAAGGAGAAGGGAAGAAGGAGGAGGTGGAAGGGCTGCTAAAATGCCCTGTAGCAGCTCCAAGAGTTGCTGCTGCAGCAGTTCTGGGCTGAAGTTGTTGTTGCAACAGATGCTGGTTTCAGTAGCTGCTGCTGCTTGTAAATCCCTTTTGCTTTTCTTTGGCTGTTGCAGCAGCAGCTGTGGCTGTTGTTGTTGTTGCTTAGGTGTTGTGGGAATGGTTGTGTTGATGTGGTGGTGTTGTTTCAAATGATGTTGCTGCTGTGGCTGCAGATGCTGAAGCTGATGGTGTAATATTGGGGGTGAAGCTGCTGATGTGAGGGATTTGGGGCTGATGTGTTGATATGAAGGCTGAAGTGTTGATATGGGGGCTGATGTGAGGGTATAGGTATTGGGCTAAGGGGGTTAGGAGCTGGTGTAGGATAGCTAGTGGGGTGTTGATGGCTGATGGTATTGTTTCAGCTGAATTTAGGGGCTGATGTGTGTATTAGCAGCTGATGTTTTTCTTCAGCTGCTGCTGAAGTTGTTGTTTTGGTTGAAGTTGGATATTGGGCTGATGTGTGAGAGGGAGTAAAAGAGCACAAGGGTAATAAAGAATGATATGGATCATGGCACACCCTAGCCATCTCTCTCTCTCTCTCTTGAAACAATGCTCACAAGATACAAAGCCATCGTGGCTCTTTCTCCCTACACAAGTCAACTTTAATCTTAACCAATTCTTAACAAAGCTAACCCTTAACTAACCCACTTAAATTAACCAAATGGTTCAACCCACCAAGGTCCCCTAAACAAGATTCAACCCTAGGCCACCATAAGTCCATAACATGAGACAAGTGTGGAAAATGTTATGTGCAACATTTTTGCACAAAAAGCCAAAAATCCAATTAGCGATTTTTAATCGCGATTAACACCAACATAGCATATAATTCAACATAAGAACTGTAAAATGGCAAATTTCCACAAAATAACCGATTTTAAAATTTCCAAAATTTTCTCCAGAATTTTTCCCATTTATCGGTATTTAATTATACCGACTATTAAAATATTCATTAAAAATTAATATTAAATTATGAAAATTCCCAAAATAATTTTATATTTTTCTAAAATTTTACAGTTCACACTGGTCAATCCATATTCATCTTTCCAAGTCCCAAGATTGCTTCTCCACCTGTCCGTATCAGTTCGCGTATCGTACCAAGTATACTGGAATATATAAAAGGGTTCTGATCGTCCGGGATAGTGGATGCCGTGTTTACAATTTAAGTACCCATAATAAATCACATCGTCCGATCCTACCGTCGGAATCCCACTATTCTGAGTGGTTCTAGATGTTTCTATATCCTCAACTTCGAATTTGTATCCAAGGACACCAAATCCTTTGTAATATGCAACCTCCATACTAGGAAATTGAGCTAAACATCTTGAATCACTCTCAAATGATACAGACAAGTTCGGATCGTGGATCTAACAAAACAAATTTTACGAAAAATACGTAACGATACAAGTTTAGATTAAAACTGATAGCAATAAAATGTTATTCGAATAACATACATGATCTGTGACCCAATCACAAAAATTATCCTGATGATATTTTTCCAAACGTTCTTCGTTCCAATCAGGATGCCCCTCACGTACCTCTTTAAAATGAATTCTGTTTTCGACAAATAATTGTGACATTAATATTATATCATTTCATACACACACAAACACAGACATAACAATTAATCCAAAAAAACTTACTCTCTAATTTGTTCAAAACATGCGCAATTAAGCAAGATAAACCGGTATATCTTGTTGATAAACATAGTGTCTACCCTCTTATACTCGGCTCGAATTCTTCATGGTCGGTTAAGCCTTGTCTCAATGTTCTCGTCCAGATAGCGGGAACAAAATGTGGTTGCTTCATCAAGAAGATAACCTTGCATGATAGAACGCTCTGGTCGATTTTTATTGCGTATATACTTCTTAAGAGTGTAGAGGTACCTAATGAAAATATGTTGAATAAATAAATACGGGCATACAGGACAACAATAAATTTATAAATTGCGCGAAACGAAAAATTACACGTACCTCTCGACGGGATACATCCATCGATATTGTACCGGTCCGGCTAACTTCACCTCAGTTGCAAGATGAACCGTCAAGTGTATTATGATATCGAAGAATGACGGTGGGAAAATACGCTCAAACTTGCAAAGTATCAACGCAATAGAATTTTCTAGTTTATCCAGCGTCACAACCTCCAGTGTTTTAGCACACAACTCCCTGAAAAAACAACATAGGTCGTTGATTACTAGACCAACCGAGTTGGGGAGAGAAGTCCTGAGGGCTAATGGAAGAAGGTGCTCCACGATAACATGGTGATGATGACTTTTCAGCCCATCGATCTTGCCCTTCACAATTTTTATTTTCTTGCTGAATGATCCTGAGAAACCTGTGGGGACTTTCAAATCATGCAACACCTGCAGGAATCTTTTCTTCTCCGGTTGTGACATATGATAAGCGGCATTGGGAAGTACAAACTTGCCCGGTTTACCCGCTACCGGTCTAGGGTGCAATTGACTTCTTATTCCCCACTCTTGTAGATCCATCCGAGCATTCATGTTGTCTTTCGATTTCCCGTCTTTACAAAGAAGTAAGTTAAGTATGTGCTCTGATACTCCCTTCTCTATATGCATGACGTCCAGACAATGACGCACTGAATTTATAGACCGGTACGGAAGCTCGAAGAAAATGCTTAACTTGTTCCAATATGGTGGTTTGACCTATTTCGTCGGATCCATCCCGAAGGTCACATTATTGTAACCATCCCATTTAGCAATCATGTCCACTCCGGACAATGGGGATGGAGGTCCAAGAAGCTCCTGATGACCATCAAAGTGAACCGTGTCTAACCTATAGGGGTGGTCTGGAGGCAGGAAACGTCGATGGCCGCAATAACAAACCTTCCTGCTAAAATTCAAGAATTTCGATGTTGTGTGTTCATGGAAATGAGGATATGCTTTGTGACCATGTACTGACCAACCTGATGGAATTGAAAGTCATTAATTGTCCACATTAAAGCCGCACGCAGTATGAAGGTTGTATTTGTGTTTGCATCATATGTCTTTACACCATCAATGAACAAAGATTTCAACTCCTCAATCAGAGGTCGGAGATAAACGTCGATATTGTTCCCCGGTGAGTTTGGTCCGTCGATAAGAAGAGGCATCATAAAGTATGATTGGTCCATAGCCAACCAAGGCGACAGATTATAAATTATCATTACAACGAGCCATGTGCTGTGACTTCCAGCCATATAGTTGAATGGGCATAAGCCATCAGTAGCCAGTCCGAGCCGGACATTGCGAGGATCGCTACTGAATATTGCGTGCCTCCTATCGAAATCCTTCCATGCCGGTGAATCTCTTGGATGGCTCATTTTTCTATCTTTACTTGGAGGAGCACGGTGATGCCAAATCATTGCCCCGGCTGTTTTCGTGCACCTGAAAAGCCTCTGTAGCCTCTGTGTTATGGGAAAGTATCGTGCTATCTTCACAGGTATATCAGGCTTCTTATCAGAATCTTTCGGCTTATACCTGGCCTCTCCGCATGTTGGACACTCTTTCAAATCTGAATTCTCTTTCCGGTACAACACGCAATTTTTAGGACATGCTTGAATCTTCTCGCACTTTAGACCCAAATCAGACATCATCTTCTGGGCTCCGTACCAGCTGTCAGGCACGTTATTTTCCTGGGGCATAGAATCTTTCAAGAACGAAAGAAACATTGTGAATGACTTGTTGCTCCATCTATTTAGGCACTTAATCTGGAAAAGTTGGACGAACCATGAGAGCGTGGAATACTTCGCATTCTCATAAATTGGTTTTCTAGCATCATTCATGAAATTTTCATATTTATCCGCACGCGATCCTTGACCGGAAGGAATGTTATCTTCGGTACGAATAGATTCACCTAGGGCAGCCTCTACCATATCCTCCATTTCTTCTGATGGAAATAAATTACCGTCTTCTCCTTCTGCCGCATTACCGAATTCTTCTTCTTCTCCTGCCGCATTATCGTGTTCTCCTTCTTCATCTGCCGCAGTACTGCATTCTTCTCTTTCCCCGTGATATTTCCAAGTTGTATAAAGTCTAGTAAACCCATGTTTTACAATATGAAGCTCTGCCAATTCTACCTTCTGCCAGTACTTATTACCACATCTATCGCACGAACAGAGAATCTTCTCTATTATGATCTTATTATGTGCGCGTGCAAATTCAATGAAAGAAGTAACTCCTGTGACAAACTTAGGTTGCATACGTTGTTGCCAATCCACATACATCCAGTCCTTAACTCTGACGTACTCATGGGCCATGTTAGACTGTATACTATATAAATTGTAGGTTATGGTGACTATATTGAGAAATATAAGAACGGGATAATTACTGACAAAGGAGAAAATCCGTGTATATACTTTGTGTGTACGTTTGTCGTTGAAAAGAATAAATTATCGAACGTATGTTAACCGATAGACGAGGACTAAGTGGCGCTTTTAGTTTCATATATGAGTATCGATGAGAATATGAAGGTTTCATATTATCATATATTGGTTTTAACTTGAACATCTCGAATCACTCTCTAATTATGCGTTTGTTGTGTATTCTTGATATATGTGTGTGTTCCGGCTGTCGGGGGTAGGCTTCTATACCATTAAGAATGTATAGAGCGAACACCCATCACTTATGCTTGCAACCGTTTCGAGTAAATTTCGGCAGCACCTCCCCGCTGTTCTCCGAGTACACTGTAATAGAATAGATAATCATTTCAAAGCTGTGAAACAACGTTGAAATGAACATCTAATCTATCTTTGTACTCGGAGAACCAGCGGAAAGGTACCGACGAAATATCTCAAAACGGATGAAAACACAAGTGAATGAAGGCATTTGCTTTATACATTCTTAATTTGTCCACACGGGACAAATCTATGAGTTACCATACGATTGAATTTTCTCGTCGCGTAGACTATACGACGGTTGTTAGTATCGAGCTATATTGTCCGATATTTAACAACCTTCGTATAGTTCTATGTCACGACGAGCATCGCACGTATGTTAACCGATAGACGGGGACTAAGTGGCGCTTTTAGTTTCATATATGAGTATCGATGAGAATATGAAGGTTTCATATTATCATATATTGGTTTTAACTTGAACATTTCGAATCACTCTCTACTTATGCGTTTCTTGTGTATTCTTATTGTATGTGTGTGTTATGGCTGTCGGGGGTAGGCTTCTATCCCATTAAGAATGTATAGAGCGAACACCCATCACTTGTGCTTTCAACCGTTTCGAGTAAATTTCGGCAGCACCTCCCCGCTGTTCTCCGAGTACACTGTAATAGAATAGACAATCATTTCAAAGCTGTGAAACAACGTTGAAATGAACAACTAATCTATCTTTGTACACGGAGAACTAGTGGAAAGGTACCGACGAAATATCTCGAAACGGATGAAAACACAAGTGAATGAAGGCGTTTGCTTTATACATTCTTAACTTGTCCACGGGACAAATCTATGGGTTACCATACGATTGAATTTTCTCGTCGCGTAGACTATACGACGGTTGTTAGTATCGAGCTATATTGTCCGATATTTAACAACCTTCGTATAGTTCTATGTCACGACGAGCATCACACGTATGTTAACCGATAGACGGGGACTAAGTGGTGCTTTTAGTTTCATACATGAGTATCGATGAGAATATGAAGGTTTCATATTATCATATATTGGTTTTAACTTGAACATCTCGAATCACTCTCTAATTATGCGTTTGTTGTGTATTCTTGTTGTATGTGTGTGTTCCGGCTGTCGGGGGTAAGCTTCTATCCCATTAAGAATGTATAGACCGAACACCCATCACTTGTGCTTTTAACCGTTTCGAGTAAATTTCGGCAGCACCTCCCCGCTGTTCTCCGTGTACACTGTAATAGAATAGATAATCATTTCAAAGCTGTGAAACAACGTTGAAATGAACATCTAATCTATCTTTGTACATGGAGAACCAGCGGAAAGGTACCGACGAAATATCTCGAATCGGATGAAAACACAAGTGAATGAAGGCGTTTGCTTTATACATTCTTAACTTGTCCACATGGGACAAATCTATCGGTTTCCATACGATTGAATTTTCTCGTCGCATAGACTATACGACGTTTGTTAGTATCGAGCTATACCATCTGATATTTAACAACCTTCGTACAGTTCTATGTCACGACGAGCATCGCACGTATGTTAACCGATAGACGAGGACTAAGTGGCGCTTTTAGTTTCATATATGAGTATCGATGAGAATATAAAGGTTTCATATTATCATCGAGTATCATATATTGGTTTTAACTTGAACATCTCGAATCACTCTCTAATGATGTGTTTGTGTGTATTCTTGTTGTATGTGTAACATGATTTTAAACCATTGAGATCAAGATTGATAGAACTAATCATCCTACATTGCAATGGCATTCATCATCCAAAAACTATTATTGCAATGGCATTCATCTATAACAATCAACAATTAAAACTACAAATGTAGGATACTGATATCATAAAGCGTTATACGCAATATATGAATTCACATGACTGAATCATGCATCAAAAAAACATGTTCATCCAAAAGAAAGGCCACTGTCAACAAATATAGACAAATACGTCATAACAACAGTAACTAATTAACAAGTTGATTAGCATCTGGATCAAGAAAATGATAGGAAAAACAATTGACTATGATCTATAATGACAAGTCTATTACCATGACTCTCGACTAACAAAGGTGGCTTTTCGTCCTCGGTAGCTTGATATATTGGGATTTCATGGCGAATAAAAATATGCATATGCCGTTTGACCGGGAACTTCAATAGGAAACTCAATGAGGTCGGTTGTACTGAAGTACGCTTTGTATTTCGCTATATCAGGTGATGAAGCCCAAGCCCTAGCTAGCCCCAGCCCCACCCCAACCGAACCCTATCGAAGGTAAAGAACGTCCTTACACTTTCATATTTCTATTAATGATGCAAGTCTCCACCAAGTCAAATTCTTGCAATATCATTCTTTTTAGAGTATGTCTAATTTAATAGATAGAATTTTCAAAGTTGGGCAACCAAGAAAAAGTAACAAGGGATTTTACATACATGCCAAAGCTTTGATTATTTATTTATTTATTTTCCATTTCATATTAGTACTTTTATATGTTTGATGATAGCAAGAAATACAAATTATATTAGAACATTGTACATACCTAATTTCCACTTGAAATCGGTTTTTTCTTTTATCAGTACTCGTTGACATATAGTAACAAACAATGTTTGATTAGAAGGACCCAAGATTTTCTCGATCAACAATAATTTTAGTAATCAAACTAGGCTAAAATTGCTGGAAATTCCTCTCAGGTTTGCCAAATTCAGCAAACCCCAACCCCAACCTAACCCTAAACCCAGACCCAGCCCTAGCCCAGCCCAACCCCAACCCCAACCTAACCCTAGCCCCAGCCCCAGCCCAGCCCAGCCCCAGCCCAGCCCAGCCCCAACCTAACCCTTACCCCAGCCCCAGCCCCAGCTAAACCCCAACCCCAACCCTAACCCTAACCCCAGCCCCAGCCCCAGCCGAACCCCAACCCTAACCCTAACCCCAACCCCAACCCCAACCGCAACCCCTGCCGAACCCCAACTCCAACCGCAACCCCAGCCCCAGCCATGAACCCTAGCCCTAACTAATCAAAAATTTGTTTAGTTGAAGATTTACTAACCTGTGCGATGGAGGAGACGATCGATCGGTGGCGACGACGAAACGGAGGCGATGACGAAAATGGCAACGAGGAAGAACGGTGACGAGAACGGCGGTGGTGACGACGAGAACGGTGGTGGCGACGTCGAGAACGGCGGGAATGATTTGGGGATTTTGGTTCGCACACGATCGAGAGAGAGAGAGAAAGAGATAATCAGCGTAGGCGATTTGTGCCTTTTTAATTAAATCGCTATTTAGTTGCCCCTACGGATTTTTCCGTAGGTCCTTGGTTTGCGG
This sequence comes from Agapanthus africanus, assembly GCA_030015575.1. Lineage (NCBI taxonomy): Eukaryota > Viridiplantae > Streptophyta > Magnoliopsida > Asparagales > Amaryllidaceae > Agapanthus > Agapanthus africanus. Next base: position 260,517,653 of record JASDDO010000004.1, read on the forward strand.
TTCCGTAGGGGCAAACACCAAATTAAGAATTAATATTTTTACTCTTGAACGTCTTGGACCATAGGGGAAACCTTCTAGCCCTATGGCTTAATCCGTAGGGCCAAAATAAATCTTCCCCTACGGATTTCAATATCCGTAGGGGCAACCCCCTATTGTAGTAGTGGTTAGAACCGAACCGACGTTCCCCAGCCCAGTGTAATAAGCTTATTCGGTCAAGTCATATATTTTATTATCTTGATTAAGGCGTGACATGGTTGCTACCTGGAGATAGAGAAAAGAAACACTCAATGTATGCTCTTGCAAGATTAGATTGGTTTTTAATTTATCTAATCAGGATGGCTCCTACTTTTTCCTCGAATTCTTCTTCAAACCTTAAAAAGAGAATTAGTCGGGATCATTAATAGTTTACAAGTTCGCTAACCATTCAGCCAGGTGGGTGTTGGTACTCAGAGGGAGGTTCCTCGTGCCCTCGCACGGACCTAATTAAAGTAAACCCCATTTCCGCAGAGGCGTAACCCTGTTAACACTTTCTAGACACCTAATAGGTTAGCTAATTATGAAGTGAAAAATATCTCCTAAGAGTAATCCTACTCATCAGTGGAAATCGGGACCTAACCATCATCGCGTGATAACCAAGATGGAATCCACTTTAGTTACCACACTCCAGAAAGTATGCACACACTTGGAAAGTTTCCTTTATGTTTGAAACTCCCGATATACTTTTTTCCCCTAGGAACCTAGTGACCTTGACATAGTCAACAAATCAGAAGGTCCTGGTCAAGTTCGACCTGTCATTATCTTAATTGCACTAAACCCACCCGCATAACTCTTGACATAGTCAACAAGGTTACACGACTGTCCTAACCAATCGCTTTGCAAGCTACAAACAACCACCACTTAGATACCGCACACTACTACTTGACAAAGTCAATAAAAGCAGCACGAATACTAAGTACTACTCGTAGGAAATGACGGAGGGCTACGGTTGGTTTTTGGCGAAAAACTGTTAACGTAATAAACTTGATATCGTTGAAAGAACTAAGCGATTTTCAAAAGGAGTGGTTTAAGCTCCGCTTTTTGTTGGATGTGTATGCCCTAGAGGCCATTATTGTGTATATATATAGTGGATGCTTGGACATATGTATATACATGACAATATTGCTCCATATGATAGTATGCTATTTGGTTTGTCATTATCTTAACATGTGTATATGTTTTACTTTTTATTACATATCGTTAATACATGTTGATAAAGCCCGTAGGATTATTGCTTGACTAACAGCGTTATGATGCGATCATACATGTGGGGACTGGGTAATCCATAAGCACATCCTTAAATGTCCCTAGTCTTGGGAGTATCGAGACAGGGCATCGATACTCCGGAGTAGAATGGTGTATACGTTTCTAGACTCCGACGAGAGGCGATGGTTGGTCCCACAGCCATTGGTTTTTGGCACCTAAGATCGTATGCAGTTGCTCACTGGAGGTGAGTATACTGGACGGACTCGCCGAGAACTGGCTAGATGGTATTATACCTATCGTCAGATAGCAGTTCTTTGATAACATGAGTACAGATAGTCTCGACCTGAGGTCGTCATTTGTCTCATGTGAGTTTCCACTGTGCTTTGATTACTATCCTATCACGGCTCTGCCGAGTCGTGCAAACAGGTTTTAGTTGGGTACAGTCCCGAGCCACATGGAGGTAGTGAGCGATTGTTGGGGATTTGTCTCTTCCACTATAGGGAGTCGATATCGTGCTGTATTCAGTTGGCCAACACCATAAGTCCCTGGCCAGGGATGTTGAGAATTACTGATAGTTAGATCAGTTGATTTTCGGATGGTCTTGAGCCACATCGGCACGACTTGTCTGGTTATTAGGAGTCTCACGTTTCTACCCCGTAGACCAGGCATGCGATAATCTCAGATGAACTGACCGGACTGTACGGTGATTGTCATAGACAGGCTCAGTATGGGTTCGGATGAATTTGCTCGTCGGCCTTCTTTTTGACAAGTGCCTGGGTAGCCGTTACGCACAGCTAATGCCACTGATGTGCTTATGGTTAAACCCACTGCCAGCGTACTGTCGAGTCTTTAGAGTCCCACACAGAGGGTTTTCCTGGTTCAGGAGAAATGATACAGAGGTCATATGGTTATACATGCAGGGTTCTGATCATATGCGTGTACTAGCTATACGGATTTTTGTTCGGACGGATAATACAAGCGGGCTTAAGATTAAGCCGCATTATTGAATCAAGTATTGATTAATAATGATCTAGTATTATATTATTGGATTATTTTATCTCTTGGTATTCGTATTTTTTATAGTACGAATACGGGTATGTATATACGGTAAGGGTATTCTTGTATTTATACTTGAGTGCTTCTAGAAGTGGACACCTCATTTTATGTAAATTTATTTATTATAAATAGATAATGATGTAGGGGATAAGGTGTATTTGAGTATGGCATGAAGCATAGCTATTGATTTTAATCATTCATTTGTGATAACTATTTAAGCATGGTTACTATATTTTATTGAAAAAAAACGCTTGATAGTTTTGTAGTTAGCCATTCTTCATATCATTCTAACCTTAGCATTCTCTCTCCTTCTTTGAGCTCTTCTCCTTCCTCAAACCCTAACCCTCTCATGAGTTGAGAAACCTAGGGTTTATGAGTCCAATTAACACACTTTACATCCACTAAACAATCTAGATTAGCAAACTAGGTCCTTTAGTTACCTCACTTTTGAGGTAGGAGCTTGAATCAAAGACTCTCGAGTGGATCATTTTCGACTTGAAGAGGCCAATGACCATGCTCGATCTCGATGGACAAGGAGCTTAAGAAGAGGATTAAGAAGACCCGAAGGACGTGATTATATAGGTATAATCACTTTCAAATTAGATTAGAACCTATGTAGTTTTTGTTATCTAGGGCTTACGGTTGTTTTTGGGGTTATAGTCGGTGTTGCATGCTTCAAAATTATTTTTGAAAATTTCGCCTTTCTACAAACCCAACATAGTGTGTGATATCGACTTACATAGTATCAGAGCCACTCCATAAGCCCTAGATAGCTCGTAGCAATGTTAGAAATCTGTCGTTTTTGTCGCGCACGAACTACCGACAAAAACAGTCCCTAAAATTGAAGTTTTAACCTGTTTGCACACCCCGCGGACTCACGGTGTCACGCCTCGTTTCCCAATAAACGAAAATGATAACATGGCAAGCCCAGAACGTATTTACTATGAGAATACATTAAGCGTATGTAAGCAATATAACAAAGTGCAAGAATAATAAGAGTAATAAAATCCAATATCGATATATTAAATTCAAGATTTCATAATTTTCAACCGATACAATATGTCTGAACAATAAACATAAGATGAAGGTAAATAGCTTAAACATGTGGTATACTAAAAGGAAAGTTGTAATATCCACGAAGATGAACAAAACTATTCGTCCACTTGAGATGTGAGATGAAAATACTTCTCGTTGACTGCTTCTAAATACTCTGTCCCAAATTCACCTGACGAACATTCCAAGAAACAAAGAGATGGATAGAATGCCCGTCAGCGAACTAGCGCTCGATAAGTCCCAAAAGAGAGACGTAATATATAGATTGAGTGCAAGATGACATGTAATATTGTATAAATGGAAATCATAATATGGGAACAAGTATGGAAATGTATATGGCAACTATGTAAGCATGACAATGGAACATGAGTATAGCAAACGAGTATAGAAATTATTGTGTAGTATAGATATAGTGAACATGAAGTGAATGTTAATATGTAAATATGATTATTCTAACGTGATTATTTGTAGTTTGATAAAGAAGGTATTCATGTATATGAGAGGAGTCATGTTTCCCCCAATCAGAGCAAAGCTCTGTTCAAATTTCAAATTTTGAAATGAAGAAACACTTCATAGCAGCGCCAAGTGCGCTGCGCCCCAAGTAGCGCACCACATGCAAAGCACGTGTGCGCTAGCGCTAAGTGCGCCGCACTCTAAGCAGCGCACCACGTGCAAAGCACGAGAGTGCTAGCGCTGGAACTAAAAGCTCCCCACCGTCAAATCAAAAATCCAATAAAGATGATAAATCATTAATTAACCAGAAAAAAATTCTGTTAAGGAAAGATTAAGTCAAAATCTTTCCAAACAAGAAGATTGTGCTCTGTAAATCAGAGCATCGTTGGATCAATGATCCAAAGGTGATTAAAAATCACCAAAATACAGAATAAATTCTGTATGGAAAAAAATCTCAATCTTGTTAAAAAAAAAGAAGATTGTCGTCTGTAAATCAGAAGCCCTTGGATCAAAGATCCAACGATGGGGAAATCCCCAAATCAATTAGAGACAAGATCTCTTTAAATGATTGAACAAATCATCCTTCACTATAAAAGGGACCTAAGACTTCAAGTCTCAGGGATACATAGAAAACAGAGAAATATAGAGAAACATATAGAGGAACCCCCCTATAAGCTGTGAGAAATCTGAGAAAGAAGAGCAAGCTCTCAGAAGAAGAAGATTTTCTTCAACGTAAAAAGAACAGAAAGATGAAATCGTTTCATATAAAAAGAAGAATTCACTTCTTTCTTTAAGATCATAGATCTATAAGACCAAGATCTTTCTCAAAGAGATCAAATGGTCTCATCATAAAATAAGAAGAAGAACATAATTCTTCTCACAGATCATAGATCTATAAGACTAAGGTCTGTTACAAAAAGAGATCATGAACGTCTCATTAAAAATAAAGGGGGGGAGAATAAGTCAATTCTCTTAGGATCATAGATCCATAAAGGCAAAGCCTTTCACCAAAATAAGAGATTGAAATATCTCCTCTAAAATAAGAATTTTGTTCTTAGAACCTTGAGACAAAGTCTCTTATAAACGGGAATTTATTTCTCAGATCATAAAACCGATCAGATAGCGCTTTGCGCTCTAGGACTGGCACTCAGCGCCAAGCGCACCACGTGCTCCTTACGTGTGCGCCACTTAACAGATAGCGCTTTGGCTCTTAGACTGATGCTCAGCGCCAAGCGCACCACGTGCTCCTTATGTGTGCGCCACTGAACAAATAGCGCTTTGCACTCATAAAATAGCGCTTTGCGCTTATAAACTGGCGCAATGCGCCCATAATCTGGCGCTTAGCGCCAAGCGCACCACGTGATCCTCATGTGTGCGCTACCCAGCAGAAGCGCTCTGCGCTCTTTGAATGGCGCAAAGCGCCAAGCGCGCCACATGCTCTTCACGTGTGCGCCAAGAGAACATAAATTGTTCTATAAATAAAGCGCAGAGCTATGAGGAATGCTCAGCATTCAGTAAAAGACAAAAACATTGTCAGAACTCAAATCAATGCTCAGCATTGTCAAATGTTTAACATTTTAACTGAGTGGGCCGAGCCCAAATTGGCCATAAACCCCTCGTTCAGATTAATTGAGCCCATATGCTCATAAATTACAGATCTTAGTCCCAATTGGACTACAGATTTCCCAACCAATATTGGTTCAAGGGTACATCTCTTCACTCCTATGATATTGGTCGTTGTAATCTTTCAACGTCTTCAGAGAGGTGACAGGTCCCGACAACCAAACAATTCATGGACTGTGGGGTCCTTAAGCCCATGGACAATGATGTCCTTAACCTTGGACTGTGGGGTCCTTAAACCCATGGACTATGATGTCTTTAACCTTGAACTGTGGGGTCCTTAAGCCCATGGACTATGATGTCCTTAACCTCGGACTGTGGGGTCCTTAAGCCCATGGACTATGATGTCCTTAACCTCGGACTGTGGGGTCATTAAGCCCTCGGACTGTGGGGTCATTAAGCCCATGGACTATGATGTCCTTAACCTTGGACCGTAATGTCTTTAAACTAATGGACCGCAATGTTCCTAAACTAAACAATAGAGCCCAAATGCTCTCTTATTGGATCTAAATGATCCCGTTAAGTTGATCTTAGTCTAAAATTAGACTAACGTATCCTTAAAAAATATTTAAGTTGATCTTAGTCTCAAATGAGACTAACGCATCCTTAAACCCAACCCAAAACCAAATCTAAGAAAATACGGATTTGGACTAATCCACACCCTACGGGCGACAACATAAATTTGTCTCCTTATACAATCCACGGACAACCAAAAACAAAACAAACACCCACGACACGAATGACCATCTGGAGAAGGAGAAAGTGGTTACCGCAATGCGGTAGCGTAATTAATTGCAGGGACTTGCGCCTGTAGGGAAGAGCGTCCCCACAATCAAAAACCCCTCAACGAGGGGGAATCTGACGAAGTCTGCTACATCGGCCGCATCCATTTAAACCTTCGATATATAGTGTCATAAATCAACATGGCATCTTCGGAGAGGTGGAAGGATAGCACAAAATAGCATCTGCCCTCGAAATTCAGGCTCGGACGTCCCAACGTCCAGGTCGCGTCTTTCGGCGGGGAACAGATTCTGGCACGCCCGGTGGGACCTTTTCCTCTTTCCACTCCACACTTCGTGTGTCGTGTTTCGCGAACAAATCGCGGTTTGATATGGTTTCCCTTGGGTTCGAGGTACTATGATTTGGTTTTGCTCTCGTGCAGAAAAAAGAACATCAATGACCTCTAACTGCTCCAACTGCAACTCCCGTTCCGCCTCATCTGGAGGAGTAACCTACGGGCCCCAAGTGGCCTCCCTTTTCACAATGCCGGTGGAACAAGTCACCCAAGCCACCACTGGGCTATTCTTCGGGACCATGCTCCCACCGATGAGCTTCAACGCCCCTGTACCATTGCAAGAAGCTCATAAGAAGTCGGTCTTTGATCGTCTTACCACTACTGTGGCCCCTCTTAACGGGTTGCCCAAACCAAGCGCCTCAGTTTTCAGCAGACTAGGCCAAAGCTCCAACGGGCCCGTGAAGAAACACGCAATACCAGAAGGCATCATCCCGAAGCGGATAGCCATTCCTACTCTTGAAGTCACCAAGGTGGCTTCTCTGGCTAAGGGGTTGGTCTTCACAAGACTGGCCGTTTCAGCTCTCACTCCGGGTGAAGTAACCAAGGCCGTTTCCCCTGCACGAAAATCGGCCTTTTCAAGATTGGCCATTCCCTCTCAGAGAGCATCTTTCTTTGACAGGCTGGTGCCAACAATAGACTCTCATTAGAACAGCGGGCATGGAAAAGCTGATCCAACAGCAGAGGTGATCCCGGCCGCACGACATGCTCGACGTTGCCACTGGCGCTGAGTGAGGAAAGATGAGGGCAATTCCCCTTCTGGACTGACTCCGGCAGCTCCAATGGTGGAAGTTAATGCTGCTGTTCCAACCGGGAACAACTTTGAACTACTTAACAAGGTGCGCAGGAACTCTCCGACCGATGTGCTGAAAAGATCTCCTCGACCTGTAGAGAATGCCACAAAGGCGAAGCTTGAACAGCCCCCTCAGCGGCTGTCCTCTAAAATTTACAAGGTCTAGCGATAGGTCCAAGACTCCATGATAGATCAAGACTATCCCCGCCGACAGAAAATGATGAAGGTTCGGGAAGAAGAGGACCACCTTGTCAAGCCACAGAAGGCGACAGCTACTTGGGTGCCCACTGCAACGGCCCCCTCAACTTCAACCGCTCACAAGAGGAGAAAGCTGGAGAAAATCCCGGTGTCTGCGACGAATCGCAAGAGCACTAAACCTAAACACCCCAATTTTGGGGGCATGGTGGTGCACACCATCTATATGGCATCCGGAAAAGAGGATAGCTGTATCTCCACAGGTCATCGACTGCTTACGCGATCAGAGACTAAGGCTCAGGAGCAACAACAACAAAGGCTCCAAGAGATGTTAACAGCTATGGCCGCACTCACAGGACCGAAAGCAAGCCCGGAGACATCCTCGGAGCAGCCCCGTGAGCAGGAAACTAATGCCGAATTCCATCGGAGAATTCTTGAGAAGAAGGACAAAGAGGCCGCGGAACAAGCGGCCAATATAAAAAAATGGCCCTTCTATTCCAAGATATGGTGGGCATGATGATCCAGCCGGACCCTCCAACAGAAGATCCTCCAGTAATAATTGAAGATGATATAGGAGAGACATCAAATCCTCTGCCGACTCTATCAGCAGCCAAGGAGGAGAACATCTCCAAAGCCACGTTCGATGATTATATAGCTCAACAAATACGAGCTCATCAGGCGAATGAAGCGGCTGGCCAAGTCTTTAGAACTGGACGGCCCTATCCGGGTTGGTACGATCAAATAAAGTACCGGCCAGGATACACGATTCCTAAATTCCATGTGTACAAGGGTACAGGCAATCCCCATCAACATGTCGCTTAGTTCAGGGCTCTCTGCGGCAACACTGGAGGGGATGATAAACTACTACTCCGCCAGTTTGTTGGCAGCTTGTCGGAGACGGCGTTCGAATGGTATTTAGAGCTTCCCAACGATTCCGTCAAAACTTTTACGGAGATGGAGTTACTATTCACCCAACGTTTTGCGAGCGCTAGCGAACGTACCCCAATCACGGCATTGATCAATGCCAGGATGAAGCCGGGAGAAACTTGGGTCCAGTACGCGATACGGTGGCGGAATCAATGGTCGAAGTGTGAGCAGCGTATCGAAGAAGCGCCTGCAGTAGGCATGTTCGTGGGTACTCTTGATCCGCAGGCGATCAGTTCGCAATTCATGATGTTTTTCAAGCCGACCACTTTCCAGACCTTGATTGACAAATTGGCCCAAATGGACCAGATGGGTCACAGACCATCTTCTTCAAAATTGGAATCTCGAAACGAGAAAGGGAAAGGGAAAGCGACCTTCATCGCCAATGCTAAACAGCAGCCCAATGGTCCAAAACTGACTGATCGCCAAGAAGAGAAACGGCGATTCTTCAATGAAAAAATGAAGCGCTCTTATCGTTTCCCCGGGACAAAACGAGGAGATTGTTCGAGCTGGCGGTGCACAACAGGCTCATCAACTTACCGGATCCAAAATGCCCATTGCAACCCGGTGAGACTAATAATCCCAATTATTGCCCCTATCACCAAGCAATAGGTCATCCAATCGAAGAGTGCTTCGTCTTTAATGGATGGATTGAGAACCAATACCAACAGGGCAAATTCGCACTGTCCGAGAATTAGAAGGTAAACCCGCCCCAGCCGCACGCTCTCAAAAAGGCGGACACACCGGGGGCATCATGCTCTTTTATAGAAGAAGCTCCATGGGAGGTCGTTCTTTCAGCCAAAACGAAAAGAATGCTGAAGGATCTCCAAAAATGCCCAGCAATCAAATGGAAAAGTCCGCTGGAACCCGAGGTCATCGAGGGAATGCTAAAGCCGTGCCCAACTCCAAAAATTGGTGGTGATAGTCAAAGCGCTCATACCCAGCCATCAAAGTCTTCAAAGAAGAAGAAGACCAAAAAGCCCGTGAAGCCTGGTAACAAGCGCACGGACCTGCAAAAACATATCGACGCGCTGGAATAATATAACCAGAAGGCGCGAACCCCGGTCACACTTCAAGAGTTTCTCAGCCACGTCCTTGAGGAGGGAGATGATGATAATGGAGAAGACTTATCAGATGAACTTGAGGATTATGTGGTGAGCTTCCATGTGATCTCTCACTCATCGATAGACTGGGAAGTAACTCCAAACACAGAGAAACTGGGGGCAGAGCCCAAACCAGAACTCCTAGAACCGTCAGACGAGATGACTGATAGGTTGCTGAACGAGGCATGTCAAAAGAGTAAGGCTGATCGAGAGCGTGAAACGGCCATATTTGAAAAGGCCAAACGTCGACGACTGGATGAAAGGGTTGAAACACTCCCACCAGTTCAAAGCACATCCACCGCAAATAATAGCAGGTTCAAGACAAGGAAAAGGTTCGCCAAATCCATATCAATAGGAATGAAGCTAACCTCTTCCATAGGAAATTCTCCCGCCGGTATACATCTTGATGAAGTGGACGTACATCCTAACTTCTGCTTATATCATCGAAGGATTGCGCACCCTACTGAAGAATGCAACGACTTTAAAAATTGGTGGCAAGGGTATGTCGCTCACAGGCAACACTTCAAGAGGATGAAACGTGAAGCTCGTCAACAGCGGAAAAATGCGACAGAAGAACGAAGAAGAGCTGCCGGCAACTGTCACATGGTTGATAGCAGGGGATCGCAAGTTCTCACCTTCGGGAGCGATTCTAAAGAAGAAATGACTCTCGGCTCTCTCTTCAAAGAATCCACCTAAGGAAAAGAGAAAGAACCAAAGAGCTGCGAGAACATTCAGCTGCGCAATCGCACGCTACCTGAAAAAAATCTCGGACCCATAAACAAGGGGTTGAACAGAAAGTATAAGGGAAAAGAAAAGGTCCCTGAGGATATCACCCTCGATGACCAAGCCGTCGAAGAGCTGACAGCCAAGGACCCACCAAAGAAGAGTAAGGTGGATTACAACGTTCTTGCACACCTGAGGAAGATACCCTCACGGCTAAGCATTCTCGACGCCCTTCTGCTATCTAAAGATACGAGAGATTCCCTGATCAAGGCACTATAAGAGCCCGAACAGTTCCAGGATTTCCTCGCCGAAGAAAAGATGAAGGACGAGCTGGAAGAAGTGCACACAGCCGATATCACCTTCGGCGATGAAGATCACCTCCTCGGGACGTGCGAGCATAACTGTCCCCTTTGTGTCTCCGGATACTGTCATGATATCAAGATAGGAAAAATCCTGGTTGATAATGGGTCCTCCATCAACCTCCTCAATGTAAGAGTGTTGAAAGAAATCTGCATGAGCGTTCAGCACGTCGCTCGTGATAAAATCACCATCTCCGGTTTTGACTCCCAGTCGTCACGGACGCTCGGGTCTGTGATACTGATGTTACGCTTTGGGCTGCTCGTTACGGACGTCAAATTTCACGTCATTGACGCTAAGACATGTTATAATGGTTTGCTCGGCAGGCCTTTGTTACACGAGTATAACATCATCCCTTCTACACAATATCAGTGTATGAAGTATTTCAAGGATGGTCTCGAGTATACCGTGACAGGGGAGTTGAACCCATTCTCCGTGAATGAAGTCCGAAAGTATGAAAATGAAAAATACTTCTTACCAGATTTCGAAGACACGGAAAGATGTCACAAACCGAAGAACAAAGCTATCACCACTATTCCGGTCTTCGGGAGTGATACCGAGGAGGAAGAAGAAATAGTTTATTCAGGTCCACCCCAATGCAACAAGCCGGGACCGTCCACCCCTATTCTGGTCTTCGGCAGCGACTTGGAAGATGAGGTCAATGCCGTATTTTCTGTTCGGCCATCAATACAAGCCTTCGCTGACGATGATCGGAGTTTGCAAATCGCCATGGTTCCGCAAGAGCATTACAAAGAACTCGACGCACTTGATACCTATAGTGTGCAGGAATTGCAAACATTCTACGTCCCTCCCAGGAAAAAAGATGAAAAGGCGGTCCTCTTTTATCGATCCGCGGAAACCAAAGTGGAGAAAGAAATTTTGCATGGTGCCGATTTTACGCTTGACAGGCTCCAGCCCATCCGTCTGCCCAGATACTACACAGAAAGATTAAAAAGGCAGTTGAGGCGCCAAGGCGTACCCTTCAAACAGACTGCTCAACAAGCTCAGTTCTACAACAGGATCTGGAACGTCCCCAGAACTCAGTGAAAATTGCCTAACGGGAGATTGGAAGCGAACAGGCTTGGATATATCCGATCCAAGAAACAGGAGCGATTCCATGGCTGCTACGTCATACATGACTTCGATGAAGAAGGAGATGCTCTGTGGGAAGATGCTAACCCTAAACCAAAACGAGGTCCCACCGTGAAAATGCCAAGTCCATCGTTCGAAGAACAGATGGACAAGCTTATAAGGGAAGCGGGTCAAAAAGTCCGGGATGACCATAGCCGCAAAATGGCCATTTACGAGAAAGCCAAGAAGCAGCGCCTCCTTCAGCAGGATACGGAGAATGACGATGCCCTTCGTCGTCAACCCGTTATATAGAAGACCCGACGCAGAGGTAAAAACAAGCTAAAGAACGGAAAAGACGTTCGACAGCGGCAAAGCGGGTCCAAGAAGCCACGCGAACGAGAATTGAGCAGCAGAGATCCATCTCTTATGAAGAAGATGGGTCGAGCATATTTTTTTCCCCAAGACAAGACAAAGAAGATATTTGATCTTGTCATAAAACATCAGATAATGACGCTCCGGAGTCCAAGCACCCCGAGCAAGCAGGTGAGGTTCATCATCCAGACTATTGCTCCTATCTCCAAGCGATAAGGCATCCACTCGAAGACTGCTAAACATTCAAAGACTGGGTAGAAGACCAGTATTAGCAAGGTAAGTTCGCTTTATCCAGCAGTTGGAGGGTAACCTCGCCACAGAAGCATGAACCGAAAGCCACGAGAGTAGAGCCGGATCAACATCGGTCTTAGAAGTGATCTCGTACCTGTCACGCGATAACACTGTTAGGAGAAGGAGTATGCGAGGATATGCACAACCTCCCCTAGTGCTTCGAAAATGAGGACGAAGACGAGGTGATCTCAGAATTTCCACCAGCGCCAAAAGAGCTGGAAGATGGGATACATACTACTGCAGATGACCTCAGAAAAATCGACTTGGGAACTGCAAACGACCCGCGGCCGACGTTCGTCAGTGAACTGTTGTCTGAAGAAAAGGTGGCTACGCTCAAAGACGTGCTCGTGTAGTATAAAGACTGTTTCACATGGAACTACTCCAAGATGTCGGGATTAGATCCAGAAATAGCCGTCCACAAATTGGCGATTTCTCCGGACGTTAAGCCAGTCAAACAAGCACCGAGAAGAATGCGGATCGAACTTGAAATGAGCATCAACGCCGAGGTCAAGAAGCTAAACGACTCCGGCTTATCCAAGAGGTTCAGTACCCTGACTGGATTGCTAACAGTGTCCCAGTGATGAAGAAAAATGGGACGGTGCGTATATGCGTGGACTTCCGGGATCTCAACAAAGCGTGCCCGAAGGACGATTTTCCAGTACCGGTCACCGAGATGATGATAGATAATACGTCCACTCACGAAGTTTTCTCCTTCATGGACGGCTCATCAGGATACAATCAGATAAAGATGCATCCCGAGGACCAGAAGCATACCACTTTCCGGACACCTTTGGGCATATTCTGCTACAAAGTGATGCCTTTCGGTCTGAAGAACGCCGGCACTACCTATCAGAGGGCCATGACGAAGATTTTCGATGATCTCGTACACGAAATCGTCGAATGCTATATTGATTACCTCATGGTAAAAAGCAAATCACACGAGGAGCATTAGGAGCATCTAAAAATAGTGTTCCAACGTCTTCGGAAATACAACTTGAAGATGAACCCTCTCAAATGCGCGTTCGAAGTTTCCTCGAGAAAATTTTTAGGATTCATCATACGACATCTAGGCATCAAAATAGACCCGTCAAAGATCAAGGAGATCATGGAAATGCCGCCGCCAAGAACTCTCAAGCAGCTGCGGTCTCTCCAAGGAAAGCTCGCGTATATCCGGCGATTTATAGCCAATCTTTCTGGCAAATGCCGTCCCTACAGTCACTTGATGAAGAAGGGAACCCAGTTTGTCTCGGATCGCAAATGCCAAGGCGCATTGGACGAAATCAAGCAATACCTACAGAATCCTCCGGTGCTGACTGCTCCAGTCGAAGGAAAACCCCTCATTCTATATACAACTGCCCTTGAAGGTTTCTTAGGCGCGTTATGTGTACAAGAGAATGACCAAGGGAAGGAGAGAGCCCTTTACTATTTGAGTTGAGTTCTCCTGGGGGCAGAAAAAAATTACTCCCCCATTGAAAAACACTGCCTGGCGTTGATCTTCATGATAACGAAGCTCAGACACTATGCATTGGCACATGAGATCCATCTCATATCAAAAGTGGATCCTCTCAAATATTTGATGTCAAAGGCTATATTAACGGGACGGCTCGCTAAATGGGCCCTCCTCTTAATCGAATTCTCGATATCATACCGACCCCTCAAGGCGGTAAAAGGCTAGGCAATCGCCGACTTCCTCACTGAGCATCCGATATCAGCCGATTCTCCTTTGAACTGCGAGTTAACCGACGAGCATGCATTTGACATGATCGGCGGGGAGAGAAGAGAGAATGATACCCGGTGGGAACTCTATTTCGATGGAGCATCTTCCATCAAGAAGCGCAATCAAGGCACCCCCATAATCAAATCCGGGGTGGGCCTCATCTTCTTGACTCCATAAGGAGGGATAATGCACTTTGCCTTTTCCTTGACAGAGCAAAGGAAAAACAATGAAGCCGAGTATGAAGCTTTAATAGTAGGTCTTGAGATCGCTGTTGACATATGAATCGAAAGCCTCCTCATATACGGAGACGCCCAACTGATCGTTAGTCAAGTAAACGGCGACTATCAAACGTACAAACTGGAGTTGGTAAAGTAGGGCGAAAGGGTACAACAATTGCTGACTCAAATCCCTGCCTATGCCCTGGAAAGCATACCGCGCACGGAAAATAGCAAGGCGGATGCACTAGCCAAGCTCGCTAAAGAATTGGCCGACGAGAATCTCGATGACGTGAGGATCGTTGTGCAAAGCCGTCGGATTCTTGCACCGGCGGAAATATCTCCGGAGCCGTCCAAAGAAAAGGGAGCTACCGAGCAAACGGCCCTACAAATAAAAGACCAGGAAAAGGCTAAGGATTGGAGAGAAGTCTTTATAGACTACTTCAAATCCCGTCGAACGCCTGAAGATTCGTCCTCAAGACATCAGCTCATGAAACGAGCTCTGTCTTTTGCATTCGTCAATGACACTCTGTATAAAAGATCATTTGATTCTCTATGGCTAAGATGCCTGGGACCTGAAGAGGCAAAGAGAGTCGTCCAAGAAACTCACGACGGACTCTGCGGTTCTCACCAAGCCGGGCCGAAGATGAAGCTAAAGATCAAAAGGATGGGCTATTATTGGCCCACGATGATCCAAGACTGCCTCGAATACGCGAAGCAGTACCACTCATCCCAGATTCACGGGGACTTTATGTTAGTGTTTATGCCCTAGAAGGCCATTACTGTATCATACTAGTTTGTATATTACTTAATGGAAGCTTGGGATATTCACATGTATATAACAGTCTTGCTAAACATAGTAGCATGCTACTTTGTTTTTCTATCTTAATATGTGAGTATACGTATTGATAGAGCTATTAGGATCTTGCTTGACTACTAGCGTTGTGATGGCAGTCACACTAGTGGGGGCTGGTTAGTCTACAAGCACATCCTTAATCAGGTCCCTAGTCGTAGGATTATCGAGACGGGGCATCGATACTCCGGAGTAGACTAGTGTGTACGCTTCTCATCCCAGTTGGGGAGATGGTCTGTCCCACATCCATCAGTATGTCATACTGGAGATAGTATACAGGTGCTCGTTAGGTTACGGGTACACCGGACAGGACTCATGGGGAACTGTTGGTTGGGATTATACCCGTCGTCAGTTAACAGTTCCCAGTTGACATGAGTACAGCATAGTCCGCAGACTTGACACTGCTACTTCGCCTCGAGTGTGTCCCACTGTTCTTAGATTGCCACCCTACCACGGCTCAATGGAGTCGTGAAAACAGGTAGCAGTTGGGTGCAGTCCTGAGCACTTGGAGGCAGTGGCGGTTAGACAGGATTCGTCTCTCCTGGTATTGGGAGTTGATATCGCGCTGTGTCAGAGAGCCATTACGCAAAGTCCCTGGCCAGGGCAAGCGAGATTTACTGGTAGGTTTTCCATTAGTTTCTCAAGGTGTAATGGGCTACGCTCCGACACGACTTATACCGCTTTTAGGGGACTGACGCTTGCCGCCCCCTAGGCCCGATATGCGATAGTCTTAGACGAACAGACCGTACTGTACGGAGATTGTCACAGCAGGCTCAGTAGGAGTTCGGATGGGTTTACTCATCGGCCTTCTAATCGACATCTACCTAGGTACCGTTACGTACAGCTAGTGCCGCTTGCGGTCTGTGGTTAAACCCACTGCCAGAGTAGTGTCGAGTCTCTTTAGAGTCCCACACAGAGAGTTTCCCTACTTCGTGCGAAAAGATATAGAGGTCGTATGGTTTTACGACAGGGTTCAGACGCATACATGTTTTTACGCACGTACGATGTCCGGACAGTTTTTACTAGCCGTCTTTGGTTTAAGCCAGATTCTAGTATCAGATTATTGGATTTATACAGTCTAAAGTTTTTCCGTGTTTTTATGGATAGGAGGGGCGTTCTCGTAATTTATCGGGAAGCCTCTTAAAGCATGGTGACTTGGGGGTTAAGGTGGCATTTGCATTAATTGGATAAGTGAGTCATGGTGTGATTCATACATGGAGTTAATGAATCAATTATGATTTATATGACTCATGTGATGAATCACTTAGTGTATTAATGAAACATGATGATATATCATTATTTGTTATTCATTTAATTTATATGATATGTTTCATATATACACACATGATCTATTCATCCAAAAGGATTCTCACTCTCACCTTCTCTCTCCTCAAGCTCTTTCTCTTCAAACCCTAACCCTAACCTCTCCTGTGTTGAGATCAAGGGTTAGCTAGACTAATACTTCCATAATCCAACTCTTTATCACCTAGGTTGCTTAGATTAGCACTTTGAGTAACCTAGTTACCTCAAGTTAGAGGTTAAGCTTGGAGTAGGAGCTCTCGGGTGGATCGTCTTTGACTCAAGGAGGTCGTTGAGGTGCCTAGATTCCAAAGAGCCTACAAGGAGTGGAAGATAGTGATGAAGACCCGAAGGACAAGTAACATGAGGTATAACTTCGAATCAGAGTAGTTAAACCTTTCGTAGTTTGCTAGTAACGGTTTAGATACGATTCATGCGCTCAAGTCCGTGTTACGAAGCTTTGATAATCGTTTTTCATATATTCCGCCTCCCCGCAAGTTCGTGGGGTGCGTGATATGGACTTACAGTGGTATCAGAGCCAACTAAACCATTACTAGCTTGTTAGCAACTAAGTAGAACTTCGATCGACGGAAAACACGAAAACAACACCCCGATACCCTTTTCAGTTTCTGTTAATTTTAAAAGTGTCAAAAAAAATTTTGATATGCCTTAAAATTCACAGCAGGGTATTTTAAGAATACTGGGAAAATACGAGCCACCAACTCGGTGTTATAGCCGCGGATCCGCTGCAATAGAGTGCTTATGCCGCGGATCCGCCGCCGAGTCTACTCCGAGTTGACTCGGATTTGCTCTGTTATTCCTTTTTTATGGTGTTCTGTTTTCAGGTATGTTCTGTTTCTATCCAGGTTACTTCAGTGCAGGTTTGCAATTGGGGTAGACACGGAAAATGGTTATCGATCGATATTCTAAGTTATTTGCTAATCGGGTTTTTATCTGTAATGATTAATGTGTTCGTAAACCTCCCCTAACTGCTAGTATGTCGGTTGGCAGGGGGTTGCACATTTTTGTAATGTTTACTGTTTGTGTATATGAACCTGATTGGATCGTTGTGATGATTAGCCGGGGTTTGAGATGGGTTTTATATTCATTCATTCGATGTAAATTGTAATATGATGTAATATTCTTTTGCGGGACACATCCAGGTTGCGGTTGTAGCCACCGTTGTATTATTTCATTTACTGTTTTTGGCTCCTAGGATAGACCCAAGATGGGGTGCACAAACTACCGGGTACGTCGAAGTGTTTAGCGGCCTACTCACGTTGTTGAGGGAGACCGCATCACTTCGGGTACTTGGCAGGTAGTTTGTCGTACCCGTAGGGGTCTAGGGTGGGGTAAAGGCTATTCATCACAACTGTGTAATCCGTCTTTTGTTGCAGGCTCAAAGCAAACACGGATTGCTTGTATATCCAATAATGTTCATCTGAGATCTGGAATGCCTATTATTGCGTCTGACGAATGTACAATATCTATATATGATAGCTATTTAGACGTCACTTATGTTTTACACCCGCGCTAGACCAGCCCCCGCTCTGTCATTAGTTAAGTAACCTAACGGGTGATGACGGGACCCAGTGGCGAATGCGGATGGCATAAGAGGACGTTGTATTTTCGTTGTTTTCTGCAATGATAGGTTAATGATGGGACGCATTATTTTAATGCAAAGAAAATAAACCAAAGTTGAATCGTTGGAACAAATTTAAAAGAAACCACTCGGTTATTTTAAAAGAGCAGAATTTTTTAATTGCGGAGCTTTAACCACTCCTTTTAAAGAAAGCTATCAGGTTCCTTCGATTATATCAAGTTCACTACGTTCACGGTTTCGCCAAAACCAGTCGTAGCCCTCCGTCATTTCTTATGGATGGTCAGTAGTATTCAAGCTATGCTTGTTGGCTTTCATCAAGGCATAGTGTTTGGTAGCTGCTGGGGTATTCATTTGTTGCATAGATAGATGAGTTGGTTTGGGACAGTCGTATTACCTTGTTGGCTTTCGTCAAGGGTATATACGGGTGGGTTCAAATTAACAAGATAATGATGGGCAGAACTTGACATGTGTTTTATGATTTGTTGGTTTTCGTCAAGGTCATAAGAACATGGGGCAAAAATCCACATCAGGAGTTTCTAAAGAAACGGAAACTTGCTATTGTTGCATACCATTTGGAGTTTGATGAATGTTGGTAGGATTCCTTCAACATTATCATACGATGATATTTGGATCCCGATCCTACTGTGAGTATATGCTACTTATCAGGAGATTCGCCACTTAACGATCAACGCTATAAACCAAGTAGGCGTCGAGAAAGGTGTCAGCGGGGCTACGCCCCCAGAGAAAAGAGGCTATTTAATTAAGGAACTTCACGAAAGCGTTGGAAAACCTCCCTCGAAGTACCGACACTAGCCTGACTGAACGGTTAAGAAAGTATTGTACAGTGAGAATAGTCCTGGCTAATTCTTCTTTTATGGTTTGAGGAAGGATTCGAGAAACAGTGGGAGCCATGCAGTTTAGATAAATTAAAAAACCAATCTAAACTTGCAACAGCATCATGCTAAAGTGTTTTCTTCTCTCTCTCTCATTGCACCGACATTGTGACCATGACTAGGTTACATCTAGATAACAAGTTGACTGAATCTAACTTATATGACTGGCAAAGGTCTGTACAGATGTCCATTGCCTATGACAAGCTGGACCACCCTATTACTACTCAAGATCCCGCCGTCCCAGGTCCAGTTTCCACCGTCGCGGATATGGATATCCGTCAGACAAGGGAAAAGGATAAAGCGAAAGCTGAGTGCCTCGTGTTGGCTTCAGTTGATGGTGTATACCAGAAGCAACACGAGAAGATGGACTTAGTTTCCATCTTTCTCCATAACAAAGATTTATATGGAGAGCAATCTCATATCGCAAGATATGAGACCTCGAACGATTTAATTCAAGCGAGGTTGGCTGTCGGGTCATCTGTAGGGGACAACGTCCTTACAATGACTAGCTATATTGATGAGCTCAAGGACCTGGAGACCACGTTGGGAAACAGGTCATATGCTAACTTATTTCCACAGTCCCTACCCTCTACTTACACCCTGAAAGAAACCAGGGAGACACAAGCTCTGCTTAATAGGGGACCTTCTTCTACATCCAGGGCGAAAGCAAAGGGTGAAAAGAAGAAGACCTCTACAAAGCCGAAATATGGTGTCAATAAAGTAGGAGGAAAGGGAAGAACAAAAGTTTCGGGACTTGGTATAGCTAAGGAGGGATGTTCCTATTGTTATGGGACGGGCATTGGCAGAAGGATTGCAGGGCTTTAGGAGCCAGTAGCCATGATACGAAGCATGTTGTGGCTTCAACCTCAAGTGTGTTTGTAATTGAGAACTGTTTGTCAATTAACTCTACTTCCTGGGTACTAGATACCGGAGTAGGATCTCATATCTGTAATTCATTACATGCTTTGAGAAACCGTAGAGTTATATGGGTAGGCGATATGTCTCTCAGAGTTGCTAATGGAATGAGCGTGGACGCTGAATCCATGGGAGAATATCGCCTAGGTTTGAAAAGTGGGCAAATATTGGTTCTACGTAACTGTTTGTATGTACCTAGTTTGAATTGTAATATCACATCAGTGTCCTTACTTTCAAAAGAGGGATATGATTTTACATTCGTAAGCGATGTAGTTCACATCCACCTAAATCAAGTTTTGATTGGTTCCGGTACATTAGATGACGGTATATACGTATTGAGTTAAGCTCAGGTTTTTAATGTCCAGAACACACTTAAAAGAAAGTCTCCAGAAATAAATCAGGCATTCTTATGGCATTGTAGACTAGGTCACATCAATGAAACACGATTAACGAATTTACATAGAGAAGGATATTTGAATTTATTCGAATATCAATCTTATGCCACTTGTGAATCTTATCTCATGGGAAAGATGACAAACACTCCGTTTACTGGACACGGAGTAAGAGCGAGCGAGCTCTTAGGACTCGTACACAGTGACGTGTGCGGTCCAATGTCTACAAATGCGCGAGGAGGTTATTCCTACTTCATTACTTTTACGGATGATTTCTCTAGGTATGGACATATCTTCTTAATGAAGCATAAATCCGAGGCCTTTGAGAAATTCCAGGAATACAAGAATGAAGTGGAAAACCAAACAGGCAAAAGTATTAAGACACTGAGATCTGATCGAGGTGGTGAATACTTAAGTGCCGAGTTCCTGGGTTGCTTAAAAGAGAATGGAATTCTCTCTCATCTTACTCCTCCATACACACCACAACACAACTGTGTATCGGAAAGGAGGAATCGAACCCTATTGGATATGGTTCGTTCCATGATGAGTAAGGCTGAGTTACCGCGATCATTCTGGGGTTAATTGCTAGAATCAGTGGCATATCTTTTAAACAAGGTTACAACCAAAATTGTGCCTACCACACCATATCAGATGTAGAGTGGGAAGAAACCCTATCTTCAGTACCTGAAGACATGGGGGTGTCCAGCTTTTGTAAAAAAGCAGCATCCGGACAAGCTCGAGGCACGCTCAGTAGAGTGTAAGTTTGTGGGATATCCAAAGAACTCCATGGGATATTGCTTCTATTACGCAGAGGAACAAAAGGTTTTTGTTTCTCGTCATGCCCGCTTCTTAGAAACTGAATTTTTAGAAAATCAGAAGAGTGGGAGCGCAGTAGAACTGGAAGAAATTCCAGAACCACAAGTTGTTACTGAAAGTTTGGTAGAACAAGAAGTTTCAGAAGAAAGGGACATACCAGCGCCTATCCGCGGAAGTAGTAGGCAGTCTCATCCGCCCGAGAGATACTACGGTTTTCTCATAGACGGGGATCGAGAAGATTGCGTCATTGATAATGACGACCCTACTAGCTTCCAGCAAGCCATTCAGAGCGGCGACTCGGTAAAATGGCTGGATGCAATGCGGACCGAAATGGAGTCCATGTACACTGACAAAGTATGGACTTTGGACATTGCTCCAGATGAGGTAAAACCCGTAGGATGCAAGTGGATCTTCAGAAAGAAGATTGGTGTAGATGGACCGGTTGAAACCTATAAATCTAGACTTGTTGTAAAGGGTTTCCGTCAAAGACCTGGTTTGGACTATGACGAAACCTTTTCTCCAGTGGCTATGCTCAAATCCATTCGGGTCCTTCTTGCTATTGTTGCCTTCCACGATTATGAGATCTGGCAGATGGACGTAAAGATGGCCTTTCTAAATGGTAATTTGGAAGAGAGCGTCTATATGGATCAGCCAGAGGGATTCATTCAGAGTGGGGGCAGCGGTAAAGTATGCAAGCTGCTTAAATCCATTTATGGACTAAAGCAGGCATCGCGGAGTTGGAACATCTGTTTTGATGATACTGTCAAAGAATTCGACTTTATCAAAAATCCAGATGAACCATGCATATACAGTAAGATTGTAGGAAGAGTTGTTGTATTCCTCGTCTTGTACGTGGATGACATTCTCCTAATAGGAAATGATATTCCTATGCTACAGTCAGTCAAAAGATTTTTGTCACAGAAGTTCTCCATGAATGACCTGGGTGATGCCACCTACATTCTGGGGATCCAGATCTATCGTGATAGATCAAAGAGGATGTTGGGACTTTCACAGTCCAGGTACATAGACACCATATTGAAGAGATTCAGTATGGATGATTCAAAGCGCGGTAACATACCGGCTTGTCACGGAATCACCCTATCCAAAGAGATGTCTCCCAAGACTGATTTGGAAAGGGATCGCATGTCGATTATACCCTACGCATCTGCGGTAGGCTCTATAATGTATGCGATGTTATGTACCAGACCAGATGTAGCATATGCATTGAGCGTTGTAAGCCGGTATCAGGCAAACCCAGGGGAGAAGCACTGGATAGCAGTAAAGAACATTCTCAAGTACCTGAGAAGGACTAAGGAGATGTTCTTGGTGTATGGCGGAAAAGACATCCAGATCGAGGCCTTTGCTGACTCCAGCTTCCAGAGTGACAAGGATAACTCCAAGTCCATGTCGGGTTATGTCTTTACCCTCAATGGAGGGGCGGTCTGTTGGAAGAGTTCCAAGAAGGACACCGTTGCTGACTCAACGATGGAAGAGGAGTACATAGCTGCTTGCGATGCCGCAAAAGAAGCTGTCTGGATGAAGAAGTTCCTCACAGAACTTCAGGTGGTTCCTACCAGTGTTGGTCCAATACCTCTGTATTGCGACAACAACGGCACTATAGCTTTAGCGAAGGAACCCAGGTCCCATCAGAAGTCCAGACACATCTTAAGGCGGTATCACCTGATCAGAGAGATCGTCGATCGCTGGGAGATCGAGGTAAAGAGAGTAGATACAGAGAATAACACTGCTGATCCATTCACAAAGGCCATTCCTCAGACGCAGTTCGAGAGGCTATTCGAGATGATAGGTCTGCGATATGCCAGTACATGGCCCTAGTGCAAGTGGGAGATTGTTAGTGTTTATGCCCTAGAAGGCCATTACTGTATCATACTAGTTTGTATATTACTTAATGGAAGCTTGGGATATTCACATGTATATAACAGTCTTGCTAAACATAGTAGTATGCTACTTGGTTTTTCTATCTTAATATATAAGTATACGTATTGATAGAGCTCTTAGGATCTTGCTTGACTACCAGCGTTGTGATGGCAGTCACACTAGTGGGGGCTGGGTAGTCTACAAGCACATACTTATTCAGGTCCCTAGTCGTAGGATTATCGAGACAGGGCATCGATACTCTGGAGTAGACTAGTGTGTACGCTTCTCATCCCAGTTGGAGAGATGGTCTGTCCCACAGCCATCAGTACGTCGTACTGGAGATAGTATACAGGTGCTCGTTAGGTTACGGGTACACCGGACAGGACTCATGGGGAACTGTTGGTTGGGATTATAACCGTCGTCAGTTAATAGTTCCCAGGTGACATGAGTACAACATAGTCCGCAGACTTGACACTGCTACTTCGCCTCGAGTGTGTCTCACTGTTCTTAGATTGCTACCCTACCACGGCTCAAAGGAGTCGTGCAAACAGGTAGCAGTTGGGTGCTG
This sequence comes from Agapanthus africanus, assembly GCA_030015575.1. Lineage (NCBI taxonomy): Eukaryota > Viridiplantae > Streptophyta > Magnoliopsida > Asparagales > Amaryllidaceae > Agapanthus > Agapanthus africanus. Next base: position 260,541,127 of record JASDDO010000004.1, read on the forward strand.
TCCCGAGCACTTGGAGGCAGTGGCGGTTAGACAGGATTCGTCTCTCCCGGTATTGGGAGTTGATATCGTGCTGTGTCAGAGAGCCATTACGCAAAGTCCCTGGCCAGGGCAAGCGAGATTTACTGGTAGGTTTTCCAGTAGTTTTTCAAGGTGTAATGGGCTACGCTCCGACATGACTTATACCGCTTTTAGGGGACTGACGCTTGCCGCCCCTAGGCCCAATATGCGATAGTCTTAGACGAACAGACCGGACTGTACGGAGATTGTCACAGCAGGCTCAATAGGAGTTCGGATGGGTTTACTCATCGGCCTTCTTATCGACATCTACCCGGGGACCGTTACGTACAGCTAGTGCCGCTTGCAGTCTGTGGTTAAACCCACTGCCAGCGTAGTGTCGAGTCTTTAGAGTCCCACACAGAGGGTTTCCCTGCTTCGGGCGAAACGATATAGAGGTCGTATGGTTTTACGACAGGGTTCAGACGCATACGTGTTTTTACGCACGTACGATGTTCGGACAGTTTTTACTAGTCGGCTTTGGTTTAAGCCAGATTCTAGTATCGGATTATTGGATTTATACAGTCTAAAGTTTTTTCGTGTTTTTATGGATAGGAGGGGCGTTCTCGTAATTTATCGGGAAGCCTCTTAAAGCATGGTCACTTGGGGGTTAAGGTGGCATTTGCATTAATTGGATAAATGAGTCATGGTGTGATTCATACATGGAGTTAATGAATCAATTATGATTTATATGACTCATGTGATGAATCACTTAGTGTATTAATGAAACATGATGATATATCATTATTTGTTATTCATTTAATATATATGATATGTTTCATATATACACACATGATCTATTCATCCAAAAGGATTCTCACTCTCACCTTCTCTCTCCTCAAGCTCTCTCTCTTCAAACCCTAATCCTAACCTCTCATGTGTTGAGATCAAGGGTTAGCTTGACTAATACTTCCATAATCCAACTCTATATCACCTAGGTTGCTTAGATTAGTACTTTGAGTAACCTAGTTACCTCAAGTTAGAGGTTAAGCTTGGAGTAGGACCTCTCGGGTGGATCGTCTTTGACTCGAGGAGGCCGTTGAGGTGCCGAAGTCCCAAAGAGCCTACAAGGAGTGGAGGATAGTGATGAAGACCTGAAGGACAAGTAACATGAGGTATAACTTCGAATCAGAGTAGTTAAACCTTTCGTAGTTTGCTAGTAACGGTTTAGATACGATTCATGCGCTCAAGTCTGTGTTACGAAGCTTTGATAATCGTTTTTCATATATTCCGCCTCCCCGCAAGGTCGTGGGGTGCGTGACATGGACTTACACTTTATCCACCAGCATCCAAATCCGCTACATCCAACGGTAGCTAGCTGGCCATTCGAAATGTGGGGAACTGGCATAATCGGCCCCATTGAACCAGCATCATCCAGAGGACATCGGTTCATACTGGTAACAACCGATTACTTCTCCAAGTGGGCAGAAGCAGTACCACTAAGAGAAGTGAAGATGGAGAATATCCTCCATTTCTTCAAGACACACGTCATCTATCGGTTCGGAACTCCGCGACGGATTATCTCAGATAACGGGCCGGCCTACAGAAGCCACAAGGTCAGCCGCTTCGCGCAACTGCATAATATAGACTGGAGATACTCTTCGGTCTACAATCCCCGAGCTAACGGTCTAGCTGAGGCTTTTAACGAGACCTTGACGAAGATCGTGAAAAAGATGGTGTCCAAAAATAAAAAGGACTGGCATGAGAGACTGCATGAAGCTCTCTGGGCGTATCGAACTACGTTCAAAACGGCCGCAAACACAATGCTGTATGCATTAGTATTCGGCACAGAAGCGGTACTCCTTCTCGAGATAGAGTTACCCTCTCTACGAGTGGCGGTTCACTATGAGCTAACAGAAGCAGAAAATGCTCACCTTCGGCTTGAGGAGCTCGACGCCCTTGATGAAACCCGGCTCATGGCGCAACAAAACCTTGAGGCTTATAAAGGAAAGATGACGCGCTCATACGAAAGATTTACTAGGTCGAGAACATTCCGCCAAGGCGAACTCGTGCATGTGGTCAAAAGACCTATGACCCCAATCGTGCTAAACGGGGGAAATTCGAGCTGAACTATGAAGGCCCGTATATCATAGACAAAGTTTACCAGGGTGGAGCCTATCTACTCATGGACATGCATGGTGAAAGGCCTTTCAGGCCAGTAAATGGTCGCTTCCTAAAAAAATACTACGCCTGACGAGTTACGGCCTAGGTCAACGATAGATGACGACGCCTATGTCTGCTCGCTATCTTCCTAAGCTCAAACTCTATAAGTAGTAGCCGGCAAACGGACCGAAACGTCCTTAAACTAACGATGGACCACTATATCCTAAAACTGGCTGTTGACCGAGACGTCTATAAAACTACTACGGACCGCAGCATCCCAAGGCTAACAAAAAAAGCGATACGTCCATAAGCGAAATGGGTATGGATGAAAACCCGAAAGGGCTCTGTGAATAAAAACAGCAGGACTACCAGTGAGTTTTGAGAAAACCCGAAAGGGCGCAATCTCGTTAAAAGACACTTGCAAGGTCCTCTCGACCCTGTAAGGAGAAACCACTTGCGTGAGATCCTTACGACTCACAAGGGAGCAACACACTTAGGGATCCCTAGGATTCCTAAGGAGAAATTACACTTACGAGATCCTCACGACTTGTAAGGAGAATTCCCCTTTGAGACCCTCACGGCTCACAGAGTTCAAAAGCCTTAAGCTACAGAGATCTAAACCTGTTCTTAAGCTATCACAATCTCCAATGCTGCCCTACAAGCATCTCAATATCGACCCTTGTATACAATCCACGGGCACAAATAAACATTTCCCTAACAAAGTCCCACCAGTGACTATGGATATGCTCGCACGGTGAACATCCCTTATAAGTCCTCTCGACTTATGAGGAGAAAACACTCTTGTAAGATCCTTACGACTTACGAGAAACCATACACTTGGGAATCCTCATGATTATTAAGCAGAAAACGCACTTACGAGATCCTCACGACTCATAGGGAGAAATACCTTTATGAGACCCTTACGGCTCATGAAGTCAAAAAGCCTTAGCCAATAGGATCCTAACCCTGTTTGCTAATACACCTTTGTTCGACATCGACAAAGGCATATGATGATTCGCTCCTGGCAATATCCCAGTCGTAGCGATGCTGATGCCTAAATCGGTATCAAATTCCAAATCTAAACTCGCAATAAAAAACAGCAAGGCAAATGCATATGAAATAGCCAAAATGATAGGGCAACTTGCAACAGAATCAGCAAGTAAAAGTGTATGCATACAAAATAGCCGAAATGGTTGGGCAACTCGTAATAAAATGCAGCGAGTAAATAAAACAAATAGCTGAAATGATTGGGCACCGCGAAAAATAGCCGAAATGATTGGGCAATCGCGACTTTCGCGATATAAAAGCTGAAATGATAGAGCGTCGCGGAAAGAAAAAATATATAAAATGAAACGTTTTGCCCTACATGTGAGATCACATCGATCCCTGTATACAATCCAGGGGCACAAACAAAAAGGGAACCATACCTTCCCACCAGGATCCATCAGAAAGAGAGCCAAGTCTCAACGGCCACATCTACAGCCTGGAGACCTACAACAGCATTCCTTCTCATTCCAGCAGGATTCAGACGCGACAATCAACCTTGGGGCTATGGCAAAGTCCCTGTTCCAAATCTCGACAATTCACAGACAGCCTAGAGATCACCAACAATGTTCCTCCTCATTCCAGCAGGATTCAGACGTGACAATTAACCTTGGAGATATGGCAAAGTTCCTGTTCCAAACCTCGACGGTTCACAGACAACCGAGAGAGCACCTCCTGGTCCCGTAGAACATGGCTAATGTCAATCCTCACCCCGTGGGAAACGCCCAGAGCAAATCCGGGCCCCGTAGAACACGGCTAATGTCAATTCTGACCCCATGGGAAACGCCCAGAGCAAATCCTGGTCCCGTAGAACACGGCTAATGTCTATGCTGACCCCGTGGGAAATGCCCAGAGCACATCCTGGTCCCGTAGAACATGGCTAATGTCAATCTTGACCCCGTGGGAAACATCCAGAGCACCACCTGGTCCCGTAGAACACGGCTAATGTCAATACTGACCCTGTGGGAAACATCCAGAGCAACCCCTGACTTCGTGAAATGCGGATAAAGTCAACTCCTGACTCCGTAAAATGCGGTTAAAGTCAACCCTCGGCTCCGTGAAATGCGGATAAAGTCAACCCCTGACTCCGTGAAATGCGGATAAAGTCAACCCCTGGCCCCGTAGAACACGGCCAAAGTCAATTCTGGCTCCGTGGGAAACAGCCGGAGTAAATCCTCGAACTCCCTGTCAAAGCAATGCTTTGACTCGGGAGCAGGTCAACTCATCAATCACTTACGAGTCCTCTCGACTTGTAAGGAAAAAATTCTCTTGTGAGATCCTTACGACTCTCAAGAGAAAACGGACTTAGGAATCCTCACGATTCCCAAGGAGAAACCACACCTGTGAGATCCTCTCGACTCGTAGGGAGAAAAGTCTTTATGAGACCCTCATGGCTCATAAAGTTGAAAAGTCTTAGGTGGCAAATCCTAACTCTGTCTCCCAAGCCATCATTGCCTCGCAGAGAGGTCAAGGTAGATTTTCTACAGGCCACACTCTCCTAAGTCAAATATCGACAAGAAAGGAAACGACCACTTTTGAGTCCTCTCGACTCGTAAGGAGAAAATTCTCTTGTGAGATCCTTACGACTGTCAAGAGAAAACGCACTTAGGAATCCTCACGGTTCATAAGGAGAAAATACACCTGCAAGATCCTCTCGACTCGTAGGGAGAAAAGTCTTTATGAGACTCTCATGGCTCATAAAATTGAAAAGTCTTAGGCAGCAGACCTGAACCTGTTTCCTAAGCCATCGTTACCCTGCAAGGAGTCCAAGATGACCCATCACTTACTATCTACAGGCCACACTTGCTAAAATCACATGGTAACGACACAGCAAAGAGAAGAAAACAACAAAAAGGAGAACATTTGATTCCCATTCAGTTAAGCGTTCAAAGAGTATCCATTCGTGCATGTGCGAAAAGGTTTAACGCATAAGATTAAACACATGGAAATGGAAAAGCTTGCTATTCATACTTCAGAGAATTCCTACATTGATGAAAATAGTAAACAAAAACGTCATTAAATTGTTTACAAAGGCAAAACATCAAATCCAGGACATGGATTGAGAAATTCAAAAGTGAGGCAATCCAAAATTTTTCGGGCCTCTCGAACCATCTTCGTGTACATCCTTTCACGATCACAAGCGTCAGGATCCTCAATAATGTCCTCCACCCTTCGATAGGCAGCGAGTATCGCCGCTTGCTGAAAAGCTTAATGTAGGATATCAACAAGGTTGTCTCGCCTTTTCTTTGAGATTAAGCCCATCAGATACACCGAGTGTACCTTATCTTCAGCGTCGTCCAATGCCTTAAGCAGCATACCGGCATAGAATAGAGGAAGTGCTCCCCAGATCGCTCCCACAATAAGCTTCAAGAGAGAGGAACGACGAGGAAGCAGTCGACCATTGTATGCATCAAAGCGATCCATAATTTCAGCACACTGGGCGTTTGTGAATTCCAGGTTTTGAGAAAGGCCGACTGTGCGAATGTCTCCGTAAGAAATAATTTCGTCAAGATCATACATATGAGCGTCCATAACGTCTGAAAAAGAAAATCGGCGGGAGTTAATGGACAGACTGATTAAGAAAATCCTTATTAAAAACAGACACGAGATTTAAACAACTCATGATATCCCCAAGGAGGAAATAAGTACTAATTAAATCACTCAATGAAATTAATTCTGTACAATTAAGGAAGGAATCCTAAAAAGGATTTTGCATTTAATGAAAAGGTTCCTCGGGCCAAGGAGTTAAACTCCTCGAGAGCAATGCTCTGCAGACAGGAACGACACCTATCAAAGGAAATTATGAGGGGAATTAAAAATTCTCCGAGAAAATTCCTCAAGAGCCTTGCTCTGTAAGAATGATGGAATAACCCATTAGAAAACTTAAAGTAAAGTTTTAATGGATTAAAATTCCATGATCTTGAAGATCCATGAACAAACTCTTAAGAGTTCTTCATAAGAGATTAACAAATCTTTATGATTTGAAAAGAGCAAAGCTATGTTAATGGGTTAAGAAACCCCGAGAAAGATCTCTTTAGATCTATGATTTCAAGAGAGCAAAGCTCTGTTAATAAAACCCTAAAAAAAGGTTTTCTTTAGATCGAATATCTATGAAGAGCAAAGCTCTGTTAATGGGTGAAACCCTAGATTATTAAATAATCCTTTAAAAGATTTAATCTTTACCTAAATTTTGACAGAGTTCTGTCCTTAAGGAAGTTCTTAAGACAAAGAGCTATGCTCTGAAAGAGAATAAAAATTCTCAGAAAACAAGAAAGAAGATGAACAGAAATCAACCGAAAGACCAAGGGTCCTATTTATAGGCACTGAGATACCATTTCAACTTCTGAGTTGATCCAAGTGCGCAGATGCTGCCACCGCTGCACTCACATGTAGGCCACGTGAGCGCAACGGTGGGGGGGCATTTGTTTCCCCCAATCTGAGCAAAGCTCTGTTCAAATTTTGAAATGAAACAACGCTTCCTAGCAGCGCCAAGTGCACTGCGCCCCAAGTAGAGCACCACGTGCAAAGCACGTGTGCGCTAGCGCTAAGTGCGCTGCACTCCAAGCAGCGCACCACGTGCAAAGCACGTGTGCGCTAGCGCTAAGAGCGCTGCACTCCAAGCAGCGCACCACGTGCAAAGCACGTGTGCGCTAGCACTAAGTGCACTGCACTCTAAGCAGCGCACCACATGCAAAGCACGAGTGCGCTAACGCTGGAACTAAAAGCTCCCCACCGTCAGATCAAAGATCCAATAAAGATGATAAAACATCAATTAACCAGAATAAAATTCTGTTAAGGAAAGTTCCTCAAAATCATTCCAAACAAGAAGATTGTGCTCTGTAAATCATAGCACCGTTGGATCAATAATCCAAAGGTGATTAAAACTCACCAAAATACAGAATAAATTATGTATGGGAAAATTTCCCAATCTTGTTAAAAAAACAAGAAGATTGCCTTCTATAAATTAGAAGCCCTTGGATCAAAGATCCAACGATGGGGAAATCCCCAAATCAATTAGAGACAAGATCTCTTTAACTGATTGAACAAATCAGCCTTCACTATAAAAGGGACCTAAGACTTCAAGTCTCAGGGATACATAGAAAACAGAGAAATAGAGAGAAACATATAGAGGAACCCCCTATAAGCTCTGAGAAATTTGAGAAAGAAGAGCAAGCTCTCAGAAGAAAAAGATTTTCTTCAAGGTAAAAAGAACAGAAAGACGAAATCGTCTTGTATAAAAAGAAGAATTCACTTCTTTCTTTAAGATCATAGATCTATAAGACCAAGGTCTTTCACAAAGAGATCAAAATCATCATAAAATAAGAAGAAGAACATAACTCTTCTCACAGATCATAGATCTATAAGACTAAGGTCTATAACAAAAAGAGATCATGAATGTCTCATTAAAAATAAAGGGGGGAGAATAAGTCAATTCTCTTAGGATCATAGATCCATAAAGGCAAAGCCTTTCACCAAAATAAGAGATTGAAACATCTCCTATAAAATAAGAACTTTGTTCTTAGAACCTTGAGAGAAAGTCTCTTATAAACAAGAATTTATTTCTTAGATCATATAACTGATCAGATAGCGCTTTGCGCTCTTGGACTGGCACTCAGCGCCAAGTGCACCACGTGCTCCTCACGTGTGCGTCACTTAACAGATAGCGCTTTGCGCTCTTGGACTGACGCTCAGCGCCAAGCGCACCACGTGCTCCTCACGTGTGCGCCACTGAACAAATAGCGCTTTGCACTCATAAAATGGCGCAATGCGCCCATTATCTGGCGCTTAGAGCCAAGCGTGCTGCGTGATCGTCATGTGTGCGGTACCCAGCAGAGGCGCTCTGCGCTCTTTGACCGGCGCCAAGCGCGCCACGTGCTCTTCATGTGTGCGCCAAAAGAACATAAATTGTTATATAAATAAAGCGCAGAGCTATGAGGAATGCTCAACATTCAGTAAAAGACAAAAACATTGTCAGAACTCAAATCAATGCTCAACATTGTCAAATGTTTAACATTTTAACAGAGTGGGCCGAGCCCAAGTTGGCCATAAACCCCTCATTCAGATTAATTGAGCCCATATGCTCATAAATCACAGATCTTAGTCCCAATTGGACTACATATTTCCCAACCAATATTGGTTCAAGAGTACATATCTTCACTCCTCTGATATTGGTCGTCGTAATCCTTCAACGTCTTCAGAGAGGTGACGGGTCCCGACAACCAAACATTTCATGGACTGTGAGGTCCTTAAGCCCATGGACTATGATGTCCTTAACCTTGGACTGTGGGGTCCTTAAACCCATGGACTATGATGTCCTTAACCTTGGACTGTGTGGTCCTTAAACACATGGACTATGATGTCCTTAACCTCGGACTGTGGGGTCCTTAAGCCCATGGACTATGATGTCCTTAACCTCGGACTGTGGGGTCCTTAAGCCCATGGACTATGATGTCCTTAACCTTGGACCGTAATGTCATTAAACTAATGGACCGCAATGTCATTAAACTAATGGACCGCAATGTCCCTAAACTAAACAGTAGAGCCCAAATGCTCTCTTGTTGGATCTAAATGATCCCGTTAAGTTGATCTTAGTCTAAAATTAGACTAACGTATCCTTAACAAACGTTTAAGTTGATCTTAGTCTCAAATGAGACTAACGCATCCTTAAACCCAACCCAAACCCAAATCTAAGAAAATACGCATTTGGACTAATCCACGCCCTACGGGCGACAACATAAATTAGTCTCCATATACAATCCACGGGCAACCAAAAACAAAACAAACACCCACGACAGGAAGTGACCACCTGTAGAAGGAGAAAGTGGTTACCGCGATGCGGTAGCATAATTAACTGTAGAGGCTTACACCTGCAGGGAAGAGCGTCCTCACAATCAAAAACCCCTCAACGAGGGGGAATCTGACGAAATCTGCTACATCGGCCACATCTGTTTAAACCTTCGATATATGGTGTCATAAATCAACTTGGGATCTTCGGAGAGGTGGGCGGATAGCACCAAATAGCATCTGCCCTCTAAATTCAGGCTCGGACGTCCCAACGTCCAGGTCGCGTCTTTCAGTGAGGAACAAGTCCAACCTACCCTGTGGACTAAAGTAACATGTAGTACAAGGTCTCTTCATAACCTACGGGACAACGGCACATGAATTCATGTAGGTATCTTTTAAAGTGACCTCTCATGCCCCGATATACGTTCCATACTACCCCTTATCCCCACGTATTATAATATATGGTTCAAGTTACAGGTCTTAGCCGAATCCATGAATATAAAGAGTACAAGTTCATGTTCAAGTTGTAATCATGTATTCAGGTATTCATGTCAAGTTCATGTCAAGTTATATTCATGGTTCGGTCAAGTCAAGTCTAATATGTAATTGGATTATGTTAAATATATAATATCTAATTATGTCTTCATGTACATGCAACAATTCAAAGATCGAGAAAAACAAGATAAACATGTCCGAATAGCTTGAAATGAGTCAAGTACATTATTCAAATAACGACAATAAACAATGTTGTAAAGAAGTGTTATGTATGACTACTTAATCAAGTTAATTGAAGTCAGAAATATAAACGAAAAAATGTCCTTAAGTATTATACACACGCGAGTTCCATTCTTGGCTAAATACGACTACCGGTTTGGGAGATATATCTGTTTTCATATCGTTGCACAAAACAGATAAGAATCTGTTCAGTATCGTCACACATTTTTAAAATATAGTTTGGGTCAATTTCCATCAGGTTTCAGTTTACGAAGATGATTAGAAAATTGTAGTTCTTTTGATGTACTTATCCAAAACACTAGGATTCACGCGATTTGGATATCTTAAGCTCTAGTTATGATCATTTTAATATCAACGTTTAAAACAGAAATTCGGATTTCTGGACCGCAACTATATGTTATATTGCAAAACCTATATCGGGTTGTTTCATGCATTTCTAAGTAATATAATATACATAAAATTATAACTCTATCAATTGTGCATCTACACATCAAAACTTTGTCACAAACGGATATCGGGAGTTCGAGTTATGTCCTATTTAAAAACAGTGTGCGAATCAGGATAGATTCTGTCTAGATTCATCGCATAATATTGTATTGCCGTTTTTTATATTTTACATCGGTTTTTAGTAAAAACTTAAAACTAAGAAAATCTATATCATTCGATATAAATATTCAAAACATCTGAAAACAATTAATTTGGGTCAAAAATTATAAAGTTATGGTCTCTCGAAAAGAACCTTAATGGCAGTTTTCTGGTTTTAAAAACAGTGAATAAAAAACTACGTAACTCCTAAACAGTTATTTGGTTTGATATGAAATTTTTAATGTAGATTTGGAATTCTATCTATTATTTTATCCTAATGTTCCAAGAATTTCCAGAAGTGGAAATTAATTCTAAAAAATTAAATTAATGATAAATGTATTTTAAGGTCGTATTTGAGAATGACAAAACTATGGTTTTTTATTAAATAATTATGAGATCTGGGGTTTAAAACATGTGATATATGGAATAGTAGTGGAATATATGAATAATATTCTAATATCAATAGTTTACAAAAATCAATAAATTAACATGAATATGATATAAACTACAACATAAAAATATGAAAAGAAGTTACAACTAATTGCTACATGTACAACTATATTTAATGAAATATATATATATATAATTAGAGACTACTGGAAGGCAAGGTGATGGGTCCAAGAAGGAGAAAACTAGAAACGAAGGAGAGAGAAGGGACCAGCATCCACAAGCCGGTAACGTCACCGAACTTGTTTATCCGATGATAGCCTCGCGTTACTAGCGAGACTTTTTGAGAGCTTCTTCATGTTCTTCTGTTGAAGAATCTAGATGAAGAGGGAGAAGGAGATGAATAATATTTTGTGAGGAAGAAAGAAAGGAGAGAAGTTGTGCTTCTTTCTAATTTTTTTAAGAGAAAAAAGAATAAAAAGATAAGATGTGTATATAAAAGAATTATGTCATATTAATTCAAATTAATATGAATCATGATGGGAGTTAAAGAGAAATTGAAAGGGTGCCTATTCATTTGAAAGTTAAAGAAAATGAAAGGTCTCATTTGTAGATTATGTGAGAGTAAAATAAATAAATAAAAATAATTGCTAGACCCAAAATTCGAACATGTGGCCTATGGAATAATAATGTAAAGACTTAACTAATGAGTCACAAGATTGTTCATGCATAAATTTAACAAGAATTAAATATATGCTATTGCTTGAAAAGAAAGTGGGCTTTTGAGCTCATATTTTTATAAAAGAAAAATGAAAATGAGATTGGATTTAGGTTATGGGCTGGGTTAGTTCTTGTGTTTAATTTGAAAAAGTTTAAGATTTAGTTTTAAAGAAATGTGTTTGGGAAAAAATAGATGGAATAATAAAATAATATATCTAATAGAAAACAAAATATACGGAAAATACTAAGAATAAATAAATACAATATTTTACTAAAGAAAGAAAATACGAAGGTATAGTAATATTAGGTTCGTTACACACGGTTTGAACCGAGAATTCGCAGGGTGATGCTTGGATTACCAAGGATACCCCGGGAGGACCGAAGGTCGGGACCACCCCCCAAGACCACCATAAGGTGGCCTTGGGGGTAAGGGACCCAAGAGTACCCCAAAAGGGTGCTCTTGGGTGTGCCGCCACCTTGGGGCCACCTCGTGGTGGCCTTCGAGGGTGGGTACCCCCTTAGGCCCCCAAAGCGACAGTTAATTTTGTACTCTTCGCCTTCGTGAAGATTCGGGCGGGTTTCAAGTTCATTTTGACTCCCTGATTAGCTTAAAACGAATGTTTTTGGGACTTTATGAACTGAATTTTCATGTGTTGGAAAATTGGTTTTGTTTGCTAATTGTGCGCGGAATTCTAACGTCGTAGTTTTCTTTACTTGCTTTTATGATGCATTTATGTGTTGTTTAACGTCTTCTAATCGCTATATGTCGATTAGAAGGGGTTACACGCATCTTTTTTATCTGTGATGTTGCTTGTGATATATTTGTAATGGTTTCGACGGATTGTCGTGATGGATAGCCTTTAGTGCAATGTTTGTTGTACAGTTTTGATTCATTTATATTTTCTTTATTGTGGGGCGAGTGTCTGACATGTGGACTGCCATTTTATCTTGTTATATATTCTTTTATTAGGGCACGTCCGGGTTGAGGTCGATGCCACCGTTGTATATATTATTTATTTTTGTACTAGGATTAACCCGCGGCGGAGTGCTCGAATAGCCGGGTTCTAGAGGGCAACAGGCCTCCATCTCATGGCGTTAAGACTGGAGTGCCTTACCCTAGAATTAGCGGGATATTTGCGGCACTCGTAGGGGGTATAGGATGACCCATGGTGGAGTGCTCAAGTTACCGGATTCCGTGCAGTGCTGGGTGGCATATTCACTTCGTTTATTAGGGTTTTCTCGCTTCCGGGATTGGCGGGTAACTTGCAACACTCGTAGGGGTCTTGGCTTTACATTGTTCAGGCTATCTACACGATCGGGAAACGTCGAGTTTCATTTGTGGCTCAAATGAAACCCGGGGCTCCTAAATTATCCGCGTTTCCATATTGCTTATCGCTTATCTGTGATGTTGCTTATTTAATGTCTGAGATGACTATATATTTATATATAGATAAATAAATGTTGTATATGTTTTGTATCCGCGCTAGTCCAGCCCCCGCTTTGCCGTTAGCTAAGTAACTTAACGGTGCATGACGGGGCCCGTGGCGAATGCGGATGGCATATACGTACATTCTATTTTCGTTCTTTTCTGGTGTTATAGGTATTAATTGATTGGACCGCATTAATTTTGATTAATGTAAGGAAAAATAATCCTAAAATATGTTTTTGGAACAAATTTTCAAAAAACTATAGTCGTATTCTTTCGCTTTGCATTTTGGTATTAGGTCATGAATGTCCTGCACCTCATTCGAAAGGGCAAGATCATAGATCCCTTCACGGGGAGTGATATCTGGAGCAAAAGTTTTTGTTACTATAGATTACTCAGTTTTCTTCAAAACCACATGTTTTCAAAAGCAGAGTCTAAACGACTCCTTTTCAAAACTACTCGGTTCCTTCAACGATATCAAGTTCATTACGTTAAAGGTTTTTTGCCAAAAACTAGCCGTAGCCCTCCGTTATTTCCTATAAGTAATACTTAGTATTCGTGCTACCTTTGTTGACTGTGCCAATGCGTAGTGTGCAGTAGCTAAGTACTACTTGTTTGTAGCATACGACGCGATTGGTTAGGACAGTTATATAACCTTGTTGACTGTGTTAAGGGTTATGAGGGTGGGTTTAGTGCAATCAAGATAATGATGGGTTGAACTTGACTATGACCTTTTGATTTGTTGACCCTGTCAAGATCACTAGTGTCCTTATGGAAAAAACCATATCGGGAGTTTCAAATATACAGGAAAGTTGCTAGTGTTGCATACCTTCTGAAGTGTGGTGACTAGAGTGGCTTCCATCTAGATTATCACACGATGATAGTTGGGTCCCGATCCCAATGATGAGTAGGATTACTCTTAGGAGATACTTTTCACTTCACAATTAGCTAACCTATTAGGTGTCTAGAAAAATATTAACGGGGCTACGCCTCTGCGGAAATGAGGTTTATTCTAATTAGGTCCGTGCGAGAGCACGGGAAACCTCCCTCGGAGTACCAACACCCACCTGGCTGAACGGTTAGCGAACTTGTAAAGTGTTAATGATCCCAACTAGTTCTCTTTTTTAAGATTTGAAGGAGAATTCGAGGAAACAGTGGGAGCCATCCTATTTAGATAAAATAATAACCAATCTAAACTTGCAAGAGCGCACGCTGAGTGTTTCTTTTCTCCCTCTCCAGGTAGCAACCATATCACGCCATAATCAAGATAATAAAATGTATAACTTAACCGACCTGGATTCTTATTCGGGGATGGGGAACGTCGGTTCGGCTCTAACTTATGACAACTGTCATGGGTATGAGCAAGGGAAGGAGGATTACATGTATTTCTTGATGTCCCTAATGAAGGAGAAGTATTCTTATGTATCTTCTTTGGGTATTCTTGTTATTGAGAACTATTTTCGGTCAGTCCTACCTCCTGGGTACTAGATACTGGATCAGGATCTCATATCTGTAATTTATTATAGGGATTGAAAAAAAGTAGGATGGTTGGACCTAATGATATGTCACTCAGAGTAGGGAATGGAGCATAAATTATTGTTGCTGCCGTCGGTGAATATCATCTTGTATTGCCAAGCGGCAATACTATAATTTTAAACAACTCATACTATATAACTTCCATATTTTGCAATATCATATCAGTTTCTTTACTTGATAAAGATGGATATAATTTTGTTCTAGATAGAAATATCATGAACATTTACCTTAATCAGGTATTGGGTGCAGAAAGTACATTGTGTAATGGTATCTACGTTCTAAATCAAAATACATTTTTCATTATACAAAACATACACAAAAGGAAGAGTTCAGATATGAACAAAACCTACTTGTGGCATCGTAGACTTGGTCATATCAATGAGAAAAGACTATCTAAGTTATATAAAGATGGATATTTGAATCCGTTCGAATTTTCATCTTATAAAACTTGTCAGTCCTGTCTCAAAAGAAAGATGACCAAATCTCTGTTCACGGGACACGGAGAAAGAGCAACAGAGCTCTTAGGACTCATACACAGTGATGTATGTGGTCCAACGTCTATACATGCAAGGGGTGGGTTCTTATACACCATCACATTCATTGACGATCTCTCTAGGTTCGGATATATGTATCTTTTGAAACATAATCTGAATCTTTTGAGAAATTCAAAGAATACAAAAACGAAGTCGAGAACCAGACTGGCAAAAGTATTAAGATCCTCTGATCTGATAGAGGAAGAGAGTATATAAGCACGGAATTCCTAGAACACCTAAAAGAAAATGGTATTCTCTCTCAGCTTACTCCTCTGTATACACCACAGCATAACGGTGTATCGGAGTGGAGGAACCGTACCCTATTGGACATGGTTCACTTTATGATGAGTAGTGCCGATCTGCCTCTCTTATTCTTGGGTTATGCACTTAAGACAGCAGCATATCTATTGAATCAAGTTCCATCTAAATCCGTGCCTAAAACTTTATATGAAATATGGAAGGGTAAGAGTTTGTTTCTTAAACGTGTTAAGATATGGGGTTGCCCTGCTTATGTCAAAAAGCATAACCCAGACAAACTCGAGGCACGATCAGTTTTGTGTATGTTTGTGGGATATCCAAAGAATTCAAATGGATATATATTCTACCACGCAGAGGAACAAAGGATTATTGTTTCTCGGAACACCACATTTTTAGAAAAAGAATTTCTTGCAAAAAATATTAGTAGGAGCGTGGTAGAACTGGATGAACTTCCAGAAACACAAACTATAACTGAAGATTTGGTGGAATCACTAGATTCTGTAGTACCCGACGAACCTTAGCTACTCCGCAGATCTAGTAGGATTTCTCATCCGCCCGAAAGATACTACGGTTTTCTTGTAGACGGGGATCGAGAGGATTGCATCTTTGAAGAAAATGATCCTACTAGTTTTAAGCAGGCCATTACCAGTAAGGACTCTGATAAATGGCTGGATGCTATTTGATCCGAAATGGAGTCCATGTATACCAACAAAGTTTGGACCTTGGATATTGCTCCTCCTAGGGTAAAACCTGTTGAATGCAAATGGATATTCAAAAGGAAGATTGGTGTAGATGGACAGGTGGAGACCAATAAGGCTAGACTTGTTGCAAAAGGTTTTTGTCAAAGACCCGGTGTGGACTATGACAAAACCTTTTCTCCAGTGGTTATGCTGAAATCCATTTGAATCCTACTTACCATTGCTGCTTTCCATGACTATGAAATCTGGCAGATGGATGTAAAAATGGTTTTTCTGAACGGAAGTTTGGAAGAGTGTGTTTATATGAATCAACCGGAAAGATTGATAGACAGTGGGAGCAGCGGAAAGTTGTGCAAGTTGCTTAAATCCATTTATGGATTAAAGCAGGCATCGCAGAGCTAGAACATCTATTTTGATGAAACATTCAAGGAATTTGACTTCATCAAAAACGATGATTAGCCTTGTATCTATAAGAAGATTGTAGGGAGAACTATCATATTTCTAGTCTTGTACATGGATGACATTCTCTTAATAGGAAATGACATTCCTATGCTACAATCGGTCAAGCTGTTCTTGTCACAAAGGTTCTCCATGAAAGAGCTGGGTGATGCCTTCTACATTCTGAGGATAAAGATCTACATAGATAGATCCAAGAGATTATTGGGACTTTCACAGTCCAGGTACATAGAGGCCATACTAAAGAGATTTAGTATGGAAGATTCCAAGCGCGGTAATATACCCGCAATGCACGGAATCACCCTCTCCAAAGAGATGTCTTCTAAGACAGATGAGGAAAGGGCTCGCATGAGCATTATACCCTACGCTTCGGTGGTAGGATCTTAATGTATGCGATACTATGTACCTGAGCAGATGTGGCTTATGCGTTTAGCGTAGTGAGCCGGTATCAGTCGAACCCAGGAGAGAACTACTGGACAGCAGTGAAGAACATTCTTAAGTCCTGAGAAGGACTAAGGAACTGTTCTTGCTATACGGTAATGGGGACCTCCAGGGGGAGTCCTTTACCGACTCAAGCTTCCAGAGTGACAAGGATGGAAGCAAGTCTGTCTCGGGTTTTATGTTTACCCTCAACGGAGGGGCAGTCTGTTGGAAGAGCTCCAAATAAGACACCATGGCAGACTCGACGATGGAGGCTGAATACATTGCTGCCAACAATGCCGCAAAAGAAGCGGTCTGGATAAAGAAGTTCATTATTGAACTTGATGTAGTTTCGTCCATTGTTGATCCAATACCTTAGTATTGCGACAACAATGGGGATATGGCTTTAGCAAAGGAACCACGGTCCAATCGGAAATCCAGACACATCTTGATGCGGTATCACCTGATCAAGGAGATCATAGATCGCCGGGAGATCAAAGTGCAGAGAGTAGACACAAAAGAGAACACGGCGGATCCATTCAGCAAGGCCCTCCTTCAAGCACGGTTTGAGAGACTATTTGAGATGTTGGGTATACGATACGCCAAAAACTTTCCCTAGAGCAGACGTTGGGTACTCTATACGCAAAAATATGGCCTTAGTGAAAGTGCGAGATTGTTGGATATGTATGCCTTAGATGCCATTATTGTATATATATATATATATATATATATATATATATATATATATATATCTTGTTGTGTTGTATAGCACTTCAACAAGGTTTAGCAAGGCATCACACATGCCAATTTATAAATTTTTGGGGTGCTATGAAACCCTAACCAAGATCTTAACTAGAGTATTAGGGTAAACTTTGCATGTGAACAACTTTACACCTAAGTGATTGGGATTACAACCTTTGTAGTCTGTTCCATCGCTTCAAAAGCTCCGAGTATTGGTCCCTTCGCTGCGATCCATGAACTCCCGGACTCTCGGGAGGCTCCACAAGATGTACGATACATCCTTTCTTGAAGTCTTCAAAGTCTACGATCATCTACTTCAAGGAAACACGGACTCAAGCTCTCTCTTCACTAATATGGAATTAGTGAAACTAGCACACTAATATATATGGCTGGTATAGAATAGGATGATGAAGTAGGAATTTTTCTCACTTTATTATTTAATTTATCATTATTTTTCTTCTTGATCTCAATTTTGAATATATGCCAATATGGTTATCTTGAAGCTTCATGAAGCTTCACCATGACTCATTTCCTCAATTTTGAATTACTTAAGAATTTAAACCCAAAAATTACATGTAGCATGGTATAATTCTCATACATCCTTGTTGCATGTATAAACTAGCATGTCACAATATTATATATCACATATATAATATTTATGTAACAAAAGAAAACAATACAATAAACATATATCATATATATGTTAAATGTATTATTAAGTGAGAATAATAAATAGTTAAGTGAGCATATATTATTTAATGTAATTTAATATATCAAATATATAATTATACATTAAATTATCGAATCAACACTTGATCCAACAATCTGGCCACATCACATATAACCGACTAATATATATTTTGTATCGTTTCATCGAATCAACACTTGATCCGATGACCCGGCTATATCGCATATAACCGGCCGATATCACATATCGCGAGAATATAATACGGTATCACATATCGTATTAATCTTGGTCCTGCACATATCACATATGTGCTCCTACTCCGTTTTTCCTGAGCCAGGAAACCTATATGTAGGACTCTAAAGACTCGTCAATACTCCGGCAGTAGGTGATGATCACATCAAACACCCACTAGCTGCAAGCGGTCAGCTAAACATAATAGCCACCCGGGTATTGAGCGATCAGAAGATCAATAAGCAAACATGCTCACACTCCTGCAAATCCAATCAGTAACACTCTCGAACAGTCCGGTCACTTCGTCTGATATGTCGCATATCCAGTCTAAGGGTGGTAAACGTGACCCCAGTAACCAATAAGTCGTGCCGATGTGTGGCTCATAACGGGTCGAGAAACTACTGATAACACTTACCAGTAGATCTCCATAGCAGCCCTGGCCAGGGACTTCCAGTTATAGCCAATCGAGCACAGCACAACATCAACCCCTTATACCGAGAGAGACGAAACCCCTCCTATTGCTCATTGACTCCATATAATTCAGGACTGTACCCAAAAGCCACCGTTTTGCACGTTCTCGTGAACTTGGTAAGGTGGAAATCAAAGCACAGTGGGAATCACACAAGACTCTATGACGATCTCGGGTCTACGGACTAACTTGTACCAGTGTCACCATAGAACTGCAATCTGACGATAGGTACAATACCATAATAGGAGTCCTCGGCGAGTCCGTTCAGCGTACCCAGTCTCCACTGAGCACCCTCATACCATCTTTGATGTCAAACACCAATGGATGTGGGATCATCCATCGCTCATTGATTAGTTGAAAATATTGTATATTTTAGCCGGCAATTTCCTCATCATTTGCACTCATTTAGAAGTGTACGGTATTCATATTTTACATATTAGCAAAACTGTCGCAAAATATCAGATTGCATGTATTAGACTCTAAAACCGACACTATAATGGAAATTGACCACATTTCATGGCATCGCATCATCCCTACATTTGCGCAACACTTGTTTTGAGATCTGTGCAGGAAAATCCAGAAGAAAGGCCAAAATTTACATGGTGCTGATCAAAACATGACGCCAACTCAATGATTTCAGTTCTGGTATCAATCCAAAAGGCAAAACAAAAATAAACATATCAGATTAAGCTCCAAATGGCAGCCCAAGACTACACCAAAAAGATCAAGGCCCAAGCCCCACAAAGAGCCGCGGATCCGCGGCAGGAGTCTGCTTGCGCCGCGGATCCGCGGTGGGACCAAGGAATTAGCTCCTCATTTTTGGTGCACAACTCCGAGCTCAGCTCCTACAGTTCAGAATAACACTCCAATTTCCAGAAGACTCCAGAGACTTCTGCCAGATCAGCAAGCTTTAGGATCAACACTAAACTAGCCTATCATTCTAGAAACTTCTTCCTAAACCCTAGCTTAAACCCTAAGCTAAGCCTAACAAACTCTTTCTAGAAGTCTTTCAACAAACTTTTGGAGGGAACTCAAAGGCTTAGGGTTTGGGTGCTCTATAAATAAGACCCTAGGCTCACTTGTAAATCATCTTGATTCATCTTGGAATCTAATCATCTTTAGCCAATTTAGAGCCATTCTCTCTCTCTTCATCTTCTTCTTCCACAAGTCTAGTGAGAGGATTTGTGTGAAACCCTAACCCTAATTCCATTCAAAAGCCAAGATCCCGAGTACCCATTCAAGCAAGAAGCCTTGCAACCCTTTAGGAGCCGAGCCGGTCTTCAACGGAGCAAGTGGTCCAAGCCGATTCGCGACTCACGGAGCCGAGCGAAGCCAAGTCGACAATTTAATTCTTCCTCTTGTAGTTCTCGAGCGACTGTAATCAAATTGTTGATATAAATAAAAGGTGAAATTCTTTTATCATGTTTTCTTTAAATTCTTGCATTATTAGTCAATCTAAATTTCTAGTTATAATTCTTGTTGTGATGCTTGAGTAATACTCCGCTCGTCGAGGAGTCGAGACGGTCAATAGAATGATGATGTAATATATCTTAAATCGATTCTTGATTCATACGAGTTTTGTAAACCCTAGCAAATTCAAGAACCGACAACCCATTTCGTTGCGATGCTTTCTTGATTGATATCGCTCGAAATTGGGGAGTTACGATCGTTTCTTGAAATTGCTAGAGGCTAGAATGCGAATGAAATCAACGAAAGAACAAGGGTTAAATGATGAAACCCTAGTTTCATCAAGAAAGCCCTAACTCTCGTCGATCATCATCGATCTAGTATCAATCCTTCGAAGGACAAGAACACGAAATATTGAGGTTACATCACGTCTATAGATCCGATCGATTCCTACGAGCCTCATTTAGATTCTTGACATTTTGTTTGGAAATATTATCGAAACCCAATTCTTGATTGTTTATCAGTTTCTTGATTCTTGATTAAACTCGTGACACTTGAATCAATTGATAAATTCTTGAATCATGTTTTCTTTTCTTTTCGATTAACTTTTCGATTCAAACAAAGCAAATATAAAAACGAATCGCACAATCCCTGTGGACGATCCGCTCTCACTTACAATCTACATCCGACACCGTAGTTGATTGCTGTAAAATAATTCTTTGATTGTGATTCTATTCATTTTCTAAAACGACACACAGAGAAACATCCAATCAAATGGCGCCGTTGCCGGGGACTATTTGATTTGATTTACACAATAAGAATTCTTTACAATCAAATGGCGCCGTTGCCGGGGATCGCGCGCTAATTCGTTTTATATCAAAGTTTGAATTGAAAGATTTATTTCATTATGATTTTTGAGATCAAAATTCGTGCAAACCCTAAACAATTTGTTGTGTTTCATTGCAAGGAGATCTGGAGCTTGCTGGAAATTTAGAAAAAAATTTGGAAAATTCCAGAGAGCTGAGGAAGTATACAGTAGCTTTGTAGTGAAATTTGGTGCATTGATCCCTTGAAAAGACCGCAGAAAGGCGGCATTAGCCCCCTATTGTGGCGGAACCGCGGCTTGGTGAAGCCCTCTCTGTGCCAAAATTCTTCAGGTGATTTCTTACCTCCTCCTCTCTCCTCTTTTTAGCTCCAACTAATAATTTTCTGTAGGATTCTTTGCAAATAATCGCAGCTCGCAAATTGCAAAAATTAAATTTGTGCGTGATTTTGTTCCTTGGTTGTTTGCATTATAAATATGGATATTAAGGGGCACGGCCAAATCTAAATTAGGTGGGGATTTCATTACCCTTCCTAGGCCCCGAAAACCGCCAAACTTGCATCCGCATTGACCCACATTAACTAAAAGAAATCTAGAGATGACTCTAAGGACTGTCGCGCTCAATTAGGACAGAAGAAGGCCGTGGGTAATTCATTGCTTATCCGCGTTTTCTTGTGGTGCCTAAGGCGAGTGTGTCTAAGGCTAGTGGTTTTTAATTAGGCCCACTACTTACGTAGTGGAGTACCTTCCCACTTACCTGGCACTTATCCGGCCACAGGGGAACAAAGAGGCAGTGGAGGATTCTATCCTGTGACTTGTCTTTTGGCAGTTAGGAGCGGTCTAGAGCCGGACCTAGGTGACCATTAGATTCTAGGGTTGTGTGCTGCATTTGTTGTGTCGCATCATTTTTTTCAAAAATCCGTCCCTTTTTCAAAGCAAACACCACATTCATTTACCCCTAATTATAAGCCAACGCTGCCACTTGTACTAACCGTTTTTAGTACAAGATAGGCTGGACACGGGATTCTAGTGCCCGTTTAGTCCGCGTACCCTTTATCGACTCCGAAGTCGATATTTCTCCATTTACCTTTTCTTTACCCACTACCACACCCACACCGATGGATCCGAATCCATCAAACTTCTTTAACCCTAATCTGCCGCCGTCCGTTGGTGCGCAGAATCCACCCCGCATCTCTCTCCAGGAGAGGTGCTATCCACTTAGAGGTCCTCTTTCGACCTGCTTATCCACACCACCAGCCAATAGGGATAACTTTGAGATTAAGCCCCAGTATATCAATCTTTTACCCAAATTCCACGGACTCGAGACTAAGGACGCTTACGTTTTCATTACCAAATTTGAAAACGTATGCGCAATGATGGGTACGTCACAACTTTCAGTGGATGCGATGCGTCTACGACTTCTTCCATTTACATTGTGCGATATAGCCGAGAAGTGGCTATATAACACTACCGCACACTCTATTACGAATTGGGAAGAATTCGTCGCTGCATTCCTTAAGAAATTTTACCCAATCCAAAAGACAGCTCGAATCCGTAGCGAACTGAATCAATTTGCCCAGCTCCCTACCGAACCATTTTCAAAATGCTTTGAACGTTTCAAGGATCTATTGGTTCAGTGTCCTCATCACGGCATCCCGAGATAGGAGCTGTGCCGAATCATTTATGAGGGCATTAACCCAAACACTAAACAGAGCCTTGAAAACATGTGTCAAGGTACTTTTATGACCAAGGATGATGGGGAAGCTTGGAAGTACTTAGAAGAGTTCGCTGAAAAATCACTACAGTGGGAGAGTGGAACCCAACCATTGAATAGGGGTGGCGTACACCAAATAGATGTGTCCATAAGTGTTCGAGCTGAGATGGCAGCAATGCAAAAGAAGCTTGACGCTATGGAACACAAATTTTCTGCAGCCTCCCTAAACCCAATGTCGCTCCCCAAAACTGTTTGTGGGTGCTGTTCTGATCCGTCTCATTTAACGGAAGAATGTCCATTAAACTCTGCGTTCCAAGGTCACGAGCATTCTAATGCCGCATTTCAAAGACCTCGAAACGATCCATATTCTTCCACGTACAATCAGGGTTGGAGGAATCACCCGAATTTCGCTTGGAACCAAAACCAATCTCAAAACACGGTTCCAAACACGAATAATTTTCAAAGGGCTCTTCCTCCACCACAACAGCAACCCCTTCAACTCACTCAGCACCCCTACCAGTCACAAAATTTTCAAAACCAGGGCAACAATCCTGCACAGTCTAATCCTATGCAGTTGTCCTGTTCTGACGAATTCTCTCAATTCACTCAGACCATGAAATCACTTTTATCAAATTTCATAGAGGTTTCGACTGAGGTTAGATCTTCCGTCAGTGAGATAAAGAAAAACTCAGCGTCCCAAGCTGAGAGTATCAGATCGATGGAAGCTGAAATAGCTCGCCTTAAAGCCGAAATGAGTGCGAGAGAAAAAGGGAAACTTCCCTCTCAACCCCTACAGAATCCTGGGCATTACAATGTAAATGACATCACAACGTTGAGATCGGGAAAAGTGCTGAATAATCATGTCGGGGAAGGTATTGATGATACTGAAAATCATATCAACACCCCAGTTGAGACCTTTCCACACACACACACTTCTCCTTCTGATCCTTCTTCTTCTACCACACCATCTTCTCACGAGCCTATTCTCCATTTCCCTTTAGGCTCGACACCTTCTCCCAACCCTTATAGTTCTTCACAGACGGTCCCCACACCTTTTTTGGGACCTCGTCTACCCCCTCTTCCTTCTCCTATGATGGACCCTGCGCTTATTGCGAAAGCTCCTTACCCGAACCGGTTAAGGGGTAACAGAACGAGTCCTCATATGGAGAAAATTATAGAAATGTTCAAACAGGTTAACATCAATATCCCTCTCCTCGATGCAATTCAACAAGTCCCCACTTATTCGAAAATTTTTAAGGACTTGTGCACTAGGAAGAGGAAGACTCAAGTGCCGAAGAAGGTCTTTATGTCTAATAATATCAGCACTGCTTTTATTCCCCAGCTACCAAAGAAACGAAATGACCCAGGATGTCCTACAATATCGATTTCTATTGGGGGTAAAAACATAAATCGTGCTCTTTTAGACCTTGGCGAGAGTGTTAACCTGCTCCCTTATTCTGTCTATGAGCAATTAGGGATTGGAGAGCTGAAACCTGCTCACTGCACTCTCCAGATGGCGGACCGATCTATCACCAAACCAAGGGGTGAATTAGAGGATGTGTTGATAAAGGTCGGGGAATTTGTTTTCCCTGTAGACTTCATTGTACTCGACACACATCCTGTAGCAAACCCCCGGGGCCAAATTCCGGTGATTCTAGGTCGTCCTTTCCTTGCCACTTCCAACGCTGTTATAAACTGTAGAAACGGTTCAATGAACTTATCATTTGGAAATATGACCATTGAACTAAATATCTACAAAGTTGGAAGTCAGCCATCAGAACCCTCTGCTCATGTTTTAGATGTGTGCTCTGTCCATGAGATCGCTCCCGATAGTTGTGGAGCTGAGGAACTTTGCTTTCCTGATCTCGATGACATTACCACATCTCTGTTTGACTTTACACAAGATCTTAGTGAGGACACTTTACCTGCACTTGAGTCCTGCACTTCTGACTTTTCTCCACCCGAGTCTGTATCTTTCACAGGCTCTGAGCTTCTTTGTAAATCCAAAAATCACTCAATGATCCCTCCTTCTATCATTTCTCCGCCCGAATTAGATCTCAAAATTTTACCCTCTCATCTGAAATATGCTTATTTAGGTGAGAAGGAGTCTTTACCGGTTATAATTTCCGCTTCTCTAGCTTAGAGCAAGAGAATGCACTTTTATCGGTATTGAGATCTAACAAAGAGGCGTTTGGTTGGAGTATGGCGGACATCAAAGGGATTAGTCCCTTGATAGTTGAACATCATATACATGTGATGGATGATGCCAGACCAACCCGAGAACCACAGAGACGGTTGAATCCCGTCATGAAGGAAGCCGTAATGAAAGAGATCGTCAAATGCTTAGATAATGGTATTATATACCCCATCTCCGATAGCCAATGGGTGAGTCCTATACATGTCGTTCCTAAGAAATCCGGCATCACTGTTATAACCAATAAGGCGAATGAGTTGATTCAGACACGCGCCCAAACTGGGTGGCGTGTATGTATCGATTATAGAAAACTCAACGCTGCCACGAGGAAAGACCACTTTCCTCTACCATTCATTGATCAGATGCTGGAACGCTTAGCGGGACGAGAGTATTATTGTTTTATGGACGGATACTCAGGCTATAATCAGGTCCCCATCGCCAAAAAGGATCAAGATAAAACCACTTTTACTTGTCCTTTTGGTACCTTTGCTTACAGTCGCATGCCCTTTGGGTTATGCAATGCTCCTGCTACCTTTCAGCGGTGTATGATGGGGATATTCTCTGATATGGTAGAGAATTTCCTGGAGATCTTTATGGACGACTTCTCGATTTTTGGAGACTCTTTTTCCGATTGCCTAGCGAATCTTGACGCTGTTCTTACTCGTTGCAAAGAGAAGAATTTGACTTTGAACTGGGAAAAATGCCATTTTATGGTCCAAGAAGGAATTGTCCTTGGACATGTCATTTCACAGAAAGGCATTGAGGTTGACAGAGCTAAGATAGATGTCATTCAAAACCTCCCTCATCCCAAAAGCGTCAAAGATATTCGCTCTTTCCTTGGCCACGCGGGCTTTTATAGGAGATTCATTAAGGATTTTAGCAAAATTGCTAGACCTTTAACTCTTCTCCTGGCCAAGGATATGACCTTCCATTTTGACTCGGATTGCGAGACAGCTTTCGACTCACTTAAACACTCACTCACTTCAGCCTCCGTTTTATCATCACCAAACTGGGATTACCCCTTTGAGCTGATGTGTGACGCATCTGATTTTGCAGTAGGTGCAGTCTTAGGACAGCACATCGAAAAGATGCCACACGTGATTTACTATGCTAGTAAGACCCTGAATGATGCGCAAATCAATTATACAACCACAGAAAAAGAACTTTTAGCGGTTGTATTTGCATTAGAAAAATTCAGGCCTTACTTAATTGGCTCACCTATAGTTGTGTATACTGACCATTCCGCTTTAAAACATCTTCTGGCGAAGAAAGATGCAAAAGGTCGACTAATACGTTGGATCCTACTTTACAAGAATTTGATCTTGTTATCAAAGATAAGAAAGGATGTGAAAACGTAGTAGCCGACCATCTTTCACGCACCATTTCTTCCCCTGTGACCCTGCCGATCAATGACTCGTTTCCTGACGAGCAACTCTTGAGCGTATCCAATGAACCATGGTTCAGGGATATTGTGAACTATCATGCCACGGGACTGATACCCAGCGATTGGTCGAAACAGGACAAATACCGCTTTCTATCCCAAGTAAAACACTTTTACTGGGACGAGCCCTATTTGTTTAAATATTGTCCTAATCAGATCATTCGCCGGTGCGTCCCGAATGAAGAGTTCAAGAGTGTTCTTTCTTTTTGTCATGATCAGGCCTGTGGGGGTCACTTCGGTCCTAGAAAGACAGCGGAGAAGGTTTTGCAATGTGGATTTTATTGGCCGACCTTATTCAAGGACTAATTTGAGCATTGCAAAACCTGTACACAATGTCAGTATACGGGTAGAATCTCCCAGAGGAATGAAATGCCTCAGCAACCCATCTTGGTTGTTGAAATATTCGATGTTTGGGGCATAGATTTTATGGGTCCTTTTCCCAGCTCCTTTGGGAATCTGTACATACTGCTGGCGGTTGATTATGTCTCAAAGTGGGTAGAAGCCATTCCTTGTCGCACTAATGACAAGAAAGTTGTCATTAAGTTCTTGAAAGAGAATATCTTCTCGCGATTTGGACACCCACGCGCTATTATTAGCGATAATGGGACACACTTCTGCAACAGGTCTTTCGAGACTCTGATGCGGAAATACTCAATCAACCACCGACTTTCTACACCCTATCACCCCCAAACAAGCAGACAGGCTGAAATCTCAAACAGACAAATCAAACTTATCCTGGAGAAAACTGTTGCTAAAAATAGAAAAGACTGGTCGACCAAACTGACGGATGCTCTTTGGGCATTCCGAACTGCATATAAGACCGACCTAGTGATGTCTCCATATAGGATAGTGTTTGGAAAAGCATGTCATTTACCCGTCGAGATAGAACATAAAGCATTGTGGGCTATTAAAGAAATAAATTTTGATTTAAACCTTACTTGCAACTTTCGGAAGCTGCAACTTAACGAGCTAAGCGAACTCCGCGATGAAGCTTATGATAACGCTGTAATCACAAAGAAAAGGACTAAGGTTTTTCACGATAAAAACATTTTGAGGAAAACATTTTCACTTGGTCAACAAGTCCTTCTTTATGATTCAAGATTACACCTTCACGCGGGTAAGCTCCGATCTCGATGGAAGGGACCTTTTGTTGTGCGGTCTGTATATCCGCACGGGGCAGTAGAAGTAGAAAATGTTAAAAACGGCACCGTTTTCAAAGTAAATGGACATAGACTAAAACCGTATTTTTCCACTGACCCCACGGAGGAGCTCTTGTTCTTACAAGAGCCAGTTTATTTGGATTAAAATTCCTCCGTCTCACCTTCATATCCAGTATATCATTGCTTCATTTTTTGAATGAAGGTGAGTGAAAAGAATAAGTTTGGGGGAAGTTCTTCACTTATATATTTTGCCCCCACTAATAATTCCTCCCAGATTTACAGGTTTTTCAGATATAGCTGTTGGCAACAGTGAGGACACTGTTGAAAACAAGTTTGGGGGAGGTTTGTGCTTATTTTTACATCATTTGCATATCATTTGCATAAGCACAAAAACATTTCTTTTAAAAATCTATAAAAATTGAAAATTTTTCAAAACCCATAAAAATTTATAAATTTTCAAGTATAAAAATAATTTTAATATTTACACTTTTTTGTATATAAATAAGATAATGAAAGTTTAGATAGTGAACAATTACATCCATGAGATTAGAAAAATTTAAGAAAACCAAGAAAATTAGAAGTTTTCTTATACGAACTAGTAATAAGTAGTTATGAGCCGTTGTCCCAAGGGTTAGTAAGATGAAGGACGTCACTAATCTGAGGATAAAAATAAGTCTGAAAAATAGTTTCTATTCTGGAAGCCAAACATTTTGAACGTTGATACCCTGCTATTCGCACTTACACACGTCTTGAAGCCTGGGATAGTAGAGGATACCTTGAAATGCTCTTGTCTTAAAGCCAAAAATATGAAGGAAATAAAAAAAAATGAATAAAGAAAATATAAATTGGTGAGAAAAATGGACACTGGTTTTTGTTATCACCAAGGGCAATAAAAAAATATATAGCAAGGGTGCTTCTTCACCTAGTGCCCTAAGGCCAACTGGTCTGGGAGTCACTGCTATGCCTGAGGTGGTGCAAGACGAGGAAAATACACCAAGTAAGCAAGCACAGGAGTAATCGGTCGGTTAGTACCTCAAGAAGTATTAACGGTCGCATGAAAGTGTGTGAGCAATCTCGTCTAAATATTCATTAATTAAAAAGTACTGAGGCTGATGGGCAAGAGTATGATAGCTTGAATTGAATTCTCCGGGTGTAGGGATGTCCTTTACACACACGCAGGGTTATATGATCGATGTTTGGAAAACAGATAGGAATGAATAATAAGACGATGTTTTATTGAGGGAGGACGTGATTTCTGACATCTTTTCATGACCATTAAGATAGGGCTCATGACAACCGAAAAGCTAGCATAGTTGGAAACCCTAATTTTCAAAGTCTTTCTTTTACAATTCTTTTCTTTAAATGTAATATTCATTATCTTCCTTTTATTATTGGATTTTGTGGGTGCAATCCGCTGAAAACCCTCAGGAGACAACACTCCTCCTACTAGGGACACCTAGAGGTTTAAAGGCTTGTTGCACGTGCTCAGTGCAATCGTGTTGCCTACGAAAGTGTGCTAGTTAGTTTTTCTCTTTCTTTATTTTCTCCTTCTCTTTTTAATAAAACAGTTCGCTCGAGATGATCGAAATTAAGTTTGGGGGAATTTGATTAGTCGAAAATATTGTATATTTTAGCCGTCAATTTCCTCATCATTTGCACTCATTTAGAAGTGTACGGTATTCATATTTTACATATTAGCAAAACTGTCGCAAAATATCAGATTGCATGTATTAGACTCTAAAACCGACACTATAATGGAAATTGACCACATTTCATGGCATCGCATCATCCCTACATTTGCGCAACACTTGTTTTGAGATCTGTGCAGGAAAATCCAGAAGAAAGGCCAAAATTTACATGGTGCTGATCAAAATATTACGCCAACTCAATGATTTCAGTTCTGGTATCAATCTAAAAGGCAAAACAAAAATAAACATATCAGATTAAGCTCCAAATGGCAGCCCAAGACTACACCAAAAAGATCAAGGCCCAAGCCCCCACAAAGAGCCGCGGATCCGCGGCAGGAGTCTGCTTGCGCCGCGGATCCGCGGTGGGACCAAGGAATTAGCTCCTCATTTTTGGTGCGCAACTCCTAGCTCAGCTCCTACAGTTCAGAATAACACTCCAATTTCCAGAAGACTCCAGAGACTTCTGCCAGATCAGCAAGCTTTAGGATCAACACTAAACTAGCCTATCATTCTAGAAACTTCTTCCTAAACCCTAGCTTAAACCCTAAGCTAAGCCTAACAAACTCTTTCTAGAAGTCTTTCAACAAACTTTTGGAGGGAACTCAAAGGCTTAGGGTTGGGTGCTCTATAAATAAGACCCTAGGCTCACTTGTAAATCATCTTGATTCATCTTGGAATCTAATCATCTTTAGCCAATTTAGAGCCATTCTCTCTCTCTTCATCTTCTTCTTCCACAAGTCTAGTGAGAGGATTTGTGTGAAACCCTAACCCTAATTCCATTCAAAAGCCAAGATCCCGAGTACCCATTCAAGCAAGAAGCCTTGCAACCTTTTAGGAGCCGAGCCGGTCTTCAACGGAGCAAGTGGTCCAAGCCGATTCGCGACTCACGGAGCCGAGCGAAGCCAAGTCGACAATTTAATTCTTCCTCTTGTAGTTCTTGAGCGACTGTAATCAAATTGTTGATATAAATAAAAGGTAAAATTCTTTTATCTTGTTTTCTTTAAACTCTTGCATCATGAGTCAATCTAAATTTCTAGTTATAATTCTTGTTGTGATGCTTGAGTAATACTCCGCTCGTCGAGGAGTCGAGACGGTCAATAGAATGATGATGTAATATATCTTAAATCGATTCTTGATTCCTACGAGTTTTGTAAACCCTAGCAAATTCAAGAACCGACAACCCATTTCGTTGCGATGCTTTCTTGATTGATATCGCTCGAAATTGGGGAGTTACGATCGTTTCTTGAAATTGCTAGAGGCTAGAATGCGAATGAAATCAACGAAAGAACAAGGGTTAAACGATGAAACCCTAGTTTCATCAAGAAAGCCCTGACTCTCGTCGATCATCATCGATCTAGTATCAATCCTTCGAAGGACAAGAACATGAAATCTTGAGGTTACATCACGTCTATAGATCCGATCGATTCCTACGAGCCTCATTTAGATTCTTGACATTTTGTTTGGAAATATTATTGAAACCCAATTCTTGATTGTTTATCAGTTTCTTGATTCTTGATTAAACTCGTGACACTTGAATCAATTGATAAATTCTTGAATCATGTTTTCTTTTCTTTTCGATTAATTTTTCGATTCAAACAAAGCAAATATAAAAACGAATCGCACAATCCCTGTGGACAATCCGCACTCACTTACAATCTACATCCGACACCATAGTTGATTGCGGTAAAATAATTCTTTGATTGTGATTCTATTCATTTTCTAAAACGACACACAGAGAAACATCCAATCAAATGGCGTCGTTGCCGGGGACTATTTGATTTGATTTACACAACAAGAATTCTTTACAATCACTCATCATATGGGTCAAGATGCATATAGGCTAGTCTACTCTGGAGTATCGATGCCCTGCCTCGATACACCCTCGACTAGGAACAATTATATGATGTACTCGTTGACTATACTGGCCCCACTAGTATGATCTCCATCATAGTCCTAGTAGTCAAGTACATTTCCTAAAGGCTTTATCAACATGTGAGAGTAAGACGGTAAACCAATACAAGTCAACATGTTAAGATAAGTACAACCAGATAGCATACTATCATTTCGAGCAAGAAAGTCCTCTCTATATATATCCAAGCATCTACTATAATATACATCATATGTACAATAATGGCCTCAAAAGAAAATACATAACTCACAATCTCCCACTTGCACTAAGGCCAGCTGTTGTAGTATCTCATACTCAACAATACGAAGAGTCTCTCAAAATGTATCTGGGGTATGGCCTTCGTGAGTGGATCCGCAGTGTTGTCCTTCGTGTCAACTCTCTTGACCTCGATCTCCCGGCGATCAACTATCCCCCGGATCAGGTGATACCGCCTCAGAATATGCCTGGATCTCTGATGGGACCTGGGTTCCTTAGCCAAAGCCATAGCTCCATTGTTATCACAATACAAAGGTATTGGATGCTCAATGGACGGAACCACTCCAAGTTCAGTGATGAACTTCTTCATCCAGACAGCCTCTTTGGCAGCATTGTTGGCAGCGATGTATTCAGCTTCCATCGTCGAGTCAGCCATGGTTTCCTATTTGGAACTCTTCCAACACACCGCTCCTCTATTGAGGGTAAAGACAAATCCCGAGTGCGACTTAGAGTCGTCCTTATCACTTTGGAAGCTCGAATCGGTAAAGGACTCCACTTGGAGTTCTCCGTTACCATACACCAAGAACATCTCTTTAGTCATTCTCAAGTACTTAAGAATGTTCTCCACAGCTGTCCAGTGATCCTCTCTAGGATCTGCTTGATACCTACTCACTACACTTAGTGAGTATGCTGCATCGGGTCTGGTACATAGCATCGCGTACATGATAGAGCCTACTGTCGAAGCATAGGGTATCCCTTGGATGCGAGTTCTCTCCAAATCAGTTTTGGGAGACATCTCTTTGGAGAGAGTGATTCCAAAGATCGTGGGTAAGTTCCCACGCTTGG
Organism: Agapanthus africanus; assembly: GCA_030015575.1. NCBI lineage: Eukaryota > Viridiplantae > Streptophyta > Magnoliopsida > Asparagales > Amaryllidaceae > Agapanthus > Agapanthus africanus. The sequence goes on from JASDDO010000004.1 coordinate 260,573,372, forward strand.
ATTCTTCCATACTAAACCTCTTTAGTATGGTGTCAATGTACCTGGATTGGGACAATCCCAGTATCCGTTTGGATCTATCTCTATAGATCTTAATCCCCAAAATGCAGGAGGCATCACCTAGATCTTTCATTGAGAATCTTTGTGATAAGAAGAGCTTGACCGAGTGCAGCATAGGAACATCATTTCCTATCAAGAGTATGTCATCCACGTACAATACGAGGAAGACAACCTTACTCTCTGCAAGCTTCTTGTATATATAAGGTTCATCTACGTTTTTGATGAATTCAAACTCTTTGGCTACCACATCAAAACAGATTTTCCAACTCCACGATGCCTGCTTTAACCCATAGATAGATTTAAGCAGCTTGCACACTTTTCCGCTACTCCCACTGTCTACGAAGCCCTCTGGCTGAGTCATGTATACGCACTCTTCCAAATCACCATTTAGAAAGGCGGTCTTAACATCCATTGGGCAGATTTCGTAGTCATGGTATGCAACAATGGCAAGTAAGATCCAGATGGACTTAAGCATAGCCACTGGAGAAAAGGTTTCGTCATAATCCACACCTGGTCGTTGACGAAAACCTTTTGCAACAAGTCTCAACTTTTCCATCTACACCAAGTTTCTTCTTAAAGATCCATTTGCTCCCAATAGGTTACCCCTTCAGGAGCAACTTCCAAAGTCCATACTTTGTTGGTGTACATGGATTCCATCTCAGATCGCATTGCATCGAGCCATTTCACAGAGTCACCACTCGTGATGGCCTTCTCGAAACTAGTTGGGTCATCATCTTCCGTGATGCAATCATCGCTCCCACCATCAATGAGAAAACCGTAGTATCTCTCAGGTGGATGAGGAACCCTACTAGATCGACGGAGCGGCTGAGATTCGTTGGGAACTATAGAATCCTCTGGTTCCACCAAATCATCAGTTGTAGCCTGTGCTTCTGGGACTTCTTCCAGCTCTACCTCTTCGCCACTAATTTCTTTTGCAAGAAATTCCTTTTCTAAAAAGGTGGCATGTTGAGCAACAAACACCTTTTGTTGTTCATCGTGGTAGAATAGATATCCATACGAATTGCTTGGATATCCCACAAACTTATAAAGAACAGATCTTGCCTCGAGCTTGTCTGGATTTTGCCTTTTGACATAGGCCGGACAACCCCATATCTTAACTCGTTTAAGAGATGGTCTCTTCCCATTCCATATCTCATATGGAGTGGTAGGCACCGATTTGGTTGGAACTTTATTCAATAGGTATATGGCCGTCTCCAGCGCATAACTCTAGAAGGAAATAAGTAACTCAGCGGTGCTCATCATAGAGCGTACCATATCTAATAGGGTGCGGTTCCTCCGCTCCGATACACCGTTGTGCTTTGGTGTATAAGGAGGAGTAAGCTGAGAGAGAATCCCATTCTCTTTTAGATAGTCCAGGAACTCATTGCTTAAGTATTATCCTCGTCAATCAGATCAAAGAATCTTAATACTTTTACCCGTTTGGTTCTCTACTTCGTGTTTATATTCTTTGAATTTCTCAAAAGCTTCTGACTTGTGTTTCAACAGGAACACATGTCCGTATCTTGAGAGATCGTCAGTGAATGTAATAAAGTACGAGGAATCATTCCTGGCATGTGTAGGCATGGGACCGCATACATCACTATGTATCAGTCCCAAGAGTTCCTTAAATCTTTCTCCGTGTCCACTAAATGGAGTTTTGGTCATCTTTCCTTTGAGACATGAATGGCAGGTTTCATAAGATGTTAATTCGATCGAATTCAAATATACATCCTTATGTAACTTAGCTAGTCATGTCGCATTGATATGACCTAGTCTACAATGCCACAAGTAGAATCACCATTTCTGAACTCTTCCTCTTGTGTGTGTTCTGTACATTAAGAACTGTGGTTTGATTTAGAATGTATATGCCATTATTTAACGAGCCTGATCCAATCAACTTTTGATCCAGGAAGATGTTCATAACATTATCCTGTACTACAAAATTATATCCATCTTTACTTAACAAAGAAACTGATATAAGATTGCATATCAGGGTCGGAATGTAATAGCATTCGTTCAAAATCAATGTATTAGCATTTGGTAATACAAGGTGATATTCGCCAACTGCTTTGGATGCAACATCTGCACCATTCCTTACTCTTACGGAATGATCACCTATTCCCAGTTCTCTACCTTTTCGTAGCCCACGTAAAATATTACATATGTGGGATCCCGATCCGGTATCTAATACCCAGGACGTAGAGTGAACTGAGAAACAGTTCTCGATAACTAACACACCCGAAGAAGATGCATCATCATGCTTATTCTTCGTTTGGGCGGCATGAGTATCCAGATATTCATCTATTTCCTGATCAGTCTTATAACATTTATAAGAAAGAACGGAACCAACGTTCCCTTGCTCAGTATAACAAGCGGGTTCAGTCGATACATCCATATTATTATCTTGATTAAGGCCTGACATGGTCGCTACCTGGAGAGAGAGAGAAGAAAAAACTTTAGCGTGCACTCTTGCAAGATTAGATTGGTTATTATCTTATCTAATTAGGATGGCTCCCACTGTTTTCATCAAATCTTCCTTCAAACCCTAAAAGGTAAGACTAGCCGGGATTAATTACACCTTACAAGTTCGCCAATCTTTCGGCCATGCCAGTGTTGGTATTTTGAGGGAGGTTCCCCGTGCTTTCGCACGGACCTAATTAGAAAAAACCTCGTTTTCCCAGAGGCATAACCCCTTTAACACCTTTCTAGACACCTACTTGATCGGCTAATTGTCTTGTGTAAAATTCTCCCAGGAGTAACTCTTACTCGCAGTAGGTATCGGGATCCAACTATCTCATAGAAGGTATGCAATCTCATTGCAAATTTCAACTCTTGAAATTCCCGATATTACTTTTGCCCCTAGCAACTCAGACCTTGGCTACAGTCAACAAATCATAAGTGCTAGCCAAGTTCAACCCGTCATTTACCGATTGAATTAAACCCACCCGTACGACCCTTGGCTAAGGTCAACAAAGTCGTACGACTACCCCAACTCAATCACATCTCATGTTTTAGCAGATAAACACTAATTAGCTACCGTACACTACGCCTTGGCTAAGGTCAACAAACGCAGCACGAATACTAACTAGGACGTATCTGAAATGACGGAGGGCTACGCAGGTTTTCAAGAAAACCTTTCGCATAATGAACTTGATATCGTTGTAGAAACAAGTGATTTTGAAAATGAGTGTTTTTAAGGCTTTTTCTAGTTTCGCTAAAGAGGTCACTCCCGGTGAAGGGATCTCGGCTCTTTCCTTATCGAATAAGGTGCAGGATATTTCACAAATACCACTATGCAAAGCAAAAACTATATAAGCAATCAAAAACAAAACTGAGTGAGTTGTATCATCTACTAGTTTCGCTAAAGAGGTCACTCCCGGTGAAGGGATCTCGGCTCTTTCTTTATCGAATAAGGTGCTGGATATTCTCCAAGGAATACCGCTATGCAAAGCAAAAACTAGAGCTACCCTTTTTGAAAATTTGATTCTACAACATTTTTAGGTTTCTTTTTCTTTCATTAATCTTATTAATGAATCACATCATTTATACTTCCTAAACATCACAGAAGAAACGAAAATACAACGTACGCTTATGCCATCCGCATTCGCCTCAATGTTCCGGTATGCACCGTTAGGTTACTTAACTAACGACATACCGGGACGGGACTAGCGCGGGTGAAAAACATAAGCAACGTATACTATATATCTCATATATAATATATATCCATTCGTCTCAGAATCCACAGTGATCACATCACAGAATAGCAGCAGCAGAAGATAACATATGAAATATTGGATATACTGGAAGGTCCGTGTTTTATCTTAAGCCTGTATAAAACACGGATTCCACAGTCGCGATGAATAGCCAAACCCACATCCTTAGACCCCTACGAGAGCGGCAAGCAACCCTACCAATTCTAGGGTTAAAAGACCCGGACTCGACTTCTCGAGTTGGTCTCCCACTGTACCCTAGAACCCGGTTGTTTGTGCTCTCCTCCTTAGGTCTATCCAAATGTGGAAAAGTAAATAATATACAATGGTGACATCATCCTCAACCCGGAAGTGCCCCCAATAAAAGAATATTACATACAATGAATTTTACATGAATGAAAATGAAAAACTCTCATCTCACATAAAACCCCAGGCTACTCAAAACACGACGATCCAATATAACATATCACAGCAACACATAACATCACATGTCATCAACGTAAGTAAATATGCGTATCCCAATTGTCGTTGATGTATAGCAATGAAATCGGCGATACACCACATATTACACTTACGGTCGCAGAAAAGAAAATGTAAAACTACAACATTTGGAATCCACAGTCACCTTAGACATCATAAACCCAAAATATCACATATTACGGATTTCATGCCTAACTATATGAATTCCACATATTGTATCACATTACAGAAAGCTAGGCGACGTTTACACAATTCGATCGAATCAACGAATTCCCAAAATACCTAGAGAGCTCAACACTTGAGAACAGTTAAAATTAACCAGAGACATACCATAGCAACTACGGACCTACAGCTGAAGGGCCTGACCTAAGCCTCTCAAGTGGCGCCGTGGATCCGCCGCCAAAACTAGGTTTTGGCCGCGGATCCGTGGTCACTTTGACGAGTTAGGGTCTCATTCTTCAAGTGTATCCATAGAATTCCCTGTATGATTTTCTGAGTATTTTTAACATGGAAAAATCCAACTTTTTGAAAAATTTCCAGAGAGGGGGTCAAATCGGGTTTTTGGGGTTTCGATCGGACTTTAAACTCCGTCTAGACAACGCCTAATGCTCTAGCTTGGCTCTGATACCACTGTAGGGATGTATAGCACTTCAACAAGGTTTAGCAAGGCATCACACATGCCAATTTATAAATTTTTGGGGTGCTATGAAACCCTAACCAAGATCTTAACTAGAGTATTAGGGTAAACTTTGCATGTAAACAACTTTACATCTAAGTGATTGGGATTAAAACCTTTGTAGTATGTTCCTTCACTTCAAGCTCCGAGTAGTGGTCCTTTCGCTGCGATCCATGAACTCCTGTACTCTCTAGAGTCTCCACAAGATGTACGATGCATCCTTGCTTGAATTCTTCAAAGTCTACGATGATCTACTTCGAGAAAACACGGACTCAAGCTCTCTCTTCACTAATATGGAATTAGTGAAGCTAACACACTAATCTATATGGCTGGTATAGAATAGGATGATGAAGTAGGAATTTTGCTCACTTCATTATTTAATTTCTCACTATTTTTCTTCTTGATCTCAAAAGTTAGAGAGCAAAAAATGAGATGAGGAAGAAGATGATGAATGAATGAGATGAGGTTAGAAATGCAACCATGGGTGAGTGTATGTCATCCACTAACTCATGTAGAGAGTTAACCATGGCTATGTGTCATGTTTGGGTTAGAAAATATCTTAAGCAAAACAAAAAGGGAAGACTTTGTCAATGGTTATCTTGAAGCTTCATGAAGCTTCACCATGACTCATTTCCTCAATTTTGAATTACTTAAGAATTTAAACCCAAATATTACATGTAGCATGGTATAATTCTCATACATCCTTGTTGCATGTATAACCTAGCATGTCACAATATTATATATCACATATATAATATTTATTTAACAAAAGAAAACAATACAATAAACATATATCACATATATGTTAAATGTATTATTAAGTGAGAATAATAAATAGTTAAGTGTGCATGTATTAGTTAATGCAATTTAATATATCAAATATATAATTATACATTAAATTATCGAATCAACACTTGATCCGATAATCCGCCACATCACATATAACCGACTAATATATATTTTGTATCGTTTCATCGAATCAACACTTGATCCGATGACCCGGCTATATCGCATATAACCGGCCGATATCACATATCGCGAGAACATAATACGGTATCACATATCGTATTAATCTCGGTCCCGCACATATCACATATGTGCTCCTACTTCGTTTTTCCTGAGCCAGGAAACCTCTATGTAGGACTCTAAAGTCTCGTCAATACTCCGGCAGTAGATGATGATCACATCAAACACCCACAAGCTGCAAGCGGTCAGATAAACATAACAGCCACCCGAGTATTGAGCGATCAGAAGATCAACAAGCAAGCCTTCTCACACTCCTGCAAATCCAATCAGTATCACTCCCGTACAGTCCGGTCTCTTCGTCTGATATGTCGCATATCCAGTCTAGGGGTGGTAAACATCAGACCCCGGTAACCGATAAGTCATGCCGATGTGTGGCTCATAATGGGTCGATAAAATACTGATAACACTTACCAGTAGATCTCCATAGTAGCCCTGGCCAGGGATTTCCAGTTATAGCCAATCGAGCACAGCGCAACATCAACCCCTTATACCGGGAGAGACGAAACCCCTCCTATCGCTCATTGCCTCCATGTGATTCGGGACTGTACCCAAAAGCAACCGTTTTGCATGTTCTCATGAACGTGGTAAGGTGGAAATCAAAGCACAGTGGAAATCACACATGTCTCTATGACGATCTCGGGTCTACAGACTAACCTGTGCCAGTGTCACCAGAAAACTGCTATCTAACGATAGGTACAATGCCATAATAGGAGTCCTCGGCAAGTCTGTTCAGTGTACCCAGTCTCCACTGAGCACCCGCATACCATCTTTGATGTCAAACACCAATGGATGGGAGATCATCCATCGCCCATCATATGGGTCAAGATGCATATACGCTAGTATACTATGGAGTATCGATACCCTGTCTCGATACACCCTCGAGGAACAATTATAGGATGTACTCGTTGACTACACTGGCCCTACTAGTATGATCTCTATCATAGTCCTAGTGGTCAAGTACATATCCTAAGGGCTTTATCAACATGTGAGAGCAAGACAGTAAACCAATACAAGTCAATATGTTAAGATAAAGTACAACCAGATACCATACTATCATGTCGAGCAAGAAATTCCTCTCTATATATATCCAAGCATCTACTATAATATACATCATATGTACAATAATGGCATCCAGGGCATATACATAACTAGCATATCTATATAATGGATGCTTGGACATATGTGTGTACAGGACAATCTTGCTCAATATGATAATATGCTATTTGGTTTGTTTTTATCTTAACATGTGTATATGTTTTACTTGTTATTACATATCATTAATACATGTTGATAAAGCCCGTAGGATTATTGCTTGACTACCAGCATTATGATGTCGATCATATATGTAGGGGCTGGGTAGTCCATAAGCACATCCTTAAATGTCCCTAGTCTTGAGAGTATCGAGATAGGGCATTGATACTCCGGAGTAGACTGGTGTATACGTTTCTAGACCTCGAAGAGAGGCGATGGTTGGTCCCACATCCAATGGTCTTTGGCACCTAAGATCGTATACAGTTGCTCACTGGGGGTGAGTATACTGGACGGACTCGCCGAGAACTGACTAGATGGTATTATACCTGTCTTCAGATAGCAATTCTATGATGACATAAGTACAGATAGTCAATCGACCTGAGGTAGTCATCTTTCTTATGTGAGTTTCCATTGTGCTTTGATTACTACCCTGCCACGGCTCTACCGAGTCGTGCAAACAGGTTTTAGTTGGGTACAGTACCGAACCACATGGAGGCAATGAGCGATTATTGGGGATTCGTCTCTTCCAATATAAGGAGTCGATATCTGTTCATATCATAATTTTGCATTATTATATTCCCCATTCTTAATCATATTGCAAATATATAGGTGCTTTTGATCCATGTCTGCTAAATAGTTACAGGTTCTCGGAACAATACAGTGAAAATGGTGAAAAGACGCTACAAAAGTGAGACTACGACCAACAAATAGAAGAATCTTTATGATGCAGCCTACAGTTTAAGGAACAAGTGAAGATCAAAGAACAGTTCAATTGCACAAGGTAAAAAAGGCAGCACAAATATTCAAGACTTCAACGCGAAGTTAACGGTAAAAGTCCACAACATTCTGCACTGTGGAAGTCTTGAAGAAACTAGAAGACATTCTGAGAAACCAAATGAAGAAACCAGAAGTAAAATGCAACAGAAAACAACCCTGAAAATCTGAGATGAAGAACCCACCATATGGCCGTGGATCCGCGGCCAAACATGGTTTATGGCCGCGGTTCCGCGGCCGTGCTGAGCACGTGTCGGTGCATTTTGCAGTGGGTGTCGGTGCGTTGACCAGGCTTCTCAGGGTATTTTTGTAATTCTAGATATGGATCAGATGTAAACCTTAGGGTTTCTATTATCTATAAATAGGAATCCTACAGCTCTTTTTGGAGCATGCCTCTTTTAATTTCCTAATTTAAAATTTTCATTCCTTGTAATTGTTCAAAGAGTGCATCAATAAAAAAGTAAGTTTCTTTTCTGCCCTAGTTATTTCTCTAGCAATTTTTATTTCTCTGCCGTAGTTATTTTCCGCATTTTTTTATCTGCCGTAGTTGTTAAATAAAAACCATAAAAATGAACTCGTTTATTAATTCCCTAATGAGTGAGTAGTTCCTCACTTGTTAGGGTTGGGCTTGGGAAACGTTTGAGAGATGAAAATCTCTCACCCCTTTCTTGCCCATTCAACATTTTAAAATAGGACTCTATGCATACATACACACACCGCTCACTACGGCACCCTATCCAACGAGGTAGCAGTGATTCCATAGTTAAAGACCGGTTGTGTATGATTTCCATGGAGGTTAGGGCTAAGAGTTAAGAAAGGACGGACAAGGACCAAAGGGAAGAAACCTAGTTTCTTCCCAATCGTGCTAATCCCCTTTGTTAATTATTACCTTAACACCTAAAAGTTCTTAATTAGGGAAAAGAAAGCGGTGAGAATAATTGACTTTCCAAACTAACCTAATCCTAACCCTAGTAAGGTTTTAATCCTAATCAAATTCAACTTCAGTTTTTATTGAAAATCAAACCTACCACAATAGGAATTGACTCGTTAGGACAACTAGAAAATACATGTAATCCCTATGGACCGACCCGTACTCAACCGGCTAGCTACCAAGCGACACCGTTCTTAATTGCGGTTAATTCTTTGATCACAAATAGCATAAGCATAAATCTCACACCAATCAAATGGCGTCGTTGCCGGGGATGGCGTAGTTATTTTCTTTTTGTAATTTCGGGTTAATTAAAAATTAAAAAATCATAAAAAATATAAAAACAAAAATATAAAAAAAATTATCATCTTGTTATTTTTTGAAGGGTTTTTGTTTGAATTGTGCAGGATCGTAAAGACGAACAAATTCAGGTCTGGAAAAATCCAGTGAGCAAAACAGCAAACAACAGATCTGAACAAACAGAGGAGAACCACAACAGACAACAGAAGAAGTTTGGAGGCCTGAGTCAACCATTCAACCGTGGAACCGCGGTCATAGGCAGCAATTGGCAGCGTATCCGCGGCCTGTTGCTGACGTCAGCAACTGAAAACATCTCTATAACCATTCTTTTCCTCTCTTCTGCCCTCTGTAGTCCTCTAAAAAAATTTCCTGCAGGGTTCTTTGCGCAAAAAAAAAAATCTCCCCCTTCTCCAATAACTTGATCTTGTGCAGGATTCTTTGCGCCGCAATAAAAGAAAAAAAAATTGGCAAGTGTTTTGAATTTTTGTGTGTTTACTATTTTGCATTCTTTAAAACGGACTTTTAAGGGGCTATAATACCAATCCAGATTGGGTGGGGATTTCATTACCCTTTTTTAGGACCCCAAAAATCACAAAAAGCATTCGCATCAACCATCGAGTTAATTAAAAAAGATTAGACTCAGCCAATAAGGACTGTCGTGCTCATTAGGACAAAAGAATAGTTGTAGGCATCGGTCGTTTATCTAAACCATACTTTGTGGTGCCTAGGCTAGACAAGTGGGAAAGGTAATTTTAAAAGGCCCGTCTCACAGTGATTCGTGAGCGGATCCCTCCTTTCTTTACTTGTGCTTACCTGGACACAATTGGCGATGAAGAGGCGATTTGAGGATCTCACAACTTGCCCTTTGGAACAGTTAGGAGCAGTTTAGTTGACTTAGGAGTCCCTAGCACTAGGCTTGATTGTGCATATTGTGATTGCTTGAACGTGTGTCTAAGCTTCTTATAAAAATCTTTTTGCAAAAAACTCCTTCTAAAAAAAACCACAAAACAAAAAAAAATTTACAAAAACTTGCCAATTTGTCGCTAGAAATCCATTGCACCCCATTTTCTTCCTTTGACGTTTTCTTACCCCCACCTTCTATTTTTACTTTTTGACTACACTACACCTCTTTAGTGTATGTCCAGTTGGACTAGGGACACTAGCGCCCATTTAGTCCGTGTCTCGTTAGTGCCGACTGACGACGCTTTCGACTCCGAAGTCGAAATTCCCTCCACTTCTTTACCTTCATCTTCATATTCATCATCTTCTAAGGAGATGTCGGGATTCAATCCTAACAACCCCTTACCTGCGGGACTGATTCCACCCCCACTGGGTGCAAATAACCCACCACACCCTCCTGTTGAAGCGCCCCAACGAATCGCGCTCCAGTATCTTTTCTATCCCATCCGTACCGCACTTCCCACTTGTCTTTCACATCCACCAGCTAATAGGGATAACTTTGAAATTAAACCCCACTTCATCAATATGTTGTCCAAAATTCACGGGCTGGAATCCGAAGATGCCTACATCTTCATTAACAAATTCCAGAATGTTTGCGCAATGATGAAGACCACACAACTTTCTGATGATGCTATAAGGCTACGTGTCATTCCATTCACTTTATGTAACCTAGCCGAAAAATGGTTATATAGCACAGCATCACACTCCATAAAAAATTGGGAAGAGTTTGTTAAGGCTTTTCTAAAAAAAATTTACCCACACCACAAGACCGCGAGAATTCACAACGAAATTATTCAATTTTCCCAGCTTCCTTCCGAATCTTTTTGAAAGTGTTTTGAAAGATTTAAGGACCTCCTTGTTCAGTGCTCTCACCACGGTATCGAGAACTGGCAACTTTTCCAAACTTTATACGAAGGACTGAACCCAGCAACTAAGCAGTCGTTGGAAACCATTTGTCAAGGCCACTTTCTTACAAAATCAAGCGAAGAAGCTTGGCAATTTCTCGATGATCTTGCTGAACAAACACTTCAGTGGGAAAGCACTAAGACCACCTCATCTACTTCATCAGGTCGGTCTAGGGCAGGCATACATCAACTTGATATGTCGATTGTAATGAAGGCCAAAATGGCTGCACTCACGAAAAAACTTGAAGCAATTGAGAGCAAATTCTCATCGCCTTCTCCTGCCCCTGCTTTACCCCCACGCACAGTTTGCGCTTGTTATTTGGATCCGTCCCATCTTACTGAAGAGTGTCCTTACAATCCACCTGTTCAAGGACAAGATCAATTCAATGCTGCCTTTCAGCAAAGACAAAGAAATGATCCATACTCTTCAACTTACAATCCTGGTTGGAGGAGCCATCCAAATTTTGCTTGGAATCAAAATCAACAACAATTCCAAGGCAACAACAACTTTCAAAGGCCTCCTCCACAACAACAAGCCCCTCAACAAACTCAATATCAGCAACCTTTCCAACCCCAACCTTACCCAAACCAAATGAACAATTTTGTACCCAACAACTCTTATCCTCAAAACAATTTTGTTCAGCCGAATAACGATAAGGTTTTCTCCCTAGAACGAAGTTTGGATGCGTTTTTAAAACAATCTACATAATACTCAGCAAGCATCCAGTCTTCCATTCAGTCTTTGGTGCAACACAGTGCTTCACATGATCAGAGCATCAAATCAATTGAAGCCCAAATTGCACAACTGAATGATGCGTTAAGCGAGCGAGAAAAGGGAAAGCTTCCGTCTCAACCATTGCCAAATCCCGGTCACACACACAACACACATGTTGCTTATGAACAACAAAATCATAATTTAAATGTTGTGACCACGTTGAGATCTGGAAGAGTGTTGCACAATAATGTGGGTATTAGTGATGAAACCCCGGCCGCCGCTTCTTCTTCTTCATCATCTTCTTCCTCTTCACCTTCTTTATCATCTTCTTCTTCAGAGCCTGTTCCTCATCCTTCACAAGGCTCTACTTCTTCTAATTCGAACGGAACCACATCTCACTTCACGAAAACACCAACACTGGGATTCGTTCCAACTCCGCAATCTACTCCACAAACATTAGACTCAACAAATTTTCAAAACATTCCATTTCCAAACAGGTTGAGATCCAATAAACCTACTCCACAAATGGAGAAGATTGTGGAGTTATTCAAACAGGTTAGCATTAACATACCTCTCTTGGATGCAATCCAACAAGTCCCTTCTTATGCTAAAATCTTAAAGGACTTATGCACCAAGAAGAGAAAATCGTAGGTACCTAAGAAAGTTTTCGTGGCTAGTGCAGTAAGTGATGCTCTTAACCAACCTTTACTCCAAAAACATAAGGACCCTGGCTGTCCTACAATTTCAATAACAATTGGGGATAAGAACATCAATCGCGCACTTTTAGATTTTGGTGCCAGTGTTAATTTGCTTCCCTATTCAGTATATGAACAATTAGGCATTGGAGAGCTGAAACCCACACATTGTACTCTCCAAATGGCCGACCGATCCATCACCCATCCTAGGGGTGAGTTAGAGGATGTGTTAATTAAAGTAGAGGACTTCATTTTCCCCGTTGATTTCATTGTTATGGACACACAGCCTGTAGCTAACCCCCGGAGTCAAATTCCGGTGATACTCGGTCGACCATTCCTTGCGACTTCTAATGCGGTGATCAATTGTCGAAATGGTTCGATGACCTTATCTTTTAGAAATATGACAATTGAACTCAACATTTTTAAATTGGGGAACCAGCCTTCCGAGCCTAATGCTAGTATACTTTATGTTTGCTCGATCCAAGAGATCACGCAGAAGGACTCTGAGCTCGAAAAAATTTTGTTCGATCACAGCAGTTTTGACGCCACTAGTGTGTTCCTCCTTGAATCTGACACAGCTTTTACACCCGATAACGATTACGAGTGTTTCACTTTTTTGGACGATTTTGAAGACTCACCACCCGAGTTTGAGTCCTTTGATTTTTCGGATGAGTTAGCTGAACTCGCTTTGAACCACTGATGGAATCCTTCGAGTTCGAGACAGTTTCACCAATTTTACCCTCAATTGTTTAACCTCCAAAACTCGAACTCAAGCTATTTCCGTCTCACCTTAAATACGCTTACTTAGGTGAGAATGAGACCCTTCCTGTTATAATATCGGCATGTCTAGCTCTCGAGCAAGAGAAAGCCCTTTTAACGGTCTTACAAAATAATCGGCAAGCTTTTGGCTAGACTATGGCGGATATCAAGGGAATTAGTTGTTGGAGATAGTGCCCTCAGAGTCAATTATTGGATCACAGGCACATGATTGCAATGATTGAGGGAGGACCTATCCCGGTAGGACAGTCTTACTCAAGATGATAGTATGCTATCTGGTTTATCTTTATCATCGTGTACTGCTTTAGGTGACCTGACAGGTCGCTATTACACGTTGATAGAGCCCCTAGGATTCTTGCTTGACTGCCAGCAGTATGAGGGCGATCATATACGTGAGAGATGATAGTCTATAAGCACATCCTTAAAAGGTCCCTAGTCATGGGAGTTTCGAGACAGGGCATCGATACTCCATAGTAGACTAGTGTATACAGTCGAGACCCCGACGAGGGGCGGTGGCCGGTCTCACAAACCACTAGTGTCAGTTGGTTCACCTAAGATGTATACAGGTGCTCATTGGGTTATGAGTACACCGGACAGGACTCGCCGGGAACATGCTAGTTGGTCTTATACCTGACGTCAGATAGCAGTTCCCTGGTGACATGTGTACAGGTTAGTTCATCGACCTGAGGATCATCATTTGTCTCGTGTGAGTTCCCACTGTACTTTGATTACTACCCTACCACGCTTAAAGGAGACGTGCAAACAGGTTTTAGTTGGGTACAGTCCCGAGCCACATGGAGGCAGTGAACGGATCTGCAGGGGTTCGTCTCCCGGTATTAGGGGTGAGGTCGCGCTGTGTCTAGGAGAGCCATTACACAAATCCCTCGGCCGAGGCAGGAGATTTACTAGTAGGTATTCCAGTAGTATCTCAGGGTGTTCTGGGCTACACTCCGACACGACTTGTACCGCTTTTGAGGGTCTGACTTTTACCAACCCCCTAGGCCCGCCATGCGATGCTCATAGACGAACGGACCGGACTGTACGGATATTGTCACTGACAGGCTCAGTAGGGTGTCAGGATGAGTTCGCTCATCGAGGTCCCTTTTGGTCAATACCTGGTAGCCCGTTACGTATAGGCTAATACCTCTGACGTGCTAGTGGTTAAATCCATAACCAAAGTATTGACGAGTCTTTACAGTCCCCCACAGACCAGTTTCTCAAGTTTCGGACGAAACGCTGTAGAGGCCGTATGGAGATATGGCACGGTTCGATCAGATACGTGCGGCATTGCACGGATCAGGATTGGACGGTTAATACTAGCAGGCTTTGGTTTAAGCCGGATCCTAGTATTGTACAGTGTAGACTTTGTCTCATTGCATTTGTATTTCGGTCGGAATACAAATGCAGGTATGTATATACAGTAGCGGGGTTTTCCTGTAATTTATTACGGGATCTGTTTTTTGAAGTTGCCAGTTTGCTATCCGTTTCGGCCATATTTCTTTGTATTTTTCATTTGCTGAAGATTGGTGGAGGAGGGCTTATTTGCATTTGTGCAAATAAGCAATTTGGAGGGTGTTATTTGCATATTGTTGTATCATGATAATTCCTCCACCATTTGACTTCTTCTTCTTTTCATCATGGCTTGACTTTTGGTTCATCATGGTTGTTGATGATGGGAGTGGTTTTGGATTGGATTGTGATCATCATTTCATATGATAATCATTTTCCTTTTTTGCTTGTATGAGTTGCTTTCCCACCCCTTGACCTTTGCTCTCTCTCTCTCCATTCCTTACTCCCTCTTCTCATTCTCCTTGCCATGGCCGGCCAAGCCTATGTGAGGGCTGTCCAAAATATGAGAGAGGAATTTTTGTTCATTTCTTGGTACAAAAATTCCCTAGTTCATTGCAAAAGATTGATGGTTCATTTCCTCCACCAAAGGCAACTTCCTCAAACCCCAAAATGAGACATAGAGCACTACACGTATTCTACAGCAATCCTTGGGCACGTCGGCTCGCCAACTTCGTGCCCGAGTTGCCTCGGTCCAGAGGTGGGAGCCCGTAAAAGAACCCGGCGACGTGGTGCCCTTCCGGCGACGTGGTGCCCTTCCGGCGACGTGGTGGAGACCGGAGATTCCGCGGGGAGATCGGGACGACGACGAGAAGACCAAAGGACACGGATCACTCGGTATATCTCTCTACCCTTTTCTCTTGTTAGCTAGGACTAGATTAATGGCCCGATCCGGGATTTTTTTGTGCGGTGGTGCCGGTTTCTAAGTTCTAGAAAAGTTTCATTTCCGCATTCCGGCGTCAGATTGACGGCCGGGGAGCCGCCGTGCACTTACATTGGTATCAGAGCCACGCCATTAACCTAGTCTAGTTTTGTCTAATGTGTTTACATTTCCGATCGAACAAAATTCCAAAACCCACGTTTTTCACAAGCATCAGTTTCTGTCGAAATTTTTTTGGCTCCAAAAGTTTTCAGGTCATTGCAGAAACACATGCAGGGAATTCTAAGCATGCTGTGAAAATTTGGTTGCGTGACATCACCATTCCACCGCGGAACCGTGGCCAAACCCATGCATTGGCCGCGGTTCCGCCGTCACTTTGACTTGTCAACGCACTAAATTTTAACAGTGGGCTTCTGAGTTGAAATTGGGGTTTTTGGAATATTCTTTTTGGGCCCAGATTTTCTCTGAGTGCTACAGTTGTGCTTGGGGCCCACTTGGGTAAATTTGATCGATAGAAAATGTTTAAACATGTTAGTTCACAGTATTTACATTATATCTGCGACCGTGAATGTCACTTGATCGGTAAATCCTGTCTAACTGCTATAGCCCGGTTAGACGGATTTGCGAACGTGACATTCACGTTGATGTTCTATGATTGTGCTGTAATGTTGCGGATTGGTCGTGGGGGATAGCCTGGATGCAATGGTAGTACATATTTGGTTGTATTATGTACATTTGATATTGCGGGGCGAGCGTCCGACATGTGGACTGCCTTCACTGCCTGTTTGTATATTATTTTTTTTGGGGCACGACCGGGTCGAGGTCGATGTACCCGTTGTATGTATATTTTACTTTCTGTACTAGGATTACCCCAAGGTGGGGTGCACGGATAGCCGGGTTCTAGAGGACAACGGGCCCGCATCTCATGGCATTGAGACGGAGGGGGCTTCACTCTAGAATTGGCGGGCTATTCGCCGCACTCGTAGGGGGTACAGGTTGACCCAGGAGGGGTGCCCAAGTTACCGGATTCCGTGAAGTGGTGGGTGGTCCATTCACGTTGCTGAAGAGGGCTGCCTCGCTTCAGGTTTTGGCGGGTAACTTGCCGCGCCCGTAGGGGTCTAGGATTTCATTGCACAGGCTATCCACACGATCAGGGGAACGTCGGGTTTCAGTAGCGGCTCTGTGAAACCCGGGGATCCCAGATATCTGTATTGTTCTGTGATGCTGTACATTTCTGTGATGTTGTATTTTATCACGCCTTGAGCGAAAATATATATATTGATATATATACTAGTAGATGTTGTATATGTTTTGCATCCGCGCTAGTCCAATCCCCGCTCTGTCGTTAGTTAAGTAACCTAATGGGTAATGACGGGACCCAGTGGCGAATGCGGATGGCATATACGTACATCATTATTTTCGTTCTTTATTGGTGTGATCAATTGATAGGACTGCGTTGATTCGGATCAATGCAAGCTAAACAGACCTTTTCTGATGTTGTTGGAACTTTTTTCAAAAAGTTGTTATTGCAAGGACGTTCACTTTTGTTTTGCACAGTGATATTCATTTGGAATATCCTGCTCCTCGGTCGACGAGGCAAGGGCCGAGATCCCTTCACCGGGAGTGACCCCTTGGACAGAAGTTTGCGTCAGGGCAATAACTTCACTATAGCCGATTACTTTTGCTTTGCATCGTGGTATTCAGTTGGAACATCTTGCACCTCATTCTACGGGGAAAGAGCCGAGATCCCTTCACCGGGAGTGACCTCTTTAGCAAAGGTTTTCGTCACTATATTTTTAAAAGCTATCCGGTTCCTTCAACGATATCAAGTTCATTACGTTAAAGGTTTTCGCCAGAAACCATTCGTAGCCCTCCGTCGTTTCATATGGATAGTCAATAGTATTCAAGCTGTGTATGTTGGCCAAAGTCAAGGCACAGTGATTGGTAGCTATTGGGTATTCATATGCAGCATAGATAGATGCGTTGGTTTGGGGCAGTCGTACTACTATTTTGGCCAAAGTCAAGGGTATGTACGGGTGGGCTCAAATTAACCTGGAGAATGACGGGTAGAACTTGACATGTGACTAATGATATGTTGGCCAAAGTCAAGGTCATAAGAGCATGGGGTAAAAATCACATCGGGAGTTTCTAAAGAAACTGAAACTTGCCAGATATGCACATACCTTCTGGAGTGTGATGACGTGAGCGGATTCCGTCACGTTATCATGCGATGATAGTTGGATCCCGATTCCCACTGATGAGTTGGTTTACTCCTCGGGTGATCCCGACTAATTCTTCTTTTAGGTTTGGAGGAGAATTTGACGGTACAGTGGGAGGTTTCCAAATTAGATAAATTGGTAACCATTCTGATCTAGGTTAGAGTACACGCTGAGTGTTTCTTTTCTCTCTCTCTTTGGCAGCGACCATTGACCCGACCCTAAGACTATGACTCAGTGACCAAAATTAACCGAACCTTCTTAAACACTGGCTTTTGGATTGTCAGAGTTGCAAACCTCATTGCCACTCCTACTTTTACCCTTTTCTCCAGGACACCCTGTATTACTACGAACGTCCACTTCCATTGGACAAAACCATCGTATGGTTATATACGAACTCGAAGGAATTTATTCGAGGATGGTTTCCGATTCTGGAGAAAATGGATCGGACTATTCAGTTGTCTTTTCTTTTTACCTTCTCTCAGGTTGCGAGTACTCCTTGGTTTAGGAGATAGTACACCTATTACGCAAATTGGATAGTCTTCTTCCAAACCTTAGGCTGGTGCCGAACGGTAGGGAATGAAGAAAACCAATTAGCATAACGATGGTGTGCAGAAGGTATTAAGTAAAGACATATCAAGGGATTAGTAAGAGGGCAAAGTAAATTGCGACTGATATTCACGACCAAACCAGGTATTTCCTCGCCAATCCTAAATCACCTTTGTATTTCTCCAGGACACTCCGTATCACTATGAAGATCCACAGTTTATTGGATACTCCATCGTATGGTTATATACGAACTGAAAGGAACTTGTTCCAGTTCGGGGATGGATTCTGGTTCAGGAGAAATAGGAATAAGGTTTATTCGGTTGTCTTTTATCTTCACCTTCTCTCGCATTGCGAGTGCTCCTAAGATTAGGACAGTACACCCATTATGCTTATTGGATAGTCTTTTTCCAAACCATAGGCTGGTGCCAAACGGTAGGGAAGGAAGAAAACCATTTAGCCTAAGAGAGTGTGCAGAAGGTAATGACTAAAGACATATAAAGGGATTTGGAAAGATGGCAAAGAATTACACGGTTGCAGTTGTGAATCTGGATAATGGAAGAGGCTTTACTAGGAATACCGGGATACCCCCATCAAAACATTTCAATGTTTCAGTTTCACTGTGTACTGTTAAAGGAAAACTGATTTCCCGATTAGATACTCACTCCAGGGTATGTATTTACCAGGTATGATTCTCACATCTGTATGGTTTTACAGATGATGAGTGGGAGTAAGTTATTGGGAATTAAGTGATCATCATCATTATATCGGGATTCGTTGTAATCGGTGATATTTGAGGAAGTCACCTGGGCGGTTTGCCGGACGGCAAATATTTGGTTTTGAATATCCGCTGTCATGCACCAATTTCAAATTGATATATCTGTACGTCTATTTTTATAGAGTGAGATATACCTTTTTGAAATTATGTCTATGACATTTACCTATATCAGTTGATGGTTAGGTAAGGAGCATTAAATAGCAGTGTAATTCTTCTTAACCATAAGTACAGTTTTTAACCTACGACACACAGGGATTGAGTTATTAGACTCAAGGGACTTATACAGAGTATTGTATGTTGTCCAGCGTCCATGAGGACAGAGGGGTTGGTTCTCGTACTATATTCGGTTTACTTATGACTTCTCTAGTTTTTAGACAGGTATTTCGTAGAAACACAGGGTCCAAGTTTTGAGAAGTTATAGGTATATGAATAAAGTAGAGAACCAGGTATTGCAAGTATCAGGATTCTTCAAGGTGATCGAAGATGTAGATACTTGTGTATGGTATTCAGTTGATAGTAATGATTAAGAGAACTTGCTTCTCTTTTAGGTTACTCATAATTGGAAGCATTCCTAAGTTAAGTAACGCTGATCGGCCTCCTTCCATTTAGCAAACATGCACTGGAGAAAGCTGCATGATTTGAATCTGGTTCAATTAAATCAGTGCCTCTGGTTCTATATTGGATATAGAACAGTTCATATCTTAAGGATGTTAAGGTACGGGGAGTTGTCTGGCTTATGCTTAAAACCAGACTCTGGATAACTCAAGGCAAGTTTCTGTAATGGTTATTTGTGGGTTGACCCAGGCTATGACGAGGGTTGACTTTCTACCATCTGGAAGATCAATAGTGATATTGTTCTAGACTCGCCACAGTTTTAATAAAAATGGATTTTTTCAGAAAACAGTAGTGGGAGTATGGTAGAACTGGAAGTGATTCCAGAACCGCAAACGATTACTGAAGATTTGATAAGAACCTAAAGATTCAATCTGATTTGACATTCCATTGGCCACTCCGCAGATACGGTGGGTAACCTCAGGCACCCGAGGGGTACTCTGGTAGCCTCAAGGACGGTGACAGGGAGGTTCTTGTTTACCCAGACTTGCCATTGCTGTTGTTCCAGGCTGCGAGACCCGGCAGGAGGATGAGTATAGCGTCGTTCTAAAATAGCTTTAGAAGTGTACGTGTATATGACTCTGCCAGAGGGTTGTCGTAGTCAGTAGGAGCAGCGGAAGCATTGGTGGACAGGTGGCTTATGTCTATTTATAGACTAAAGCAGATTGGCGGAGATAGATCATCTATTTCTGATGTGACAGTCATAGGTTTGACTTCATCAGAATAGGGGATGGATCTGTTAAGAAGGTAGTAGGGTGTGTTGTCATGGTATTTGGATGACATACACAGAGTAAGAAAAGAAACTCATATACTACGATCGGCTATACTTTGGTCGTCACACAGTGGTTTCTCCACAAAGGAAATGGATTTCATATCAAACATTCTGGTTACTGGATTTATGGTTTTAGATCTAGATTTGGGTAGTTTCCCAATCTGGGTACTTAGACAGCATTCTAAGAGTATTTAAAATGGACGACTCCTGGCACGGTAGTGTACCTGCAGGTGATGGAGTCACCCTCTCTAAAGGTGTCTTACTGACTAAAGCGGAGAGGGATGTGCATGATTGGCAGATCACTTGCTTAGGCAATTGAGTCAATCATGAGATGTCAAGTACCACACCAGATGTTGTTTTTGCACTAGATGCGGTAAGTTGACATTGATCCAATCCTGGACAAACAGTCGGAAGCAGTTTTAGAACATAAGTGGATGTTCTAGGGATATGATAACGACAGCCTCTTTCGGGAGACAGTTATCATTCCAGGCTTCCAAGGTGACCTGGATGACAGAGTGGCTGTCAGAGTTATAGTTTTCCCTCTGACGAGGGGCGGTATTTTGGACAGGTGGTCCAGGAGGATACTGAGGTAGGCATGGCGCAAGACACTGATTAAGTTCAGTCGACGATACAGTCTAAGAAGTTTGGATTTGGAGTTCACTTGTGAACTAGGTCCCATCAGACATCCAATCATATTTTAAGACAGGTATTGCTCATTTCGGGAGATGGCTTTCTCCGCGAACTTGAGATATATAGAGACATAGAAAGAAACATCAAAGCGGATCCACTCACTGAGGCTATTCCTCGAACGCAATAGTTTCGCAAACGAGCTTTGTGAGACTGACTAGTAGAGGAGTTGGGTGTTCGGTATCACACGGGCTGTGAGTATGCGACATCGCAATAATTAGCCTTGAGTGCAAGTGGGAGATTGTTGGAGATAGTGCCCTCAGAGTCAATTACTGGATCACAGGCACGTGATTGCAATGATTGAGGAAGGACCTATCCCGGTAGGACAGTCTTACTCAAGATGATAGTATGCTATCTGGTTTATCTTTATCATCGTGTACTGCTTTAAGTGACCTGACAGTTCGCTATTACACGTTGATAGAGCCCTTAGTATTCTTGCTTGACTGCCAGCAGTATGAGGACGATCATATACGTGAGAGCTGATAGTCTATAAGCACATCCTCAAAAGGTCCCTAGTCGTGGGAGTTTCGAGACAGGGCATCGATACTCCAGAGTAGACTAGTGTATACAGTCGAGACCCCGACGAGGGGCGGTGGCCAGTCTCACAAGCCACTGGTGTCAGTTGGTTCACCTAAGATGTATACAGGTGCTCATTGGGTTATGAGTACACCGGACAGGACTCGCCGGGAACATGCTAGTTGGTCTTATACCTGACGTCAGATAGCAGTTCCCTGGTGACATGTGTACAGGTTAGTTCATCGACCTGAGGATCGTCATTTGTCTCGTGTGAGTTCCCACTGTACTTTGATTACTACCCTACCACGCTCAAAGGAGACGTGCAAACAGGTTTTAGTTGGGTACAGTCCCGAGCCACATGGAGGCAGTGAGCGGATCTGCAGGGGTTCGTCTCTCCCGGTATTGGTGGCAAGGTCGCGCTGTGTCTAGGAGAGCCATTACACAAAACCCTCGGCCAAGGCAGGAGATTTACTGGTAGGTATTCCAGTAGTATCTCAGGGTGTTCTGGGCTACACTCCGACACGACTTGTACTGCTTTTGGGGGTCTGACTTTTACCAACCCCTTAGGCCCGCCATGCGATGCTCATAGACGAACGGACCGGACAGTACGGATATTGTCACTGACAGGCTCAGTAGGGTGTCAGGATGAGTTCGCTCATCGACGTCCCTTTTGGTCAATACCTGGTAGCCCGTTACGTATAGGCTAATACCTCTGACGTGCTAGTGGTTAAATCCACAACCAAAGTATTGACGAGTCTTTAGAGTCCCCCACATACCAGTTTCTCAAGTTTTGTGCGAAACGTTGTAGAGGCCGTATGGAGATATGGCAGGGTTCGATCAGATACGTGCGGCATTGCACGGATCAGGATTGGACAGTTAATACTAGCAAGCTTTGGTTTAAGCCGGATCCTAGTATTGTACAGTGTAGACTTTGTCTCATTGCATTTGTATTTCGTTCGGAATACAAATGCGGGTATGTATATACAGTAGCGGGGTTTTCCTGTAATTTATTACGGGATCAGTTTTTTGAAGTTGTCTGTTTGCTTTCCGTTCCGGCCATATTTCTTTGTATCTTTCATTGGCTGAAGATTGGTGGAGGAAGGCTTATTTGCATTTGTGCAAATAAGCAATTTGGAGGGTGTTATTTGCATATTGTTGTATCATGATAATTCCTCCACCATTTGACTTCTTCTTCTTTTCATCATGGCTTGACTTTTGGTTCATCATGGTTGTTGATGATGGGAGTGGTTTTGGATTGGATTGTGATCATCATTTCATATGATAATCATTTTCCTTTTTTGCTTGTATGAGTTGCTTTCCCACCCCTTGACCTTTGCTCTCTCTCTCTCCATTCCTTACTCCCTCTTCTCATTCTCCTTGCCATGGCCGGCCAAGCCTATGTGAGGGCTGTCCAAAATATGAGAGAGGAATTTTTGTTCATTTCTTGCTACAAAAATTCCCTAGTTCATTGCAAAAGATTGATGGTTCATTTCCTCCACCAAAGGCAACTTCCTCAAACCCCAAAATGACACATAGAGCACTACACGTATTCTACAGCAATCCTTGGGCACGTCGGCTCGCCAACTTCGTGCCCGAATTGCCTCGGTCCAGTGGTGGGAGCCCGTAAAAGAACCCGGCGACGTGGTGCTCTTCCGGCGACGTGGTGGAGACCGGAGATTCCGCGGGGAGATCGGGACGACGACGAGAAGACCGAAGGACATGGATCGCTCGGTATATCTCTCTACCCTTTTCTCTTGTTAGCTAGGACTAGATTAATGGCCCGATCTGGGATTTTTGTGCGCGGTGGTGCCGGTTTCTCAGTTCTAGAAAAGTTTCATTTCCGCATTCCGGCGTCAGATTGACGGCCGGGACACCGCCGTGCACTTACATAAGTCCCCTCATAGTTGAACATCATATACATATGATGGATGATGCCAAGCCAGTAAGAGATCCACAGAGACGCCTCAACCTCATAATGAAGGAGGCTGTTAAAAAGGAGATTGTAAAATGTCTTGATAGTGGTATCATTTACCCTATCTCTGATAGCCAGTGGGTTAGCCCCATTCACGTTGTCCCAAAGAAATCGGGCATAACGGTCATAACTAATGAGGCGAATGAGTTAATACCTACTCGCACCCAAACTGGGTGGCGAGTTTGCATCGATTATCGAAAACTCAACGCCGCGACACGGAAAGACCACTTTCCGTTACCTTTTATTGACAAAATGCTAGAACGATTGGCTGGGCATGAATTTTACTGCTTTTTGGATGGCTACTCCGGCTATAATCAAGTTCCCATCGCCGAAAAGGACCAAAACAAGACCACTGTTACTTGTCCCTTCGGTACATTCGCTTACCGTCGCATGCCCTTTGGGTTATGCAATGCACCCGCTACTTTCCAGCGGTATATGATGGGGATCTTTTCAGACATGACGGAAAAAAATTTGGAGATTTTTATAGATGATTTCTCCATTTTCGGCGACTCCTTTGATGAGTGTTTGCTACACTTAGACGCAGTTCTTACCCGCTGTAGGGATAAGAACCTCGCTTTAAATTGGGAGAAATGCCACTTTATGGTACGAGAGGGTATTGTCTTAGGATATATCATCTCGCAAAACGGCACTGAGGTTGATAAAGCTAAGATTGAAGTCATTTCCAATCTTCCTCCTCCTAAGTGCGTCAAAGACATCCGAGCCTTCCTTGGCCATGCCGGTTTCTATAGACGGTTCATCAAGGATTTTAGCAAGATAGCTAGACCCTTGACTCTTTTGTTGGCCAAGGACACAACTTTTGATTTTGACTCAAGCTGCATGAAGGCATTCGAGTCATTGAAACACTCACTTATTTCTGCACCCATTCTTTCATCTCCCGACTGGACGCATCCATTTGAAATTATGTGCGATGCATCTGATTTCGCCATTGGTGCTGTCCTTGGAAGCACATAAATAAGTTGCCGCACGTAATTTATTACGCTAGCCGAACATTAAATAGGGCCCAATTGAATTACACAACAACTGACAAAGAATTCTTAGCCATTGTGTTTGCACTAGAAAAATTCAGGCCCTATTTAATCTGCTCTCCAGTCATTGTTTACACGGACCACTCAGCTCTTCGCCATCTTTTCGCGAAGAAGGATGCTAAATCTCGGCTAATACGTTGGATCCTCTTGCTACAAGAGTTTGACCTTGTCATAAGAGACAAGAGAGGATGTGAAAACGTAGTCGCCGACCACCTTTCACGACTCCCTTCTTCGCCTACAATACAAACTCCTATTAGAGACATTTTTCCTGATGAACAGCTCTTAACCGTGTCATGCGAATCTTGGTTCGCTGATATCGTAAATTATTTGGCCACCGGACTGATACCAAACGATTGGTCGAATCAGGACAGACTCCGATTCCTGTCCCAAGTAAAACATTTTTACTGGGATGAACCGTATCTCTTTAAATACTGTTCCGACCAAATCATTCGTCGGTGTGTCCCCGACAACGAGTTTAAGAGTGTGCTGTCATTCTGCCACGATCAAGCGTGTGGCGGGCATTTTGGCCCCAAAAAGACAGCAGAAAAAATCTTGCAGTGTGGCTTCTACTGACCACGACTTTTTAAAGATGCATACGAATACTGCAAGACATGCTCCCGGTGCCAACACTTGGGCCGGATATCTCGGAGAAATGAAATTCCGCTCCAACCAATTTTGGTTGTTGAAATTTTTGATGTTTGGGGAATAGACTTCATGGGACCATTTCCCAATTCCTTTGGGAACATATATATTCTACTTGTTGTTGACTATGTTTCCAAATGGGTCGAGGCTGTGCCCAGCCGAACTAATGACAACAAGGTTGTCGTTAGATTTCTCAAAAAAAATATTTTTTCGCGGTTTGGACATCCTCGCGCGATTATCAGTGATAATGGATCTCACTTTTGTAATAGGACTTTTGAGTCCTTAATGCGCAAATATTCCATTACTCACAAGCTGTCAACGCCATATCATCCCTAAACTTGTGGGCAAGCCGAGATTTCGAATCGGCAGATTAAACAAATATTGGAGAAAACGGTTTCCAAAAACCGTAAAGATTGGTCCTCAAAACTGATTGATGCACTTTGGGCATTCTGTACTGCCTGCAAGACCGATCTTGGCATGTCTCCATACAGGCTTGTTTATGGAAAGGCTTGCCACCTTCCAGTTGAAATAGAGCACAAGACATTTTGGGCAATCAAAGAGTTAAACATATCTTTGGGAGATGCGGGCAGCAATCGAAAGCTGCAGATGAATGAATTAGATGAGCTGCGGGATGAAGCCTATGAGAACGCGGTAATTGTTAAAAACCGAACGAAGGTGTTCCACGACAAACACCTTATGCGCAAGACTTTCGAACCTGGTCAACAGGTTTGGTTTTACGATACTCGGTTACATTTCCATCCCGGCAAGCTCAAATCTCGATGGAAAGGGCCATTTATGGTACGCACCGTATATCCGCACGGTGTGGTAGATCTAGAAAACCCGGAAGACAGTACACTGTTTAAAATAAACGGACATCGACTTAAACCGTTCCTCACTGCGGACCCGTCAGAGGAGCTCCTGTTTTTGCAGGAGCCGATCTACATTGACTGATCTTCCTCCATCTACCCCTAAATTTTCGCTCATCTAGACAAAAACACTGTTTCAAACAAGTTTGGGGGTATGTATCATTTGTAATTTTATAAAAACAAAATAACATAAAAAATAAAAATTTGAAAGAATAAAAAAATTGGGGTATTTTTGTAAATTTCCAGATTTAATAAAAAAATATAAAAAATTGCAAATAATTTCCTTTTTTTAAGAGGGGCTTTTTGCAAATACCCATCACACTTTCCCCTATATATGTAACACCCGACCCCTCTGTTTTCATAACCCTAAAAACCAATCTCCTCAGAAAACCCTAGCCGCCGCTGAAGATCGTGCAGAGAGATCGCACTACGCCGCCGCGCTTCCGCCGCCCAGGACGTCCTCCCGCCGCGCTTCCGCCGCGCCCCTGACGCTTCTCCCTCTGATTTTCTCAGAGGTGGTTCGTTTTCTAAAACTCCTCTATGTTTAATTTTCTAGATCTGTAGATTATCTATGATGGCACCGAGTATGCAGTTAGAACGTGATTTCTCACAGATCTTTTCACACATGATATATGGGAGTTACTTTGCTAATGAAATCGCACGTAGGGGCTGGAATTTTTTGATCTATAATCACCCAAATGCTTACACCATTCCAGATATAGTCAATCGTTTTTATGAGTGCATGGAAGACTGCTGTCTCGCACAATATGGCTTTATCAAATTACTGTGGGGGTGATAGGGAGATAATTATTGATAGAGACTTCATACATGAAGTCACTTTAATCCCTAAGATACCTGTTCATGATCAACCACTTCAGTTTGAAGATTACATGCCCTTAATGGGTAATGATTGCTCGAGGGAACCAAGGAAAGGAATACAAGCGAGAACCCTTTTCGCTAATGTTTTAACTGTGTGCCGGTGGGCACAAAACAATATTTTTGGGAGTTCCCATAACACCACATTTTTCACCCCCCTCACTGCATATCGTGCACACACTTATGACAAGGAATCCTAGATTCGACATGTGCACGGTTCTGCTTAACTCAATTGGTAAGGGCAAAAGGGCCGCGAACTACCCATGCCCCATGTTAGTGACACAGCTTTGTTGCTATTTCCTCCCTATGGAGGAATTTGAATTTTACATACATGGAGGCATACCCGTTAGGCCTCTCATTGAGGGCGTATTTACGTCCTATACACGCTTGACAAATGTTTGGTCACGAACAGAACCGGCAGAACACGTTCCCGCCAAAACACCTAGCTCTAGCTCGACCGCGAGCGAGGGAGAGCTCACCCCTTGGAACATGCACATTTAATGAGAAGAGCCATTAGGGGGATTGACGAGTTGAGAGGGATGATAAGGGAACATGATCGGCTTTTGGTAGAGGTAGAGCAGGGGGTTAGAACCCTGCTAGCTAGGGAGGAGCGTTCCCGTTCACGGGGGCGGCGTGGGGCCGAGCAGTGAGGGCACTGCTTTTGGTAAGTTTGGGGGAGAAGGTGGTTGTAAATAGTTATCATTGCATTGCATATTTTTTTAAAAAATTTGTTATATATTTTTTCTTTTTCTTTTGCATGTTTTATTCTGCATTGCATCTTTATAAAAAATCATAAAAAAATTTTTAAAAAATGAAAAATAAAAAATATAAAAAGAAAAAAATCAAATAAAAACTGAAAAATTATAAAAAATTATAAAAATTGAAAAATTCAATTTTGGCCATAATTGACTTAAGTTTGATAAGACGGTTAACTAGTTAGGAAAAACTGGATCCTAAACTTAGTAAATTAAAAACCCTAAAAATAACCTTTCTTAAAATTTAACGGTAGAAAATATATGTCCTTGTAGTTTACTAAGAAATAGGAAAATTTTGAGTTCACTTCTTGGGCTAAGTTGAAATAAGGGAAGAGTATTGAAATTTTTATTGGAGCATAAGTCTGAAAAATAATTCCGAACCTTAAGTCTAAATTCTAAAAATATATACCCTACAACTTGCATAAACACGAACCTTGAAACTTGGAATAGTAAAGCATATCTTGAAATGCTCTTGTCTAAAATCCTTAGTATGAAGGAAAATAAAATTTTAAGTGTGAATAAAGAGATATAAAAAAATGAACACTGGTTTTGTAATTACTTAAAGTTGCGTAGAATAAAAAATATATAACGAGGGTACTTTATCACCTAGTGCCGTAGACCAACTGTTTTGGGAGTCACTGCTAAAGCCTTAAGTATTACGAGACGAAGAATTACGCCTTAATGCGCAAACACATTTTGTAATCGGTCGTTAGTACCTCAAGAAGTATTAACGGTCGCATGAAGGATGTGGGAGCAATTTCATCTAAAATTCACAAACTAAAAGTAGTTTGGACGATGGACAAGAGTATAAGAGCTTGAATTGAAATTCCAAGTGTATGGGTGATACATACACACACGTAGGGGCATATGATTGGGGGTTTGGATGAGAGATAGGAATGAAAAATATGACTTATATCTTTAGTAGAGATGATAAAATTCCTAAGTTGAGATGGAACTTTAGAAGGAAAACTCAAAAAATGCTAAAAGCTAAATAAATTTACAGAACATATACAATCTTAAGTTAAATGATAAGGAAGCCTGAAAAATATGGGTTGATAATTTCTGAGTTGAAGATAATAGAATTTCTTGTTAGAACACCAAATTGAAGAATAAAAGTCAATAGGACAAATTGATCGGATTTTGTGGGTAGTATCCGCTGAAAACCCTCAGGAGACAACACTCCGCCTACTAGGGACACCTAGAGATTTAACGGGTTGTTGCACGAGCTCAGTGCAATCGCGTTTCCCTGCGAAAGTGAGGTTAGGTTTTTTCGAGAATAAAACTAGTTTTGCTCGGAACGAGCAAAAGATAAGTTTGGGGGTATTTGTTCATATCATAATTTTGCATTATTATATTCCCCATTCTTAATCATATTGTAAATAAATAAGTTCTTTTGATCCATGTCTGCTAAATAGTTGCAGGATACAGGTTCTCCGAACAATACAGTAAAAATGGTGAAAAGACGCTATAAAAGTGAGACTACGACCAACAAATAAAAGAATATTTATGATGCAGCCTACAGTTTATGGAACAAGTGAAGATCAAAGAACAGTTCAATTGCACAAGATACGAAGGCAGCACAAAGATTCAAGACTTCAACGCGAAACTAATGGTAAAAGTCCACAACATTCTGCACAGTGGAAGTCTGGAAGAAACTAGAAGACATTCTGAGAAACCAAATGAAGAAACCAGAAGTAAAATGCAATAGAAAACAACCCTGAAAATCTGAGATGAAAAACCCACCATATGGCCGCGGATCCGCGGCCAAACATGGCTTATGGCCGCGGTTCCGCGGCCGTGCTGAGCACGTGTCGATGCATTTTGTCAGTGGATGTCAGTGCGTTGACCAGGCTTCTCAGGGTATTTTTGTAATTCTAGATATGTATCAGATGTAAACCCTAGGGTTTCTATTATCTATAAATAGAAATCCTACAGCTCTTTTTGGAGCATGCCTCTTTTAATTTTCTAGTTTAAAATTTTCATTCCTTGTAATTGTTCAAAGAGTGCATCAATAAAAAAAAGTAAGTTTCTTTTCTGCCCTAGTTATTTCTCTAGCAATTTTTATTTCTCTGCCGTAGTTATTTTCCGCATTTTTTTATCTGCCGTAGTTATTAAATAAAAACCATAAAAATGAACTCGTTTATTAATTCCCTAATGAGTGAGTAGTTCCTCACTTGTTAGGGTTAGGCTTGGGAAAGGTTTGAGAGATGAAAATCTCTCACCCCTTTCTTGCCCATTCAATATTTTAAAATAGGACTCTATGCATACATACACACACCGCTCACTACGGCACCCTATCCCACGAGGTAGCGGTGATTCCATAGTTAAAGACCGGTTGTGTATGATTTCCATGGAGGTTAAGGCTAAGAGTTAAGAAAGGACGGACAAGGACCAAAGGGAAGAAACCTAGTTTCTTCCCGATCGTGCCAATCCCATTTGTTAACTATTACCTTAACACCTAAAAGTTCTTAATTAGGGCAAAGAAAGCGGTGAGAATAATTGACTTTCCAAACTAACATAATCCTAACCCTAGCAAGGTTTTAATCCTAATCAAACTCAACTTCAGTTTTTATTGAAAATCAAACCTACCACAATAGGAATTGACTCGTTAGGACAACTAGAAAATACACGTAATCCCTGTGGACCGACCCATACTCAACCGGCTAGCTACCAAGTGACACCGTTCTTGATTGTGGTTAATTCTTTGATCTCAAAACGCACATACGCAAAACATCGCTCAATCAATATCGCGCTGTGTTCAGTTGGCGAACACCATAAGTCCTTGGCCAGGGTTATTGAGAATTACTGATAGTTAGATCGGTAGATTTTCGGATGGTCTTGATCCACATCGGCCCGACTTGTCAGGTTATTAGGAGTTTGACGTTTTCCACCTGTAGACCAGGCATGCGATACTCTCAAACGAACAGACCGGAATGTACGGAGATTGTTATAGACGGGCTCAGTAGGGGTTCAGATGAGTTTGCTCATCGGCTTTCTTTTCGACAAGTGCATGGGTAGCCGTAACGTACAGCTAGTGCCACTGACGTGCTTATGGTTAAACCCACTGCCAGCGTACTATCGAGTCTTTAGAGTCCCACACAGAAGGTTTTCCTGGTTCAGGCGAAACAATATAGAGCCGTATGGTTATACATGCAGGGTTCTGATCAAATACGTATACTAGCTATACGGATTTTTGTTCGGACGGATAATACTAGCGGGCTTAAGATTAAGCCACATTATTGATTTAATAATGATCTAGTATTATATTATTGGATTATTTTATCTCTTGGTATTCGTATTTTTTGTAGTACGGATACGAGTATGTATATACGGAGGGGGTATTCTTGTATTTATACTTAAGTGCTTCTAGAAGTGGACACCTCATTTTGTGTAAATCTATTTATTATAAATAGATAATGAGGTGGAGGATGAGGTGTATTTGAGTATGGCATGAAGCATGGCTATTGATTTTAATCATTCATTTGTGATAACTATTCAAGCATGGTTACTATATTTTATTGAAAAAGAAATGCTTGATAGTTTTGTGGTTAGCTATTCTTCATATCATTCTAACCTTAGCATTCTCTCTCCTTCCTTGAGCTCTTCTTCCTCAAACCCTAACCCTCTCATGAGTTGAGAAACCTAGGCTTTATGAGATAAACTAATTCAGTTTACACACTCTACATCCACCAAGCAACCTAGATTAGCAAACTAGGTCCTTTAGTTATCTCACTTTTGAGGTAGGAGCTTGAATCAAAGACTCTCAGGTGGATCGTTTTCGACGTGAGGAGGCCGATGACCATGCTCGATCTCGATGGACGAGGAGCATAAGAAGATGATTAAGAAGATTCGAAGGACTTGATTATATAGGTATAATCACTTTCATAGTAGATTAGAACATATGTAGTTTTTGTTATCTAAGGCTTACGGTTATTTTGAGGTTATAGTCGGTGTTGAATGCTTCAAAATTGTTTTTTGAAAATTCTGCCTCTTTACAAATCTAGTAAAGTGTGCGACATCGACTAACACTTTTAAACAAGTGGGTTTGAAGAAAACTGAGTGGTGTATAGTAACATAAACTTTTTTTAAGACCAAAATCCCGATGAAGGAATCAAGGCTCTTCTCTCATCGAATGAGGCGTAGGATATTTCTAACCGAATACCTCTATGCAAACCAAAAGAATACGACTATAGTTTTCAAAAAAATGGTTCTGACAACATCTTATTAGGTTCATTTTTCCTTGCATTAATCAGAATTAATGCGGTCCCATCATTTAAGTTCCTATCACACAAGAAACAACGAAAATAGAATGCTTTATATGCCATCAGCATTCGCCACGAGGACCTGGGTCTTCACCGTAAGGTTACTTAACTTACGGCAGGGCGGGGACATGCTTACCGTGGATGCAAGACATATATATATATATATATATATATATAGTCATCTCAGGCATGATATAATAAACAACACAGGCATGCGATAAAAAATATGGAATAGCGGATAATCCAGGAGCCCCGCGTTTCATTTGAGTCGCAAATGAAAAGAGACATTCCCCGGTCGTGTGGATAGCCCATACAACATCTAACCAAGACCCTTACGAGTGCGGCAAGTTACTCGCCAATTCTAGAAGTGAGGCAACCCGCACTCAATATTATGAGTGGGCTACCTAGTACTTCATGGAATCCGGTAACTTGAGCACTCCACCGTGGTCAACCTAAAACCCCTACAAGTGCGGCAAATAGCCCGGTAATTCTAGAGCGAGGTGGCTCGAACTCACCACTGCGAGACGACCACCTAACACACTCTAGAACCCGGCTATTCGAGCACTTCTCCGCCGGTTTATCCCAGTACAGAATGAAATAATATACAACGGTGACATCGACCGCATCCAGGCGAGCTCCAATAAAAGAATATACAAACAGACAAAAATGACAGTCCAAAAGTCGGACGCTCGCCCCGTATTAATGAATATTCAAATGATACAACTGTACAACCAATATCGCATGAGGGGTTATCCAACATAACAATCCGTATAAACCATCACAGAGATATACATCACAACAACACAAGCAAATATGTGCAACCCCTTCTAATCGATCTATAGCAATTAGACGACGTTTAAAACACATATACAATATCAAAGATATCAACGATGTAAAAGTTTCGAGTTTTAAAACTTTCCGTGTTTCCCCTAAGCACAAACACCACTTAACCAAATCTGGGCAAAAACAAAGTATGCTAAAAAAACGCAATTCCTTGAACCCAAGACACTAGATGAAGACGAGGACAAACAGAGCATGTCTAGCTGCCAGAAGCGGCTAAAACGAGATTTTGGGCGGCTTGGAATGCTCTAGTCTGTCTCGTTTTCATTCTGTGTCAATTTCTTACCAAGATCATCCTTATGCAATACTTTAAAAAAAATTAGAGATCAAAAAAAATCGAACTGAAACTTAGGTGTTTTGGGTTTTGAAAATAAGGAAATTTTTCGTTTTCGAAACTTGAGTATCGCCTACAACTAGTTTTCGTGTTTGGATGGCTCTGATACCATGATGAAGTTCCTAGCGCCCTTACCGCTAACCGCGACTTTTGCGGAATGAAGAACTTTAAATTTGGAACATTGGCGCTTTAAACTTTTACCCCAGAATATATCCAAACACTAAACTAGCTGACTAGAGGGGTTTTAACTACTCGGTTAGTGCTACAGCCTATGTATTCTTGTCCTTTGGGTCTTGAAATCTCCACTCCTTGAGCTCCTCGTCCGCCGGGATCGAGCTTGCTTGTAGGCCCTTCTACGTCAAAGATGATCCGCCCGAGAGTGCCAGTTCGCTCTAGCTTCACCAAGTGAAGCAACTAAAGACCTTAGCTTCCTAAATTAAGGTGCTCAGTGATGTAGGACGTGTTTGTATGATTTATCTATCCCATAATCTATTGGATTCTCAACACATGAGAAGGGTAAGAGATGAGAAGAAAGATAAGATCTAGAAATGAGAGAGAATGAAAAATCAAGTGAGAGAAAGAATATCTCTTATGGTTTTGTAAAAGGATTTTCTTATTAAAGAAAATGCAACCATACTTGAATAGTTTAGACAAATGAATTAACAATTCATTTGTCCATCCTATTCAACCATGCCTCTCACCATTCTCATGCCATCCCATCCTTCCACTTCATTCCTTAATTTCCTTAAAAGAAATTCTAAGGAAATGAGGTATCCTCTCTAAGGAAATGAGGTATTCTCCTTTTAGAATGTATCATGTATAAATACATTATACATTCCCCGTATATAAATATCCGTATTCGTATCAAAATACGAATAAAAAAGAGATACAAAAAACATAATACTAGAATACATATATGTATATATGAAAATTATTAAATCAATAAATGATTTAATAATCCGGCTTAATTCTAAACCGACTAGCATTATCAAACTGTCCGATTAAAGTCCGTATATCTAGTACACATATTTAATCGAAATCGTGCACGTATCAATGTACGGCTTCTATATCGTTCCGTCTGAACTGGGAAAACTCTCTGTGTGGGACTCTAAAAACGCGACAGTACGCTGGCAGTGGGTTACTGGATAAATCTATAAACATAAGCACGTCAGTGGCACTAGCTGTACGTAACGACTACCCAGGTAACTGTCGGAAAGAAGACCGACGAGCAAACTCATCCGAACCCCTACTGAGTCTATCTGTGACAATCTCTGTACAGTCCAGTCTCTTCGTCTAAGAGTATCGCATACCGAGTCCATGGGACGGTATACGTCAGACCCTAATAACCCAATAATTCGTGCCAATGTGGTTCAGGACCAATCTGAGAAACTACTGATCTAACTATCAATAAATCTCATCTGCCTTGGTCAAGGTCTTATGTGCTGGCCAATCAAACATAGTGCGATATTGACTCCCTATACCAGGAGAGATGAATCCCTAACAAGCGTTCACTATCTCCATGTGGCTCGGGACTGCACCCAACTAAAACCTGTTTGCATGACTCACTAGAACCATGGTGGGGTAGTAATCTAAGTACAGTGGAAACTCACACGAGATAAATAAAGATCTCAAGTCTAAAAACTAACTTGTACTCATGTCACCTGAAAACTGCTATCTGACGATAGGTATAATATCATCTAAAAGTTCTCAACGAGTCCGTCCAGTGTACTCACCCCCATTGAGCACATGTATACGATCTTAGGTGCCACACACCCAATGGCTGTGGGACCAACCATCGCCTCTCATTGGGGTCTAGAAACGTATACACCAGTGTACTTCGGAATATCAATGCCCAGTCTCGATACTCCCATGACTATGGACTTTTAAGGATGTGCTTATAGACTACCCAGTCCCCACATGTATGATCGTCATCATAACGCTGGTAGTCAAGCAATAATCTTACGGGATTTATCAATATGTATTAACGATATGTAATAACAAGTAAAACATACACATATGTTAAGATAAAGACAAACCAAATATTATACTATCATATCAAGCAAGATTGTTCTGTATATACATATATCAAAGCATCCACTATATATATACAATAATGGCCTCTATGGCATACATATCTAACATGAGTCAGGCTTAATTGAGAAACGGTTTTCAATTACAACCACACAGGAAAATTAAAACATAAAAAAAATTTCAAGGGGGTGTCCAGATATTCCCAGTAAAGCCTCTTCCACTACCCAGGCTCATGACACTAGTTGCAATTTCCTTTCACTCACTTTAACTTCTTTATATGTCTCTACATCATACTTTCTATACACCATATTTTGGCTAGTTGGTTTTCTTCCTTCTCTATCTTTCAACACCAGCCTAAGTTCTGAAAGAAAACTATCTAACAAGCGTAATTGGTGTACTCTCCTAATTCAAGGAGCTTTCAACCAGAGAGAATGTAAAGAGGAGAGACAACTGAATTAAACAATTCAGTTTCTTCAGAACCAGTGGCCATATTAGGACTGAAACAATTTTTTCGAGTTTGTATGTAACTATACGAGATGGCCTTTTCAAGCAATATGGTTGTTTGTATCTATTATGGAGGGTTTTGGAGAAGGCATATGGGAAATAGGAGCGGGAAGGACATATGGCCTTTTCAAGCAATATGGATCTTTGTATCTATTACAGAGGGTTTTGGAGAAGGTAAATAGGAAATAGGGTTTTTTCTAAACTCTCAACTCTACTATACCCATGTACCCCTGATGGTTTTTACAATGTGGGACTATTTTAGTCTCTCACATCTCAACACACACACACATACACATATAAGAGAATAATGGAGAAAAGATGTCATAGGAGGGAATTTCCTCCTATGGCGTCGAAAAAATACACCCTCCCTCATTTTCTCCGCCGATCGGCACCCACCATCTTCATCGTTATCATCTAAGATGTTGGTACACCAAATTTCATGTGATTCTACAACATTTTCATCGTTGATTTAGCAATGCAAAAATTTCTATTGTCGGTAAACCGTTAATTTTGAACCCACTAAATCATCGGTGAAAAGGCTGTAGAATCACATAAAATTTGGTGTACCCACATCTTAGATGATATTGATGAAGATGGTGGGTGCCGATCATCGGAAAAAATAAGGGAGGGTGTATTTTTTCGACGCCATAGGAGGAAATTCCCTTTTATGGCCTCTTTCCTCCGTTAACCTCTCTCTCTCTCTCTCTATATATATATATATATATATATATATATATAAGGTGAATGTTTAACTTGTTGAGCGTTTGTGTAAAGAATTTGTAGTTTTTGTATTGAGAAAATATGCAAGAGTTAGATTTTTTATTTGTTTGAGTCCTTATGTAAGAAACAATTTGTAATTTTCTTTTATAACGAAAAGTTGTATGTTTATCTTATTAGAGTACTTGTGTTTTGTTATTTCAGGATGTGATTAAGAAAATTGATGATGGATATATTTATATAGAACTTATACATGTGATGTGTATGGATTATGATCGGAAGTATTTCTTTCGATGTGTTACGGTTAAATTTCACCTTGAAGTGAATGTATCACTGGAGCAATATTTTTCATGTGTTTGCATAATGTGAAAACGTGATGCTGCTGTAATGTTCTTCTTCGAATGTCGATTTGTTGTTGTTGCTGATGCTGTATTTATTAAAAATTGTTGTTGTAATGTGCTGTGATCTTCTTCTGCTCCTAGTGTTGTTGCTGCTGCGATCTGCCACCGCTTCATCAGGACTGGTGCTGCTGCTGCACTGCTGTTTCTGATACTGCTGCTGCTACTTCTATGTTGCTAGTTCTTCTTCTTCTGATACTGCCGGCGCGGCTGCTATTTGTTGCTCCTGCTGCTATGCCGCCGCCGCTTCTTCTTCTGCTGCTATACTGCTGTTGCTGCTCTGCTTCTGCCCCTATAATCGTTGATGCCACTCTAAATGTGAATTCTCAATAATTTTTCAC
Organism: Agapanthus africanus; assembly: GCA_030015575.1. Lineage (NCBI taxonomy): Eukaryota > Viridiplantae > Streptophyta > Magnoliopsida > Asparagales > Amaryllidaceae > Agapanthus > Agapanthus africanus. Next base: position 260,610,564 of record JASDDO010000004.1, read on the forward strand.
TGGTTTTAACAGATGGTACTAAAAACCGATACATCTAAAACCTTCGAAATAAAATCTCAATAATAGAAGATGATGTAAGAAGCCTAAATCATGATACCAAAACTAATACAAACAATAACACCAACGCTCTTACCAACTAGGCTTAGCTCAGTTGGTAACAATTTCCTCTCCAATATGAAAGGTCACAAGTTCAATTTCCGAAGAAGGTTGATTTCAAAAAAAATAATAACACCAACTGATGATACTCAATATTGGCGGTCTCCAAGAGCTAGACACGTGGCAGAGGACGTGTCCCAAAACTCAGAAGGAAGGGCCACAGGGGACGACCAGGCAACCCCTGTACCCGACCCACAAGCACAAGCTGGCCCTCCATGGGGCCCTCTGCAAGTTGGCCTCCTTGAGCCCCCAGCTCGACCCGAGCTGACACAGGACCAGGAATCCTCGGCCCTCTTGCTCATCTCCAAGCTCCCTAGCCGAGGCCGTCTTCCTCGGTCCCTCCGACCAGATCCACCGCTCACAGGCGTAACCGCCGCTCCGCGAATCTCGCCATGCGCGGATTCTCCGCCGGCAACATCCCACGTTCCACGCCTCCACGATCCCCATTAATGGGCGATCCGCTCTATGCGGGCGTGACGTCGGGAGCGTAACTGCTGGAGAAATTCTCGTGCCTGCTGCTGCGTGACATCACTGCTATATAAACCCCCATCACAAGGGGGTCAAGTAAACCATTTTTGTTCCACTTAGCCGTTACTCTGCTCGAATCTAGCACTAACTTGATCGTCGGAGGGTCCTCGGTGGTACAAAACCACCCTGGGATTTCTTTGCAGGTACTCCGCACCAAACTCCTCAAATCACCATTCTCATCGAAACCCATTAAGATCCACATGCAACAGAAGACCACCACCAAAATCCACCGGAAGATCAACGGAAGACAACATCTGACGGAAACCAGAAAATGACCTCCATCAGTTGGCACCGTCTGTGGGAAGCTAACTCCACAAAACACAAAGTTGGTATTCCGATCTCCGCCCGCATGGTAACCGATCCCCCTGAAGATCCAAACACCCGCTGTCGCCTCCCTCGCAACGGAGGCACGGACGAACCCTCACCAAATGTCGTCGGCTTCCCCGCAGGCTGCCGTTTTACAGGTTCCGGCGACCGCCCGAGCAAAAGGGCTAGAGGCCGAGAGCCCATCACTTTTGGCGATGAGGATCTCCACGGCATATCTATGCCCCATAACGACCCGCTGGTGATCATGGCCCAAATCCACCGGTACGAGGTCCACCTGATACTCATCGATTCAGGAAGTTCGGCGGACGTTCTCTTCCACGACTGCTTCCTGCGTATGGGGCTCGCCCCAGCAGACCTGAAACCGACCTCTCGCGTCCTCTCAGGGTTCACCAACCACTCCATCCCGGTGCAAGGGGTGGTCACCCTGCAGTTCACGATCGGGGAGCCCGGCCACACGCACACACTGCCTGTGGACTTTATCGTAGCGAAAGTTCCGTCGGCCTACAACGTCCTCCTCGGCCGCCCGACGCTGAACTCCCTCCAGGCCTAGATCTCGACATACCACCTGGCGATAAAATTCCCCCTCGATCGGGGCAGGATAGGTCGGGCATACGGGAGCCAGCGGGTCGCGAAGATAGGCCTTACCGAGACGTCTTCGCCCGAGCAGTATGCTGACGGCGCCGATGCGTGTGACGACATCAAAGGTTCCCTGGACACCCGAGACGAGCGGAAGGAGGTCCGTGGGGCGCCGGTCGAACCTCTGACCGAGGTTCCCCTAACGGAAGGAGACCAAAGAAAGACCGTCCAGGTCGGATCGCTCATGACAGGGAATCAGCGGGATGGCCTGATCAGATTCCTTAGAAGCAACTCCGACGTCTTCGCCTGGGCGCTTGCTGACATGCCTGGGATCGACCCCAAAATCATCTCCCACAAGCTCGGAGTTGATCCTGTGGCCCGACCCGTCAGGCAGAAGAAAAGAAGCTTCGTCCTGGTCAAACAGAAGGCTATCGAAGAGGAGGTTGATCGTCTCCTCGCCGCCAACTTCATCAGGAATGTGCCCTACTTGGAGTGGCTGGCAAACGTAGTTCTGGTCAAGAAGTCAAGCGGGAAATGGTGTATGTGCGTCGACTTCACCGATCTCAATAAGGCCTTCCCCAAGGACAACTTTCCGCTCCCCCGCATAGACCAGCTCGTCGACCGCTCGGCCGGTCACGAGCTGCTGAGCTTCATGGACGCTTTCTCCGGCTATAACCAAATTCGTATGAATCTTGAAGACGAAGATCTGACCGCATTCTCAACGGACCGGGGAGTGTACTACTACAAGGTGATGCCCTTCGGCCTCAAGAACGCCGGGACCACGTACCAATGGCTGGTCAATCGCATGTTCAAGCCACAGATCGGCAGGAATATGGAAGTCTACATTGAAGACATGCTCGTCAAGTCCATCTCGCCGGCTGACCATGCCAAGGACCTAGGCGAGGCTTTCGGAGTGCTCTGCAAATTCAACATGAAGCTAAACTCCGCCAAGTGCGCATTCGGAGTCACCGGGGGAAAGTTCCTCGGGTTCATGGTCACTCACCGCGGAATCGAAGCTAACCCAGAGAAGATCGACGCTATCCTGAACATGGCCGCACCCAAGACTAACGTCAAGATCATGCGGCTCACGGGGCGGGTCGCTGCTCTAAGCCGTTTCATGTCCAGGTCGGGGGAGAAGTGCATTCCGTTCTTTAAGGCACTGAGGAAGATTCCGAGGTTCGAGTGGTCGGAGGAATGCCAAGCCGCCTTCGACCAATTGAAGAAGCACCTCGCAACACCGCCGCTGCTCACCCGGCCGGTGGAGGGGGACGAGCTGTCGCTGTATCTGGCAGTATCCGACCAAGCAGCATTCTTGGTGCTCGTCTGGAAGGCCGAGGGGGCGCAGAAACTGGTGTACTATGTGAGCCACGTGTTTAAGGATGCGGAAACGAGGTACCCCGCCATAAAGAAGATTGTCTTAGCCCTCGTGGTAACCTCGCAGAAGCTGTGGCACTACTTCCAAGCACACACCATCATCGTCCTCACCGAGCACCTGTTGGGAGCTATCCTAGCATCACCGGAACTCTTGGGCCGCCTAGAAAAATGGAGGTGGAAGCTATCCCAATTCCACATAAGGTATCGCCCGAGGCAAGCCATCAAGGCGCAGGCCCTGGCCGATTTCATCGTTGAATGCACCATCCCTGGAGGGAAGCCGGAGTCCGCGCCACTCCTCACAGCCCAGTGTCCCGTCCTGGAAGGCCCTGGATCGGTTCTGGAGTGAGTCATCTACGTCGACGGGTCTTCCATCGAGGAAGGCTGCGGTGCCGGCCTCATCATCCGGGGCCCAATTAAAGCAGAGATGGAGTATTCTTCGAGGCTCGGTTTCAAAGCATCGAACAATGCGGCAGAATACGAGGCCCTCTTGGCCGGACTACGCATGGCCGTCGGGCTGGGGCTGAAGATAATTCAAATCTGCAGCGACTCGGCCTTTGTTGTCGGTCAAGTGACCGGCCGCTTCGAAGCTCGAGAACCTCTGATGATGAGGTACCTAGACGAAGTGAGGAAACTCCGAAGAAACTTCGATGAAGTCTAGGTAGAACAAATACCCAGGCAGCTGAATGCCCAAGCAGACGCCCTGAGCAAGCTAGCTTCATCGTACTCGGCCAACAATAAGCGGTCTATCCTCTTCGAAACCTTGCCTCGACCCAGCGTAGGAGACGAAGCGACGACACTCTGCATGTACGCGGTGCAGGAGAGCGACCAGGATTGGAGGAAGCCCTCGTGGAGTTCCTGAAAGACGGCACGCTCCCAGAGGACCGGGCGGCCGCCCGCCGTCTCCGGGCCAAAGCCCGCCACTTCGTATGGAGCAACGGGAACCTCTACAAGAAGGCCTTCACTCAGCCCCTGCTCCGGTGCGTTGACCCCCATGAAGACGAATACGTCCTTCAGGAAATCCATGAGGGGGTGGGCAGTGCGCACCAGGGGGCTCGAACCTTGATCCAAAAAGCGTTACTCCAAGGGTACTACTGGCCCACCATGCACGAGGACGCCCTGAAGCTGGTCAGAAGATGAAAGAGCTGCCAGCTCCACGGCAGCATTCCCCGCCTCCCGGCTACCGAGCTGATCGCCCTGACATCCCCATGGCCGTTCGCTCAGTGGGGGTTGGATAGGATCGGCCAGTTCCCTACCGGAACAGGCGGGCACAAATACGTCCTTGTCGCGGTGGACTACTTCACCAAGTGGATCGAGGTCGTCCCCATCAGGAAACCGGACGTCTCCACAACCATCAAGTTCGTGCAAAACAACCTGATACTCCGGTTTGGCATCCCGAGATGCATCGTCACCGACCACGGGACGAACTTCGAGAACGAGAAAGTTAAGGAATTCTGCAAAGAGTGCCATATCCTCATGAAGTCCGCCGCGGTCGCGCATCCCCAATGCAACGGGCAGGCCGAGGTTGCTAACCGAGATGTCCTCTGAGGTCTCCAGACCCGCCTAGAAGGGCGACAAGGCAGTTGGGTCGAAGAACTGCCCCAGATCTTATGGGCCCTGTGCACGTCAAAAAAGACTCCAACCGGGGAGACCCCCTTCAGCCTCTGCTACGGGACCGAAGCAATGGTCCCAGCGAAGATCGGGCTACCCAGTCATCGAGTCGAGCACTTCGACGATGACGCAAACACCTCGGCGCTATGGACCAACCTCGTCATCTTTTTGGAAAAGAGGGATCGGGCTCAAATCAGAGTTGCCGCCTATCAACAACAAACAGCCCGATACTACGGGTCAAACACCGCTCCTTCAAGACCGGGGACCTGGTCCTGCGACGGAACGAGTTCACCGACCACGGCAGGATTCACAAGTTCTCTCCGAAGTGGGAGGGTCCCTTCTTCGTCTCCGAGGCGCTCCCCGGCGGAGCCTACCGCCTACAAGACGCGGACAGACGAAAGCTTCCGCGGCCTTACAACGCCGAGAAGCTCATGCTATACCAGTGAGGTCAAAGCCAGCGAGTGTATACCGCCCCCCTCTTTCTCCCTTTCACAAAGATGGTGTAAAGCGTTCTCTAAAAATTCCTATCCATACGAATAAAGAAACGGTGAATCATTCCGAACAGAGTCCCATCTTTACACTCCAAGGCCCTCGCCAAGAGGCGGTCGTGCAACCCACTGCCCGGGTATCCTTAGTGGGCTTCCGGCAGCCCCCTGATGCTAAGGACCAAAAATTCCTCTTAAAGGTAGTCGAGCCCGAGAATCCCTCGCTCAGCTATCCCCAGCGGGCAGCTTCCCTGCCGCAACGCCGGGGATCAAAAATCCCTCCCAGAGGCAGTCGAGCCCGAGGATCCCTCGCTCGGCTATCCTTCAGGACAAAAGCCCTCGCCAAGAGGCACCGGGCAGTAACCCTGCCCGGCCAAGGGTCCTTGGTAGGCTTCTACAACCCCTCCCACGCTAAGGACCAAAGTCCTCCCAGCGGCAGTCGAGTCCTTGCTCGGCTATCCCCGGCTGGTAGCTTCCTACCACAACCGATAGGGATCAAAGTCCTCGCCAAGAGGCACTGGGCAGTAACCCTGCTCAGTCCCCGTCCTAAAGGATCAAAGCCCTCACAAGAGGCAACCGAGCAGCTATCCTGCTCGGTCATCTCCGGCTGGTAGCTCCCTACCCACGACGCCAGGAATCGAAGCCCTCGCAAGAGGCATCCAAGCGGCTGCCCCGCTCGGCCATCCCAAGATGGTAGTTGCATACCCGTGACGCCAGAGATCAAAGCCCTCGCCAAGAGGCCACCGCGCAGCGTCACTACCCGGTCATCCTTAGTGGGCTTCCTACTTCCCCTCCAACACTAAGGATCCAAGCCCTCACCAGAGGCGACTGAGCAGCTACCCTGCTCACGTCATCTCCAGCTGGTAGCTCCCTACCCATGACGCCGAGGATCGAAGCCCTCGCAAGAGGCATCCGAGCGGCTTCCCCGCTCGGTCATCCCACGTCGGTAGTTGCCTACCCGCGACGCCAGAGATCAAAGCCCTCGCAAAGAGGAGACCGCGCTGCTTCACCGCCCGGTTATCCTTGGCGGGCTTCTTACAGCCCCATCAACGCTGAGGATCCAAGGCCCCAAAAAAGGGCAACACGTCTATCGAATTCTAAGCGATCCCCCCTCGGCTCCGGGGCCATGGAGATGCCTCCTCGGCAGCGCTCGGCAAGTGATCAAAATCAACCCGACGAACGATCACTAGACAGATAACTGACCCAACAGTGCAGGCATAAATATTTTACAAACATTCGTCATACACAGAAGATGAAATGTAAACCGATGAAACAAGAATTTTCTTTTATTACCAAAGGCAAAGTTTTTACAAAGGGTGTTCTCGGGCTCCCCAGCCCTACAAACTGCCCGGAGGCCTACTTCGATCCCCTCATCGCTGGCATCACGGCCTGCCAGGGGCTTTACCACCGGAGATTTCGCCACCAGAGGCGCGCCCTACTCCCCTCGCCATCTTCCATCGGAGGCCTCGCCACCGGAAGCGGAACCTGAGCGCGGAGCTCGCCATCGTCGAACTCGGGAAGCTGCTCCTTCACGGCGTCCAGGGCCTTGTTCCACGCGACGGCAGAATACTCCCCGAGCTCGGCGTAAAACTGCTCTGACGCCTTATAATCAGCCGCATCTTTCTTAGCCCGAGCCACAGCAACCCGGGCCTCCAGAAGCGCCGCATCAGCATCTCCCCTGCTGGTGTCCCTCTCTTCTTCCATGGCCGCGAAGCATTCGGCCAGATCTTCTAGCTTCCTATCGGCGACCCGGAGGGACGCACTCAGACGAGGATGGACACCCCGATTCGCTGAATTGGCAAGTTCTGCAGCCTCCGCCCGGGCCGCCAGGACGTCGGCCCTTTCCTTCTCCAGGCACAGGTCACGCTGCAAAACCTCGACCTACGAAGGAAACTTTTCTACTGGCCTCGGGGCGTGGAACGCCCTCTCGGCCTCCATATGAGTGGTAAGGGCGCAGTGTTGAAGGACCTGACGGAAAGCTGATGAGAAACCAGGAGGGCCCCGAGCCAAAGAAAGGTATACCAGAAAAACTACACGTGGAAGGGTTCGTACCTGGACCGCCCCCTAGGCCATGGCCTCCAATTGAGCCCTGAGGGAGCCATGTCGAAGCTTTCCCCCGGCCGACTCCTCCATCCCGGCGAGCAGGCCAGCGGCAATGGAAAACCAAGATGCAACCTTGAAGACGGCGCCCCCTCCTGCACGGAAATTCCCTCAGGGACCCTCGACGACGACGCGCGAGAAATCTTCCTCTTCCTCTTGAGAGGGGGCATGTCCTCGCCCTCCCCTCTGTCCCCCGTCTGGAGCTCGGATAACTGTGGACGTCTCTGGCCGCCGCCGGAGTAACCACCAGGAGCCGTCAACGAAGCAGACGGCCCTATCGCCGGCAAAGGATCCGGCGCAGGGCATGAGCCAGCCAGGGGCTCAGCCGCGCCACTAGCCTCCTTCTGGCCCGGGCAGCCCAAAGAGCGGGAGCGAACCATGTATTCAAAAAGAAGAAGAACGCCGAGCAACCACGACTTAAGAAAGAGGAAAAATGAAAGAGTAGGGGCCCTGGAGCGGACCCCGCCCCTACTTATTGCTGCTAGCGGCCTCATCCAACGACGCCCGTCGTCTCCCGCCAAAACAACTCCTCGTGTCCAGCGGCTCCGATCGCTCCACGTGTCGATCTGCCCTGGACCGCGTCCCATCAGACGCTGCGGGCCGGCATACGTCGCATCGGCCAATCGACGCTTGACACGTGGACCGTCGCTTCAGTGGCAGAGTGCACGAACCGGCGCACCTTCCTTAAATGCGGAGATCTCACCCCGATTCACTAGCAGAAAAGACAACTGACAGCCCGAGGACTCGTCCCGACAAAGCCTTAGGAAGAAGCTCACCTCGGGAAGTCTAGCAGTCCACTCCTGACCCGAACCGCTGGCTGGTCGGGACAAGAGTGGGGGGCTAATGATGATGCTCAATATTGGCGGTCTCCAAGAGCTGGACACGTGGCAGAGGACGTGTCCCAAAACTCAGAAGTAAGGGCCATAGGGGCCGACCAGACAACCCCTGTACCCGACCCACAAGCACAAGCTGGCCCTCCACGGGGCCCTCTGCAAGTTGGCCTCCTCGACCCCCCAGCTCGACCCGAGCTGACACAGGATCAGGACTCCTCGGCCCTCTTGCTCATCTCCGAGCTCCCTAGCCGAGGCCGTCTTCCTCGGTCCCTCCGACCAGATCCACCGCTCACAAAGCGTAACCGCCGCTCCGCGAATCTCGCCATGCGCGGATTCTCCGCCGGCAACATCCCACGTTCCACGCCTCCACGATCCCCATTAATGGGCGATCCGCTCTCTACACGGGCGTGACGTCGGGAGCGTAACTGCTGGCGAGATTCTCGCGCCTGCTGCTGCGTGCCATCACCGCTAAATAAACCCCCATCACAGAGAGGTCAAGTAAACCATTTTTGTTCCACTTAGCTGTTACTCTGTTCGGATCTAGCACTAACTTGATCGTCGGAGGGTCCTCGGTGGTACCAAACCACCCCGGGACTTCTTTGCAGGTACTCGGCACCAAACTCCTTAAATCACCATTCTCATTGAAACCCATTAAGATCCACACGGAACAGAAGACCACCACCAAAATCCACCGGGAGATCAACGGAAGACAACATTTGACGGAGACCAGAAAAGGACCTCCTTCACCAACGCTCCTACAAACGATGACTGAAATATAAGAACACAACCAAAACTTAGATATAAAAAAACTAGATACACTTATATCAATTAGAACTTATATCTAATCTAGGAAACAAAATGTGAAATTTCAACAGCCACACCTTGTACTAACACTGGTATTGCATAAACTAAGTTCTTAATTAGGTCACAAAAATCTCGCAAGCATCGAAATAGCATGGGGTTAACGAAAGGTCCATCATCCATAAATAATTCTGATGTAATACAAAAAAGCCATGGCTAAATACTTCTAAATTAGGTCAGACAAATCTCGCAATTAGGTCACAAAAATCTTAGCAAGCGTCGAAATAGCATTCGTTAACGAAAAGCCCATCATCCATAAATAATTCTGATGTAATACATAAAAGGCATGGCTAAATACTTCTAAAACAACACATAAAAAATTAATCTTCAAAATCGATCGAGCTTCCAAAAGCCTAGTTTCTTGCAATTTATAACCCGACCACGATCTTTAACAAAAATCATTAGGTCCATTACCCATTACCTGCACACAAAAAAAAACCAGATAGAATTAGAAAATGAAAGCACAAGCTTATATGATTAGAAGAAAAAAGTGAACTATTTAAAATTAAGTTTGATAGGTTTTTAATAACTTCACTTACTAGAAGAATGTTTCGAGATAAGGCTGAATTTCAAATCCAGAGCTAGTCGGTGTTTCATTCAAAGGTGGGGAAGACGACTATAAAATATTACATATCAATCAACATTCATCATTACACAGACACTCAAACACACAACTGATACAAATTTCACTTCAAAAAAAAAGTGTTACCATTAGTAATTAATTGCATGCATATTGAATATAAAAAATAGATATTAATTGCATGTAATTGATACAAAAATCTTCGCAATCAACATTCATCATTACAAATAATTAATTGCATGCATATTGAATATAAAAAATAGAAAATGAAACATATTATTTTTACCGCATGGAATTGATGCAGTGGATAATGTGAAGAACCATTAGCAAGCGGTTGGGAAATCATATCATCCTAAATATAAGATATTAAACCATCATGTTATTGCACACAAGAAAGTATACTCTAAATTACAATAAAAACTAAACGAGAATAATATATTATCTTTGAAGTTAATTTCTTTTGAGATCCAAAAATCTTCCTCTTTTTTGATTGATTTTCGACCCAACCCTTTTGTCAATTTTTTTAGTCCATCTCTTTTCTTCAATTGAATAGTACGATTTGATTTTGAATTTTCTCTATCCATGTTCAAGTTAACCGGCTCAAAGATATCATCTTCAGTTACACCGACTCCAAGTTCATTACTTTTCATTACATCATTCATACCAACTCTTAATCCCTTCATCATATTATATCCCATATCAAATGTTTCTTCACTTTCCGCGGCACGTGATGCTATCTTGGAAAAGAAGTGCAAAGAATTCGATAACGATTTCCTACCGTCAACTTAGGATTACTTTGTTTTACATGCAAACCAAATTATTCTTCAATTTCATTTCTCGTTTCCCTGTCTAGCTCTTCAAGATATAATGTTCGGAATGAAATGGATATTAACAGGGCGGAAACTTTTAATACATGAGTAGATAAAATTCCAAATATCTCAAACTTCTTACAAGTACGACAAAATATATGCTCCTAAAGATTTGTAGTTAGTTTATGCATATATGTTTCCTTAGGGATGCAAATACCTCACACATAGCACCATTCTCAACACGCTCTTTTACGAAAGTTCCATGCGCTTTATCATATTGCTCGGCAAATATCTCATAAATAGTAGGAGTATAGATTGACGTCGCTTGCCACAACAAGGAGCAATTCTTCAATCTCAATTTAGGTAATTTTTCTCTAGAATTAAACTTGGCCACTAGTCCTATATGATATTTTTATTCCATAACCCTCTCAAAATGCTTGAAAAATTGGATGACGTATTGATGGAGGTCCTTTTTGGGTCTCCGTAAGATGTTGTCTTCCGTTGATCTCCCGGCAAATTTTGGCGATGATCTTCTGTTGCGTGTGGATCTCAATGGGTTTTGGTGAGAATGGTGATTTGAGGAGTTTGGTGCCGAGAACCTGCAAAGAAGTCCCGGGGTGGTTTGGTACCACCGAGAACCCTCGGACGATCAAGTTAGTGCTAGATCCAAGCAGAGTAACAGCTAAGTGAAATAAAAAATGGCTTACTTGACCCCTCTGTGATGGGGGTTTATATAGCGGTGATGGCACGCAGCAGCAGGCGCGAGAATCTCGCCAGCAGTTACACTCCCGACGTCACGCCTGCATAGAGAATGGATCGCCCATTAATAGGGATCGCGGAGGCGTGGAACGTGGGATGTTGCTGGCGGAGAATCCACGCATGGCGAGATTCGCGGAGCGGCGGTTACGCCTGTGAGCGGTGGATTTGGTCGGAGGGACCGAGGAAGACGGCCTCGGCTAGGGAGCTCGGAGATGAGCAAGAGGGCCGAGGAGTCCTGGTCCTATGGCTGTAGGGTTCCTAGGCACACTAGTGAGGTCTCACAAGGTATCGAACATGCCAATTTCAAAAATTCTAGGTGCCGAGAGACCCGACTAGCGGATCGTAGACTAGATTTCTAGGCGAAAATTAAACTAGTTAACACTTAACTAATAGAATACGGAAATACAACCTTTGTAGATCCGGTGCTCCACCTCCACGGCTCCGCAACGAAGTCGCCTCCGCTGTCCAAATCAAAATCCGGGCTCTAGTGTCGGCTTCATCGGAGAATAGACGGGCTAGGTCATCGACGACGTGCCGAAGATGATCTACGTCGAGGCATCGCTAAATCAAGCTCCGACTTCACCAAGTCAAGAAACTTGTGAAGTAAACACACTCTACTACTTGGCAAGAGGTAGAGGATGAAGAAATAGGAAGTGGGTAGACTTTAGATTTGGATTTCTCACTCATTTCCATCAATCACCATTGATGGACCTTGCTTTCTTCACTTGAAGAAAGGAAGAAGAAGAAGAAGATTGTTATGATAAGAATAATTAAAAATAGAAAAGAAAAACAATTCTTATCATAAGCTAACCAAGGTTAGGTGTAGAGAATTAATTAGAGTTAAGTGGAATGGTTAGGTTAAAGCATGAGACAAAATGGTCACAAAGTCAAAGTCTTCATGAAGCTTCATGAAAGAACAAAAGAATTCCACCATTTTTCTCTTTGCATTTCTTTTTCCAAAAGAATAAATAAATGAATAAAAAGAATAAGGAAAAAGTAAACCCTAACCATTTCATTAACCAAGGTTTAATTCTTTACACTTAACCAAAAGGCATGCATCATCAAACATGATACAAGCAAGTGCACAAAATCATATCGCATATGCAATGCACACAGCCGAGTGAGAAAATCCATCTAAAGTGAACCAATACTAGTTAACGCAAAGTAATATATCAAATATATAATTATGCATTAAATCATTAAATCAACACTTGATTTAACGATCCGGTCATATCGCATATAACCGACTAGTATCCAATGTATCGGCTTATCGAATCAACGCTTGAATTGATAACTAGGTTATATCGCATACAACCATTCGATACATTCATCGCGAGAATGGAATACGGTATCACATACACGCATTATTCTCGGTCCCGCACATATCTCATATGCGCTCCTATTTCGTTTCACTTGAGCCAGGAAACCTCTGTGTAGGACTCTAAAGACTCGTCAATACGCCGGCAGCAGATGATGATCATATCAAACACCCACAAGCCGCAAGCGGTCTGCTAAACGTAACGGCCACCCGGGTATTGAGCGATCAGAAGATCGACGAGCAAGCCCGCTCACACTCCTACGAATCTGACCAGTAACACTACCGTACAGTCCGGTCTGATCGTCTGATATGTCGCATATCTCGCCTAGGGGTGGTAAACGTCAGACCCCAATAGCTCGATAAGTCGTGTCGATATGAGGTCTATAACACTTCGAGAAACTACTGGTAACACTTACCAGTAAATCTCAGCAACCCTGGCTAGGGATTTCCTGTTATAGCCAATCGAACACAGCGCAACATCAACTCCCTATACCGGGAGAGACGAATCCCCTCCTATCGCTCATTGCCTCCATGTGACTCGGGACTGTACCCAAAAACCACCATTTTGCATGCCCTCTTGGACGTGGTAAGATGGAAATCAAAGCACAGTGGGAACCACACAAGACTCTATGACGATCTCGGATCAACAGACTACTCTGTACCAGTGTCACCAGAGAACTGCCATCTGACGTGAGGTATAATACCATCTGGGAGTTCTCGGCGAGTCCGTCCAGTGTACCCAGTCTCTACTGAGCACCCATATATCATCTCTGATGTCAAACACCAATGGATATGGGATCATCCATCGCCCATCTGTATTGGTCGAGAAGGTATACGCTAGTCTACTCTGGTATATCGATGCCCCGTCTCGATACACCCACGACTAGGGACTTTCAAGGATGTACTTATGGACTACCATGTCCCCACTAGTATGATCCGCATCATAGTCCAGGTAGTCAAGTACACATCCTAAGGGCTTTACCAACATGTAACAGAGAGACAATCAGTGCACACGTTAAGGTAAAGAGTAACCAGATAGCCTACTATCATGTCGAGCAAGAAAGTCCTCCCTATATATGTCCCAGCATCCACTACAATATACATCCAATGTACAGTAATGGCCTCTAGGGCATACATATAACTAACAATCTCCCACTTGCACTAGGGCCATCTGTAGCAGTGGTTGTAGTATCTCATACTCAACCATCCCATAAAAGTCTCTCTCTGGGAATAGGCCTTCGTGAGTGGATCCGCTGCGTTATCCTCTAAGTCTGCTCTCCTTGCCTCGATCAACCTGGAGATCAACCATCTCCATGATCAGGTGATACTGCCTTAGAATAAGTCTGGATCACTGATGGGACCGGCGTTCCTTGGCATAAGCCACAACTCCATTGTCTCACAATGGTAGGAACATAGTTCATCTCATGAACCATTATACATCCAAACAGCCTCTTTGGTAGCATCTTAAGTAGCGATGTATCCTGCCTTTATCGTCTAGTATGTCACGGTATCTAGCTTGGAACTCTTCCAACATACCGTCCCTTTACTGAGGGTAAAGACAATGCCTGCAACTGACATTCAGTCGTCTTTATCACCCTGGAACACTTCCAGTGATTCTCCCCAGGATCGATTGATACCATCTCACTACAGCTAGTGAGAATCCTAACATCCAATTAAATCTATCTCATAGATCCAAAACTCAGGATTAAGGAGGTATCACTTTGATCCTATATGGAGAATTATTGTGATAAACGGAGATTGACCGAGCGTAGCATAGGAAACTCCTTTCTTATCAAGAGTATGTCATCCACGTACTCTACGAGGATCACCACCATACTCCCTACTACCTTTTTGTATATACAAGGTTCATCTACCATTTTGATGATGTCAACTTCCTTGACAAACACATCAAAACAGACGTTCCAACTCCGCGATGCCTGCTTTATCAGATAAAACATCTTGCACACGTTTCCGCTGCTCCCACTGTTTACGAAGCCCTCTGGCTGTGTACTTATAGACTCACTCTTCTAAAACATCATTTAGAAAAGCAGTCATGACACCCAACCACCAGATATCGTAGTCATGGTATGTAGCCGTGGCAAGTAGGATCTGGATGGACTTAAGCATAGGTACTGGAAAAGGTTTCATCATTATCCACGCCTGGTCAATGACGAAAACCTTTAACAAGTCTAGCTTTGAAAGTCTCAACTTTTCCATCTACACCAAGTAATCTTCTCAAGATATACTTGCTCCTGATGGGGATTTAACCCTTCAGATATAGCAACCAAAGTCCATACTTTGTTGGTGTACATGGATTCCATCTCAGATCACTAAGCATCCAGCCATTCTTACAGAGTCTTACTCCTGATGGCCAGCTCGAAACTAGTTGGGTCATCATCTCATGATGTATTCCTCGCTCCCACTGTCATAGAGAAACAGAAGTATCTCTCAGGTGGGTGAGGAACCCTACTAGATCGGCGGAGAGGCTGAGGTTCGTTGGAATCTACTGAATCCATTGGCTCTATCAAATCATCTGCTGCAGTTTGTATAGCTGGAACATTTCCAGTTGTACATAACAGACCTTGCCTCGAGCTTGTCCGGATTTTGCTTTTAGACATAGGCCGGACAACCCCAAATCTTAACTAACTTAAGATATGGGCTCTTCCCCTTCCATATCATATATGAAGTGGTAGGCAACTGATTTGATTCGAACCCTATTCAATAGGTATGCAGCTTCATAAGTGCATAACTCCCAAAAGGAAGTAGGTAACTCAGTAGTACTCATCATAGAGCACACCATATCGAATAGGGTGCAATTGCTACGCCCCGATATACCATCGTGCTATGGTGTATACGGAGGAGTAATGCTGAGAGAGAATCCCATTCTCCTTTAGAATAATCCAGGATTTCCGTGCACAAGTATTCTCCTCCTTGATCTCATCATAGGACATAATACTTATACCCGTATTTAGGTTCTCTACTTCTAACTTATATTCTGTGAATATCTCAAAAGGTTCGGACTTGTGTTTCAACAGGAACATAGGTCTGAAACTCGAAAGATCATCAGAGAATGTAATAAAGTATAAAGAATCAGTCCTGGCATGTATAGACAGGGGACTTACATACATCAACATGTATCATCCCAAGAGTTCACTAACTCTTTCTCTGTTTCCAATAAACAGGGCTATGGTCATCTTATCTTTGTAACATGACTGGCGAGTTTCACAAGATGTAAATTCAAACTAATTTAAATATGCATCTGAATGTAACTCCAGCTAGTCGGGTCGCATTGATATGACCTAGTCTACAATACCTCAAGAAGGATTCGTTCATTTCTGAACTCTTCCTCTTGTGTGTGTTCTATATACTAAGAACTGTAGTTTGATTTAGAACATTAATGCTTTTAGATAACGTGCCTGAACCGATCAACTTTTGATATAGGAAATGTTCAAAACATTATCCAACAATACAAAACTTTATCGTTTCTTTACTAATAAAGAGACAGATATGATTTTGTATATCAGGTTCGGTATCTAATAACATTCGTTCAGAATCAATGTATTACAATACAGGGTGACAGTGACCAACAGACTTGGCTGCAACACTTGCCCCGTTTTCTGTCTCATGAAACTTATCACCCGTTCTCAGTTTTTCTACCCTTTTGTAGCCCTATGTAACAGATTACATATCTGGGATCCTGATCCGGTATCATATACCTAGGATGCGGAGGATACTGAGAAACAGTTCTGTATAATGAACACACCCGAAGATGATGCATCAGCATGCACTCTCTTCGTTTTGGCGACACGGGAAATCTGGTATTCCCCAAATTCCTGCTCTGTCTTATAACAATTATAAGTTGGAGCGGCATCAACGTTCCCCAGCTCAGTATAACAAGCGGGTTCGGTCAATAATCCGTTTTATTATCTTGATTAAGGCGTGATATGGTCGCTACCGAGAGAGAGAGAGAAGAAATCACTCAGCGTGCGCTCTGTCAAGAATAGATTGGTTATTATTTTATCTAATCAGGATGGCTCCCACTGCTTTTTATCAAATCTTCCTTCAAACCCTAAAAGGAAAGACTAGCCGGGATTAATTACACACTACAAGTTCGCCAATCTTTCAGCCAGGCCAGTGTCGGTACTTTGAGGGAGGTCCCCCGTGCTTTCGCACGAACCTAATTAATGTAAACCTCGTTTTCCCAGAGGCGTAACCCCGTTGACACCTTTCTAGACACCTACTTGATCGGCTAATTGTAATGTATAAAACTCTCCCAGGAGTAACTCTTACTCGCAGCGGGTATCGGGATCCAACTATCTCATAGAAGGTATGCAATCTCATTGCAAATTTCAACACTTGAAATTCCCGATAATATTTTACCCCTAGCTCGCTATGACCTTGACGCATGCCAAACAACCCATAGTCTGCTAGTCAAGTTCAACCCGTCATTTCCTGATTGAATTAAACCCACCCGCACGACCCTTGACGCATGCCAAACAACGCCGTACGAATACCCTAATCCAATCGCATCGTATGCTAGCAGATAAGCACTAGTTAGCTACCGTACACTACGCCTTGACGCATGCCAAACAACCGCAGCACGAATACTAACTAGTACTTATCTGAAATGACGGAGGGCTACGACAGGTTTTTCTGAAAACCTATTGCGTAATGAACTTGATATCGTTGTAGGATCGAATGAATTTTAAAATGGAATGTTTCTGAGGCTTTTCCAGTTTTGCTAAAGGAGTCACTCCCGGTGAAGGGATCGTCGGTCCTTTCCTCGTCGAATGAGGTGCGGGATATATCATATATATCGCTGTGCAAAGTAAAAACACTTAAAAGCAATCAAAATACAAACCGAGTGTGTAGCATCTGCCAGTTATTGCTAAAGGAGTCACTCCCGGTGAAGGGATCTCGGTTCTTTCCTTATCGAATAAGGTGCAGGATATATCATATATATCACTGTGCAAAGCAAGAACTGTAGCTACCTGTTTTATTTTGAAATTCGATTCTACAACATCTTAGGTTTCTTTTATTTCATTAATCTCATTAATGAAGTCCCATCATTTAAATACCTAAATATCACAGATAGATATGACGTACACTTATGCCATCCGCATTCGCCTCGATGTCCCCTCGTGCACCGTTAGGTTAGGTAACTAACGACAGAGCGGGGCAGGGCTAGCGCGGGTGTAAAACATAAGTAACGTCAATATAATATATCATATATACTATATACTGTATCTATCACAGAACATCACATGATCACATCACAGATATCGCAGCAGAAGAATCATATGAAATATTGGATATACTAGGACGTCCGTGTTTTTAATACGAGCCAGTATAAAACACGGATTCCACGGTCGTGATGAATAGCCAAACCCACACCCCTAGACCCCTACGAGAGCGGCAAGCAACCCTGCCAATTCTGGAGTTAGGAGACCCGGCCTCGACTCCTCGAGTTGGTCTCCCACTGGACTCCAGAACCCGGTTACTTATGCCCTTCTCCTTGGGTCTATCCTAGTGCGGAAATGTAAATAATATACAAACGGTGACATCTTCCGCAACCTGGAAGCGTCCCAATAAAAGAATATTACATACAAGTTTTTACATGAATGAAAATGAAAAACACTCATCTCACATAAAAACCTCCGGCTATTCAAACACGATGATCCAATATAACATATCCAGTAACACATAACATCACATGTCATCAACGTAAGTAAATATGCGCATCCCAATTGTCGTTGACATATAGCAACGAAAACGGCGATATCACATATTACACTTACAGTCACAGAAAAGAAAGTGTAAAACTACAACAGTTGGAATCCGCAACCACCTCAGACATCGCATGCCTGACCAAATGAATTACTTAGATATCGCATGCCTAACAATTATAAACCCCGCATTTTAGTCTCATTATCGAAAACACTTTTCAATATCAAGTTGGGGAATTCAACAAGATTCCCGACATCCTGATCGAATGCTCGTCGCAAACTTCAGTAGACGGCTGCACCCCCGATACCGTCGACGAAGTGCACCAAGGCGGAACACCGCTACCGTGAGCACCCGGACGGATGCTTTCGGCGACGGGGTTCTCCTACAGTCACTTGGTCGGGGCTATGGAGTGAGGCTGTTTATTAAGTTTACCCGGCGAGTATCCGCGTACGCTACGTGATTGCGACGGACTTTTGATCACATCAAAATTCCGTGGCAACCGATCAAGTGAGACTAAACTGCTATGTTTATAACATTCATTTAGTTATCTCATAACTTATTGTGAATTCCAAGTATTGTATCACATTCTGGATAAATAGAAAATGTCAAACTTTCCGATCGAACAATCGAACACCCAAGTTTTCCCGATACAGATCAACACATGAAACAAGTCTAACAACATTCAGTTCGTACCTCAGTACCAACGGTCCAGCCGTAGAAGGGTCAAGCCAACGCCTCACATGTGGCACGACGTACTGCCCCAAACCCGAAGGTTCAAAGGGCAGTTCAAGACGGTCACATAATCGAGTTAAGGTTTGTTGTCTTCTAGAGGGTCCATTGTGTTACTTGCACTACTTCGAACGTCGTTAAACTACGGAAAGATCCAACACTTGGAAATTTCCCGACAGGGGAAAAATTGGGTATTTATATCCGGTCGAACTTTTTAACATATTGTAAAATTATCCGGAAAGTCACACAGACAAAATTTGATATTCCGATCGAAACTCCGAAACCCCAAAACCACCTCTGAAAATTCAACTCTTGAAAAATTATTAAAAATACCCAGAAAAAGAAGCACTGGAAATAAAGAATTACTGTGCAAAAAGGAGTCAATGACTCAACAGTAGCGCCGCGGAACCGCCGTGCCACGTGGGCTTCTGCCGCGGTTCCGCGCCGTTATGAAGGAGTTAGCTCTCCGTTTTTCACAGTTTTTCATACAAAACCCTGCTTGATTTTCTGAATATTTTTAATATGGAAAAAGACCAGATTTTAAAAAATGGACAGAGAGCATATTTGTGATCGGGTTTCGGGTTCGTTCGGACTTCAAATTCCGTCTGGACTTCGCCTAAGGCTCTAGCTAGGCTCTGATACCACTGTAGGGTTCCTAGGCACACTAGTGAGGTCTCACAAGGTATCGAACATGCCAATTTCAAAAATTCTAGGTGCCGAGAGACCCGACTAGCGGATCGTAGACTAGATTTCTAGGCGAAAATTAAACTAGTTAACACTTAACTAATAGAATACGGAAATACAACCTTTGTAGATCCGGTGCTCCACCTCCACGGCTCCGCAACGAAGTCGTCTCCTCTGTCCAAATCAAAATCCGGGCTCTAGTGTCGGCTTCATCGGAGAATAGACGGGCTAGGTCATCGACGACGTGCCGAAGATGATCTACGTCGAGGCATCGCTAAATCAAGCTCCGACTTCACCAAGTCAAGAAACTTGTGAAGTAAACACACTCTACTACTTGGCAAGAGGTAGAGGATGAAGAAATAGGAAGTGGGTAGACTTTAGATTTGGATTTCTCACTCATTTCCATCAATCACCATTGATGGACCTTGCTTTCTTCACTTGAAGAAAGGAAGAAGAAGAAGAAGATTGTTATGATAAGAATAATTAAAAATAGAAAAGAAAAACAATTCTTATCATAAGCTAACCAAGGTTAGGTGTAGAGAATTAATTAGAGTTAAGTGGAATGGTTAGGTTAAAGCATGAGACAAAATGGTCACAAAGTCAAAGTCTTCATGAAGCTTCAAGAAAGAACAAAAGAATTCCACCATTTTTCCCTTTGCATTTCTTTTTCCAAAAGAATAAATAAATGAATAAAAAGAATAAGGAAAAAATAAACCCTAACCATTTCATTAACCAAGGTTTAATTCTTTACACTTAACCAAAAGGCATGCATCATCAAACATGATACAAGCAAGTGCACAAAATCATATCGCATATGCAATGCACACAGCCGAGTGAGAAAATCCATCTAAAGTGAACCAATACTAGTTAACGCAAAGTAATATATCAAATATATAATTATGCATTAAATCATTAAATCAACACTTGATTTAACGATCCGGTCATATCGCATTTAACCGACTAGTATCCAATGTATCGGCTTATCGAATCAACGCTTGAATTGATAACTAGGTTATATCGCATACAACCATTCGATACATTCATCGCGAGAATGGAATACGGTATCACATACACGCATTATTCTCGGTCCCGCACATATCTCATATGCGCTCCTATTTCGTTTCGCTTGAGCCAGGAAACCTCTGTGTAGGACTCTAAAGACTCGTCAATACGCCGGCAGCAGATGATGATCATATCAAACACCCACAAGCCGCAAGCGGTCTGCTAAACGTAACGGCCACCCGGGTATTGAGCGATCAGAAGATCGACGAGCAAGCCTGCTCACACTCCTGCGAATCCGACCAGTAACACTACCGTACAGTCCGGTCTGATCGTCTGATATGTCGCATATCTCGCCTAGGGGTGGTAAACGTCAGACCCCAATAGCTCGATAAGTCGTATCGATATGAGGTCTATAACACTTCGAGAAACTACTGGTAATACTTACCAGTAAATCTCAGCAACCCTGGCCAGGGATTTCCTGTTATAGCCAATCGAACACAGCGCAACATCAACTCCCTATACCGGGAGAGACGAATCCCCTCCTATCGCTCATTGCCTCCATGTGACTCGGGACTGTACCCAAAAACCACCGTTTTGCACGCCCTCTTGGACGTGGTAAGATGGAAATCAAAGCACAGTGGGAACCACACAAGACTCTATGACGATCTCGGGTCAACAGACTACTCTGTACCAGTGTCACCAGAGAACTGCCATCTGACGTGAGGTATAATACCATCTGGGAGTTCTCGGCGAGTCCGTCCAGTGTACCCAGTCTCTACTGAGCACCCGTATATTATCTCTGATGTCAAACACCAATGGATATGGGATCATCCATCGCCCATCTGTATGGGTCGAGAAGGTATACGCTAGTCTACTCTGGTATATCGATGCCCCGTCTCGATACACCCACGACTAGGGACATTCAAGGATGTACTTATGGACTACCATGTCCCCACTAGTATGATCCGCATCATAGTCCAGGTAGTCAAGTACACATCCTAAGGGCTTTACCAACATGTAACAGAGAGACAATCAGTGCACACGGTAAGGTAAAGAGTAACCAGATAGCATACTATCATGTCGAGCAAGAAAGTCCTCCCTATATATGTCCCAGCATCCACTACAATATACATCCAATGTACAGTAATGGCCTCTAGGGCATACATATAACTAACAATGGCAGCTCGGGACGAGCTGGGGGGTTGAGGAGTCCAACTTGCAGAGGGTCCCAAGGAAGGCCAGCTTGTGCTTGTGGGTCGGGTATAAGGGTTGCCTGGTCGGCCCCAGTGGCCCTTCCTTCTGAGTTTTGGGACACGTCATCTGCCACGTGTCCAGACCTTGGTGGCCGCCAATATTGAGCATCATCATTAGCCCCCCACTCTTGTCCCGACCAGCTAGCGGGTTGGGTCAGGTGTGGACTGCCATGCTTCCCGAGGTGAGCTTCTTCCTTATGCTTTGTCGGGACAAGTCCTTGGGACGTCAGTTGTCCTTTCCGCTAGCGAATCAGGGCGAGATCTCTGTATTTAAAGACGGTGCGCCGGTTCGCGCACTCTGCTACTGAAGCGACGGTCCACGCGTCAAGCGTCGATTGGCTGACGCGACGTATGTAGGTCTGCGGCGTCTGATGGGACGCGGTCCAGCGCAGGATCGACATGTGGAGTGATCGGAACCGCTGGGGCGCGAGGAGTCATTTCGGCGGGAGATGACGGGCGTCGTTGGATGAGGCCGCTCGCAGTAAAAAACAAGGGTGGGGTCCGTTCTTGGACCCCTAATCTTTCATATTTCTCTCTCTTAAGTCCTGGTTGCTCGGCGCTCGTCTCCTTTCTCCCGCTTTTGGCCCCTGAAGATCCCCTTTTTCAAGGTTAGATGTCTTCCTTTGTAGAGTCAGTAGATGTTGTCGGAGTTGGCTCTAGGGACCCTTTAGTTGTTTCTGAGTCCCCCCCGGGAGCAGGGGTCGGATCCTCTTCCCGGGATCGTGAGGCGGGGGCAGCCCCCAGGGAAGAGGCGGCAGATGCGGCCCCCGGCTCCTCGTGTTGGGTGAGGCATGAGGACGAGCTCGCCAATTCTCGGGCTCGCTTCTACATCCCCTCACGCTACACGCTCCGACTGGCCAAGGAGGGAGAGAGGGCGGATCAAGTACGGGGCAGGGAAATCGCCCTGTATTTGGAGGCTTTCTGGGGCGGAATGCGCCTGCCCTTCTCTCCCGAGGTCGTCGCTGCGCTGAATTTTTTCGGTTTGGCCCCCGACCAGTTAGTGCCGAACTCGTGGAGGATCCGCCTCCGGTTCTTGATCCGCCTAAAGTTACAGGCGGTCCCTTTCACCCTGGTGGTCGAGCGGGCGACCCGAGATGGGTCTATATCTTTTTCAGAAAGCGGCCGGGGGGCGCTGCCGGGACCGGGGTCGTGGCCTTGCCCTCTTCTATTCATGATTGGAAGAAGAAATTTTTCTTCATTTCCCCTTCCGAGGGCGAGGACTGGCCCGTGCCTACCAAGTGGTCGAGGGAGAAATGCTTACCGGGGGGCCAGTCCGATGACCCCGCCGCGGTGAGAGTGTCGTCATGGGAGCCCATCACCCGACCCGACGTGCTGCTGTCCAAGAGGGTCCTGAGCTGGGCCGGGCTCAGCGCCGTTGAGTTCGTCGGTAAGTTGGGCTAGCTTTTTGGCTTACGTTTTGCTCGTGTTGCTCTCTTGTTGGGTATTTTGCTTTGTGCAGGATCCATGGACTTCGACTCGCTTAAAGCCTCCATATGCCAGCCGAGGTAGGTTACGAAGGCCAGGGGCGCCAGCTCTTCTCGCGCGAAGCCCGCCCTGGCTCCCACGGCTCCGGTGGTGGCGTCCTGTGAGCGTTCGGGGGTGGATCCCGCCCCGGGTCCCAGCAGAGTGTCGGGCCGGAAGCGGGCCCTGGTTCTGGAGGACCCGGACTCGGAGGAGGAGATCGGCTCTCCCTAGGCGCCGCTCAAGAGGTGCTCCCAGAGGCCTTCCCGAGGCCGGTCCTCCCTAACCGTGGTGGAGGAAGGGGGCCTCCGGTTCGCGGTGCCATCGGGGCTATTCGTCGCAGACAGCCTTCTACATGAGATAGAGGCCTCGTCCGGGAGTAGAGTTCCCGGGGGGACCTTCAGGGCTCAGCTGGCGTCCATTGCCCAGGAGTCCGTGCAAGTATGTGTTTGGTTTATTGTGAGATTCGGTGCCGCCTTTGTTTTTACGATCTGTTTCGTATCTCCCAGGTTCTCCAGCACGTTGCCCTCACCTTGCGTATGGAAGCTGAGGTGGTAGCCCCGGCGCTGGAGGCTGCAGGCCGGCTCGCCTCGCTGGAAGAGAGCTCCAGGCGGGAGCTAGAGGCGGTGATGGCGAGGGTCGCCGCCTTGGAAGGCGAGGTGGAGGCCGGGAAACGGGAGGTAGCCCGGCATCGCGAGGCCGCCTTGATTGCCGAGGTCAAGCTCGAGGATACCCAAGTGCTTGCCGGCAACCTGAAGAGGACAGTGAAGACCCTCCGGAAGGAGCTTGGGGCGGCGGCTGAGGCGGCCAAGTCGGCCGAACTGAGGGCGGTGGAGAGCTATAAGAAGTCGAAGGACTTCTATGATGACCTGGCCATGGCTACGACCCGCATCTGGTACGACGCCCTCGATGCCGTTAAGGCCCGGATGCCGGAGTTTGCCGACGGGGCTTTCCGGGCCGAGTTCCCCCTCGCGGACGCCGATGAGCAGGGGGAAGAGGTTCCTGGCGAGGAAACCACCGAAGACCCCACACGTCATGTGGTGGATGTCTAGGACCTCGAGGTCGTACCTGGCCCCGAGGTTTAGAGCCCCCATCTTCCTCCTTTCATTTCTTTGTTTTTGGAATTTTGTAAGGATGGGGAGCCAAAAAAATACCCTTTGTAAAACCTTTGTCTTTGGTAGTAATAAAATTTTTCTTCGGTTTCATCGAATCGCGCTCTACCATATGTTTGTGAAGAATGTTTGTAAAATATTTCTGCTTGCACGGTTGGGTCAGCTATCTGTCTAGCGATCGTTCGTCGGGTTGATGTCGATCACTTGCCAAGCGCTGCCGACCTCGTATCTCCATCACATGCCAAGCGCTGCCGAGGAGGCATCTCCATGGCCCCAAAGCCGAGGGGGGATTGCTTAGACTTTGATGGACTTGTTGCCCCTTCTTGGGGATTCGGATCCTCAGCGTTGGTAAGGCTGTAAGAAGGCCGCCAAGGATAACCGGGCGGCGAAGCTGCGCGGTCTCCTCTTTGCGAGGGCTTTGATCTCTGGCGTCGCGGGTAGGCAACTACCGGCCTGGGATGACCGAGCGGGGCAGCCGCTCGGATGCCTCTTGTGAGGGCTTCGATCCCTGGCGTCATGGGTAGGGAGCTATCAGCTGGAGATGACCGAGCAGGGTAGCTGCTCGGTCGCTGATTGGTATGATTTAGCATGCTTGCGCTTTCTAAAAGATAGATCAAAAATATTTGTAACCGCAATCAAGAACGGCGTCGCATGAAGCTAGCCGGTGAGTACGGGTCGGTCCACAGGGATGTTGTGAATTTCCGATTCGCTCTAACGAGTTAATTCCGAAGGGTGTTCGGATTAATTATTAAATCTAAAAACCTAAATTATCTATACTAAAATTATCTAGATCTAAATCTTGCTAGCGTTAGGTTTAGGAATGGTTTGGAAATGTAAATAAATCTCAACGCTTTCTATACCCAAATTAGGATCTAAGAGGAGTTATGGTAATTATCAATAAAGGGGAATAGATCCATTCGGGAAGGTGTTCCTTCCTCTAGGTTCTTGTCCTTCCTTTATCAATCCTTACCCTAACCTCCATGGAAAACATCACAACCGGGCCTTTATACTACGGCATCACCGCTACCTCGAGGGATAGGGTGCCGTAGGGAGCGGTATGTGCATGTATGCATGGAGTCCTATAGATTCTATGTGATGGGTAAGAAAGGGATGAGAGATCTCATCTCTCAAAAGCCTTTCCCAAAGCTAACATCTAAGGCATGAAATTAAATTACTTACAGATGCATCCCTCCAATCATCCATGCAGGGTTGTCAAATCTGAATTTCTGAATGGAGAAGAAACACCGATGCTCTCCAAAAGATTTCTGAAATTTTATTAATGAAGGGAGGCATAAGAAATTACAATGATTTGAGTTCCTATTTATAGAGAATAGGAAACCCTAGGTTACATTTTGACTCGCACATCTGCATTTACAAAAATACCCCTTAGGAAGACTATTCAGCGCCGCCTTCACATTATGGTAAAATTTTCACCAAGTACGGGCACTAGATGGCCGCGGAACCGCGGCGGGAGTAGGGGTTGGGCCGCGGTTCCGCGGTCCAATAAGAGGCTTGACTGCTGAAAATTTCTAGTCTTTCTCTAGGCTTCCTGGGCTTCCATATTCTTTGGTTCTTTTATAAATTGGACTTCTATGTTGGTTCCAGATCTCCAGTGAACATTGTGGTGGACTTTTATCCATTCGCTTTGAGTCGATGTCTTGAATCTTGCTTTGTGAATTGTTCCTTATGTAGGCTTGATCAAGAGTCTTCTGTTTGTTGGTCAAAGTCCACTTTTTCATCGTCTTTACATCGTTTTCACTGTTTTCTGTCCAAGAACCTGTAACCTGTAACATGTAGCAGACATGGGTCAAAAGCATCTGTTTTCATTTTAAAATGCATAAGAATGGGGAATATAAAATACAATAATATGGTGTGAACAAATACCCCCAAATTTATCTTTTGCTCGTCCTCGAGCAAACTTATTTTTTATTCACTACAAAAAACCTAACCGCACTTTCGCAGGGAAACGCGATTGCACTGAGCTCGTTGAACAAGCCGTTAAACCTCTAGGTGCCCCTAGTAGGAGGAGTGTTGTCTCCTGAGGGTTTTCAGCGGATTACACCCACAAAATCCTATCAACTCGGCCCATTGACTTTTGTTCTCCAATTAGGTCTTCTAACAAGGAATTCTATTATCTTCTACTTGTAAATTATCCACCCACATTCTTCACACTTCCTCATTATTTAACTTAAGATTATATATATCCTGTGGACTTACTTAGCTTTCGGCATTTCCTAAGCTTTCCTTCTAGGGTTCCATCTCCACTTAGAAATTTTTATCAACTCTATTAAAGATACAAGTTCTATTCTTCACTCCTTTCTCTCATCTAAACTCTAATCACATATCCCTACGTGTGTGTATATATCACCCCTACACTTGGAAATTCAAATCAAGCAATCGTACTCTCGTCCATTGTCCAAAGTACTAATTAGTTGGTGAATGAAATTTGCTTACACATCCTTCATGCGACCGTTAATACTTCTTGAGGTACCAACGACCGATTACAAAATGTGTTTGCACTTTAAAGCATACTTCCTAATCTTTGCAACACCCAAGGCTTTAGCAGTGACTCCCAAACCAGTTGGTCTAAGGCACTAGGTGATGAAGCACCCTCGCTAAATATTTTTCTATTTTTGCAGCCTTAAATAATCACAAAACCAAGTGTCCATTTTTTTTTCTTTATTCACACTTTTTCATACTAAGGACTTTAGACAAGAGCATTTCAAGGTCTCTTCTACTATTCCAAGTTTCAAGGTGCGTGAATGTGCAATTTGTAGGGTATACATTTTCAGAATTTAGACTTAAGTTAGGAACTATTTTTCAAACTTATACTCTAATAAGAACATCAATACTCTTTCCTTGTTTAGACTTAGCCCAAGAAGTGAACCCAAAATTTGCCTATTTCTAAGTAAACTACAAGGTATATAGTTTCTACCGTTAAACTTTAAGGAATGTTATTTTTTAGGGTTTTTAATTTACTAAGTCTAAGATCTAGTTGTTCCTAGCCAGTTGACCTATTTGTCAAACTCTAGTCAATTAGCCAAAATTGAATATAATAATTTTTATAATTTTTGAAATTTTTTTCAAATTTTTATGGGTATTCAAATAAGCATGAAAATGCAAAAATATGTACAAATGAATGCGAAGGAAGAAGACGTACCGAGCATACCCCCAAACTTGAACTTGACAGTGTCCTCACTGTCATGCTAAACCAAGAGGGTCAAAATACCGGCACTCCCCTGTTTATTTATTTATAATTTTTTTATATTTTTAATGTTTTGAAATTTTTTTTTATTTTTTTATTTAGAAAAAGAAAACAAAAATATATGTACATATATACAAAGATTCCCCTAAACTTAAGCTTGGCCTTGCACAAGCCAAAAGTTAGCACCAACCATTCAAAAATCTTATCGTGGTAATGGTACATTTGATTGGTTTGATTTAGCGTGCTCGCGCTTTCTAAAAGATAGATCAAAAATATTTGTAACCGCAATCAAGAACGGCGTCGCATGAAGCTAGCCGGTGAGTACGGGTCGGTCCACAGGGATGTTGTGAATTTCCGATTCGGTCTTACGGGTTAATTCCGAAGGGTGTTCGAAGTTGTTATTAAATCTAAAAATTGATTCTATCTAAAAACTAAATTAATCTAGATCTAAATCTTGCTAGGGTTAGGTTTAGGAATGGTTTGGAAATGTAAATAAATCTCAACGCTTTCTATACCCAGATTAGGATCTAAGAGGAGTTATGGTAATTATCAATAAAGGGGATTGGATCCATTCGGGAAGGTGTTCCTTGCTCTAGGTTCTTGTCCTTCTTTTAGAGATCCTTACCCTAACCTTCATGGAAAACATCACACCCGGGCCTTTATACTACGGTATCACCGCTACCTCGAGGGATAGGGTGCCGTAGGGAGCGGTATGTGCATGTATGCATAGAGTCCTATAGATTCTATGTGATGGGTAAGAAAGGGATGAGAGATCTCATCTCTCAAAAGCCTTTCCCAAAGCTAACATCTAAGGCAAGGAATTAAAATCTAAACTAGAACAAGAAATAAAATTACTTACAGATGCATCCCTCCAATCATCCATGCAGGGTTGTCAGATCTGAATTTCTGAATGGAAAAGAAACACCGATGCTCTCCAAAAGTTTTCTAAATTTTATTCATTAAAGGGAGGCATAAGAAATTACAATGATTAGAGTTCCTATTTATAGAGAATAGGAAACCCTAGGTTACATTTGATTCGCACATCTGCATTTACAAAAATGCCCTCTAAGAAAAGACCAAGTCAAAATCCGCTCCGCCTCTGCATTATGGTAAAAATTAATTCTCCTTTGGGCTTCTTCAGGCCGCGGAACCGCGGCAACAGCAGGCTTGGGCGGCGGTTCCGCGGCCCAATAATGAGTTCAGAGGATTATTTTTTGCTGAGCTGCTTGAGGGTTCTTTGGGCTTTTCATTTCTTTAGTTTTTTCTCCATTTCGCTTTTGGGCTTTCTTCCAGATCTTCAGTGAACAATTTGCAATGGATTTTTTAACCGTTCGCTTTGAGTCGATGTCTTGAATCTTGCTTTGTGAATTGTTCCTTATGTAGGCTTGATCAAGAGTCTTCTGTTTGTTGGTCAAAGTCCACTTTTTCATCGTCTTTACATCGTTTTCACTGTTTTCTGTCCAAGAACCTGTAACCTGTAACATGTAGCAGACATGGGTCAAAAGCACCTGTTTTCATTGTAAAATGCATAAGAATGGGGAATATAAAATACAATATTATGGTGTGAACAAATACCCCCAAACATATCTTTTGCTCGTCCTCGAGCAAACTTATTTTTTATTCACTACAAAAAACCTAACCGCACTTTCGCAGGGAAACGCGATTGCACTGAGCTCGTGCAACAAGCCGTTAAACCTCTAGGTGTCCCTAGTAGGAGGAGTGTTGTCTCCTGAGGGTTTTCAGCGGATTACACCCACAAAATCCTATCAACTCGGCCCATTGACTTTTGTTCTCCAATCAGGTCTTCTAACAAGGAATTCTATTATCTTCTACTTGTAAATTATCCACCCACATTCTTCACACTTCCTCATTATTTAACTTAAGATTATATATATCCTGTGGACTTACTTAGCTTTCGGCATTTCCTAAGTTTTCCTTCTAGGGTTCCATCTCCACTTAGGAATTTTTATCAACTCTATTAAAGATACAAGTTCTATTCTTCACTCCTTTCTCTCATCTAAACTCTAATCACATATCCCTACGTGTGTGTATATATCACCCCTACATTTGGAAATTCAAATCAAGCAATCGTACTCTCGTCCATTGTCCAAAGTACTAATTAGTTGGTGAATGAAATTTGCTTACACATCCTTCATACGACCGTTAATATTTCTTGAGGTACCAACGACCGATTACAAAATGTGTTTGCACTTTAAAGCGTACTTCCTAATCTTTGCAACACCCAAGGCTTTAGCAGTGACTCCCAAACCAGTTGGTCTAAGGCACTAGGTGATGAAGCACCCTCGCTAAATATTTTTCCATTTTTGCAGCCTTAAATAATCACAAAAACCAGTGTCCATTTTTTTTTTCTTTATTCACACTTTTTCATACTAAGGACTTTAGACAAGAGCATTTCAAGGTCTCTTCTACTATTCCAAGTTTCAAGGTGCGTGAATGTGCAATTTGTAGGGTATACATTTTCAGAATTTAGACTTAAGCTAGGAACTATTTTTCAAACTTATACTCTAATAAGAACATCAATACTCTTCCCTTGTTTAGACTTAGCCCAAGAAGTGAACCCAAAATTTGCCTATTTCTAAGTAAACTTCAAGGCATATACTTTCTACCGTTAAACTTTAAGGAATATTATTTTTTAGGGTTTTTAATTTACCAAGTCTAAGATCTAGTTGTTCCTAGCTAGTTGACCTATTTTTCAAACTCTAGTCAATTAGCCAAAATTGAATACAATAATTTTTATAATTTTTGAAATTTTTTTCAAATTTTTATGGGTATTCAAATAAGCATGCAAATGCAAAAATATGTACAAATGAATGCGAAGGAAGAAGACGTACCGAGCATACCCCCAAACTTGAACTTGACAGTGTCCTCACTGTCATGCTAAACCAAGAGGGTCAAAATACTGGCACTCCCCTGTTTATTTATTTATAATTTTTTTTTATTTTTAATGTTTTGAAATTTTTTTTTTATTTTTTTATTTAGAAAAAGAAAACAAAAATATATGAACATATATACAAAGATTCCCCTAAACTTAAGCTTGGCCTTGCACAAGCCAAAAGTTAGCACCAACCATTCAAAAATCTTATCATGGTAATGGTATAGTTGGTGCAAGAATGGGGCGAGGAGGAAAGAAATGAGAAACACGCGAGACCGTGTGGAAAGAAGAATGGTAGAATATGGTCTCGGTGGGGGAGAAGAATGGCGAAAAGAAGAAGGAAGTGGAGTACGATCTTGAGTGTGTAAATTGAGTGAATAAATTAGCGCAATATGTGATGACCGATATGTTATAAGCGATTGCGCTAACCTATCAACCCGTCGGGAAATGGGGTCAAATCCCTCAAGATTCGTAAGAAAACATGGGTACGCCGAACTTGGTATAGGAGATGAAAGCGTAACGGTCATTCGTTCGGTCGGAACAATGGGAAAGACGAAAGGGAGTGAATTAGGGATAGTATCTTTCTCACCGTAGTAAACTGTTTCAAACTTGAAAGATTCCATTAATGGTTCAAAACTACTATAATCAACCGAGTCTGATGGCTCATCTGAAAATGTAAAGGACTCAAACTCGGGCGGTGAGTCATCAACATCGTCCGAAAAAGTGAAACACTCGTAAGTGTTATCATCTGTGAGAACTGTGTCAGATTCAAAGGAAAATTTTTCAAGCTCACAGTCTTCAAGCGGGGTCGGAACGATGGAAAGGAGGGAGGGTGATATAACAGTCAAAGGTTCAGGAGGATGAATTGGAAAATCAGACACATCAAACAAAAATGATTCAACCTCAATATTATCCTCAAGACTCTCCTCAATACTATCCTCAATATTCAACTCATCCATGCCATTATCATCAAAATCTAGACGCATATGAGATTCGGGAGAAACATTTAATAACTCGGGATGATGATTTGAACATAAAATCTCAAGTAAATCGACAGGTTCATCATCCGAAATATTCCCGGCGTCTATATCCTCAATCAAGTGAAAATCAATTTCTTTAGACACCTCATCAAAAGCATGGATATCTATCGATTTAGGTTCTAGAGTGGAGGTGTAAAGATCGAAAGGATTAGGTGCGGTTTCACTCAAAAGGGGTTTCTCACAATTTGGCAAATCAAACACTACAAATTCGCTCAACTCATCTTTATTTTCAACAGGTGAACTATTTAGGGCAATCGATGGAAAACAGAAGTTGTGGGCTTCAATTGGGTAAGGGTAGGTTTGATTTGAAAATCCTCTCTCATTCTCACTCTGTCCAACTGCCGCCTCATACATTGAAAAATTTGGAGCTAGCGGGACACTAGCTACCGGTTCACTAGGTTGCATAAGGGTGGCCACGGACGCTTCCACATTCCTAACCATTTTGTTTGTTGCTGCGATATACGCCTCCAACGCCTCTTCCAAACTAGACTTAGGTGGTGAGGGGGTTTCAGTAAAAGATTCAAAATTGGTTGGATATGTGAAACTCCCTAATGGCTGTGAAGAAACAGTGTCTAGTGAAGGTGGAAAAGTCGGGTATGACTGATAGGAAGTGGGTGGTAGGACGGGGGTAGGGTCAACATATGGATAAGAAGGTGAATAGTCGTGTGGATCCCTAGAACTAGATGAGTGGAGAGGGGTGAAAGATCGACTGCGAGCTTGAGCAATATGCTCAGCAATGGACATCGGCCTAGGAGTGACAGAAGGACTTGAAGAAGTGGTATCAACATATGGAAGTGGTGAAGATTGACTTGGTTGACACAAAGTGGGTTGAAAAGTCAAACTGTTTCTCCTAGACTCCTCTATGTGATCTTTCAAAGATTTTTTAGGCATGGAAGGATCGTCTTTAAATTGACCGAACACATTGACATATGACGCAAAATTAGGTTCGGAATACCAAAGTTCGGCTAATGATTTTTTATGTGGGGTACCCATGTTAGAAGAAGAAAGGTGACAAGAAGGAAGGTTGGGTGGTGCAAGGATTTATTTGGGGCTAAAAATTTTTTTTTGCAAGTTCTATAAAATATTTGTCGTTTTTATTTTCATTTTTCATTAATTTTTTTATCTCTTTATTTGGAAAAATTTTGTTGCAAAAATATTTTTAGAGAAAAGATATGCAACAACAAAATATTTTAGAGAAAAGATATGCAACAGCAAAATATTACTTGCAATTGGTTATTATTTGAAGCATATCACAAGAATCTTTATTTGGAAAAAATTGTTGCAACAAGATATTCGAGAAAAGATATGCAACAAAAAAGATTACTTGCAATCAATTTCAATTTTGAGCGGGGCCCAAAAATCCTGCACAAGACTTGTTATATGGAAGGCAATATATTTTATAGCTCACAGAATCTTGCAGGAATTTCCAGAAAATATATTTCAAAAATTACAGAGGAGAGAGACAGGAAACTTACAGTGCAAATTTCACACGAAGAGGCACCAGGCCCACCGCGTTTCCGCCGCACTATGGCCCTTACGACCGCGTTTCCGCGGTTATTTCAGAGGCTCGGTTACCCAAATTTTTTTCCGTGCGATGATTCGTCAAGACGGCCGCGTTTCCGCGGCCTAATGTGGGTTTTGGCCGCGGAATCGCGGCGGGTTGGGGAGTTTGGGGCTCCAAAATTTTTGTGCTTCTCTGTTTTTTAAAATCCTTTCTGTTTCGATATCTCATTTTCCGTTTCGCTTTATGGAAATCTCCAGATCCGAATTTGTATATTCTGCAAAAATTCAACCACAAAGTATCCCTTCCAAAAATAACAAATTATATATATTTTTATATTTTTTTTGATTTTTTCAGATTTTTATGATTTTTGAAATTTTATGATTAACCCGAAATTACGAAAAGGAAAGTTCTACGCCATCCCCGGCAACGGCGCCATTTGATTGGTTTGATTTAGCGTGCTCGCGCTTTCTAAAAGATAGATCAAAAATATTTGTAACCGCAATCAAGAACGACGTCGCATGAAGCTAGCCGGTGAGTACGGGTCGGTCCACAGGGATGTTGTGAATTTCCGATTCGTTCTTACGGGTTAATTCCGAAGGGTGTTCGGAGTTGTTATTAAATCTAAAAATTGATTCTATCTAAAAACTAAATTAATCTAGATCTAAATCTTGCTAGGGTTAGGTTTAGGAATGGTTTGGAAATGTAAATAAATCTCAACGCTTTCTATACCCAGATTAGGATCTAAGAGGAGTTATGGTAATTATCAATAAAGGGGATTGGATCCATTCGGGAAGGTGTTCCTTCCTCTAGGTTCTTGTCCTTCCTTTATCAATCCTTACCCTAACCTTCATGGAAAACATCAAAACCGGGCCTTTATACTACGGCATCACCGCTACCTCGAGGGATAGGGTGCCGTAGGGAGCGGTATGTGCATGTATGCATGGAGTCCTATAGATTCTATGTGATGGGTAAGAAAGGGATGAGAGATCTCATCTCTCAAAAGCCTTTCCCAAAGCTAACATCTAAGGTAAGAAATTAAATTACTTACAGATGCATCCCTCCAATCATCCATGCAGGGTTGTCAGATCTGAATTTCTGAATGGAGAAGAAACACCGATGCTCTCAAAAAGATTTCTGAAATTTTATTAATGAAGGGAGGCATAAGAAATTACAATGATTTGAGTTCCTATTTATAGAGAATAGGAAATCCTAGGTTACATTTTGACTCGCACATCTGCATTTACAAAAATACCCCTTAGGAAGACTATTCAGCGCCGCCTTCACATTATGGTAAAATTTTCACCAAGTACGGGCACTAGATGGCCGCGGAACCGCGGCGGGAGTAGGGGTTGGGCCGCGGTTCCGCGGCCCAATAAGAGGCTTGACTGCTGAAAATTTCTAGTCTTTCTCTGGGCTTCCTGGGCTTCCATATTCTTTGGTTCTTTTATAAATTGGACTTCTACGTTGGTTCCAGATCTCCAGTGAACATTGTGGTGGACTTTTATCCGTTCGCTTTGAGTCGATGTCTTGAATCTTTCTTTGTGAATTGTTCCTTATGTAGGCTTGATCAAGAGTCTTCTGTTTGTTGGTCAATGTCCACTTTTTCATCGTCTTTACATCGTTTTCACTGTTTTCTGTCCAAGAACCTGTAACCTGTAACATGTAGCAGACATGGGTCAAAAGCACCTGTTTTCATTGTAAAATGCATAAGAATGGGGAATATAAAATACAATATTATGGTGTGAACAGTCGCCTCTGGTGAGGGCCTGGATCCTTAGTGTTGGAGGGGATGTAGGAACTCCACTAAGGATGACCGGGAAGTGAAGCTGCGCGGTTGCCTCTTGGTGAGGGCTTTGATCTCTGGCGTCACGGATAGGCAACTACCAGCCTGGGATGACCGAGCGGGGAAGCCGCTCGGATGCCTCTTGCGAGGGCTTTGATCCTTGGCGTCATGGGTAGGGAGCTACCAGCCGGAGATGACCGAGCAGGGTAGCTGCTCGTTTGCCTCTTACGAGGGATTTGATCCTTCAGGACGGGGACCGAGCAGGGTTACTGCCCAGTGCCTCTTGGAGATGACTTTGATCCCTGTCGGTTTTGGTAGGAAGCTACCAGTCGGGGATAGCCGAGCAAGGACTCGACAGCCTATGGGAGGACTTTTGTCCTTAGCGCGGGAGGGGCTGTAGAAGCCTACCAAGGACCCTTGGCCGGGTAGGGTTACTTCCCGGTGCCTCTTGGCGAGGGCTTTTGTCCTGAAGGATAGCCGAGCGAGGGATCCTCGGGCTCTACTGCCTCTGGGAGGGCTTTTTGATCCCCGGCGTTGCGGCAGGGAAGCTGCCTGATTAGTCGAAAATATTGCATATTTGAGCCGGCAATTTCCTCATCATTTGCATTCATATAGAAGTGTTCGGTATTCGTATTTCACATATTAGCTAATCCATCGCAAATTATCAGATTACATGTATTAGACCTTAAAACCGGCATTTCTAGGGAAATTGACTGCATTGCATGGCATCGCAATATTTCTATATGTCGCAACCTGTATTTCGAAGTCTGTGCAGGAAAAGGAGAAGCTCGCTCAAATTTACACCGCTCAAAGATACGTCAACTCACTAACTTCAAATCTGGTATCATTACAAAGGAGCAATTGCAAATCAACATATCAAAGGAAGCCCTAAACTACAGTACAAGCCCACAGAAGAAAGTACAGAGCCCAAGCCCATCAAAGAGCCACGGATCCGCGGCAGGGGCTTGCTAATGCCGCGGATCCGCGGTGGAACCAGGGAATTAGCTCCTCAATTTCAGACCAAAACTCCTACATCAGTGGCTACAGTTCAGAAATGTACTCCTAGTTCCAGAAGACTCCAGGGGTTTCTGCCAGATCAGCAAACTAGGGTTTCCAAGCCTAATTAAACCTAGCTTAAACCCTAAGCTAGCTCCTAACAAACTACCTTCTAGAAGACTCAACAAACTTTTGGAGGGAACTACCATTTCAAACCTAAACCTAGGGTTTGGGAAGTCTATAAATAGAAGCCTAGACCTAGGGTGATATGATCATGTGGAGATAGATAGAATCAAACCATTTGTGATTCATTTTAGTTCATTTTTTTAGCCAATCTCTTTCTTCATCCCCTTCCTCCACAAGTCTAGTGAGAGGGCTTGTGGGAAACCCTAACCCTAATTCCAATTAAAATTAAGATCCTGAGTACCCATTAAGCAAGAAGCCCTACAACCTTTAGGGGCGGAGCCGATCTTCAACGGAGCAAGCGATCCGAGCCGATCCACGACTCACGAAGCCGAGCGACGCCCGATCAACAATCTAGATTCTTCCTCTTGTAGTTCTTGAAGCGAATGTAATCAAAATTGTTGAGATAAATAAATGTGATATTCTTTTATCTTGTTTTCTTTAAATTCTGCATCATGATATCTTTACAATTCGTAAATATTTTCTGTGTGGTGATGTGTGAATAAAACTCCGCTCGTCGAGGAGTCGAGACGGTCAATAGAATGATGATGTAACATAGCTTTAATCGATTCTTGATTCCTACTAGTTTTGTAAACCCTAACAAGTTCAAGAACCGACAACCCATTTCGTTACGATGCTTTCTTGAATGATATCGCTCGAAATTGGGGAGTTAGGATCGTTTCTTGAAATTGCTAGAGGCTAGAATGTGAATGATATCGACAAAAGAACAAGGGATAAGATGAAACCCTAGTTTCCCGAGAAGCCCTAACTCTCGTCAATGGTCATCGATCTAGTATCAATCCTTCGAAGGACAAGAACACGAAATCTTTAGATTACATCACGTCTATCGATCCTATCGATTCCTACGAGCCTCTTTTAGATTCTTGACTGT
Organism: Agapanthus africanus; assembly: GCA_030015575.1. Lineage (NCBI taxonomy): Eukaryota > Viridiplantae > Streptophyta > Magnoliopsida > Asparagales > Amaryllidaceae > Agapanthus > Agapanthus africanus. Next base: position 260,647,342 of record JASDDO010000004.1, read on the forward strand.
TGATTGGAAATATCATCGATACACCGATTCTTGATTGTTTATCATTTTCTTGATTCTAGAATAGAATAGTGACACTTGAAAATCAAAACTCTTGAATCATGTTTTCGTTTATCTTAGCTTAACTTTTCAATTCAAGCATATCATAATACAAACGAATCATGCAATCCCTGTGGACGATCCGCACTCATTCATGAACTACAATTGACACCGTAGTTTGATTGCGGTCAATATAATTTTTGGTTGTGATGTCTTTACAATTTTCTTAAATCGACACAACAAGATTTTAAATCAATCAAATGGCGCCGTTGCCGGGGACTATTTGATTCGATATTACACAATCCGAAATCTATTACAATCAAATGGCGCCGTTGCCGGGGATTACGCGCTAATTCGTTTCATATTATAGTTTGAATTGAAAGAATTATTCCATTGTTATTTTGAGATCAAAATTCGTGCAAACCCTAAACAATTTGTCGTGTTTCATTGCAAGGAGATCTGGAGCTTGCTGGAATTTGATAAAATTTTTTGGAAAATACCAGAGAGCATAGGGAGTCAACATAAGCTCCCTGAAAATTTTTGGTGCAGTGTTCCTACAATCCCACCGCGGAAGCGCGGCATACGGAGGGATACGCGGCGGAACCGCGGCAGCTTAGGGGGTTCTCTGAAATTTTTTTCTCTCAGGTGACGTCTTGACTTCTCCTCTCTCCTCTTTTTAGCTCCAACTAATCCTTTGCTGCAGGATTCTTTGCAAAGAACAGCAGCTCGCAAATTGCAAATTAAAATTGTGCGTGATTTTGTTTCTTGGTTGTTTGCATTATAAATACGGAAATTAAGGGGCACGGCCAAATCCAAATTAGGTGGGGATTTCATTACCCTTCCTAGGCCCCGAAAACCACCAAACTTGCATCCGCATTGACCCACATTAACTAAAAGAAATCTAGAGATGACTCTAAGGACTGTCGCGCTCAATTAGGACAGAAGAAGGCCGTGGGTAATTCATTGCTTATCCGCGTTTTCCTGTGGTGCCTAAGGCGAGTGTGTCTAAGGCTAGTGGTTATTAATTAGGCCCACTACTTACGTAGTGGAGTACCTTCCCACTTACCTGGCACTTATCCGGCCACAGGGGGACAAAGAGGCAGTGGAGGATTCTATCCCGCCACTTGTCTTTTGGCAGTTAGGAGCGGTCTAGAGCCGGACCTAGGTGACCACTAGATTCTACGGTTTGTGTGCTGCATTTGTTGTGTTGCATCATATTTTTCAAAAATCCGTCCCTTTTTCAAAAGCAAACACCGCATTCATTTACCCCTAATTATAAGCCAACGCTGCCACTTGTACTAACCCTTTTTAGAACAAGATAGGCTGGACACGGGATTCTAGTGACCGTTTAGTCCGCGTACCCTTTATCGACTCCGAAGTCGATATTTCTCCATTTACCTCTTCTTTACCCACTACCACAGCCACACTGATGGATCCGAATCCATCAAACTTTTTTAACCCTAATCTGCCGCCGTCCGTTGGTGCGCAGAATCCACCCCGCATCTCTCTCCACGAGAGATGCTATCCACTTAGAGGCCCTCTTTCGACCTGCTTATCCACACCACCAGCCAATGGGGATAACTTTGAGATTAAGCCCAGTATATCAATCTTTTACCCAAATACCACGGACTCGAGACTGAGGACGCTTACGTTTTCATTACCAAATTTGAAAACGTATGCGCAATGATGGGTACGTCACAACTTTCAGTGGACGCTATGCGTCTACGACTTCTTCCATTTACTTTGTGCGATATAGCCGAGAAGTGGCTATATAAACTACCGCACATTCTATTACGAATTGGGAAGAATTCGTTGCTGCATTCCTTAAGAAATTTTACCCAATACAAAAGACAGCTCGAATCCGTAGCGAACTGAATCAATTTGCCCAGCTCCCTGCTGAACCATTCTCTAAATGCTTTGAACGTTTCAAGGATCTATTGGTTCAATGTCCTCATCACGGCATCCCAAGATGGGAGCTTTCCCGAATCATATATGAGGGCAGTAACCCTAACACTAAACAGAGCCTTGAAAACATGTGTCAAGGTACCTTCATGACTAAGGATGATGGGGAAGCTTGGCGATATTTAGAAGAGTTCGCTGAAAAGTCTTTACAGTGGGAAAGTCCATCATTTAGGAGTGGCAATAACCAATCGGATGTTTCCATAGGAGTTAGAGCTGACATTTCAGCTATACAAAACAAACTCGAGACTATGGAAAACAAATTTTTAGCTGCCTCCCTTAATCAAATGTCACTTTCCAAAACTGTATGTGGCTGCTGTTCTGATCCGTCTCACTTGACGGAAGAATGTCCGTTTCAAGGTCGTGAGCATACCAATGCCACATTTCAAAGACCGAGAAACGATCCTTTTTCTTCCACATATAATCAGGGTTGGAGGAATCACCCTAATTTTGCTTGGAACCAATCACAATCACAAAACACGGTTCCAAACCAAAACAATTTTCAAAGGGTCCCTCCACCACAACAGCAACCACAACTTCAATTGAGTCAGCACCCCTTTCAAGCACATAATTTTCAAAATCAGGTCAACACACCTGCACTGTCTAGTCCTTTACAGTTGACCGGAACTGATGAATCCTTTGCACAATACATGAATTTGGTCTTAACAAATATCATGCAAGTTTCGGCTGAAATGAAATCTTCCGTCGATAAAATTGAGAAAAACTCTGCGTCCCAAAACGAGAGTATTAAATCGATGGAAGAAGAAATTGCACGATTAAAAGCCGAAATGAGTGCAAGAGAGAAAGGGAAACTTCCAGCTCAATCCTTACCCAATCCTGGTTATTCACATCATGTGAATGCAATCACCACGTTGAGATCTGGAAGAGTGCTTGACAATCATGTTGGGGAAGAAGTTGATGATACTGAAAATCATATCAACACCCCGGCTGAGACCTTTCCACACACACACACTTCTAGTTCTGATCCCAGTTCTTCTACCCTACCACCTTCTTCCGAGCCTATTCTCCATTTCCCAAAAGGCTCACCGCTACAGCCCACCTCTTTTACCCCTCCACGGACGATTCCCACTTCTATTCTGGGATCGGTTCCACACACACTTCCTTCTCCTATGATGGACCCAGCGCTTATTGCTAAAGCACCTTATCCTAATCGGTTAAGGGCTAACACACCAAGTCCACAAATGGAGAAGATCACTGAGATGTTTAAACAGGTTAACATCAATATCCCTCTTCTAGATGCTATCCAACAAGTCCCTGCATATGCGAAAGTTCTTAAAGACTTTTGCACTAGAAAGAGGAAGAAACAGATGCCCAAGAAGATATTCATGGAAAAAACAGTAGAAACGGCTTTCCCCCAGCAATTACCAAGAAAACGTAAGGATCCTGGATATCCTACGATTTCCATCTCTATTGGGGAGAAACACATTAACCGTGCTCTACTAGATCTTGGGGCAAGTGTTAACCTGCTTCCTTTCTCAGTTTATGAGCAGTTAGGGATCGGAGAGTTGAAACCATCTCCTTGCACTCTCAAGATGGCTGACCGATCAATCACCAGACCTAGGGGTGAACTGGAGGATGTGTTAATAAAAATCGGGGAATTTATATTCCCTGTAGACTTTATTGTAATTGATATACAGCCTGTAGCAAACTCACGGAATCAAATTCCGGTGATTTTAGGTCGCCCCTTTTTGGCCACTTCCAATGCTATCATCAATTGTCGTAACGGTTTTATGACCCTATCCTTCGGGAAGAGGACAATTGAGATGAACATTTACAAGTTAGGAAGTGTACCCTCCGAACCTACTGCTCAGGTCTGTTCTGTCGACTTAATGGATGTCGACAGCAGCGAATTTGATGATCCTCCTGATACCGATCTTGACTCTTTTCATACGTTATTGTTCGACCCAACTATGTATCATACACATACGGACTCTTCCACCAAGACGTCCGGGTCAACAATTAACACTGATTATGAACTGCTTTTAGAGTCTGAAGATCACCCCGCACTTTGTGATGACATTATTCTTCGGGGTATAGATGAAACTTTTGAGGAGATCTTCGCTGATGAACTCGCATTTCTGAATAACACGGGTGTTGAGATGAATCAGGTTCCAATCACTAAAATTGAACCTCCACCCCTTCTTTTGACTTGTAAAAAGAATGCGAGTAATCCATCAAACACACTGCATCGTCTCTCCAAAATGAGACGCACACACATTCTATTCCACCACTTACCCTTTCCCCACTTCTTCTTCCATCAACCAGAGCACTGCATTGATAAAAATTTTGAATGGTTGGTGTTAACTTTCGGTCTTTGCAAAGCTTGGCATCGACCACTGATTTTTGACCCCCACTTGTGATTTTCAAAATTTAACATTGCATAACTCAAGTTTGGGGGGGTATGTTTTTCTGGCTCCTAAAAAGAATTTTTACAAAATGATGAGCCAAAAATAAGTTTGGGAGAGGATCTTCACTTAAATATTTTGCCCCCACTAATAAATTCCTCCCAAGCTTACAGGTTTTCGAGATTTAGCAGAAGGCAACAGTGAGGACACTGTTGAAAACAAGTTTGGGGGAGGTTTGTGCTTATTTTCGCATCATTTGCATATCATTTGCATAAGCACAAAACATTTTTTTGAAAACCTATAAAAAATTAAAAATTTTCAAAACTATAAAAATATTTTTGTATATAAATAAGATAATGAAAGTTTAGATAGTGAACAATTACATCCATGAAGTTAGAAAAATTTAAGAAAACCAAGAAAATTAGAAGTTTTCTTATACGAACTAGTAATAAGTAGTTATGAGCCGTTGTCCCAAGGGTTAGTAAGATGAAGGACGTCACTAATCTGAGGATAAAAATAAGTCTGAAAATAGTTTCTATTCTGGAAGCCAAACATTTTGAACGTTGATACCCTGCTATTCGCACTTACACACGTCTTGAAGCCTGGGATAGTAGAGCATACCTTGAAATGCTCTTGTCTTAAAGCCGATGTATGAAGGAAATAAAAAGAAAAAAATGAATAAAAATATAAAGTGGTGAGAAAAATGGACACTGGTTTTGTTATCACCGAGGGCAATAAAAAAATATATAGCGAGGGTGCTTCTTCACCTAGTGCCCTAAGGCCAACTGGTCTGGGAGTCACCGCTATGCCTGAGGTGATGCAAGACGAGGAAAATACACCAAATAAGCAAGCACATGAGTAATCGGTCAGTCAGTACCTCAAGAAGTATTAACGGTCGCATGAAAGTGTGTGAGCAATCTCATCTAAATATTCATTAATTAAAAAGTACTGAGGCTGATGGGCAAGAGTATGATAGCTTGAATTGAATTCTCCGGGTGTAGGGATGTCTTTACACACACGCAGGGTTATATGATCGATGTTTGGAATAAAGACAGGAATGAAAAATAAGACGATGTTTTATTAAGGGAGGACGTGATTTCTAACATTTTTTCATGACCATTAAGATATGGCTCATGACAACCGAAAAGCTAGCTTAGTTGGAAACCCTAATTTTCAAAGTTTTTCTGTTACAATTCTTTTCTTTAAATGTAATATTCATGATCTTCCTTTTATTATTGGAATTTGTGGGTGCAATCCGCTGAAAACCCTTAGGAGACAACACTCCTTCTACTAGGGACACCTAGAGGTTTAAAGGCTTGTTGCATGTGCTCGGTGCAATCGTGTTGCCTATGAAAGTGTGCTAGTTAGTTTTTCTCTTTCTTTATTTTCTCCTTCTCTTTTTAATAAAAGTTCGCTCGAGACGATCGAAATTAAGTTTGGGGGTATTTGATTAGTCGAAAATATTGCATATTTGAGCCGGCAATTTCCTCATCATTTGCATTCATATAGAAGTGTTCGGTATTCGTATTTCACATATTAGCTAATCCATCGCAAATTATCAGATTACATGTATTAGACCTTAAAACCGGCATTTCTAGGGAAATTGACTGCATTGCATGGCATCGCAATATTTCTATATGTCGCAACCCGTATTTCGAAGTCTGTGCAGGAAAAGGAGAAGCTCGCTCAAATTTACACCGCTCAAAGTTACGTCAACTCACTAACTTCAAATCTGGTATCATTACAAAGGAGCAATTGCAAATCAACATATCAAAGGAAGCCCTAAACTACAGTACAAGCCCACAGAAGAAAGTACAGAGCCCAAGCCCATCAAAGAGCCGCGGATCCACGGCAGGGGCTTGCTAATGCCGCGGATCCGCGGTGGAACCAGGGAATTAGCTCCTCAATTTCAAACCAAAACTCCTACATCAGTGGCTACAGTTCAGAAATGTACTCCTAGTTCCAGAAGACTCCAGGGGTTTCTGCCAGATCAGCAAACTAGGGTTTCCAAGCCTAATTAAACCTAGCTTAAACCCTAAGCTAGCTCCTAACAAACTACCTTCTAGAAGACTCAACAAACTTTTGGAGGGAACTACCATTTCAAACCTAAACCTAGGGTTTGGGAAGTCTATAAATAGAAGCCTAGACCTAGGGTGATATGATCATGTGGAGATAGATAGAATCAAACCATTTGTGATTCATTTTAGTTCATTTTTTTAGCCAATCTCTTTCTTCATCCCCTTCCTCCACAAGTCTAGTGAGAGGGCTTGTGGGAAACCCTAACCCTAATTCCAATTAAAATCAAGATCCCGAGTACCCATTAAGCAAGAAGCCCTACAAACTTTTGGAGCGGAGCCGATCTTCAACGGAGCAAGCGATCCGAGCCGATCCACGACCCACGAAGCCGAGCGACGCCCGATCAACAATCTAGATTCTTCCTCTTGTAGTTCTTGAAACGAATGTAACCAAAATTGTTGAGATAAATAAAGGTGATATTCTTTTATCTTGTTTTCTTTAAATTCTGCATCATGATATCTTTACAATTAGTAAATATTTTCTGTGTGGTGATGTGTGAATAAAACTCCGCTCGTCGAGGAGTCGAGACGGTCAATAGAATGATGATGTAACATAGCTTTAATCGATTCTTGATTCCTACTAGTTTTGTAAACCCTAGCAAGTTCAAGAACCGACAACCCATTTCGTTACGATGCTTTCTTGACTGATATCGCTCGAAATTGGGGAGTTAGGATCGTTTCTTGAAATTGCTAGAGGCTAGAATGTGAATGATATCGACAAAAGAACAAGGGATAAGATGAAACCCTAGTTTCACGAGAAGCCCTAACTCTCGTCAATGGTCATCGATCTAGTATCAATCCTTCGAAGGACAAGAACACGAAATCTTTAGATTACATCACGTCTATCGATCCTATCGATTCCTACGAGCCTCTTTTAGATTCTTGACTGTTGATTGGAAATATCATCGATACACCGATTCTTGATTGTTTATCATTTTCTTGATTCTAGAATAGAATAGTGACACTTGAAAATCAAAACTCTTGAATCATGTTTTCGTTTATCTTAGCTTAACTTTTCAATTCAAGCATATCATAATACAAACGAATCGTGCAATCCCTGTGGACGATCCGCACTCATTCATGAACTACAATTGACACCGTAGTTTGATTGCGGTCAATATAATTTTTGGTTGTGATGTATTTACAATTTTCTTAAATCGACACAACAAGATTTTAAATCAATCAAATGGCGCCGTTGCCGGGGACTATTTGATTCGATATTACACAATCCGAAATCTATTACAATCACTGCCCGCTGGGGATAGCCGAGCGAGGGATCCTCGGGCTCGACTGCCTCTGGGAGGGCTTTCTAATCCCTGGCTTTGCGGCAGGGAAGCTACCCGCCAGGGGTGACCGAGCAGAGTAGCTGCTGGGTTGCCTCTTGGTGAGGGCTTTGAATCCTGGCGTTGCGAGTAGAGAGGCTACCGGCCAGGTATGGCCGAGCAGGGTAGCTGCTTTGGCTAATTCTTAGCGAGGTGTAGCCCAACCATCCAGCTGTAGGCATGGGGAATAGGAATGGTCGTGGCGACAGTGTGCGTAGCATGTGCAATGAATGCGTGAGGAGGCGAAGCACCAGGGGCGCGTCGCTTCGATTCTACAAGAGAAGGCTTGATGACCGCCGCGTGGCAGCGACTTTTTGGGTGAAAGGGGGCGACTGTTGAGTTTCGCAGTGGGCTATATAAGGCTGAAGGAGTACTGGTCCTTCCATCCTTCATAAACAGGTCGTCGAAAATACAAGACTTCCCGTTTACCATCCCCGACATCATCCACTTCGAAGACGTGTACCTTTACGACCAGAACTGCACCGAGGACACGGTGCAGCTGGTTTATGGGAGCATCGAGGACCATTTCGACTGGTTTCTCCCCCGACGCTCCTCCCTGCTGCAGCTGCTGATGTACTCCATCTGGAGGGCGTCGCCGGGGCTTTACAACCCCTTGTCCGAGCAGCTCTATAACGAGGCCGTGGGAAAGCTGCGGTCTCTGAGGCGCTTCAGCCTGATCTCCGCGAACCGGCTGGCCCACTCGGAGGCACTCGTCCGCGAATGCTACGAGCTGAGGCTTGGGATCAACGCACGCGGGGGAACCGGGGGCAGAGGTTGGACCTCGCGAGGCCCCGGCTGGCGGAGATCTTTACCGAGTACCACGAGCAGTGCTCGCTGCACCCCCTTCCCCCACTGTTGTAATTTCCTTTTCTTTTTGCGTGTATGGCTGAGGAGCCCAGAATACCTCTTGAATAAATAAGGTTTTTCTTTCTTTTTCGCAATGTTCCATTGATCTTTATTAAATTAACATTAGATCCTAGGAAGAGTTTACATTGCCCTAAAGGAAAGGTACAGGCTAGTAGATGGTTTTATTGGCTCGGACCGAGCTCCCTGGAGGGATGTAGGCCTCTGTGCTTGGCACAAGGTACGGGGCTCCCTGAGTTCCGTGCTGTCCGTCCGCCGAAACGACCATGATCTGACCGATGGTCAGGTCAGCGGGAGGGCAATGCTGCTCCTGCTCACGGTCGGCCTGCCGTTTGTCCCTCAAGTATGCGGCGAGGTGTCCCGATCTGATAAGCTCTTCGATGTAGTCCCTGAGTTGCTTGCAATCTCCGTGGCGTGGCCCAGTATCCGGTGGAAAGCGCAGTAAGGGCCCCAGGTCCGCTTCGCAGCCTGACGCGGGATCGGAGGGAACTTGAAGAACCCCTCGTTCTGGGCTTCCTCTAGCAATACTGCGAGGGAGACGTTGAGGGGGGTATTCTCCTGGAACTTCGGGTGGTAGGGCCGCTGGCGCTCCGGCCTCTCCTCCCGAGCCCTCTTCTTCTGGTCGGATCGTTCTGCTCGGGGGAGGTTAGCGTTCACCTCGGATTCCAGCTGAACCTCATGCTCTGTCCACGCCTTGACCTCGGCCATGGTCTTAGGTTGCGCCAACGTGAAGGAGCGTAACCACCCTTATGCCTCAGACCAGATCTAAGCGCCGTGATGACGGTCTCGTCCCGGTGCTCGGGCACCTCGAGAAGGGCGTTGTAGAAACGGGTTATGTAGGCCTTGAACATTTCCTTGGCCCCACTCTTAACCGTGAAGAGGTAGTCGACCGTGCGCTTCTGTCGACGGTTCCCAACGAAATGGCCAAGGAACTCAGTAGCCAGCTCGTCGAAGGTCGAGATTGAGCGGAGCTCGAGCCCCCGGAACCAGTCCCGACCTGCGCGGATGAGGGTGGCCGGGATGGCCCTGCACTGGGTGGTGTCGGAGTGGTCCTGGAAGCTCATCCCCATGGTGAATGCGTCCGAATGGTCCTTCGGGTCGGTTTTCCCATCGAACAGAGAGACCTTTGGAGACTTGTTGCGCGAGGAGACGTGAACGGCGAGCAATTCCTCGGTGAATGGCTTTGTGAGCGAATCGGAGGCGTACTTAGCCCCGTCGCTCGAGAGGTGAGCCTCTCGGCGCATGCCCTCGATCTTCTTCTCAAGGGCGTCGAGCCGACCGTGGTATCCCGAGGAATCGGCGCCTTGGTATCCCTGGCCTCTGCTGCGGGTGACCTGCGTCTGGGAGCAGCCCCGGTTCCTCTCAATGAGGTGCCTCAGATCCCTGGGTGAGGTGGCTCTCGAGCCGCCGACGTGAACCCTTTCAGCACGGCCCCGCCGAGGGGGGTGGTGTCGACCATACCTGTGGACGGCGAGGTGACTGACATCTCCTCAGGGGGATAAGGGTCGTGAGGAGGCTCGAGGTGAGGCGTTCTGGCGGCGGACCTCGGTGTGGAGCCGTGGGGCACCCAGCGGGCCTTAGGGAGTACCGGCGCGAGAGATCTGTGGCCAGGAGTTGTGGCCTGCTGGTGGTCAGCCGTCCTGACGGGGGCAGAGCCTTCTAGAGGCGGTGGAGCGGCGATCTGGGCCCCATGCCCGGCCACTTGGATACGGACGAGCGCCTCCACGAGGGACTGTAGCCGATCTATCCGGCTGGCGAGGGCGTTGATGATGGTCGCTGGAGAAGCTCATCCATGCCTTCGGTGAGTGAAAGGCGGCGGCTGGTACAGGGATCTTCAGGATGGTTTATCGCCATGCGGGCGGAGATCGAAAGGCCAACTTTGTGTTTTGTGGAGTTAGTTCCCACAGACAGCGCCAACTGATGGAGGTCCTTTTCGGGTCTCCGTCAGATGTTGTCTTCCATTGATCTCCTGGCGGATTTTGGTGATGATCTTCTGTTGCGTGTGGATCTCAATGGGTTTTGGTGAGAATGGTGATTTGAGGAGTTTGGTGCCGAGTACCTGCAAAGAAGTCCCGGGGTGGTTTGGTACCACCGAGGACCCTCCGACGATCAAGTTAGTGCTAGATCCGAGCAAAGTAACGGCTAAGTGAAATAAAAAATGGCTTACTTGACCCCTCTGTGATGGGAGTTTATATAGCGGTGATGGCATGCAGCAGCAGGCGCGAGAATCTCGCCAGTAGTTACGCTCCCGACGTCACGCCCGCGTAGAGAATGGATCGCCCATTAATGGGGATCGCGGAGGCATGGAACGTGGGATGTTGCTGGCGGAGAATCTGCGCATGGCGAGATTCGCGGAGCGGCGGTTACGCCTGTGAGCGGTGGATCTGGTCGGAGGGACCGAGGAAGACGGCCTCGGCTAGGGAGCTCGGAGTTAAGCAAGAGGGCCGAGGAGTCCTGGTCATGTGGCAGCTCGGGACGAGCTGGGGGGGTTGAGGAGGCCAACTTGCAGAGGGCCCCGAGGAGGGCCAGCTTGTGCTTGTGGGTCGGGTACAGGGGTTGCCTGGTCGGCCCTAGTGGCCCTTCCTTCTGAGTTTTGGGACACGTCATCTGCCACGTGTCCAGACCTTAGAGGCCGCCAATATTGAGCATCATAACGTTTAGATCGGATTTCAAATAAGCATTCAAGTAACTATTAAAACTCTCGCAAAGTAGAGTGCTTCTCATACCTCGAGTAACATGTTATTTCATATATACTTTGGCCCATTTTTCCTTGAGTTGATATATGGAATGTGACCATGAAGGCTCCACAATTTCATGTTTCAAAAGCATTTCTTTCCGAGCATTTTCAAATTCTATCTTCTCCTCATATTCAAACATACTTTTTAAAGTGTTTAAAGAGTTCACCGCCATTTTTGAATGATTTTTCTAAGTATTTGATACCATTTTGCATAATGTGCCAAACACAAAGACCATGACATATTTCCGGTATCACATTTGATAACGCTTTTGTCATTGTGTCACATTGATCCGAAAAATTGTCAAAGGCTTTTTTTTGCATATGTACCTCAAGAAACGATCTAAATACACACTCAAATGAAGTCGTCGTTTCGTCATACAGCAATGCGGCGCCGAATACAGTCATCTCCCTATGATGATTTAAACCAACAAAAAACACCTAGAGGCTTAAACTCCTTGTTTGTTCCAAGACGCTAGTATCAAATGTGAGAACATGAGCAAAATCAACGATCATCTTGCTATCAACCCAAAAGATATTTGTAATTTGCTCATCAATATCCGGCTGCTCTGCATGATGAAGGGTCTTCTAAGAACATTGTTGAAAATATCTCAACAAGCTTCCGATTTCACTATATTGCACAGGTGCACAAAGAAGTTTTTTGATCTTCATATGTGTATCCAAGGCTTACTCTTCCACCTTCTTGTATACCAGACAAACGGTATGTTTGTTTCAAAGTGAGTCCGGAGGACTCTCAATTTCTTCACTGATGGAGGTCTGGATCTCCTTCAGATGTTATCTTCCGGAGATCTGCTGTGAGCGTTGATGGACGACTGAGATTTGATATTGAGGTTGTCTCCTTCAGCGTATGGATCTCAATGGGCTTGGATTTGAGGTTGAGCCGAGCTACCTGCAGGGAAGTCCCGGGGTGGTTGTGCCACCGAGGACCCTCCGACGATCAAGTTAGTGGTGTAAATTGGGCAGAGTAGTTGCTTAGTGGAAAGAATTGCCTACCTCAATCGTCTGAGAGAGGGGTTTATATAGCGGCAGCAATGGGCAGGCAAGCAGGCGCGAGAATTACGCTGGCCATTACGCCCTGACGTCACGCCCGCGTGATAGGCGGGATCCCGCATTAATGGCGAAACAGGCTCGTTAATGGGGGATTGTGATGGCGTGGAACGTGGGATCGTGGATGGTGGATATCTCGTGCATGGCGAGAATTGCGGAGCCGTAGGGTAGATGCCTGTGATCAGCGCTGCGGGTCGGTCAGGATGTGACCGAGGAGGATGAGCTCGGAGGGAGGCTCGAAGATGAGCGGGAGGCTGAGCATCTTTGTACCATGACAGCTCGGAGGCGAGGCGGGGGTGGTCTGGAAGGCCACCGAAGGTCGGGAGACCCCTCAGGTCGGAGGCCCGAGGTGGGGTCCTAACCGAAGTTCTTGATCCTTTCTTGTAGGTTCTGGGTTACGTCATCTGCAACGTGTAAGCATCTGGGGAGTCATCGATATCGAGCCTCATCATTAGCCCCCCACTCTCATCTCGACCCGCTCTCGGGTCGGGTCGAGAGTGGTCTGACCGAACACTCGGGGTGATCTCTTACTTGAAGATATAGTCAGCTCGCATTCTCGGGCTAAGAGCAGTATTTTATTGATGACGTCAGCGGATCAGGGGAGAGATCTCACATTAAAAGAGGATGCGCTCGATCGTGTGTACGTTCGTCGAAGAGACGGCCCACGTGTCTGGTGCTGGTTGGCTGTCGAGGTGTGCCGCGGGCGTTCCCGCATCCGAAAGGGCATGCCCAATGTGAGTGCGACAGGTGGAACATTGTCAGCCGTTGACTGCAAAGCGTTGTTTCGGCGGGAAGCGATCGTAGCCATTGGATGCAGACGCCGGCAGCTATAAATAGAGGTGGGATCCCCATTAGGGTCCATACCTCTCCACAATTTCCCCGTCCCTAGTCGTGTTAGCTCGACGCTCTTCTCCTCAGGTCGGATCTCTTGCTTTCGATCTCCCGAGGACACTTCTCTTCAATAAGGTTAGATGTCTTCTTCTGAGGAGTCTGTAGACGTAGTGCAGATAGAGTCTAGGGGGTCTTCTGAAGCTTCCTCTTCTACCTCTTCTTCTTCCACTTCTTCTTCTTCCCCTTCTGAGCTAGAGTTCACCCAAGAGGATAGGGTAGCCACCAGAGTTCAGGCCGCGGGTGTTCTAGGTGTGCGATCCTCGCTGAGGCGTGCGGAGGAGCTTGCTAACATCAAGACCCATTCTTCATCCCTCCCGGCTATTCGCTTCATCTGGCAGAGGAGGGGGAGATGGCAAACCAGGTACAGGGCAAGGAGATCGCCGTGTACCTGGAGGCCTTTTGGGCCGGGGTGCATCTGCCCTTTGTTGGGGTCAAAATTTGCACCCCGGTTGACCAAGTCAAAGTCGAGGTCAACCCCAAGCCAGGTGGGCCCAAGCCCAGGTGTAGCGGGCCCATGCCTAAGCCGAGCCCGCGGCCAGCCTATCCATGCCAACATAGAAAACATAGAAATCAAGTAACAAATAATTTTGATGTAATTTTTTGTGCATGAATGTAAGCAAAATGGGCATCAAGCCAAATTTTTGTAAAGCCCATGGCTTATGTGCAAAAAAGAAATGGCATATGAGCCATGGGATGGGCAAAATGCCATTTTGTAAAGCCCAAGGGGCTATATTTAAATATGTAAGCCTATATAAGGCAACATGATGATGAATAAAAAGATATACTTTTCATTCCTCTCAAAAAAGCTAGGGTTTGTGCCTCTTTCCCCTTTTTGAAGGTCCTAAACCTTCTTATTTCTTTTGAATTAAATCAAGAGTTTTACTCTTCCTTTTCCAAAACTAAATAGTTTTTCACCACAAAACCCACAAAGGGAAACTCAGATCTGCCATCAGATCTCAGAAAGGAGAGATTTTTAAAATCTCATACTCCTTGATCTTCAAGATCCGGCCAACAAACAAGGAAGAAGGAGACCCATCTTCAGAAACACCACTTTGGGGAAGAACCAGGGCTCAAGGAGAGAAGCCTTTCATCAGTTTCAAAACATCCTAGGAGTTTAACTCCTCATACACACACACACACACAAAATAATAATCTCTCCTTTCTGGGAGTACAACTCCCATTGCAGGGACCAAGTCCCTTTTACCGCCCGAACGCCCACATGCTGACCCGTGGGGCGCTAGCGCTCAAAGCGCTAGCGCCCGAGCGCCCACGTGCTGACACGTAGGGCGCTAGCGCCCTTGCGCTCAAAGCGCTAGCACCCAAAGCGCTAGCGCCCACGTGCTGACACGTGGGGCGCTAGCACCCAAAGCGCTAGCGCCCACGTGCTGACACGTAGGGCGCTAGCGCCCTTGCGCTCAAAGCGCTAGCACCCAAAGCGCTAGCGCCCACGTGCTGACACGTGGGGCGCTAGCGCTCAGAGCACTAGCATCCTTGCGCTCAAAGCGCTAGCGCCCGAGCGCCCATGTGCGAACACGTGGGGCGCTAGCGTCCTTGTGCTCTAAGCGCTAGCGCCCAAGGCGCTAGCGCCTGAGCGCCTACGTGCTGACACGTAGGGTGCTAGCGCTCAAAGCGCTAGCGCTCTTGCGCTCAAAGCTCTAGCGCGCAAAGCGCTAGCACCCAAAGCGCTGGCGCTTTTTCCCATGCATCCGTTGGATGCCCTTTCCCTTTATATATATATATGTATGTATGTATGTATGTATGTACATATACACACACACATACACTACAACACCATCCCTCTTTAAAAAATTTGGGCCGGGGCGCTGCCCCGCACCCCGCAAAGGGGCTGCTAGCCCCCTTGACCCCCAGCCCGCTATCCGGGTAGTGGGACCCCCATAAAAACTCTGCGGGGCCCTGATACATCCAAAACCCCTCCAAAACACAACACTGTACGTTGAGTCGCATGACCAGTTTAACCCGTCAATCGGAAGTTCCCTCGCTCTAAATGCGAGGCGTAATTAACGGCAGCTTAGTCCGCGGCTGCCGGAGATTCGGATTCCCACAATCAATAAACCCCCGCCTAACCTAAGCAGGGGGAATCTGTAGTACGCCTGACAAGCGCGTGCGCATTCCCATCTCAATGGGGTGACGAAAAACACCCTACAGATTCTGGCACGCCCAGTGGGACCAATCTCTCCTCCCATATTTCGGGTTAATCGTTCATGCGAGCTCAATCAATATACATATCGATTGTCTATACTGAAATCATGTTTTTATTTGCAGGGGTTAACGATTTCCAATTGCCATCTTAGAATGCAAGTCGGTATTTGAACGGCTTTCCTTGGCCCCAGCTGGGGGCAAGGCCATCAACACCGACAAAGTAATAAGGCATCTCGGGCAAGCTCCAGCGGTGCCCCTGAAAACTGCTCAATCGGGTATCTTCTCTAATTTCCCCATCAGATGACCACCACGTCGTTAAACTGGAAACAATGACCACCATGTCGTTAAACTGGGAACAATCGACCTCTAAGTCGTTAAACTGGGAATGTAAAAACGTGTAAATAAAACAAAAATTAATAAAAAGCCGAAATGATAGGGCAACTCGCAATAAAAATCAGCGAGTAAAAATAAAAATGAAAATAAAGCCGAAATGATGGGGCAACCGCGAATAAAAGCCGAAATGATAAGGTAATCGCGATCTTCGCGATAAGAAAAGCTGAAATGATAGAGCAATGCGGTAAAACAAAAAAAAAACAAAAAAAAAAACAAAAAAAAGTGGCGAATGATGAGTCACTTCTGCTACCATATTCCAGTGCAACGATGCAGATGCCAACCAAAATCCGATTTTTCAAAATTTCCCCAGCCCTACGGTTGGTCCCCAAATTGACTACCGTATACAATCCACGGGCTCAAATAATTCTCATCGTACCCATTCCCCACCGTAATCACCAGTTACGCGGCTGGTCTTCGCCCTCGGAATTATGCTCCATCGGGAAGACCCACTCATGTGTCCTTACGATACATGAGAAGAACAAACCTTCATGGGATCCTTACGACTCACAAAGGAAAAACACACTTGGGGGTCCTCACGACTCCTAAGGAGAAAATGTACCTACGAGATCCTTACGACTCGTAGGGAGAAAATGCTTTTATGGGACCCTTACGGCCCATAAAATTGAAAAGCCTTAGGTGATAGGGATCTAAACCTGTCTCCTAAGCCATCGCTCCCCAATCCCTAACGGCGAATGATGAGTCGCTCCTGGTACCATATTCCTGTGCAGCGATGCAGACGCCAACCAAATTCCAAATCCCATACCCCAACGGCGAATGATGAGTCGCTCCTGGTACCATATTCCAGTGCAGCGATGCAGACGCCGGCCAAAATCCAAATCTCCAACAGCGAATGATGAGTCACACCTGGTACCATATTCCAGAGCAGCGATGCAGACGCCCACAAAGTCCCGAAATTCTTTCCGCCCTACGGTCTGGATCATACATCCTGCAAAACCGTATACAATCCACGGGCATAAAACAATCCCAATCTCTCCCAAGTCCTACCGGTGAGACCACATCAAAGTCCCACAAAAAAAGATGGAATGTCCACAAGCAAAATGGGCATGGATGAAAACCCGAAAGGGCTCCATGAGTAAAAACAGTAGGACTGCCGGCGAGTTTTTGAAAACTCGAAAAGGCGCAAACTCGTAAAAAAGAGATGAAATGCACACGCAAAGTCCTTTCGACTTTGTGAGGAGAAAATTCCCGCGTGTGATCCTTACGACTCACAAAGGAGCAACGCACTTAGGAGTCCCCACGACTCCGAAGGAGAAAATACACCTACGAGATCCTTTCGACTCGTACAGAGAAAATGCTTTTATGGGACCCTTGCGGCCTATAAAATTGAAAAGCCTTAGGTGATAGGGATCTAAACCTGCCTCCTAAGACATCAATTCCCAAATCCTCTCGGGGCAAATGATGAGTTGCTCCTGGCATTATTCCAGTGTAGCAATGCAGATGCCAAACAAAAACCGAAATCCTCAAATCCACTCATGGCAAATGATGATTCGCTCCTGGTACTATATTCCAGTATAGCGATGCTGATGTCAACCCAAATCAAATCAAACCAACAACCTTTGCGGCGGAATCATGCTCCGTCCCAGAATTTACCGCGTGTCGAAATCATGCTTCGCCTCGAGATATCTACCTTCCCTGCCGTAATTATGCTCCGCCTCGGAATCAAGTCAACCAACAAGCTCTGTGCCGGAATCATGCTCCGTCTCAGAATGTACCCCGTGTCGAAATCAATGCTTTGCCTCGGAGTATTTTCCTTCCTTGTCGAAATTATGCTTCGTCTCGGAATCAAGTCAGCCAACAAGCTCTGCGCCGGAATCATGCTTCGTCTCAGAGTGTACCCCGAGTCGAAATCAAGCTTCGCCTCGGTGTATCTGCCTTCCCTGTCGGAATTATGCTTCGGTTCGGAATCAACCAACGACCTCCTCGTCGGGATTATGCTCAGCCTCGGAATCAAGTCAACCAGCAAGCTCTGCGTCGGAATCATGCTTCATCTCAGAATGTGCACCCCATGTTGAAATCATGCATTGCCTCGGTGTACCTGCCTTCCCTGTCGAAATTATGCTTCGTCTCGGAATCAGGTCAGCCAACAAGCTCTGGGCCGGAATCATGCTCCGTCTCAGAATGTACCCCGTGTCAAAATCAATGCTTTGCCTCGGAGTATTTTCCTTTGCTGTCGGAATTATGCTTCTCCTGGGAATCAACCTCTGTATCGAAATTATGCTTCGGTCAGAATGTCTGCCGCTCGTCGGAATTATGCTCTGACCATTTGGAATTATGCTCCGCTCATCGGAATTATGCTCCGATCCCTGGAATCTGTAAGTCCACGGCAGCGCCTCGGCCGTCTAACAAACGCCAAATGCGGAGCAAAAACTTTTACAACTGGCGCTATCGCGAACTATAACCCGGATCTGCCATTAAAGCTAAACTAACAAAATACAAAGTGGGTAGAATTGTTATACCGAACGATCCGAGTCCTTCGGTCTTCAACCATCATCCCACGCTTTGTTGCGGCTGCTCCGATCTCCTGAATCTCCAGTCTTCTCATCCAGGTGGCACCACGTCGACGGATCTTTAAACGGGCTCCCGCCTCTGAACCGAGGCAACTCGATCGTCAAGTTTGCTAGAACAGACGACCAAGATGAAGTAGAGAATGAGTAGAACACTTTGTCTCGTTACGTCCAAGGCTATGGACGAATGGTTAATGAAGCTGCCATTTGGATCGGGTGAAATGAGAAATGAGGCTATCTAATTTTCATGAACCCGAATCTATCATAATCTTTTCTCTAGTGAACAACAACTATGATCTCCAAAGAGGGGGGGCGGCCAAACTTATAGGAAGAGGGAGGTGAGGGTAGGAGCAAAGTGATGACAATAAGAATGAAGCTTATCATGACACATAGTATGAACACAATTAAAGCAAGTGATGAATCACTAACCTTGTCATAAAAAGCATTAAATGACCATTAATACACTAATCCACCTCACCAACCTAGTCATCATTCTAGAACCTTCTAGAAACATGACTCACCTCATGACTCACCATCAAGAAGAAAAGATAAATCCGCATTTAACCGAATGTTAAATACGGCTGATAGAAAACTGGAAACTGGCAACTTCCAAAAGTGATCCTGAAACGAATTTCAGGATAACCCCGTAATGGTATAAACATACCCACATTTGTATTACGACCGAAGACAAATGCATCTGAGACAAAGATATTATATCTACACAGTATAATACTGGGTTCCGGCTTAAACCAAAGCCTACCAGTATTATCTGCCCGAAATATGACACGTGCGAAAACGCACGTGCATTTTCCGAACCTTGCCATAAACCCATACGGCCTCTACAACGTTTCGCCCGAACTTGGGAAAGTGTCTGTGAGGGACTCTAATGACTCATCAACACACTGGCACTGGGTATAACCTCTAGCTCGTCAGAGGTACAAGCTGTACGTAACGTTTGCCTATGTATTGATTGGAAGGGAAGTTGACGAGCGAACTCATCCATAACCCTACTGAGCCTAACAGTGACAATATACATACAGTCCGGTCCGTTCGTCTATGAGTATCGCATATCTTCCTAGGAGCTGGTAACGTCAAACCCCCAATAGTAGTATAAGTCATGTAAGAGAGTGGCTCAGAACACCCTGAGATACTACTGGAGTACCTACCAGTAAATCTCCTGCTTCGGCCGAGGGCTTTGTGTAATGGCTCTCCTAGACACAGCGCGATCTCACCCCCAATACCGGGAGAGACGAATCCCCTGCCGATCCGCTCACTTGCCTCCATGTGGCTCGGGACTGTACCCAACTAAAACCTGTTTGCACAACTCCTTTGAGCGTAGTAGGGTAGTAATCTAAGCACAGTGGGAACTCACACGAGACAAATGACGATCTCAGGTCGATGAACTAACCTGTACACATGTCACCAGGGAACTGCTATCTGACGATATGTATAATACCAATTAGCAGGTTCCCGGCGAGTCCTGTCCGGTGTACTCATAACCCAATGAGCACCTGTATACATCTTAGGTGATTCAACTGACACCAGTGGCTTGTGAGACCGGCCACCGCCCCTCGTCGGGGTCTCGACTGTATACACTAGTCTACTCTGGAGTATCGATGCCCTGTCTCGAAACTCCCACGACTAGGGACACTTTAAGGATGTGCTTACAGACCCCAGCTCCCACGTATATGATCGCCATCATACTGCTGGTAGTCAAGCAAGAATCCCATGGGCTCTATCATCATGCAATAGTGAACTAAAGCATGTATACAATGACAGTTTTAGCAGAAAGGGCCACTTCCTAAGGAGCTTCTTCCACAAACGAGCATGATGCCCCCGGCGTGTCTACCTTTTTAGAAGTGTGCCTTTGTGGCGGGTTCACACTCCAGTTTTCGTACAGCGCGAATTTCCCTTGACGGTACTAGTCTTCGACCCAGTTTTTGAAGACGTAGCAATCCTCAATTGGGTGGCCCATTACTCTGTGGTAGGAGCAGTAGTTAGGACTGTTGACGTCACCCGGCTGCAGTGGACGTCTCGGATCCGACAGTGTGATGAGTTTGTTGTGCATTGCCAATTCGAACAATCTCCTCGTTTTATCATGGGGAAACGAGTAAGCACATCCTAGCTTCTCTTCTAAGGATTGGCGCGGGCGTGTGTTGTTTTGACGGGAAACTGGTTTCGGGTCACTCGGTTGTTGTTGAGCATTGGCAACAAAGGCCGCTTTCCCTTTACCCTTTGCATTTCAAGGGTCCATTTTTTAAGACGGAGGCCCGTGGCCCATCTGGTCCATTTGGGCCTGCTTGTCGACCAAAGCTTGGAAGGTGGTCGGTTTAAAGAACGTCATAAACTGGGACACAGTCACCTGAGGATCCAGAGTCCCTATGAACATGCCTACGGCCGGAACTTTCGATGCGTTGTTCGTATTTTGACCAGAGGTTCCGCCATCGGATTAGGTATTGAACCCAGGTCTCTCCTGGCTTCACCCTGGCATTGATTAATGCCGTGATCGAGGTGCGTTCGCTTGCGCTGGCGATCCGCTGTGTGAACAGCAGCTCTATTTCTGTGAATATTTTGATGGAGTCATTTGGGAGCTCCGAGTACCATTCAAATGTCGTCTCCAACAAGCTGCCAACGAACTAGCAAAGCAGCAATTTGTCGTCGCCTCCAGTATTGCCACACAACGCTCTGAACCGAGCGACGTGCTGATGTGGATTGCCTGTCCCCTTATACACATGAACTTGGGGATAGTATATCTCTGCGGGTATTGATTTGGTCATACCAGCCCGAGTACGGTCGCCCAGTTCTGACGACTTGGCCAGCCGCTTCACCTGCCTGATGAGATCGTATTTGTTGAGCTATGTAATCATCAAGGGCAGCTTTGGAGATCGTTTACTCCCTGGCTGTCGATAAAGCTAGAAGAGGGTTTGAGGTTTCCCCTCTGTCGTCCTCGATAGTTATCAGCGGGTCTTCAGCTGGAGGTTCTGGATGGATCAACATTTCAACCATGTCTTGGAATAAGAGCGCCATCTACTTTATAATAGTAGCTTGTTCCATGGCCTCCTTTTCTTTTCTTTCTAGCATCCTTCGCAGGAACTCCGTATCGGTTTCCTGTTCCTGGCGCTGTTCAGACACCGCTTCCAGGCTCCCTTTTTGTCCGGTGAGTGCTGCAATTTTTGTCAGCATCTCCTGGAGCTTTTGTTGTTGCTTGTGAGCTTTTGTCAACGACCGAGTTTGCGGCCGATGACCCACGGAAGAACGACTTTCCTCTTTTCCGGAAGCCATGTAAACCGTGTGCACGATCATGCCCCCAGACTTGGGGCGTTTGGATCCATCACCTTTGGAATTTGCCGCCGGTGGTGGTATTTTCTCCAGCCTCCTCTTTTTGTGGGAAGTCGAAGTTGAAGGAGCCATTGCAACAGGCGCCTTCATGAAAGAAGTCCCTCGCTGCATGGCGGAGGGATGATTTTCCTCTTGTCGAACCTTCATTTTCTCCGGTTGATGAGAGTAATTCTTATTGATCACAGAATCTTGGTCTTTCTGCCGGACTCTATGGATTTGGGAGGACAGCCACTGAGGGGGCTGCTCCGGCTTTGCCTGTGTCATATTTTCAGCAGGAAGTCGAGGTTTCTTCAACACCGCGGTTGGGGAGTTCTTTCGCACCCTCCTTGTTCCCGGTTGGAACAGCAGTGGCAACTTCCACCATTGGTGCTGGTAGAGTAAGTCCAGAGGGGGAGTTGCCCCCAGCTTTCCTCACTCGGCGCCAGTGGCGACGTCAAGCATGCCTTGCAGATGAGACCACCTCAGTTGTGGAAGAGGTTTCGTCATGCCCCTGCTTTGGTGAAGGGTTACTGCTGGTGCCAGCCTGTCGAAGACTGACGTCCGTTGAGAGGGAATGGCCAATCTTTCGAAGGCCAACTTTCTGGTAGGAGAAGTACTTTTGACGACCTCACTCGTAGCCAGAGTTGGAACGGCCAATCTTGCGAAGACCGATCCTTTAGTAGGAGAAGCCTCTTTGACGACTTCACCTGCCGGAGCTAGAATGGCTATCCGTTTTGGGATAACCCCTTTAGGTATTGCGAGCCTCTTCGCAGGCCCACTTGAGCTTTGGTTCAGCCTATTGAAGACTTAGGTGGCAGACTTGGATGACCCGTTAAGAGGGGCTATGGTGGTTGTAAGTCGATCGAAGACCGACTTCTTTAGAGCTTCCTGTGATGGCATTGGGGCGCTGAAACGCACTGGCGGGAGCATGGTCCCGAAAAAACAATCCAATGGTGGCCTGAGGAACCTGCCCTACCGGAAAAGATGGAAGCCGCATTGGGCCCGTAAGTCACTCCTTCAGTCAGGGCGGAGCGGGAATTGCTGTTGCAGTTGGTGCAGCTACAAGCCATTGATGTTCACTTCTTCTTTCTGCACAGGAGCAAGAAACCAAATCTTAGTACCTCGAATCTAAGGGCAACCATAGAAAACTGCGATTTCGTTCGCGAAACACGACACACGAAATGTGGAGTGGAAAGAGGAAAAGGTCCCACCGGGCGTGTCAGAATCTGTTCACCGCCGAAAACAGAGACGGATCAGGATGGATCGTCTTGCCTGAATTTGGGGGCAGATGCTATTTGGGTTTATCCGTCCACCTCTTCAAAGATGCCAAGTTGATTTATAACACCGTATATCGGAGGTTTGGACAGATGCGGCCGTTGTAGCAGACTTAATCAGATTCCCCCTCATTTGCGAAGGGTTTTTGATTGTGGGGATGCTCTTCCCTGCAGGCGCAATCCCCTGCAGTTAATTACGTTATCATATCGCGATAACCACTTTCTACTACTCTAGAAATTCACTTCATGTCGTATGTGTTTGTTTTATTTTTGGTTGCCCGTGGATTGTATACGGAGACTAATTTATGTTGTCGCCCGTAGAGCGTGGATTAGTCCAAATCTGTATATCTTAGATTTGGGTTTGGGTTGATTTAAGGATCGTTGATCCTCTTTGAGATCAAGATCGACTTAAAGGTATGTGAGCATTTAGGGGCTCGGTTGGTTTTTTGTTAAGGATACGTTAGTCCAATTTGAGACTAAGATCTACTTAACAGGATATTAGGATCATTTTTGTTTCAGACCCAACAAGAGAGCATTTGGGCTCTGTTGTTTTAGTTTAAGGCCATTTCGGTCCCTTATCGCCATTTTGGAGGCGAAGTTGTAATTTGAGGACATTTCAGTCTGTTGAACACCATTTTTGAGGTGAGATTTTAGTTTAAGGACGTTACGGTCCGTTGTCGCCATTTAGGAGGCAACGTTTAGTTTGAGGAGGTTTCGGTCTGTAAATCAACATTTTTGAGATGAGGTTTTAGTTTAAGGACGTTACGGTCCGTTGTCGCCATTTTAGAGGCAACGTTTAGTTTGAGGACGTTTCGGTCTATAGATCACCTTGCGCACACGTGTATTTGTTACGTATCGGGATGAGCAACGATGATATGGGATACATCCAGTTTAGGATGTGGTTTGATCTGGGATATGCACGTCAGTTTAGGAAGTGCACCAAAAAGCAGTTGGTTGTCGGGACCCGCCACCTCTCTGAAGACGTTGAGGAATTACAACGACATGTATCGGAGGTGCAGAGAGATGTACCCTTGAACCAATTCCCGTATTTGAAGGAAAAAGGATTAATGCTAAACCCAGAAATGATTAGTCATATTTTGAGACTAAAATTTCCTCGGGGGAATGTGGGAAGAATATCTTTTTGGGATATCAACAATTGGGAGATCAATAGTCGTATTTGGAACTGAGATCAGTTTGGGAAGTAGTGGACCCATGGGCTCGGTTGATTAGATTAGGGACCTAGCCAACTTGGGCTTGTTCCAGTCAGTCTTCTTTTTATTTGAAAAGAAGTGCTAAGCACTTTTTTAGGCTCAATTCCCTTTTTTGTGCAAAAAGTGCTGAGCATTTATGTAAGTTCTGACGCTCACGCTTTACTCTCTTTTTGTCTCTTTATGGAGTGCTGAGCACTCTTTATGGCGCCCACGTGCGAAGCACGTAAGGCGCTAGGCGCTGCCTAGTGAGTGTCAAGCACTTTTGTGTTACGTGAGGGACACGTGAGGCACTGGACGCCGCACACTGAGTGCTAAGCACTCCTTTATTTTGTAGCTCCTATGTGAGAGGCACACGAGGCGCCGGGCGCTGAGCGCCAGCCACTGAGTGCTAAGAACTCCTTATTGAGTGGCGCCTACGTGAGGGACATGTGAGGCGCTGGGCGATGATTTTTCCTTGTATATTTTTTTCTGAGAAGTTCAATTTCCTTGTTGTTTTCTGAATCTTTGATCTCCAAGAACAAGGTCATCCCGATGAGAATTAAATTCTCATCTTGTGGGAGACTTGTCTTGTGGATCTCAGATCCAGAGAAAGAACTATGTTCTTCTTTTAAAAGGGTTAAACCCTTCAATAGGTAAACGATATGCTTTGATCTCTCTTCTTTTTTCTTTACCTAGAGCTTTTTTTCTGAGAAGGGAGATCTTCTTCTTTCTTCCTTTCTAAAGCTTTCTGCTTTGTTTTTTTTCGAATCTTATAGGGGGGTACCTCCCTGTTAGTCTTGGGTCTTTTATATAGTAGAGGCAAGTCTGTTGATTACTTGAAAAAATCTCTCATTGAGAGATCCTAATTGATTTTGGGGATTTTACCCACAGTTGGATCTTTGATCCGAGGACTTCTATTTTACAGAAAGTATTTTCTTGTTTTTAAAAAGATTAGGAAAATATTTTCCCAACAGAATTTATTCTGTACATTCGTGATTCTTTGATCACCATTGGATTTTTAATCCAACGGTACTCTGCTTTACAGAGGTTAATCTTTCTCATTTAGAAAGATTTGAGGAATATTTCCTCTCAACAAAATTTAATTCTGCATCTTGATGATTTATCATCTTCGTTGGATCTTTTGATCCAACGGCTCTGTTTAACAGAGAGTAGAATTTAATTCTACAAGGCGCCGGCGCTCACGTGCTATGCACGTGGGCACTGCTTAATGTTTTAATTCTTTCATGTGCTTTGCACATTGGCGGGCATGTGAGGAGCACGTGCGGCGCCAGTAAGAGTTTTTAACTTTGGCGCTAGCGCCCTCTTAGAAGGCACGTGAGGTGCTGCCTTTTGAGTTTTGTGTGCTTTGCACACTGGCGCTGCTCATATAAGAGTTTTTAACTCTGGTGCTGGCGCCCGCGTGGAAGGCACGTGAGGCGCTGCCTCTTGAGTTTTGAACAGAGCTTTGCTCTTTTTATTGGAGGAAACAGGCATCCCTATCTGTTGGATATATGTATGCCCTAGAGGCCATTATATGTATAGTGGATGCTTGGACATGTATATATGTATATAGATGGCTTTCTTGCTCGACATGATAGTATGCTATCTGATTTACTTTATCTTGATATGTTCATTTGATCATGCATCTTATTCATTTGGTATATGTTGATAAAGCCCATAGGATATTTTCTTGACTATTGCGACTATTATGCAGATCATACTAGCGGTACATGTATAGTTTATAAGCATATCCTTTAAATGTTCCTAGTCGTGGGTGTATCGAGACGGGGCATCGATATTCCATAGTAGACTAGTGTATACCGTTCTTATCCCATAAGATGGGCGATGGATGATCCCATATCCATCAGGTGTGCCGACACCAAAGATTGTATGCGGGTGCTCAGTGAAGACTGGGTACACTGAACGGACTCTCCGAGAACTACTATGTGGTATTATATCTATCGTCGGATAGCAGTTCTCAGGTGACACTGGTACGGGTTAGTCTGTAGACCCAATATCGTCATAGAGTCTTGTGTGTCCTCCTACTGTACTTTGATCTCCACCCTACCATGGCTTTACTGAGTCGTCCAAACAGGTGGACTTTGGGTACAGTCCCGAGGCACATGGAGGCAATGAGCGCTAGGAGGGGCTTCGTTTCTCCCGGTATTGGGGGTTCATGTTGTGCTATGCTCGATTGGCTATAACAGGAAGTCCCTGGCCAGGGCTGCTGAGATTTACTGATAAGTGTTATCAGTAGTTTCTCGATCTGTTATGAGCCATACACCGGCATGACTTATTGAGTTATTGGGGTCGACGAAACCATCCCTAGACTCGATATGCAGCATATCTGACGAAGAGACCGGACTGTACGGTAAGTGTTGCTAGGTGGCTCGATGGGTGTTTTGACAGCTTCGCTGGTTTTCTTCTGATCGCTCAATACCCGGGTGGCCGTTACGTTTAGCTGACCGCTTGCGGCTGAAGGGTTACACTAGTGTCCCGGCTAACTTCCGTGGCCAAATGCGGAACAAAAATTTTACGACGAACATAAACTTAGCACTAGAATAACACTAAAACCCGGATCTTTACCATAAACCTAACTAGCAAAAGAATAGAGTTCTATCTACTATGATAGAAAGTTATACCTTAAACTTGAACTCCTTCTCCTTATTGTGAGCTCCTTGGAATGATCTAGATGTCTCCTCCTCAACGGCTTCTCTATATCGAAGAAGATCCACCCGAAGACCTCTACCTTGAGCTCCTACCTCAGCCATGAAGTAACTAGAGTGCTTTGCTTGCTAGACTAAGAACCCTAGAGTGAGTAGAGAGTTGTTTTAGTGGTTAGATCTCACAAAGCTCTTGATTTTCAACTCATGAAACAAGAGAGCTTTGAGAGAGGAAGAGGAGAGAGCTAGCAAGAGAGAGAATGTATCATGATAGAATGAGAAGAGATAGCTCTCATATGAACAAAAAGAATAATGATAATTTTAATTAGGATAAATTGTCATGGTTGATGTTGATTTGACCATTATCATGTCACAATTAATGCTAAGCATGCTCACAAAAATATCTAAGTCAACATGGGTCAACTTAGTCAAATGGTCAAACCAATTAACCATGATACAATTATCTCTAATTAAAACTTATTAACCAATTTCCTCCATCTCATTATAGTTTTAATCAAGTCAATGGTCAAAACCCTAATGAGGTTCCTCTGCCTCTGTCAACTGTATATACACACCCGTATCCGTGTTCCGAGGAACACGAATACAATGAGACCGAACCAACCCGAAACCAAATACTAGGATCTGGCTTAAACCAAAGCCCAATAGTATCAACTGCCCGAACACCGAACACGCACAAGTACGCATATGTGAACGAACCCTGTCGTAAAACCGTACGACCTCTACTCGTTTCGCCCAAAGGTGAACAACCCTCTGTGTGGGACTCTAAAGACTCGACACTACGCTGGCAGTGGGTTTAACCACAGGCCGCAAGCGGTACTAGCTGTATGTAATGGACCCCAGGTAGATGCCGATAAGAAGACCGATGAGGTGAACCCATCTGAACTCCTAGTAAGCCTGAATGTGACAATCTCCGTACAGTCAAGGCTGTTCGTCTAAGAGTATCGCAAATCGGGCCTAGGGGGCGGTAAACGTCAGACCCCTAATAGAGGTACAATTCGTGTTGGAGTGTAGCCCAGAACACCCTGAGAAACTACTGGAAACACTACCAGTAAATCTCGCTTGCCCGGGCCAGGGACTTTGTGTAATGGCACTTCTAGATACAGCGCGATATCAACTCCCAATACCGGGAGAGACGAATCCTGTCTAACCGTCACTGAATCCAAGTGCTTCGGGACTGCACCCAACTACTACCTATTTGCACGACTAAATAGAGCCGTGGTAGGGTAGCAATCTAAGAACAGTGGGAACACACTCGAGGCGAAGTGACAGTGTCAAATCAACGGACTAAGCTGTATTCATGTCACCTGGGAACTGTTAACTGACGATAGGTATAATACCAACCAACAGTTCCCGATGAGTCCTGTTCAGTGTACTCGTAACCTAACGAGCACATGCATACTATCTCTAGTACGACGTACGGATAGCTGTGGGACAGACCATCTCCCCTGCTGGGATGATGTAAGTCCACGTTACCTCTCCCGGTACTTACGAGCTTGCGGAAATGATGAAAAACGATTTTTCAAGAGGTGGTAACATGGACTCAAAATACGGATCTTTGTTAAACAACTACCTAACAACCTAACTAGAGTTTTGCCTACTCGGTTAGGGGGCTATACCATTCTTGAACTCCTTCGTCTTCAACTCTTTCCTGTGTACGGATCGCCCTCACCTCGTCGTCTCCTTGCACCGAAGATGGATCCACCTGAAAGCTTCTACCTTTGGCTTCTTCTTCGAACTTGAAGAAACTAGAACACTTGGTTTGCTAAATCTTATGAACTAGGATGAGTAGAGAAGTGATATGGGTTTTCTTTTATCTCTAAGGCAATGTTTCTCAACTCACAAGAGGGTGTTGCCTTGAGCTGAGAGAGCAAGAGGGAGAGCTCAAGCAAGAGAGAGAAATGAAATGAGAGAATGAGTAAGTCTTTTGCCATCCAAGCTCTCATAATCCAAAACCATGATTACCCATAATAGTAATTGAGTATTATGTGATGGTTCAAGTCAAAATGCCTATATCATTTCATGCACTCATTTTGCAAAAACAAACAAGCAAGCAAAAGTCTTTGCCATGAAATGATAGCCATTGTAATGATGATGGTCAACTAGTCCAACCTAGTCAACCGGTCAACAAAGTCAACAAGTCAACAAAGTCAACCCCTCATCTCAACCATGACACAATAATACTTAATTAATATTATCATTAATCATATTTCTTATTCTCATTAGGGTTTAGCAAAAGTCAATGGTCAACAGTGAACAGTCAACAACCCTAATGAGAATCCTCTGCCTCTGTCTCTCTGTCAACTGTGCATACATACCCGCATCCGCGTTCCAAGGAACACGAATACAAACGAGATAAAACCAATCCCAAAATGTACACTAGGATCTGGCTTAAACCAAAGCCCGCTAGTGTTAACTGTCCGGATACCAAACGTGCACAAGTGTACGGATATGACCGAATCCTGTCGCAAAACCATGCGACCTGTCGCAAAACCATACGACCTCTACTCTTTTGCCTAAAGGCGAATAGCTTTCAGTGTGGGACTCTAAAGACTCAACACTACGCTGGCAGTGGGTTTAACCACAGACCGCAAGCGGCACTACCTGTGCGTAACGGTCCCCAGGTAGATGCCGACAAGAAGACGGATGAGGTGAAACCCATCTGAACTCCTACTGAGCCTGAATGTGACAATCTCTGTACAGTCCGGTCTATTCGTCTGATACATCGCATGGCGGGCCTAGGGGGTGGTGAACGTCAGTCTCTTAATAGCGGTACAAGTCGTGTCGGAGTGTAGCCCAGAACACCCTGAGATAACACTGGTAACCTACCAGTATATCTCACTTGCCCTGGCCAGGAACTACTTGTGTAATGGCTCTCCTAGACACAGCGCGATGTCAACCCCCAATACCGGGAGATACGAATCCTGTCTAACCGTCACTGCCTCCAAGTGCTTCGGGACTGCAGCTAACTACTACCTGTTTGCACGACTCCTTTGAGCCGTGGTAGGGTAGTAATCTAAGTACAGTGGGAACACACTCGAGGCGAATTGACAGTGTCAAGTCAGCGGACTAAGCTGTACTCATGTCACCTGGGAACTGATAACTGACGATAGGTATAGTACCAACCAACAGTTCCCGACGAGTCCTGTCCAGTGTACTCGTAACCTAACGAGCACCCGCATACAATCTCAAGTACGACGTACTGACGGCTGTGGGACAGACCGTCTCCCACACTGGGATGAGAAGCGCATACGCTAGTCTACTCCGGAGTATCGATGCCCTGTCTCGATAGTCCTGCGACTAGGGACCTGCATAAGGATGTGCTTGTGGATTACCCAGCCCCCACTAGTGTGACTGCCATCACAACGCTGGTAATCAAGCAAAGATCCTAAGGGCTCCACTAATGTGTATAGGTGATATACTAAAATAAACACATGTACATATTAAACTAGAAACAAACCAAGTAGCATACTACTAAATTGAGCAAGATTGTCTATACAAGGTGAATATCCCAAGCTTCCATTAAGTAATATACAAACTAGCATGATGCAGTAATGACCTCTAGGGCATATATACTAACAATCTCCCACTTGCACTAAGGCCATGTATCGGCGTATCGAAGACCTATCATCTCGATCAGCCGCTCGAACTTTGGTCTGGGGCAAGGCCTTGGTAAATGGATCTGCAGTGTTATCTTCTGAATTTACTCTCTTCACCTCGATCTCCCGGCGATCTATGATCTCCCTGATCAGGTGGTACCGCCTCAAAATGTGCTTGGACTTCTGATGGGACCTGGGTTCCTTCGCTAAAGTTATAGCGCCGTTGTTGTCACAATACAGCGGTATTGGACCAACACTGGTAGGAACCACCTGAAGCTCCGTGAGGAACTTCTTCATCCAGACAGCTTCCTTTGCGGTATCGCAAGCAGCTATGTACTCCGCTTCCATAGTTGAGTCAGCAACGGTTTCCTACTTGGAGCTCTTCCAGCAAACCGCCCCTCCATTGAGAGTAAAGACATAACCCGACATGGACTTGGAGTCATCCTTGTCACTCTGGAAGCTGGAGTCAGCAAAGGCCTCGATCTAGAGGTCTTTTCCGCCATACACCAAGAACATCTCCTTAGTCTTTCTCAGGTACTTGAGAATGTTCTTTACCGCTATCCAGTGCTTCTCCCCTGGGTCCGACTGATACCGGCTTACAACGCTCAATGCGTATGCTACATCTGGTCTGGTACATAACATCGCATACATTATAGAGCCTACCGCAGAAGCGTAGGGTATAATAGACATGCGATCCCTTTCCAAATCAGTCTTGGGAGACATCTCTTTGGAGAGGGTGATCCCGTGACAAGCCGGTAAATTACCGTGCTTGGAATCTTCCATACTGAATCTTTTCAGTATGGTGTCAATGTACCTGGACTGTGAAAGTCCCAACATCCTCTTAGATCTATCACGATAGATCTGGATCCCCAGAATGTAATTGGCATCGCCGAGGTCCTTCATGGAGAATCTCTGTGAAAAGAATCCTTTGACTGATTGTAGCATAGGAATATCATTTCCTATTAGGAGAATGCCATCCACGTATAAGACGAGGAATACCACAGTTCTCCCTACAATCTTACTGTAAATGCATGGTTCATCTGGGTTTTTGATAAAGTCGAATTCCTTGACAGTATCATCAAAGCAGATGTTCCAACTCCGCGATGCTTGCTTCAGTCCATAGATGGACTTGAGCAACTTGCACACTTTACCGATGCTCCCACTCTGAATGAATCCCTCTGGCTGATCCATATAGACGCACTCTTCTAAATTTCCATTTAGAAAAGCCGTCTTTACGTCCATCTGCCAGATTTCATAATCGTGGAAGGCAGCAATAGCAAGAAGGATCCGAATGGATTTCTGCATAGCCACTGGAGAAAAGGTCTCGTCATAGTCCAAACCAGGTCTTTGACGAAAACCCTTTGCAACAAGTCTAGCTTTATAGGTCTCAACCTGCCCATCTACACCAATCTTCTTTCTGAAGATCCATTTGCAGCCTACGGGTTTTACCCCTTCTGGAGCAAAGTCCAAATTCCAAACTTTGTTGGTGTACATGGACTCCATCTCGGTCCGCATTGCATCCAGCCATTTTACCGAGTCACCGCTCTGAATGGCTTGCTGGAAGCTAGTAGGCTCACCATAGTCCATAGTGCAATCCTCTCTATCCCCGTCTATGAGAAAACCGTAGTATCTCTCGGGCGGATGAGACTGCCTACTACTCCTGCGGAGTGGCGCTGGGATGTCCGGTTCTCTTGAAACTTATGGTTCTTCCAAGCTTTCAGTAATAGCTTGTGGTTCTGGAATTTCTTCCAGTTCTACTACGCTCCCACTTGTCTCTTTTTCCAAGAACTGATGTTCCAGAAAGTGGGCATGACGAGAAACAAAAACCTTTTGTTCCTCTGCGTAATAGAAAAAATTCCCCCTGGAGTTCTTTGGGTATCCCACAAACTTACACAGTACTGAGCGTGCCTCGAGCTTGTCCGCATGCTGCTTTTTAACAAAAGATGGATATCCCCATATCTTCAGATATTGAAGATGGGGTCTCTTCCCACACCACATCTGATATGGCGTGGTAGGCACAGTCTTGGAGGGAACCTTGTTCAAGAGATATGCAGCTGATTCTAGTGCATAACCCCAGAAGGATCGCGGCAACTCAGCCTTACTCATCATGGAACGAATCATATCCAATAGGGTTCGATTCCTCCTTTCCGATACACCGTTGTGTTGTGGTGTGTATGGAGGAGTAAGCTGAGAGAGAATTCCATTCTCTTTTAAGTAGCCCAGAAACTCGGCACTCAAGTATTCACCACCTCGATCAGATCTCAGTGTCTTGATACTTTTGCCTGTTTGTTTTCAACTTCATTCTTGTATTCCCGAAATTTCTCAAAGGCCTCGGATTTGTGCTTCATCAAGAAGACATGCCCATACCTAGAGAAATCATCTGTGAAAGTAATGAAGTATGAATAACTATTTCGCGCATGTGTAGACATTGGGCCACACACATCACTTTGTATGAGTCCCAAGAGCTCGCTCGCTCTTTCTCCTTGTCCAGTGAACGGAGTCTTTGTCATCTTTCCCATGAGACAAGATTCACAAGTGGCATAAGACTGGTACTCGAACGGATCCAAGTATCCTTCTTTATGTAACTTTGTCAACCGTGTCTCATTGATGTGACCCAGTCTACAATGCCATAAGAAAGCCTGATTTAATTCCGGAGACTTTCTTTTAAGTGTGTTCTGGACACTGAAGACCTAAGCTTGATTCAAAACGTATATACCATTTTTCAATGTACCTGACCCAATCGGAACTTGATTTAGGTGGATGTTTACTACATCGCTTACAAAACCAAAATCATATCCTTCCTTAAAAAGTAAGGATACAGATATGATATTACAAGTCGCACCTGGTACATAAAAACAATCACGCAGAATCAATATCTGCCCAGTTGTCAGTCCTAGATGATATTCCCCTACGGATTCAGCATACATGCTCATTCCGTTAGCAACCCTGAGAGTCATATAACCTTTCTTGATAACCCTACGGTTTCTCAGAGCCTGTAACGAATTACAGATATGAGATCCTGATCCGGTATCCAATACCCAGGAAGTAGGGTTAACTGACATACAGTTCTCTATTACAAACACACCCGAAGCCGAAGCCACAACATGCTTCGAATTCTGGCTACTGGCCATGCTAGCCCTGCAATCCTTCTGCCAATGTTCATTCCCGTAACAATAGGAACATCCCTCTTTTACTACATCCAGTCCCGAAACTTCTGCCCTTCCCTTTCTTTCTATTTCCCTGGTTTCCTTCAGGGTAGTAGGTAGGGACTGTTGAACTAAGTTAGTATCTGACCCGTTCTTCAACGTGGTCTTCAGGTCCGTGAGCTCAAAAGAGCTGATCTCTATAAGGACGTTTCCCCCTACAGATGACCCGATAGCCAACATCGCTGGAAGCAATTCGTTCGAGGTCTCATATCTTACGATACGACATTGCTCTCCATATAAATCTTTGATATGGAGGAAGATAGAAACTAAGTCCATCTTCTCGTGCTGCCCCTGGTATGCACCATCAACTGAGGCTAACACGAGGCACTTGGCTTTCGCACAGTCCTTTCCCGATGTCCTATGGATATCAACATCCATGACAGGGGAAACTGGACCTGAGACGGCAGGGGTTGGATTAGTTAAGAGGTGTCCCAGCTTGTTATGGGCAATGGACATCTGGACAGACCTTTGCCAGTCATAACAGTCAGATTCAGTCATTTTATTATCTAGATGTAACCTAGGTGCGGTCACTGGGTTGCTGCAATTAAGAGAGAGAGAAGAAAACACTCAGCATGATGCTCTTGCAAGTTTAGATTGGTTTTTAATTTATCTAAACAGGATGGCTCCCACTGTCTCTCGAATCCCTCCTCAAACCATAAAGGAAGAATTAGTCGGGATCAATCTCACCGTACAATACTTGCTTAACCGTTCAGCCAGGCTGGTGTCGGTACTTCGAGGGAGGTTTTCCAACGCTTTCGCGAAGTTCCTTAATTAAATAACCTCTTTTCCCTGTGGGCGTAGCCCCGCTAACACCTTTCTAGACACCTACTTGGTTTCTAGCATTGATCGTTAAGCGAGAAAGTTCCGGAGGAGTAGCATATACTCACAGTAGGATCGGGATCCAAATATCATCGCGTGACAAAACTGAAGGAATCCTACCAGAATCATCACACTCCAAATGGTATGCAGCGCTAGCAAGTTTCAGTTCTTTTGAAACTCCCGATGTGGATTTTTGCCCCATGCTCTTATGACCTTGACGAAGGTCAACAAATCATAAGTCACGTGTCAAGTTCTACCCGTAATTGTCCAGGTTAATTTGAACCCACCCGTATATACCCTTGACGAAGGTCAACAAGGTAATACGACTGTCCCAAACCAACGCATCTATCTATACTACATATGAACACCCAACAGCTACCAATCACTATGCCTTGACGAAGGTCAACAAACATAGCTTGAATACTATTGAATATTCATACGAAACGACGGAGGGCTACGAATTGTTTTGGCGAAACCTTAAACGTAGTGAACTTGATATAATCGAAGGAACCTTGATAGCTTTTAAAAGGAGTGGCTTAAGCTCCGCATTTTAAAAGTTATTTTTGAAAAGAAACCGAGTGGTTTTGAAAGTGTTCCAACGACTTTTACTTGGTTTATTTTTTCTTGCATTAATTCCAATGCGTCCCATCATTTAATCCTACCATTGCAGAAAACAACCAAAATATGACGTACGCTTATGCCATCCGCATTTGCCACGGGGCCCCGTCATTACTCGTTAGGTTACTTAACTAACGACAGAGCGGGGGCTGGACTAGCGCGGATGCAAAACATAAGCAACGCCTAAATAATATTATATATATAGATATATTGCAATGATAGCCATTCCAGATCACAGATGAACATATTGGATATACTAGGAATCCACAATTCGTACGAGCCTGTAACGAAAAGCGAATTACACGGTCGCGATGAATAGCCAATACCCCACCCTAGACCCCTACGGGTGCGGCAAACTACCCGCCAAATATCCGAAGCGGAGCAACCTCCCTCAACGACGTGAGTAGGCCACTCGGCACTTCGAGATACCCGGTAGTTTGTGCACCCCACCTTGGGTCTATCCTAGAAGCAAAAACAGTAAAAAGAAATTATACAATGACGGCTACAACCCCGACCCGGTTGTGCGGCCAAAAATAATATTACATCAATTTACATATTACATGAATTGAAAGATAAAAGAAACCTCTCATCTCACAACCCCCCGGCAATTCATCCGCGACAATCCAATGAATTCATATACACATACCATCAACATTACAGATCACAGATATGTATAACCCCCACCAATCGACGTATAGCGATTAGCGGACGTTCAATACATATATCACATCACAAATATAACCCGTTAGCTTAAGTCTTTTAGAAGTTCGATCAAAATACGGATTTTCAGACCCCAAAAACAAATTTTTCTTTCTGTAAAATCTGGGCAGAAAAAACATATCCCAAAAATCCCAAAACAGCCCCAGAAAAACACTGCAGGAAACCTTTTCCAAGACCGAGTCAACTCGGCCGCGGAACCGCGGCGGGAGCATGCTCCCGACACGTTTCCGCGGCGCTTTGACCGATTCGATGGATCAAATTTCTTGTGTGGGTTTTAAAAAGCCTGAGCCGATTTTTAGTGTCAGATTTATTAATTTTTGAACAGAAAACAGAATCGGCAGAAACTTGATTTTACGGGCGTGTTTCGCGACTTTTTCTTCGATCGAACTTCCAGTTACTTTGCTAACATGTTAGATAGTGTTTAACCAGGCTCTGATACCATTGTAAGTCCACGTTATCTCTCCCGGTACTTATGGGCTTGCGGAAATGATGAAAAACGATTTTTCAAGAGGTGTTAACATGGACTCAAAATACGGATCTTTGTTAAACAACTACCTAACAACCTAACTAGAGTTTTGCCTACTCGGTTAGAGGGCTATACCTTTCTTGAACTCCTTCGTCTTCAACTCTTTCCGGTGTACGGATCGCCCTCACCTCGTCGTCTCCTTGCGACGAAGATGGATCCACCTGAAAGCTTCTACCTTTGGCTTCATCTTCGAACTTGAAGAAACTAGAACACTTGGTTTGCTAAACCTTATGAACTAGGATGAGTAGAGAAGTGATATGGGTTTTCTTTTATCTCTAAGGCAATGTTTCTCAACTCATGAGAGGGTGTTGCCTTGAGCTAGATAGAGAGCAAGAGGAAGAGCAAGAGGGAGAGCTCAAGCAAGAGAGAGAAATAAAATGAGAGAATGAGTAAGTCTTTTGCCATCCAAGCTCTCATAATCCAAAACCATGATTACCCATATTAGTAATTGAGTATTATGTGATGGTTCAAGTAAAAATGGCCATATCATTTCATGCACTCATTTTGCAAAAACAAACAAGCAAGCAAAAGTCTTTGCCATGAAATGATAGTCATTGTAATGATGATGGTCAACTAGTCCAACCAAGTCAACCGGTCAACAAAGTCAACAAGTCAACAAAGTCAACCCCTCATCTCAACCATGACACAATAATACTTAATTAATATTATCATTAATCATATTTCTTATTCTCATTAGGGTTTAGCAAAAGTCAATGGTCAACAGTGAACAGTCAACAGTCAACAACCCCAATGAGAATTCTCTGCCTCTGTCTCTCTGTCAACTGTGCATACACACCCGCATCCGCGTTTCGAGGAACATGAATACAAACAAGATAAAACCAATCCCAAAATGTACACTAGGATCTGGCTTAAACCAAAGCCCGCTAGTGTTAACTGTCCAGATACCAAACGTGCACAAGTGCACGGATGTGACCGAACCCTGTCGCAAAACCATGCGACCTGTCGCAAAACCATGCGACCTCTAATCTTTTGCCTAAAGGCGAATAGCTTTCTGAGTGGGACTCTAAAGACTCGACACTACGCTGGCAGTGGGTTTAACCACAGACCGCAAGCGGCACTAGCTGTGCGTAACGGTCCCCAGTTAGATGCCGACAAGAAGACGGACGAGGTGAAACCCATCTGAACTCCTACTGAGCCTGAATGTGACAATCTCTGTACAGTCCGGTCTGTTCGTCTGATACATCGCATGGCGGGCCTAGGGGGTGGTGAACGTCAGTCCCCTAATAGCGGTACAAGTAATGTCGGAGTGTAGCCCAGAACACACTGAGATAACACTGGTAACCTACCAGAATATCTCGCTTGCCCTGGCCAGGGACTACTTGTGTAATGGCTCTCCTAGACATAGCGCGATGTCAACCCCCAATACCGGGAGAGACGAATCCTGTCTAACAGTCACTGCCTCCTTGTGCTTCGGGACTGCACCCAACTACTACCTGTTTGCACGACTCCTTTGAGCCGTGGTAGGGTAGTAATCTAAGTACAGTGGGAACACACTCGAGGCGAAGTGACAGTGTCAAGTCAGCGGACTAAGCTGTACTCATGTCACCTGGGAACTGATAACTGACGATAGGTATAGTACCAACCAACAGTTCCCGACGAGTCCTGTCCAGTGTACTCGTAACCTAACGAGCACCCGCATACTATCTCAAGTACGACGTACTGACGGCTGTGGGACAGACCGTCTCCCACACTGGGATGAGAAGCGCATACGCTAGTCTACTCCGGAGTATCGATGCCCTGTCTCGATAGTCCTGCGACTAGGGACCTGCATAAGGATGTGTTTGTAGATTACCCAGCCCCCACTAGTGTGACTGCCATCACAACGCTGGTAATCAAGCAAAGATCCTAAGGGCTCCACTAATGTGTATAGGTGATATACTAAAATAAACACATGTACACATTAAAGTTGAAACAAACCAAGTAGCATACTACTATATTGAGCAAGATTGTCTATACAAGGTGAATATCCCAAGCTTCCATTAAGTAATATACAAACTAGTAGATACAGTAATGGCCTCTAGGGCAAATACACTAACAGATGAGAAGCGTATGCACTAGTCTACTCTGGAGTATCGATGCCCTGTCTCGATAATCCTACGACTAGGGACCTGTATAAGGATGTGCTTATAGACTACCCAGCCCCCACTAGTGTGATCGCCATCACAACGCCGGTAGTCAAGAAAAGATCCTAAGGGCTCCATCAATATGTATTAGCGATATGTTAAAAGAAACATATACACATATTAAGATAGATACAAACCAAGTAGCATACTACAATATCGAGCAAGACTGTCGTCAATCCATGTATATATCCCAAGCTTCCAAAATGTAATATACAAACTAGTACTATACAATAATGGCCTCTACGGCATACATATCCAACAATCTCCCACTTGCACTAAAGGCCAGTAATTGGTGTACCGCATACCCAACGTCTGCACTAAGGCCAGCTGCTGGCGTACCGCATACCCAATAGCTCAAAAGTTTGCTCGAACTGTGTTTGAGGGAGGGCCTTTGTGAATGGATCCGCCGTGTTGTCTTTAGTGTCCACTCTCCGTACCTCGATCTCCCGGCGATAAATGATCTCCCTGATCAGGTGATACCGCCTGAAGATGTGTCTGGATTTCTGATGGGACCATGGTTCCTTCGCTAAAGCTATAGCCCCATTATTATCGCAATACAAAGGTATTGGGTCAACAATGGACGGAACCACCTGAAGTTCACTAATGAACTTCTTCATCCAGACCGCTTCTTTTGCGGCATCGCTTGCATCAATGTATTCAGCCTCCATCGTCGAGTCTGCGATGGTATCCTGTTTGGAACTCCTCCAACATACCGCCCCTCCGTTGAGGGTAAACACAAAACCCGAGATAGACTTGTTGTCGTCCTTGTCACTCTGGAAGCTTGAATCGGTATAGGACTCGACCCTGAGGTCTCCATTACCGTAAACCAGGAACATCTCCTTATTCCTTCTCAGGTACTTAAGAATGTTCTTCACTGCCGTCCAGTGGTTCTCACCTGGGTCTGACTGATACCGTCTCACCACACTTAGTGCGTAAGCTACATCTGGCCTTGTACATAGCATCGCATACATTATAGATCCTACCGCTGAAGCGTAGGGTATAATGCTCATGTGAACCCTCTCATCATCAGTCTTGGGAAACATCTTCTTGGAGAGCGTGATTCCATCCAATGCTGGTATATTACCGCGTTTGGAATCTTCCATACTAAATCTCTTTAGTATGCTCTCTATGTACCTGGACTGCGAAAGTCCCAGTAATCTCTTGGATCTATCTCTGTAGATCCAAGTCCCCAGTATGCATGTGGCATCACCCAGGTCCTTCATGGAGAACAGTTGTGACAAGAATAGCTTGACCGATTGTAGCATAGGCACATCATTTCCTATCAAAAGAATGTTGTCCACGTACAAGACTAGGAACACGACAGTTCGTCCTACAATCTTCTTATATATACAAGGTTCATCTTCGTTCTTGATGAAATCAAATTCCTTGATTGCCTCATCAAAACAGATGTTCCAGCTCCGCGATGCCTGCTTTAATCCATAAATGGATTTAAGCAACTTGCACACCTTCCCGCTGCTCCCACTGTCTACAAAACCTTCTGGCTGATCCATATAAACGCACTCTTCCAAACTGCCGTTTAGAAAAGCCGTTTTTACGTCCATCTGCCAGATCTTATAGTCATGGAAGGCAGCAATGGAAAGTAGGATTCGAATGGATTTGAGCATAGCCACTGGAGAAAAGGTTTCGTCATAGTCCAAACCAGGTCTTTGACGAAAACCTTTTGCAACGAGTCTAGCCTTATAGGTTTCCACCTACCCATCTACACCAAGTTTCCTTTTGTAGATCCATTTGCATCCAACGGGTTTTACCCCAGGTGGAGAAGTTTCTAAGGTCCACACTTTATTGGTGTACATGGACTCCATTTCGGATCGCATAGCATCCAGCCATTTATCAGAGTCCCTACTGATAATGGCCTGCCTGAAACTGGTAGGATCATCTTCTTCCAAGATGCAATCCTCTCGATCCCCGTCTATGAGAAAACCGTAGTATCTTTCGGGCGGATGAGAAATCCTACCAGATCTGCGGAGTGGCTGAGGTTCGTCTGGGATTACTGAATCTAGTGGTTCCTCTAAATCTTTAGTTACATTTTGTGGTTCATGGATCTCTCCCAGTTCTCCCGTACTCCCACTAGTTTCTTTTGCAAGAAATCCCTTTTCTGAAAAGGTAGCATGGCGAGATACAAACACCTTCTGTTCCTCAGTGTGGTAGAACAGATATCCTAATGAATCCTTAGGATATCCCACAAATTTACATAGAACTGACCGTGCCTCTAGTTTTTCCGGTTTCTGTGTTTTCACATAGGCCGGACAACCCCATATCTTAAATCGCTTAAGATATGGATTTCGTCCACTCCATACTTCATATAGAGTCTTAGGCACAGATTTGGATGGAACGTAGTTCAGTAAGTATGCAGCTGTTTGAAGCGCATATCCCCAAAATGAAAGAGGCAACTCAGTGTCACTCATCATGGAGCAAACCATATCCAATAGGGTATGA
This sequence comes from Agapanthus africanus, assembly GCA_030015575.1. Taxonomy (NCBI): domain Eukaryota; kingdom Viridiplantae; phylum Streptophyta; class Magnoliopsida; order Asparagales; family Amaryllidaceae; genus Agapanthus; species Agapanthus africanus. The sequence goes on from JASDDO010000004.1 coordinate 260,688,287, forward strand.
TTCCTCCGCTCCGATACACCGTTGTGCTGTGGTGTGTAAGGAGGAGTAAGCTGAGAGAGAATTCCATTCTCTTTTAAGTAATCTAAGAATTCCGTGCTTAAGTACTCCCCTCCTCTATCAGACCGGAAGATCTTGATACTTTTGCCTATCTGGTTCTCCACTTCGTTTCTAAATTCTCTGAATTTCTCAAAAGCTTCAGATTTGTGTTTCATCAGATACACATATCCGAACCTAGAGAGATCGTCAGTGAATGTGATGAAGTACGAGAACCCACCCCTTGCATTTATAGACATTGGACCACATACATCACTGTGTATGAGTCCCAATAGCTTTGCTGCCCTTTCTCCATGTCCGGTGAACGGTGGTTTGGTCATTTTTCCTTTGAGACAAGACTGACAAGTTTCATAAGATGAAAACTCGAATGTATTCAAGAGTCCATCTTTATGCAACTTACTTAGCCTTTTCTCTCCGATATGACCAAGTCTACAATGCCACAAGTAGGATTCGTTCGTATCAGAACTCTTCCTCTTGCGTTTGTTTTGTATATTGAGAACTGTATTTTGATTTAGAACATAGATACCATTACACAGTGTACCTTCTGCAACCAGTACCTTATCAAGGTAAATGTTCATGATATTTCTATCAAGAACAAAATTATATCCATCTTTATCAAGTAAAGACACTGATATTATGTTGCAAACCATGGAAGGTACATAGTAACAATTGTTCAAAATCATAGTCTTGCCATTTAGCAACACTAGGTGATATTCACCGACGGCTGCAGCATTAACTTGTGCTCCGTTCCCTACCCTGAGGGACATATCACCAGGTGCAACTTTCCTACTTTTTATCAGTCCCTGCAATAAATTACAGATATGAGATCCTGATCCGGTATCAAGTACCCAAGAGGTAGGGCTGACCGAAAAGCAGTTCTCAATTACAAGAATACCTGAAGTAGATGCAATACTATGCTTCTTCTTCAACTGGATATCCTTGGAATCCATACAATCCTCTTTCCCTTGCTCATACTCACGATCTCCATCATAAGTTAGAGCCAAACCGACTTTCCCCAGCCCCGAATAAAAATTCAGATCGGTCAAGAGATACATTTTATTATCTTGATTAGGGCGTAAAATGGTTGCTACCTGGAGAGAAAGAAAAGAAACACTCAGCGTGCGCTCTTGCAAGATTAGATTGGTTATTAATTTATCTAACCAGGATGGCTCCCACTGTTTCCTCAAATTCTTCTTCAAACCCTAAAAGAAGAACTGGTCAGGATTAATCGCACGTCACAATACTTGCTTAACCTTTCAGCCAGGCTAGCGATGGTACTTCGAGGGAGGTTTTCCAACGCATTCGCGAAGTTCCTTAATTACATAACCTCTTTTCCCTGGAGGCGTAGCCCCGCTAACACCGTTCTAGACACCTACTTGGTTTATAGCATTGATTATTAAGTGAAATAATCTCCCGAGAGTAATCCAACTCATCAGTGGGATCGGGATCCAACTATCATTGTGTGATGACCTAGATGGAATCCACTCTAGTCACCACACTCCAGAAGGTATGCTTAATCTGCAAGTTCCCTGTTTGTTTGAAACTCCCGATGTTGTTTTTACCCCTATGACCCTAGTGATCTTGACGGAGTCAACAAATCAAAGAGTCCTGGTCAAGTTCAACCCGTCATTATCTAGATTGCATCAAACCCACCCGCATATCCCTTGACGGAGTCAACAAGGTTATACGACTGTCCTGACCAATCCTATCTAGTGTTACAAACAAGCACGACTCAGCTACCGTACACTACGCCTTGACGGAGTCAACAAACGCAGCACGAATACTAAGTGTTACTTGTAAGAAATGACGGGGGGCTACGGCTGGGGTTTTTGACGAAAAACCCGTTTAACGTAATGAACTTGATATAGTTGAAGGAACCTGAGTGGTTTTTACAAATATATAGTGGCGAAAAACTTTTACTAAAGAGGTCACTCCCTGTGAAGGGATCTCGGCTCTTTTCTCGTAGAATGAGGTGCAGGATATTCCAAACTGAATACCACGATGCAAAGCAAGAATAATCGATTATAGTCAAAGTATTACGTTGACGCAAACTTTTTCAAGGGGTCACTCCCGATGAAAGGATCTTGGCTCTTGCCTCGTCGAATGAGGTGCTGGATATTCCAAACTGAATACCACTGTACAAAGCAAAAGAAAACGTCTGTAATGTCTGTTTTTAAAACTTGGTTCCAACATCTTTTAGTTTTGTTTTTCTTGCATTAATCAAAATTAATGTTGTCCCATCAATGTAACCTACCACACCAGAAAAGAACGAAAATACAATGTACGTATATGCCATCCGCGTTCGCCACTGGGTTCTGTCATCACTCGTTAGGTTACTTAACTAACAACAGAGCGGGGGCTGGACTAGCGCGGGTGCAAAACATATACAACATCTACTAGTATATATATATATATATATATATAAGTATATACAACATTCGTCCCAGGCATGATAGTAAACAACATCACAGAAACACCGCCAACAATACATAATGGTGGATAATCTTGGAGCCCCGGGTTTCATTTAAGCCATAAATAAAACCCGACGTTCCCTGTCGTGTGGATAGCCTGTGCAATGAAAACTTGTACCCCCTACGAGTGCGGCAAATAGCCCGCCAATTCTAGAATGAAGCCCCCTCCGTCTCAACTCTATGAGAAAGATGCCTCCTCCGTCTCAACGCCATGAGAAAGAAGCCCCCTCCATCTCAACTCCATGAGATGCGAGCTTGCTGCCTTTCCAGAACCCGGCTATTCGTGCACTCTACCGCGGTGTAATCCTAGTACAGAAAAAAATAATAATATGTGCAAACGGTGACATCGACCTCAACCCGGTCGTGCCCCAAAATAATATACAACCTGGCAAAGACGGCAGTCCACATGTCGGACGCTCGCCCCGCAATAACACATGTACAAAAGAATTTAAACTGCACCACTAACATTTCATCACATGCTATCCAACATGACTATCCAACCACAACCACAGAACAAGCACACAACATCAACGCGAATGTCACATTCGCAAAACCCGTTTAAAAGAACATATAGCAATCAGACGAGTTTTACCGATCGAGTGACATTCCCGGTCGCAGATAAAAGTGAATGTACTGTAAAATACACATTTAAAATTTCGATCGACTAATCATTTCCAAATAGGCCCCAAAAGCAAATCCAACACTCAAATAAACCTGGGCCAAAACTATATATCACAAATATCATATTTTCATGAAATAGAGCCCCAGAAAACTTTTTGGGTACTGTAGCCCAAAAAGCGCCGCGGAAGCGCCGCCAAATGCGCCATTCTGCTCACTTTCCGCGGCGGAATTTTGCAGTTAGGCCCCCAAATTTTTTCTGTAGCTATATTTTGGCGTGCAAGTAATTCTAAGATACTCAGAAAAATTTTAGGACAAATTCGAAAATCGACAGCAAGCTCATGAACATAGATTCGTGATTCGGAAAAAAATTTCAATTAAGATTTTAACCTTGTGCAAACTAGCTAGTAGGGTTTATGGGCGGGCTCTGATACCATGAAGGGTTACACTAGCATTCCGGCCAACTTCCGTGGCCAAATGCGGAACAAAATTTTTATGACGAACATAAACTTGGCGCTAGAATAACACTAAAACCCGGATCTTTACCATAAACCTAACTAGCAAAAGAATAGAGTTCTATCTACTATGATAGAAAGTTATACCTTAAACTTGAACTCCATCTTCTCCTTGTTGTGAGCTCCATGGAATGATCTAGATGGATCCTCCTCACCGGCTTCTCTATATCGAAGAAGATCCACCCGAAGGCCTCTACCTTGAGCTCCTACCTCAACCATGAAGTAACTAGAGTGCTTTGCTTGCTAGACTAAGAACCCTACAGTGAGTAGAGAGTTGTTTTAGTGGTTAGATCTCACAAAGCTCTTGATTTTCAACTCATGAAACAAGAGAGCTTTGAGAGAGGAAAAGGAGAGAGCTAGCAAGAGAGAGAATGTATCATGATAGAATGAGAAGAGATAGCTCTCATATGAACAAAAAGAATAATGATAATTTTAATTAGGATAAATTGTCATGGTTGATGTTGATTTGACCATTATCATGTCACAATTAATGCTATGCATGCTCACAAAAATATCTAAGTCAACATGGGTCAACTTAGTCAAATGGTCAAACCAATTAACCATGATACAATTATCTCTAATTAAAACTCATTAATCAATTTCCTCCATCTCATTATGGTTTTAATCAAGTCAATGATCAAAACCCTAATGAGGTTCCTCTGCCTCTGTCAACTGTATATACACACCCGCATCCGTGTTCCGAGGAACACGAATACAATGAGACCGAACCAACCCGAAACAAAATACTAGGATCTGGCTTAAACCAAAGCCCACTAGTATCAACTGCCCGAAAACCGAACACGCACAAGTAAGCATATGTGAACGAACCCTGTCGTAAAACCATACGACCTCTACTCGTTTCACCCAAAGGTGAACAACCCTCTGTGTGGGACTCTAAATACTCGACACTACGCAGGCAGTGGGTTTAACCACAGGCAGCAAGCGGTACAAGCTGTACGTAATGGTCCCCAGGTAGATGCCGATAAGAAGACCGATGAGGTGAACCCATCTGAACTCCTACTGAGCCTGAATGTGACAATCTCCGTACAGTCCGGTCTGTTCGTCTAAGAGTATCGCATGTCGGGCCTAGGGGGCGGTAAACGTCAGACCCCTAATAGCGGTACTAGTCGTGTCGGAGTGTAGCCCAGAACACCCTGAGAAACTACTGGAAACACTACCAGTAAATCTCGCTTGCCCTGGCCAGGGACTTTGTGTAATGGCTCTCCTTGACACAGCACGATATCAACTCCCAATACCGGGAGATACGAATCCTGTCTAACCGTTACTGCCTCCAAGTGCTTCGGGACTGCCCCTGTCATGACCCGAAATTGGCACGAGACGGCCCTAATACTACGCAACGTCTACAGGCGTAACGCAGTAAAAGAAAGCCAAAACCCAGAAATCTAAACCATTAAAAGACAAGAAAAGATAAGAAACATTATTTAAAAGTCTTTGAAATCACAACCCAAATTCTTTAAAAGTCCAACTTTTCTTTCCTTAAAATTTTGACAGCGCCTCCTTTATAAAAACGAGCCCCAAAAATGTGTACAACATAAATATAAATAAGGCATCCCCAAACGGGAGCAAATCCGCGCCTAAAGGCGGAAAACAACCACCACAACAAATATACGACACCGTAGCGAAGAAATAAAAAACGATAGAAAGGAAATGTATAAAAGACAACAAGTCACAAATAATATACAATATCGTCCTCACCAAGTCTCTAAGTCAACAAGAAAATATAGTAGATGGAGAGTACAAGGATACAACGAATATACAATACAACAATACGGATAATCACAAAACCCACCTAAGCAAAACTGCACACTTTGAGCTGAAGCAGTATCCGCAGCAAAAGATGATCAGATAGATGAATATAGCCCTGTCTCTGACTACCCTGAGGAAGACCTGCAAAACACTGTGGCACAACGGGGTGAGTTGCCAACTCATGAATAGTAAATAACATATGCAGGTAATCGCAAGTATGCACGAACAACGTGAATCTAACATATGCAATTAATAGCAATAAAAGGTCATATGAATGCAATAATCATGAAAGGTATACTAACAGGTACAACTACACATGAAGCAATGCATATAATAAAGCTATGTAAATGCAACAGTCATGAAAGGTACTCTAACAGCTACTACTAATACATGAAGCAGTGCATAAAAAATAAATGTGGCGTATGGAATGAAAAAATGTCATTCCCACGGAATCCTGACATTGTGGTAGGATCACAATCCCTCAAGACAATCCAAATCCCAGTTTCCTCATATCAGCCCCCAAATTGGCTCTCATATCATAAAAGTCTCACAAATCCTGAATGTACACTATCGAACAAATCTCATATATCCTGAAGGTACAATTCAGCAATCTCATAAATATCCTGTATCCAATATCAAATGAATCACCTATATCCCAAATCCAATGTCAAGTAAAATTCTAACACCCTAAATATATTTGCAGGAATAAATATGATGATGTATATAAATTGATATCAATACACATATATTAGCGTCCCATTCCACTAATATTGGTGTAAAGGCATATATAACAGCGTCACATTCCGCTGTTATATATACTTAGGAGTAAAAAGAAATATCATGAAACCAATGTGTCAAGCATCGACACAGAAATACTGATCTATCAGGTGCTGTCACCAAGACTGGCACCCTGATAGGTACGTATCATACGCTATACCGAAAGCTCGAGTGCCTAGCTCTGACACTCGCCTTTCGACGTATCTATACGTACATGACTCCCGTCGGTATCCCCATGATAACCGCCGAGTCATTGGTAATGTCACCGGATGGTATGGTTCCCTCACTAACTCATCGTCTACTCCATGATTCTTGCCCCGGGGTACCTCCCGGGCCCCACTATATACCCACAGACGGTGCCTCCCGCTCCTCGAATCAGGTATATAATCAGAACCGATAAATCTCATGGTAGATGCTATAATATCATATCAAGGGAAACCAGGTTATTCAAATAATGCATAATTTCATGAACTCCCACGGTCCCCAAATCCAGAAAACATCATGAAAAATCCATATCACAATGCGAAAATCCATGAATATAATATATGCAACATAAACTGAAATGTAAGCATATAAAGGAAAAGCCGCTAATTAACTGCAACAAGTTAATATAAATATCATGCGGTTCCTAATTTTCTCCGATTCTAAAATAATATCAAGTAAAGGTAAACATGTAGCTATAACCAGATGTATGTGAAAACATAAAGGCATAGCAAGATATATGTATCTACCTATGATTAATGATGTAGTATACCCCCTGGGTATAAGTGACATATGTGTGCAAGGTATACCTGTAGCTATGTCATAAAGTGTGTATGTACCTATCACTAATGGTACAATACCCTATAGGTATACAGGTATCTAGAAGGTAAGTATGTGAAGACATATGTGTAAGCATGTAGGTATACAGGTATGCCATATGTCCTGTGCTATAAGAAATATGAATCAATGTCTCAATGTCCCTAACCAAACAATATCATTTCTATATGTGGGTTGTGTGTGACATGGCAATTATTGACGGTATGTGTAGCATACAATCAGTGCTCGTGCAACATGAGTCGTCAATAATATGGGCAGTGTCCTAAGGATACTAGTTCAAGCACAACAATAACTAAGCAGTAGGGTGAATGCGCAATTCTAAATATGACGTAGAATATGCGACAAAAGTAACATCTCTAGCTCAGACGCATAACGCCATGCGGGCGATTCCCCTGTAGATGTTAAATCTACTCACCAACGCTCTAAGCTAGGTGAAGTCTACCACATGTTTTCCCTTGTAGCAGTGTCCGAAGTCCCCGCCTATGAACCTGCAACATTAAAACAATAAAACAGGTATATATTAATAATAGACCCAAAATACATACAATCTACACGGACCAACACGACACACATACGTACTCTAAAGGGTTCGTGTTGTAGCTAACGTGTATAGCGACACTACGAAACCAACTCAGAGCAACAACAACACAGAACACGCATCGTATCGGATAACGTATCGCGCGAAATGAAACACTAGAAATATGCAAAGTGGTCCCAGATTTTTCTGTACCAATAATTTGTAAAAATTGCAAGTACCATGAGATCACAAACAACCCCAGAGACCCCTACCCAAAAACCCAAACCCGAACTCCCCAGTCTGGCCGCAATTTGCTTCCAGAACCAATAAAACTGCGGCCAGAACATAGAAGAATTGGCTCGTATTTTGAGGGTAGGTTCTAGGTCTCTACACTAGGTTACTGTCATGCCAACTTTTGCAACAAATACTTGGTTTAACAACAGATCATCCGAGGCCCCAAATGAACACTAAAAATACGATATTTATCCGAAACGATACGATACGCGATAAAAACTGAAACTAACAAGCTAAGCTACACAAAATTAACTTAAAGAACATAAAGGAATCATTACCTACACAAAAGAACACAAAGATCCTAGCTTTGGATGCTCCTAGGCATCCATGAGGCAAAACCAAGATAAAGATGTGATTTTGATGAAGTTTGTGAATTTTGTGATGAATTTTTGTGTAGAAATGAGAGAGTGTTCAGTTTGAAATAGAAGGAGATGAAGAAATTAGAACGAGATAGAGAAAAAGAGAGAGGGTGATTGATAAAGAGAGAGGGAGGTGAGTGTAGGGTGAGAATGAGAGGTTAGAGTAACCAATGCATTAATTCCTCATTAATGCCTTCACACCCACCTCATCACACCAAAAGAAAAATATCTTCTCACTCACAAAAGATCTAGGGTTTAGATTAAGGATTGGATTAAACAAGGATTAGGTTAAGTGTCAAGGTTGCTAAGATCAAAATTAGCACAAACAAAACTCACACTTTACGTGCACACGTGCGTGCATGCTTATAACAAATAATAATAAATTATTAATTAAATGTTATAAAATGTGAGGAACCCGAATTGGTAAACTTTTTACAGTAAACCCGCATTAACGTCTAAACGAACACTAACCGAAATCTAAGGCGTTACAATCTCCTCCCTCATAAAAATTCGTCCCCGAATTTAAAATTCTTACTAAGCGTACCTTCAAAGAGAAGATTAGAAAACTCTCGTATCTCGCTCGCAGCCTTCCAAGTGATTACCCCACTATACGGCTACGTCCAAGAAAAACCCTTCACAGATGGCACGACCCTTGACCGACGTTTCTCTACCTGCCAAGCCATTAACACAATTGGCTGCTGATGAACGAAAGATCACGTCCAAGCTAAATGGTCTGGTGCTGAATCATGTGAGAAAGGTCATGAAGGTAATTGCAAAGTACCGACACAAGGAATACGGGGTGAATACTCAATAATTTGGGCGAAAGTGCCAAATTAAAGGCAACGAAACTAACTCGCTTTAATGATCTCAGAAGGACCTACAATTCTGGGATAAGCTTCCCAAAACTCAACACGTCATTCATCGGAAATCCGTAGGAATACATGATCTCCCACTGCGAACTCAAGTCTATGACCACCATGGTCGGTATAAGACTTCTGTCCTCAATGGACAATTCTCATCCTGACCTAAAACAACTGGATCACCTCCGAAGTCTCTAGACTAGCTGGGTCCAAAAATCCTACTACGCAGAGTCAGAAAAACAGATTGGAGATCGACACGACCTAACCCCTAAACCTAAAGGTTGCCAATTGGAGTGACTCCTGATAACAGCTACCGAAGGGGAACCCTAACTATGGAATGTGACGATCCCCAACTTCCAACAACAATTAGTACGTACGCACAAGCATATCCTCTAGAGTCGGTATAACCCGTTCTCACCAAACCATCATCCTGCGGATAGAAATACGGAGCTAAGGCTCAACCAGTACCCAAGGCTTCCTAAAGCTCCTGCCCAAGACGGCAAGCAAACACGGTGCCTTCATTGGATACGACCCATGAAAGAACTCCGTGCAACGCACAAACTTAAACAAGAACAACTGAGCAAACTGAGTAAAATCGGACAACAAGCATCCGAATGGAGTCACACCCTGACTAAACCTGGGTAGACACCATAACGAAATTCATGGAGATCTGCTCCCACTCCCACTTCGGAACGGTTAAAGGTTGCAACTCTCCAGCCGGTCTCAGATGCTCAACCAAAGCACACAACAAGACAGACACCTTGAAATGAAATCCGAAACTTCTCTTTACACCCTACCCACCCGTAACTATCTCACAAGTCACGTCAAATGTTGGTGGAACTTGAATCAGTACAGAGAGTTGACAGATGTGCCTGCTCTAGAATTTCGCGTCTCTACCCAATAGTATCAGGTACACAAACGCGTCCCTAAACTTAGCATACCTTTTTCATAAATTAAGGACTCTGAATCATTACCCAGCCGAGTATGCCCAAGAATCTCTGACGAACGAGCATCGGCGGGCAGTGCCTCGCGAAAGCGATTAAGGAAAAGTGGTCGGGCGTGGACATAAGCAAGCTGTCCCCTCAGTAGAGGCGAACTTAAGCTGTACTCAACGATTGCACAAGAACTGTAAATCTGCAGAAGACTGTCTCAACAATCAAAACCCGCTGCAGGAAGATGTACATTAAGCTCTGGTGGTCCGTGAAAATCTGACACGACTCTCGAACAAGTATGGTCTCCAACTCTCCAACGCGATACCACCGCGGCCATCTCCAGATCATGAGTGGGATATCCTGCTCGTACTTCCTCCAATGTAAGGAAGCAAAAGCGATTACTCTATAATGCCTCATCAGCGCAAAATCGAGCCCTACTCGCGAAACATCACAGTTAAACAACAAAGTCGCCCGAACCAGAAAGCAAAGAAGAACTGATGCAGTTGTTAATCGAGTCTTCAACTGCCGAAAACTTCGCACGCATACCTCAGTCCAATGAAAAGAAACCTCCTTTTTGGTCAGTTCAGTCAACGGTACAGCACTACACAAGAAATCCTGCACGAAACGGCGGTAAAAACCTGCTAAGCCCAAAGAATCTGCGGACCTCCGTCCTGCACACAAGTCTGGGCCTAAGCTGTACGGCCAAGATCTTCCTCGGAACCATACAAAATTGTCTCCCGTAACTACAAGACCTAGGAGTCAACACAATCAAACCTGAAGGAACACTCTAAGAATCTAGCAAACAGCTGGGGCTCTCCCAATGTCTGCAAAACAAATCCTCAAGTGCTACTCCTGTCCCTCAAGACACATTAGAATAGACCAGAATGTCATCAATAACACAACAATAACTGGTCGAGGAACGGCTTGAAGAAATCTGGTTCATCATATCTACGAATGCTGCTAGGGTATTGGTGAGTCCAAGGACACCACCAAAACACACAAAGCCCGTAGCACGCACAAGGCAGTCTTCGGAATGCCATCACTCCGAACCCGCAACAATGATGACCTGATCCCGAGCAAACTTAGAAAATATCTCACACTCTGGAGCTGATCGAAGAAATCGTCAATGCGAGGTAAAGGATACCTATCCGCACCGTAAGCCGGTTCAATTGACGATCAATCAATACACAACCTCAAACTGCCGTCTTTCTCCTTGACGAACAGAAATAGGAGCTTCCTAGTGCAAAACACTCAGACGCACAAGCCCCCCAACAAACAACTCTGCAGCCAATCCTTAAGCTCCCTAAGCTCCGCCGGCTCATCTGGAACAACGTCGGAAAACTCTCGCATGAAGGAAAACCGGTCCAACCAACCTATTGTGGCTACGGTATCATGAACGAACGCCAAGAATCCTCGACATCCTCTCCTCAAAAGCCAACTAGCGAAAAGGCTGAATTCAAGATGTGAGAGGCGACACCACTGTCCCCCCGCACAACAAGAACTGACTCGCCGGGAAAACAACACCTGACTGTTTTCTCGCGGCAGTCCACAGACGCCTAGCACGTAGCTAACCCGTCCGTGCCCAGGAGAACATCAAATCCAACATCTCTAGAAGGATCAAAACGACGGACGAATCTCCTCCTAACCGATTGGCACACGACCGAAATACGTGTTTCGCAGCAAAAGAATCGCTGACAGAAATTAACACAACAAACGGCTGATCTACCTAATACGACTCTCGTCCCAACCACGGCACAAGTGTGAAAAATAACCAAATACATCAAAAGAACATACGAATTAAGAATACCTGAAAACTCAGCATTGGACGCCCGCGCGTACCGATGAGTAGAAGCAAACTCTCGTGTCTGCCCTCTACCCGCAACAGGCTGAAATCCTCCTCTCTGCGGTATAGCTGCCCCGCGTCTACGTGGCTCAGTACAACCTCGAACTTGATGATCCAAACTCCCGCACCGATAACATCCAGAAGAAAACTGCTGACCATCCTGGGGATAAGAGCTAGACGACTGTCCTCATCCCAAGCCTCTGCTACTCCTGCGACGGTCACGAAATCTGTCTCGACGACCAAGCCTCTGTCTCTGGGTTGGTACACCGGTACGAGTCCTCCACTGTCCCGGAACTCTCAAAGTCTCTGGAAGACGTGTCTCGCAAACTGGGGCTGCATCTACTGGTGCTATGTAGGTGACGGACTGCTGCATGCTGATTGCAAGGAACAACTGGGTAACCGAGGTGACAACCTCCTGTCGCTGCGCTCGAACGACCTCAACCAATGAACTCATCGTCTGGCGCATGTCCTGCATCTCTGCCACAAGCCTAGCGATACTATCTGTCGAAGGCGGATCCATCTGCACCTGTGCATCGAGCATGCCATCCTGGTCAGTCCTCGTCTCACCCGAACCAACTCTGACCTCAGCCCTCGATGCATCACTCTGATTCCCCATAGTCATCGGCGACAAGGCTATAAATAGAAATAAAATTCGATAAGAACACGGAATTGTTAGTGTATATGCCCTAGAGGCCATTACTGTATCATACTAGTTTGTATATTACTTAATGGAAGCTTGGGATATTCACAGTTGTATAGACAATCTTGCTCAAATTAGTAGTATGCTACTTGGTTTGTTTCTACTTTAATGTGTACATGTGTTTCTTTTAGTATATCAACTATACACATTAGTGGAGCCCTTAGGATCTTTGCTTGATTACCAGCGTTGTGATGGCAGTCACACTCATGGGGGCTGGGTAATCCACAAGCACATCTTTATACAGGTCCCTAGTCGTAGGACTATCGAGACAGGGCATCGATACTCCGAAGTAGACTAGCGTATGTGCTTCTCATCCCAGCATGGGAGATGGTCTGTCCCACAGCCGTCAGTACGTCGTACTTGAGATAGTATGCGGGTGCTCGTTAGGTTATGAGTACACTGGACAGGACTCGTCGGGAACTGTTGGTTGGTACTATACCTATCGTCAGTTATCAGTTCCCAGGTGACATGAGTACAGCTTAGTCCGCTGACTTGACACTGTCACTTCGCCTCGAGTGTGTTCCCACCGTACTTTGATTACTACCCTACCACGGCTCAAAGAAGTCGTGCAAACAGGTAGTAGTTGGGTGCAGTCCCGAAACACTTTGAGGCAATGACGGTTAGACAGGATTCGTCTCTCCCGGTATTGGGAGTTAATGTCGCGCTGTGTCTAGGAGAGCCATTACACAAAGTCCCTGGACAGGGCAAGCGAGATATACTGGTGGGTTTTGTTAGTGTATATGCCCTAGAGGCCATTACTGTATCATACTAGTTTGTATATTACTTAATGGAAGCTTGGGATATTCACCTTGTATAGACAATCTTGCTCAATATAGTAGTATGCTACTTGGTTTGTTTCTGCTTTAATGTGTACATGTGTTTATTTTAGTATATCACCTATACACATTAGTGGAGCCCTTAGGATCTTTGCTTGACTACCAGAGTTGTGATGGCAGTCACACTAGTGGGGGCTGGGTAATCCACAAGCACATCCTTATGCAGGTCCCTAGTCGTAGGACTATCGAGACAGGGCATCGATACTCCGGAGTAGACTAGCGTATGCGCTTCTCATCCCAGTGTGGGAGATGGTCTGTCCCACAGCCGTCAGTACGTCGTACTTGAGATAGTATGCGGGTGCTCGTTAGGTTACGAGTACACTAGACAGGACTCGTCGGGGACTGTTGGTTGGTACTATACCTATCGTCAGTTATCAGTTCGCAGGTGACATGAGTACAGCTTAGTCCGCTGACTTGACACTGTCACTTCGCCTCGAGTGTGTTCCCACTGTACTTAGATTACTACCCTACCACGGCTCAAAGGAGTCGTGCAAACAGGTAGTAGTTGAGTGCAGTCCCGAAGCACTTGGAGGCAGTGACGGTTAGACAGGATTCGTCTCTCCCGGTATTGGGGGTTGACATCGCGCTGTGTCTAGGAGAGCCATTACACGAGTACTCCCTGGCCAGGGCAAGCAAGATATACTGGTAGGTTTCCAGTGCTATCTCAGGGTGTTCTGGGCTACACTCCGACATGACTTGCACCGCGAGTAGGGGACTGACGATTACCGCCCCCCTAGGCCCGCCATGCGATGTATCAGACGAACAGACCGGACTGTATGGAGATTGTCACATTCAGGCTCAGTAGGAGTTCAGATGGGTTTCACCTCGTCCGTCTTCTTGTCGGCATCTACCTGAGGACCGTTACGCACAGCTAGTGCCTCTTACGGTCTATGGTTAAACCCACTACCAGCGTAGTGTCGAGTCTTTAGAGTCCCACACAGAAAGCTATTCGCCTTTAGGCAAAAGAGTAGAGGTCGCATGGTTTTGCGACAGGGTTCGGTCACATCCGTGCACTTGTGCACGTTTAGTGTCCGGACAATTAACACTAGCGGGCTTTGGTTTAAGCCAGATCCTAGTGTACGTTTTGGGATTGGTTTTATCTCGTTTGTATTCATGTTCCTCAGAACGCGGATGCGGGTGTGTATGCACAGTTGACAGAGAGACAGAGGCAGAGAATTCTCATTGGGGTTGTTGACTGTTGACTTTTGCTAAAACCCTAATGAGAATATGAAATATGATTAACAATAATATTAATTAAGTATTATAGTTATATGGTTGTTGAGGGGTTGACTTTGTTGACTTGTTGACTTTGCTGACCGGTTGACTAGGTTGGACTAGTTGACCATCATCATTACAAGGGGTTGACTTGTTGACTTTGCAAAGACTTTTGCTTGCTTGTTTCTTCTTGCAAAATGAGTGCATGAAATGATATGGCCATTTTGACTTGAACAATCACATAATACTTGATTACTATTATTTGTTATGATGGTTTTGGATTATGAGAGCTAGGATGGCAAAAGACTTACTCATTCTCTCATTTGCTTTCTCTCTCTTGCTTGAGCTCTCCCTCTAGCTCAAGGCAACTCCCTCTCATGAGTTGAGAAACATTGCCTTATAGATAAAAGAAAACCCATATCACTTCTCTACTCATCCTAGTTCACAAGGTTTAGCAAACCAAGTGTTCTAGTTTCTTCAAGTTCGAAGAAGAAGCCAAAGGTAGAAGCTTTCAGGTGGATCCATCTTCGGTGCAAGGAGACGACGAGGTGAGGCCGATCCGTACACCGCAAAGAGTTGAAGACGAAGGAGTTCAAGAAAGGTATAACCCCATAACAGAGTAGGTAAAACTCTTGTTAGGTTTGTTAGATAGTTGTTTAACAAAGATCCGTATTTTGAGTCCATGTTACCGCCTCTTGAAAAATCGTTTTTCATCATTTCCGCAAGCCCGTAAGTACCGGGAGAGGTAACGTGGACTTACAGGTTTCCAGTGTTATCTCAGGGTGTTCTGGGCTACACTCCGACACGACTTGTACCGCTATTAGGGGACTGACGTTTACTGCCCCCCTAGGCCCGCCATGCAATATTCTAAGACGAACTGACCAGACTGTATGGAGACTGTCACATTCAAGCTCAGTAGGAGTTCGGATGAGTTCACCTCGTCAGTCTTCTTATCGGCATCTATCTGGGGGCCGTTACGCACAGCTAGTGCCTCTTGCGGTCTGTGGTTAAACCCACTACCAGCGTAGTGTCGAGTCTTTAGAGTCCCACACAGAGAGCTATTCGCCTTTAGGTAAAAGAGTAGAGGTAGCATGGTTTTGCGACAGGGTTCGGTCGCATCCGTGCACTTGTGCACGTTTAGTGTCCGGGCAGTTATTACTAGCGGGATTTGGTTTAAGCCAAATCCTAGTATACGTTTTGGGATTGGTTTTATCTCGTTTGTATTCGTGTTCCTTGGAACGCCGATGTGGGTGTGTATGCACGGTTGACGGAGACAGAGGCAGAGGATTCTCATTAGGGTTGTTGACTGTTGACTTTTGCTAAACTCTAATGAGAATTAGAAATATGATTAATAATAATATTAATTAAGTATTATTGTGCCATGGTTGGGTTGAAAGGTTGACTTTGTTGACTGGTTGACTTTGTTGACCGGTTGACTAGGTTGGACTTGTTGACCATCATCATGACAATGGCTATCATTCATGGCATTGACCTTTGCTTGCTTGTTTTGTTCACAAATTGCATTTAATGCATGAAATGATAATGCCATTTGATATGATAAGAACCATCACAAAAATACTCAATTACTATTATTATTATGATTATTTTGTGTTATGAGAGCATGGGTGGAAAAATTCTTGCTCATTCTATCATTTGTATTCTCTCTCATCCTCAAGCTCTCCCTCTTCCTCTTGCTCTCTCTCTAGTTCATGGTTCTATTGTCTTATGTGTTGAGAAATAAGAACCATAGAGATAAAACCCAAAACACTTCTCTACTCATCCTAGTATACAAGGTCTAGCAAGCCAAGTGTTCTAGTTTCCTCTAGATTGAGGTTGGAGCTAAAGGTAGAAGCTTTCGGGTGGATCCATCTTCGGCACAAGGAGACGACTTGGTGAGGCCGATCTGACCACCACAAGGAGTTGAAGAGAAGGAGTTCAAGTTTAGGTATAACCCTTAACCTAGTAGCTAAACTCTTAGTTAGGTTGTTAGATAGTTTGTTTAGCAAAGATCCGTTTCTAGAGTCCATGTTACCCCCAAAGAAAAAAATCGTTTTTCACCATTTCCGCAAGCCCGAAAGAACCGGGAAGGGTAACGTGGACTTACAGTGGTATCAGAGCCTAGCTAAACACTATCTAACATGTTTGCAAAGTAACTAGAAGTTCGATCGAAAAGAAAATCACAAAACACGCCCGGGACATGAACTTTCTGTCGATTTTTAAACTGCTATAAAAATTATTTGACATATACCAAAAATTGGCTCAAGGTTTTTAGTGAACAGTGCAGAAAAATGATCCACTGAACCGACCAACTCACCGCGGAAACGCGGCAAGAAGAGCCTCTTGCCGCGGATCCGCGGCCGAGTTGACTCGGCTGTGGATCGGTTTTGCTGCAGTGTATTTATTGGGGTGTTTTGGGATTTTTGGAATATGATTTTTCTGCCCAGATTTTCCATAAAGCAAAATTTGTTTTTGGAGTGGTTAAAAATCCGTATTTTGATCGAACTTCTAAAGACTTTAGCTAACGGGTTATATCTGTGATGTGATATATGTATTGAACGTTTGCTAATCGCTATACGTCGATTAGTGGGGGTTATACATATCTGTGATCTGTAATGTTGATGGTATGTGTATATGAATTCATTGGATTGTCGCGGATGAATAGCCGGGGGTTGTGAGATGAGAGTTTTCTTTATCTTTCAATTCATGTAATATGTAAATTGATGTAATATTATTTGTATGGCCGCACATCCGGGATGAGGTTGTAGCCGCCATTGTATAATTTCTTTTTACTGTTTTTGCTCCTAGGATAGACCCAAGGAGGGGGTGCACAAACTACCGGGTACCTCGAAGTGCCGAGTGTCCTACTCACGTTGTTGAGGGAGGTTGCTTCACTTCGGGTATTTGGAGAGTAGTTTGCCGCACCCGTAGGGGTCTAGGGTGGAGTATTGGCTATTCATCACGACCGTGTAATCCGCTTTTCGTTACAGGCTCGTACGGAATGCGGATTCCTAGTATATCCAATGTGTTCATCTGTGATCTGGAATGGCTATCATTGCATCTGACGAATGTATATATCTATATATGATATCTATTTAGGCGTTGCTTATGTTTTGCATCCGCGCTAGTCCAGCCCCCGCTCTGACGTTAGTTAAGCAACCTAACGGGTAATGACGGGGCCCCGTGGCGAATGCGGATGGCATAAGCGTACGTCATATTTTCGTTGTTTTCTGCAATGGTAGGATTAAATGATGGGACGCATTAAATTAATGCAAGAAAATAAACCAAAGTAAAGTCGTTGGAACACTTTCAAAACCACTCGGTTTCTTTTCAAAAACAACTTTTAAACGCGGAGCTTAAGCCACTCCTTTTAAAAGCTATCTCGTTCCATCGATTATATCAAGTTCACTACGTTCACGATTTATCCAAAATCATTTGTAACCCCGTCATTTCACATGGATAGTCAATAGTATTCAAGCTATGTTTGTTGGCCAAAGTCAAGGCATAGTGATTGGTAGCTATTGGGTATTCATGTGCAACATAGATAGATGAGTTGGTTTGGGACAGTCGTACTGCCTTGTTGGACAAAGTCAAGGTTAGGTACGGGTGGGTTCAAATTAACCTGGAGAATGACGGGTAGAACTTGACATGTGACTTATGATTTGTTGGCCAAAGTCAAGGTCATAAGAGCATGGGGCAAAAATCCACATCGGGTGTTTCTAAAGAAACTGAAACTTGCTAGCGCTGCATACGATTTGGAGTGTGATGATTCTGGTAGGATTCCTTCAGTTTTGTCACGCGATGATATTTGTATCCCGATCTTACTGTGAGTATATGCTACTCCTCCGGAACTTTCTCACATAACGATCAATGCTATAAACCAAGTAGGTGTCTAGAAAGGTGTTAGCGGGGCTACGCCCACAGGGAAAAGAGGTTATTTAATTAAGGAACTTCGCGAAAGCGTTGGAAAACCTCTCTCGAAGTACCAACACTGGCCTGGCTGAACGGTTAAGCAAGTATTGTACGGTGAGATTGATCCCGACTAATTCTTCCTTTTTGGTTTGAGGAGGGATTCGAGAGACAGTGGGAGCCATCCTGTTTAGACAAACTAAAAACCACTCTAAACTTGCAAGAGCATCATGCTAAAGTGTTTCCTCTCTCTCTCCTAATTGCATCGACCAAACATCATGACCGGACTTAAGTTACTACTAGATAAAAACATACTGACAGGGCCAAACTAGAAAGATTGGCTTAGGAATGTCAAAATGGCAATCACTTATAACAAGTTGGGGTATCTCCTTACCACCAAAGCTCCCCCTGTCCCAGGTCCCAAAACCAGCGTCGCGGATAAGGAAATCCGTAAGACCTGGGAAATCGACTGCGCGAAGGCCAAGTGCCTCGTGCTTGCCTCTATGAATAATGAACATCAGAGGAGGCACGAGAATATGGACCTTGAATCCATATTTCTCCATACAAAAGAACTCTATGGAGAGCAATCCCGTTTCGCCAGATACAAAGTCTCGAATAAGCTGTTTTCGGCGAGATTGGCCGTCGGATCATCGGTAGCGGAACACGTGCTTAAGATGATTGCCTTCATTGAGGAGCTCGCGGACCTTGGGACCACGTTAGAGAACGAGCTCTACACGGACTTGATTCTCTAGTCCCTTCCTTCCACTTACGCCCAGTTTATCCTGAACTTCAACTTGCAAGAAAAAGAAGTTGAACTTTCAGAACTCCTCAACATGCTGAGGAGTGCAGAGGGCACCATACAAAAAGGTAGGGAAACATCCACTTTGTTTATAGGAAGATCTTCCTCTTCTAGGTCCAGGGCGAAAGCCAAGGGAAAGAAGAAGAAAACCCCTACCAAACCAAGGGGCGGTGTTAGTAAAGTGGATACGAAGGGAAAGGCAAAGGCAACAAAGGTAGAGGGAAAGCTTGTGGGGAAGGAAGAGTGCTTTTACTATCACAAGAGTAGACACTGAAAAAAGGATTGCAGGGCTTGGAAGGCCAGAAACCAGGACCCGAAGCAAGTTGCGGCTTCGGCTTCAGGTGTGTATGTTATTGAAAACTGTCTATCAATAAACTCTACTTCCTAGGTATTGGATACCGGATCAGGATCTCATATCTGTAATTCCATGCAGGCACTGAGAAAGCGTAGGGTTATGAAGGCAGGTGATATGACCCTCAGAGTTGCAAACGGAGATAGCATGGATGCTGAGTCCGTGGGGGACTATCACTTGGGAATATCAGATGGACATGTTTTGGTTTTACGTGATTGTTATTTTGTAACCAATGCAACTTGTAATATTATATCTGTATCTTTATTATCTAAAGAAGGTTATGAATTTGCATTTGTAAGCAATGTTGTAAACATTCACCTTAATCAAGTTTTGATTGGGTCAGGTACATTAAGCAATGGTATATACGTAACCAACCACAGATTTTCAATGTCCAGAATACACACAAAAGAAAGTCTCCGAAAACAAATCAGGCTTTCTTATGGCATTGTAGACTGGGTCACATCAATGAGAGAAGGTTGACGAAGTTACATACAGAAGGATATTTGGATCCGTTCGAATATCAATCATATGCAACTTGTCAATCCTGTCTTAAAGAAAAGATGACAAAGACTCCGTTCACTGGACATGGAGTAAGAGCGAGCGAGCTCTTGGGACTCGTACACAGCGATGTGTGCGGTCCAATGTCTACACATGCGCGAAGCGGTTATTCTTACTTCATTACTTTTACGGATGACTTTTCAAGGTACGGATATGTCTTCTTAATGAAACATAAATCCGAAGCCTTTGGAAAATTCCAGGAATATAAGAATGAAGTAGAAAAACAAACCGGCAAAAGTATCAAGACTCTGAGATTTGATCGAGGTAGTGAATACTTGAGTGTCGAGTTCCTGGATTACCTAAAAGAGAATGGAATTCTCTCTCAGCTTACTCCTCCATACACTCCGCAACATAACGGTGTATCGGAGAGACGGAACCGGACCCTATTGGATATGGTATGTTCCATGATGAGTAACACTGAGTTACCGCGATCATTCTGTGGATAGGCACTAGAATCAGCTGCATTCCTTTTGAACCAAGTTCCAACTAAGACTGTGCCTACCACACCATATCAGATGTGGAGTGGGAAGAAACCCTATCTTAAGCACATTAAGACATGGGGATGTCCAGCTTTTGTCAAAAAGCAGCATGCGGACAAACTCGAGGCACGCTCAGTACAGTGCAAGCTTGTGGGATATCCAAAGAACTCCAAGGGATATTTCTTCTATTGCGAAGAGGAACAAAAGGTTTTTGTTTCTCGTCATGCCCACTTCTTGGAAACTGAATTTTTGGAAAATCAGATAAGTGGGAGCGCATTAGAACTGGAAGAAATTCCAGAACCACGAGCTATTACTGAAAGCTTAGTAGAACCAGAGCGTTCGAAAGATCAGGACATTCCTACGCCGCTCTGCAGGAGTAGTGGGCAGTCTCATCCGCCCGAGAGATACTACGGTTTTCTCATAGACGGGGATAGAGAGGATTGCATCATTGATAGTGATGAGCCGACTAGCTTCCAGCAGGCCATTCAGAGCGTTGACTCGGTAAAATGGCTGGATGCAATGCGGAACGAAATGCAGTCCTTGTACACCAACAAAGTATGGACTTTGGACGTTGCTCCAGATGAGGTAAAACCCGTAGGATGCAAGTGGATCTTCAAAAGGAAGATTGGTGTAGATGGACAGGTTGAGACCTATAAGGCTAGACTTGTTGCAAAGGGTTTTCGTCAAAGACCTGGTTTGGACTATGACGAAACCTTTTCTCCAGTGGCTATGCTGAAATCCATTCGGATCCTTCTTGCCATTGCTGCCTTCCACGATTATGAGATTTAGCAGATGGACGTAAAGACCGATTTTCTAAATGGAAATTTAGAGGAGTGTGTCTATATGGACCAGTCAGAGGGTTTCATTCAGAGTGGGAGCAGCGGAAAGGTGTGCAAGTTTCTTAAGTCCATCTATGGACTAAAGCAGGCATCGCGGAGTTGGAACATCTGTTTTGATGAAACAGTCGAAGATTTTGGCTTTATCAAAAATCCAGATGAACCGTGCATCTATAGTTGATTTGTAGCAAGAACTGTCGTATTCCTCATTTTATACGTGGATGACATTCTCTTGATAGGAAATGACATTCCTATGCTACAATCTGTCAAAGGGTTCTTGTCACACAGGTTCTCCATGAAAGACCTGGGTGATGCCTCTTACATTCTGGGGATCCGGATCTATCGTGACAGATCCAAGAGGATATTTGGACTTTCATAATCCAGGTACATCGACACCATACTGAAAAGATTCAGTATGGAAGATTCCAAGCGCGGTAATCTACCGGCTTGTCACGGGATCACCCTCTGCAAAGAGATGTCTCCCAAGACTGATTTAGAAAGGGATCGCATGTCTATTATACCCTACGCATCTGCGGTAGGCCCTATAATGTATGTGATGTTGTGTACCAGACCAGATGTAGCTTATGCACTGAGTGTGGTAAGCCGGTATTAGTCAAACCCTGGGGAGAAGCACTGCATAGAGGTAAAGAACATTCTCAAGTACCTGAGAAGGACTAAGGAGATGTTCTTGGTGTATGGCGGAAAAGACCTCCAGATCGAGGCCTTTGCTGACTCTAGCTTCCAGAGTGACAAGGATGATTCCAAGTCCATGTCAGGTTATGTCTTTACCCTCAATGGACGGGCGGTGTGTTGGAAGAGTTCCAAACAGGAAGCCGTTGCTGACTCGACGATGGAAGCGGAATATATCGCTGCTGCTGATGCCGCAAAAGAAGCCGTCTGGATAAGGAAGTTCTTGACAGAACTTCAGGTGGTTCCGTCCATTGTTGATCCAATACCTCTGTATTGCGACAACAACGGGACTATAGCTTTAGTGAAGTAACCCAGGTCCCATCAGAAGTCCAGACACATCTTGAGGCGGTATCACATGATCAGGGAGATCGTGGGTCGCCAGGAGATCGAGGTTCGGAGGGTTACTACGGAAGATAACACTGCTGATCCACTCACGAAGGCCTTACCCCAGACTCAGTTCGAGCGGCTGATCGAGATGATAGGTCTTTGATACGCCAGTACAAGGCCTTAGTGCAAGTGGGAAATTGTTAGTGTATATGCCCTAGAGGCCATTACTGTATCATACTAGTTTGTATATTACTTAATGGAAGCTTGGGATATTCACAGTTGTATAGACAATCTTGCTCAAAATAGTAGTATGCTACTTGGTTTGTTTCTACTTTAATGTGTACATGTGTTTCTTTTAGTATATCACCTATACACATTAGTGGAGCCCTTAGGATCTTTGCTTGATTACCAGCGTTGTGATGGCAGTCACACTCGTGGGGTTGGGTAATCCACAAGCACATACTTATACAGGTCCCTAGTCGTAGGACTATCGAGACAGGGCATCGATAATCCGGAGTAGACTAGCGTATGCGCTTCTCATCCCAGCATGGGAGACGGTCTGTCCCACAGCCGTCAGTACGTCGTACTTGAGATAGTATGCGGGTGCTCGTTAGGTTACGAGTACACTGGACAGGACTCATCGGGAACTGTTGGTTGGTACTATACCTATCGTCAGTTATCAGTTCCCAGGTAACATGAGTACAACTTAGTCCGCTGACTTGACACTGTCACTTCGCCTCGAGTGTGTTCCCACTGTACTTTGATTACTACCCTACCACGGCTCAAAGGAGTCGTGCCAACAGGTAGTAGTTGGGTGCAGTCCGGAAGCACTTGGAGGCAGTGACGGTTAGACAGGATTCGTCTCTCCCGGTATTGGGAGTTGATATCGCGCTGTGTCTAGGAGAGCCATTACAAAAATTCCCTGGCCAGGGCAAGCGAGATATACTGGTGGATTTCCAGTGTTATCTTAGGGTGTTCTGGGCTACACTACGACACGACTTGTACCGCTATAAGGGGACTGACGTTTACCGCCCCCTTAGGCCCGCCATGCGATATTCTTAGACGAACAGACCGGACTGTACGGAGACTGTCACATTCAGGCTCAGTAGGAGTTCGGATGAGTTCACCTCGTCAGTCTTCTTATCGGCATCT
This sequence comes from Agapanthus africanus, assembly GCA_030015575.1. Taxonomy (NCBI): domain Eukaryota; kingdom Viridiplantae; phylum Streptophyta; class Magnoliopsida; order Asparagales; family Amaryllidaceae; genus Agapanthus; species Agapanthus africanus. The sequence continues at coordinate 260,711,963 of JASDDO010000004.1, forward strand.
ACCTGGGGGCCGTTACGCACAGCTAGTGCTGCTTGCGGTCTGTGGTTAAACCCACTGCCAGCGTAGTGTCGAGTGTTTAGAGTCCCACACAGAGAGCTATTCGCCTTTAGGCAAAAGAGTAGAGGTCGCATGGTTTTGCGACAGGGTTCGGTCACATCCGTGCACTTGTGCACGTTTAGTGTCCGGGAAGTTATTACTAACGGGCTTTTGTTTAAGCCAAATCCTAGTATACGTTTTGGGATTGGTTTTATCTCGTTTGTATTCGTGTTCCTTGCAACGTGGATGCGAGTGTGTATGCACGGTTGACGGAGACAGAGGCAGAGGATTCTCATTAGGGTTGTTGACTGTTGAATTTTGATAAACCCTAATGAGAATTAGAAATATGATTAATAATAATATTAATTAAGTATTATTGTGCCATGGTTGGGTTGAAAGGTTGACTTTGTGGACTGGTTGACTTTGTTGACCGGTTGACTAGGTTGGACTTGTTGACCATCATCATGACAATGGCTATCATTTTATGGCATTGACCTTTGCTTGCTTGTTTTGTTCACAAATTGCATTTAATGCATGAAATGATATTTCCATTTGATATGACAAGAAGCATCACAAAAATACTCAATTACTATTATTATTATGATTATTTTGTGTTATGAGAGCATGGGTGGAAAAAGTCTTGCTCATTCTATCATTTGTATTCTCTCTCATCCTCAGGCTCTCCCTCTTCCTCTTGCTCTCTCTCTAGTTCATGGTTCTATTGTCTCATGTGTTGAGAAACAAGAAGCATAGAGATAAAACCCAAAACACTTCTCTACTCATCCTAGTATACAAGGTCTAGCGAGCCAAGTGTTCTAGTTTTCTCTAGATTGAGGTTGGAGCCAAAGGTAGAAGCTTTCGGGTGGATCCATCTTCGGCATAAGGAGACGACGAGGTGAAGCCAATCCGACCACCACAAGGGGTTGAAGAAAAGGAGTTCAAGTTTAGGTATAACCCCTAACCAAGTAGCTAAACTCTTAGTTAGGTTGTTAGATAGTTTGTTTAGCAAAGATCCGTTTCTAGAGTCCATGTTACCCCCAAAGAAAAAAATCGTTTTTCACCATTTCCGCAAGCCCGAAAGAACCGGGAAGGGTAACGTGGACTTACAGGAATCGAATCACATAGATATGAATCATCAAGGAAGGAGTTTCAAGCAATTGTACTTAGGTCACTTTGGCGGAGTACCGCATCGTGAGTATGCTGCAGACATACTCAAACTACGTTACTCTGCTTAAGCTAGCTACTCCATCATACCAAGGTCATCCTACACTCCGAAAGGTAAAAACCTAGCGCTATGACACCAACTTTGTCACGATCCGAAATTGGCACGTGACGGCCCTAATACTACGCAATGTCTACAGGCGTAACACAGTAAAAGAAAGCCAAAACCCAGAAATCTAAACCATTAAAAGACAAGAAAAGATAAGAAATATTGTTTAAAAGTCCTTGAAATCACAACCCAAATTCTTTAAAAGTCCAACCTTTCTTTCTTTAAAATTTTGGCAGCACCTCCTTTATAAAAGCTAGCCCCAAAAATGGGTACAACATAAAAATATAAATAAAGCATCCCCAAACAGGAGCAAATACGAGCCCAAAGGCGGAAAACAACCACCATAACAAATATACGACGCCATAGCGAAGAAATAAAAGACGATAGAAAGGAACTGTATAAAAGACAACAAGTCATAAATAATATACAATATCGTCCTCACCAAGTCTCTAAGTCAACAAGAAAATATAGTAGATGGAGAGTACAAGGATACAACGAATATACAATACAACAATACGGATAACCACAAAACCCACCTAAGCAAAACTGCACACTTTGAGCTGAAGCGGTATCCGCAGCAAAAGATGCTCAGATAGATGAATATAGCCCTGTCTCTGACTACCCTGAGGAAGACCTGCAAAACACTGTGGCACAACGGGGTGAGTTGCCAACTCATGAATAGTAAATAACATATGCAGGTAATCGCAAGTATGCACGTACAGCGTGAATCTAACATATGCAATTAATAGCAATAAAAGGTCATATGAATGCAATAATCATGAAAGGTACACTAACAGGTACAACTACACATGAAGCAATGCATATAATAAAGCTATGTAAATTCAACAGTCATGAAAGGTACTCTAACAGCTACTACTAATACATGAAGCAGTGCATAAACAATAAATGTAGAGTATGGAATGAAAAAATGTCATTCCCACGGAATCCTAACATTGTGGTAGGATCACAATCCATCAAGACAATCCAAATCCCAATTTCCTCATATCAGCCCCCAAATTGGCTCTCATATCATAAAAGTCTCACAAATCCTGAATGTACACTATCGAATAAATCTCATATATCCTGAAGGTACAATTCAGCAATCTCATAAATATCCTGTATCCAATATCAAATGAATCACCTATACCCCAAATCCAATGTCAAGTAAAATTCTAACACCCTAAATATATTTGCATGAATAAATATGATAATGTATATAAATTGATATCAATACACATATATTAGCGTCCCATTCCACTAATATTGGTGTAAAGACATATATAACAGCGTCCCATTCCACCGTTTTATATACTTAGGAGTAAAAAGAAATATCATGAAACCAATGTGTCAAGCATCGACACAGAAATACTGATCTATCAGGTGCTGTCACCAAGACTGGCACCCTGATAGGTACGTATCATACGCTATACCGAAAGCCCGAGTGCCTAGCTCTGACACTCGCCTTTCGACGTATCTATACGTACATGACTCCCGTCCGTATCCCCATGATAACCACCGAGTCATTGGTAATGTCACCGGATGGTATGGTTCCCCCACTAACTCATCGTCTACTCCACGATTCTTGCCCCGGGGTACCTCCCGTGCCCCACCATGTACCCACAGACGGTGCCTCCCGCTCCTCGAATCGGGTATATAATCTGAACCGATAAATCTCATGGTGGATGCTGTAATATCATATCAAGGGAAACCGGGTTTTTCAAATAATGCATAATTTCACGAACTCCCACGGTCCCCAAATCCAGAAAACATCATGAAAAATCCATATCACAATGCGAAAATCCATGAATATAATATATACAACATAAACTGAAATGTAAGCATATAAAGGAAAAGCCGCTAATTAACTGCAACAAGTTAATATAAATATCATGCGGTTCCTAATTTTCTCCGATTCTAAAATAACATCAAGTAAAGGTAAATATGTAGCTATAACCAGATGTATGTGAAAACATAAAGGCATAGCAAGATATATGTATCTACCTATGAGTAATGATGTAGTATACCCCCTGGGTATAAGCGAAATATGTGTGCAAGGTATACCTGTAGCTATGCCATAAAGTGTGTATGTACCTATCACTAATGGTACAATACCTTATAGGTATACAGATATCTAGCACATAAGTATGTGAAGACATGTGTAAGCATGTAGGTATACAGGTATGCCATATGTCCTGCGCAATAAGAAATATGAATCAATGTCTCAATGTCCCTAACCAAACAATATCATTTCTATATGTGGGTTGTGCGTGACATGGCAATTATTGACGGTGTCTGTAGCATACAATCAGTGCTCGTGCAACATGAGTCATCAATAATATGTGCAGTGTCCTAAGGATATTAGTTCAAGAACAACAATAACTAAGCAGTAGGGTGAATGCGCAATTCTAAATATGACGTAGAATATGCGACAAAAGTAACATCTCTAGCCCAGACGCATAACGCCATTCGGGCGATTCTCCTGTAGATGTTAAATCTACTCACCAACGCTCCAAGCTAGGTGAAGTCTACCACATGTTTTCCCCTTGTAGCAGTGTCCGAAGTCCCCACCTGCGAACCTGCAACATTAAAACAATAAAACAGGTATATATTAATAATAGACCCAAAATACATACAATCTACACGGACCGACACGACACACATACGTACTCTAAAGGGTTCGTGTTGTAGCTAAGGCGTATAGCGACACTACGAAACCAACTCAGAGCAACAGCAACACGGAACACGCATCGTATCGGATAACGTATCGCGCGAAACGAAACACTGGAAATATGCAAAGTGGTCCCATATTTTTCTGTACCAATAATTTGTAAAAATTGCAAGTACCATGAGATCACAAACAACCCCAGAGACCCCTACCCAAAAACCCAAACCCCAACTCTCCAGTTTGGCCGCAATTTGCGGCAAGAACCAATAAAACTGCGGCCTGAACATGGAAGAATTGGCTCGTATTTTGAGGGTAGGTTCTAGGTCTCTACACTAGGTTACTGTCATGCCAACTTTTGCAACAAATACTTGGTTTAACAGCAGATCATCCGAGACCCCAAATCAATCCTAGAAATACGATATTTATCCGAAACGATACGATACGCGATAAAAACTGAAACTAACAAGATAAGCTACACAAAATTAACTTAAAAAACGGAAAGGAATCATTACCTACACAAAAGAACACAAAGATCCTAGCTTTGCATGCTCCTAGGCTTCCCTGAGGAAAAACCAAGATAAAGATGTGATTTTGATGAAGTTTGTGAATTTTGTGATGAATTTTTGTGTAGAAATGAGAGAGTGTTCAGTTTGAAATAGAAGGGGATGAAGAAATGAGAAAGAGATAGAGAAAAAGAGAGAGGGTGATTGATAAAGAGAGAGGGAGGTGAGTGTAGGGTGAGAATGAGAGGTGAGAGTAACCAATGCATTAATTCCTCATTAATGCCTTCATACCCACCTCATCACACCAAAAGAAAAATATCTTCTCACTCACAAAAGATCTAGGGTTTAGGTTAAGGATTGGATTAAACAAGGATTAGGTTAAGTGTCAAGGTTGCTAAGATCAAAATTAGCACAAACAAAACTCACACTTTACGTGCACACGTGCGTGCATGCTTATAACAAATAATAATAAATTATTAATTAAATGTTATAAAATGTGAGGAACCCGAATTGGTAAACTTTTTACAGTAAACCCGCATTAACGTCTAAACGAACACTTACCGAAATCTAAGGCGTTACAGCACCCAACTACTACCTGTTTGCACGACTAAATAGAGCCGTGGTAGGGTAGTAATCTAAGAACAGTGGGAACACACTCAAGGCGAAGTGACAGTGTCAAGTCAACGGACTAAGCTGTACTCATGTCACCTGGGAACTGTTAACTGACGATAGGTATAATACCAACCAACAGTTCCCGATGAGTCCTATCCAGTGTACTCGTAACCTAACGAGCACCTGCATACTATCTCCAGTACGACGTACGGATGGCTGTGGGATAGACCATCTCCCCTGCTGGGATGAGAAGCGTATGCACCAGTCTACTCTGGAGTATCGATGTCCTGTCTCGATAATCCTACGACTAGGGACCTATATAAGGATGTGCTTATAGACTACCCAGCCCCCACTATTGTGATCGCCATCACAACGCCGGTAGTCAAGCATAGATCCTAAGGGCTCAATCAATATGTATTAGCGATATGTTAAAAGAAACATATACACATATTAAGATAGATATAAACCAAGTAGCATACTAAAATATCGAGCAAGACTGTCGTCAATCCATGTATATATCCCAAGCTTCCAAAATGTAATATACAAACTAGTACTATACAATAATGGCCTCTTGGGCATACATATCCAACAGCGGCTTGTAAGTGTTTGATATGATCATCACCTACTGCCGGTGTATTGACGAGTCTTAGAGTCCCACACAGGAGTTTCCTAACTCAGGCGAAAAGATATGGTGTACATATGAGATATGCGCGGGGACCCGATTAAATGCGTGTATGTGATACCGTATATTAATCGGGCGTTTTTCTATTGGTTGGGTCGTATGTGATATAACCGGTTTGTTAAATCAAGTGTTGATTTAACATAAACATTTAGATTAATTGTTTATTAAATCCTTTTCTATTTGTATGCATATGTTTATGTTGATGCACATGATGATGTGCATGCACTCATACATGCATACATTCTTGTGTGTCACGGTTGATGATACACAAGTGGTGGTAATGCAAGACTCACATGGGAATAAATATGTATATATATATATTTATTTTTGGAATTAAAGAAATAGAAAATCAATTAATGGTGGATAATTCCCTTTAACCTTTCTCTTGACCTTAGCTCCCACCATGACTTAACTTTCTATGGTTCTTTTTACTCCTAAATAAATATCTAGATATAAGGATGAGAGTGTGAAATATATATAATTTCTATTCTCATTTTTATTTGATCATATCATTATCTCTTGAGCAAAAAAGCTTAGCCACCATTATCTTCTTCTTCCTCCAACCTCTCTTGAAATTTCTAAAGAGTGGGGTTGATAAAAAGAAGGGTTTTGATTAGAGAATACAAACCACCTCATCATTCTACACCTCTCTAGCCCATTTGTGTAGGGTGTTTTCTATACTTCTTTTAAAGATCAAGTAAAGCAAAGAGCTTTAGGCAAAGGGACTTCGGGTGGATCATCGTGGACTAAGAAGACCTCTATTGATCCGTTTCAAACTCTTAAAGGTCTAATGAGTCACCAAGGGAAGTCTACAAAGGTTGTAATTTCTTCACTTAGTGATAGATTCTTATTTGCATGTGATGCTTATTCATTGTTGTCCTAAAATTCTAGTTAAGATCCTAGTTTAGTTTACTTGGCACCTTAAAAAATATAATTGTGGCATGTGTGATGCTTCCAAACCCTAGATTAGGTCCTAAGGAAACCCAACAATGGTATCAGAGTCAAGCTAGAGTTTTAGAGTAACCTAGACGACGTTAAAATTCTCGAACGAACGAAATACGACGCCCGAAAAATGCTCTCTGGAAATTTTTCAAAAAGTTGGATTTTTTTTCACATTAAAAATACTCAGAAAATCGTGCAGGGTATTGTATGGGCCTACAGGAAGAACGAAGTCCTAACTCGACTCAACGACCGCGGAACCGCGCCGAAAAGCTCTTTTTGCGGCGGTTCCGCTGCGCAGTTGGTGAGGCGTGGACTGTGCCTTCTTGTGCTGGCCCATATGTTCTTGTATCAGTCTCTGGTGTATTTTAAAATTTCTTAAGTGCTGAGCTTTCTGAGAATTATTTGGGTGATTTATCGTTCGATCGAATGTTTTAACAGCACCTAGTATATGTGAATGTGATACAATAATTGGAATCCACAAATTTGTTTGTTGCGTGTAAATCTAGCATTTCGGTCTCGGGCATGATCGGAAATCTTGTTGAATTATCCGACTTATTTTAGAAAGGTGTTTTCTAAAATGAGACCTAAATGCGAGCTTTACAATGTTAGGCATGAAATCTTTGATATGTAATATCACGGGTTTATGTTGTCTAAGAGCGGTTAAGATTCCAATTGTTGTAGTTTTTTATTTCTTTTCTGCGACCGTAAGTGTAGTATGTAGTGTATTGCCGGTTTTGTTGCTATACATCAACGACAATCGGGGTGCGCATACTTACTTACGTTGATGATATGTGATATTATGTGTTGCTGAGATATGATGTGCAGGATTGTCACGATCTAATAGCCGGGGGTTGAGGATGATGTCGCCATCATTGTATATTATTTACTTTTCCGCATTAGGATAGACCCAAGGAGGGGAGCACAAGTGACCGGGTTCTAGGGTTCAGTGGGAGGCTATATCGATGAGTCGAGACCGGGTCTCCTAAACTCTAGAATTGGTAGGGTCACTTGCCACTCTCATAGGGGTCTAGGGATGTGGGATTGGCTATTCATCGCGACCGTGGAATCCATATTTTCTATTGTTTGCTAAATACAAAATACGGAAATCCTAGATATCCTTTTATTTTCATATGTACTTCTGCTGTTGATATTCTGTGATGTGATTACTTAGTATCTGAGACGAATGGATTATTATTATTATATATATGATATATAATAAACGTTGCTTATGTTTTACACCCGCGCTAGTCCCGTCTCGCTATGCCGTTAGTTAAGTAACCTAACGGTGCATAACGGGACACTGTGGCGAATGCGGGTAGCATAAGTGTACGTTCTATTTTCGTTTCTTTTTTGTGATGGCTTAGGAACTTAAATGATGGGAATACATTAATAAGATTAATGTAAAGAAAAAGAAACCTAAAGATGTTATAGAATCAGATTTGAAACCCACTCGGCCTTTTTATGAAAAATGCAAGTTTCAAAAGATGCGGAGCTTAAGCCACTCCTTTTCTAAACTGTTTTGATTCTACAACGAGATCAAGTTCAAAGCGTTAAAGGTTTTCATAAAAACCATCTGCAACCTTCCATCATTTTAGGAAGCAGAGTACTTAGTATTCGTGCTACGTATGTTGATTATAGTCAAGGCGTAGTGTATGGTAGCTAAGTGATGTCTTCCTACAAAGCATATGTGCGATCAGTTAAGACATTCATGCGATTATGTTAATCATAGTCAAGGGTCATATGGGTGGGTCTAGTTAATCTCGAAATGACGGGTAGAACTTGACTAGTGCTTATGATATGTTGACCATAGCCAAGGTCATAAGCAGCTAGGGGTAAAAACCATATCAGGAGGTTCAAGAGTTGAAATTTGCAATGAGATTACATACCTTCTATATGATAGATGGATCCCGATCCAACTGTGAGTAAGTGTTACTCCCAGGAGAGTTTTGCACTTTACAATTAGCTAATCAAGTAGGTGTCGAGAAAGGTGTCAACGGGGTTTGACCTCTGGAAAAATGAGGTTTATTTTAATTAGGTCCGTGCGAAAACACGGAGAACCTCCCTCAAAGCACCGACACTGGCCTGGCTGACCGGTTAGCGAAACTGTAGAATGTAATTAATCCTGGCTAGTTTTCTTTTTAGTTTTTGAAAGAAAATTTGATAAAAGCAGTGGGAAACATCGATTAGATTAGATAATAACCAATCTAAATCTTTGCAAGAGCATTTCGCTGAGTGTTTTCTTTTCTCTCTCCTAATTGCAGATACCGATGACGTGACTTAAACTTCTTTTAGAGAAAAACAAACTGACAGGACCGAATTATAAAGAATGGTTGAGGAACTTGAACATTGTACTCACATATGATAAAGTATCATATGTCCTCACTACCAAAGCCCCACCCATCCCAGGTCCTGAATCATCTGTTTCGGATAGAGAGATCCAAAAAACATGGGATATTGATTGCAACATGGCGAAGTGCCTCGCGCTTGCTTCTATGGACAGTATCCATCAGAAACAGCACGAGAAGATGGATGTACAATCCATCTTTCTTCAGAAAAAGGATTTGTATGAAGAGCAATCTCGGACTTTACGATACGAGACATCTCGAAAGTTGTTTCAGATGTGGATGGCCCCTGGCACATCAGTAGGAGAACATGTTTTGAAGATGATTGGTCTTATAGAAGAACTTGAGGAACTGGGATGGACCATGGACAATGAGCAATATACAAATATTGTTCTGCAGCCTCCCCCCCCCCCCCCCGTGCCTTTGCTCCGTTCATTGTGAATTTCAATATGAACGATTTGGAGAAATCATTGTTTGAACTTCTCGATATGTTGAGAAGTGCAGAAACATGCTTAAGACAGTGAAAACTCCTGCTCTGCTTGCTGGGCCATCTCTTTCTTCCATCCCAAAATCCAAGGCCAAGGGAAAGAAGAAGAAGAAACCCATCAAACCGAAAGGTGGAGTTCAAAAGGCGAAGGGGAAAGACAAATCCGGGGCTGCGGGAAGTGGAAAAGAAGAATGATTTTACTGCCACAAGTCGGGACATTGGAAATGCAACTGAGCTCTGTATCTTGCAGATCTCAAGAAGAAGAAGCATACCGATGCTTCCGCTTCAGATGTGTTTGTAACTGTAACGTTTTGAAAATCGTTTCGGTGAAATTTCGGAAAATCGGTAAAATAAGGCGGTTTTCTGTAAAAAGTCAAAATACAAATATCTTTATTATAAAATTAAATATACATATTCTAGCTATGTAATTACTAGTATTTGGTATTTATTGAGCCACTGGTGAAATTTCAAATTTTCTAAAAAAAATTCCGAAATTAATTATTTTAATATTATTTTAAGCCGTCACTGATACATTTAATTAGGGAAAATTACAAATTGGAATGGGTTGTAACAAATTTTGTACATCATAACAAATTAAACAAAATTTTACCATGTGGTTTTTGAAACAAAAATGAAACTGCCAACGGTGTTAGAAATTATTGAAGAAAAAATGCTTTTTTGGTGAAATTAGTGTAAATGGAAGTGGGGTACAACATTTATCTTTTTTTCTCACCCAAACAAAACCCACACCCATCCCCAACAGTTCTAGCCGAGCCCCATTGACAGCCCAACATCTTGGGCCCCTCATCTCACAAAAACAAAGAAAAGAGAACAAAAGAAAGAAAGAAAGAAACTGGTAAAAGGAGTATGGGCTTTGACTTGGTGGACTTGGACTTTCCCCACTTGAACTTTTCCCCACCTCACACACTCCCACACATCCCCACCTCACCTGTCTGATCCCCCTCTTGCTTCAGCCCCTCCATTTCTTCCTCTCTTTCCTCATCAAAAATCCCCCATTTTTGCCTCAAAATCCCTACAAAAAAATCCCAAAATCCAAATCAAGCTCCTACCCATTTTTCCTTAGCCCGTATAGCATGGATCTTGGTGCAAAGATTTGAATTTGGAGGTATAGATTCTTGTTAGATCTCAAGATAATTGTAGGGTAAATTCTTAACCTTATGGCTAAATTGTTGTTTAATTATGGTAATCTATTGTATTCAAGTGTTAAATTGGTGGAATTGCTAGTTTTAAATTTTAAAGTTAGGGCTTGGAAATTCTAGGATTGGGTTTTTAAAATCAAGTGAGGGTTTTTAACATTGTTTATGATTGTATAGTGTAGTTAACATGCTAAGTCATGCAAAGTGTAATCTAAGTGCTAAATTTGCTAATTTCTACATCTAAATTATTCTAATTAAGCTAATTGCAAATTAGTTTTTTTTAGATCTATTATAATTAGTGAGTTTAAAATTTAGTTTGGGTTTGGGTGACTTAATTAAGTTATTTAGTGAGTATTTTAGCCACTAAAATTGTTAAAATATTTAAAGTTGATTAAAACCCAAGTTTTGAGCTAAAATGGAAAATTGTGCTAATTTTGTTAACTAGGTTTTGTAAATATATATATATTAATGAGAATAAATTATTGGAATGGTTTATATGACTTGGTTATGATATTGAGTGGATATTGCGGTCGCTAGATTTGTTTAAACGTCGAGTTTTGTACTAAAACGAATAATTTTGCTTGCTAGATTTTCGAAAAAATAGCTTTTAAAGTAAGTTTGAGGTTTTTGTGAATTTTAAGCTATTTTATTTTATAATTAGTGCTTGTGATTGTGTAAATGAGTGTGTTTGGTTTCTCTCGATGGTTTGGCGTTTGTACGCCGACGTCGAGGGTTTTTGGGTTGTGAAAGCAATCATAGGTTTTGACCTATGTGGGATTCGTGTGTCGTTTTGGTCATGAGTCGGATTTTAATGCGATACGGTGCGTTATGATATGTAGGTACCCCATGTGGACTTCGAGACGACAAGCAAGCGCGTGGCGACGTCGGCACCGGCGAGCGAGGACCAGGTGAGTAGATTTATATCTACGGGGAGAAGTCGGGTGGATGGCGTATAGCACCCCCGCAGTTCGTGGTGATGTATACGAATACGTATACACACATATATTGATTATATATTGTTTGAAATTATTAATGTTAAAGATGGATATTTGGTGTGTTTGGATTGGTTTAGTGTTGCGAAACCCTAGAGTAGTGGTTGCACCACACATACACACACACCCATACTTGCATACATTCTTCTTTCATATGTGCATATATGGGAATATATTTTTATATGTTCATATAGGTATGGGACTATGTGTACATATACTGGATTTGAGGATAGTACTTAGGATTTGAGATGAGTCGATGAGATTCGATTTGAGGCCGTGAGATCGGTGATATGACAGGGTTCGTATTTGATATACGACCTGATGTTTTAGCGGGTCCTTTGACGTAGTTTTCACACACGTGCATGCATACTTAGGTTGTATCAGTATTGTACTAGACAGAGATCAGTACCCGGATTAGGATCTTTGATAAAGAAGATACCAGATGAATAATGTGATGAATATGATATTAACCCGTACCTAGATTTGGGGATACCGTACGACGGATTTACGTACGAGCTATATATTGATGATAGATCCGCACTCTTGACTTGGGAATATCTGATTATAGATATGTTATCAGATGTGATATTATCGAGGCGGGATCACCGACTAATATATATGTTTATATATATATCGACTCAGATGTTAGGCGGTTTCCTTACCCTTAATTCAGCTTGTTAGTTCAACCGTATAGTTTAGTGTAGTTCTCAGACTAGATTAGATTCCTACCTATTTCAAAAACTAACGGATCGCGGGTATTTTTAAAGACAGGTCAAGGGATTCTACGGATATTTCAAAGGACTTATCTTTTCTTAAAAACACCGTAGCCCTTATTTTCAAAACACCGCGATTCGGGTTATATTCAAATGGCACCACCATAGAACTCATATTTATATTAAATATAGATTTGTTATCTTGTGTCTAGTATTTAGCTCCCGCTCATTATTGTTGTTCGCTCCGCACCGCATACTTATATTGTGATTCCTATTTGCATTGTTGATATCATGCTGTTAGGACACCAGCACCATTACCGATGATGCGTATGTACCACGTACACTTACTTGCCGGCTCACACACATCTTCATCCTTAATTGCTATACCACGTACACTTTAGAAATACTATTGCATTGACATAGGTTGTTAGCTAATAATTTAGACATGATATTAGTGTACTTGCCTTATATGCTAGATTAGATATTGTAGTTATTACTTGTTACTTCATGCATGTTATTATTCATTGTTATGCCGCATTCATGGATTTTTATGCCTATATTCACTGTTTACATGCTATTGAGGATTTGGATTCGGATTTCCATGAGATTTTCTGGATTTGGGGGAAAACCGCAAAACTTATATAAACTTCTTTTCTCTCTTTAAAATAAAAAGTGCGGTTTCCCATGATGTATGAGTCGTCCACCATGAGTTTGCTGATGGATTTCGAGACCCGAGTTCGAGGAGTGGAGGAACCGTTTCGGGTGCATGGTGGACCCGGTGCGGTACCCCGGGACAAGAGGATCGCAGATGATGGCGTTGAGCTTGGCAGGGGAGCACTACCGACCGGTGATATTACCCGACGCGTCGGATATCCGAAGGATACCGTCGTGGTCTTCAGAGTGATGGTAGGGGCCGGTCTGGACTAATGATGCCCTAGATAGTGAGATTGAGACATACAGAGATATTTGAGATATTTATGTACAGAGATTGCGACACAGAGATATCGAGATATTTGGATATTTATTTTGTGTCGATGCTAGGCACTGTTTATGCTGATTTCATTTATGATACCTCATTTTAAAAGATACAGAAATCTCACTAATTTATGAAAGTAGTTTTCTTCAGTACATGCATTCTGTTTCATGCATTCATACATCATCCATATGATATATTGCTACCAGAGGCACTGACACGGGCACATGGGATTACACTCGGGTTAGATATTTACCCTAGCCATTGTTATAGGCTGCATGTTATATATTTGAGGATATATTATGATCGTATGACCTAGGTTTGCGTCATACATGCGATTCATGTTCGTAGATGTATTCTATTCACGAGTTGGCAACTCACCCCTGTTGTGACACAGTTCTTGCAGGTTTTGCCGTACATGTTTCATTACGGCTTTGCTGGCACTGCTTCCTTCGGGTGATTTTGCTAGTAGGTGGGTTTATTGGTATCGTACCCATCATTATACTTTGTATAATATTATTCAGTTGTATCTAGTAAATTCCATCAACCAAACATGTATTATTTTTGAGATAGAGACCAGTGATGTTATTCTTTCGACCTTAGAGTCGCGCGTTATATTTCTGTGGATTTCTTATGGTTTTGAGTTTCCTTTTGAGTTTTGATCCTCGCCCTTGGCGTTGTATATTATATTGCTTGTGTGGTTGTGACCGTCGATTGACGAAGAGCTAGCTCCCGCTTGGGGATGCCTTTTATTGATTTCGTGTACTATTCATGTTGTATCCCGTTTGGGGGCCAGTATTTACAAAGGAGACTCTGCCGAAATTTTCAGGAAATATTTGATGTTTTTTAAAAACGCATAATTCGGCTTATGCTATTAAAACTACTTGATTTAAATTGGTTTTCCTTCACTCTACTACCTTTCTTGGTTTGGATTTCTGGGTTTTCGGCTTACATAGATTACGTACGCCTCGAGACGTTTCGTAGTTTAAGTGCCGGTCATGTTCCGTACTTTCGGGACTTGACAGTAACTGAAAACTGTTTTTCTATAGACTCTGCATCTTTGTTATTAGATACCGGTTCTGATTCTCACATCTGCAATTGTATGCAGGGATTGAGAAACAGTACAGTTTTGAAGACTGGTGAACATACTCTACGAGTTGGAAATGGTTCCAATGTACATGCTGTATCCGTAGGAGAGTATCATCTGGGGTTGCCTTCGGGTTGTATTTTGGTTTTGAACCCTTGGTATTTTGTACCAAGTATGCTATGTAATATAATATCTGTTTCTTTGTTGGACAATGAAGGATATCATTTTGTGTTGCAGAATAATGTTATGAACATTAACTTGAATCAATGGTTGATTGGGTATGGTACACTAAATAACGGCATTTATGTCCTGAACCAACACACAGTTTTCAATATACAACATACTAATAAAAGAAAGTTTTCAGATATAAATGAAGCTTTTCTTTGGCATTGTAGACTTGGTCATATTAATGAAACAAGACTAAACAAGCTACATAAAGATGGATATTTAAATCCTTTTGAATATAAATCTTATGCGACTTGTCAGTCCTGTATCAAAGTTAAAATGAACAAAACTCCGTTTACTGGACACGGAGAAAGAGCTGTGGAACTCTTAAGCCTCAAACATAGTGATGTATGCGGACCAATGACTACACATGCTAGAGGCGGTTTTTCTTACTTCATTACTTTTACTGATGATTTCTTAAGATTCGGACACTTGTTTTTGTTAAAGCATAAATTCGAAGCTTTTGAGAAATTCAAGGAGTATAAACTTGAAGTAGAAAAACAAACAAGCTTGAGTATCAAGAAACTTCGATCAGATCGAGGTGGAGAGTATTTGAGTACAGAGTTTTCAGACTTCTTAAAAGAGAATGGGATTCTCTCTCAGCTCACTCCCCCTTACACACCACAGCACAACAGTGTGTCAGAATGGAGGAATCCTACCCTATTAGATATAGTACGGTCCATGATGTGTGATGCTGAGTTACCGCTTTCCTTTTGGGGACATGCATTGGAGACAGCAGTGTATCTGTTAAACAGGGTTCCAACCAAGACAGTGTCTACCACTCCATATGAGATATAGAGTGGAAAGAGACCATCTCTTAAAAGAGTTAGGATATGGGGTTGTCCGGCTTCTGTCAAAAAGCAGAATCTCGACAAACTCGAGACACGATCGGTCATGTATAAATTTGTGGGATATCCAAAACATTCATATGGATATCGATTCTACCACAAGGAGGAACAAAAGGTGTTTGTTTCTCAACATGCCAAATTTTTAGAAAATGAGATTTTTACAAATAGTGATGATAGCAATGCGGTAGAACTAGAAGAGGTTCTAGAGACACAAATTACTCATGACGAATTGGTTGAAGCTGATGTTGCAGTAGAACTTCAAGAAACTCAGCCGCTCCAGAGATCTAGTAGTACTTCTCGCCCACCGGAGAGATACATGGGTTTCTCATTGATGATGATAGAGAAGATTGCATCATGGATGATGATGATCCTACTAGTTTTCAGCAAGTTATCATGAGTGGTAACTCGGTGAAGTGGCTGGATGCCATGAGATCCGAAATGGAGTCCATGTACACCACCAAAATATGGACTTTGGACGTTGCACCCCGTGGGATAAACCCATAGGTTGCAAATGGATCTTTAAGAGAAAGATTGGTGTAGATGGACAGGTAGAGACCTATAAAGCAAGGCTTGTAGCGAAAGGTTTTCGTCAAAGACCAGGATTGGACTATGATGAAACTTTCTCTCCAGTAGCAATGCTTAAATCCATTCGGATCCTACTTTCTATTACTGCCCACTACGACTATGAAATCTGGAAAATGGACGTTAAAACTGCATTTCTAAATAGTGATTTAGAAGAATGCGTTTATATGGATCAGCCAGAAGGCTTCATTGATAGTGGGAGCAGCGAGAAAGCATGTAGGTTGCTTAAATCCATTTATGGATTAAAGCAGGCCTCACGGAGCTAGAACATCTGCTTTGATGATACAATCAAAGAGTTTTATTTTATCAAAAATATAGATGAGCCATGCATTTATAAGAAGATTGTAGGGAGTACTGTCACATCTCTCGTATTGTACGTGGATGACATTCTCTTGATAGGAAATGATATTCCTATGCTACAATCGGTCAAACTATTCTTTTCACAAAGGTTCTCCATGAAGGACCTGGGTGATGCCTCTTGCATTTTGGGCATTAGGATATATAGAGATAGATCCAAGAGGTTATTGGGATTGTCCCAATCAAAGTACATTGACACCATCCTAAAAAGGTTTAGTATGGAAGATTCTAAGCGTGGTGCATTGCCCGCTTGTTATGGAATCACTCTCTCTAAGGACTTCTGTCCGAAGACTGATGAAGAGAGAGCTCGCATGAGCATTATACCCTACACTTCAGCCGTAGGATCTATAATGTATGCGATGTTATGTACTCGCCCTGATGTAGCTTATGCACTAGCTGTAGTATGCAGGTATCAATCCAACTCAGGGGAGAAATATTGGATAGCAGTGAAGAACATTCTTAAGTACTTACGAAGGACTAAAGAATTGTTCTTGGTATATAGTAATGGGGATCTCCAAATGGAGGCCTTTACCGATTCCAGCTTCCAAAGTGATAAGGATGACAGCAAATCTATCTCAGGATTTGTATTTACCCTCAATAGAGGGGAGGTTAATTGGAAGAGTTCCAAATAGGATACCGTTGCAGACTCCACTATGGAAGCTGAGTATATTGTTGTAAATGATGCTGCCAAGGAAGCCGTCTGGATGAGAAAGTTCGTCGCTGAACTAGGAGTAGTTCCAACCATTATTGATCTAATACCATTGTATTGTGATAATAATGGAGATATGGCATTAGCTAAAGAACCGAGGTCCCATCAGAAGTCCAGACACATCCTGAGGCGATATCATTTTATCCGGGAGATAGTAGATCACCATAAGATCGAGATTCGGAGAGTAGATACAAAGAATAACACCGCGGATCCACTCACCAAGGCCCTTCCACAGCTGCAGCATGAGCAACTTTTTGAGATGTTGGGTATGAGATACGCCAATAATTGGCCTTAGTGCAAGTGGGAGATTGTTGGATATATGTATGCCCTAGAGACCATTATATGTATAGTGGATGCTTGAACATGTATATATGTATATAGATGGCTTTCTTGCTCGACATGATAGTATGCTATCTGGTTTACTTTATCTTGACATCTTCATTTGCTCATGCATCTTATTTATTTGGTACATGTTGATAAAGCCCATAGGATATTTGCTTGACTACTGCGACTATGATGCAGATCATACTAGTGGGACACGTGTAGTTTATAAGCATATCCTTTAAATGTTCCTAATCATGGGTGTATCGAGACAGGGCATCAATATTGTAACGTTTTGAAAATCGTTTCGGTTAAATTTCGGAAAATCGGTAAAATAAGGGGGGTTTCCGTAAAAAGTCAAAATGTAAATATATTTAATATAAAATTAAATATACATATTCTAGCTATGTAATTGCTAGTATTTCGTGTTTATTGAGCCCCTGGTAAAATTTCTAAATTTCTGAAAATTTTTCCGAAATTAATTATTTTAATATTATTTTAAGCCGTCACTAATACATTTAATTAGGGAAAATTACAAATTGGAATGGGTTGAAACAAATTTTGTGTATCATAACAAATTAAACAAAATTTTAACACGTTGTTTTTGAAATGAAATGAAGTTGTTAATCGGTTTTAGAAAATATCGAAGAAAAAGGCTTAAAAAATAAACAAATATGATATAATTAAAGAGTTAGGTGTTAATGTGAGTATGGGGCAAGGTTAATTATCTTTTTCTCACACACTCACCCACATTTCCTTCCAATTTCTGGCCGAGTATAGCCCCCCCCCCCCCCCATTCTCATCTCTTTTTAGAAGAAAAAAAGAGTAATGAAAGCAATAAATTATTAAGGTATGGTGTTAGGTAGTTGTGGTGGACTTCTTGACCCTATTCTCTCTCCAATCACCTCACACTCTCTTCCACTCCCCATTTGGCCGAGCCCCATTCTGCAGCAGCCCCTCTTCATGTCTCCACTTCTTTTCTCTTCAAAATCCCTCCATTTTGCTTCAAAAATCAATCCAAAGTCTTACAATTTCACCATTTATCCTTTACCCAATATTCTTTGACCCAAAGTGGTTTGGATTGAGGAGCAAGGAGGCATCTTTGGGAGGCTTGGGTGCATATTTGATCTCATGGTTGTGAGGTATAAATCCAACCCATGTTTAAATTGTTGTTGAATTGCTTCCATCTACCTAATTAGGAGTTAATTTTGGTTTGATGTTAAAGATTTAACTTTCAAGAAAGGGATTGAATGCAAGTTAGGTTTTGTGCAATTGGTGTATAGTTGTGTGATGTATTTAGGCTCTTATGACATGTTAAAACAAAGTTAGTAGCTAGGTTGCTAATTGTTAGTTTAAAATTGTTAAAATTGGTTAACTTTGCAAAACTAGTTTTTTTAAATTAATACAAAATAGTGTGATAAAGTCTAGTAATTTTTAATGTGACTTAATTAAGATGTTTAACGAATGTTATAGCCACTAAAATTATTAAAACATTTAGATTGGTGCTAAAACGGGAAATTTAGGCTTACTAGGGTTCTTGAAAATAAATCGATTTGAGCAATTTTAAGGTTTTTACGAATTGCACCATATTTTCATATAAATTTTAGTGCGTTATGAATGCGTGATTGGTACGTTGGGTTTTTTCTCGATGGTTTGACGTTTGTACATCGACATCGAGGGTTCGTTTGGCTATTTTTGCATGCGTAGGCGATAGGTTTTGACCTATGCGTGATACGAGTGCCGATTTGGTTTTCGTATGCCGTTTCGATTTCGAATTGGGTTTTTATGTGATACGATACGTTGTGACATGTAGTTACCCCCATGTGGACTTCGAGACGACAAGCAAGCGCGTGGCGACGTCGGCAACGGCGAGCGAGGACCAGGTGAGTAGAGTTATATCTACGGGGAGAAGTCGGGTGGATGGCGTATAGCACCCCCGCAGTTCGTGGTGATGTATACGAATACGTATACACACATATTGATTATATATATTGTTTGAGAGTATTGATGACATAGATGGATTTTGGGTGTGATCGGATTAGTTTAGTGTTCCGAGACCCTAGAGTAGAGGTTGCACCACATTAACACACACACACGCATACTTGCATACATTCTTCTTTCATATGTGTTTATATGGGGTTATATTGTTATGTGTTCACATGGGTATGGGACTATGTGTTCACATACTGGATTTAAGGATAGTATTTGGGATTTGAGATAAGTCGATAAGATTTGATTGAGACAGCGAGAACGGTGATATGGCAGGATTCGTACTTGAGATACGTCCTGATGTTATAGCGGATCTTGGGACGACGATACATGTGAATAGTGTTATACATTGAATGGTTGACATGTGATCGTGATATGAGATAAGATATGTTAAGATATTCATAATAGGTCGCATTAGGCGATGTATACCTTTTTATGACGATATATGATGATGATATCGGTTTGTATGAGGCTGTAGATCAGCAGTCAGATCATGATTAGATTGATGATATTAGTATTGTACTAGATGTAGATCAGTACCCCGGATTATGATCTTTGATAAAGAGGATACCAAATGATTCATTTTATGAATGTGATACTGACTTGTACCCAGATTTGGGGATGTCGTACGACGGATTTACGTACGAGCTATATATTGATGTTTTATCGGCACTCTTGACTTGGGAATGTCTGATTATAGATATGGTATCGGATGTGATATTATTGAGGCAGGATAACCGACTAACATATACATGTAGGTATATGTATCGACTCAGAGGTTAGGCGGTTTCCTTACCTTCAGTAGCCAGTTAGCTTAGCCCTTTAGTTTAGTATAGTTGTTAGACTAGATTTATATTAAATATAGATTTGTTATCTTTGTGTCTAGTATTTAGCTCCCGCTCATTATTGCTGTTGCTTCGCATCACATACTTATTGTGATTCATATTCCATTATTGATATCATGTTGTTAGGACACCAGCACCATTACCGATGATGCGTATGTACCACGTACACTTACTTGCCGGCTCACACACATCTTCATCGGTAATTTCCATGTCACGTACACTTAGAGAATATTATTGCTTGACTTAGCTTGTTAGATAGTAGTTTTGACATGATATTAGTGTACTTGCCTTATATGCCAGTTTAGACATTGTAGTTATTACTTGTCACTTCATGCATACTGTTATTCATTGTTATAGCGCATTCATGGATTCTCATGCATATATTCACTATTTTACGTGCTATTGAGGTTTTGGATTCGGATTTCCATGAGATTTTCTGGATTTGGGGGAAAACCGCAAAACTTATACAAACTTCTCTTCTCTCTTTTTAAATGAAAAGCGCGGTTTTCCCATGATGTATGAGTCGTCCACCATGAGTTTGCTGATGGATTTCGAGACCCGATTCGAGGAGTCGGATAAACCGTTTCGGGTACATGGTGGACCCGGTAAGGTACCCCGGGGCAAGAAGCGCGTGGTGATGACGATGTGAGCCTGGCAGGGGAGCACTACCTACCGGTGATTTTACCCGACGCGTCGGATATCCGGAGGATACCGTCGTGGTCTTGAGATTGATGGTAGGGGCCAGTCTGGACTGACGACGCCCTAGATAATGAGATTGAGACATACAGAGATATTTGAGATATTAAGGTACGGAGATTGCGACACAGAGATATCGAGATATTTGGATATTTGTTTTGTGTCGATGCTAGGCACTATTTATGCTGATTTCATTTATGATACCTTGTTTTTTAAAAAAGATACAGAAATCTCACTAATTTATGAAAGCAGTTTTCTTCAATACATGCATTCTGTTTCATGCATTCATACATCATCCATATGATATATTGCTACCTGAGGCACTGACACGGGCACATGGGATTACACTTGGGTTAGATATTTACCCTAGCCATTGTTATAGGCTCCATGTTATATATTTGAGGATATATTATGATCGTATGACCTAGGATTGCGTCATACATGCGATTCCTGTTCGTAGATGTATTCTATTCACGAGTTGGCAACTCACCCCCGTTGTACCACAGTTTCTTGCAGGTTTTGCCGTACAGGTTTCATTACGGCTTTGCTGGCACTGCTTCTTTTTGGGTGACTTGCTAGTAGGTGGGTTTATTTGTATCGTACCCATCATTATATTTTGTATATTATTATTCAGTTGTATCTAGAAGTTCCATCAACCAAACATGTATTTATTTCAGATAGAGACCAGTGTTTTTTATTCTTTCGACCTTAGAGTCGCGCGTTGTATTTCTATGGATTTCTTGCTGTTTTGAGTTTCCTTTTGAGTTTTGATCCTCGCCCTTGGTGTTGTATATTATATTGCTTGCGTGGTTGTGACCGTCGATTGACGAAGAGCTAGCTCCCGCTTGGGGATGCCTTTTTATTCATTTCATATACTATTCATGTTGTATCCCGTTTGGGGGCCAGTATTAACAAAGGAGACTCTGCCGAAATTTTCGGGAAATATTTGATGTTTTTAAAAATGCATAATTCGGCTTATGCTATTAAAACTACTTGCTTTAAGTTGGTTTTTCCTACACTCTACTGCTTCTTTGGTTTTGATTTCTGGGTTTTCGGCTTACTTAGATTACGTACGCCTCGAGACGTTTCGTAGTTTAAGTGCCGGTCATATTCCATACTTTCGGTACGTGACAAAGTTGGTATCGGAGCGTTAGGTTTTACCTTCGGAGCGTAGGATGACCCTTGGTTGATGGAATAGGTAACTAAAGTAGAGTGGCTTACTAGGGTTCTTGAAAATAAATCGATTTGAGCAATTTTAAGGTTTTTACGAATTGCACCATATTTTCATATAAATTTTAGTGCGTTATGAACGCGTGATTGGTACGTTGGGTTTTTCTCGATGGTTCGACGTTTTTACATCGACATCGAGGGTTCGTTTGGCTATTTTTGCATGCGTAGGCGATAGCTTTTGACCTATGCGTGATACGCGTGTCGATTTGGTTTTCGTATGCCGTTTCGATTTCGAATTGGGTTTTTATGCGATACGATACGTTGTGACATGTAGGTACCCCCATATGGACTTCGAGACGACAAGAAAGCGCGTGGCGACGTCGGCACCGGCGAGCGAGGACCAGGTGAGTAGAGTTATATCTACGGGGAGAAGTCGAGTGGATGGCGTATAGCACCCCCGCAGTTCGTGGTGATGTATACGAATACGTATACACACATATTGATTATATATATTGTTTGAGAGTATTGATGACATAGATAGATTTTAGGTGTGATCAGATTAGTTTAGTGTTGCGAGACCCAAGAGTAGAGGTTGCACCACATTTACACACACACCCATACTTGCATATATTCTTCTTTCATATGTGCTTATATAGGGTTATATTGTTATGTGTTCACATGGGTATGGGACTATGTGTTCACATACTGGATTTGAGGATAGTATTTGGGATTTGAGATGAGTCGATAAGATTTGATTGAGACCGCGAGAACGGTGATATGGCAGGATTCGTACTTGAGATACGTCCTGATGTTATAGCGGATCTTGGGATGACGATACATGTGAATAGTGTTATACATTGAATGGTTGACATGTGATCGTGATATAAGATAAGATATGTTAAGATATTCATAATAGGTCGCATTAGGCGATGTATACCTCTTTATGACGATATATGATGATGATATCGGTTTGTATGAGGCTGTAGATCAGCAGTCAGATCATGATTAGATTGATGATATTAGTATTATACTAGACGTAGATCAGTACCCCGGATTATGATCTTTGATAAAGAGGATACCAAATGATTCATTTTATGAATGTGATACTGACCTGTACCCAGATTTGGGGATGCCGTACGACGGATTTACGTACGAGCTATATATTGATGTTTGATCCGCACTCTTGACTTGGGAATGTCTGATTATAGATATGGTATCGGATGTGATATTATTGAGGCAGGATCACCGACTAACATATACATGTAGGTATATGTATCGACTCAGAGGTTAGGCGGCCGTTCTTGTCCCATATGATGGGCGATGAATGATCCCATATCCATCTGGTGTGCTGACACCAAAGATTGTATGTGGGTGGTCAGTGGAGACTGGGTACACTGAACGGACTCGCCGAGAACTCCTATGTGGTATTATATCTATCGTCGGATAGCAGTTCTCAGGTGACACTGGTATAGGTTAGTCTGTAGACCCAAGATCGTCATAGAGTCTTGTGTGTCCTCCCACTGTACTTTGATCTCCGCCCTACCACGGCTCTACTGAGTCATGCAAACAGGTGGACTTAGGGTACAGTCCCGAGGCACATGGAGGCAATGAGCGATAGGAGGGGTTTCGTCTCTCCCGGTATTAGGGGTTGATGTTGTGCTATGCTCGATTGGCAATAATAGGAAGTCCCTGGCCAGGGCTCCTGAAATTTACTGATAAGTGTTATCAGTAGTTTCTCGATCAGTTATGAGCCATACACCGGCATGACTTATTGAGTTATTGGGGTCGACGAAACCATCCCTAGACTCGATATGCAGCATATTTGACGAAGAGACCGGACTGTACGGTAAGTGTTACCAGTTGGCTTGACGGGGGTTTTGACAGCTTCGCTGGTTTTCTTCTGATCGCTCAATACCCGGGTGGCCATTACGTTTAGCTGATCGCTTGCGGCATGTAGGTGTTTGATATGATTATCACCTACTGCCGGCGTATTGACGAGTCTTAAAGTCCCACACAGGAGTTTCCTAGCTCAGGCGAAAAGAAGTGGTGTGCATATGAGATATGCGCGGGGACCCGATTAAATGCGTGTATGTGATACCGTATATTAATCGGGCATTTTTCTATTGGTTGGGTCGTACGTGATATGACCGGTTTGTTAAATCAAGTATTGATTTAACAAAATTTTTTAGATTAATTCTTTATTAAACCCTTTTTCTATTTGTATGCATACATGTATGCATATGTTTATGTTGATGCACATGATGATATGCATGCACTCATACATGCATACATTCTTGTGTGTTATGGTTGATGATACACAAGTGGTGGCAATGCAAGATCACATGGGAATAAATATGTGTATATATTTATTTTTGGAATTAAAGAAATAGAAAATCAATTCATGGTGGATGATTCCCTTTAACCTTTCTCTTGACCTTAGCTCCTACCATGAGTTAACTTTCTATGGTTTTTTTTACTCCTAAATAAATATCTAGATATTTATTAACCCATGGTTAAGGATGAGAGTGTGAAATATATATAATTTCTATTCTCATTTTTATTTGATCATATCATTATCTCTTGAGCAAAAAAGCTTAGCCACCATTATCTTCTTCTTCCTCCAAGCTCTCTTGAAATTTCTAAAGAGTGAGGTTGATAAAAAGAAAGGGTTTTGATTAGAGAATACAAACCACCTCATCATTCTACACCTCTCTAGCCCATTTGTGTAGCGTGTTTGCTATACTTCTTTCAAAGATTAAGCAAAGCAAAGAGCTTTGGGTAAAAGGACTACGGGTGGATCATCGTGGACTAGGAAGACCTCTATCGATCCGTTTCAAACTCTCAAAAGTCTACGGAGTCACCAAGAGAAGTTTACAAAGGTTGTAATTTCTTCACTTAGTGATAGATTCTTATTTGCATGTGATGCTTATTCATTGTTGCCCTAAAATTCTAGTTAAGATCCTAGTTTAGTTTACTTGGCACCTTAAAAAATATAATTGTGGCATGTGTGATACTTCCAAACCCTAGATTAGGTGCTAAGGAAACCTAACACTATTCACCTTCCCAAGCTCACTGATGTGTTCTTCTATGGGATAAGCGACAAATGTCCCATCCCCATATTCCTTCGCCCGCATACCTGCACACAACGAAAAGAGTTTCGGTTAAGATACTAAAGGGTATTGCATACAACATTCAGAAAATTTCCACACATAGGAATTATAGTTTAAATGGATAGTACTGATACATAATAGGGTCATAATATTAAAAGTAACAAACAATACAGTTATGATCATTTTACAATTGTTTCCTACCTGGAGACTTAGGATCTTCCACCTTTTTAGGGCATATCGCCCCGTAATAGCCGAAGGTCTTATGCATCTTGGTTAATACCTCAGCCGCGATGATGGCACGTGCCATATCGACGGTACCGTCGACACTGGAAATTTCAATCACTGTTTCAGGCTCCACAGTCCCCATGTCCATTTTTTTCCCCGTGACCCATATCTTCAAAATTTTCGCGGTCACATACTCGTCCTTATTTAGACACCTGGATGGCCTTCAGCCCTTCGTATTCTTCACGGATCTCTCGAGACTCACGTTGGTGGAATTAAAGACGACCACTCTTCACCTGGCTTCCGGTACAGAGGTGGCCGCGGGAGACTGCAACACATCATCAGCACTCTCAATAACGGGCTCCTCAACCGCAGCTGTAACATTTCAAAAAAAAATTATTATTTTTGCGAATTTTTATAATTAAATAATAAAATATTGAATATTTTAATAAGGCGGTATAATTAAATACCGATAAATTGGGAAAAAATTTGGAAAATTATGGAAATTACTAAAAAGAGGGTGTTTTATGTGAATTATACAAATTATAAGTTTTTATGATTAATTATACGCTATTTATTGCTAATCGCGATTAAATATCGCTAATCGCGCATTAAGCTTGTTTTGTGCAAAACATGCACCATATCATTTTTACACTTGTGTTACATTTTCCTACATGGCTTTCTCTTCATTTTTCATTCATGGCTTTGGTTTTGTGAGAAGAGAAAAGAAACGGAAAAGAAAAGAAAAGAAAACAGAGAAAATGAAATGAATAAGATAATGAGGGATGGGCATGAGAGAGAGTGGGAGAGGGTGGGGGTTTAGTTGACTTGGCCATTCTCTCCTCCATCATTTTCCTTCATCTTTTCCTTCCTTCTTCAGCCGATGGCAGCACCCTCTCCTCCACCATCTTCAACCTTCACAAAACACCATCAAACAACCTCAAAACCCCATCTCCTCTTCACAAATTTTGTGCACAAGCTCACAAGCTACACTATGGACCAAGAAAAATTTGATTTTGGTGCCCTAGGGCATTCATGAGTGCAAAATGAGGTAATTATTACATCATTAGTGTAGAATTTCCATTCCTTCAGCATTCATGTTAAATTAGAACCGATGTTGTGTGGTTTTGGGAACTTTGAAAACATTGAGTTGAGGATTAAGGTTTTAGTTGAACCCAAAGGTGAAATTAAGGTTAGTAGAGGCTATACAACCCCTGTGGTGATTGATTGGAGACCTAAACCAGAGACTAGAACCCCTATTAGCAAATTTAGAAACCCGATATCGGAAGAATTGTGGATTTTGTGAGTGTATTATGAAATCTGCTAACACACGGGAGACCTGAAAATTATTTAGCAAAGACAGTGATACATGCAGGCCACCTAGGACCCCCCACTGAAACCCTAGCCCCTAACCCTCTACCCATGCCGCAAATAAATTCATTCTGGCCGCAATTTGCGGCCAGAGCAGTAAGGAATTGACTCGTATTTGTTCTGTGGCTTTATCTCCAGTAAACTAGACCCTTGACATATGCAAAATTGGCTGATTTGACCTAGGATAAAATCTGGGACCATTTTCAAGAGTTGCTGTTTTGATTCATGGTTTCGTTTTGCATATTTTTAATTTTGGATTTTTGTAATTTGTGTTGCATTCGATCGCTTGACGTTTGTACGTCAAAATCGAGTGTTGTTTGGTGGTTTCGAAAGCGTAGTCTATAGGTTCTAACCTATAGGCTTTTAGCGTGTCGTTTTGGTTTTGAATTGGGTTTTAATGCGACACGATACGTTATGATGTGTAGGTACTCCACGAGGACTTCGAGACGACAAGCAAGCGCATGGCGACGTCGGCAACGGCAAGCGAGAGCAAGGTGAGTAGATTATATCTATGGGGGAAGTCGGGTGGATGGCGTATAGCACCCCCGCAGTTCGTAGTATAGCTTATATATATATAGTTATATATGTGTTCTATGTTACGTGGATGATTATCAAGATATGATTTTGTGTTCATGGTTAGTTTAGGGTTATTAGAAGTGAACTATTATAGCTTCTTAGTCGAGAACCCTAGAATAGGTTTACACCCACATGCACACACATGCTTACTTTGTTATACTTGTGCGTATATGGGGATACGTATATACATATACACACATAGGTATGGGACTATATATATATACACGTATACCTACATATGGATGATGAGGATTGTATATGGTATTTGGAGATGAGTCGATGAGATTGGGCATGGTGCCATGAGATCGGTGATATGATATGGTTCGTATTATGAGATACGACATGAGATTTTAGCGTGCCTTTGGACGTGTGTTTTACACATGCATATATATATATTGATGTTATCATTTTCTACTAGACATAGATCAGTACCCCGGTTCATGAGATATGATGATAATGGATACCAAATGAATAATGAGATGAATGTGATATTTGACCCATACCCAGATTTGGGATGTCGTACGATGGATTTACCGTACGAGCTTTATAGTGATGATAGATCCGCACTCTTGACTCGAGGATGTCATGTTATATATTGTATCGTATGTGATACTATTGAAGCGAGATCACCGACTATTATATTTATATGTATCGACTCAGATTTAGGTGGTTTTCTTACCTTTCGATTAATCCTGTAGTTTACTTATAGATGTTAGACTAGACTCGAGTCATACCTATCTCAAAACTAACGAATCGTGAGTATTTTAAAGACAGGCCAAGGGATTCTACGAATATTTTCAAAGACGCAACTATTCTTAAGAACAGCGTAGCCCTTATTTTTTCTAAACACCACGATTCGTGATATTTCAAATGGCAAAACTGTATGACATATATATATTGATGTAGATTCTTCACTGTTGCGTTTATTATTCAATTTCCACATATTCTTGCTATTCGCATCGTATTGCATGTTTAAATGTGTTTATTGTTATATTGAACCCATGCTGTCAGGACACCGGCACCATTATCGATGATGCGTATGTTCCACGTACACCTGCTTGCCGGCTCACACACTTCATCATCGATAATTGCCATGTCACTACCCAGTAGGATTGTTGCATCAGGATATGACTCCTTGTATGACATCTTGGCGCACAAACATATTGTACACTCATACTTGCGTATATACCTACTTGTACATCCATATTGGCACACATGCATATTGTACACTCATACTTGCGTATATACCTACTTGTACATCCATATTGGCGCAAAGGCATATTTGTAACACCTTAGGATGTGTTTAGTGGCTAATTATATTTTAATATATGATTTTTAATAAAAAGTTTACCAAATTGATTTTCAAATATATTTTCAAATTTAATGAATATTTTATTAGATTTTTCCTAGGCTTGCACACACTTGTGCATGTAAACTAGGTTAAAATAGGCTAAACCATGATTAGCAACCATGGTGGACTAACCCTTTTCTTAAGCTAATTTTAACCTTTATTAAGTGTGTGTTTTTTTTTTTTAAAATGAAAATGGAAAATGATTTGAATATGGTTGACTTGGAGGGAGAGAGAGAGAGAGAAATGGCATCATGGCAAGTGCCATGCTTGCATTTAATGAAGAAAGAGAGAGGAGGGTGGTTGACTTGGGTGTTATCATTTCTTTACCTCTCATTTGTTTCTCACATCTCTCTCACTCTCACTCACTCATACACACACACACACACACTCAGCAACTCCAGCAGCAGCAGTAACACCAGCACCATTAGCAGCAGCAGCAGCAGCAGCACCATTAGCAGCAACAGCAACAGCAGCACCATCTGCAGCAAGCAGCAGCAGCAGCATGGAGCAGCAGCTCCAGCAGCCACAACAACTCCAGATCTTCTCCTCCTCCCTTCTCCTTGCACCTAGGGTCTAGTAAGGTATAATCTTTGAGCCTAACTCTCTAGTTTGCTTAAATGGTGTAGAATTAGCTTCGGTTTGTGTTAAATGTGAGAATTAGTGCTTGATTTGATGATTTGTGTGGACTTTTGGTTAAAAGATGTTAGTGTTGGTTAACCTAGCCTAATTAAGTGTTGTTAGGGCCAAGTAAACCTAGGTAAACCCCAGATTTCACCAAAATACCATAGGGTTTCAAATAGTGCAAAATTTAGCATTTTAAAGTTAACTCTTGGCTTTTTGTGATCTGCTTTAGACTCGGGTTGTTCAGGTAAAAATTGAGGAAACTGGAGCATGTATACTAGGTCTAGACCACACAACCAGAGCATGAGCCCCTAACCCTACACCCAGGCTACCGGAATATTGCTTCTGGCCGCAATTTGCTGCCAAACAAGGGAGATAGGTGTTAGGGTTTTGTGTAGGGTAGTCTGCTGTGTTTTCCAGTGTCTTCGCATGTGCAATTTTGTAAGATATCACCTGTATCAAAATCTAGGACCCTTTATCGTTTTTCTATTACGTTTAGTTTGCGCGATACGCGCGATACGTGAGTGGGTTCTGTGATCCAGCGTGTCACGACGAGTCGGGTTAGTTTTAGACGCGTATACACACGTTTCAGCGTATCGTACACACGCGCGTTTAGTTCGCGACGCGAGTTTCTCGTTTGATTTCGATATCGTTTTTTGTAGAATTTTTCTTATATATATGGATTCCTTGTGTGATTCCAGGTTCGCAAGCGGGTACGTCGGACGCCGCAAAGAAGGGGAAGCAAGTGGTCGGCTACGAGTAGCACACGACCAGGTGAGTAGATTTAACATCTACGGGGAAATCGCCCGTATGGCGTTAAGCGTCAGGGCGTTATAGGATATTTTCGATTGCATGTGTTCATACACACACACACACACACACACACTATAGTAGCATACCATCTCCTATTGCATATAGAATTGGTAGTATAGAACACTGCACTATCACTAACGGTTCAAGCTGCACGAGCACTATTTTTATGTTACACTCACACCGTTAGTGATTGGCATGACACTCATATTATAGGATTGCTACGAATCATATATCGTCTTGATTCCGCTTCATTGACGATTGTCATGACATGCCGCATATTGGTATATATATTTATATTCATACCATGCACACTGTATATTCACTTTTGTGCATACCTTCACTGATATATCACTACCTGCGCATATGCACCCCTTATATTCATCTTAGTACATACATATCTTGATATATTTACCCTTGTGCACATATACATCATATATCCATACTTGGGCACATATACATCGTATGGCCATATTAGTGCACATGTACATTGCTACACTCACATTGCGTACCTATCCATTCGCACATCCATACCTATACACATACATATGTTACATACATGGATGATATTGACATGATTTAAAAACTAAAAGACCGCATGGGACATTTCAAAACCGGATCTTTTAAAAAAGCAGTTTTCCCTTTCCTTTACTCTTAGTGTCATACGACACATTGCATGGATTTACGCATTGAGTTTGGATTTATGTGATTTCTGGATTTAGGAACCGGAGTATTATTTTAAGAAAATACGCACTGTTTTAAAAACCCAATTTTCCTTGATATGATATTTCGGTGCGTCCACCATGCGTTTTCTCGGTTCTGAGACGTGTGACATATGAACCCGAATCGAGGAGCTGGACGAGGCCGATTGCGGGTACATGGTGGACCCGGTATGGTACCCCGGGACGAGAACGGATCTGTCGTGCAGTAGACGATGAGCCTGGCAGTAGGACCACTACCTACCGGTGATTGGTTGGACCTGGCGGTTATCCGGAGGATACTGACCAGAGCCGATAGATGGATACGGGATGACCCGTACTGCCAGGCCGATGGCCGATTCCGCAGACGGAGCCCGTGGGCCGATACGGACTGACGGAGCCCGATATGTGAGGATTTGCATGTCGATGCTGGACACGAGTATTTCATGATATTTTGAGTGTCGATGTTGGGCATTCGCGATTCTCAGAGATGTACAGGATTTGATGGCCGATGTGGATGACGGCGCCTGAGTTTTATTGGGATTTGGGTGCACTAATGGACACCGATTCTATTTTCCACGTTGATATTCCGTGTAGATGTTATTTTATTCCCATGCTCAGCTTTCATTATTTTGCATCTCATCCTGTAGTCATGATACCTGATAGAGTACTTATGCACGATTATTGCACATCCTGCTCATCGCATATAGATATTATCTGCTGGCATATGTTAGAGTAGCGCAGTACGTGGATACTCGCGATTACATTTATATGTTATCTACTATTCACGAGTTGGCAACTCACCCCCGTTGTGCCACAGTGTTTGCAGGTTGCCTCTCGGAGTAGTCGCGGCAGGCTGCTTTCTTACAACTTTTGACACAGATACCACTGCGGTTGGCATACTAGCCCTTTTACTGATAGGTGGGTTTTGCGCGGTATCTGTTTATTTTCCAGTTGTATACATCATTGTATCTAGTATTCTCCATCTACTACTTATGTATGGACTTAGAGACCAGTTGTGAGGACGATGTATATTATTGTACTCTGGTGTCGAGCTCGTTGTGAGCCGACTATATTTATGCAGTTTTATATTTCATGTTGTCTTCATTTTTTTTTACTCATATATTGCCTTGTACCCGATTTCGGGGCCAGCTTTACAAATGAAATGCTGCCAAATTTTTTTTAAATAATAACTTGAACCTTAAAAAATTCTATTAAACAACTTAAAGTTTTCTAAATGTTTTAACAAATATTCTAATAAATGTTTTAAACACTCCATACTTTTAATGGTTTTGATTTCTGGGTTTCGGGTTACTTAGTCGCGTTACTCCTGTAAACGTCACGTGGCTAAGTGCCAGTCACGGGCCGAACTTTGGGTCATGAAAAAGTTGGTTTCAGAGCGTAGGTTTTACCTTTCGGAGCGTAGGATGACCCTAGTATGATGGAGTAAGTAGCTGAAGCAGAGTAGCGTAGCGTGTGTATGTTCCGTGGCATACTCATGACACGGTACTTCGCCTAAGAGACCTTAGGACTTACTGATTGAAATTCCTTCATGATTGTATACATTCTTGCGATTCGATTTCCGTATCCTTATCGAATCCTACTTTCCTTTCCAGCCATTATGCCGCCAAAGACTACGAGGGCGCAGAAAGCGTCCACGAGAGCCGAGATTTGAATTGACTCGTCCGAGATGAGGACTGATCCGGGTAGTACCCCTGTTGTACCAGAGCAGACTGTTCCTCCTTCGACAGACCAGATGATGGGATTCGGTATGCAGGAGATACGCCAGATGATGGGATCCAGTATGCATGAGATGCGCCAGATGATAGGATCGCAAGTTGAGACGGTTCGAGCGCAGCGGCCAGAGGTAGCTCCACCCGTCACGGGGACCACGATGGTACCTACAGTATAGGCAGTTTCCCCTGCAGCCACATAGGTGATTACAGTATCGCTATCAGAGTTCATGAGGTTGAAGCCTCCGGTCTTCACAGGCACCGATGCAGCCGAGGACCCACAGTCTTTCATTGATAGGATGGCCCGGATATGCCGTTCGCTCAGATGCTCAGATGCGAGATGGGTAGAGTTCGCGAACTTTCGCTTGGAAGGTCTTGGGCAGAAATGGTGTGAATCGGTCGAGAAGGGAAGAGCAGTAGGTCTTCCTCCTATGACCTGGACCGAGTTTGTGACGGTATTTCTAGCCCGCTTCCTTCCCCAGAGTGTCAGGGATGCCCGAGCACGCTGATTCGAGTCATTGTGCCAGATGCCAGAGATGACAGTGGCAGAGTACGATGTACTGTTCACCGAGCTATCCGTTTATACCCCATACCTAGTGGCGACTGAGGAGATGCGAGTCAAGAGATTTGTCCGAGGCTTGCTTACACCACTGTTCCTTGCAATCAGCGCCCAGCATTGCGAGACGTATGCAGCAGCTGTAGACGCAACCTTATTAGTCGAGGAGCGCCTTGCTGAGACTTCGGTAGTTCCAGAGCCGAAGAGAGTTCGTGTGGATACATTAGCATAGAGACAGCCTTTTCGGCGCCGTGACAGACGTCTTGCAGGTGGCAGAAATTTGGGGCGAGGCCGGTTGTTCATCTCTTATCCCTAGGAGGGGCAGCGGTCATCGTCGGGATGTTTCCGCTGCGGGAGTTCTTATCATCGTGTTCGAGATTGTCCTGAGATACCCCGGAGGGAGGTAGTCGTACCGCATGTCACATTACAACCTTCACCACCCCAGAGGGCGTTGCCTGTTGTACCTACTATTGCTCTGCATCAGACTCATGCACAGAGAGGCCGGGTTCACGGAGGGTTTGTTCCTAGAGGCCGAGGTGGCCGAGGCAGAGGACAGCCAGTTACCGGCAGAGTGCAGCCAGTTGCTAGTAGAGGTCCTCCAGTCGCAGGTGGAGGACAGGCACGGGTTTCCGCGTTGACACATCAGGACGCATAGGTGTCCAATGCTGTGGTCTCAGGTACCCTATCAGTATGTTCTGTTGATGCACATGTGTTGTTTGATCCCGGATCCACACACTCGTACGTTTCCACACACTTCGTGCCGAGTTTGGGTAGAGAGTTCGATTTGCTTGATCAGCCGCTTGTTGTGACCACTTCTGTGGGAGATTCGTTTGTTGCTAGACACGTGTTCCGATCCTGTGTTGTCCGTATTGGCGAGAGAGAGTTGCATGTCGACTTGATCCTTCTTGAGATGTTGGACTTCGATGTTCTTTTGGGCATGGATTGGTTAGCCACGTGCTATGCGTCTGTGGACTGTCGTGAGAAGACAGTTAGATTTTGTTTTCCCGGCGAGTCGGCTTTTATTGTGCAGGGGGACCGTGGTGCCACCCCTCACATTTTGATTTCTTCTCTTCGCGCTGGACAGCTGTTGAGGAAGGGATGTCGGGGATTTTTAGCCTATGTTTGCGATACTAGAGCTACAGATGTTCCATTGGACCAGGTTCCGATTGTATGTGAGTTCCCTGATGTTTTCCCGGACGAGCTTCCTCGGCTACCGCGTGAGCGCGATATTGCCTTCTGTATTGATTTGATTCCCGGTACGGGGCCTATTTCTATACCGCCTTATTGAATGGCCCCGGCGGAGTTTAGTGAGTTGAAGGGTCAGTTGCAAGATTTGTTGGATAAGAGACTTATTCGACCCAGTGTTTCTCCTTGGCGTGCTCCGGTCCTGTTTGTCAAGAAGAAGGACGGCAGTTTACGTCTGTGTATCGACTACCGCCAGCTGAACCGGGTTACCGTGCAGAAAAGATATCCGTTGCCACGCATCGACGACTTGTTCGACCAGCTTCAGGAGGTAGGATATTTTTCGAGGATCGATTTGCGATCAGGCTACCATCAGCTGCGGGTTCGACAGGAGGACATTCCGAGGACAGCTTTCCGCACGCGCTACGGCCATTATGAGTTTTTGGTGATGTCGTTCGGACTCACCAACGCCCCAGCAGCGTTTATGGATTTGATGAACCGTATATTCAGGCCGTACCTTGACTTGTTCATCATCGTATTCATTGACAATATATTGGTGTATTCCCGGAGCCGAGAGGAGCATGAGCAGCACCTGCAGATCACACTGCAGACTTTGAGAGAGAACCAGCTATTCGCAAAATTCTCCAAGTGCGCATTCTGGCTTGACAGCGTAGACTTCTTGGGTCACGTGATTACACGAGATGGTATATGTATGGACCCGAAGAAGATCGAGGCCGTCCAGAGTTGGCCCAGACCCGCATCAGTTACGGAGATCCGCAGCTTTCTAGGATTGGCCGGTTACTACAGGCGATTTGTGCAGGACTTCTCCCGTATTGCCGCACCTTTGATCAGGTTGACCCGGAAGGGAGTTCCTTTCGATTGGACGGAGGAGTGCAAGCACAGCTTTCAGCAGTTGCGGACTCGTTTGACTACGGTGCTAGTGTTATCATTGCCTTCAGGATCAGGCGGATTTGTGGTCTATTGTGACGCATCACGAGTGGGGCTAGGGTGCGTATTGATGCAGCATGATAGGGTGATCGTGTATGCTTCACGGCAGTTGAAGAGACATGAACAAAACTACCCCACTCATGATTTGGAGATGGCTGCAGTGGTCTTTGCACTTAAGATCTGGCGACATTACCTATACGGCGAGTCGTGCCAGATATTCACTGATCACAAGAGCTTAAAGTATATATTTTAGCAGCGAGACCTGAATCTCCGATAGCACCGTTGGATGGAACTAGTGAAGGACTACGATTGAGAGATCTTGTATCACCCGGGCAAGGCAAATGTAGTGGCGGATTCTTTGAGCAGGAGGCCCGGGGGCAGTCTATCTTGTTTGAGCGCAGTGCAGAGGCAGTCGTCGGCAGATTGGCAGATATTATGCGATAGCCGAGTGCAGTTCGAGTTCACGCCGATAGGGGGACAGCTTGCGCATGTTCGTGCACGCCCACAGTTGCTTGACCGTATACATGAGGCACAGCACAGTGATGACCGTTGTTCAGAGATCATGGCACAGATTGGACAGGGAAGATTTTCCGAGTTCGTGATCGATGATCAGGGGATACTGTGATTTGGGACTAGACTGTGCGTATCAGATGCTGAGGGACTGCGGCGTGAGATTTTTGAGGAGGCACATCGATCGGTGTACAGTGTTCATCCGGGTTCCACCAAGATGTACCATGATATGAGAAATGTTTACTGGTGGGAAGGAATGAAGAGGGACATCGCAGACTTCATGTCGAGATGCCTGACTTGTCAGCAAGTCAAGGCCGAGCACCAGAGGCCAGCGGGTGAGCTGCCGTTACCCATTCCGGAGTGGAAATGGGAACAGATTTCGATGGACTTCATCGTGGGTCTGCCCAGGACTAGGAGAGGGTATGACTCCATTTGGGTGATCGTAGATCGTTTGACGAAAGCGGCTCACTTCCTGCCAGTGAAGACGACTTTCGGATTTGCTCAGTATGCCCAGATATACATCGACGAGATTGTACGACTGCATGGAGTCCCAACATGTATCGTGTCCGACCGAGGCACCCAGTTTACTAGCCGACTATGGCAGAGGCTTCAGGAGGCTTTGGGCACCCGTTTGAGTTTCAGAACAGCATTTCATCCACAGACCGACGGCCAGTCAGAGCGGACTATTCAGACTCTCGAGGACATGCTCCGAGCGTGCGTGTTAGACTTTGGTGGTGGCTGGGATCATCATTTGCCCTTGGTGGAGTTCTCCTACAACAATAGTTTCCAGGATACTATTCAGATGGCACCTTTCGAGGCTTTGTATGGGAGGAGATGTAGATCGCCCGTCTGTTGGACAGAGCTCAGTGAGAGCAGTATTTTGGGGCCACAGATTGTATAGGAGACGGTCGAGAAGATACAGCAGATTCGAGACAGGATGAGGACAGCTTAGAGTAGGCAGAGATCGTATGCTGACAGACCCCGCCGCAGATTAGAGTTCACAGTTGGAGATCACGTTTTTCTGACGGTCTCTCCAATGAAGGGAGTGATGAGGTTTGGACGGAAGGGGAAGCTTAGCCCCAGATTCATAGGTCCCTTCGAGATCCTCGAGCATGTGGGCACGGTAGCATATCGTTTGGCTCTTCCACCCGACTTCACAGATGTTCACCCCGTGTTCCACGTGTCGATGCTTCACAGATACCTACATGACCCTTCACACATGATTCAGCATCAGACCGTTCAGCTCGAGCGCGATCTTTCTTTCACCGAGCAGCCAGTCATGATATTGACTGGCAGGTGAAGAAACTTCGATCGAAGGTCTTGCCATCAGTGAAGGTGCTTTGGCGCAGCCCGAATGGTGAAGAGATCACTTGGGAGGCCGAGGGCGAGATGTGGAAGAAGTTCCCTCATCTCTTTGAAGGTATGCGTAGCTTTATATTGTAAATTCGGGGACGAATTTCTTTAAGGGGGGAAGATTGTAACACCTTAGGATGTGTTTAGTGGCTAATTATATTTTAATATATGATTTTTAATAAAAAAGTTTACCAAATTGATTTTAAAATATTTTTTCAAATTTAATGAATATTTTATTAGATTTTTCCTAGGCTTGCACACACTTGTGCATGTAAACTAGAGTTAAAATGGGCTAAACCATGATTAGCAACCATGGTGGACTAACCATTTTCTTAAGCTAATTTTAACCTTTATTAAGTGTGTGTGTTTTTTTTTAAAAAATGAAAATGGAAAATGATTTGAATATGGTTGACTGGGAGGGAGAGAGAGAGAGAGAGAAAAATGGCATCATAGCAAGTGCCATGCTTGCATTTAATAAAGAGAGAGAGAGAGGAGGGGGGTTTGACTTGGGTGTTATCATTTCTTTACCTCTCATTTATTTCTCACATCTCTCTCACTCTCACTCACTCATACACACACACACACACTCAGCAACTCCAGCAGCAGCAGCAGCAGCACCATCAGCAGCAGCAGCACCAGCAGCACCATCAGCAGCAAGCAGCAATAAGCAGCAGCATCAGTAGCAGCATGGAGCAGCAGCAACAGTAGCACCTCCAGCAGCCACAGCAACTCCAGATCTTCTCCTCCTCCCTTCTCCTTGCACCTAGGGTCTAGTAAGATATAATCTCTGAGCCTAACTCTCTAGTTTGCTTAAATGGTGTAAAATTAGCTTCGGTTTGTGTTAAATGTGAGAATTAGTGCTTCATTTGATGATTTGTGTGGACTTTTTGTTAAGAGATGTTAGTGTTGGTTAATCTAGCCTAATTAAGTGTTGTTAGGGCCAAGTAAACCTAGGTAAACCCCAGATTTCACCAAAATACCATAGGGTTTCAAATAGTGCAAAATTTAGCATTTTAAAGTGAATTCTTGGCTTTTTGTGAGCTGCTTTAGACTCGGGTTGTTCAGGTAAAAATTGAGGAAACTGGAACATGTATACTAGGTCTAGACCACAACACCAGAGCATGAGCCCCTAACCCCACACCCAGGCCGCCGGAATATTCCTTCTGGTCTCAATTTGCGGCCAGACATAGGAGATAGGTGTTAGGGTTTTGTGTAGGGTAGTCTGCTGTGTTTTCCAGTGTCTTGGCATGTGCAATTTTGTAAGATATCACCTGTATCAAAATCTGGGACCCTATATCGTTTTTCTATTACGTTTAGTTTGCGCGATACACGCGATACGTGAGTGGGTTCTGTGATCCAGCGTGTCGCGACATGTCGGGTTAGTTTTAGACACGTATACACACGTTTCAGCGTATTGTACACACGCGCGTTTAGTTCGCGACGCGAGTTTCTCGTTTGATTTCGATATCGCGTTTTGTAGAATTTTGCTTATATATATGGATTTCTTGTGTGATTCCAGGTTCGCAGGAGGGTACGTCGGACGCCGCAAAGAAGGGGAAGCAAGTGGTCGGCTACGAGTAGCACGCGACCAGGTGAGTAGATTTAACATCTATGGGGAAATCGCCCGTATGGCGTTAAGCGTCACGGCGTTATAGGATATTTTAGATTGCATGTGTTCATATATATATACTATAGTATCATACCATCTCCTATTGCATATAGAATTGGTAGTATAGAACACTGCACTATCACTAACGGTTCAAGCTGCACGAGCACTATTTTTATGTTACACTCACACCGTTAGTGATTGGCATGACACTCACATTATAGGATTGCTACGAATCATATATCGTCTTGATTCCGCTTCATTGACGATTGTCATGACATGCCGCATATTGGTATATATATTTATATTCATACCATGCACACTGTATATTCACTTTTGTGCATACCTTCACTGATATATCACTACCTGCGCATATGCACCCCTTATATTCATCTTAGTGCATACATATCTTGATATATTTACCCTTGTGCACATATACATCATATATCCATACTTGGGCACATATACATCGTATGGCCATATTAGTGCACATGTACATTGTTACACTCACATTGCGTACCTATCCATTCGCACATCCATACCTATACACATACATATGTTACATACATGGATGACATTGAAATGATTTAAAAACTAAGGGACCGCATGGGACATTTCAAAACCGGATCTTTTAAAAAAGCAGTTTTCCCTTTCCTTTACTCTTAGTGTCATACGACACATTGCATGGATTTACGCATTGAGTTTGGATTTATGTGATTTCTGGATTTGGGAACCGGAGTATTATTTTAAGAAAATACGCACTGTTTTAAAAACCCGGTTTCCCTTGATATGATATTTCGGTGCGTCCACCATGCGTTTTCTCGGTTCTGAGACGTGTGACATGTGAAACCGAATCGAGGAGCTGGACGAGGCCGATTGCGGGTACATGGTGGACTCGGTTTGGTACCCCGGGACGCGAACGGATCTGTGATGCAATAGACGATGAGCCTGGCAGTGGGACCACTACCTACCGGTGATTGGTTGGACATGGCAGTTATCTGGAAGATACTGACCAGAGTCGATAGATGGATGCGGGATGACCCGTACTGCCGGGGCCGATGGCCGATTCCGCATACGGAGCCCGTGGGCCGATCCGGACCTACGGAGCCCGATATGTGAGGATTTGCGTGTTGATGCTGGACACGAGTATTTCATGATATTTTGAGTGCCGATGTTGGGCATTCGCGATTCTCAGAGATGTACAGGATTTGAGGACCGATGAGGATGACGGCGCCTGAGTTTTATTGGGATTTGGGTGCATTGATGGACACCGATTCTATTTTCCACGTTGATATTCCGTGTAGATGTTATTTTATTCCCATGCTCAGCTTTTATTATTTTGCATCTCATCCTGTAGTCATGATACCTGATAGAGTACTTATGCATGATTATTGCACATTCTGCTCATCGCATATAGATATTTTCTGCTGGCATATGTTAGAGTAGCGCAGTACGTGCATACTCGCGATTACCTTTACATGTTATCTACAATTCACGAGTTGGCAACTCACCCCCGTTGTGCCACTGTCACGACCTGAAAGTACGGAACATGACCGGCACTTAAATTACGAAACGTCTCAAGGCGTACGTAATCTTAGTAAGCCGAAAACCCAGAAATCCAAACCAAGAAAAGCAGTAGAGTGAAGAAAAACCATTTTTTTAAATAACTAGTTTGCAACATACGCCGAAATATGCATTTTAAAATCACAAGTCTTTTCTAAAAATTTCGGCAGAGTTTCCTTTGTAAAACCTGACTCCAAACGGGTACAAAACCTGATAAAGCATATATAATGAATAAAGGCATCCCCAAGCGGGAGCTAGCTCTTCGTCAAACGACGGTCACAACCACGCAAGCAATATAATATACAACGCCGAAAGGCGAGGATCACAACAGAAAAAGAAACTCAAAACAGCATGAAATCCATAGAAATACAACGCGCGACTCTAAGGTCGAAAGAATAAACATCATTGGTCTCTCTCTCAAATAAATACATGTTTGGTTGATGGAACTTCTAGATACAACTGAATAATAATATACAAGGTATAATGATGGGTACGATACAAATAAACCCACCTACTAGCAAATCACCCGGAAATGGAAGTAGTGCCAGCAAAGCCGTAAAGAAACCTGTACGGCGCAACCTGCAAGAAACTGTGGCACAACGGGGGTGAGTTGCCAACTCGTGAATAGAATACATCTACGAACAAAAATCGCAAGTATGACGCAATCCTAGGTCATACGATCATAATATTTCCTTAAATATATAACCTGCAGCCTATAACAATGGCTAGGGTATACCTCTAAACAACGGTAATACCAAGAGCTCGTGTCAGTGCCTCAGGTAACAATATATCATATGGATGAGGTATGAATGCATGAAAAGTATGATGAAGTATTTAAATTGATATCAATACACATATATTAGCGTCCCATTCCACT
Organism: Agapanthus africanus; assembly: GCA_030015575.1. Classification (NCBI taxonomy): domain Eukaryota; kingdom Viridiplantae; phylum Streptophyta; class Magnoliopsida; order Asparagales; family Amaryllidaceae; genus Agapanthus; species Agapanthus africanus. The sequence continues at coordinate 260,753,253 of JASDDO010000004.1, forward strand.
AATATTGGTGTAAGGGCATATATAACAGCGTCCTCATCCCCTGTTATATATACATATGAAGTATGATCAATGTAATCAAAGTCTGTATGTGATCACTGTCTGTATATATGTGAATCCCGTCCACGTGTCACCCAATGACAATAAGCATCATGCAAGTAAATATGAGGATATAATCAAAATCATGGAAAAACATCATGAAACCTGTGCCTAGCATCGGCACAAAACATAGTCTCAATCTCAATATCTCAATGTCTTTGTACCTCAATATCATAAAATCCCAGGCTACGGCTTTCCGGACTGGCCTGTATCATCAAATCTCAGGACCACGACGGTATCCTCCGGATATCCGACGCGTCGGGTAAAATCACCGGTAGGTAGTCTCCCCCTGCCAGGCTCACATCATCATCACCACGCGCTTCTTGCCCCGGGGAACCTTACCGGGCCCAACCATGTACCCTCATACGGCCTCGACGCCTCCTCGCATGGGGTATATATATATCAGAACCGATAAAACTCATGGTGGATGCTGAAATATCATATCAAGGGCAACCGGGTTTTTAAAACATTTACATAATCTGTTTGAAATACCCACGGTTCCCAAATCCAGAAATATCATAGAAACAACATATCTCAATGCGCATAATCAGAAAGCATGATGTGTGTGACATATAAATGAAATGCAAGTATAACAGTATATCATGCGAATAATAGTATGCAATACAAGGGTCATATCTTGATGCAATAATACTACCGTGTAGTGACATGGCAATTACCGATGAAGATGTGTGTGAGCCGGCAACCAAGTGTACGTGGAACATACGCATCATCGGTAACGGTGCTGGTGTCCTAACAGCATGATATCAACAATACAATATGAAATCACAATATAAGTATGCGGTGCGGAGCGAACAGCAATAATGAGCGGGAGCTGAATACTAGACACAACGATAACTAATATGGTCTAACAACTACACTAAACTATAGGGCTGAGCAAACAAGCTAACTGAGGGTAAGGAAACCGTCTAACATCTGAGTCGATACATATATATACATATATATACATATATATAAGAGTCGGTGATCACGCCTCAATAATATCACATCCGATACCATATCTATAATCAGATATTCCAAAGTCAAGAGTGCGGATCAAACATCAATATATAGCTCGTACGTCAATCTGTCGTACGACATCCCCAAATCTGGGTACAGGTCAGTATCACATTCATCAAATTAATCATTTGGTATCCTCTTTATCAAAAATCATAATCCGGCGTACTGATCTACGTCTAGTACAATACTAATATCCTCAATCTAATCATGATCTGTCTGCTGATCTACAGCCTCATACAAACCGATATCATCATCATATATCATCATAAAGAGGTATACATCGCCTAATGCGACCTATTATAATTATCTTATCATATCAAATCTCATATCACGATCACATGTCAACCATTTTATATATATATATATATATATATATATATATCACTATTTACATGGCATCGTCATCCAAAGATCCGCTATAACATCATGACGTATCTCAAATACGAATCCTGCCATATCACCGATATCACGGTCTCAAATCAATCTCATCAACTCACCTCAGATCCCAAATACTATCCTCAAATCCAGTACGTGAACGCATAGTCCCATACCCATGTGAACACATAACCATATAATCCCATATAAGCATATATGAAAGAAGAATGTATGCAAGTATGGGTGTGGGTGTGTATGTGTGGTGCAACCACCACTCTAGGGTTTCGCAACACTAAACCAATCCAAACACACCAAATATCCATCTTTAACATTAATAATCTCAAACAATATATAATCAATATATGTGTGTTTACGTGGTCGTATACATCACCACGAACTGCGGGGGTGCTATACGCCATCCACCCGACTTCTCCCCGTAGATATAAATCTACTCACCTTGCTTCTCGTGTGCTGATGCCGATGTCTCCATCTTCGTCTTCATCGCCGCATCGCCACGTGGGGTACCTACAAGGATATCACAAACGCTAAAGCACATGAAAATCACATCGGAAACCAAAACGGCACACGCTACGCCTATAGGTAAAAACCTATAGCCTCGCATGCAAACACGACCAATAACCCTTTGCCGTTGACTTTCAAACGCCACCCGACAGTAACGAATCAACAAATACTAAAATCCAGGCTAAAACAAGTCGTAAAACCTGCGCCAACACAAGAAAACTACCCCAGATTCTATCATAGATGGAATCAGTCAAAATTGCACATGCCAGGGGTCAAGTTTACTGGAGATAGGGCTACAGAACAAAAACGAGGGGGTTCCAACCTAGTCTGGCCGCAAATTGCGCCCAGAAGGAATTTATCTGCGGCCTGGGGAAGGAGATACGGGCTAGGGCTTTGTGTGGTGGTTCCAGAGTGCTTGCACATCTCTCTGTCAAGTCAATTTTATTTTCAGGTGTCTCGGGTTAAAGCAGATTTCCAAAAACAGTGACAGATTTACAGTTTTCCCTGATATATATTCACAAAATCCGTATTTTGGGTTTTACTCTCTAGTTTGGTCCAATATAACATCACTAACAGGATTCTAAGGTCACTACAAGCCTCAATTTCACTTTATAACTCAATTCAACTCCTAACCCTAACTTGAAATTTCAAAAGTCCATCAAACGACACCATATCGACATGAAACTAGTATGGATGCAAAAAGAATTGAAATACCATAGGGGTCCAGAAATTATCTCCTTTGGCAACTCAAGAAAATTCTTGAGTTGCTGAAAGTCCTCAAAATCAGCTCTTGCTTAGTCCATTGTGTAGCTAGTGAGCTTGGGAGCAACTTTTGTGAAATGGGAATAGGGTTTTGGTTAGGTTTTAATGGTGGATCTAAGTTGAAGAGGGAGGAGGAAGAAGAGGGAGAGGGGCAGCAGCAGCACTCATGGAGGGGGAGAGAGAAAAGGGTTGAGGAAATGATGGGGGAGGCATGGTTCAAAAAGAAAGTTGACCCTCACTTTCTCTCTCATCATCATACTTTACTTTTTCTTTTCCTTTATTCCTTCTCACTCAATGGCAACCCTAGGCCACCATCTACCCACAACATGTAAGAAAATGTGACAAGTGCGAAAAAATGATATGTGCATGTTTTGCACAAAAATGCTAAAAAACCGATTAGCGATTTTTAATCGCGATTAGCACTGAATTAGTGTCAAACTAATCATAAAAACTTTAAAATGGAAAAATTCCATAAAATACCCTATTTTAGAATTTTCCATAATTTTTTTCCAAAACTTTCCCCATTTATCGGTATTTAATTATACCGAAATATTAAAATATTCATTAAAAATTAATATTAAATTATAAAAATTCCCAAAAATAATACTTTATTTTTTTGAAATGTTACAATCTTCCCCCCTTAAAGAAATTCGGTCCCCGAATTTAAATTTAAACCCCCAAATTCTAAAACATTTCAATAAAATGTCCAAGTCGTCGGGACTCCGAAATCACCAATACATAAAACGCATCATAGCGCAATGCATGCGCATGAGTAATGAGCAGATAACTTAAAATCGAAACTCCGTCAAGCGTCCCGCAATCATCGGAGTCAAGGTAAAGACACGAATACCAAAACCAAGCAAAACCAATATGATATATAAATCGGGACTATACATGTAAGTATCAAAAGGAAATGCATGCCAAATCTATTAAAGTCAATGTGCAATGTGCCTAACACTGCACAGTGGCGGACGTCTAGCATAATAAAATAACCATATACATATATACCTTTTGTTTAATGTGTACGTTCCGCCGTTTTGGAAACAATTTAGAAGGGTTTCCTTGTTTTAAACGTTTCGTGTCATATCGGACACGTAGGTAAATACTGAGACTATAGCTCTCTTTTTTGAAATCCCTTTGAAATCTATCAATGCATGCAAAATATATCTAGGTATTGTCCTCTGATTAGTCCTGCTCAGTACAAAAACTCATAGTAATCATCATAAAAACGTACTGCTCCATAAGAAATCAATCCCAAAATGTGCATATGAATACTACGTGCGTCGGGTGCGCACGGAAATCAAAATCCATGAATGTGCCATACATGCGCACAGAAACAATATCTAAGTGCATCGGGTGTGCACGAAACATCTATCAAGGGCAACAGGTGTGCCTGACAGCAAAAACAGGTGCATCTGACATGCACGAAGAATCACGATTTAGTGCATCTGGTGTGCACCAAAATCGCATCTCATTAAATGCGCCCAACGTGCGCGAAAACCCAAATCAGGTGCATCCACCATGCACGAAATCATGAAATCCCATATCAAGCGCCGAACATGCGCAAAATCCAATCATGTGCACAAGGTGCACAAAACCAATACCGAGCATCACCATCGAAATCGAAGACCAGTGCATCTAAGTGCACAAAATGCGTACCACTGCACTGCAAGCACATGTGAACTATACCGAGTGCAAAACCAAATCGTGTGCGTACATATGTACAAAATCAACTCAACTGTATGAAACCCATAAAATCATAAGAATGAGAAACCAAGGCCCGAAAACGATATCAAGTTCAACAACTGTGCAAAAATCGTAAATACTCCGTAGGTGCATGAAAACAAATATCATGAAACTCAATCATCAAAATCAGCCATGCGAATAGATCGCCCAAAATACCGAAATCAAGTATGGCAGAATAGTTCCGCTCAAGCACATCCTCCAAGAATCTATGGCCAACTGTCGTGGTCACTCATAGCATGTCTCGTCGACGATCCTGAACTCTGGCCTGCTGGTGTGCGTAACATGACCACTCCTGGGTCGAAGTCTTCTCGTAATTTATTCCAGAAAGGTCCTGTCGAGGTCTCTCCCAAATCTCGTCTCTGCCGAACTGTCCGGAAGTCATCGTCCTTTACTATACTTGTTTCTTGTTCCGGAACGGCTGCATACTCATCGCGACTCCTTCTGGAAGGTATATCCAAGTACAATTCCTCGGCATGCGTATCGCATCTCTGATGTCGGCGGAGTAGAACGTCATCTTATCCAGATCTTGTACAAACCTCTTACTCCACTTTTCTCTAATGTCGACTGCTTCGGACTCGTCTCGTCGTGGCTGCAAGGACTGAGCTCCAATGGCTATCCTCATATCTGGAGTCTCCCAAGAAGTGCATCTCTCCACCTGGCATCCGAATTAAGTCGAACCATTTGATCGATTCGTCAAAACCTCATAATCCCCCAAGAGCTCAACATCTTGGGTACAGTTTAATAATATCGAGTACGTTCCACAGCATCGATGGTCCAGCCGTAGAAGGGCAAACCCAAGCCTCACTAATGGCGCCGCAGAACTGCCGCAAACCCTAAAGTTCAAAGGCATTCACACGGTCATTATGTCGAGTTAGGGTTTCATTCTTCTAGAGGGTCCAAAGAATTGCCTGCATGTCTTCCGAATACTTTAAACTTGGAATAATAGGTTTCTGACATTCGATCGTCTCTGTCGACTCTCAACGTCTCCGCGTGAAGTCGTCTCTAGCTGGAATCAATCTCTCGGATGACCTCGCATCGGGGTAGCGAACGAACCACATGTCCTAGTCATTTATCCTCGGTGACTAGCGACCTTCTATCATCTCTTAGTACAACTCGTACTGCAATAGCTCCAACCTCTGGGGCGATATCTCGTCGTTCGCAACAACAACTAGCTCACTCGTATGCACGCTGAACAATGCCTCAAACATTATGAATAAGCAATACATCAACGGTCATCAAAATCTGGATGGCCTCTGTCAGTGGCTCAATCCTCTGGTGCCGATCAGCACATCCGAGTAATCTCATACAGCGATCCATCAAACGCTCTTGGCGCGGAAACACCATAAAAAGATACATCTCTGCAATCGTGTGTCGCCGGAATCATGCCGTGGTCAGTCCTCGTTCATGACTAGCTCGTTCTGACCGCAACTCTAGCCGTAGTTCTCCCTGCCCGTAATCGTGGCAACAAAACCATAACTGGTACCGATAAGGCTAGATCATGAATGAATATGATACTGAGCAAAGAAATGTACATCCTAAGGCTTCTTAAGTGGAGTAGCGTATCGTAAATATGCCGCGGAACATACGTACGATACGTCACTCTACTCAAGCTACCTACTCCATCAACCAAGGGTCATCTTACACTCCGAAGGTAAAACCTAACGCTCTGATACCAACTTTGTCACGACCCGAAAGTACGGAACATGACCGGCACTTAAATTACGAAACGTCTCAAAGCGTACGTAATCTAAGTAAGCCGAAAACTCAGAAATCCAAACCAAGAAAAATAGTAGAGTGAAGGAAAACCATTTTTTTAAATCAACTAGTTTGCAACATACGCCGAAATATGCATTTTAAAATCACAAGTCTTTTCTAAAAATTTCGGCAGAGTTTCCTTTGTAAAAACTGACCCCAAACGGGTACAAAACCTGATAAAGCATATATAATGAATAAAGGCATCCCCAAGCGGGAGCTAGCTCTTCGTCAAACGACGGTCACAACCACGCAAGCAATATAATATACAACGCCGAAAGGCGAGAATCACAACAGAAAATGAAACTCAAAACAGCATGAAATCCATAGAAATACAGCGCGCGACTCTAAGGTCGAAAGAATAAACATCACTGGTCTCTCTCTCAAATAAATACATGTTTGGTTGATGGAACTTCTAAATACAACTGAGAAATAATATACAAGGTATAATGATGGATACGATACAAATAAACCCACCTACTAGCAAATCACCCGGAAATGGAAGTAGTGCCAGCAAAGCCGTAAAGAAACCTGTACGGCGCAACCTGTAAGAAACTGTGGCACAACGGGGGTGAGTTGCCAACTCATGAATAGAATACATCTACGAACAGAAATCGCATGTATGATGCAATCCTAGGTCATACGATCATAATATTTCCTCAAATATATAACCTGCAGCCTATAACAATGGCTAGGGTATACCTCTAAACAACGGTAATACTAAGAGCTCGTGTCAGTGCCTCCGCTAGCAATATATCATATGGATGAGGTATGAATGCATGAAAAGTATGATGAAGTATTTAAATTGATATCAATACACATATATTAGCGTCTCATTCCACTAATATTGGTGTAAGGGCATATATAACAGCGTCATCATCCCTTGTTATATATACATATGAAGTATGATCAATATAATCAAAGTCTGTATATGATCACTGTCTGTATATATGTGGATCCCGTCCACGTGTCACCCAATGACAATAAGGATCTTGCAAGTAAATATGAGGATATAATCAAAATCATGGAAAAACATCATGAAAGCTGTGCCTAGCATCGGCACAAAACATAGTCTCAATCTCAATATCTCAATGTCTCTGTACCTCAATATCTCAAAATCCCAGGCTACGGCTATCCGTACTGGCCTATATCATCAAATCTCAGGACCACGACGGTATCCTCCGGATATCCGACGCGTCGGGTAAAATCACCGGTAGGTAGTCTCCCCCTGCCAGGCTCACATCGTCATCACCACGCGCTTCTTCCCCCGGGGTACCTTACCGGGCCCCACCATGTACCCTCATACGGCCTCGACGCCTCCTCGCATAGGGTATATATATATCAGAACCGATAAGACTCATGGTGGATGCTGAAATATCATATCAAGGGCAATCGGGTTTTTAAAACATTTACATAATCTCTTTGAAATACCCACGGTTCCCAAATCCAGAAATATCATAGAAACAACATATCTCAATGTGCATAATCAGAAAGCATGATGTATGTGACATATAAATGAAATGCAAGTATAACAGTATATCTTGCAACATGGAATAATAGTATGCACATACAAGGGTCATATCCTGATGCAATAATACTACTGTGTAGTGACATGGCAATTACCGATGAAGATGTGTGTGAGCCGACAAGCAAGTGTACGTGGAACATACGCATCATCGGTAATGGTGCTGGTGTCCTAACAGCATGATATCAACAATACAATATGAAATCACAATATAAGTATGTGATGCGGAGCGAACAGCAATAATGAGCGGGAGTTGAATACTAGACACAACGATAACTAATATGGTCTAACAACTACACTAAACTATAGGGCTGAGCGAACAAGCTAACTGAGGGTAAGGAAACCGCCTAACATCTGAGTCGATACATATATATACATATATATAAGAGTCGATGATCACGCCTCAATAATATCACATCCGATACCATATCTATAATCAGATATTCCAAAGTCAAGAGTGCGGATCTAACATCAATATATAGCTCGTACGTAAATCCGTCGTACGACATCCCCAAATCTGGGTACAGGTCAGTATCACATTCATCAAATTAATCATTTGGTATCCTCTTTATCAAAGATCATAATCTGGGGTACTGATCTAAGTCTAGTACAATACTAATATCCTCAATCTAATCATGATCTGACTGCTGATCTACAGCCTCATACAAATCGATATCATCATCATATATCGTCATAAAGAGGTATACATCGCCTAAAGCGACCTATTATAATTATCTTATCATATCAAATCTCATATCACGATCACATGTCAACCATTATATATATATATATATATATATATATATATATATCTCTATTTACATGGCATCGTCATCCAAAGATCCGCTATAACATCATGACGTATCTCAAATACGAATCCTGCCATATCACCGATCTCACGGTCTCAAATCAATCTCATCGACTCACCTCAGATCCCAAATACTATCCTCAAATCCAGTATGTAAACACATAGTCCCATACCCATGTGAACACATAACCATATAATCCCATATAAGCACATATGAAAGAAGAATATATGAAAATATGGGTGTGTGTGTGTATGTGTGGTGCAACCACCACTCTAGGGTTTCGCAACACTAAACCAATCCAAACACACCAAATATCCATCTTTAACATTAATAATCTCAAACAATATATAATCAATATATGTGTGTATACGTATTCGTATACATCACCACGAACTGCGGGGGTGCTATACGCCATCCACCCGACTTCTCCCCGTAGATATAAATCTACTCACCTTGCTTCTCGTGTGCCGATGCCGATGTCTCCATCTTCGTCTTCAACGCCTTGTCACCACGTGGGGTACCTACAAGGATTTCACAAACGCTAAAGCACATGAAAATCATATCGGAAACCAAAACGGCATACGCTACGCCTATAGGTAAAAACCTATAGCCTCGCATGCAAACACAACCAATAACCCTTTGCCGTTGACGTTCAAACGCCTCCCGACAGTAACGAATCATCAAATACTAAAATCCAGGCTAAAACAAGTCTTAAAACATGCGCCAACACAAGAAAACTACCTCGGATTCTATCCTAGATGGAATCAGTCAAAATTGCACATGCCAGGGGTCAAGTTTACTGGAGATAGGGCTACAGAACAAAAACGAGGGGGTTCCAATCTGGTCTGGCAGCAAATTGCGGCCATAAGGAATTTATCTACGGCCTGGGGAAGGAGATAGGGGCTAGGGCTTTGTGTGGTGGTTCCAGGGTGCCTGCACATCTCTCTGTCAAGTCAATTTTATTTTCAGGTGTCTCGGGTAAAAGCAGATTTCTAAAAACAGTGACAGATTTACAGTTTTACCTGATATCGATTCACTAAATCCGTATTCTGGGTTTTACTCTCTAGTTTGGTCCAATATAACATCACCAACAGGATTCTAAGGTCACTACAATCCTCAATTTCACTTTACAACTCAATTCAACTCCTAACCCTAACTTGAAATTTCAAAATTCCATCAAACGACACCATATCGACATGAAACTAGTATGGATGCAATAAGAATTGAAATATTATACTATAGGTGCATAAATTACCTCTTTTGGCAACTCAAGAAAATTCTTGAGTTGCTCAAAGTCCTCAAAATCAGCTCTTGCTTGGTCCATTGTGTAGCTAGTGAGTTTGGGAGCAACTTTTGTGAAATGGGAATAGGGTTTTGGTTAGGTTTTAATGGTGGATCTGAGTAGAAGAGGGAGGAGGAAGAAGAGGGAGAGGGGAAGCAGCAGCACTCATGGAGGGGGAGAGAGAAAAGGGTTGAGGAAATGATGGGGGAGACATGGTTCAAAAAGAAAGTTGACCCTCACTTTCTCTCTCATCATCATACTTTACTTTTTCTTTTCCATTTTCTTTTCCTTTATTCCTTCTCGCTCAATGGCAACCCTAGGCCACCATCTACCCACAACATGTAAGAAAATGTGACAAGTGCGGAAAAATGATATGTGCATGTTTTGCACAAAAATGCTAAAAACCCGATTAGCGATTTTTAATCGCGATTAGCACTGAATTAGTGTCAAACTAATCATAAAAACTTAAAAATGGCAAAATTACATAAAATACCCTATTTTAGAATTTTCTATAATTTTTTTCCAAAATTTTCCCCATTTATCGGTATTTAATTATACCGAAATATTAAAATATTCATTAAAAATTAATATTAAATTATAAAAATTCCCAAAAATAATACTTTATTTTTTTCAAATGTTACAGCCATAGTGTTTGCAGGTTGGCTCTCGGAGTAGTCATGGCAGGCTGCTTTCTTACATCTTTTGACACAGATACCACTGCGGTTGGCATACTAACTCTTTTGCTGATAGGTGAGTTTTGCACGGTAGCTGTTTATTTTCTAGTTGTATACATCATTGTATCTAGTATTCTCCATCTACTACTTATGTATGGACTTAGAGACCAGTTGTGAGGAAGATGTATATTATTGTACTCTGGTGTCGAGCTCGTTGTGAGCCGACTATATTTATGCAGTTTTATATTTCATGTTGTCTTCATATATTTTTTTTTACTCATATATTACCTTGTACCCGATTTCGGGGCCAGTTTTACAAAGGAAATGCTGCAAAAAAAATTTTAAATAATAACTTGAACCATAAAGAATTCTATTAAACAACTTAAAGTTTTCTAAATGTTTTAACAAATATTCTAATAAATGTTTTAAACACTCCATACTTTTAATGGTTTTGATTTCTAGGTTTCGGCTTACTTTGTCACGTTACGTCTGTAGACGTCACGTGGTTAAGTGTCGGTCAAGTGCCGGTCATGTGGGTTTCGGCTTACTTAGGAGCGGTTTTCCCTCGATATGTGCATATTATTGTTTTATGTTGCATGATATACGGATATGCTTACATTTCTATTATATGTCGCATACATCATGCTTTGTGATTATACGCATTGAGATATGCTGTTTTCATGAGATTTCTGGATTTGAGAACCGTGGCTATTTCGAAAGAAAGTATGTATTGTTTAAAAACCCGATTTCTCTTGATATGATATTTCAGTGCGTCCACCATGAGTTTTATCGGTTCTGATATATATATACCCCATGCGAGGAGGAGTCGTGGGCCGTGTGCGGGTACATGGTGGGGCCCGGTATGGTACCCCGGGGTAAGAAAGAGATGCTGTGTTTACAGACGGTGAGCCTGACAGAGGGACTACTACCTACCGGTGATTGTATTTGGGCTCGGCGGATATCCGGAGGATACCGACCGGAGTTGAGTGATGATATGGGCCGATCCGGACTGACGGAGCCCTATATATATGAGGATTTACGTGCCGATGCTGGGAACAGGTTTCATGATGTTTTCGAGTGTCGATACTAGACACTCAGGTTCCATGATTTTGATGTGTCGCGAGGGACACACGTTGATTTATATCCTCATACTTTCATGCATATGCTTTATGATATTTACATGCATGATGTTTTATGTCATTGGTTTACCCGTGGACGAGATCCACATGCATACAGGCATTGATTACATGGATGGATGATATCCACAGACTATTAGACTTCATGATATAGTTGACACTGATTCATGTTGATTACATTGATCATACCTCATATTTATGATATGTTGCTACCTGAGGCACTGACACGAGCACTTGGTATTACACTGATGTATAGATGTTTACCCTTGCCACCTTATCATGCTTCAGACTTTACCATTTTGAGGATATATATATATATATATATATTACTGATCGTTTGACCTAGGATTGAGTCATACGTACGATTTCTGCTCTGTGATGTTTTCTACTCACGAGTTGGCAACTCACCCCGGTTGTGCCACAGTTTCTTGCAGGTTTTGCCGTACAGGTTTCTTTGCGGCTTTGCTGGCACACTGCTTCGTTTCCGGGTGATTTTCTTTAGTAGGTGGGTTCACTCGCATCGTGACCACCATTGTACTTATTTATTTTCAGTTGTATCTAGTAAAATTCCATCAACCAGACTTGTATATTTTTTCAGACTTCGAAAACCAGTGTATTATTCTTTCGACCGTAGAGTCGCGCTTGTATTATTATGGTTTTCTTGATATTTGAGTTCTTTTGGAGTTTTGATCATCGCGCTTCGGCGTTGTATATTATTTTGCTTGCGTGGTTGTGACCGTCGATTGACGAAGAGCTAGCTCCCGCTTGGGGATGCCTTTATTCATATTATTCATATTGTACCCCGTTCGGGGCCAGTATTTACAAAAGAAACTCTGCCGAAATTTTCAGAAATGACTTGATGTTTTAAAAACGCATAATTCGGCTTATGCTATTAAAACCACTTACTTTTAAACAAGTTTTCCTTTATTTATTATTTAAAATGGTTTTAGATTTATGGGCTTTTGGCTTACTTGAATTAGATGGGGTCCTATGGACTTCATATGATTCAAGGGCCAGTCACGTGCCATTTTGGGTCGTGACAAAGTTGGTATCAGAGCACTAGGTTAACCTTGGTTCGAGTCTATGTTTGACTATGCGGAGCCTAGAGCGTTTGTATATATTCGGAACTTAGGCTAGACCTTACGGAACTTAGACTTAGTCGAGGGGGTATTAGACCCGAACTTTCGTCGCATAGGTTGACCTTGGCTGATGGAGTAGGTAACTTAAGGAGAGTGATGTACTGTGTGTATGTTCTGCGGCATCGTTACGATACGCTACTCCACTTAAGGAACCATAGGATGTACATTTCCTTGCACAGTATTATATTCATTCCTATGATCTATCCTCATCGATATTGGTTATGATTTTGCTGCCACGATTGCACGGGCAGAGAGAGCTACGGCTAGAATTGCGTCAGCATGAGCTCGTCATAGACAAGGACTGACCAGGACATGATTCCAGGGACATACGATTGCATAGAGGCGTCATTTTATTGTGTTTTCGCGCCATGAGCATTGACGGATCGCTTTTACGAGATTTCTCGGACGTGCAGATCAGCACCAGAAGATTGAGCCACTGATAGAGGTCAGCCAGAATGTGAAGACCATTGATGTATCACTTATTCATGATGATTGAGGCACTGTTCAGCGTGCAGACGAATGAGCCAGTTGTTGCTGTGAACGACGAGATATTGCCCCAGATGTTGGAGCTATTGCAGTACGAGTTGTACATAGAGATATGATAGAAGGTCGCTAGTCACCCGAGGATGAATGACTAGGACATGTGGTCCGTTCTCTTACCCCGATGCGAGTTCACTAGATAGATTGATTCCAGTTAGAGACGGATTCACGCAGGTACGTTGAGAGTCGATGGAGACTATCGAATGTCAGGAGCCCATTTTCCAAGTTTAAAGTATTCAGAGACAAATGCAAGTAATGCTATGGACCCTCTAGAAGAATGAAACCCTAACTCGACGTAATGACCATGTAATTCCTTTGAACCTTAGGATTTGCGGCAGTTCAGCGGTGCCATTTGTGAGGCTTGGGTTTGCCCTTCTACGGTTGGTCCACAGGTGCTGTGGCATGTACTGGAGTACTATTAAACTGTACCCAAGATGTTTAGCTCTTGGGGGAATTATGGAACCTTGACGAATCGATCGAAAGGCTTGACATCTTTTGGATATCATGTGATGTGATGTGATGCATTGCTTGGGAGACTCCGGATACGAGTATAGCCGTCGGAGCACAGTCCATGCAGCCACGATGAGACAAGTCTGAAGCCGTCGACAACAAAGAAAAGTGGAGTAAGAGGTTCGTACGAGATCTTGATGTGATGACGTTCCACTCCGCCGACATCAGAGATGCGATACGCATGCAAAGGCGTTGATTATTGATATATCTTCTAGAAGGAGTCGCGATGAGAATGCAGCCGTTCCGGAACAAGAAACATATATAGTAAAGGGTGGTAACTTCCGGGCAATTCGGAAGAAACGATATTTGAGAGAGACCTCGACAGGACCTTTCTGGAATACAATACGAGAAGACTTGGACCCAGGAGCGGTCATATTGCGCACACCCAGCAGGCCAAAGTTCAGAATCTTCGATGAGATAGTTGGCCAGAGATCTGTAGAGGATGTGCCAGAGCGGGACCATTTCCGTCGCCATTCCATATCGAACCGTTGAGCCGAGGAGCTATATATCTAGCAATGCATAGTGAGAGACAAGAGCCTAAAAGCACCGGGCTCCAGACCATGAACAGGAGGCAAGTAGATATCTTGCTCTGCTAACGTTGGATGCACCGACACCTTCTCGACTTTGAAGGAGGAAATATCGACGACGGTATTTATGATTTGTGATTTGGTGATTCGATTATCACGTATCCGTCACTTTGGATTTCGGTATTTTGGGCGATCTATTCGCATGATTTAGTCTTGATGATTGAGTTTCATGATATTTGTTTTCGTGCACCATGGTTGCACCTACTGGGTATTTATATTTTGTGCATAGTTATTACCTTTGAGATATGCTTTATACACCATTGTGTTGATTTATGATTTGTGCACAGTTATTGCACTTAATATCATTTTTGTGTCTTGGCTGCATATGTTTATGATTTCATAGATTTCATACAGCTGGGTTGATTTTGTGCATATGATACGCACACGATTTGGTTTTTGCACTCGGTATAGTTCACATATGCTTGCAGTGCATTGATACGTATTTTGTACACCACAGTTGCACCTGACTTCGGTTTGATGTCATTCGATATATTGATTTTGATTTCATTCCTATGTTATGCATGTGATTTGACTTATACTTTCGGCATAGTTTTCATGCACTTTTAGTGTTTTGATTTGATTTGTGCACGCTGATGCACATGGTTGTGAGATTATATACCGCGGTATACCTGATTTAGATTGAGGTTTATTGTATACCGTCGATTTCGATTATGATATTGATGTTGATTTCGTGCACTCTGTGCATTTGATTTGGATTTTTGCGCATATTTGGCGCGCTTGGATTGGATTTTGCGCATGTTCGGCCCTTGATATTGGATTTCGTGATTTCGTGCATGTTGGATGCACATGATTTAGATTTTATTCGTGCATGATGGATGCACCTGATTTGGATTTTCACGCATGTTGGGCGCATGTTATGAGATGCGATTTTGGTGCACACTAGATGCACTAAATCGGGATTCTTTATGCATATCAGATGCACATGATATTGCTGTCAGGCACACCGTTGCCTCTGACAGGTGTTTCGTGCACACCCGATGCACTTAGATGTTGTTTCTGTGCACATGTATGGCACATTCATGGGTTTTAATTTCCGTGCGCACCAGACGCACGTAGCATTCATATGAACATTTTAGGATTGATTTCTTATGGAGAAGTACGTTTTTATGATATTTGCTATTTGTTTTCGTACTGAGCAGGACTAGTCAGAGGACAGTACCTGGGTATATTTGCATGCATTGATAGTTATCGAAGGGATTTCCAAAAAGGGGAGCTATAGTCTCAGTATTTACCTACGTGTCTGATATGACACGAAACGTTTAAAACAAGGAAACCCTTCTAAATTATTTTCAAAAATGGCGGAACGTACATATTAAACAAAGGATAAGTATATATATAGTTATTTTCTTACAATAGACATCCGCCACTGTGCCGCGATACGCGCATAGCACAGCAACATGAAAGGTTTGGCATGCATTTCCTTCAGATATTTACATGTATAGTTTGATTTATATCATATTGGTTTTCGTAATGGATTTGAAATTTGTGTCTTCACCATGACTCCGATGATTGCGAGATGCTTGACGGAGTTTTGATTTGGAGTTATCTGCTCATTGTTCATGCGCATGCATTGCGCTATGATGCGTCTTATGTATTTATGATTTCGGAGCCCCGACGACTTGGACTTTTTACTGAAATGTTTTTGTATTGAAAGGTTTAAATTTAAATTCGGGGACTGAATTTCTTTAAGAGAGGAAAGATTGTAACATTTCAAAAAAATAAAATATTATTTTTGGGAATTTTTATAATTAAGTAATAAAATATTGAATATTTTAATAAGGCGGTATAATTAAATACCGATAAATTGGGAAAAAATTTAGAAAATTATGGAAATTACTAAAAAGAGGGTGTTTTATGTGAATTATGCAAATTATAAGTTTTTATGATTAATTATACGCTATTTAGTGCTAATCGCGATTAAATATCGCTAATCGCGCATTAAACTTGTTTTGTGCAAAACATGCACCATATCATTTTTACACTTGTGTTACATTTTCCTACATGGTTTTCTCTTCATTTTTCATTCATGGCTTTGGTTTTGTGAGAAGAGAAAAGAAAAAGAAAAGAAAAGAAAACAAAGAAAATGAAATGAATAAGATAATGAGGGATGGGCATGAGAGAGAGTGGGAGAGGGTGAGGGTTTAGTTGACTTGGCCATTCTCTCCTCCATCATTTTCCTTCATCTTTTCCCTCCTTCTTCAGCCCATGGCAGCACCCTCTCCTCCACCATCTTCAACCTTCACAAAACATCATCAAACAACCTCAAAACCTCATCTCCTCTTCACAAATTTTGTGCACAAGCTCACAAGCTATACTATAGACCAAGAAAATTTTGATTTTGCTGCCCTAGGGGATTCATGAGTGCAAAATGAGGTAATTATTCCATCATTAGTGTAGAATTTCCATTCCTTTAGCATCCATGTTAAATTAGAATCGATATTGTGTGGTTTTGGGAACTTTGAAAACTTTGAGTTGAGAATTAGGGTTTTAGTTGAACCCAAAGGTGAAATTAAGGCTAGTAGAGGCTATACAACCCCTGTGGTGATTGATTAGAGAGCTAAACCAGAGACTAGAACCCCTATTAGCGAATTTAGAAACCCGATATGGGAAGAATTATGGATTCTGTGAGTGTATAATGAAATCTGCTAACACCCGGGTGACCTGAAAATTATTTATCAAAGACAGTGATACATGTAGGCAACCTAGGACCCCCCACTGAAACCCTAGCCCCTAACCCTCTACCCAGGCCGCAAATAAATTCATTCTGGCGGCAATTTGCGGCCAGAGCAGTGACGAATTGACTCGTATTTGTTCTGTGGCTTTATCTCCAGTAAACTAGACCCTTGGCATATGCAAAATTGGCTGATTTGACCTAGGATAAAATCTGGAACCATTTTCAAGAGTTGCTGTTTTGATTCGTGGTTTCGTTTTGCGTATTTTGAATTCTGGATTTTTGTAATTTGTGTTTCATTCGATCACTTGACGTTTGTACATCGAAATCGAGTATTATTTGGTGGTTTTGAAAGCGTAGTCCATAGGTTCTAACCTATATGCTTTTAGCGTGTCGTTTTGGTTTTGAATTGGGTTTTAATGCGACACG
Organism: Agapanthus africanus; assembly: GCA_030015575.1. NCBI lineage: Eukaryota > Viridiplantae > Streptophyta > Magnoliopsida > Asparagales > Amaryllidaceae > Agapanthus > Agapanthus africanus. The sequence continues at coordinate 260,770,846 of JASDDO010000004.1, forward strand.
ATACGTTATGATGTGTAGGTACACCACGAGGACTTCGAGACGACAAGCAAGCGCGTGGCGACGTCGGCAACAGCAAGCGAGAGAAAGGTGAGTAGATTATATCTACGGGGGAAGTCGGGTGGATGGCGTATAGCACCCCCGCAGTTCGTAGTATAGCTTATATATATATATATAGTTATATGTGTGTTCTATGTTACGTGGATGATTATCAAGACATGATTTTGTGTTCATGGTTAGTTTAGGGTTATTAGAAATGAACTAGTATAGCTTCTTAGTCGCGAACCCTAGAATAGGTTTACACCCACATGCACACATATGCTTACTTTGTTATACTTGTGCGTATATGGGGATACGTACATACATATACACACATAGGTATGGGACTATGTATATATATACACGTATACCTACACATGGATGATGAGGATTGTATATGGTATTTGGAGATGAGTCGATGAGATTGGGCATGGTGCCATGAGATCGGTGATATGATGTGGTTCGTATTATGAGATACGACATGAGATTTTAGCGGGCCTTTGGACGTGTGTTTTACACACGCATATATATATATATATATTGATGGTATCATTTTGTACTAGACTTAGATCAGTGCCCCGGTTCATGAGATATGATGATAATGGATACCAGATGAATAATGAGATGAATATGATATTTGACCCGTACCCAGATTTGGGATGCCGTACGATGGATTTACCGTACGAGATTTATATTGATGATAGATCCGCACTCTTGACTCAAGGATGTCATGTTATATATTGTATCGTATGCGATACTATTGAGGCGGGATCACCGACTATTATATTTATATGTATCGACTCAGATTTAGGTGGTTTCCTTACCTTTCGATTAGTCCTGTAGTTTTCTTATAGATGTTAGACTAGACTCGAGTCATACCTATTTCAAAACTAACGAATCGTGAGTATTTTAAAGACAGGCCAAGAGATTCTATGGATATTTTCAAAAGATGTAACTTTTCTTAAAAACAGCGTAGCCCTTATTTTTTCTAAATACCACGATTCGTGATATTTCAAATGGCAAAACTGTATGACACACACACACACATATATATATATATATATTGATGTAGATTCTTCACTGTTGCGTTTATTATTCAATTTCCGCATATTCTTGCTATTCGCATCGCATTGCATGTTTAAATGTGTTTATTGTTATATTGAACCCATGCTGTCAGGACACCAGAACCATTATCGATGATGCGTATGTTCCACGTACACCTGCTTGCCGGCTCACACACTTCATCATCGATAATTGCCATGTCACTACACAGTAGGATTGTTGCATCAGGATATGACTCCTTGTATAACATATTGGTGGACAAGCATATTGTACACTCATACTTGCGTATATACCTACTTGTACATGCTTATTGGCACACAGGCATATTGTACACTCATACTTGCGTATATATCTGCTTGTACATCCATATTGGCGCACAGGCATATTGTACACTTATACTTGCGTATATACCTACTTGTACATCCATATTGGCACACATGCATATTGTACACTCATACTTGCGTATATACCTACTTGTACATCCATATTGGAGGACAGGCATATTGTAAACTCATACTGGCGTACATACATATTGTACACTCATACTTGCATACACACATATTGTACACCCATACTTGCATACATACGTATTTGCACATACATAGTTGATTCTAGCTTGATTTTGGAGATTTGGGAACCGCAAGATATATTTTAAAACTGGATTCATTTTAAAGGAGCGGTTTTCCCTCGATATGTGCATATTACTGTTTTATGTTGCATGATATATGGATATGCTTACATTTCTATTATATGTCGCATACATCATGCTTTGTGATTATACGCATTGAGATATGTTGTTTTCATGAGATTCCTGGATTTGAGAACCGTGGCTATTTCGAAAGAAAGTATGTATTGTTTAAAAACCCGGTTTCTCTTGATATGATATTTCAGTGCGTCCACCATGAGTTTTATCGATTCTGATATATATATACCCCAAGCGAGGAGGAGTCGTGGGCCGTGTGCGGGTACATGGTGGGGCTCGATATGGTACCCCGGGGCAAGAAAGGGATGCTGTGTATACACACGGTGAGCCTGGCAGAGGGACTACTACCTACCGGTGATTGTATTTTGGCTCGGCGGATATCCAGAGGATACCGACCGGAGTTAAGAGATGATATGGGCCGATCCGGACTGACGGAACCCTATATATATGAGGATTTACATGTCGATGCTGGGCACAGGTTTCATGATGTTTTCGAGTGTCGATGCTAGACACTCAGGTTCCATGATTTTGATGTGTCGCGAGGGACTCACGTTGATTTATATCCTCATACTTTCATGTATATGCTTTATGATATTTACATGCATGATGTTTTATGTCATTGGTTGACCCGTGGACGAGATCCACATGCATACAGGCATTGATTACATGGTTGGATGATATCCACAGACTATTAGACTTCATGATATAGTTGACACTGATTCATGTTGATTACATTGGTCATACCTCATATTTATGATACGTTGCTACCTGAGGCACTGACACGAGCACTTGGTATTACACTGATATATAGATGTTTACCCTTGCCACCTTATCATGCTTCAGACTTTATCATTTTGAGGATATATATATATATATATATTACTAATCGTTTGACCTAGGATTGAGTCATACATATGATTTCTGCTCTGTGATGTTTTCTATTCACGAGTTGACAACTCACCCCCGTTGTGCCACAGTTTCTTGCATGTTTTACCGTATAGGTTTCTTTGCGGTTTTGCTGGCACACTGCTTCCTTTCCGGGTGATTTGCTTTGGTAGGTGGTTTCACTCGCATCGTGACCACCATTGTACTTATTTATTTTCAGTTGTATCCAGTAAAATTCCATCAACCAGACTTGTATATTGTTTCAGACTTAGAAAACCATTATATTATTCTTTCGACCGTAGATTCGTGCTTGTATTATTATGGTTTTCTTGATATTTGAGTTCCTTTGGAGTTTTGATCCTCGCGCTTCGGCGTTGTATATTATTTTGCTTGCGTGGTTGTGACCGTCGATTGACGAAGAGCTAGCTCCCGCTTGGGGATGCCTTTATTCATATTATTCATGTTGTACCCCATTCGGGGCCAGTATTTACAAAGGAAACTCTACCGAAATTTTCAGAAATGACTTGATGTTTTAAATACGCATAATTCGGCTTATGCTATTAAAACCACTTGCTTTTAAACAAGTTTTCCTTTATTTATTATTTAAAATAGTTTTAGATTTCTAGGCTTTTGGCTTACTTGAATTAGATGGGGTCCTATAGACTTCATATGGTTCAAGGGCCAGTCACGTGCCATTTCGGGTCGTGACAGCAGCAAAAATGTTTCCCTTATTATAAGCATCCGCAACTACTTCCTCCTCAATTCGAGCAATCGCCGGGAATACAATAATAGCCAAACTATCATCGAAACCTCCATCAGACCTGCTAAATTTTTCCCCATCCTCACTCTCCTCCTCTTCTTCCTCTAACTAATCTATTTTGGCTCTCTTCTCCTCCTCTTCTTCTACCTCGTCCACTTCCTTGTTATTCACTGCCTCAGAATCGGCAAACTCTTGGCATCCTAACCCATAGAGTATGCTACGTAGACGTTGAATCTCGGCTTCCGCTGCCTCCAATTCTGCTTGCTGCTTGAAAAGGAGAGTTTTATAATGCAACTCCTTTTTCGCACAAATATTCTTCCAATGCGTCGCTTGTGCTTCAAAAGACATGCACTTAACATTTTCCTTCTCATCCGGCTTCTCTGTTTGATATAGTGCCCTCAAAGTCAATTATTGAATCGCAGGCACGTGATTGCAATAATCGAGGGAGGACCTATACCGGTAGGACAGTCTTACTCGAGATGATAGTATGCTATCTGATTTGTCTTTATCGTCACTATTATGTGTTGATAGAGCCCATATGATTATTGCTTGACTACCAGCATTATGATGGCGATCATATACGTGGGAGCTGGTGGTCTATAAGCGCATCCTTAAATGTCCCTAGTCGTGGGAGTTTCGAGACTGGGGATCGATACTCCAGAGTAGACTAGTGTATACTGATCGAGACCCCGACGAGGGGCGATGGCCAGGTCTCACAACACATTGGTGTCAGTTTTTTCACCTAAGATAGTATACAGGTGCTCATTGTGTTATGAGTACACTGGACGGACTCGCTAGGAACCTGCTAGTTGGTATTATACATATTGTCAGATAGCAGTTCCCAGGTGACATGTGTACAGGTTAGTCTGTCGACCTGAGATCGTCATTTGTCTCGTGTGAGTTCCCATTGTGCTTTGATTACTACCCTACCATGGCTCAAAGGATTCGTGCAAACAGGTTTTAGTTGGGTACAGTCCCGAGCCATATGGAGGCAGTGAGCGAATCATCGGGGATTCTTCTCTCCCGGTATTGGGGGTTGATGTCGCACAGTGCACGGGTGGCCATCACCAGAAAACCTTGGCCAAGATAGTCGAGAATTACCGATCTAAGATTGGTAGTTTCTCTGGTGGTGATGGGCTTCATACCGACACTAAATATCGCGTTATTTGGGGTCTGACTTTATCCACCCTCCTAGACCCGATATGCAATACACATAGACGAACGGACCGGACTGTATGGATATTGTCACTGTCAAGCTCAGTAGGGTTTCAGGATGAGTTCGCTCATCGGCCTCCCTTTCGTTGAATACCTAGGCAGCCGTTACGTACAGCTAGTGCCACTGACGTGCTTGTGGTTAAACCAACTGCCAGCGTATTAATGAGTCATTAGAGTCCCCCACAGAAAATTTCCCAAGTTCGGGCGAAACGTTGTAGAGGCCGTATGGTTTTATGGCAGGGTTCGATCATATACGTGCACTCGTGCACGGATCATGATCGGACGGATCATACTAGTGGGCTTTGGTTTAAGCCGGATCCTAGTATTAGATTGTTGGATTAATTTCGTCTCGTAGTGTCCGTATTCAGTCGGAATACAGATGCAGATATATATATATACGGATGAGTGGTATTCTTGTGATCCGTCATGAGATTACTTTACGGTTTCCATTTCATTTGGATTAAAACATTTAGTTTTAAATGTTTTATTTAGTGAAGAAATTGTGACTCATTTGTTTTTGTCATGGTGCATTAATGAGGCATTGTTACATTTGGTGACTCATGGTTTAGTGCTAGATATTTTTGTGAGTATTGTGATATTTTAAGGGGGGCTGCTGGAATTTCCACCAAGGATTCTTCATGTGTAAAGCTCACCAAAAAGATCACAACACTCACAAAATTCTTGACTTGCTCATTTCTTTTGGTGCTCAGAAGTTCTTCACAGCATGGCAACTCTTAACCTCCACCATATTCCTCTCATGTGTTGAGAACCCTAGGGTGATTGAGACAAAGTAACCACACACCTTCTCTACTTCATCTTGGGCATGTCGGCTAGCAAGCTTCATGTCCGAGTTGCTTCGGTTTGAAGCGGGAGCCCGTATAAAGATTCCTCGATGTGGTGCCACTTCGACAAGCGAGACCGGAGGGCGAACTTCGTCGGGGCAGCCGCGACAAGCATGGGACGGAGATTGAAGACCGAAGGACATGGATCGATAGGTATAATCTCTGAACTCATTTTACAGATTGCTGGTTAACGGTTAATGGTTTGATCCGGGTAAAGGTTATGGTAGCGCTAAGTCTTGAAAAGTTTTTGTTCCACATTTGGCCTCGGAAAGACGGCCAGGGCGCTGTCGTATCCCAACATGGTATCAGAGCCACCCATTAACCCTTAGCTAGCTTATTTAGACAATGTTAAAGTATCGAAACCGAATCAACCACAAACACTGCTTCTGCACATTGCAGTTTTTGTCGATTTATAATGTGTCTTCAAAAATTATTTTAACAACTGCAAAAGACTACTGACATAACCACAAGACCACACCCCAAACACGAGCCCATCTCGCTGGAATTTGGCCGAGCACAAGCACCAAATTTCTGAGCAGGCTGGCCATTTAGAGGCTTCTGGGATTCGTTTTTTGGGTATGGTCTGGTCTCTGTAATATTGGTGCAGTGGTATTATTTGTTAAGCCTAGTTTGGATATGGTTTTATCTGGTTGTTTGGGGCTATTCGGGGGTTATTTCGAAGTCTATATTTTCTAACATTGTTTAAAGTTTGCAGTGCGTTACATTACTATCTGCGACCGTGAATGTCATTCGAGAGGTAAATCTTGTCTAATTGCTATAGTCCTTTTAGACGAGTTTGCGAACGCGACATTCACGTTGATGTTCTGTGTTGTGCTGTGATGTTGCGGATTTGTCGTGGTGGATAGCTTGCGTGCAATGGTAGTACAGTTTAGTTTTATTTGTACATTTGATATCGCAGGGCGAGCGTCCGACATGTGGACTGCCGTTACTGCCTGTTTGTATATTATTCTTTTGGGGCACGACCGGGTAGAGGTCGATGTCACCGTTGTATATATTTTCTTTTCTATACTAGGATTACCCCACGGTGGAGTGTACGGATAGTCGGGTTCTAGAGGGCAATGGGCCCGCATCTCATGGCTTTGAGACGGAGGGGGCTTCACTATAGAATTGGCGGGCTATTCGCCGCACTCGTAGGGGATACAGGTTGACCCAAGGAGGGGTGCTCAAGTTACCGGATTCCATGAAGTGCTGGGTGGTCCATTCACTTTGCTGAAGGGGGCTACCTCGCTTCAGGTTTTGGCGGGTAACTTGTCGCACTCGTAGGGGTCTAGGTTTTCATTGCATAGGCTATCCACACGACCAAGGGAACGTCGGGTTTCATTTGCGGCTCAAAGGAAACCCGGGGCTCCCAAATTATCTGTATTATTCTGTGATGCTTATTACTTTTCTGTGATGTTGCATTTATCATGCCTGTAGCGATCATTATATATTTCTATCTATATACTAGTAGATGTATATGTTTTACACCCGCGCTAGTCCAGTCCCCGCTCTGTCGTTAGTTAAGTAACCTAACGGGTGATGACGGGACCCAGTGGCGAATGCGGATGGCTTATACGTACATTATATTTTCGTTCTTTTGTGGTGTGATTAATTGATGGGACTGCATTGATTCAGATCAATGCAAGGAAAACAAACCTATTCGATATTGTTGGAACAATTTTCAAAAAATTGTTATTATAAGGACGTTTTCTTTTGTTTTGCACAGTGGTATTCGGTTATGAATATCCAGCACCTCATTCGACGAGGCAAGGGCCGAGATCCATTCATCGGAAGTGACCCCTTGGACAGAGGTTTGCGTCAGGGTAATAACTTCACTATAGTCGATTACTTTTTGCTTTGCATCGCGGTTTTCAGTTTGGAATATCCCGCACCTCATTCGACGGGTAAAGAGCCGAGATCCCTTCACCGAGAGTGACCTCTTTAGTAAAGGTTTTCGCTACTATATATTTATAAAAAACTATGCAGTTCCTTCAACGATATCAAGTTCATTACGTTAAAGGTTTTTCGCCCAAAACCAGCCGTAGCCCTCCATAATTTCGTACAAGTATTGCTTAGTATTCGTGTTGCGTTTGTTGACTGTGTCAAGGCGTAATGTGCGGTTGCTAAGTAGTGCTTGTTTGTGGCATATTAATGCGATTGGTTAGGACAGTCATGCGGCCTTGTTGACTGTGTCAAGGGCTCGTACGTGTGGGTTTAATGCAATCCTGGATAATGATGGGTTGAACTTGACTAGGACTCTTTAATTTGTTGACTGTGTCAAGGTCACTTGGGTCCTATGGGCAAAAACACATATCGGGAGTTTCAAACATAAAGGAAACTTTCCAGACATGCGCATACCTTATGGAGTGTGGTGACTTGAGTGGCTTCTATCAAGTTATCATGCGATTATAGTTGGATCCTGATTCCTACTGATGAGTTGGTTTACTCCTCGGGTGATCCCGACTAATTCTTCTTTAAGATTTGGAGGAGAATTTGAGGATACAGTGGGAGACATCCTAATTAGATAAAGTGATAACCATTCTGATCTAGATTTGAGTGCATGCAGAGTGTTTCTTTTCTCTCTCTTTGGCTGCGACCATGGCCCGACCCTAGACTATGACTCAGTAACCAAGTTAACCGAACTTTCTTAAAACACTGGCTTTTGAATTGTCTGAGCTGCATACATCATTGCCACTCCTTCTTTTACCTTTTAAGTCTCTCCAGAACACCCCGTATTTTTATGAACATCCACTTCCATTGGATAAATCCATCGTATGGTTATATACGAACTCGAAGGAACTTGTTCCAGATTCGAGAATGGATTCTGGTTCTGGAGAGATTGAATAGGACTATTCAGTTGTCTTTTCCTTTTACTTTCTCTCAGGTTGTGAGGGCTCCTAGAATTAGGAGAGGGTACACCTATTATGCTTATTGGATAGTCTTCTTCCAAACCATAGGCAGGTGCCGAAAGGTAGAGAATGAAGAAAACCAATTAGCCTAAGGTTGGTGTATAGAAGGTAATAAGTAAAGACAAACAAAGGGATCAGAAAGAGGGCAAAGTAAATTGCGACTGTTATCATTCACGACCAAACCACATATTTCATCGCCACTCCTACTTCACCTTTTATTTCTCCAGAACACCCCGTATCACTACGAACATCCACTTCCATTTGATAAATCCATCGTATTGTTATATACGAACTCGAAGGAACTTGTTCCAGTTCGAGGATGGATTCTGATTCAGGAGAAATAGGAATAAGGTTTATTCAGTTGTCTTTTATCATCACCTTCTCTCAGGTTGCGAGGAGAGTACACCTATTATGCTTATTAGATAGTTTTTTTCCAAACCATAGGCTGGTGCCGAACGGTAGGGAAGGAAGAAAACCATTTAGCCTAACGATGGTGTACAAAAGGTAACGACTAAAAACAAATAATGGGATTTGGAGAGATGGCAACGAAATATACGGTTACAGCCATGAATCTGGATAATGGAAGAGGAATTACTAGGAATACCCGGATACCCCTTCGAAACATTTTCATGTTTAAGTTTCACTGTGCATTGTTAATTGAAAACTGATTTTCCAATTAGGTCCTTACTCCACAGTATGTATTTACCAGGTTTGATTCTCACAACTGTATGGTTTTACAGATGATGAGTAGGAGTAAGTTATTGGGAATTAGGTGATCATGCTCATTATATCGGAATTCGTTGTAATTGGTGATATTTGAGGAAATCGCCTGGGTTTTGCCGGACGACAAATATTTGGTTTTGAATATCCAATGTTATGCACCAATTTCAAACTGATATATCTGTACGTTTATTTTATAAAGTGAGATATAAATTTTTGAAATTATGTCCATGACATTTACCTATATCAATTGATGGTTAGGTAAGGAGCATTAAACAGCGGTGTAATTCTTCTTAATGATAGGACAATTTTCAACCTACGACGCACAGGGTTTGAGATATTCAACTCAGGAGACTTATACAAAGTATTGTATATTGTCCAGTGTCTATTAGGACAGAGGGGTTGGTCCTCGTACTATATTCTGTTTACTTATGACTTCTCTAGTTTTTAGACAAGTGTTTCGTAGAAATACAAGGTTTAAATTTTGAGAAGTTATAGGTACAAGAATAAAATAGAGAACCATGTGTTGCAAGTACCGGGATTCTTCAAGGTAATCGAATATGTAGATACTTGTGTTTGGTATTCAGTTGATAGTAATGGTTTTGAGAAACTTGTTTCCCTTTCAGATTACTCATATCTGGATGCACTCCTAAGTTGAGTAACGCTGATCGGCCTCTCTCCATTTAGTTGACATGCACTGGAGACAGTTGCATGATTTGAATCCGGTTCCAATTAAATCAGTGCCTCTGTTTCTATATTGTATATAGAATGGTTCATATCTTAACAATGTTAAGGTACGAGGAGTTGTCCGGCTTATGCTTAAAACTAGACTCTGGATAACTCAAAGCGCGTTTCTGTAATGGTTGTTTGTGGGTTAACCCGGGCTATGACGAAGGTTAATTTTCTACCATCTGGAAGATCAATAGTGATATTGTTCTTGACTCGCCACAGTTTTAGTAAAATTGACTTTTTTAAAAAACAGTAGTGGGAGTATGGTAGAAGTGGAAGTGATTCCAGAACCGCAAACGATTACTGATAATTTAATAGGACCTAAAGATTCAATCAGGTTTGACATTTCATTAGCCACTCCGTAGATATGGTGGGTAACATCAGGCGTCCGAGAGGTACTTCGGTATCCTCAAGGAGGGTGACACGGAGGTTCTTGTTTACCCAAACTTGACACTACTGTTGTTCCAGACTATGAAACCCAACAGGAAGATGAGTATAACGTCGTTCTAAACTAGCTTTAGAAGTGCACGTGTATATGATTCTGCCAGAGGGTTGTCGTAGTCAGTGGGAGCAGTAGAAGCATAGTGGACAAGTAGTTTATGTCTATTTATAGACTAAAGCAGATATAGCGGAAATAGATCATCTAATTTTGATGTGACAGTCATGGGGTTTGGCTTCATCAGAATAGGAGATGGATCTGTTAAGAAGATAGTAAGATGGTATGTCCTGGTATTTGGATGACATACACTTGTAGGAAGTGATATTCCTACAGTACGATCGATTATACTGTGGTTGTCATACAGTGTTTTCTCCACATAGGATTTAGATATTATATCAGGGATTCTGATTACTAGATCTATGGTTTTAGATCTAGATTTGGGTAGTGTCCCAATGTGGGTACTTAGACAGTATTCTAAAAGTGTTTTAGAATGGACGGCTTCTGGAATGGTAGTGTACCTGCAGGTGATGGAGTCACCCTCTCTAAAGGTGTCTTACAGACTAAAGGGGAGAGGGATGTGCATGATTGGCATATCACTTGCTTAGGCAATTGAGTCAATCATGAGATGTCAAGTACCACACCAGATGTTGTTTTTGCACTAGATGCAATAAGTTGTGATGTTAATCCAATCCTGGAGAAACGTTCCGAAGCAGTTCTAGAACATAAGTGGATGTTCTATGGATTTGATAACGGCAGCCTCCTTCGGGAGATGGTTATCATTCCAGGCTTCCAAAGTGACCTGGATGACGGAGTGACTGTGAGAGTTATAGCTTTCCTTCTGACGAGGGACTGTAGTTTGGACAGGTGATCCAAGCGGATACTGAGGGAGGTATAGCACAGGATACTGGTTAATTGAAGTTGATGATATAGTCTAAGATTTTTGCTGGATTTGGAGTTCATTTGTGAACTGGGTCCCATCAGATGTCCAGACATATTCTAAGACAGGTATTGCTCATTTCGGGAGATGGCTTTCTCCGTGAACTTGAGATTAAGAGAGACATAGAAAGGAACATCAGGGCGGATCCACTCACCGAGGCTATTTCTCGAACGCAATAGTTTTACAAACGAGCTTTGTGAAGCAGATTAGTAGAGGAGTTGGATGTTCGGTATCACACGGGCTGTGAGTATGCGACATCGCAATAATTAGCCTTAAGTGCAAGTGGGAGATTGTTGGATATAGTGCCCTCAAAGTCAATTATTGGATCGCAGGCACGTGATTGCAATGATTGAGGGAGGACCTATACCGGTAGGATAGTCTTACTCGAGATGATATTATGCTATCTGGTTTGCCTTTATCATCACTATTACGTGTTGATAGAGCCCATATGATTCTTTCTTGATTACCAGCATTATGATGGCAATCATATACGTGGGAGCTGGTGGTCTATAAGCGCATCCTTAAATGTCCCTAGTCGTGGGAGTTTCGAGACTGGGCATCGATACTCCAGAGTAGACTAGTGTATACTGATCGAGACCCCGACGAGGGGCGGTGGCCAGGTCTCACAAGACATTGGTGTCAGTTTGTTTACCTAAGATAGTATACAGTGTAGGGTTCCTAGGCACACTAATGAGCTCTCACAAGTGATCAAACATGGCCAATTCAAATTTTTCCAAGTGCCTACAAACCCTAATACGGATCGTTAACTAGATGTATAAGCGATGCAATGCAAGTTAACAACTTAACTAAGTGAACGGAAATACAACCTTTGTAGATCCGGTCCTCCACCTCCATAGCTCCGCGATGAAGTCCCTTCGCTGCGATCATCGGATCCCGGGCTCTAGCGTCGGCTTCATCGGAGAAATGGGCGGGCTAGATCGTCGACTTCGATGCCGAAGATGATCTACGTCGAGGCAACACAAGATCAAGCTCCAACTTCACCAAGTCATGAAACTTGTGAAGAAAACACCCTATACTACTTGGTAAGTGGTAAAGGATGAAGAAATAGGAAGTGGGTTCACTTTAGAATTGGATTTCTCACTCTTTTTCTCAAGTTGCCATTAAAGGTTGCAAGCTTTCTTCATTGTTGAAGAAGAAGAAGTAGAAGATAATATGATAAGTTATTTTCAAAATAGAAAACCAAAATCAAACTTATCATATTTGCAACCATAGTTAGGTGTAGAGAATAAACTAAGGTTAGGTTGAATGGTTAGGGTTAAGCATGAAACAAAAATGGTGGACTTATTCAAAGCTTCATGAAGCTTCAACTAGAAAACAAATCAAGCCACCATTTTTCCTTTTGCCAAAATGAATGAATAAATAAATAAATAAGCAAATAAATCAAGTGAAACCCTAACCATTGACCAACCATGGTTTAAACCAAACATACACCCAAACTATCATGTATCATCAAACATGATACAATCAAATGCACAAAAGTATATCACATATACAATGTGCACATCAAGTGAGAAAATCCATTTAAAGTGAACCAATACTAGTTAATGCAAAGTAATATATCAAATATATAATTATGCATTAAATCATTAAATCAACACTTGATTTAACGATCCGGTCATATCGCATATGACCGACTAATATCCAATGTATCGACTTATCGAATCAATCCTTGATTCGATAACTAGGTTATATCGCATACAACCAATCGATACATTCATCGCGAGAATAGAATACGGTATCACATACACGCATTATTCTCGGTCCCGCACATATCACATATGTGCTCCTATTTCGTTTCGCTTGAGCCAGGAAACCTCTGTGTAGGACTCTAAAGACTCGTCAATACGCCGGCAGCAGGTGATGATCATATCAAACACTCACAAGCCGCAAGCGGTCTGCTAAACGTAACGGCCACCCGGGTATTGAGCGATCAGAAGATCGACGAGCAAGCCCGCTCATACTCATGTGAATCCAACCAGTAACACTTACCGTACAGTCCGGTCTCGTTGTCCGATATGTCGCATATCTCGCCTAGAGGTGGTAAACGTCAGGCCCCAATAGCTCGATAAGTCGTGTCGATATGAGGTCTATAATAGTTCGAGAAACTACTGGTAACACTTACCAGTAAATCTCAGCAACCCTGGCCAGGGATTTCCGATTATAGCCAATCAAACACAGCGCAACATCAACTCCCTATACAGGGAGAGACTAATCCCCTCCTATCGCTCATTACCTCCATATGATTCGGGACTGTGCCCAAAAACCACCATTTTGCACGCCCTCTTGGACGTGGTAAGGTGGAAATTAAAGCACAGTGGGAACCACACAAGACTCTATGACGATCTCGGGTCAACAGACTACTCTGTACCAGTGTCACCAGAGAACTGCCATCTGACGTAAGGTATAATACCATCTGGGAGTTCTCGGCAAGTCCGTCCAGTGTACCCAGTCTCTACTGAGCACCCGTATATCATCTCTGATATCAAACACCAATGGATATGGGATCATCCATCGCCCATCTGTATGGGTCGAGAAGGTACACGCTAGTCTACTCTGGTATATTGATGCCCCGTCTCGATACACCCATGACTAAGGACCTTGAAGGATGTACTTATGGATTACCATGTCCCCACTAGTATGATCCGCATCATAGTCCAGGTAGTCAAGTACACATCCTAAGGGCTTTACCAACATGTAACAGAGAGACAATCAGTATATATGTTAAGGTAAAGAGCAACCAGATAGCATACTATCATGTCGAGCAAGAAAGACCTCCCTATATATGTCCAAGCATCCACTACAATATACATCCTATGTATAGTAATGGCCTCTAGGGCATACATATAACTAACAATCTCCCACTTGCACTAGGGCCATCTAATAGCAGTGGTTTTAGTATCTCATACTCAACCATCCCATAAAAGTCTCTCTCTGGGAAAAGGCCATTGTTAGTGGATCCGCCGTGTTGTCCTCTGAGTCTACTCTCCTTACCTCGATCACCTTAGAGATCAACTATCTCCATGATCAGGTGACACTGCCTTAGAATATGTCTGGATCACTGATGGGACGGACGTTCCTTGGCATAAGCCACAACTCCATTGTCACACAATGGGAGGAACTAAGTTCATCTCATGAACAAATATACATCCAGACTGCCTCTTTGGTAGTATCTTAAGTAGCGATGTATCCTGCCTTTATCGTCTAGTAAGCTACGGTATTTAGCTTGGAACTCTTCCAACATTCCGTCCCTCCACTGAGGGTAAAGACAATGCCTGTGACTGACATTCAGTCGTCCTTATCACCCTGGAACACTTCCAGTGATTCTCCCCAGGATCAATTGATACCATCTTACTTCAACTAGTGAGAATTGTAACATCCATTTAGATCTATCTCATAGATCCAAAGCCCAGGATTTAGTAGGTATCACTTTGATCCTTTGTGGAGAATTGATTGAATGAATTCTCGGTTTGTGTTTATCAAATCAAATAGTCCCCGGCAACGGCGCCATTTGATTGATCATTTCTTTGTGTGTCGTTTTAAAGAATGAATAAAATCACAATCAAAGAATTATTTGACCGCAATCATCTACGGTGTCGGATGTAGTTTGTAAGTGAGTGCGGATCGTTTACAGGGATTGTGCGATTCGTTTTTATATTTGCTTCGTTTGAATTGAAAAGTTAATTGAAAAGAAAAGAAAACATGATTCAAGAATTTATCAATTGATTCAGGTGTCACGATGTTTAATCAAGAATCAAGAAACTGATAAACAATCAAGAATTGGGTTTCGATAATATTTCCAAACAAAAAGTCAAGAATCTAATGAGGCTCGTAGGAATCGATCGGATCGATAGACGTGATGTAATCTAAAGATTTCGTGTTCTTGTCCTTCGAAGGATTGATACTAGATCGATGATGATCGACGAGAGTTAGGGTTTTCTTGTGAAACTAGGGTTTCATCTTATCCCTTGTTCTTTGGTCGATATCATTCACATTCTAGCCTCTAGCAATTTCAAGAAACGATCCTAACTCCCCAATTTCGAGCGATATCATTCAAGAAAGCATCGTAACGAAATGGGTTGTCGGTTCTTGAACTTGCTAGGGTTTACAAAACTTGTAGGAATCAAGAATCGTTTTCAGATGTGTTACATCATTATTCTATTAATCGTCTCGGCTCCTTTACGAGCGGAGTTTTACTCAAACATCAAAACAAGAACAACAATTACAAATTGAGATCTAATCATGATGCAAGAATTAAAAGAAAGCAAGATAAAAGAAAATCACCTTTTATTTATATCAACAATTTGATTACAGTCGCTCAAGAACTACAAGAGGAAGAATCTAAATTGTTGAATTGGCGTCGCTCGGCTCCGTGAGTCGCGGATCGTTTGGACCACTTGCTCTGTTGAAGATCGGCTCGGCTCATAAGAGGTTGCAAGGATTCTTGCTTGATAGGTACTCGGGATCTTGGCTTTTGATTGGGATTTAGGGTTAGGGTTTCACACAAGTTCTCTCACTAAACTTGTGGAAGAAGAAGAAGAGAGAGAATGGTTCTAGTTTGATACTAGATTTAGGATTGATAATGGGATTTTTCAAGATAATCCAAGATTAATAATAAGTGAGCCTAGGGTCTTATTTATAGAACACCCAAACCCTAGGGCTAGGTTTTAAACTAAAATTCCCTCCAAAAGTTTGTTGAAAGGTTTCTAGAAGGAGTTTGTTAGGCTTAGCTTAGGGTTTAAGCTAGGGTTTAAGAAGAAGGTTCTAGATTACAAAGCTTAGTTTAGTGTAGAAACAAGGGTTTGCTGATCTGGCAGAAATATCTGGAATCTTCTGGAACTTGGAGTACATTTCTGAACTGTAGCCACTGATGTAGGAGTTTTGGTGCAAATTTGGGAGGCTAATTCCTTGAACCCACCGCGGATCCGCGGCGCAAGCAGGCTCCTGCCGCGGATCCGCGGCGCTTTATGGGGCTTGGGCCTTGGGCTCTCTGGTACACGCTTGGGCTGACTTGTGGACCTTTATTATATATGTTGAATTTAATATCTCCTTCTGAATTGATACCAGATCTGCATCTTTTGAGTTGGCGTAATTTTGATCGGTACGATGTACATTTTGGCCTTTCTTCTGGATTTCCCTGCACAGATCTCAAAACAAGTGTTGCGCAAATGTAGGGATGATGCGATGCCATGAAATGTAGTCAATTTCCATTATAGTGTCGGTTTAAGAGTCTATTACATGCAATCTGATATTTTGCGACAGTTTTGCTAATATGTAAAATATGAATGCCGTACACTTCTAAATGAGTGCAAATGATGAGGAAATTGCCGGCTAAAATATACAATATTTTCGACTGATCAAATACCCCCAAACTTAATTTCGATCGTCTCGAGCGAACTGTTTATTAGAAGGAGAAAATAAAGAAAGAGAAAAACTACTAACACACTTTCGTAGGCAACACGATTGACTGAGCACGTGCAACAAGCCTTTAAACCTCTAGGTGTCCCTAGTAGGAGGAGTGTTGTCTCCTGAGGGTTTTCAGCGGATTGCACCCACAAAATCCAATAATAAAAGAAAGATCATGATCATTACATTTAAAGAAAAGAATTGTAAAAGAAATGCCTTGAAAATTTGGGTTTTCAACTAAGCTAGCTTTTCGGTTGTCATGAGCCCTATCTTAATGGTCATGAAAAGATGTCAGAATTCACGTCCTCCCTTAATAAAACATCGTCTTATTCTCCATTCCTATCTTTCTTCCAAACATCGATCATATAACCCTGCGTGTGTGTAAAGACATCCCTACACCCGGAGAATTCAATTCAAGCTATCATACTCTTGCCCATCAGCTTCAGTACTTTTTAATTAATGAATACTTAGATGAGATTGCTCACACACTTTCATGCGACCGTTAATACTTCTTGAGGTACTAACCGACCGATTACTCCTGTTCTTGCTTACTTGGTGTATTTTCCTCGTCTTGCACCACCTTAGGCATAGCAGTGACTCCCAGACCAGTTGGCCTTAGGGCACTAGGTGAAGAAGCACCCTCGCTATATATTTTTTTATTTCCTTCGGTGATAACAAAACCAGTGTTCATTTTTCTCACCATTTTATATTTTCTTCATTTTTTTATTTCCTTCATACTTTTGGCTTTAAGACAAGAGCATTTCAAGGTATCCTCTACTATCCCAGGCTTTAAGACGTGTGTAAGTGCGAATAGCAGGGTAGCAACGTTCAAAATGTTTGGCTTCCAGAATAGAAACTATTTTTCAGACTTATTTTTATCCTCAGATTAGTGACGTCCTTCATCTTACTAACTCTTGGGACAACGGCTCATAACTACTTATTACTAGTTCGTATAAGAAAACTTCTAATTTTCTTGGTTTTCTTAAATTTTTCTAATCTCATGGATGTAATTTTTCATTATCTAAACTTTCATTATCTTATTTATGTACAAAGTATTTTTTTTTATAATTTTGAAAATTTTTAAATTTTTATAGGTTTTCAAAAAATGTTTTGTGCTTATGCAAATGATATGCAAATGATATGCAAATGATGCAAAAATAAGCACAAACCTCCCCCAAACTTGTTTTCAACAGTGTCCTCACTGTTGCCATCTGCTAAATCTCGAAAACCTGTAAGTCTGGGAGGAATTATTAGTGGGGGCAAAATATTTAAGTGAAGAACCTCCCCCAAACTTATTCTTGGCTCAAAATTTTGTAAAAATTTTCTTTTCAAGAGCCAGAAAAAAAAATGCCCCCCCAAACTTATGCAATGTTAATATTTAAAAATCACATGAGGGGGTTAAAAATTAGTGGTCTATGCCAAGCTTTGCAAAGACCGAATGTTAACACCAACCATTCAAAAAATTTATCAATGTAGTGCTCTGGTTGGTGGAAGAAGAAGTGGGGAAAGGGTAAGTGGTGGAAGAGAGTGTGTGTGCGTCTCATTTTGGAGAGACGATGCAGTGAAAGTGATGGATTACTCGCATTCTTTTTACAAGTCAGAAAAAGGGGTGGAGGTTCAATTTCAGTGAGTGGAACCTGATTCATCTCAACACCCGTGTTATTCAGAAATGCGAGTTCATCAGCGAAGATCTCCTCAAAAGTTTCATCTATACCCCGAAGAATAATGTCATCACAAAGTGCGGGGTGATTTTCAGACTCTAAAAGCAGTTCATAATCAGTGTTAGTTGATGACCCGGACATCTCGGTGGAAGAGTCCGTATGTGTATGATACATAGTTGGGTCAAACAATAACGTATGAAAAGAGTCAAGATCGGTATCAGGAGGATCATTGAATTCGCTGCTGTCGACATCCATTAAGTCGACAGAACAGACCTGAGCAGTAGGTTCGGAGGGTACACTTCCTAACTTGTAAATGTTCATCTCAATTGTCCTCTTCCCGAAGGATAGGGTCATAGAACCGTTACGACAATTGACAATAGCATTGGAAGTGGCCAAAAAGGGGCGACCTAAAATCAGCGGAATTTGATTCCGTGAGTTCGCTACAGGCTGTGTATCAATTACAATAAAGTCTACAGGGAAGATAAATTCCCCGATTTTTATTAACACATCCTCTAGTTCACCCCTAGGTCTGGTGATTGATCGGTCAGCCATCTGGAGAGTGCAAGGAGATGGTTTCAACTCTCTGATCCCTAACTGCTCATAAACTGAGAAAGGAAGCAGGTTAACACTTGCCCCAAGATCTAGTAGAGCACGGTTAATGTGTTTCTCCCCAATAGAGATGGAAATCGTAGGATAGCCAGGATCCTTACGTTTCCTCGGTAATTGCTGGGGGAAAGCTGTGTCTACTGTTTTTGCCATGAATATCTTCTTGGGCATTTGTTTCTTCCTCTTTCTAGTGCAAAAGTCTTTAAGAACTTTCGCATATGCAGGGACTTGTTGGATAGCATCTAGAAGAGGGATATTGATGTTAACCTGTTTAAACATCTCAGTGATCTTCTCCATATGTGGACTTGGTGTGTTAGCCCTTAACCGATTAGGATAAGGTGCTTTAGCAATACGCGCTGGGTCCATCATAGGAGAAGGAAGTGTGTGTGGAACCGATCCCAGAATAGAAGTGGGGATCGTCCGTGGAGGGGTAAAAGAGGTGGGCTGTAGTGGCGAGCCTTTTGGGAAATGAAGAATAGGCTCGGAAGAAGATTGTGGGGTAGAAGAAATGGGGTCAGAACTAGAAGTGTGTGTGTGTGGAAAGGTCTCAGCCGGGGTGTTGATATGATTTTCAGTATCATCAACTTCTTCCCCAACATGATTGTCAAGCACTCTTCCAGATCTCAACGTGGTGATTGCATTCACATGATGTGAATAGCCAGGATTGGGTAAGGGTTGAGCTGGAAGTTTCCCTTTTTCTCTTGCACTCATTTCGGCTTTTAATCGTGCAATTTCTTCTTCCATCGATTTAATACTTTCGTTTTGGGACGCAGAGTTTTTCTCAATTTTATCGACAGAAGACTTCATTTCAGCCGAAACTTGCATGATATTTGTTAAGACCAAATTCATGTATTGTGCAAAAGAAGAGGATTCATCAGTTCCGGTCAACTGTAAAGGACTAGACAGTGCAGGTGTGTTGACCTGATTTTGAAAATTATGTGCTTGAAAGGGGTGCTGACTTAATTGAAGTTGTGGTTGCTGTTGTGGTGGAGGGACCCTTTGGAAATTGTTTTGGTTTGGAACCGTGTTTTGTGATTGTGATTGGTTCCAAGCAAAATTAGGGTGATTCCTCCAACCCTGATTATATGTGGAAGAAAAAGGATCATTTCTCGGTCTTTGGAATGCGGCATTGGTTTGCTCACGACCTTGAAACGGACATTCTTCCGTCAAGTGAGACGGATCAGAACAGCAGCCACATACAGTTTTGGAAAGTGACATTTGATTAAGGGAGGCAGCTAAAAATTTGTTTTCCATAGTCTCGAGTTTTTTTTGTATAGCCGAAATGTCAGCTCTAACTCCTATGGAAACATCCGATTGGTTATTGCCACTCCTAAATGATGGACTTTCCCACTGTAAAGACTTTTCAGCGAACTCTTCTAAATATCGCCAAGCTTCCCCATCATCCTTGGTCATGAAGGTACCTTGACACATGTTTTCAAGGCTCTGTTTAGTGTTAGGGTTACTGCCCTCATATATGATTCGGCAAAGCTCCCATCTCGGGATGCCGTGATGAGGACATTGAACCAATAGATCCTTGAAACGTTCAAAGCATTTTGAAAATGGTTCAGCAGGGAGCTGGGCAAATTGATTCAGTTCGCTACGGATTCGAGCTGTCTTTTGTATTGGGTAAAATTTCTTAAGGAATGCCACGACGAATTCTCCCCAATTCGTAATAGAATGTGCGGTAGTGTTGTATAGCCACTTCTCGGCTATATCGCACAAGGTAAATGGGAGAAGTCGAAGACGCATCGCATCCACTGAAAGTTGTGACGTACCCATCATTGCGCACACGTTTTCAAATTTGGTAATGAAAACGTAAGCGTCCTCAGTCTCGAGTCCGTGGAATTTGGGTAAAAGATTGATATACTGGGGCTTAATCTCAAAGTTATCCCCATTGGCTGGTGGTGTGGATAGGCAGGTCGAAAGAGGACCTCGAATAGGGTAGCATCTCTCCTGGAGAGAGATGCGGGGTGGATTCTGCGCACCAACGGACGGTGGCAGATTGGGGTTAAAGAAGTTTGATGGATTCGGATCCATCAGTGTGGGTGTGGTAGTAGGTAAAGGAAAGGTAAATGGAGAAATATCGACTTCGGAGTCGATAAAAGGTACGCGGACTAAACGGGTACTAGAATCCCGTGTCCAGCCTATCTTGTACTAAAAAGGGTTATACAAGTGGCAGCGTTGGCTTATAATTAGGGGCAAAATGATTGCGGTGTTTGCTTTTGAAAAAGGGACGGATTTTTGAAAAAATGATGCGACACAACAAATGCAGCACACAAACCCTAGAATCTAGTGGTCACCTAGGTCCGGCTCTAGACCGCTCCTAACTGCCAAAAGATAAGTCGCGGGATAAAATCCTCCACTGCCTCTTTGTTCCCCTGTAGCCGGATAAGTGCCAGGTAAGTGGGAAGGTACTCCACTACGTAAGTAATGGGCCTAATTAATAACCACTAGCCTTAGACACACTCGCCTTAGGCACCACAGGAAAACACGGATAAGCAATGAATTACCCACGGCCTTCTTCTGTCCTAATTGAGCGCGACAGTCCTTAGAGTCATCTCTAGATTTCTTTTAGTTAATGTGGGTCAATGCGGATGCAAGTTTGGTGGTTTTCGGGGCCTAGGAAGGGTAATGAAATCCCCACCTAATTTGGATTTGGCCGTGCCCCTTAATATCCGTATTTATAATGCAAAACAACCAAGAAACAAAATCACGCACAAATTTAATTTGAAATTTGCGAGCTGCTATTCTTTGCAAAGAATCCTGCAGCAAAGTATTAGTTGGAGCTAAAAAGAGGAGAGAAGAGAAGTAAAGAAGTCACCTGAGGCAAAAATTTTGCAGAGAACCCACCAAGGGGCCGCGGTTCCGCCGCAATAGGGGACTTAGGCCGCCCTTCCGTAGTCGGATGGTTTGATCACTTGAAAATAAAAGTTGCAGAATGCACCTGATCACTTCCCTAGTCCTCTGGAATTTTCCAAATATTTTTATCAATTTCCAGCAAGCTCCAGATCTCCTTGCAATGAACCACAACAAATTGTTTAGGGTTTGCACGAATTTTGATCTCAAAATAACAATGGAATAATTCTTTCAATTCAAACTTTGATATACAACGAATTAGAGCGCGATCCCCGGCAACGGCGCCATTTGATTGAATGAATTCTCGGTTTGTGTTTATCAAATCAAATAGTCCCCGGCAACGGCGCCATTTGATTGATCATTTCTTTGTGTGTCGTTTTAGAGAATGAATAGAATCACAATCAAAGAATTATTTGACCGCAATCAACTACGGTGTCGGATGTAGTTTGTAAGTGAGTGCGGATCGTCCACAGGGATTGTGCGATTCGTTTTTATATTTGCTTCGTTTGAATTGAAAAGTTAATTGAAAAAAAAAAGAAAACATGATTCAAGAATTTATCAATTGATTCAGGTGTCACGATGTTTAATCAAGAATCAAGAAACTGATAAACAATCAAGAATTGGGTTTCGATAATATTTCCAAACAAAAAGTCAAGAATCTAATGAGGCTCGTAGGAATCGATCGGATCGATAGACGTGATGTAATCTAAAGATTTCTTGTTCTTGTCCTTCGAAGGATTGATACTAGATCGATGATGATCGACGAGAGTTAGGGTTTTCTTGTGAAACTAGGGTTTCATCTTATCCCTTCTTCTTTGGTCGATATCATTCACATTCTAGCCTCTAGCAATTTCAAGAAACGATCCTAACTCCCCAATTTCGAGCGATATCATTCAAGAAAGCATCGTAATGAAATGGGTTGTCGGTTCTTGAACTTGCTAGGGTTTACAAAACTTGTAGGAATCAAGAATCGTTTTCAGATGTGTTACATCATTATTCTATTAATCGTCTCGGCTCCTTTACGAGCGGAGTTTTACTCAAACATCAAAACAAGAACAACAATTACAAATTGAGATCTAATCATGATGCAAGAATTAAAAGAAAGCAAGATAAAAGAAAATAACCTTTTATTTATATCAACAATTTGATTACAGTCGCTCAAGAACTACAAGAGGAAGAATCTAAATTGTTGAATTGGCGTCGCTCGGCTCCGTGAGTCGCGGATCGTTTGGACCACTTGCTCTGTTGAAGATCGGCTCGGCTCATGAAAGGTTGCAAGGCTTCTTGCTTGATGGGTACTCGGGATCTTGGCTTTTGATTGGGATTTAGGGTTAGGGTTTCACACAAGTTCTCTCACTAAACTTGTAGAAGAAGAAGAGAGAGAGAGCATGGTTCTAGTTTGATACTAGATTTAGGATTGATAATGGGATTTTTCAAGATAATCCAAGATTAATAATAAGTGAGCCTAGGGTCTTATTTATAGAACACCCAAACCCTAGGTCTAGGTTTGAAACTAAAATTCCCTCCAAAAGTTTGTTGAAAGGTTTCTAGAAGGAGTTTGTTAGGCTTAGCTTAGGGCTTAAGCTAGGATTTAAGAAGAAGGTTCTAGATTACAAAGCTTAGTTTAGTGTAGAAACAAGGGTTTGCTGATCTGGCATAAATATCTGGAATCTTCTGGAACTTGGAGTACATTTCTGAACTGTAGCCACTGATGTAGGAGTTTTGGTGCAAATTTGGGAGGCTAATTCCTTGAACCCACCGCGGATCCGCGGCGCAAGCAGGCTCCTGCCGCGGATCCGCGGCGCTTTATGGGGCTTGGGCCTTGGGCTCTCTGGTACAGGCTTGGGCTGACTTGTGGACCTTTATTGTATATGTTGAATTTAATATCTCCTTCTGAATTGATACCAGATCTGCATCTTTTGAGTTGGCGTAATTTTGATCTGTACGATGTACATTTTGGCCTTTCTTCTGGATTTTCCTGCACAGATCTCAAAACAAGTGTTGCGCAAATGTAGGGATGATGCGATGCCATGAAATGTAGTCAATTTCCATTATAGTGTCGGTTTAAGAGTCTATTACATGCAATCTGATATTTTGCGACAGTTTTGCTAATATGTAAAATATGAATGCCGTACACTTCTAAATGAGTGCAAATGATGAGGAAATTGCCGGCTAAAATATACAATATTTTCGACTAATCAAGAATCATTGTGATAAGCGGAGATTGATCGAGCGTATCATAGGAAACTCCTTCCCTATAAAGAGTATGTCATCCACGTACTCTACGAGGATCGTCACCATACTCCCTACTATCTTTTTGTTTATACAAGGTTCATTTACCATTTTGATGATGTCAAACTCTTTGACTACTACATCAAAACAGACGTTCCAACTCCGCGATGCCTGCTTTATCCTATAAAGCAGCTTGCACATGTTTCCGCTGCTCCCACTATTTACGAAGCTCTCTGGCTGTGTACTTATAGACGTTCTCTTCTAAAACATCATTTAGAAAAGCAGTCATGGAACCCAACCGCCAGATATCGTAGTCATGGTATGTAGCCGTGGCAAGTAGGATCTGGATGGACTTAAGCATAGCCACTGGAAAAGGTTTCATCATTATCCACGCCTGGTCGATGACGAAAACCTTTAACAAGTCTAGCTTTGAAAGTCTCAACTTTTCCATGTACACCAAATAATCTTCTCAAGATATACTTGCTCCTGATGGGGATTTAACCCTTCAGATATAGCAACCAAAGTCCATACTTTGTTGGTGTATAAGGATTCCATCTCAGATCGCTAAGCATCCAGCTATTCTTACAGAGTCTCACTCTTGATGGCCAGCTCGAAACTAGTTAGGTCATCATCTCATGATGCAATCCTCGCTCCCACTGTCATCGAGAAACCGAAGCAACTCTCAGGTGGGTGAGGAAACCTACTAGATCGGCGGAAAGGCTGAGGTTCGTTGGTAACTATTGAATCCTTTGGTTCTTTCAAATCATCAGCTGCAGTTTGTATAGCTGGAACCTTTCCAGTTCTACATAACAGACCTTGCCTCAAGCTTGTCCGGATTTTGCTTTTAGACATAGGCCGGTCAACCCCTAATCTTAACAAACTTAAGATATGGGCTCTTCCCTTTCCATATCACATATGAAGCGGTAGGCAACTGATTTGATTGGAACCCTATTCAATAGGTATGAAACTTCTTAAATGCATAACACCCAATAGGAAAAAAGGTAACTCAGTAGTACTCATCATAGAACACACCATATCAAATAGGGTGTATCTGCTCCGCCCCGATATACCATCGTGCTATGGTGTATACGGAGGAGTAATTCTGAGAGAGAATCTCATTCTCCTTTAGAATAGTCCAGGATTTCCGTGCTCAAGTATTCTCCTCCTTGATCACATCAAAGGATATAATACTTATACCCATTTTGGTTCTCTACTTCTAACTTATATTCTGTGAATATCTCAAAAAGTTCGGACTTCTATTTTAACAGGAACATATGTCTGAATCTTAAGAGATCATCAGAGAATGTAATGAAGTACAAAGAACCGGTCTTGGTATGTGTAGACAGGGGACCTACATACATCAACATGTATCATCCCAAGAGTTCACTAACTCTTTCTCTGTTTCCAGTAAACGGAGCTATGGTCATCTTATCTCTGTGACATGACTGGAAAGTTTCATAAGATGTAAATTTAAACTGATTTAAATATGCATCTAAATGTAACTTTAGCTAGTCGGGTCATATTGATCTGACCTAGTCTACAATACCTCAAGAAGGATTCGTTCATTTCTGAACTCTTCCTTTTGTGTGTGTTCTGTATAATAAAAAACTTTAGTTTGATTTAGAACATCAATGCTTTTAGATAACGTTCCTGAACCGATCAACTTTTGATATAAGAAATGTTCAAAACATTATCCAATAATACAAAATTTTATCATTTCTTTACTAATAAAGAGACTGATATGATTTTGTATATCAGGTTCGGTATCTAATAACATTCGTTCAGAATCAATGTACTGGTAATACAGGGTGACAGTGACCAACAGACTTGGCTGCAACACTTGCCCCGTTTTCTGCCCCATGAAACTTATCACCCGTTCTCAGTTCTCTATCTTTCTGTAGCCCTATGTAACAGATTACATATCTGAGATCCTGATCCGGTATCAAATACCCAGGACGCAGAGGATACTGAGAAACAGTTCTTTGTAATGAACACACCCGAAGGAGATGCATCATATGCACTTTCTTCGTTTGGGCGGCATGGGAATCCTGGTATTCCCCTTATTTCCTGCTCTGTCTTATAACAATTATAAGTTGGAGCGGGGCCAACGTTCCCCAACTCAGTATAACAAGCGGGTTCGGTCAATACATCCATATTATTATCTTGATTAAGGCGTGATATGGTCGCTACCTGGAGAGAGAGAGAAGAAAACACTCAGCGTGCGCTCTTGCAAGAATAGATTGGTTATTATTTTATCTAATTAGGATGGCTCCCACTGTTTTTATCAAATCTTCCTTCAAACCCTAAAAGGAAAGACTAGCCGGGATTAATTACACATTACAAGTTCGCCAATCTTTCAGCCAGGCCAGTGTCGGTACTTTGAGGGGGTCCCCCGTGCTTTCGCACGAACCTAATTACTGTAAACCTCGTTTTCCCAGAGGCGTAACCCCGTTGACACCTTTCTAGACACCTACTTGATCGGCTAATTTTAATGTGTAAAACTCTCCCAGGAGTAACAATTACTCGCAGCGGGTATCGGGATCCAACTATCTCATAGAAGGTATGCAATCTCATTGCAAATTTCAGCACTTGAAATTCCCGATAATTTTGCCCTTAGCACCCTATGACCTTGACGGAGGTCAACAAACCATAGGCTACTAGTCAAGTTCAACCTGTCATTTCTTGATTGAATCAAACCCACCCGCACGACCCTTGACGGAGGTCAACAAGGTCGCACGACTACCCTAATCCAATCTGCATCATATGCATAGGCAGATAAATACTAGTTAGCTACCGCACACTACGCCTTGACGGAGGTCAACAAACGTAGCACGAATACTAAGTAGGACTTATCTGAAATGACAGAGGGCTACGACAGGTTTTTCTGAAAACCTATTGCGTAATGAACTTGATATCGTTGTAGAATCAAATGAATTTTGAAATGGAATGTTTTTGAGGCTTTTCTAGTTTTGCTAAAGGGGTCACTCCCGGTGAAGGGATCGTCGGCCCTTTCCTCGTCGAATGTGGTGCGGGATATATCATATATATCACTGTGCAAAGCAGAAACTATAAAAGCAATCAAAAGACATACCGAGGGTTGTAGCATCTGCCAGTTATTGCTAAAGGAGTCACTCCCGGTGAAGGGATCTCGGTCCTTTCCTTATCGAATAAGGTGCAGGATGTTCTACAAGGAACACCGCGATACAAAGCAAGAACTGTAGCTACCTGTTTTTTTTTTATTTTGAAATTCGATTCCACAACATCTTAGGTTTCTTTTATTTTCATTAATCATATTAATGAAGTCCCATCATTTAAATCACCTAAACATCACAGATAAATACGACGTACACTTATGCCATCCGCATTCGCCTCGATGTCCCCTCGTGCACCGTTAGGTTAGGTAACTAACGGCAGAGCGGGGCAGGGCTAGCGCGGGTGTAAAACATAAGTAACATCTATATAATATATCATATATACTATATACAGTATCTATCACAGAACATCACATGATCACATCACATATATCGCAGCAGAAAATATCATATGAAATATTGGATATACTAGGACGTCCGTGTATTCAATACGAGCCAGTATAAAACACGGATTCCACGGCCGTGATTAATAGCCAATCCCACACCCCTAGACCCCTACGAGAGCGGCAAGCAACCCTACCAATTCTAGAGTTAGGAGACCCGGACTCGACTCCTCGAGTTGGTCTCCCACTGGACTCTAGAACCCGGTTACTCGTGCTCTCCTCCTTGGGTCTATCCTAGTGCGGAAAAGTAAATAATATACAAAGGGTGACATCTTCCGCAACCTGGAAGTGCCCCAATAAAAGAATATTACATACAAGTTTTTACATGAATGAAAATGAAAAACACTCATCTCACATAAAAAAAAACCCGGCTATTCAAACACGACGATCCAATACAACATATCCAGCAACACATAACATCACATGTCATCAACGTAAGTAAACATGCGTATCCCAATTGCCGTTGGCATATAGCAACGAAACCGGCGATATCACATATTACACTTACGGTCACAGAAAAGAAAGTGTAAAACTACAACAGTTAGAATCCGTAAACTCTTTAGACATCGCATGCCTAATCAAATGAATTCCTTAGACATCGCATGCCTAACAATTATAAACCCCGCATTTTAGTCTCATTATCGAAAACTCTTTTCAACATCAAGTCGGGCAATTCAACAAGATTCCCGACATCCTGATCGAATGCTCGTCGCAAACTTTAGTAGACGGCCGCACCCCCGATGCCGTCGACGAAGTGCACCAAGGCGGAACACCGCTACCCCGAGCACCCGAACGGTTGCTTTCGGCGACGGGGTTCTCCTACAGTCACTTGGTCGGGGCTAAAGGGTGTAGCTGTCTATTAAGTTTATCGGCGAATATCCGCGTACGCTACGTGATTGCGGCGGACTTTTGATCACATCAAAATTCCGTGGCAACAGATCAAGTGAGACTAAACTGTTATGTTTATAACATTCATTTAGTTATCTCATAACAACTTGTGAATTCCAATTATTGTATCACATTCAGGATAAATAGAAAATGTTAAACTTTCCGATCGAACATTCGAACACCCAAGTTTTCCCGAAACAGCTCAACATATGAAATAAGTTTAAAAACATTCACTTCGTGCCTCAGTACCAACGGTCCAGCCGTAGAAGGGTTAAGCCAACGCCTCACATGTGGCACGCCGTACTACCCCAAACCCTAAGGTTCAAAGGGCAGTTCAAGACAGTCACATAATCGAGTTAAGGTTTGTTGTCTTCTAGAGGGACCATCGCGTTACTTGCACTACTTAGAACGTCGTTAAACTACGGAAAAATCCAACAATTGGAAATTTCCCTGCAGGGGAAAAAGTGGGTATTTATATCCGGTCGAACTTTTTAACATATTCTAAAATTACCCGGAAAAACACATAGACAAAATTAGACAATCCGATCGAATGTACGAACTCCCAATACAACCCAAAATACTCAACTCTTGAGTAAACTTTAAAAATTCCCACAAAACTCAGCAATGAATGAAAGAAGTTACTGTGCGAAAACGACTGGCTGAAGACACTAAGTGGCCGCGGAACAGCCACATTAGCCATGCTAATGCCGCGGTTCCGCCGCGCTTTAATCGAATCTCTTGGTCAATTTTGCACCGTAATTCTTAGAATCTCCTGCTGAATTTTTTAAGAATTTTTAATATGGAAAAAATCCAGTTTTGTAAAAATGTACAGAGAGGGGTCATTTTTAGGGTTTCGGGGTTCGATCGGAATTCTAACATCGTCTACGCATCGCCTAAGGCTCTAGCTAGGCTTTGATACCACTATAGGGTTCCTAGGCACACTAATGAGGTCTCACAAGTGATCAAACATGGCCAATTCAAATTTTTCCAAGTGCCTACAGACCCTAATTCGGATCGTTAACTAGATGTATAGGCGATGCAATGCAAGTTAACAACATAACTAAGTGAACGTAAATACAACCTTTGTAGATCCGGTCCTCCACCTCCATAGCTCCGCGATGAAGTCCCTTCGCTGCGATCATCGGATCCCGGGCTCTAGCGTCGGCTTCATCGGAGAAATGGGCGGGCTAGATCGTCGACTTCGATGCCGAAGATGATCTACGTCGAGGCAACACAAGATCAAGCTCCAACTTCACCAAGTCATGAAACTTGTGAAGAAAACACCCTATACTACTTGGTAAGTGGTAAAGGATGAAGAAATAGGAAGTGGGTTCACTTTAGAATTGGATTTCTCACTCTTTTTCTCAAGTTGCCATTAAAGGTTGCAAGCTTTCTTCATTGTTGAAGAAGAAGAAGTAGAAGATAATATGATAAGTTATTTTCAAAATAGAAAACCAAAATCAAACTTATCATATTTGCAACCATAGTTAGGTGTAGAGAATAAACTAAGGTTAGGTTGAATGGTTAGGGTTAAGCATGAAACAAAAATGGTGGACTTATTCAAAGCTTCATGAAGCTTCAACTAGAAAACAAATCAAGCCACCATTTTTCCTTTTGCCAAAATGAATGAATAAATAAATAAATAAGCAAATAAATCAAGTGAAACCCTAACCATTGACCAACCATGGTTTAAACCAAACATACACCCAAACTATCATGTATCATCAAACATGATACAATCAAATGCACAAAAGTATATCACATATACAATGTGCACATCAAGTGAGAAAATCCATTTAAAGTGAACCAATACTAGTTAATGCAAAGTAATATATCAAATATATAATTATGCATTAAATCATTAAATCAACACTTGATTTAACGATCCAGTCATATCGCATATGACCGACTAATATCCAATGTATCGACTTATTGAATCAATCCTTGATTCGATAACTAGGTTATATCGCATACAACCAATCGATACATTCATCGCGAGAATAGAATACGGTATCACATACACGCATTATTCTCGGTCCCGCACATATCTCATATGTGCTCCTATTTCGTTTCGCTTGAGCCAGGAAACCTCTGTGTAGGACTCTAAAGACTCGTCAGTACGCCGGCAGCAGGTGATGATCATATCAAACACCCACAAGCCGCAAGCGGTCTGCTAAACGTAACGGGCACCCGGGTATTGAGCGATCAGAAGATTGACGAGCAAGCCCGCTCATACTCCTGTGAATCCAACCAGAAACACTTACCGTACAGTCTGGTCTCCTCGTCTGATATGTCGCATATCTCGCCTAGGGGTGGTAAACGTCAGACCCCAATAGCTCGATAAGTCGTGTCGATATGAGATCTATAATAGTTCGAGAAACTACTGGTAACACTTACCAGTAAATCTCAGCAACCCTGGCCAGGGATTTCTGGTTATAGCCAATCGAACACAGCGCAACATCAACTCCTTATACCGGGAGAAACGAATCCCCTCCTATCACTCATTGCCTCCATGTGATTC
Source organism: Agapanthus africanus (assembly GCA_030015575.1). Lineage (NCBI taxonomy): Eukaryota > Viridiplantae > Streptophyta > Magnoliopsida > Asparagales > Amaryllidaceae > Agapanthus > Agapanthus africanus. The sequence continues at coordinate 260,801,806 of JASDDO010000004.1, forward strand.
GGGACTGTACCCAAAAACCACCGTTTTGCACGCCCTCTTGGACGTGGTAAGGTGGAAATCAAAGCACAGTGGGAACCACACAAGACTCTATGACGATCTCGGGTCAACACACTACTCTGTACCAGTGTCACCAGAGAACTGCCATCTGACGTAAGGTATAATACCATCTGGGAGTTCTCGGCGAGTCCGTCCAGTGTACCCAGTCTCTACTGACCACCCGTATATCATCTCTGATGTCAAACACCAATGGATATGGGATCATCTATCGCCCATCTTTACGGGTCGAGAAGGTACACGCTAGTCTACTCTGGTATATCGATGCCCCGTCTCGATACACCCACGACTAGGGACCTTGAAGGATGTACTTATGGATTACCATGTCCCCACTAGTATGATCGGCATCATAGTCCAGGTAGTCAAGTACACATCCTAAGGGCTTTACCAACATGTAACAGAGAGACAATCAGTATACACGTTAAGGTATAGAGCAACCAGATAGCATACTATCATGTCGAGCAAGAAAGTCCTCCCTATATATGTCCAAGCATCCACTACAATATACATCCTATGTATAGTAATGGCCTCTAGGGTATACATATAACTAACATACAGGTGCTCATTGGGTTATGAGTATACTGGACGGACTCGCCGGCAACCTGCTAGTTGGTATTACACCTATTGTCAGATAGCAGTTCCCAAGTGACATGTGTACAGGTTAGTCTGTCGACCTGAGATCGTCTTTTGTCTCGTGTGAGTTCCTACTGTGCTTTGATTACTACCCTACCACGGCTCAAACGAGTCATGTAAACAGGTTTTAGTTGGGTACAGTCCCGAGCCACATGGAGGCAGTGAGCGGATCGTCGGAGATTCGTCTCTTCCGGTATTAGGGGTTGATGTCGCACAGTGCATAGGTAGCCATCACCAGATAACCTTGGCCAAGGTAGTCGAGAAGTACCGATCTAGGATCGGTAGTTTCTCTGGTGATGATGGGCTTCATACCGACACTAAATATCGAGTTATTTGGGGTTTGACTTTATCCACCCCCTAGACCCGATATGCGATACTCATAGACGAACGGACCGGACTGTACGGATATTGTCACTGTCAAGCTCAGTAGGGTTTCAGGATGAGTTCGCTCATCGGCCTCCATTTCGTTCAATACCTAGGCAGCCGTTACGTACAGCTAGTGCCACTGACGTGCTTGTGGTTAAACCCACTGCCAGCGTATTCATGAGTCATTAGAGTCCCCCACAGAAAGTTTCCCAAGTTCGGGCGAAACGTTGTAGAGGCCGTATGGTTTTATGGCAAGGTTCGATCATGTACGTGCACTCGTGCACGGATCATGATCGGACGGATCATACTAGTGGGCTTTGCTTTAAGCCGGATCTCAGTATTAGATTGTTGGATTACTTTCGTCTCGTAGTGTTCGTATTCAGTCGGAATATGGATGAAGGTATGTATATACGGATGAGGTGTATTCTTATGATCCGTCACGAAATTACTTAAGGGTTGCTATTTCATTTGGATTAAAACATTTAGTTTTAAATGTTTTATTTAGTGAAGAAATCGCTACTCATTTGTTTTTGTCATGGTGCATTAATGAGGCATGGTTACAATTGGCGACTCATGGTTTAGTGCAAGATATTTTTATGAGTATTGTGATATTTTAAGGGGGCTGCTCGAATTTCCAGCAAGGGTTCTTCATGTGTAAAGCTCACCAAAAAGATCACAACACTTACAAAATTCATGACTTGCTCATTTCTTTTGGTGCTCATAAGTTCTTCACTTCATGGCAACTCTTCACCTTCACCCTATCCCTCTCATGTGTTGAGAACCCTACGGTGATTGAGACAAAGTAATCGCACACCTTCTCTACTTCATCTTGGACATGTCGTCTAGCAAACTTCATGTCCGAGTTGCTTCGGTTTGAAGCGGGAGCCCGTATAAAGATTCCTCAATGATGTGCCACTTCAACAAGCAAGACCGGAGGGCGAACTTCGTCGGGGCAGCCGCAACAAGCATGGGACGGAGATTGAAGACCGAAGGACATGGATCGATCGGTATAATCTCTGAACTCATTTTACAGATTGTTAGTTAACGGTTAATGGTTCGATCCGGGTAAAGGTTATGGTAGCGCCAAATTTTGAAAAGTTTTTGTTCCGCATTTGTTCTCGGAAAGACGGCTGGGGCGCTGCTGTATCCCAACATTCTCAACAAATTATTTCTTCAGAATCTACACCAATGAAGACTACAATATATTATAATCAAGTTATTAGAGGTCACATGCAACTTATTAGAACTTACTGGCAACTGCTATAGAAATTACAAGCAATTTATTAGAGCTTAAAGGCAGCTACTTAAAAGTTACAGACAACTTATTAGAGGTTATGGGTAACTTATTAGAGATTATAAGCAAGTGCTTACAAGTTACGAGCAACTGCTTAGAAGTTATAGGTAAATACCTGTATATACACAAGATACTTTTTAATGTAAATAGAGAATATACAACTTACCGATACAATTGTTGCATTATCGTCTCCATTGCTCTTCTCTTGCACCGGTCATCTCTTATAATATAAAAGTGTAGGATCAACGGAATGTTTCAACGCATCCACGTCCTCTTTCGGCATAAAAGTGGAACTCTGTCTCTTCATTACCTTCTCCAATCCCGACATCTGTAAAGATATACTGAATCCCTACCCACATAGGGCCGATTTGTTGGCGTCTATGTGTGTCGGTTGCCTCAAACCCGTGATGGTATAAAATCATTGCTACAAACAAATATATATCAAATTCGCATTATTAATATTAAATAATCAAAACATATTTACCAACAATATTAATTTATGTAGTTTATATTTTGCGTTCAAATATATTATAATCTCTATAATAGTTTGCATAAATTTACGATGAGAAGGATCTGACCCCCGGGCAACTGTGCAGAGCCAGTTTTCAAGCTAAGCTTAATCATGACACCGTCCATTATTATCTCGTGCACTGCTTTGGTACAGTTCACACTCGGCACTACCGATAGATCAACGTATAGAAAAGCATTTCTAGGAACGGTCGAGGACGTGACGGGTATCCAAAATAAAGAATGATGATAAAGAATCAGCAAAGACACGAAATCGTCCATCACTTTTGGAGTTCTATCTTTCACAGTCCGCTCCAAAACAACCTCCAATATTCTGATGTACGTCTTTTCACCCTTCTGTATGATAAAGTAATTCTCTCGAAGCCGGATGATATCATGGTTAGTCTCGATATCTTTGCCGGCCTTTGGTAAGCCGGTATATTCGCTAACCCAATCAACAGTAAATTTATGCATGGCACCTCCAAAAGAGAACTCTTTGGTGTCTCGATCATAGCAAGAGATAAGCCTACATAAGGTAGGCCTATTTTCACCCAAATTTTGCAGCTTCATATAATGGCGGAATGGACTTTTATTTATCCTACGTATATGCTGCGGGTGAATGTGTGTTTTCAACTTCTCAATGAAGTTGTTGTGGTGATCGACGTTGACATACGTCAGAATGGTGGGGGTATCTTCATTCTGACTTGGGTGTCGACTTGGGGCTGACGAGAGGACGGACGAAGGCTCTATGGTTAGGGTTTCAACGATGAGAGGCGATTTGGGACGGGGAATTTTGGTGTCGACTTGGGAGGCGGGGTTGCGACGAGAGTGACGAAGATGGGGACGGCGACGACGACGAAGAGAGACGTGGGTTCTCTGAGTTCGAGCGACACACACACACACACACACACACATATATAGAAATTTTTTTGAATTGGGGGTATTTTCGTTCATCCACAAAAGTATAATATCCAGGTCTTACCAGGCATTGGGCCAAGGGATGTTAGACCAAGATTTTTAAAAATAGGGCCTTTCCTCCGAATTCTAAAATACAAGGGGCTTTTTGACCTGTTTTAGTTGGGCTGGGGGCTTTTCAATAATTTACCCTTGTTTCTATATTAATTCACATTGACGTCCACGTCAGCCATGTAATGTGGTGGGCCCCATCGTAGCCCTGTAGGTCTTTCTTATTGACGTCTCAAAGAATGCGACTTTGTTGAATTGGTCAAGTTTGTGCCAATTTGATTATTATTATTTTTCAATCAATCAATTTAGTCCACCCAAAAAAAGTGTTTTTTTCAACAGGCTTCATATCTCGTTCCATAAGGAATAATTCATGATATGATTAATCCTAAAATGTAAAGGAGAAAGTTTCTATTATATATTACTCAATAAATCGACAATGCATCAACTTCTTTAAAATTGACACCTTATTTTGATCAACATAAAATACACACATAATAAAAGTTAAGTGATTTCGATTTTTCTACTTACATTGGAGAGCTGCAAATTTAGCGTTTATTTAATAAAACATTTTCATGACCAAATCTATTTATAGTACTCTTTGTTGTGCTTATTGGTTAACATCTACTCATCTTAGTTTTGATATTGGACAAAACACTATTTAACTATTTTATACATTGATGATAATTGTAGTTGAGTTTTATATTTTCAGTATGAGAGACATAATAGAAAAAACTATATCGAAAAAAAGAACAAGTATAGCTATATTAAAAAGTAAAAGAATATGAATATGGATTCGCAAGACATACATATGGAGAAATCAAAAGAACGAGCTTTGGTGATATTATAGGGAAAAAGGGACCTAGCTACAATGGATTATCAAAACGAAGTGTTAAAAAATCAAAAGAACATGGATATATAGTTGAAGACTCAAACGACTCAGAGAACGTGCCTCAATTGACTAAAAACATGCATTTTCTTTTGTATTGCGTCATAGTTATCTCATTTGAGTCGCACGGTTTTAAAAGTCTTCTAAATTCTTTATATAACTAATATATCAGTTCTTGAGCCTGCTCATGTCCTGATGAGCCATCTCACAAGTCATTTTGTCATGACCCCGAAATGGCACGTGACCGACACTTGGATCACATGAAGTCTATAGAATCCCACCATAACCCAAGTAAGCCGAAAACCCAGAAATCTAAACATTTTTAATAAAATAGCTGAGGTGGAGTTTTTGAAAAGGAGGTATAATTGAAATCAAGTTCTCTTTTAAAGTATAAGTAATGTTATATGAAAATACAATGGGGTTGTATACTATAGTTGAAAACATTTTCGTCATTTGAAATTTGGGTAGCACTTTCTTTGTAAATTTTGATCCAAAACCAATACATAACAACAATAATATAAGCATCCCCAAACGGGAGCTAACTCTTCACCAATTGGCGGAAACAACCATGCAAATACAAATATACGACGCCCAAGACGAAGATCAATCACAGAAAGAAAATAAAGAAGACCAAGACATCATCAAACTAAATATAAAGGATAATACACACATCTCGCTCTAAATCTGAAAGCATATACAAGTCTCTGGTGTCTAAATCTACCAAATATATATAGTCTGGTTGATATAGCTTTTAACTAGATTACAACTGAATAATTATATACAAATGGGGTTCACGATCCAAAGTGCCAATGCAAATCACCCAGAAGAAATCTGTGTGCTAACAAGCCGCTACTGATCCGAACGGTCGATCCTGCAAGAAAACTATGGAACAACGAAGGTGAGTTTCCAACTCGTGAGTAAATGATATTAGCAGGTAGAAATCGAATGTATAACGATCTCCTAGGTCATACTGTAATAACATAATATCATACCGTGTGGTATCTAGGGTGATTGTGTATACATAAGTGTAATAATAATAACGTGCATGTATCAATATATAGTACCAAGTCATCTGTGTTATACGTATGTATATACGTGTATCATCCAACGTGTGTCTATCAAAGACACATCAAATTATCATGAAACCTGAGTGCCCAGCATAGACCCTCGAAATCATCACAAAACCAGTGTCCAGCATCAACACGTAAATCCTCATGTCTCAGGCACCGTCTCATCGGATCGGTCCTCATATCCATCTGTCTTATATCACTACGGTCGGTATCCTCCGGATATCTGCCGAGTCCAACACTATCATCGGCAGGTGGTGTTCCCATGCCGGGCTCAACGCCTTTCTATACGATCTTCTTAACCCGGGGTACCATACCGGGTCTACTATGTACCCGTAGACGGTGACTCCTCACTCCTCGAATCGGGTAATCATCATAGCTCAGCGCCGAGAAAACTCATGGTGGACATCGAAATATCATATCAAGAGAAACCGCTGTAAGTCGATGTGCAACACCCCACGACTTGCGGGGAGGCGGAAATTTAAAAAACGATCTTGTTCTTTGCGTAAACATCGACTAACCGCATGAATCGAAGCTAAACGATAACTAACAAGAAACATAGAAGTTCTATACTACTATGCTTAGGGATTATACCTAACGAAACGTGTCCTTCGTCTTTGCGAACTCCACCTCCTCCTCGGCCTTCTCGAAGTAGTAGACGATCCACCCGAGAGCTTTACTCCAAGCTTAGCCTCTAAACTTGAGGCAACTAACCTTCTTTAAGTGCTAATCAAAGAAGCTAGGTGATATAGAGTAAGGGTTATGGTTTAATTAGTCTTGCTAATCCTTGTACTCAACACATGAGAGGGGAGGATTAGGGTTTGAAGATGGAGAGCTTGAGGAGAGAGAAGATGAGAATAATAATGAAGTGAGAATAATGAGTTATGATAATATATATCAAGCATTTCTTTTTATCAAGAAAAGAATATAAATGAATTTAACAACCTTGCTTGATAATATCTAGTGATGATTCACTCCATGAGTCATTAAGCATTTATCATGCATTAATGACATGGATGAATCATCCATATGACTCACTAATCACATTCATTGTATATGCCACCTAAACCTCCTTAGTCACCACCTTCTAGAAGCTTCTCGCGCAATTACGAGAACGCCCCTCCTTTCCGCAAAAATACGGAAAAACTTTAGACTGTATAAATCCAATAACCGGATACCAGTAACTGGCTTAAACCAAAGCCGACTGGTAAAAACTGTCCGAAAGTCGTACGTGCGTAAACACACGTATGCGTTCGAACCCTTGTCGTAAAACCATACGACCTCTATATCGTTTCTCCCGGAGTAGGGAAACTCTCTGTGTGGGACTCTAGAGACTCGACTACTACGCTGGCAGTGGGTTTAACCACAGACCGCAAGCGGCACTAGCTGTACGTAACGGTCCCCAGGTAGCTGTCGATAAGAAGGCCGATGAGGAAACCCATCCGAACTCCTACTGAGTCTGATGTGACAATCTCCATAAAGTCCGGTCCGTTCGTCCAAGACTATCGCATATCGGGCCTAGGGGGCGGCAAGCGTCAGTCCCTAATAGCGGTATAAGTCGTGTCGGAGGAAGCCCATTACACCCTGAGAAACTACTGGAACCTACCAGTAAATCTCGCTTGCCCTGGCCAGGGACTTTGCGTAATGGCTCTCTGACACAGCGCGATATCAACCCCCAATACCGGGAGAGACGAATCCTATCTAACCGCCACTGCCTCCAAGTGCTCGGGACTGCACCCAACTGCTACCTGTTTGCACGACTCCTTTGAGCCGTGGTAGGGTAGCAATCTAAGAACAGTGGGACACACTCGATGTTAGTGTTTATGCCCTAGAAGGCCATTACTGTATCATACTAGCTTGTATATTACTTAATGGAAGCTTGGGATATTCACATGTATATAACAGTCTTGCTAAACATGGTAGTATGCTACTTGGTTTTTCTATCTTAATATGTGAGTGTACGTATTGATAGAGCTCTTAGGATCTTGCTTGTCTACCAGCGTTGTGATGGCAGTCACACTAGTGGGGGCTGGGTAGTCTACAAGCACATCCTTTTTCAGGTCCTTGGTCGTTGGATTATCGAGACAGAGCATCAATACTCCAGAGTAGACTGGTGTGTACGCTTCTCATCCCAGTTGGGGAGATGGTCTGTCCCACAGCCGTCAGTACGTCGTACTGGAGATAGTATACAGGTGCTCGTTAGGTTACGGGTACACCGGACAGGACTCACGGGGAACTGTTGGTTGGTTTGATACCAGTCGTCAGTGAACAGTTCCCAGGTGACATGAGTACAGCGTAGTCCGCAGACTTGACAATGCTACTTTGCCTCGAGTGTGTCCCACTGTTCTTAGATTGCTACCCTACCACGGCTCAAAGGAGTCGTGCAAACAGGTAGCAGTTGGGTGCAGTCCCGAGCACTTGGAGGCAGTGGCGGTTAGAAAGGATTCGTCCCTCCCGGTATTGGGAGTAGATATCGTGCTGTGTCAGAGAGCCATTACGCAAAGTCCCTGGCCAGGGCAAGCGAGATTTGCTGGTAGGTTCCAGTAGTTTCTCAGGGTGTAATGGGCTTCCCTCCGACACGACTTATACCGCTATTAGGGGACTGACGCTTGCCGCCCCCCTAGGCCCGATATGCGATAGTCTTGGACGAACGGACCGGACTGTATGGAGATTGTCACATCAGACTCAGTAGGAGTTCGGATGGGTTTTCTCATCGGCCTTCTTATCGACAACTACCTGGGGACCGTTACGTACAGCTAGTGCCGCTTGCGGTCTGTGGTTAAACCCACTGCCAGCGTAATAGTCGAGTCTCTAGAGTCCCACACAGAGAGTTTCCTACTCCAGGCGAAACGATATAGAGGTCGCATGGTTTTGCGACAAAGGGTTCGGACGCATACGTGCGTTTACGCACGTACGACTTTCGGACAGTTTTTACCAGTCGGCTTTGGTTTAAGCCAGTTACTGGTATCCGGTTATTGGATTTTTACAGTCTAAAGTTTTTCCGTATTTTTGCGGATTGGAGGGGCGTTCTCGTAATTGTACGAGAAGCTTCTAGAAGATGTGACTAAGGAGGTTAAGGTGACATAAGCTTTGGATAAGATTAGTGAGTCATGAGGGTGATTCATCATGATCATTAATGCACCATAAATGCTTAATGACTCATGTTAATGAATCACCTCTTTTCATTTATGAAGCATGCTTATTCATTTCTATTATTCATTATTCTTTAATAAGAATGCTTCATAATATATTATGATACACTCTCTCTCATCTCATTATCTCATCTCACATTCTCTCTCCTCAAGCTCTCATCTTCAAGAGACTAATCCTTAATCCTCATGTGTTGAGATCAAAGGTTTAGTTAGACTTAAACATCCATTACCTTCACTCTATATCATCCTTTCTTCTTTGATTAGCAATCAAAGTAGATTAGTTACCTCAAGTTAGAGGTGTAGCTTGGTGTTTTGCTCTCGGGTGGATCGTCTACTACCTAGAGAAGGTCGAGGAGAACAAAGGAGGACACAAAGACGAAGGACCGGTTTCATTAGGTATAATCCCTAAACACAATTGATAAGAAACTCTTTGTGTACGGTTATTTATAGTTTAGCTTCGATTCAAGCGGTTAGTCGATGTTCGTTCTTTAAACTTGATCGATTTTGAAAATTCCGCCTCCCCACAAGTACTGGGGTGTACTACATCGACTTACAGTGGTATCAGAGCCTCGCTAAACACTAAATAACTTAATTGCAAATTTGTACGAATTTCGAACGGAAAAACGAAGCCGGAAAACCCTAAAAAATGCAAGTTTCTGTCGAAATTTAAATGATGTCCAAAAATTTTTCAGGTGAGTTCAGAGAGCTTGAAAAGACACCAGAAGAACACCCAAGAAAAACAGTCGCCTGAATCGCCTAACTCGCCGCGGAACCGCGGCCTCAGCCTACTGAGTCGCCGCGCTTCCGCCGCCGAGTTGGCGAGTCAGGAGCCGATTTTTCTTCTGTTGCTTCTGTGTAATATTTGGGGTTTTCTGGAATATTTAATATTTGCTCAGGTTACTGTTTAACAGAGCAGATTTTGGAGCAATATTGATGTTGTTTAATCGATCGAAATTGTACAGTATTTGCATATTGGATTATATCTATGATTGTTTAATGTGTTCGTAAACCTCCCCTAACTGCTAGTATGTCGGTTGGCAGGGGGTTGCACATTTCTGAAACGGTTATATCTGTTTGTGCATATAAACTGTATTGGACTGTTGTGGTGTATAGCCGGGGTTAGCAATGGGTTATTGTTTAATTCATTTGTTGTAAATGTAATTTGTTGTAATATTATTTTTGCGGGGCACTTCCAGGTTGCGGTCGTAGCCACCGTTGTATTATTTCATTTTACTGTTTTTGCTCCTAGGACTGACCCAAGGTGGGGTACACAGACTGCCGGGTGGGTAGTTTGCCGTACCCGTAGGGGTCGAGGGTGGGGTAACGGCTATTCATCACAACTGTGTAACTGTCTTTTCTTGCAGGCTCAAAAGAAATACAGATTGCTTGCAAATCCAATATTGTTTATCTGTGTTCTGGAATGTATATCATTGCGTCAGACGAATGTAAAATATCTATATTTATTGTAGCTATTTAGACGTCACTTATGTTTTACACCCACGCTAGCCCAGCCCCCGCTCTGTCGTTAGTTAAGTAACCTAACGGGTGATGACGGGACCCCGTGGCGAATGCGGATGGCATAAGAGGACGTTGTATTTTCGTTGTTTTCTGCAATGATAGGTTAATGATGGGACGCATTATCTATAATGCAAAGTAAAACAAACCAAAGTTTAAATCGTTGGAACAATTTAAAAGAAACCACTCGGTTATTTTTAAAACAGATATTTTTAAATGCGGAGATTTAACCACTCCTTTTAAAAGCTATCAGGTTCCTTCGGTTATATCTAGTTCACTACGTTCACGGTTTCGCCAAAACCATTCGTAGCCCTCCGTCATTTCATCTGGGTATTCAGTAGTAATCAAGCTATGTATTTTGACCTAACGCCAAGGCATAGTGTTTGGTAGCTGCTGGATATTCATTTGTTGCATAGATAGATGAGTTAGTTTGGGACAGTCGTATTATCATTTTGGCCGAACGTCAAGGATATATACGGATGGGTTCAAATTGACAAGATAATGATGGGTAGAACTTGACATGTGACTTATGACATTTTGACCTAACGCCAAGGTCATAAGAGCATGGGGCAAAAACTTATATCGGGAATTTCTAAAGAAACTGAAATTTGCAAAGAGATGCATACCATTTGGAGTTTGATGAATGTTGGTAACATTCCTTCAACATTATCATACGATGATATTTGGATCCCGATCCTACTGTGAGTATATGCTACTTATCAGGATATTCATCACTTAACGATCAATGCTATAAACCTAGTAGGTGTCCAGAAAGGTGTCAGCGGGGTAACGTCCCCAGAGAAAAGAGGTTATTTAATTAAGGAACTTCGCGAAAGCGTTGGAAAACCTCCCTCGAAGTATCGACACTGGCCTGGCTGAACGGTTAAGCATGTATTGTACGGTGAGAATAGTCCTGGCTAATTCTTCTTTTATGGTTTGAGGAAGGATTCGAGAAACAGTGGGAGCCATCCAGTTTAGATAAATTAAAAACCACTCTAAACTTGCAAGAGCATCATGCTAAAGTGTTTTCTTCTCTCTCTCCTAATTGCAGCGACCCTGAAAATGACTGGACTTAAGTTACTTTTAGAGAAAAATATACTGACGGGGCCAAACTATAAAGATTGGCTGTGGAATGTCAAAATGGCTTTGACCTATGACAAACTGCGGTACGTCCTCACCGCTACGGCACCTACTGTCCCTGGTCCCAAATCCAGCAATGCGGATAAGGAAATCCGCAAAACCTGGGATTTAGATTGCGCGAGAGCCAAGTGCATCGTGCTTGCCTCGATGAACAATGAACATCAGAGGAGGCACGAGGATATGTCCTTAGATGGCATATTTCTCCATACAAAGGAACTTTATGGAGAGCAATCTCGTATAGCAAGATACGAGACCTCTAAGAAATTGTTTCGAGCGAGGTTGGCTGTCGGGTCATCGGTAGGTGAACATGTCCTACAGATGATTGGCTATATAGAAGAGCTCGCAGACCTTGGGACGACTTTGGATAATGAGCTCTATACAGACCTTATTCTCCAGTCCCTTTCTCCCACCTACGCCCAGTTTATCCTCAACTTCAATCTTCAAGGAAAAGAAGTTGAACTTGCGGAACTCCTGAACATGTTAAGGAGTGCGGAGGGCACCTTGCAGAAGGCAAGGGAAACACCCGCTATGTTTGTTGGCGGTGGATCTTCTTCCGGGTCCAAGGCTAGGGCCAAAGGAAGGAAGAAGAAGGCCGCACCCAAACCTAGAGGAGGTGTTAGTAAGGTGAGAGGGAAGGGAAAGAAAAAGACTGCAGTACCGATAGTTGGCCAGGATGAGTGCTTCCATTGTCACAGGAAAGGGCACTGGAAGAAGGATTGCAAGGCGTGGAACGCCAAGAACCAGGAACCGAAGCAAGCTGTGGCTTCGACTTCAGGTGTGTTTGTAATTGAGAATTGTCTGTCGATCAACTCTACTTCCTGGGTATTGGATACCGGATCAGGATCTCATATTTGCAATTCATTGCAGGCACTGAGAAACCGTAGAGTGCTGAAGGAAGGTGATATGATCCTCAGGGTTGCTAACGGAGCTAGCGTGGGAGCTGCGTCCGTCGGGGATTATCACCTAGGATTGACGAGTGGACATATTTTGGTTTTGCATAACTGTTATTTTGTACCAAGCTTAACGTGTAATATCATATCAGTTTCCTTGTTATCAAATAAAGGTTATGATTTCACGTTTGTAAGAGATGTTGTCAACATCCACCTTAATCATGGTTTGATTGGGTCCGGTACTCTAAATAACGGCATATATGTGTTAAACCAACTCCAAATTTTCAATGTCCAGAACACACTAAAAAGAAAGTCTCCAGATTTAAATAAAGCTTTCTTATGGCATTGTAGACTGGGTCACATCAATGAGAGAAGGTTGACTAAGTTGCATAGAGAAGGATATTTGGACTCGTTCGAATATCAATCTTATGACACTTGTCAATCTTGTCTCAAAGGAAAGATGACAAAGACTCCATTCACTGGACAAGGAGTAAGAGCGAGCGAGCTCTTAGGACTCATACACAGTGATGTATGCGGTCCAATGTCTACACATGCGAGAGGTGGTTTTTCCTATTTCATTACTTTCACGGATGATTACTCAAGATACGGATTCATTTATCTGATGAAACATAAATCCGAGGCTTTTGAGAAATTCCAAGAGTATAAGAATGAAGTAGAAAACCAAACCGGCAAAAGTATAAAGACACTTAGATCTGATCGAGGTGGAGAATACTTGAGTGCCGAGTTCCTAGGTTACCTAAATGAGAAAGGAATTCTCTCTCAGCTTACTCCTCCGTACACTCCACAGCATAATGGTGTATCGGAGAGACGGAATCGAACCCTATTGGATATGGTACGATCCATGATGAGTAATGCTGAGTTACCGCGATCTTTCTGGGGACATGCGCTAGAATCAGCGGCATATCTTTTGAACATGGTACCTACCAAGACTGTGCCTACCACTCCATATCAGATGTGGAGTGGGAAGAAACCCCATCTACAGTATATAAAGATTTGGGGATGTCCAGCTTTTGTTAAAAAGCAGCATGTGGACAAGCTCGAGGCACGATCAGTAAAGTGTTTGTTTGTGGGATATCCAAAGCACTCCAGGGGATATCTATTCTATTACGCAGAGGAACAAAAGGTATTTGTTTCTCGTAATGCCCATTTTCTAGAACATCAGTTTTTAGAAAAGGAATCAAGTGGGAGCGAAATAGAACTGGAAGAAATTCCAGAACCACAAACTGCTACTGAAAGTTTGGTAGAACCAGAGGTTCAAGAAGAACAGAACATTCCCGCACCCCTCCGCAGGAGTAGTAGGCCGTCTCATCCGCCTGAGAGATACTACGGTTTTCTTATAGACGGGGATAGAGAGGATTGCATCATAGATGATGATGAACCTACTGACTTCCAGCAGGCCATCCAGAGCGGCGACTCGGTACGATGGCTAGATGCAATGCGGACCGAGATGGAGTCCATGTACACCAACAAAGTATGGACTTTGGACTTTGCTCCAGATGGGGTAAAACCCATAGGATGCAAATGGATCTTCAAGAAAAAGATTGGTGTAGATGGACAGGTGGAAACCTATAAGGCTAGACTTGTTGCAAAGAGTTTTCGTCAAAGACCTGGTTTGGACTATGACGAAACCTTTTCTCCAGTGGCTATGCTCAAATCCATTCGGGTCCTTCTTGCTATTGCTGCCTTCCATGATTATGAAATCTGGCAGATGGACGTAAAGACGGCTTTTCTGAATGGAAATTTAGAAGAGAGCGTCTATATGGATCAGCCAGAGGGTTTCAATCAGAGTGGGAGCAGCGGGAAAGTATGGAAGCTGCTTAAGTCCATTTACGGACTAAAGCAGGCATCGCGGAGTTGGAACATCTGTTTTGATGAGACAGTCAAAGAATATGACTTTATCAAAAATCCAGATGAACCGTGCATATATAGTAAAGTTGTGGCCAGAAGTATCGTATTCCTCGTCTTGTACGTGGATGACATTCTATTGATAGGAAATGACATTCCTATGCTACAATCTGTCAAAGGATTCTTGTCACACAGGTTCTCCATGAAAGACCTGGGTGATGCCTCTTGCATTCTGGGGATCCGGATCTATCGTGATAGATCCAAGAGGATGTTGGGACTTTCGCAGTCCAGGTATATCGACACTGTACTGAAAAGATTCAGTATGGAAGATTCTAAGCGCGGTAATCTACCGGCTTGTCACGGAATCACCCTCTCCAAAGAGATGTCTCCCAAGACTGATTTGGAAAGGGAACGCATGTCTATTATACCCTACGCTTCTGCGGTAGGCTCTATAATGTATGCAATGTTGTGTACCAGACCAGATGTAGCTTACGCACTGAGCGTGGTAAGCCGGTATCAGTCAGACCCAGGGGAGAAGCACTGGATAGCAGTAAAAAAATTCTCAAGTACCTGAGGAGGACTAAGGAGATGTTCTTGGTTTACGGCGCAAAAGACCTCAGGTTGGAGGCCTTTGCTGATTCCGGCTTCCATAGTAATAAGGACGATTCCAAGTCCATGTCGGGTTATGTCTTTACCCTCAATGGAGGGGCGGTATGCTGGAAGAGCTCCAAGCAGGACACCGTTGCTGACTCGACGATGGAAGCGGAGTATATAGCTGCTTGCGATGCCGTAAAAGAAGCAGTCTGGATGAAGAAGTTCCTAACAGAACTACAGGTGGTTCCTACCATAGTTGATCCAATACCTTTGTATTGCGACAACAACGGAGCTATAGCTTTAGCGAAGGAACCAAGGTCCCATCAGAAGTCCAGACACATCTTGAGGCGGTATCACCTGATCAGGGAGATCATTGATCGTCAGGAGATCGAGGTTCGGAGAGTTGCTTCAGAAGAGAACATTGCTGATCCATTCACGAAGGCCCTTCCTCAGATTCAGTTCGAGAGGCTACTCGAGATCATTGGTCTACGATATGCCAGTACATGGCCCTAGTGCAAGTGGGAGATTGTTAGTGTTTATGCCCTAGAAGGCCATTACTGTATCATACTAGCTTGTATATTACTTAATGGAAGCTTGGGATATTCACATGTATATAACAGTCTTGCTAAACATGGTAGTATGCTACTTTGTTTTTCTATCTTAATATGTGAGTGTACGTATTGATAGAGCTCTTAGGACCTTGCTTGTCTACCAGCGTTGTGATGGCAGTCACACTAGTGGGGGCTGGGTAGTCTACAAGCACATCCTTTTTCAGGTCCCTGGTCGTTGGATTATCGATACAGAGCATCGATACTCCAGAGTAGACTGGTGTGTACGCTTCTCATCCCAGTTGGGGAGATGGTCTGTCCCACAGCCGTCAGTACGTCGTACTGGAGATAGTATACAGGTGCTCGTTAGGTTACGGGTACACCGGACAGGACTCACAGGGAACTGTTGGTTGGTTTGATACCAGTCGTCAGTGAACAGTTCCCAGGTGACATGAGTACAGCGTAGTCCGCAGACTTGACACTGCTACTTCGCCTCGAGTGTGTCCCACTGTTCTTAGATTGCTACCCTACCACGGCTCAAAGGAGTCGTGCAAACAGGTAGCAGTTGGGTGCAGTCCCGAGCACTTGGAGGCAGTGGCGGTTAGAAAGGATTCGTCCCTCCCGGTATTGGGAGTAGATATCGTGCCGTGTCAGAGAGCCATTACGCAAAGTCCCTGGCCAGGGCAAGCGAGATTTGCTGGTAGGTTCCAGTAGTTTCTCAGGGTGTAATGGGCTTCCCTCCGACACGACTTATACCACTATTAGGGGACTGACGCTTGCTGCCACCCTAGGCCCGATATGCGATAGTCTTGGACGAACGGAACGGACTGTATGGAGATTGTCACATCAGACTCAGTAGGAGTTCGGATGGGTTTTCTCATCGGCCTTCTTATCGACAGCTACCTGGGGACCGTTACGTACAGCTAGTGCCGCTTGCGGTCTGTGGTTAAACCCACTGCCAGCGTAGTAGTCGAGTCTCTAGAGTCCCACACAGAGAGTTTCCTACTCCAGGCGAAACGATATAGAGGTCGCATGGTTTTGCGACAAAGGGTTCGGACGCATACGTGCGTTTACGCACGTACGACTTTCGGACAGTTTTTACCAGTCGGCTTTGGTTTAAGCCAGTTACTGGTATCCGGTTATTGGATTTTTACAGTCTAAAGTTTTTCCGTATTTTTGCGGATTGGAGGGGCGTTCTCGTAATTGTACGAGAAGCTTCTAGAAGATGTGACTAAGGAGGTTAAGGTGACATAAGCTTTGGATAAGATTAGTGAGTCATGAGGGTGATTCATCATGATCATTAATGCACCATAAATGCTTAATGACTCATGTTAATGAATCACCTCTTTTCATTTATGAAGCATGCTTATTCATTTCTATTATTCATTATTCTTTAATAAGAATGCTTCATAATATATTATGATACACTCTCTCTCATCTCATTATCTCATCTCACATTCTCTCTCCTCAAGCTCTCATCTTCAAGAGACTAATCCTTAATCCTCATGTGTTGAGATCAAAGGTTTAGTTAGACTTAAACATCTATTACCTTCACTCTATATCATCCTTTCTTCTTTGATTAGCAATCAAAGTAGATTAGTTACCTCAAGTTAGAGGTGTAGCTTGGTGTTTTGCTCTCGGGTGGATCGTCTACAACCTAGAGAAGGTCGAGGAGAACAAAGGAGGACACAAAGACGAAGGACCGGTTTCATTAGGTATAATCCCTAAACACAATTGATAAGAAACTCTTTGTGTACGGTTATTTATAGTTTAGCTTCGATTCAAGCGGTTAGTCGATGTTCGTTCTATAAACTTGATCGATTTTGAAAATTCCGCCTCCCCACAAGTACTGGGGTGTACTACATCGACTTACACTCGAGGCGAAGTAGCAGTGTCAAGTCTGCGGACTATGCTGTACTCTTGTCACCTGGGAACTGTTCACTGACGACTGGTATAAAACCAACCAACAGTTCCCTGTGAGTCCTGTCCGGTGTACCCGTAACCTAACGAGCACCTGCATACTATCTCCAGTACGACGTACTGACGGCTGTGGGACAGACCATTTCCCCAACTGGGATGAGAAGCGTACACACTAGTCTACTCCGGAGTATCGATGCTCTGTCTCGATAATCCAACGACTAGGGACCTGAATAAGGATGTGCTTGTAGACTACCCAGCCCCCACTAGTATGACTGCCATCACAACGCTGGTAGTCAAGCAAGATCCTAAGAGCTCTATCAATACGTATACTCACATATTAAGATAGAAAAAAACAAGTAGCATACTACCATATTTAGCAAGACTGTTATATACATGTGAATATCCCAAGCTTCCATTAAGTAATATACAAACTAGTATGATACAATAATGGCCCCTACGGCATATACACTAACAATCTCCCACTTGCACTAGGGCCATGTACTGGCATATCGAAGACCGATGATCTCGAGTAGGCTCTCGAACTGAATCTGGGGTAGGGCCTTCATGAATGGATCAGCAATGTTCTCTTCAGAAGCAACTCTCCGAACCTCGATCTCCTGACGATCAATGATCTCCCTGATCAGGTGATACCGCCTTAAGATGTGTCTGGACTTCTGATGGGACCTTGGTTCCTTCGCTAAAGCTATAGCTCCGTTGTTGTCGCAATACAGAGGTATTGGATCAACTATGGTAGGAACCACCTGAAGTTCTGTTAGAAACTTCTTCATCCAGACTGCTTCTTTTGCGGCATCGCAAGCAGCTATATACTCCGCTTCCATCGTCGAGTTAGCAACGGTGTCCTGCTTGGAGCTCTTCCAGCACACCGCCCCTCCATTGAGGGTAAAGACATAACCCGACATGGACTTGGAATCGTCCTTATCACTCTGGAAGCCGGAATCAGCAAAGGCCTCCAACCTGAGGTCTTTTCCGCCGTAAACCAAGAAATTAGTCCTTCTCAGGTACTTGAGAATGTTCTTTACTGCTATCCAGTGCTTCTCCCCTGGGTCTGACTGATACCGTCTTACCATGCTCAGTGCGTAAGCAACATCTGGTCTGGTACACAACATCGCATACATTATAGAGCCTACCGCAGAAGCGTAGGGTATAATAGACATGCGTTCCCTTTCCAAATCAGTCTTGGGAGACATCTCTTTGGAGAGGGTGATTCCGTGACAAGCCGGTAGATTACCGCGCTTAGAATCTTCCATACTGAATCTTTTCAGTACAGTGTCGATATACCTGGACTGCGAAAGTCCCAACATCCTCTTGGATCTATCACGATAGATCCGGATCCCCAGAATGTAAGAGGCATCACCCAGGTCTTTCATGGAGAATCTGTGTGACAAGAATCCTTTGACAGATTGTAGCATAGGAATGTCATTTCCTATCAATAGAATGTCATCCACGTACAAGACGAGGAATACGACACTTCTGGCTACAACTTTACTATATATGCACGGTTCATCTGGATTTTTGATAAAGTTATATTCTTTGACTGTATCATCAAAACAGATGTTCCAACTCCGCGATGCCTGCTTTAGTCCATAAATGGACTTAAGCAGCTTGCATACTTTCCCGCTGCTCCCACTCTGATTGAAACCCTCTGGCTGATCCATATAGACGCACTCTTCTAAATTTCCATTCAGAAAAGCCATCTTTACGTCCATCTGCCAGATTTCATAATCATGGAAGGCAGCAATAGCAAGAAGGACCCGAATGGATTTTAGCATAGCCACTGGAGAAAAAGTTTCGTCATAGTCCAAACCAGGTCTTTGACGAAAACCCTTTGCAACAAGTCTAGCCTTATAGGTTTCCACCTGTCCATCTACACCAATCTTTTTCTTGAAGATCCATTTGCATCCTATGGGTTTTACCCCATCTGGAGGAAAGTCCAAAGTCCATACTTTGTTGGTGTACATGGACTCCATTTCGGTCCGCATTGCATCTAGCTATCGTACCGAGTCGCCGCTCTGGATGGCCTGTTGGAAGTCAGTAGGTTCATCATCATCTATGATGCAATCCTCTCTATCCCCATCTATGAGAAAACCGTAGCATCTCTCAGGCGGATGAGACGGCCTACTACTCCTGCGGAGGGGTGCGGGAATGTCCTGTACTTCTTGAACTTCCGGTTCTACCAAACTTTCAGCAGCAGTTTGTGGTTCTGGAATTTCTTCCAGTTCTATTTCGCTCCCACTTATTTCCTTTTCTAAAAACAGATGTTCCAGAAAATGGGCATTACGAGAAACAAAGACCTTTTGTTCCTCTGCGTAATAGAAATAATATCCCTTGGAGTTCTTTGGATATCCCACAAACATACATATTACTGATCGTGCCTCGAGCTTGTCCACATGCTGCTTTTTAACAAAAGCTGGACATCCCCAAATCTTCATATGCTGAAGATGGGGTTTCTTCCCAGTCCACATCTGATATGGAGTGGTAGGCACAGTCTTGGTAGGAGCCCTGTTCAGAAGATATGCTGCTGATTCTAGCGCATAACCCCAAAAAGATCGCGGTAACTCAGCATTACTCATCATGGATCGTACCATATCCAATAGGGTTCGATTCCGTCTCTCCGATACACCGTTATGCTGTGGAGTGTATGGAGGAGTAAGCTGAGAGAGAATTCCTTTCTCTTTTAGGTAACCTAGGAACTCGGCACTCAAGTATTCACCACCACGATCAGATCTAAGTGTCTTGATACTTTTGCCGGTTTGGTTTCCTACTTCATTCTTATACTCTTGGAATTTCTCAAAAGCCTCGGATTTATGTTTCATCAGATAAATGAATCCGTATCTTGAGTAATCATCCGTGAAAGTAATGAAATAGGAAAAACCACCTCTTGCATGTGTAGACATTGGACCACATACATCGCTGTGTATGAGTCCTAAGAGCTCGCTCGCTTTTACTCCTTGTCCAGTAAATGGAGTCTTTGTCATCTTTCCTTTGAGACAAGATTGACAAGTGTCATAAGTTTGATATTCGAACGAGTCCAAATATCCTTCTCTATGCAACTTAGTCAACATTCTCTCATTGATGTGACCCAGTCTACAATGCCATAAGAAAGCTTTATTTAAATCTGGAGACTTTCTTTTTAATGTGTTCTGGAGATTGAAAATTTGGAGTTGGTTTAAAACATATATACCGTTATTTAGTGTACCGGACCCAATCAAACCATGATTAAGGTGGATGTTAACAACATCTCTTACAAACGTGAAATCATAACCTTTATTTGATAACAAGGAAACTGATATGATATTACACGTTAAGCTTGGCACAAAAAAACAGTTATGTAAAACCAAAATGTGTCTACTCGTCAATCCTAGGTGATAATCCCCGACGGACGCAGCTCCCACGCTAGCTCCGTTAGCAACCTTTAGGGTCATATCACATTCCTTCAGCACTCTACAGTTTCTCAGTGCCTGCAATGAATTGCAAATATGAGATCCTGATCCGGTATCCAATACCCAGGAAGTAGAGTTGATCGACAGACAATTCTCAATTACAAACACACCTGAAGTCGAAGCCACAGCTTGCTTCGGTTCCTGGTTCTTGGCGTTCCACGCCTTGCAATCCTTCTTCCAGTGCCCTTTCCTGTGACAATGGAAGCATTCATCCTGGCCAACTACCGGTACCGCAAACTTTTTCTTTCCCTTCCCTCCCACCTTACTTACACCTCCTCTAGGTCTGGGTGCGGCCTTCTTCTTCCTTCCTTTGGCCCTAGCCTTGGACCCGGAAGAAGATGCACCGCCAACAAACATAGCGGGTGTTTCCCTTGCCTTCTGCAAGGTGCCCTCTGCACTCCTTAACATGTTCAGGAGTTCCGGAAGTTCAACTTCTTTTCTTTGAATGTTGAAGTTCAGGATAAACTGGGCGTAGGTGGAAGGAAGGGACTGGAGAATAAGGTCTGTATAGAGCTCATTATCCAAAGTCGTCCCAAGGTCTGCGAGCTTTTCTATATAGCCGATCATCTTTAGGACATGTTCTCCTCCCGATCACCCGACAGCCAACCTCGCTCGAAACAAGTTCTTAGAGGTCTCGTATCTTGCTATACGAGATTGCTCTCCATAAAGTTCCTTTGTATGGAGAAATATCAAGTTCCATATCCTCGTGCCTCCTCTGATGTTCATTGTTCATCGAGGCAAGCACGATGCACTTGGCTTTCGCGCAATCGAAATCCCAGGTTTTGCGGATTTCCTTATCCGCATTACTGGATTTGGGACCAGGGACAGCAGGTGCCGTAGCGGTGAGGACGTACCCCAATGTGCCATAGGTCAAAGCCATTTTGACATTCCGCAGCCAATCTTTATAGTTTGGCCCTGTCAGTATATTTTTCTCTAAAAGTAACTTAAGTCCAGTCATTTTCAGGGTCGCTGCAATTAGGAGAGAGAGAAGAAAACTCTTTAGCATGATGCTCTTGCAAGTTTAGAGTGGTTTTTAGTTTATCTAAACTGGATGGCTCCCACTGTTTCTCGAATCCTTCCTCAAACCATAAAAGAAGAATTAGCCAGGACTATTCTCACTGTACAATACTTGCTTAACCGTTCAGCCAGGCTGGTGTCGGTACTTCGAGGGAGGTTTTCCAACGCTTTCGCGAAGTTCCTTAATTAAATAACCTCTTTTCTCTGGGGGCGTAACCCCGCTGACACCTTTCTGGACACCTACTAGGTTTATAGCATTGATCGTTAAGTGACGAATATCCTGATAAGTAGCAAATACTCACAGTAGGATCGGGATGCAAATATCATCGTATGATAATGTTGAAGGAATGCTACCAACATTCATCAAACTCCAAATGGTATGCATCTCTTTGCAAATTTCAGTTTCTTTAGAAATTCCCGATATAAGTTTTTGCCCCATGCTCTTATGACCTTGGCTTTGGTCAAAATGTCATAAGTCACATGTCAAGTTCTACCCGTCATTATCTTGTCAATTTGAACCCATCCGTATATACCCCTGACTTTGGTCAAATGGTAATACGACTGTCCCAAACCAACTCATCTATCTTATGCAACAAATGAAAACCCAGCAGCTACCAAACACTATGCCTTGACTTTGGCCAAAATGCATAGCTTGAATACTACTGAATACCCAAATGAAATGACGGAGGGCTACGAATGGTTTTGGCGAAACCGTGAACGTAGTGAACTTGATATAACCGAAGGAACCTGATAGCTTTTAAAAGGAGTGGTTAAAGCTCCGCATTTAAAAATATCTGTTTTAAAATTAACCGAGTGGTTTCTTTTAAATTGTTCCAACGATTAAAACTTTGGTTTATTTTCTTTGCATTATAGATAATGCGTCCCATCATTAACCTATCATTGCAGAGAACAACGAAAATATGACGTCCTCTTATGCCATCCGCATTCGCCACTTGGTCCCGTCATTACCCGTTAGGTTACTTAACTAACGACAGAGCGGGGGCTGGGCTAGCGCGGGTGTAAAACATAAGTGACGTCTAAAATAGCTATCATATATATAGATATTTTACATTCGTCTGACGCAATGATATTCATTCCAGATCACAGATGAACTTAATTGGATTTGCAAGCAATCCGTGTTTGTTTTGAGCCTGCAACAAAAGACGGATTACACAGTTGTGATGAATAGCCATTACCCCACCCAAGACCCCCTGCGGGTGCGGCAAACTACCCGCCCGGCAGTTTGTGCACCCCACCTTGGGTCTGTCCTAGGAGCAAAAATAGTAAAATGAAATAATACAACGGTGGCTACAACCGCAACCTGGATGTGCCCCGCAAAATAATATTACAACAAATTACATTTACATCAAATGAATTAAATAATAACCCATCACATAACCCCGGCTATACATCACAACAGTCCAACACAGTTCATATGCACAAACAGATAAAATCCATTACAGAAATGTGCAACCCCCTGCCAACCGACATACTAGCAGTTAGGGGAGGTTTACGAACACATTATACAAACACAGATATAATCCAACAAGCAAATACTGTATAATTTTGATCGATTAAACACTTTTAATTTTGCTCCAATACTTCTCTGTAAATTTGAAACCTGAGCAAAAATAAAAAATTCCAGAAAATACCAAATATCCCATAGAACCAGCACAGTAAATTTGGGTTCCTGAATCGCCAATTCGGCGGCGGAAGCGCGGCGGATCGGTGGGATCCGCCGCGGTTCCACGGCTCTGTTGATGATTCAGGGGCCCAAATTTCTTGGGTGTTCTTCTACTGTCATTTTAAGCTTTCTGAACCTCCCTGAAAAATTTTTGGACTTCATTTAAAAATCGACAGAAACTTGTGATTTCGGGCTTTTCCGGTTTCGTTTTTTCCGTTCGAAATTCATACAAATTTGCAAGTAAGTTATTTATTATTTAGCGAGGCTCTGATACCACTGTAAGTCGATGTGCAACACCCCACGACATGCGGGGAGGCGGAAATTTAAAAAACGATCTTGTTCTTTGCTTAAACATCGACTAACCGCATGAATCGAAGCTAAACGATAACTAACAAGAAACATAGAAGTTCTATACTACTATGCTTAGGGATTATACCTAACGAAACGTGTCCTTCGTCTTTGTGAACTCCACCTCCTCCTCGGCCTTCTCGAAGTAGTAGACGATCCACCCGAGAGCTTTACTCCAAGCTTAGCCTCTAAACTTGAGGCAACTAACCTTCTTTAAGTGCTAATCAAAGAAGCTAGGTGATATAGAGTAAGGGTTATGGTTTAATTAGTCTTGCTAATCCTTGTACTCAACACATGAGAGGGGAGGATTAGGGTTTGAAGAGGGAGAGCTTGAGGAGAGAGAAGATGAGAATAATAATGAAGTGAGAATAATGAGTTATGATAATATATATCAAGCATTTCTTTTTATCAAGAAAAGAATATAAATGAATTTAACAACCATGCTTGATAATATTTAGAGATGATTCACTCCATGAGTCATTAAGCATTTATCATGCATTAATGACATGGATGAATCATCCATATGACTCACTAATCACATTCATTGTATATGCCACCTAAACCTCCTTAGTCACCACCTTCTAGAAGCTTCTCGCGCAATTACGAGAACGCCCCTCCTTTTCTCAAAAATACGGAAAAAATTTAGACTGTATAAATCCAATAACCGGATACCAGTAACTGGCTTAAACCAAAGCCGACTGGTAAAAACTGTCCGAAAGTCGTACGTGCGTAAACACACGTATGCGTCCGAACCCTTGTCGTAAAACCATACGACCTCTATATCGTTTCGCCCGGAGTAGGGAAACTCTCTGTGTGAGACTCTAGAGACTCGACTACTACGCTGGCAGTGGGTTTAACCACAGACCGCAAGCGGCACTAGCTGTACGTAACGGTCCCCAGGTAGCTATCGATAAGAAGGCCGATGAGGAAACCCATCCGAACTCCTACTGAGTCTGATGTGACAATCTCCATACAGTCCGGTCCATTCGTCCAAGACTATCGCATATCGGGCCTAGGGGGGCGGCAAGCGTCAGTCCCCTAATAGCGGTATAAGTCGTGTCGGAGCGAAGCCCATTACACCCTGAGAAACTACTGGAACCTACCAGTAAATCTCGCTTGCCCTGGCCAGGGACTTTGCGTAATGGCTCTCTGACACAGCGCGATATCAACCCCCAATACCGGGAGAGACGAATCCTGTCTAACCGCCACTGCCTCCAAGTGCTCGGGACTGCACCCAACTGCTACCTGTTTGCACGACTCCTTTGAGCCGTGGTAGGGTAGCAATCTAAGAACAGTGGGACACACTCGAGGCGAAGTAGCAGTGTCAAGTCTGCGGACTATGCTGTACTCATGTCACCTGGGAACTGTTCACTGACGACTGGTATAAAACCAACCAACAGTTCCCTGTGAGTCCTGTCCGGTGTACCCGTAACCTAACGAGCACCTGCATACTATCTCCAGTACGACGTACTGACGGCTGTAGGATAGACCATTTCCCCAACTGGGATGAGAAGCGTACACACTAGTCTACTCCGGAGTATCGATGCTCTGTCTCGATAATCCAACGACTAGGGACCTGAATAAGGATGTGCTTGTAGACTACCCAGCCCCCACTAGTGTGACTGCTATCACAACGCTGGTAGTCAAGCAAGATCCTAAGAGCTCTATCAATACGTATACTCACATATTAAGATAGAAAAAAACAAGTAGCATACTACCATATTTAGCAAGACTGTTATATACATGTGAATATCCCAAGCTTCCATTAAGTAATATACAAACTAGTATGATACAATAATGGCCCCTAGGGCATATACACTAACAACCGCTTATCTAAAACAATCATAAGACTTTAAAAATGTATCTGCGGTTCTCAAATCCAGAAATCTCACGAAAACAGATACTCATATTCATGTAACCATAATGGTACAGTAAGTGAAAGAACAGAACAGTACTTTAAAGCATTGCAAGTGTTTTTCATGTAAGCATGTCGTGTAAACAGCTAAGGAAGTGCAATATCTAAACCAGCATGTGCGGTAAAGAGTACTAAACAATAACTATAATTCTACAAATTAGGGAACAATACAGCGATATAGCAGTTTCTAATGTGTACGTGTTATGGCAATTACCGATGATGTGTGTGTGAGCCGGCGTGTAGGTGTACGTACAACATGCGCATCATCGGTAATGGTGCATGTGTCCTAGAAGACTAAGTCATAATAAAGTAAGCGCATGGAGAGTAGCATATATATGTCGCAAAGGAAAATAGTATGAACGTCTGCGGAAATAAGATATCGTGGCGTGAACAGTATAAAATACGTAACCACGTATAAGCCATACAGTTAAGGTTAAAATAGTACAAATCATTATTTTTTTTTGAAATTAAGGGCTATGATGTTTTAGAAAATATACCATTTGAAAATCCGTAGTATTCCTTGAAGCTATCATTTAAAAGTACCTAACGATCCGTTAATTTTGAAAATAGGTATGGTTATAAATATACCATGATATCTACCTAATGATCTTAATCAATATTCCTCGAGTCGATATATATATATATATATATATATATATATATATATATATCTGTGTGTGTGTGTGTGTTATATGTGTGTGTGTGTGTGTGTGTGTGTCGACGATTTATCCGCATCATATCACGTACGGTATAATCCATCATACGATATCATCAATCAATAGTACGGATCTATCGTCATGTAAATTATATCACATACGGTATAATCCATCGTACGATATCATCAAATCAAAAGTATGGATCAATAGTCACATACATCACCTCATCTCATATCATTATATATATATCATGTCATGTCATATATATATATATATATATCGCTTCGGATTCTCATATCAAACATATCGACTCGTTTCATTTTATTCCATCATATCCTCATCTCATCATATCATCTCGCAATTATCCGCGTGTTTATATATATATATATATATATATATATATATATATATAAGCGTATGTATCTATGACTCCTGGGATAAGAATATTAGAACTAGGGATATACCTTCCTACACGTATACTACTATAGTTTATAATATCCCAGAACCCTATTAGCTGGGTATACACATCTAATATATATATATATATAAGCGTATGTATCTATGACTCTTGGGCTAAGATAATTAGAACTAGGGATATACCTTCCTACACGTATACTACTATAGTTTATAATATCCCAGAACCCTATTAGCTGGGTATACACATCTAATATATATATATATATATATAAGCGTATGTATCTATGACTCTTGGGCTAAGATAATTAGAACTAGGGATATACCTTCCTACACGTATACTACTATAGTTTATAATATCCCAGAACCCTATTAGCTGTGGGTATACACATCTAAAATATATATATATATATATATATATATATATATATATATATATATAATCTGTATCTCTAATATCCTAGTACTATGGTTGCGGGGGTGCTATATACCATCCACCCGACTTCCCCCGTAGATATGCATATACTTACCTACCATCCTCATTCCAGCCGAAGTCGATGAGCGCCTTGTTCTCTTTCGTCACCCCGAAAGTTCACGCAAATGTACCTACAAGTCAAAGCACATCGTGTAGAAATCAAAATCAACTCCTGAAAATCGATACGGCAAGCGAACGTACATAAGTTAGAACATATGGTCCACGCATGCAAGAACAACAAAATATCCCCCGACGTTGACATACGAACGTCAAGCGGCCGAGTCAAAACTCAAATATCAAAGCCCAAGTTTTCAAAAGTCGCAAAACGAAATCAGAAACTTAGTAAAACATTCCCAGATTCTATCTAAGGTGAAATTAGAACATTTTGCATATTTGATAGGCCTAGACATCTGGTGATTGAGCTATGGACTAAAAACCAAACCCTAACTCCAAGATCAGGACGCAATTTGCGCCCAAAAGGATTAAATTGGCGGCCAAGAGGGGAAAGTGGGGGCTCGGGCTTCTAGGGTGGCTTCCTAATTGCCTGCACATCTCACTGTATCTGCAATTAAATTTTCAGAGTTCCCAATGTTAGTTGTATATATGCCCAAGAGTCCATTGTTGTACATATGCTGTATATTATAGTGGATGCTTGGATATATATAGAGAGGACTTTCTTGCTCGATATGATAGTATGCTATCTGGTTTCACTTTGTCTAAACATGTTGACTTGTATTGGTTCACTGTCTTACTCTCACATGTTGATAAAGCCCTTAGGATATGTACTCGACTACTAGGACTATGATGCAGATCATACTATTGGGGCCAGGGTAGTCTAAGAGTACATCCTATAACTGTTCCTAGTCGAGGGTGTATCGAGACAGGGCATCGATACACCAGAGTAGACTAGCGTATATGCATCTTGACCCATATGATGGGCGATGGACGATCCCATATCCATCGGTGTTTGAAATCAACGATGGTGTACGGGTGCTCAGTGGAGACTGGGTACACTGAACGGACTCGCCGAGAACTCCTAAATGGTATTATACCTATCGTCAGATAGCAGTTCTCCGGTGCCACTGGTACAGGTTAGTTTGTAGACCCGAGATCATCATAGAGTCCTGTGTGATTCCCACTTTGCTTTGATTTCCACCTTACCACGTCCAAGAGAGCGTGCAAAACGGTGGCTTTTGGGTACAGTCTCGAATCACATGGAGGCAATGAGCGATAGGAGGGGTTTCGTCTCTCCCGGTATAGGGAGTTGATGTTGCGCTATATTCGATTGGCTATAACTGGAAGTCCCTAGCCAGGGCTGATATGGAGTGCTGCTGGTAAGAGTTATCAGTAGTTTCTCGACCTGTTATGAGCCTCACATCGACACTACTTATCGGTTACTGGGGTCTGACGTTTACCAACCCTAGACTGGATATGCGACATATGAGAAGAAGAGACCGGACTGTACGGTAGTGTTACTAATTGGATTCACGGGAGTTTTGACAGTTTCGCTGGTTTTCTTCCGATCGCTCAATACCTGGGTGGCCGTTACGTTTAGCTGACTGCCTGCGGCTTATGGGTGTTTGATATAATCATCACCCACTGCGGGCGTATTGTCAAGTTTTAGAGTCCCACATAGGAGTTTCCTAGCTCAGGCGAAACGATGTGGTGTGCATATGAGATATGCGCGGGGCCCGATTGAATGCGAGTATGTGATGCCGTATGTTAATCGGGTGTTTTTCTATTGGTGAGGTCGTATGTGATATGACCGGTTTGTTAAATCAAGTGTTGATTTAACATTTGACTTTTAGTTTAATTCTTTATTTAAACCTTTTTTTTGTTGAAGATGTATGCATGCATGTATGCACATGTTGATGTGCATGGACACATACATACATACATGGATGTGTATCATGGTTGATGATACACCATATGGTGGCAATGCAAGACTGACATGGTTATTAATATATATATATATATATATATATATATTTATTTATTTTTGAGTTAAAATTAAAGATTATTCACTCATGGTTAATGTTTATCTTCATTTGACTTTTTGACCATTCTTGACCTAACTTTTAACCATGTGTTAATTCTCTTTTGGTTTCTAAACACAATCAAAAATATCTAGATATTATCTGACCATGGTTTAAGGTGTGAAGGATATAATATGATTATTTCATTCTCGTCTCTTTTTATGTTATTATTCATCACAAAAGAAAAGAGCTTAAGATTTGCCATCATCTTCTTCTTCCTCCCTCTCTTGAGTTTTCATTTGAGTGAGTTGGTTAAAAAGTTAGGGTTTTGATTAGAAAATACAAACCACCTCATCATTCTACACACATCTAGCCCATTTGTGTAGGGTGTTTGCTACACTTCTTCCATGGATCAAGTAAAGTAAGGAGTTTTGGGAAAAAGGACTTCGGGAGGATCATCGTGGACTTGGAAGGTTGCTAGCGATCCGTTCCAAACTCTCAAAGGTCCAAGGAGTCACCAAAGAGAGACTACAAAGGTTGTAATCTCTACTCTTAGTGATAGATTATTCTTTGTATGTGATACAAATCATGTTACCCTAAATATTCTAGTTTAAAGATTCATAGTTGTTTGCTTTGCACCTCTCCAATTTTTAAAGTGGCATGAGTGATGCTACCAAACCCTAGACAAGGTGCAAGGGAAACTCAACAGTGGTATTAGAGCCAAGCTAGAATTTTAGACATGGTATTAATACAATTACGAAAACGAAATCGACTCCGAAAAATACAGTCTTATGAAACCCTAAATTGCTCTCTGGAAATTTTCTAAAAAGGCCTTTAAAAATTTTTAAAACAGGTGCAGAATGTTATATGGGAGATCCTAAGAACATGGGTGAAATACGGAGAGAGGGGCTCAGATTTTGGCCGAGCACCGGGCCAGAAATTCCGGCCTGGCCGCCCCCCTTACCCCCTCTGGACTCCGTATTTCTCCTGTGCTCTTATCTTCTATATTTTTGGTTTCTAGTGTTTGCTTAGCCCAATTTTCATGTGATGATTATTTTGTTTACGGGCTAATTCGTAGTGTTTCGTAGTCATATAATTTAACACTGGATTGGTAACCTTGACTATATTTAGCAGTTCGATCGAATTTTGAACACCACATTTTGTACCCCGCTGAAATTTCCAAGTGTTGTAATTTTCCGAAGTTGATTATATTCGTAAAATCGTGCAAGTACTACTA
The DNA here is from genome assembly GCA_030015575.1 of Agapanthus africanus. Classification (NCBI taxonomy): domain Eukaryota; kingdom Viridiplantae; phylum Streptophyta; class Magnoliopsida; order Asparagales; family Amaryllidaceae; genus Agapanthus; species Agapanthus africanus. Next base: position 260,832,387 of record JASDDO010000004.1, read on the forward strand.
TGGACCATCTAGAAGACTATACTAACCTTAACTCGATTCTATTCCCATGGAACCGCGATCGAACCCTAGGGTTTGCCGTAGTTCCGTGGTGTCATAGGTGAGGCATTGGTTAACTCCTTCTACGGTTGGTCCATAGACACTGTGGCACGGTTTTTGAGTGTTTTGACTTTGCTCAAGTGTTGAGCTCACGGGGGTAATTTGTGAGTGTATGTTGATTCGATCGAAACGTTAAACATCGTCTTGTATTATTTTGAATGTGATACAATATGTGGAATTCATATAGGTTAGGCATGAAATCCGTAATATGAGATATTTCGGGTTTACGATGTCTAAGGTGATTGTGGATTCCAAATGTTATAGTTTTTCACTTTTCTTTTCTGCGACCATAAGTGTAGTATGTGGGGTATTGCCGGCTTCGTTGCTATACATCAACGACAATCGGAATACGCATACTTGCTTACGTTGATGATATGAGATATTATGTGTTGCTGTGATATGTTATATTGGATTGTCGTGTTCTGAATAGCCGGGAGTTTTATGTGAGATGAGGGTTTTTTTTTTCATTCATGTAAAAGTCAATGTATGTAATATTCTTTTACTGGGGCACTTCCGGATTGAGGATGATGTCACCTTTGTATATTATTTACTTTTCCGCATTAGGATAGACCCAAAGCAGGGAGCACAAGTAACCGGGTTCTAGGGTCCAGTGGGAGGCCATCTCGAGGAAACTAGACCGGGTCTCCTAACCCTAGAATTGGCAGAGTTACTTGCCGCTCTCGTAGGGGTCTAGGGATGTGGGTTTGGCTATTCATCACGACCGTGGAATCCGTGTTTTATACAGGCTCGAAATAAAACACGGACCTCCTAATATATCCAATATTTCATATATTTCTTTTGCTGCCGATATACTGTGATGTAATCATATTATATGTGTGAGACGAATGATTTATTATTGTATATATGATATATAATAAACATTGCTTATGTTTTACACCCGCGCTAGTCCCGTCCCGGTATGCCGTTAGTTATGTAATCTAACGGTGCATAACAGAACATTGTGGCGAATGCGGATGTCATAAGTGTACGTTGTATTTTCGTTTCTTCTATGATGCTTAGCAAGCATAAATGATGGGATTTATTAATGGGATTAATAAAAGAAAATAAACCTAAAAGATGTTGTAGAATCAAATTTTCAAAAAGGGTAGCTACAGTTTTTGCTTTGCATAGTAGTATATGTGATATACCCTGCATCTTATTCGATGAGGAAAGAGCCGAGATCTCTTCACCGGGAGTGACCTCTTTAGAAAAACTGGAAGATGCTACAAACTCACGGTTTATTTTTTTATTGCTTCTATAGTTCTTGCCTTGCACAGCGGTATTTGTGAAATATACTGCACCTTATTCGATAAGGAAAGAGCCGAGATCCCTTCACTGGGAGTGACCTTTTTAGCGAAACTAGAAAAGCCTCAAAAACACTCCTTTTCAAAAATCACTTGTTTCTACAACGATATCAAGTTCATTACGCAAAAGGTTTTCAGAAAAACCTGTCATAACCCTCCGTCATTTCAGATAAAGACTACTTAGTATTCGTGCTACGTTTGTTGACCATGTTAAGGCGTAGTGTGCGGTAGCTAATTAGTGCTTATCTGTTAAAACATGTGATGTGATTGGATTAGGATAGTCGTACGACTTTGTTGACCATATTAAGGGTCATACGGGTGGGTTTAATTCAATCGGGAAATGACGGGTTGAACTTGACTAGCGCTTATGATTTGTTTACCATGTTAAGGTCATAAGTAGCTAGGGGAAAAAACATTATCAGGAATTTCAAGAGTTGAAATTTGCAATGAGATTGCATACCTTCAATGAGATAGTTGGATCCTGATACCCACTGCGAGTAAGAGTTACTCCTGGGAGAGTTTTACACATGACAATTAGCCGATCAAGTAGGTGTTTAGAAAGATGTTAACGGGGTTATGCCTCTGGGAAAACGAGGTTTATTCTAATTAGGTCCGTGCGAAAGAACGGGGAATCTCCCTCAAAGTACCAACACTAGCCTGACTGAAAGATTGGCGAACTTGTAAGGTTTAATTAATCCCGGTTAATCTTACCTTTTAGGGTTTGAAGGAAGATTTGATGAAAACAGTGGGAGCCATCCTGATTAGATAAGATAATAACTAATCTAATCTTGCAAGAGCATGCGCTAAAGTGTTTTTTTCTCTCTCTCTCTCTAGGTAGCGACCATGTCAGGCCTTAATCAAGATAATAATATGGATGTATTGACTGAACCCGCTTATTATACTGAGCAGGGGAATGTTGGTCTCGCTCCAACTTATAATTGTTATAAGTCCGAGCAGGAAATAGGAGAATATCCAGATTCTCACGCCGCCCAAAGGAAGAATAAGCATACTGATGCGTCTTCTTCTGGTGTGTTTGTTATCGAGAACTGTTTCTTAGTTCACTCTACGTCCTGGGTATTAGATACCGGATCAGGATTCCATATATGTAATATGTTGCATGGGCTACGGAAAGGTAGGGAACTGGAAGAGGGTGATCATTCCGTAAGAGTAGGGAATGGTGCAAATGTTGCAGCCAAAGCAGTTGGCGTTTATCACCTTGTGTTACCAAATGGTAATACATTGATTCTGAACGAATGCTATTACATTCCGACCCTGATATGCAATCTTATATCAGTTTCTTTATTGAGTAAACATAGATATAATTTTGTAGTACAGGATAATGTTATGAACATCTTCCTGAATCAAAAGTTGATTGGATCAGGCTCATTAAATAATGGCATATACGTTCTCAATCAAACTACGGTACTTAATGTGCAAAACACACACAAGAGGAAGAGTTCGGAATGAACAATCCTTCTTGTGGCATTGTAGACTTGGTCATATCAATATGACACGACTAGCTAAATTGCATAAGGATGGATATTTGAATCCGTTCGAATTTTCATCTTATGAAACTTGTAATTCATGTCTCAAAGGCAAAATGACGAAATCTCCGTTTGGTGGACACGAAGAAAGAGTTACTGAACTCTTAGGGCTGATACATAGTGATGTATGTGGTCCCATGTCTACACATGCCAGGAATGGTTCCTCGTACTTCATTACATTCACTGTCGATCTCTCAAGATACGGACATGTGTTCCCGTTGAAACACAAGTCTGAAGCTTTTGAGAAATTCAAAGAATATAAGAACGAAATAGAGAACCAAACGGGCAAAAGTATTAAGATCATTCGATTAGATCGAGGAGGAGATACTTGAGCAATGAGTTCCTGGACTATCTAAAAGAGAATGGGATTCTCACTCAGCTTACTCCTCCTTATACACCACAGCACAACGGTGTATCGGAGCGGAGGAATCGAACCCTATTGGATATGGTGCGCTCTATGATGAGCACTGCTGAGTTACCTATTTCCTTCTGGGAGTATGCGCTTGAGGCAGCAGCATACCTATTGAATCAAGTTCCATCTAAATTAGTGCCTTCAACCCCATATGAGATATGGAGGGGAATGAGACCATATTTTAAACGATTTAAGATATGGGGTTGTCCGGCCTATGTCAAAAGGCAAAATCCAGACAAGCTTGAGGCACGATCAGTTCTTTGCAAGTTTGTGGGATATCCAAAGAATTCTCAAGGATATATTTTCTACCACGCTGAGGAACAAAAAGTGTTTGTTTCTCAATATGCCACCTTTTTAGAAAAGGAATTTCTTGCAAAGGAAATTAGTGGCAAAGAGGTAGAGAAGGAAGAAGCTACAGCAGCACAAACTGCAAATGAAGATTTAGTGGAACCAGAGGATTCGATAGTTCCCGACGAACCCCAGCCGCTCCGTCGATCTAGTAGGGTTCCTCATCCACCTGAGAGATACTACGGTTTTCTCATAAACGGTGGGAGCGAGGATTGCATCATGGAAGATGATGACCCGACTAGTTTCGAGCAGGCCATCATGAGTGGGGACTCTGTGAAATGGCTGGATGCAATGCGATCTGAGATGGAATCCATGTACACCAACAAAGTATGGACTTTGGAAGTTGCTCCTGAAGGGGTAAAACCCATTAGGAGCAAATGGATCTTTAAGAAGAAATTTGGTGTAGATGGAAAAGTTGAGACTTTCAATGCTAGACTTGTTGCAAAGGGTTTTCGTCAATGGCCAGGTGTATATTATGACGAAACCTTTTCTCCAGTGGCTATGCTTAAGTCCATCCGGATCCGGCTTGCCATTGCTGCATACCATGTCTACGAAATCTGGAAAATGGATGTTATGACCGCCTTTCTAAATGGTGATTTAGAGGAGTGCGTGTACATGACTCAGCCAGAAGGCTTCGTAGACAGTGGGAGCAGCGGAAAGGTGTGCAAGCTGCTTAAATCCATCTACGGGTTAAAGCAAGTATCGCAGAGTTGGAACATCTGCTTTGATGTGGTAGTCAAAGAGTTTGACTTCATCAAGAACGTAGATGAACCTTGTATCTATAAGAAGGTTGCAGAGAGTAAGGTTGTCTTCCTCGTATTGTACGTGGATGACATACTCTTGATAGGAAACGATGTTCCAATGCTGCACTCGGTCAAGCTCTTCTTATCACATAGATTCTCAATGAAAGATCTAGGTGATGCCTCCTGCATTTTGGGAATTAGGATCTATAGAGATAGATCTAAAAGGATACTGGGATTATCCCAATCCAGGTACATTGACACCATACTGAAGAGGTTTAGTAAAGAAGAATCCAAGCGTGGGAACCAACCGACGATCTCTGGACTCACTCTCTCCAAAGAGATGTCTCCTAAGACTGATTTGGAGAGAGCTCGCATGCATGGGATACCCTATGCTTCGGCAGTAGGCTCTATCATTTACGCGATGCTATGTACCATACCCGATGTAGCATACTCACTAAGTGTAGTGGGTAGGTATCAAGCAGATCCAGGAGAGAGTCACTGGACAGCTGTGAAGAACATTCTCAAGTACTAGAGAAGGACTAAGGAGATGTTCTTGGTGTATGGTAACGAAGAACTCACGGTGGATTCCATTACCGATTCAAGCTTCCAAAGTGATAAGGACGACTCTAAGTCGCACATGGGATTTGTCTTCACCCTAAATGAAGGGGCGGTTTGTTGGAAGTGTTCCAAAAAAGAAACCGTGGCAGACTCGACGATGGAGGATGAATACATCGCTGCCAACGATGCTGCTAAAGAGGCTATCTGGATAAAGAAGTTCATCACTGAACTTGGTGTGGTTCCATCCATTGAGCATCCAATACCGTTTTATTGTGATAACAATGGATCAGCAGCTTTAGCCAAGGAACCCAGATCCCATCAGAAGTCCAGACATATTCTGAGGCGGTATCACCTGATCAGGGAGATAGTTGATCGTCGCGAGATCGAGGTCAAGAGAGTTGACACGAAGGACAACACTGCGGATCCACTCATGAAGGCCATACCCCAGATACAATTTGAGAGAGTCTTCGGGATGTTGGGTATGAGATACTACAACAGCTGGCCTTAGTGCAAGTGGGAGATTGTTAGTTGTATATATGCCCTAGAGGCCATTGTTGTACATATGATGTATATTATAGTGGATGCTTGGATATATATAGAGAGGACTTTCTTGCTCGATATGATAGTATGCTATCTGGTTTCACTTTGTCTAAACATGTTGACTTGTATTGGTTTACTGTCTTACTCTCACATGTTGATAAAGCCCTTAGGATATGTACTCGACTACTAAGACTATGATGCAGATCATACTGGTGGGGCCAGGATGAAAGGTTTGTCTAGCACCCTATGAAGAGTTTTGAAGCATCACATGTCTCAAAGTATGTATTTTTAAGGTGCCAAACAAACACGCAAAAGAATCGATCCTAGAAAATTAAGGTTTTGAAACTTTAAGCTAATAAAAATTACGGTTTGAAGGCTACAACCTTTGTAGCTCCGCTTTTGCTTGACTCCTTAGTCTCTAGGGTGTTGGAAGAAGGTCCACTTGTAGTCCTCTTTCGTCCACGACGATCCACCCGAAGTTTCCCGTCCAAGCTTGCAACTTTGGAAAAGCAAAGAGAACACTCTAATCAAGTTGGCTAGATTTGAGTAGAATGATGTTGTGGCTAAGGATCTCACTTCAAAAACCTTTCTTTATTTGTGTTTAACTCACTAGAAAAAACTAGAGAGGAAAAAGATGAAGGAGGATGAAGATGGTGGCTATTTTTAACAAGAGGTGAAAAGATAACCCTTAGTTGCAAAGAAATGAAATATAACCTTTTATATTTTATTCCTTCTTGCTTTCAACCATGATTAAATGATGGATAGTTAATTTAACTTGGGTTTTAAATGATAAAGAGAAGGATAACCCTAGGTTAGTGGTAGTTGAGCATGGTTAGGTCAAAGGAAGAATGTAGAAGCTACAATGATTATCCTTTCCTTTTCATTTTCTTTTAAATCCAAAATCAAATAATAATCCATTATTTAATCCATGGTGTGAGTCTTATATTGCCACCATTTCCATATGTTAACAACCATGATAGATGGGTGTATATATGTGTGTATGTATGCACATCCATATGTGCATGAAACTAGCTTGAAAGAAAGAAAGAAAAGCACACATGCATGCACACATCCATCATCCAAGAAAAGGTTTTAAGTGAGAAAACTAATGGTTAAATGATAAATCAACACTTGATTTATCAATCCGGTCATATCTCATATGACTCCACCAAAAGCAGTTCACCCGATTAATGTTCGGTATCATATACGCACATTTTAATCGGGTGCATGCGCATATCGCATACGGGCACCACAACGTTTCGCCTGGACTGGGTAACTCCTTTGTGGGACTCTAAGACTCGTCAATACGCCGGCAGAGGGTGATGATCATATCAGGTACCCTCAAGCCGCAAGCGGTCAGCTAAACGTAACGGCCACCCGGGTATTGAGCGATCAGAAGAAAACAAGCGAACCTGCTACAACTCCCGTCGAGCCATCCGGCAACACTACCGTACAGTCCGGTCTCTTCGTCAGATATGGTGCATATCGAGCCTAGGGATGGTCACGTCGACCCTAATAACTCAATAAGTCGTGCCGGTGAATGGTCTATAACAGATCGAGAAACTACTGATAACACTTATCAGCAAATCTCAGCAGCCCTGGCCAGGGACTTGCTGTTATAACCAGTCGGGCACAGCACAGCATCAACTCCCAATACCGGGAGAGATGAAACCCCTCCTATCGCTCATCGTCTTCGTGTGTCTCGGGACTGTACCCAACGGCCACCTGTTTGCACGACTCGGTAGAGCCGTGGTAGGGTGGCAATCAAAATACAGTGGGAGAACACACAAGACTCTATGACGATCTCGGGTCTACAGACTAACCTGTACCAGTGTCACCTGAGAACTGATATCCGACGATAGATATAATTCCATATAGGAGTTCTCAGTGAGTCCGTCCAGTGTAGCCAGTCACCACTGAGCACTCGTATATGATCTTGATGTCAAACATCGATGAATGTGGGAACATTCATCGCCCATCGTATGGGTCTAGTATCATATACGCTAGTCTACTCTGGTATATCAATGCCCCGTCTCGACATACCTACGACTAGGGACTTTCCAGGATATGCTTATAGACTACAGATGTCCCACTAGTATGATCTCCATCATAATCAGAGCAGTCAAGCCAATATCCTCAGTGCTTTATCAGCATGTATGAATGAATAAAAGCATGATCAAATCAACATGTCAGATAAAGAAGAACCATATAGCATACTATCATGTCGAGCAAGAATGCATACTGAATATATATATACATATATAGATACATCCACTATCACATAATGGCCTCTAGGGCATACATATATCCAACAATCTCCCACTTGCACTAAGGCCAGTTATTGGCGTATCTCATACCCAACATCTTAAAAAGTCGCTCATGCTGTGGCTGAGGGAGGGCCTTGGTGAGTGGATCCGCGGCGTTGTTCTTTGTGTCTACTCTCTTAATCTCGATCTCGCGGCGATCAACAATCTCCCGGATCAAATGAAAGCGCCTCAGGATGTGTCTGGACCGCTGATGGGATCTGGGCTCCTTGGCTAACGCCATAGCCCCATTATTGTCACAATACAAAGGTATTGGATCAATAATGGTTGGAACTACTCCTAGCTCCGAGACGAACTTCTTCATCTAGACGGCTTCCTTGGCGGCATCATTTGCAGCAATGTACTCAGCTTCCATCGTAGAGTCTGCAACGGTATCTTGTTTGGAACTCTTCCAACTTACCGCCCTTCCATTGAGGGTAAATACAAACCCTGAGATAGATTTGCTGTCATCCTTATCGCTCTGGAAGCTCGAATCGGTAAAGGCCTCCATTTGGAGATCTGTATTACCATACACCAAGAACAATTCTTTAGTCCTTCGTAAGTACTTAAGAATGTTCTTCACAGCTGTCCAGTGGTTCTCCCCTGGGTTGGATTGATACCTGCTTACAACACTAAGTGCATAAGCTACATCTGGGCGTATACATAACATCGCATACATTATAGATCCTATTGCCGAAGCATAAGGTATAATGCTCATGCGAGCTCTCTCTTCATCGGTCTTTGGAAAAGAATCCTTGGAGAGAGTGACTCCATGGCAAGCGGGTAAGGCACCCCGCTTGGAGTCTTCCATACTAAACCTTTTTAGTATGGTGTTGATGTACCTGGTTTGGGACAATCCCAATAACTTTTTGGATCTATCCCTATAGATCCTTATGCCCAGGATGTATGTGGCATCACCCAGGTCCTTCATGGAGAACCTCAGTGATAAGAATGATTTGACCGACTGTAGCATAGGAATATCATTTCCTATCAGAAGAATGTCATCCACGTACAATACGAGGAATGTGACAGCTCTTCCTACAGCCTTCTTATAAACACAAGGTTCATCTGGATTTTTGATGAAATCAAACTCTTTGATAACATCATCGAAACAGATGTTCCAACTCCGAGATGCCTGCTTTAACCCATATATGGATTTAAGCAATCTACAAGCTTTCTCGCTGCTCCCACTGTCAATGAAGCCCTCTGGCTGATCTATATAAACGCATTCTTCTAAATCTCCATTTAGAAATGCTGTTTTAACATCCATCTGCCAGATTTCATAGTCGTAGTGAGCAGCAATAGCAAGTAGGATCCGAATGGATTTAAGCATGGCTACGGGAGAAAAAGTTTCGTCATAGTCCAAACCTGGTCTTTGACGAAAACCTTTCGCCACAAGTCTTGCCTTATAGGTCTCTACCTGCCCATCCACACCAATCTTTCTTTTAAAGATCCATTTGCACCCTATAGGTTTTACCCCAGGGGGTACAACGTCCAAAGTCCATACTTTGTTGGTGTACATAGACTCCATTTCGGATCTCATGGCATCCAGCCACTTCACAGAGTCACCACTCGTGATAGCTTGCTGAAAACTGGTAGGATCATCATCATCCATGATGCAATCTTCTCCGTCACCATCAATGACGAAACCGTAGTACCTCTCCGGTGGGCGAGAAGTCCTACCAGACCTACGGAGTGGCCGAGGTTCATCAGTTTCTGTTGCAACAGCCGGTTCAACCAAATCGTCATTTGTAGTTTGTGTCTCCAGAACCTTTTCTAGATCTACTACCTTGCCATCATCTTTATCTGTGAAAAACTCTTTTTCCAAGAATGTGGCATACTGAGAAACAAACACTTTTTGTTCCTCTTTGTGGTAGAACAGATATCCATAAGAATTCTTTGGATATCCCACAAAGTTACACATGACTGACCGTGTCTCGAGTTTGTCCGGATTCTGCTTTTTAACATAGGCCGGGCAACCCCAAATCTTAATTCTCTTAAGAGATGGTCTCTTCCCATTCCATATCTCATATGGCGTGGTAGACACGGCTTTGGTTGGAACCCTGTTTAGCAGAAACGCTGCAGTCTCCAATGCATGCCCCCAAAACGAGACTGGTAACTCAGCGTCACTCATCATGGACCGGACCATATCTAATAGGGTCCAATTCCGTCGTTCTGACACACCGTTGTGCTGTGGTGTGTAAGGAGGAGTGAGCTAAGAGAGAATCCCATTCTCTTTTAGGAAGTTTGCAAATTCTGTACTGAGATACTCTCCACCTCGATCTGATCGAAGCATCTTAATACTCAAGACGGTTTGTTTTTCTACTTCTTGTTTATATTCAATGAATTTCTCGAAAGCGTCGGACTTGTGCTTTAATAAAAATACATGACCGAATCTTGAGAAATCGTCAGTGAATGTAATGAAGTATGAGAAACCGCCTCTAGCCTGTGTAGACATTGGCCCACATACATCAATATGTATGAGGCCCAGGAGCTGAGTAGCTCTTTCTCCGTGTTCAGTAAACGGAGTTTTGGTCATTTTACCCTTGATACAAGACTGGCAAGTCGCATAAGATTTATATTCAAAAGAATTTAAATATCCATCTTTGTGTAACTTGTTTAGTCTTGTTTCGTTAATATGACCAAGTCTACAGTGCTAAAGAAAAGCTTCATTTAATTCTGAAAATTTTCTTTTATTAGTGTGTTGTATACTGAAAACTGTGTGTTGATTTAGGACATATATTCCGTTATTAAGCGTACCATACCGAACCAACATTTGATTTAGGTGAATGTTCATAACATTGATCTGCAACACAAAATTATATCCTTCATTGTCCAACAAAGAAACGGATATTATATTACATAGCATACTTGGTACAAAATAACATGGATTCAAAATCAAAATACATCCAGATGGCAACCCCAAGTGATACTCTCCCACTGCGACTGTATGTACATTGGAACCATTTCCAACGCGGAGAGTATGGTCACCTGTGTTCAAAACCTTGCTATTTCTCAGCCCCTGCATAGAATTGCAAATGTGAGAACCTGAACCGGTATCCAATACCCAGGAAGCAGAGTTTATAGAAAAACAGTTTTCAGTCACAAACGCACCTGAAGCGGAAGCATCACCATGCTTCTTCTTGAGACTTAAGTACTCCGTGCAATTGCGCTTCCAATGTCCTGTCTTGTGGCAATGAAAACACTCGTCTTTCCCCGGGTCTCCAGCTTTGGACTTTCCCTTTCCCTTCACCTTTTTAACTCCGCCCTTAGGATTAGTGGGTTTCTTCTTTTTCTTTCCCTTGGCCTTAGATTTCGGGCGAGAAGAAGAAGACTGTCCAATAGTCATAACGGGAGTTTTTGCTGACTTCATAGTGCTCTCTGCACTCCTTAACATATTAAGGAGTTCAGGGAGTTCCTTTTCCATGCCATGCATGTTAAAGTTCACTATGAACTGAGCAAAGGTGGAGGGGAGGGACTGCAGAATAATATCTATATATTGTTCATTGTCCATTGTCCATCCAAGGTCCTCAAGCTCTTCTATAAGAGCTATCATCTTCAAAACATGGTCTCCTACTGGTGTGCCAGGGGCCATTCGCATCTGAAACAGTTTCTTTGATGCTTCGTATCGTAATACGCGGGATTGCTCCCCATACAACTCCTTTGTATGGAGCAATATACCGTGAATGTCCATGTCCTCGTGCTGCTTTTGATGTGTGTTGTCCATCGATGCAAGCACGAGGCATTTTGCCGTGGCACAGTCAGCGTCCCATGTCTTGCGGACTTCAATGTCTGCAACTGAGGATTTTGGACCTGGGACGGGCGGGGCTGAAGCCGTGAGGACATATGATACTTTATCATAAGTCAAGGCGATTTTCAGATTCCTCAGCCAGTCTTTATAGTTGGTCCCATTCAGTTTGTTTTTATCTAGTAGAAGCTTAAGTCCAGTCATTGGTATCTGCCATTAAGAGAGAGAAAAGAATACACTCAGCGAAAGCTCTTGCATAGATTAGATTGGTTTATTATCTTGTCTAATCGATGTTTCCCACTGCTTTTTATCAAGTTTTTCTTTCAAACCTTAAAAAGAAAAACTAGCCAGGATTAATTACAGTCTACAACTTCGCTAACCGTTCAGCCGGGCCAGTGTCGGTACTTTGAGGGAGGTTCCCCGTGCTTTCGCACGGACCTAATTAGAGTAAACCTCGTTTTCCCAGAGGCGGAGCCCCGTTAACACCTTTCTAGACACCTAATGAGTTAGCTAATTGTAAACTGTAAAACTCTCCTAGGAGCAACTATTGCCCACAGTGGGATCGGGATCCTACCATCACATGGAAGGTATGCAATCTCATTGCAAATTTCAACACTTGAAATTCCCGATGTAATTTTTACCCCTAGTACTTATGACCTTAACTATGGTCAACAAATCATAAGTACCAGTCAAGTTCTACCCGTCATTTCTTGATCAATTAGACCCACCCATATGACCCTTAACTATGGTCAACAAAGTCGCATGAATGTCCTAATTAATCTGCATCATATGCAGTGTAGGAAGACATCACTTAGCTACCGTACACTACGCCTTAACTAAAGTCAACAAACGTAGCACGAATACTAAGTACTCTACTTCCGAAAATGACGGATGGTTGCGAATGATTTTTAAGAAAATCTTTAACGCTTTGAACTCGATATCGTTGTAGAATCAAACAGTTTTCAAAAGGAGTGGCTTAAGCTCCGCAGTTTTGAAATGTAGCTTTTTCATAAATAGCTGAGTAGTTTTCAAATCCGATTCTACAACATCTTTTTAGGTTTATTTACTTTACATTAATCACATTAATGTAATCCCATCATTTAAGTCCTTAAGCCAATCACAGAAAAGAAACGAAAATAACACGTACGCTTATGCCATCCGCATTCGCCGCAATGTTCCGTTATGCACCGTTAGGTTACTTAACTAACGGCATACCGGGACGGGACTAGCGCGGGTGTAAAACATAAGCAACGTCTACTATATATCATATATATAATATGTCATTCGTCTCAGATATCACAGAACACAGGCAGCAGAAACATAGATATAACGTGGGATATCCTAGGACGTCCGTATTTAGTATTTAGCCAGAATAGAAAATACGGATTCCACAGTCGCGATGAATAGCCAAGCCCACACCCTGGACCCCTACGAGAGCGGCAAGTGACCCTACCAATTCTGGAGTTTAGGAGACCCGGTCTCGACTCCTCGAGATGGCCTCCCACTGAACCCCAGAACCCGGTCACCTGTGCTCCCCTCCTTGGGTCCATCCTAATGCGGAAAAGTAAATAATATACAACACTGGTGACACAACCTCAACCTGGAAGTGCCCCAAATAAAAGAATATTACATTACATTTGAATTTACATGAATGAAAATATAAAACTCTCATCTCACATAAAAAACCCCCGGCTATTCAATCGCGACAATCCTGCACATCATATCTCAGCAACACATAATATCACATATCATCAACGTAAGTAAGTATGCGTACCCCGATTGTCGTTGATGTATAGCAACGAAACCGGCGATATCGTACATACTACACTTACGGTTACAGAAAAGAAAGTGTAAAACTACAATATTTGGAATCCAGATTCTCTTTAGACATCATAAATGCGAAATATCACATATTTCGTATTTCATGCCTAAACTATATGAATTCCACATATTGTATCATATTCCAGACAAACAGACAGTATTAAAGTTTTCGAACGAACGATCAAGTACCCAAGATTCACTAAAGCTCAACACTTGAGCAGGGTTCAAAAATCCGGAGTGTGACACAGTAGTAGCGGTCCAGCCGTAGGAGGGTCAAGCCAACGCCTCACATGTGGCACGCCGTACTGCCCCAAACCCTAAGGTTCAAAGGGCAGTTCGAGACGGTCACATAATCGAGTTAAAGTTTGTTGTCTTCTAGAGGGACCACCGCAAAAAGACTTGCACATATCTCCAAAGTATTTAAACCCCGTGAATAGTGAGTAAATGATACTCGTTCAAACACTTCAATACTTTCTAATTTACCCGGAAAAGCTACGAAATGAAAATCCCGATCGAATCGACGAGTCCAAAACCATTTCCAGAATTTTTCAAAACTAAATACAGATTAAAAATACCCAAAAAATTATACAAGCAGATTAATGAATTACTGTAAAACAATTATCCAACAATTAATACAAACGGCCGCGGAATCGCGGCCTAAGCAAGCTTAGGCCGCGTTTCCGCGGCAACAATCACTGTTCATGGAATAATTTTTGTACCGTAATCATTATTTTTTCCTGCTGTATTTTTTACATATTTTTAATTCTGAAAAATGTCAATTTTTAGAAAATTTCCAGAGAGCACCCTAAAAAGCCGTATTTCGGTTCGATCGGAGTTTTAACTTCGTAAAAAGGTCGCCTAATGTTCTAGGTCGGCTCTGATACCAATGAAAGGTTTGTCTAGCACCCTATGAAGAGTTTTGAAGCATCACATGTCTCAAAGTATGTATTATTAAGGTGCCAAACAAACACGCAAAGGAATCGATACTAGAAAATTAGGGTTTCGAAACTTTAAGCTAATAAAAATTAGGGTTTGAAGGCTACAACCTTTGTAGCTCCCCTTTTGCTTGACTCCTTAGTCTCTAGGGTGTTGGAAGAAGGTCCACTTGTAGTCCTCTTTCGTCCACGACGATCCACCCGAAGTTTCCCGTCCAAACTTGCAACTTTGGAAAAGCAAAGAGAACACTCTAATCAAGTTGGCTAGACTTGAGTAGAATGATGTTGTGGCTAAGGATCTCACTTCAAAAACCTTTCTTTATTTGTGTTTAACTCACTAGAAAAAACTAAAGAGGAAAAAGATGAAGGAGGATGAAGATGGTGGCTATTTTTAACAAGAGGTGAAAAGATAACCCTTAGTTGCAAAGAAATGAAATATAACCTTTTATATTTTATTCCATCTTGCTTTCAACCATGATTAAATGATGGATAGTTAATTTAACTTGGGTTTTAAATGATAAAGAGAAGGATAACCCTAGGTTAGTGGTAGTTGAGCATGGTTAGGTCAAAGGAAGAATGTAGAAGCTAGAATGATTATCCTTTCCTTTTCATTTTCTTTTAAATCCAAAATCAAATAATAATCCATTATTTAATCCATGGTGTGAGTCTTATATTGCCACCATTTCCATATGTTAACAACCATGATAGATGGGTGTATGTATGTGTGTATGTATGCACATCCATATGTGCATGAAACTAACATGAAAGAAAGAAAGAAAAGCACACATGCATGCACACATCCATCATCCAAGAAAAGGTTTTAAGTGAGAAAACTAATGGTTAAATGATAAATCAACACTTGATTTATCAATCCGGTCATATCTCATATGACTCCACAAAAAGCAGTTCACCCGATCAATGTTCGGTATCATATACGCACATTTTAATCAGGTGCATGCGCATATCGCATACGCGCACCACAACGTTTCGTCTGGACTGGGTAACTCCTTTGTGGGACTCTAAGACTCGTCAATACGCCGGCAGAGGGTGATGATCATATCAGGTACTCTCATGCCGCAAGCGGTCAGCTAAACGTAACGGCCACCCGGGTATTGAGCGATCAGAAGAAAACAAGCGAACCTGCTACAACTCCCGTCGAGCCATCCGGCAACACTACCGTACAGTCCGGTCTCTTCGTCAGATATGCTGCATATCGAGCCTAGGGATGGTCACGTCGACCCTAATAACTCAATAAGTCGTGCCGGTGAATGGTCTATAACAGATCGAGAAACTACTGATAACACTTATCAGCAAATCTCAGCAGCCCTGGACAGGGACTTGCTATTATAACCAGTCGGGCACAGCACAGCATCAACTCCCAATACCGGGAGAGACGAAACCCTTCCTATCGCTCATCGTCTTCGTGTGCCTGTACCCGACGGCCACCTGTTTGCACGACTCGGTAGAGCTGTGGTAGGGTGGCAATCAAAATACAGTGGGAGAACACACAAGACTCTATGACGATCTCGGGTCTACAGACAAACCTGTACCAGTGTCACCTGAGAACTGCTATCCGACGATAGATATAATTCCATATAAGAGTTCTCAGTGAGTCCGTCTAGTGTACCCAGTCACCACTGAGCACTCGTATATGATCTTGATGTCAAACATCGATGAATATGGGAACATTCATCGCCCATCGTATGGGTCTAGTATCATATACGCTAGTCTACTCTGGTATATCAATGCCCCGTCTCGACATACCTACGACTAGGGACTTTCCAGGATATGCTTATAGACTACAGATGTCCCACTAGTATGATCTCCATCATAATCAGAGCAGTCAAGCCAATATCCTCAGGGCTTTATCAGCATGTATGAATGAATAAAAGCATGATCAAATCAACATGTCAGATAAAGAAGAACCATATAGCATACTATCATGTCGAGCAAGAATGCATACTGAATATATATATACATGTATAGATACATCCACTATCACATAATGGCCTCTAGGGCATACATATATCCAACACAGGGTAGTCTAAGAGTACATCCTATAACTGTTCCTAGTCGAGGGTGTATCGAGACAGGGCATCGATACACCAGAGTAGACTAGTGTATATGCATCTTGACCCATATTATGGGCGATGGACGATCCCATATCCATCGGTGTTTGACATCAACGATGGTGTACGGGTGCTCAGTGGAGACTGGGTACAATGAACGGACTCGCCAAGAAATCCTAGATGGTATTATACCTATCGTCCGATAGCAGTTCTCCGGTGACACTGGTACAGGTTAGTCTGTAGACCTAAGATCGTCATAGAGTCTTGTGTGATTCCCACTGTGCTTTGATTTCCACCTTTCCACGTCCAAGAGGGCGTGCAAAACGGTGGCTTTTGGGTATTGTCCCGAATCACATAGAGGCAATGATCGATAGGAGGGGTTTCGTCTCTCCCGTTATAGGGAGTTGATGTTGCGTTGTGTTCGATTGGCTATAACTGGAAGTCCCTGGCCAGGGCTGATATGGAGTGTTGCTGGTAAGAGTTATCAGTAGTTTCTCGACCTATTATGAGCCTCACATCGACACGACTTATCGGTTACTGGGGTCTGACGTTTACCACCCCTAGACTGGATATGCGACATATGAGACGAAGAGACCGGACTGTACGGTATTGTTACTAATTGGATTCACGGGAGTTTTGACAGCTTCGCTGGTTTTCTTCCGTTCGCTCAAAACCCGGGTGGCCGTTACATTTAGCTGACCGCTTGCGGATTGTGGGTGTTTGATATGATCATCACCCACTGCCGGCGTATTGACAAGTCTCAGAGTCCCACATAGAAGTTTCCTAGCTCAGGCGAAACGATGTGGTATGCATATGAGATATGCGCGGGACCCGATTGAATGCGAGTATGTGATGCCGTATGTTAATTGGGCGTTTTTCTATTAGTCAGGTCGTATGTGATATGACCGGTTTGTTAAATCAAGTGTTGATTTAACATTTGACTTTTAGTTTAATTCTTTATTTAAACCCTTTTTTTGTTGAAGATGTATGCATGCATGTATGCACATGTTGATGTGCATGGACACATAAATACATACATGGATGTGTATCATGGTTGATGATACACCATATGGTGGCAATGCAAGACTCACATGGTTGTTAATATATATATATATATATATATATATATATATATATATATATTTGAGTTAAAATTAAAGATTATTCACTCATGGTTAATGTTTATCTTCATTTGACTTTTTGACCATTCTTGACCTAACTTTTAACCATGAGTTAATTCTCTTTTGGCTTCTAAACTCAATCAAAAATATCTTGATATTATCTGACCATGGTTTAAGGTGAGAAGGATATAATATGATTATTTCATTCTCATCTCTTTTTATGTTATTATTCATCACAAAAGAAAAGAGCTTAAGCTTTGCCATCATCTTCTTCTTCCTCCCTCTCTTGAGATTACATTTGAGTGAGTTAGTTAAAAAGAAAGAGTTTTGATTATAAATTACAAACCACCTCATCATTCTACACACATCTAGCCCATTTTTGTAGGGTGTTTGCTACACTTCTTCCATGGATCAAGTAAAGCAAGGAGTTTTGAGCAAAGGGACTTCGGGTGGATCATCGTGGACTTGGAAGGTTGCTAGCGATCCGTTCCAAACTCTTAAAGGTCCAAGGAGTCACCAAAGAGAGACTACAAAGGTTGTAATCTCTATTCTTAGTGATAGATTATTCTTTGTATGTGATACAAATCATGTTACCCTAAATATTCTAGTTTAAAGATTCATGGTTGTTTGCTTTGCACCTCTCTAATTTTTAAAGTGGCATGAGTGTTGCTACCAAACCCTAGACTAGGTGCAATGGAAACCCAACAGTGGTATCAGAGCCAAGCTAGAATTTTAGACATGGTGTTAATAAAATTACGAAAATGATATCAACTCCGAAAAATACGGTATTATGAAACCCTAAATTGCTCTCTGTAAATTTTCTAAAAAGTCTTTTAAAAATTTTTAAAATAGGTGCAGAATGTTATATGGCAGATCCTAAGAATATGGGTGAAATACGGAGAGAGGGGCTCGGATTTTGGCCAAGCACCGGGCCAGAAATTCCGGCCAGGCCGGCCCTCTTACCCCCTATGGACTCCGTATTTCTCCTGTGCTCTTATCTTCTATATTTGGGGTTTCTAGTATTTTTTGCTTAGCCCAATTTTCATGTGATGATTATTTTATTTACGGGAAAATTCGTAGTGCTTCGTAGTCGTATAATTTAACACTGGATTGGTAACCTTGACTATATTTAGCAGTTCGATCAAACTTCGAACACCACATTTTGTACCCGCTGAAATTTCCAAGTGTTGTAATTTTCCGAAGTTGATTATATTCGTAAAATCATGCAAGTACCCCTATGGACCCTCTAGAAGACTATACTAACCTTAACTCGATTCTATGCCCACGGAACCGCGATCGAACCCTAGGGTTTGCCGTAGTTCCGTGGTTTCATAGGTGAGGCATTTGTTAACTCCTTCTACGGTTGGTACACAGACACTGTGGCACGGTTTTTGAGTGTTTTGACTTTGCTCAAGTGTTGAGCTCACGGGGGTAATTTGTGAGTGTATGTTGATTCGATCGAAACGTTAAACATCGTCGTGTATTATTGTGAATGTGATACAATATATGGAATTCATATATGTTAGGCATGAAATCCGTAATATGTGATATTTCGGGTTTACGATGTCTAAGGTGATTGTGGATTCCAAATGTTGTAGTTTTTCACTTTTCTTTTCTGCGACCGTAAGTGTAGTATGTGGGGTATTGCCGGCTTCGTTGCTATACATCAACGACAATCGGGATACGCATACTTGCTTACGTTGATGATATGAGATATTATGTGTTGCTGTGAAATGTTATATTGGATTGTCGTGTTCTGAATAGCCGGGGGTTTTATGTGAGATGAGGGTTTTTATTTTTCATTCATGTAAAATTCAATGTATGTAATATTCTTTTATTGGGGCACTTCCGGGTTGAGGATGATGTCACCTTTGTATATTATTTACTTTTCCGCATTAGGATAGACCCAAGGCAGGGAGCACAAGTAACCGGGTTCTAGGGTCCAGTGGGAGACCATCTCGAGGAAACGAGACCGGGTCTCCTAACCCTAGAATTGGCAGAGTTACTTGCCGCTCTCGTAGGGGTTTAGGGATGTGGGTTTGGCTATTCATCACGACCGTGGAATCCGTGTTTTATACAGGCTCGAAATAAAACATGGGCCTCCTAGTATATCCAATATTTCATATGTTTCTTCTGCTGCTGATATACTGTGATGTAATCATATTATATGTGTGAGACGAATGATTTATTATTGTATATATGATATATAATAAACGTTGCTTATGTTTTACACCCGCGCTAGTCCCGTCCCGGTATGCCGTTAGTTAAGTAACCTAACGGAGCATTGTGGCGAATGCGGATGGCATAAACGTATGTTGTATTTTCGTTTCTTCTGTGATGCTTAGCAAGCATAAATGATGGGATTTATTAATGAGATTAATAAAAGAAAAGAAACCTAAAAGATGTTGTAGAATCAAATTTTCAAAAAGGGTAGCTACAGTTTTTGCTTTGCATAGTGGTATATATGATATACCCTGCACCTTATTCGATGAAGAAAGAGCCGAGATCCCTTCACCGAGAGTGGCCTCTTTAGCAAAACTGGCAGATGCTATAAACTCACGGTTTAGTTTTTGATTGCTTCTATAGTTCTTGCCTTGCACAGCAGTATTTATGAAATATCCTGCACCTTATTCGATAAGGAAAGAGCCGAGATCCCTTCACCGGGAGTGACCTCTTTAGCGAAACTAGAAAAGCCTAAAAAACACTCTTTTTCAAAAATCACTTGTTTCTACAACGATATCAAGTTCATTACGCAAAAGGTTTTCAGAAAAACCTGTCATAGCCCTCCGTCATTTCAGATAAAGACTACATAGAAATCGTGCTACGTTTGTTGACCATGTTAAGGCATAGTATGCAGTATCTAATTAGTGCTTATCTGTTAAAACATGTGATGTGATTGGATTAGGATAGTCGTACGACTTTGTTGACCATGTTAAGGGTCGTACGATTGGGTCTAATTCAATCGGGAAATGACGGGTTGAACTTGGCTAGCGCTTATGATTTATTGACCATGTTAAGGTCATAAGTAGCCAGGGGCAAAAACATTATAGGATTTTCAAGAGTTGAAATTTGCAATGAGATTGCATACCTTCTATGAGATAGTTGGATCCTGATACCCACTGCGAGTAAAAGTTACTCCTGGGAGAGTTTTACACATGACAATTAGCTGATCAAGTAGGTGTTTAGAAAGGTGTTAACGGGGTTATGCCTCTGGGAAAACGAGGTTTATTCTAATTAGGTCCGTGCGAAAGCACGAGGAACCTCCCTAAAAGTACTAACACTGTCATGGCTGAAAGATTGGCGAACTTGTAAGGTGTAATTAATCCCGGCTAATCTTACCTTTTTAGGTTTAAAGGAAGATTTGATGAAAACAGTGGGAGCCATCCTGATTAGATAAGATAATAACTAATTTAATCTTGCAAGAGCATACGCTAAAGTGTTTTCTTCTCTCTTTCTCTCTAGGTAGCGACCATGTCGGGATTTAATCAAGATAATAATATGGATGTATTGACTGGACCCGCTTATTATACTGAACAGGAAAACGTTAGTCTCGCTCCAACTTATAATTGTTATAAGTCCGAGCAGGAAATAGGAGAATATCCAGATTCTCACGCCGCCCAAACGAAGAATAAGCATACTGATGCGTATTCTTCTGGTGTGTTTGTTATCGAGAACTGTTTCTCAGTTCACTTTACGTCCTGGGTATTAGATACCGGATCAGGATCCCATATATGTAATATGTTGCATGGGCTACGGAAAGGTAGGGAACTGGGAGAAGGTGATCATTCCGTAAGAGTAGGGAATGGTGCAAATGTTGCAGCCAAAGCAGTTGGCGTTTATCACCTTGTGTTACCAAATAGTAATACATTGATTCTGAACGAATGCTATTACATTCCGACCCTGATATGCAGTCTTATATCAGTTTCTTTATTGAGTAAACAGGGATTTAATTTTGTAGTACAGAATAATGTTATGAACATCTTCCCGAATCAAAAGTTGATTGGATCAGGCTCATTAAATAATGGCATATACGTTCTCAATCAAACTACGGTACTTAATGTGCAAAACACACACAAGAGGAAGAGTTCAGAAATGAACGAATCCTTCTTATGGCATTGTAGACTTGGTCATATCAATATGACACGACTAGCTAAATTGCATAAGGATAGATATTTGAATCCGTTCGAATTTTCATCTTATGAAACTTGCCATTCATGTCTCAAAGGCAAAATGACCAAATCTTCGTTTGGTGGACACGAAGAAAGAGTTACTGAACTCTTAGGGCTGATACATAGTGATGTATGTGGTCCCATGTCTATACATGCCAGGAACGGTTCCTCGTACTTCATTACATTCACTGACGATCTCTCAAGATACGGACATGTGTTCCTGTTGAAACACAAGTCTGAAGCTTTTGAGAAATTCAAAGAATATAAGAACGAAGTAGAGAACCAAACATGCAAAAGTATTACGATCCTTCGATCAGATCGAGGAGGAGATACTTGAGCAATGAGTTCCTGGACTATCTAAAAGAGAATGGGATTCTCACTCAGCTTACTCCTCCTTATACACCACAGCACAACGGTGTATCGGAGCGGAGGAATCGAACCCTATTGGATATGGTGCGCTCTATGATGAGCACTGCTGAGTTACCTATTTCCTTCTGGGAGTATGCGCTTGAGGCAGCAGCATACCTATTGAATCAAGTTCCATCTTAATTAGTGCCTTCAACCCCATATGAGATATGGAGGGGAATGAGACCATATTTTAAACGATTTAAGATATGGGGTTGTCCGGCCTATGTCAAAAGTCAAAATCCAGACAAGCTTGAGGTACGATCAGTTCTTTGCAAGTTTGTGGGATATCCAAAGAATTCTCAAGGATATATTTTCTACCACGCTGAGGAACAAAAAGTGTTTGTTTCTCAATATGACACCTTTTTGGAAAAGGAATTTCTTGCAAAGGAAATTAGTGGCAAAGAGGTAGAGAAGGAAGAAATTACAGCAGCATAAACTGCAAGTGAAGATTTAGTGGAACCAGAGGATTCGATAGTTCCCGACGAACCCCAGCCGCTCCTCCGATCTAGTAGGGTTCCTCATCCACCTGAGAGATACTACGGTTTTCTCATAAATGGTGGGAGCGAGGATTACATCATGGAAGATGATGACCCGACTAGTTTCGAGCAGGCCATCACGAGTGGGGACTCTATGAAATGGCTGGATGCAATGCGATCTGAGATGGAATCCATGTACACCAACAAAGTATGGGCTTTGGAAGTTGCTCCTGAAGGGGTAAAACCCATTAGGAGCAAATGGATCTTTAAGAAGAAACTTTGTGTAGATGGAAAAGTTGAGACTTTCAATGCTAGACTTGTTGCAAAGGGTTTTCGTCAACGACCAGGTGTATATTATGACGAAACCTTTTCTCCATTGGCTATGCTTAAGTCCATCCGGATACTGCTTGCCATTGCTGCATACCATGACTACGAAATCTGGAAAATGGATGTTATGACCGCCTTTCTAAATGGTGATTTAGAGGAGTGCGTGTACATGACTCAGCCAGAAGGCTTCGTAGACAGTGGGTGCAGCGGAAAGGTGTGCAAGCTGCTTAAATCCATCTACGGGTTAAAGAAGGTATCACAGAGTTGGAACATCTGCTTTTATGTGGTAGTCAAAGAGTTTGACTTCATCAAGAATGTAGATGAGCCTTGTATCTATAAGAAGGTTGCAGAGAGTAAGGTTGTCTTCCTCGTATTGTACGTGGATGACATACTCTTGATAGAAAATGATGTTCCTATGCTGCACTCGGTCAAGCTCTTCTTATCACATAGATTCTCAATGAAAGATCTAGGTGATGCCTCCTGCATTTTGGGAATTAGGATCTATAGAGATAGATCTAAAAGGATACTAGGATTATCCCAATCCAAATACATTGACACCATACTAAAAAGGTTTAGTATGGAAGAATCCAAGCGTAGGAACCAACCCATGATCTCTGGACTCACTCTCTCCAAAGACATGTCTCCTAAGACTGATTTGGAGAGAGCTCGCATGCAAGGGATACCCTATGTTTCGGCAGTAGGCTCTATCATGTACGCGATGCTATGTACCAGACCCGATGTAGCATACTCACTAAGTGTAGTGAGTAGGTATCAAGGAGATCCAGGAGAGAGTCACTGGACAGCTGTGAAGAACATTCTCAAGTACTTGAGAAGGACTAAGGAGATGTTCTTGGTGTATGGTAACGAAGAACTCTAGGTGGAGTCCATTACCGATTCAAGCTTCCAAAGTGATAAGAACGACTCTAAGTCGCACTCGGGATTTATCTTCACCCTAACTGGAGGGGCGGTTTGTTGGAAGAGTTCCAAGCAAGAAACCGTGGCAGACTTGACGATGGAGGCTGAATACATCGCTGCCAACGATGCTGCCAAAGAGGCTGTCTGCATAAAGAAGTTCATCACTAAACTTGGTGTGGTTCCATCCATTGAGCATCCAATACCGTTGTATTATGATAACAATGGATCTGCGGCTTTGGCTAAGGAACCCAGATCCCATCAGAAGTCCAGACATATTCTGAGGCGGTATCACCTGATCCGAGAGATAGTTGATCGCCGCGAGATCGAGGTCAGGAAAGTTGACACGAAGGACAACACTGCGGATCCACTCACGAAGGCCATACCCCGGATACAATTTGAGAGAGTCTTCGGGATGTTGGGTATGAGATACTACAACAACTGGCCTTAGTGCAAGTTGGAGATTGTTAGTTGTATATATGCCCTAGAGGCCATTGTTGTACATATGATGTATATTATAGTGGATGCTTGGATATATATAGAGAGGACTTTCTTGCTCGAAATGATAGTATGTTATCTGGTTTCACTTTGTCTAAACATGTTGACTTGTATTGGTTTACTGTCTTGCTCTCACATGTTGATAAAGCCCTTAGGATATGTACTCGACTACTAAGACTATGATGCAGATCATACTAGTGGGGCCAGGGTAGTCTAAGAGTACATCCTATAATTGTTCCTAGTCGAGGGTGTATCGAGACAGGGCATCGATACACCAGAGTAGACTAGCGTATACGCAACTTGACCCATATGATGGGCGATGGACGATCCCATATCCATCGGTGTTTGACATCAAAGATGGTGTACGGGTGCTCTGTGGAGACTGGGTACACTGAACGGACTCGCCGAGAACTCCTAGATAGTAATATACCTATCGTCAGATAGCAGTTCTCCGGTGACACTGGTACTTGTTAGTCTGTAGACCCGAGATCGTCATAGAGTCTTGTGTGATTCCCGCTGTGCTTTGATTTCCACCTTACCACGTCCAAGAGGGCATGCAAAACGGTGGCTTTTGGGTACAGTCCTGAATCACATGGAGGCAATGAGCGATAAGAGGGGTTTCGTCTCTACCGGTATAGGGAGTTGATGTTGCGCTGTGTTCGATTGGCTATAACTGGAAGTCCCTGGCCAGGGCTGATATGGAGTGCTGCTGGTAAGAGTTATCAGTAGTTTCTCGACCTGTTATGAGCCTCACATCGACACGAATTATCGGTTACTGGGGTCTGACGTTTACAACCCCTAGACTGGATATGCGACATATAAGAAGAAATGACCGGACTGTAGGTAGTGTTACTAATTGGATTCACGGGAGTTTTGACAGCTTCGCTGGTTTTCTTCCGATCGCTCAATACCCGGGTGGCCGTTACATTTAGCTGACCGCTTGCGGCTTGTGGGTGTTTGATATGATCATCACTCACTGCCGCCGTATTGACGAGTCTTAGATTCCCACATAGGAGTTTCCTAGCTCAGGCGAAACGATGTGGTGTGCATATGAGATATGCGCGGGACCCGATTGAATGCGAGTATGTGATACCGTATGTTAATCGGGCGTTTTTCTATTGGTCAGGTCGTATGTGATATGACCGGTTTGTTAAATCAAGTGTTGATTTAATATTTGACTTTTTGTTTAATTCTTTATTTAAACCCTTTTCTTTGTTGAAGATGTATGCATGCATGTATGCACATGTTGATGTGCATGGACACATACATACATACATACATGGATGGGTATCTTGGTTGATGATCACCATATGGTGGCAATGCAAGACTCACATGGTTGTTAATATATATATATATATATATATATATATATATATATATTTGAGTTAAATTAAAGATTATTCACTCATGGTTAATATTTATCTTCATTTGACTTTTTGACCATTCTTAACCTAACTTTTAACCATGAGTTAATTCTCTTTTGGCTTCTAAACTCAATCAAAAATATTTAGATATTATCTAACCATGGTTTGAGGTGAGAAGGATATAATATGATTATTTCATTCTCATCTCTTTTTATGTTATTATTCATCACAAAAGAAAAGAGCTTAAGCTTTGCCATCATCTTCTTCTTCCTCCCTCTCTTGAGTTTTCATTTTTGTGAGTTAGTTAAAAAGAAAGGGTTTTGATTAGAGAATACAAACCACCTCATCATTGTACAAACATCTAGCCCATTTGTGTAGGGTGTTTGCTACACTTCTTCCATGGATCAAGTAAAGCAAGGAGCTTTGGGCAAAGGGACTTCGGGTGGATCATCATGGACTTGGAAGGTTGCTAGCGATCCGTTCCAAACTCTCAAAGGTCCAAGGAGTTACCAAAGAGAGACTACAAATGTTGTAATCTCTATTCTTAGTGATAGATTATTCTTTGTATGCGATACAAATCATGTTACCCTAAATATTCTAGTTTAAAGATTCATGGTTATTTGCTTTGCACCTCTCTCATTTTTAAAGTGGCATGAGTGATGCAACCAAACTCTAGGCTATGTACAAGGGAAACCCAACATCCAATTCTTCCCAGATTCCAATTGATTACCACATATCATCAAAAACCGATTTTGGAAAATTCTAAATTCGTCAAATCCGAGAATTTCTCCATTATATCACATTCACTTATCACTAATGGTCTTGTAAGCACTCCCTAAACCCTCTACTAAGCACTACTACAAATTTTACCCCTTAATTCTCACCCTAGAATTTTTCCAAGATCACAAAACTTAAACTTTTTAACTCTAAGCTAATGGTTGAGGTTAGGAGACTAACTATTTGAACATAGGTGAGTGTTTTACCTCAAGAGAGCAACTCAAGAAAATTCCAAGATGGTCCAAAGTGCTCAAAACTCCAACTTAATCTCACCATGATGCTTTTAGTGACCTTAGAAATAATTTTTGTGAAGGGTTTGTGAGATTTAGATAAAGTTTTTGGGATGGTTCAAGGTGGTAGTGGAGGTGGAGATGAAGGAAGAGATGAGGAAGATGGAGGTGAAGAAATGAAGAAGGAGGGGGAAATGAATGGTTGTAGAACCATACTCCCTCTCTCTCTTTCTCTTTCTCACTCTTTCTCTCCTCATAAATAATGGTCAAATCACGTCTCCTCTTTCTTTCCATTTTCTTTTTCTTTTCGTTTTAAAACAAAATAACAACTAAAAATCGAACCATGCATGAAACACAACGAATGTGTCATGGCACATCAAACATGGTTAAAAAAAAATGGATTTGGCTTAATGCATAATTAGTGATATATTAATTAAGTTTAACATAAACTTGTATGTAAATAATTGTACAATAATTTATAAATGCCCAAATCCAATAAATGCTTTCATAAATAATAATTCATACTAATTTTCCAAATATTTGCCAAAATATAGGTATATGATTATACCATTCTACGAAAACTCAAATCCATACTCGTATAATTTTCGTGAAATTTATTATTTTATTATTTAAATTCCAAAAATAATATCTTTTATTTTCTAAAATATTACAGTTTCCCCTCTTAAATAAATTCGGTCCCCGAATTTAAATTTAAACCCCCTAAATATTTAAATATTTCAGTAAATCAATTAAATCAACGGGGCTCCGAAATCACGAATACACAAGAATAACACAGCGCATCCTGTGCGCATGAAAAAGAGTGCAGAACTCAAAAATCGAAACTCCGCCAAGTGTCATGCAATCATAGGAGTTATGATGAATATGCTAATTTCGAAATCTACTGTTAAAATCAAATATAATATAATCAAGACTAATATATATATATATAGTACGCATCCTTGTAAAATCGTCTAAACAACTGAAAAGAAATGCATGCAAATTTTTTTTCAAATCACCGTGTGATGCATATATCATGGCACAAATAGCAGACGTTCATTTGTAAAGTAATAGATATATATCATATGTGTTTTACTTGAAATATATGTCTCGCCCCTTTTGAAAATGATTTAGAAGGGTTTTCTTTATAAAATTTCATGTCACTCATGGACACGTAGGAAAATAGTGAGACTATCGCTCCTTTCTTAAAACCTCTTCGGTAAATATCGATACATGCAAAAATACTCAGATACTGTCCTTAGACCAGTCCTGCTCGATTACTATATAATATAGTATATATCATAAAAATATGATGCTCGAAAGAGAAAATCAACCTCAATAGGTGAATATGGAAATACCACGTGCATCTGGTGCGCATGGAAATCAAGTCAAATTCAAGTGCCACAAATGTGCACGAAAGCAAAACTAAGTGTAACGGGTGTGCACGACAAGGATATCAAGTGCATCTATAGTGCACGAAAATCACAACCAAGTGCAACTAATATGCAAAAAAAATATCGATTAAGTGCATCTGGTGTGCACAAAATCACATCAAGTGCGCCAAGTGTGTGCGAAAATCTAAATCAAGTGCATCAGGTCCGCACAAAAGTATCTAGTACAATAGAATGCACGAAAACAAATATCAAGTATATGAATCAAGATCAACGGTATACAACATGCACGAAATCAAAATCAAGTATACCGAGGTGTATGAAATCATAAACATGTGCAACTGCGTGCACAAAACCTATATCAATGCACTGAAAGCGCATGTGAACAATATCAAGTGTATAAATCAAAATCAAGTGCATACGAGATGCACGAAATCAAGATCGACTGTATCGGTGTACACAAAATCATAAATATGTGCAACAAGTGCACAAAATCAATATCAAGTGCAATGGATATGCACAAAACATAAATCAAATATAATGGATGTATAAAACATAAATCAAGTGTAACTACAGTGTATGAAAATATCAACCATGAACTAAATCATCAAAACTCAAAAGTCTAAAACGATATAAGCATTATACTCGGATCACTAAATACAAATCAAAACTAAATGACATTGAGATACACCTCCTTCAATGTCGAAAGGTGTCGGTGCACCCAAGGTTGGCAGAGCAAGAATATCTACTTGCCTCCGGTCCACAGTCTGGTGTCCTCTATTTCTAGGTATTTGT
Organism: Agapanthus africanus; assembly: GCA_030015575.1. NCBI lineage: Eukaryota > Viridiplantae > Streptophyta > Magnoliopsida > Asparagales > Amaryllidaceae > Agapanthus > Agapanthus africanus. Next base: position 260,861,273 of record JASDDO010000004.1, read on the forward strand.
TTTCTCTGTAGATTACCAATCCCATGATCTCTCGACTCGACGGCCTGGTTAGGAGTAATGACGGAAACCGTCTCTCTCTTACGCCTCTTTGAACATCTCCTCGCCAACCAATATAACCACTCGCAACGTAGCACATCAACGATAGCAACCTCTGGCCCTCTGAATATGTGCGGTACAACCGATCCTGGGTCCAAATCTTTATCGCTATGGTAACCTGGAAAGAACCTGCTATGGTATCTTCCGATCTCACCTCTTCCGAACTGTCCAGAAGTTGGCACTTTTTACTAAATCCGCTTCTGTTCCGGGACAGCTGCGATCTCATCATGACTCTCCTCTGGAAATATGGCCGTATCCAACGCCTCTACGTACGTATCAATTCTCTGATTTCAATAGAGAGGAACGATTCATTAAGAGCTCACACGAATTTCCTATCCACTTTTCTTCAATATCGACAAATTTGGAATCGTATCTTGGTAGCCGCATAGACTGCGATCCAATTTGGCTATAGTCATATCCAGAGTCTCTCGTATGGACTTGAAGTTACGATCTCAGGCATTTTCACCACTCTATAGAAGACATCTAGCCAATTAGGTCCTCGAAAACTCATCAAAGTTATCAGAGGAATACACATTGTTCATCTTCTCTCGATCGACTCACTCAAGGTCTGAGCAAGACCCTTCGACAGGAATTATTCAATTTAACTGATCTTACGTCGGGGTATCCTAACAAACGAATTATCTTAGTCACTTCATCCAAGAATGATTAGCGATCTTCTGTAACATCCCTGCCTGTAAATTCATATGGCATCATCTTTATAAACTCTAGAAGCGACATCCCGTCAATTTCAGCAATAGCTGGTTCATCTGTCTGTACGGTAGACAACACATTGATTTCTAGAGTAGGTTGTATGTCAACAGTCCTTTCAGTCTGGGTGGCCTTAAGAGATGGCCCGATCATCCAGTGCAGATCCCGAACGCTCGTCACAAACGAGAAATCCTATCATAAACAATAAATCAATACATTCCTATGTCACCAGAATAACGCCCTGGTCAGTCCTTATCTCTGACGAGCTCGCTCTGACCGCATCTCTAGCCGCAGCCCTCTCAGCTCGCGTAGCCAAGGTAACAGGAACCGCAATCAAATATCGATAAGGATAGATCATAAGAACGAATAAAAATTCGGGGTTCAAAATAATGCAAATCCTAAGGTTACTTAAGCTGAGCAGCGTATCGTAAGTATGCCACGAAATATACACACGGTACATCACTCTACTTAAGTTACCTATTCCATCAACCAATGTCAACCTACGTAATGAAAGTTCGGGTCTAATACTCACTCAGTCAAGTCTAAGTTTCGTAAGGTCAAACCTAGGTTCCGAAATATAGATACGTCCTAGACTCCGCATAGTCAAACCTAGATTCGAACCAAGGTTAAACCTAACGCTTTGATACCAACTTTGTCATGACCCGGAAATGGCACGTGATTGGCACTTGGATCACGTGAATTCAATAGAACCCCATCGTAATCCAAGTAAGCCGAAAACCCAAAAATCTAAACCTTTTTAGTAAAATAGCGAAGGTGGAGTTTTTGGAAAGGGGGTATAATTGAAATCAAGTTCACTTTTAAAATATAAGTAATGTTATTTGAAAATACAAGTGGGTTGTATACTATAGTTGAAAAAATTTCGGCATTTGAAATTTGGGCAGCACCTCCTTTGTAAATTTTGATCCAAAACCAAAACATAACAACAATAATATAGCCATCCCAAGCGGGAGGTAGCTCTTCACCAATTGGAGAAAACAACCATGCAAATATACGTATACGACATCCAAGGCGAAGATCAATCACAGAAAGAAAATAAAGAAGACCATGACATCATCAAACTCAATATAAAGGATAATACACGCATCTCGCTCTAAGTCTGAAAGAATATATAAGTATCTGGTATCTAAGTCTACCAAATATATATAGTCTGGTTGATGGATCTTTTAACTATATTACAACTGAATAATTATATACAAATGGTGGTCACGAACCAAAGTGTACCCGACCTACCAATGCAAATCACCCAGAAGAAAGCTGTGTGCCAGCAAGCCGCTACTGATCCGAGCGGTCGATTCTGCAAGAAAACTATGGCACAACGGGGTAAGTTGCCAACTCGTGAGTAGAAGATATCAGTAGGTAGAAATCGAATGTATTACGATCTTCTAGTTCATACTGTAATAATATAATATCATACCGTGTGGTATCTAAGGTGATCATGTATATATAAGTGTAATAATAATAATAACGTGCATGTATCAATATATAGTACCAAGTCATCTGCGTTATACGTATGTATATATGTGTATCATCCAACGTGTGTCCATCAACGACACATCAAATTATCATGAAACCTGAGTGCCCAGTACCGACACTCGAAATCATCACAAAACCCATGTTCAGCATCGACACGTAAATCCTCATGTCTCAGGCACCGTCTCATCAGATCGGTCCTCATATCCATTTATCTCATATCACTCTGGTCGGTATCCTCCAGATATCCTCCGAGTCTAACACTATCACCGGTAGGTAGTGTTCCCCTACCGGGCTTAACGCCTTTCTATACGATCTTCTTTCCCTTGGGTACCGTACCGGGTCCATCATGTACCCACAGACGGTAACTCCTCACTCCTCGAATCGAGTAATCATCATAGCTCAGCACCAAGAAAACTCATGGTGGATGTCGAAATATCATATCAAAAGAAACCGCGTTTTTAAAACAATCATAAGACTTTAAAAATGTATCTGTGGTTCTCAAATACATAAATCTCACGAAAACATAATCTCATATGCAAGTAGCCATAATGGTACAGTAAGTGCATGCATATAACAGTACTGTAAAGTAAAGCAAGTGTTTTTCATATAAGTGTAAGTCCACTTTGCCCACCCCGGTTCTTACGGGGAGGCGGAAACGGTAAAAAATGATTTTTTGACACAAGGCAACATGGGCAAGAAAAGAGGATCTTTGGTAAACAAAAACCTAGCAAACTAACTACGAGTTTAACTACTCGGTTAGAGGGTTATACCTAGGTCTTGAACTCCTTTTCTTCTCGCTCCTTGTAGTGGTTTGAACCGCTCCACCTCGTAGTCTTCTCTTTGTCGAAGAAGGATCCACCCGAAAGCTTCTACCTTGAGCTCCAACCTCAACCTAGAGGTGACTAAAGTGCTTGGCTTGATAAACCTAGAACTCTAGAGTGAGTAGAGAGGAGTTTTGAAGGTTTTATCTCAATAGCTCATGCTTCTCAACACATGAGACATGAGAGCTTTGAGAGAGAGGAAGAGGATGAGCTTTTGATGAGAGAGAGTGAGCAAGTGAGAATAAGATAATAATTTACAACTATGCTCACAAAAGTAAGAATAATGATGATAATAATAATAATTAAGAATTGTGATGGTTAGTTTCAATGACCATTATCATTTCATGCATTTAATGCATTTTGCAAAGAACAAGAAGCATCATGGAAATGAAATGATGATGGTCAACAAGTCCACAATGGTCAACCGGTCAACAAAGTCAATAAGTCAACAAAAGTCAAATGTTCAACTCAACCATGGCACAATAATCCTTAATTAATATTATTAATCATATTTCTTTTTCTCATTAGGGTTTAGAAAAAGTCAACGGTCAACAACCCTAATGAGAATCCTCTGCCTCTGCCTCTGCCTCTGTCAACTGTGCATACACACCCGCATCCATGTTCCGACGAACACGAATACAATGAGATAAAACCAATCCCAAAACATATACTAGGATCTGGCTTAAACCAAAGCCCGCTAGTAATAACTGCCCGGACACCAAACGTGCACAAGTGCGCGGATGTGAACGAACCCTGTCGCAAAACCATGCGACCTCTACTCTGTTTTGCCCAAAGGCGAACAGCCCTCTGTGTGGAACTCTAAAGACTCGACACTATGCTGGCAGTTGGTTTAACTACAGGCCGCAAGCGGTACTAGCTGTACGTAACGGTCCCCAGGTAGATGCCGATAAGAAGACTGATGAGGCGAACCCATCCGAACTCCTATTGAGCCTGAATGTGATAATCTCCGTACAGTCCGGTCTGTTCGTCTGAGAGTATCGCATGTCGGGCCTAGGGGGGCGGTAAATGTCATTCCCCTAATAGCGGTACAAGTCGTGTCGGAGTGTAGCCCAGAACACCATGAGATAACACTGGAAACGGTACCAGTATATCTCGCTTGCCCTAGCCAGGGACTTTGTGTAATGGCTCTCCTAGACACAGCGCGATATCAACCCCCAATACCGGGAGAGACGAATCCTGTCTAACCATCTCTGCCTCCAAGTGCTTCGGGACTGCACCCAACTACCACCTGTTTGCACGACTCATTTGAGCCGTGGTAGGGTAGTAATCTAAGAACAGTGGGAAAACACTCGAGGCGAAGTGACAGTGTCAAGTCAACGGACTATGCTGTACTCATGTCACCTGGAAACTGATAACTGACGATAGGTATACTACCAAACCAATAGTTCCCAGTGAGTCCTGTCCAGTGTACTCGTAACCTAACGAGCACCTGCATACTATCTCCAATACGACGTACTGATGGCTGTAGGACAGACCATCTCCCCTCCTGGGATGAGAAGCGTATACACTAGTCTACTCTGGAGTATTGATGCCCTGTATCGATAATCCTACGACTAGGGAGCTGTATAAGGATGTGCTTGTAGATTACTCAGCCCCCACTAGCACTACTACAAATAAGGGTTGCCCCTACGGATATATCCGTAGGGGAAAAAAATACCCTGTAGGTGCAAACGCCGTAGGTGCAAGTTGAAGCCCTGAACTTGCCCCTACGGAGTTCTGTGTAGGTTCCGTTTCACCTACGGAGTAGGCCGTAGGGGCGAAAAAATTATTTTATTTATGGTTTTTTAAAATATATTACTTGTACCAACGGATGAATCCGTAGGGCCAAGTAATAGCCCCTACGGATACATGCGTAGGTACATATCCGTAGGGCTTTTGTTTGCCCCTACTGAGATCTCAACCCTCTGATACTGAGATCAGGGGGGAAATATCAGTTAATTCTGATATTTGGCCCCTACGGTTTAAGCCGTAGGGGCAACATGTGTACCTACGGAGTAATCCGTAGGTACATATTATCTTTTTTTTTTAAAAAAAAGGGCTGCCTGATTTTTTCTCGCCCTGTGCACAATAATATATACATCAATCAAATATAAAATTAATCATCACACAACATATATCGCAGTATTTATAATCACATCTCACGCATATAATATACAAAAGAAACCAAAAAACTGAATATGATATAAATATAAACCAATATCAATATCGTCCAAAATGTTTCAAAATGTAGTACAATATGTATCATATAAATAAATACATGTTTCAAAAAATAAGAATCAAAAAGCTACCCTAGCTCGGTCCAGCTCCACCTTTGATAAACGCTAGAATCTGGCGCGCCTGCTCCTCGGTCAATAAACCATGCAATTCGGCGCGTGCGGGAGTCTGAGCGGGCGGTGGAGCTATAGGAGCTGTCTGCGGAACCGCAACCGATGTAGTGGCTTGCGGAGCCGCAGACGAAGGAGATGCATATGGAGGCTCGGCCGATGTACCCTGTCGCGTCTGGACCTAACGTGTGTAATAAGCGTGTAAGAACCGTGTATTATTCGAATTCGTATCATTATCAAGTTATTTCGAAACCCTATTTCGATATCTAGTTTGGAAAACCGTAGTTTATTTTAATTAGATATGTATGTATGATTAATCAAACCTAAGTCTACAACCAAATAAGCTCAGGCTACGTACTAATTATGGATATGTTGATATCTATAATATGACTTGATATTTTACTATAAAGTAGTATACATACCAGCATCTCCTTCAACTCCTAAACGGTGGCCCTCAAGCTCTCCAGTTCCTGTTGGACAGGTCGCTCACTCGAGACGGAGGAAGTAACCGCCGGGGTGGAGTACAGCCTCATATGGGCCCTGCTAGGGCCCAGTCCCCGGCCTCTCTCCCAACCTCCATGGTGCTCTCCGTGTGCGGCGTCCAGGACTGGGGTCAGCAGCCTCGGATCGCTCTGTCCGGTAAAATCGATCCCCGAGGCCTCGGCCTGCTCAACCACCCGCTCCTACACCCACATTAAGCAGTAAAGTATAAGTATAAAATTTAAATTTGAACCTTCCAAAACTAAAATTTCAAATATGGGTAGAATAAATATTAACACTTACGCAATACTCCTGGGTAGCGACGTCGGGATATCGAAGCTCGCCCGTGGCGGGATCTGTCGAGGTGCCGTGGACGGCAAGATATGCGGACAGCACGCTGGGTGTACCACCTGCGCCAGGGTATGAGCTGTCTGCAATATTAGAAAATAACTCTTAATATTAGATATATTTGAAAATAACTCTTAATATTGCAAAATATCACAAAGGTCGGTCTATTGTAATTTACGGATAACTCCATGGCTCGAGTAATATTCCTTGAGCCACCTGTGTAAGTGGGGCGACCTCTCTTCGCCGACTTCCTGTTCTCTGTATTCTGAGCGGCCTGTTTCTGCACAACGCATTAACATTTAGTTTTCTAATTAAGGAACAAAAAAAAATAAATGATATCCTAAACAATGAATTACATTTAAAATACATACCTGTTTGCGTTGGGAGTTGAAATATTCGCACAATAGAGGCCATGTCTCTACGTCGACTCTTGCAAACGCCAGAGTAGATTGGAGGGCCGCTCTCTCTGCCTCGGAGGTCGCCATCCACAGGGAGTAGCAGTCGGCCTTCTGCTCATTCCTGTTGTATCGGACCTTGGTCTGCGTGTTCTTCATCATGCCATTGTACAGAGCATGAAGGTCGAGCACCCTCCCAGGGTGATCAGGATCAGGTACAGGTTGAAAATCGTAATCCGACTGAAAATACAAAAAAAAACATTGTTATTAGATTGCAAGTGTTAATAATAAATATATTGGATAAATCAAATGAAAATATATATTAATACGTACCCGAGCCTGATCAAAGAAGAGGGCGAATGAGCGCCGGTGCTGCTCGCCCCACTCAACGTGAAGTGGATAGTTCTTAACGAGCCGGCTCTCGTCCCCCATATACCGGCCGAACATCTCGGCATGAGGACCGGTATAGAGATAGTCAAGGGTAAAAAAGAGGGGGAATGCTGCCTCCCCCTAGCTCTGTCAGGCCTCAGCCTATGGGACTGATTCGGGCCTCGAGTCCCCCTCTGGGGATGGAGAGGCCCTGCGTCTGCAAGAAATATCAAGACAATCAATATTAAGACAAAGTTGTATTAAGAAATCAAGATTAAAAGAAAATTGAAGTGTGATATATACCTCCGGTGACTAAAGCACGAGCCTGGGCCTGGGCAGCAGCACGAGCGGGACGATAGTTCCTCCGGTGAGGAACAGCCGGGGTCCCGGATGCGGACGCATCCCCTCCAACTAGAAAATAAACATTGACGCTAAATTTCCATGAAGTTCATATTTATTCTATAGAGCATATGTCAAATGAATAAATATTTTATATTTATTCATACTAACCGGCAGACGATGCGGAGGGTATGGAAGTGGCAGGAGTGGCCCCTACGTCTGATGTGGACGCACCACTTATAATTAGACAATTAAAAATAGATAATATAAGTAATTGCAAAAAGAATGTGTAGATCAATAATATAACGTTCTGAATCTATATGCATGCACTATAGGATATATAAACATACCCGCAGGTGCGGTGGTGTCACCACCTACAGCTAGACAATAATAAAAATTGCTAAGTAAGAGCAGTACAGAATGCGTGTGTATTTATGATATAGCATTCTAAATCAATATACATGTACTATATGATATATAAACATACCTGGAGGAGCGGGAGTGGCCTCTGTCCCAGATGTGGACGCATCACCAACAACTAGACAATCAAACATTGACAATATAAGTAATTTTGACATAAACAGGCATGAATATATGTAATATTACATTCAAAATGGATATGCGTGCAGTATACCTGGAGGTGTGGTAACATCCACACGGAAGGAGGCATCCTAAGGGGTCTCCGATCTGGGTGCAAGACCGGCCCTCTGAAGCTCCGTACGGAGCTCTCCGGGCGGCAGAACCGCTCTGCCTCTGCCTCTGCCTCTGCCGCGGCAGGAGCTCCTGCCGCCTCTCGCTGCTCCCGACATCGTCATCAAATCTAGATAAATAGTTCATGGACGCATTAGACAATCATTAAAAGTATTGACTATATATGTATAGATCGTAAAATGTGAAGTAATAATATAACATTACCGATAACCTTTTTCGTTTCGTTGACGCATTATACATATCTACTTGGATTTCATCGTCGATGTCATTTCTAACCCACGTAACTTCATGATCGGCCGAAGACAACCCGTCCTTCGAAACGGACGTTCGGAGCACTCTAAGCCTTCTCTCTTCTTCATCCTCATCGCTGTCCTCGAATTCTGGGACATCGTAGACATCTCTGGGTTTCCATCGGCATACAATACTCCATCCCGGATGCTTCAAACACTGTGAGTAGTATACTTGGAACGCTTGGTTCGGAAAGATAAACGGATCTTCCTGACCATAAAATCGAAGTGTGTTCACACTGGTTCATCTTTCCAAGTCGCAAGATTGCTTCTCCACTTATCCGTATCGGTTCGCGTATCGTACCAAGTACACTGGAATATATAAAAGGGTTCTGATCGTCCGGGATAGTGGATTCTGAGTATACAATTTAAGTACCCATAATAAATCACGCCGTCCGATCCTACCGTCGCAATCCCACTATTCTGAGTGGTTCTAGATGTTTCTATGTCCTTAACTTCGAATTTGTATCCAAGGACACCAAATCCTTTGTAATATGCAACCTCCATACTAGGAAATTGAGCTAAACATCTTGAATCACTCTCAAATGATGCAGACAAGTTCGGATCGTGGATCTAACAAAACAAATTTTACGAAAAATACATAACGATACAAGTTTAGATTAAAACTGATAGCAATAAAATGTTATTCGAATAACTTACATGATCTGTGACCAAATCACAAAAATTATCTTGATGATATTTTTTCAATTGTTCTTCGTTCCAATCAGGATGTCCGGCACGTACCTCGTTAAAATGAATTCTGTTTTCGACAAATAATGGTGACATTAATATTATATCATTTCATACACACACAAACACAGATATAACAATTAATCCAAAAAAAACTTACTCTCTAATTTGTTCAAGACATGCGCAATTAAGCAAGATAAACCGGTATATTTTGTTGATAAACATAGTTGTTTACCCCAATCAGAGCAAAGCTCTGTTCAAATTCCAAGGTGGGAGACGAAGCAGCGCTTCTGTTTCCCCCAATCAGAGCAAAGCTCTGTTTTGAAATTGAAGTGAAAATTAAAGTCAAAATTAAATGAAGCAACGCTTCAGATGATCTGCGCTCTGCGCTGCACGCCATGTGGAAGCGCAGTTGTGCTAGCGCAGTTGCACTGCGCTCTACGCTGCGCGACGCGTGACAGCGCAGTTGCGCTAGCGCAGGTGCGCTGCGCTTTGCGCTGCGCGATACGTGTTAGCGCAGATGCGCTAGCGCAGTTGCGCTGTGCTGTGCGCTGCTTGACACGTGTCACGCGCTGGGACGTTTGCGCCGAACAGAATTAAGATTTTAAAGAAATCTTTCTGTTCTTGTTAAAACAAGAAGATTTTCTTCTGTAAAATAGAAGCCCTTGGATCAAAGATCCAACGGTGGGGAAAATTCCCCAAATCACTCAGAGAAAGATCTCTTTAACTAATTTATGGGCACTATATAAAGGACCCTAGACCTCAATTCAATGGCATCAAGATTTTTGAAAAAATCAAGAACTTCAAACAGAGAAAACTCTGAAGGAATTTCAAGAAGAAAAAAAAAGGTAAAAACCTTTTAGATAGAAGGATTTCTTCTAATAGATCATTGATCTAAGAACAAGATCAATGATCTTCAATAAAAACAAATAAAAATAGTGCTTTGCACTTTCTATGAACCTCTGGTTCCCTGAAATAAGAAAAACAAGAGAAACTTGTTTTCTTTGATCTAAATTAGATCAAGAAAACAAATAGTCCTGTGCACTTCTTTTATGAACCATTGGTTCTGGAATCTAAAAGATTCTCAAATAATAAAACAGTGCCCTGCACTTTCAAAATCTACACTGTTGCACTCTCAGGTCGGCGCAAGCCACCAGAGAGCGCCACGCGTCAGCCCCATGATGATCTGCGCTATGCACTTCTGAAAACAGAGCACTGCTCTCATGAATTGGCGCAACTCACCAGAGCGCGCAACGTGTCAGCAGCGCAATAGCGCAGCGCGCTGGCGCAGCGCACTGCGCTTGCGCTCTCCTAAGCGTGACACGGGTCGCCTCCCCATGGACTTGCGCCTTGCGCTCCTCAATCAGCGCAAAGCGCCTGACAAGCCATGTGGCACTCTGTCAGACTAATTAATGCAATGCATTATCAAGGGCAGAGCCCAATAAAGAAAGGTCTATCAGACCAAACAAAGTGCTATGCACTATTAAAAGGGATAAAGCCTAAATAAAAGTCTATCAGACCAAAATAAAGTGCTCTGGGCCTAAAAGGCCAGAGAAAATGCACTGCAGTATTAAACAGGGACAGAACCCTCGTAAAGGCCTAACAGGCCAAATGCAAATAAAACGTTGAATATTCTCAACTGGACTTAGCCCAATCGTGGCCGTAAGTCCTTAAATTAAACTGACTGAGCACAGCTGCTCTCTTAAATTAATTTACATCCGGTTCGAGGGTACATCTCTGAACTCCTTTGACACCTGTCGTTGTAATCCTTCAACGACGTCAGAGAGGTGAAGGGTCCAAATGGCCATACATAAAATGGACCACCACGTCCCTAAACTGGAACATGGACCACCACGTCCCTAAACTGGAACATGGACCACTATGTCCCTAAACTGGAACAATAGAGCCCCCAAATGCTCTTTTGTCGGATCTAAACGATCCTGTTTAAGTTGATCTTAGCCTCAAATATGGCTAACGTGTCCGTAAACCTTCAAACAAACATCAGTCCCAAATTGGATTATAGATCCTCCAATCAACTTTGGTTCAAGGGTACATCTCTGAACTCCTCTGACACCTGTCGTTGTAATCCTTCAACGTCGTCAGAGAGGTGATGGGTCCCGACGGCCATACATGCAATGGACCACCATGTCCCTAAACTGGAAATGGATATAAACGGTCCCGTTAAGTTGATCTTAGTCTGGAAACTAGACTAACGTATCCTTAACCAACGTTTAAGTTGATCTTAGCCTCAAAAATGGCTAACGTATCCTTAAACCAAAACAAAAAACCCAAATCTAAGTAAGTACGGATTTGGACTAATCCACGTCCTACGGGCGACGGCATCACTTAGTCTCCGTATACAATCCACGGGCAACCACAAACAAAACAAACACACACGAAATGAAGTGAAATTCTGGAGAAGGAGAAAGTTGTTACCGTGACGCGGTAGCGTAATTAACTGCAGGGGCTTGCGCCTGCAGGGAAGAGCGTCCCCACAATCAAAAACCCCTCTAGCGAGGTGCAATCTGACGAAGTCTGCTACATCGGCCGCATCCGTCCAAACCTCCGATATGCGGTGCCATAAATCAACTTGGCATCTTCGGAGAGGTAGACGGATAAAACCAAATAGCATCTGCCCCGAACCTCAGGCAAGACGTCCTAATGTCTCGGTCGCCGTTCGGAGGGGAACAGATTCTGGCACGCCCGGTGGGACCTTTTCCTCTTTCCACTCCACACTTCGTGTGTCGTGTTCGCGAACAAATCGCGGTTTGCTGTGGTTGCCTGTGGATTCAAGGTACTAAGATTTGGTGTCTTGCTCCGTGCAGAAAACAAAAGATCGATGGCTTCAAACTGCACTACCCGCAACTGCAACTCTCACCCCGTCCCTGCTGGAGGAGTGATTTATGGGCCCCAAGCGGCCTCTCTTTTCAAGATACCAGTGGAGCAGGTAACTCAAGCCACCACTGGACTATTCTTCGGGACCATGCTCCCACCGATGAGCTTCAATGCCCCAATGAGATTGCAAGAAGCTCCAAAGAAGCCGGTCTTTGATCGACTTACCACTGCCGCGGTCCCTCTCCATGGATCGCCCAACTCTACTGCCTCAGTTTTTAACAGGCTAGGTCAGAGCTCCAACGGGTCCATGAAAAAGCCAGCAATACCAGAAGATACCATCCCAAAGCGAATAGCCATCCCGGCTCAAGTGGACGAAATCATTGGAAAGGCTTCTCCTTCCAAGAAGTCAGTTTTTACAAGGCTGGCCATTCTGTTTGCTACTCCAGGCGAGGTCCTCAAAGCTGCTTCCCCTACCCAGAGCAGGGGGCATGAAGAAGCTTATCTAACAATGGAGGTGACTCCATCCGCAAGACACGCTCGACGTCGCCACTGGCGCTGAGTGAGGAAGGCTGGGGGCAATTCCCCCTCTGGGATAACTCCACCAGCTCCAACAGTGAGGATCGATGCTGTTGTTCCAACCGAGAACAGCTTTGAATTGCTGAACACGGTGCGCGGAAACTCTCCTACTGTGGTGTTGAAACAAACTCCTTCACCTGTGGAGAATGCTCCAGAGAAAAAGCTAGAGCAGCCCCCTCAACGGTTGTCCTCTAAAATCTACAAGGTCTGGCGTCAGGTCCAGGAGTCGGTGATTGATGAAAACTATCTTCGTCAACAGAAAAAGATGAAAGTTCAGCGGGAAGAGGACCGTACTATCAAGCCATAAAAAGCAACAACTACTTGGGTGCCCACTGCAACGGCTCCCTCAACGTCAATCACTCAGAAGAAAAGGAGGCCGCAAAAAGCCCCTGTGAATATGGCGAACCGTAAAAGCGCTGAACACAGACGCCCCAAGTCTGGGGGCATGATAGTGCACACGGTTTATATGGCTTCCGGGAAGGAGGAAAGCCGTGCTTTGACGGGTCACCGACCGCTCACCCGATCCGTGACAAAAACTCAGGAGGAGCAACAGAAGCTTCAGGAAATGATGACTGTGATGGCTGCACTTACCGAACCGAAAGAAAGTTTGGAGGTATCATCAGAGCAGTGTCACGAACAAGAAAATGATGCTGACTTCTTACGTAGAATCCTCGGAAAGAGGGACAGAGAAGCCGCAGAACAAGCGGCTAACATAATACAGATGGCGCTCCTCTTCCAAGATATGGTAGGGATGATGTTACAGCCGGACCCTCCAGCTGATGACCCTCCAATCATTGTTGAAGACGACAGAGGGGAGACATTTAATCCTCCGCCGGCTCTTTCAACAGCCAAAGATGAAACCATTTCCAAGGCCGCGCTGGATGACTATATAGCTCAGCAAATACGAGCTCATCAAGCGAGTGAAGTGGCTGGGCAAATTGTTAGAACTGGACGACCCTATCCGGGCTGGTATGACCAAATCAGTTACCCGCCAGGATATACGATCCCTAAGTTCCACGTATATAAAGGGACAGGGAATCCACATCAGCACGTCGCTCAGTTCAGTGCCTTATGTGGCAATACTGGAGGCGATGACAAATTATTGCTTCGCCAATTCGTCGGCAGCTTAGCAGAAACAGCTTTTCAATGGTATTAGGAGCTACCGAATGACTCTGTCAAAACATTTGCGGAAATGGAGCTACTGTTTACGCAAAGATTCGCGAGTGCTAGTGAACGCACCCCGATAACAGCAATGATAAATAGCAGGATAAGGCCCGGTGAAACATGGGTCCAATACGCAACACGATGGCGGAACCTATGGTCGAAATGCGAACAACGCATAGAAGAGGCACCTGCGGTAGGCATGTTCGTAGGCACTCTTGATCCGCAAGCGACCATCTCACAATTCATGATGTTCTTCAGGTCGACCATCTTCCAAGCATTGATCGACAAATTAGCCCAGATGGACCAAATGGGCTACGGACCGTCTCCTCCAAAACCAGACGCTCGAAATGAGAAAGGAAAAGGGAAAGCGGCTGTCGTTGCCAATGCTCAACAACAGCCGAGCAACTCAAAGCCGGTTGTCCGCCAAAATAATGTGCATCCACGCCCGTCCCTCGAGGAGAGACTAGGACGTCCTTACTCGTTTCTTCAGAATAAAACGAGAAGACTGTTTGAACTGGCAGTACGCAACAGACTCATCAATCTGCCGAGACCAAAACGTCCATTGCAGCCAGTCGATCTCAATAATCCCGATTACTGCCCTTACCACCAAACAGTAAGTCACCTGATCGAGGATTGTTTCATCTTCAAGGGATGGATCGAGGATCAGTACCTACAAGGCAAGTTTGCGCTGTCTGAAAAGTGGAAGGTAAACCCACCACAGCCGCATACTCCAAAGAAGACGGACGCGTCGGGGGCAACTTGTCATGTGATCTTTCACTCATTGGCGGATGATAAAGAGGCTCCTTGCGCCGAAAAACCGAGGGCGGACCCTGAACCAGAAATTCCGCGGCCATCAGACGAGTTGATCGATGCCTTCCTGAATGAGATTCGTCTGAAAGTTAAAGCCGATCAAGAGCGTGAGATGGCCATACTGGAAGGGGCCAAACACCGACGACTGGACCAAAGAGTCGAGGCACTCCCGTCAAATCAAAAGCCATCCGCTGCGGATAGAAACAAATTTAAGACGAGGAAAAGGTTCGCTAAAGCCCTGTCAGCAGGAATGGTGCTACCACCCTCTGAAGAAAATGCTCCCGGTGAAGTGGAGATGCATCCTAGCTTCTGCTTATATCATCAGAAGATCATACATCCTACCGAAGATTGCGACTCCTTTAAGTGTTGGTGGCAAGGGTATGTCGCTCAAAAGCAACACTTCAACAGGACAAAGCGTGGAGCTCGTAGACATCAGAAAAATGCGATAGATGAGCACAAAAGAGCCGCCGCCGACTGTCACATGGCCGACTCCAAGGGATCACAAATTATCACCTTTGGAAGCGACTCTGACGAAGAAGTTGCCCTCAACCCTCTCCTCAAGGAATCCATTTCAAAAATGAAAGAATTAAGGAGTTACGAGAACATTCAGCCGTGCAATCGCCCGCTACTCGGAAAAAATCTCGGCCCCGCAAACAAAGGATTGAGCAGAAAGGATAAAGGAAAGGGGGAAATGACCTTCGTTGCTAACACTCGACAACAGTCGAGTGGCCCTAGACCAATTGTTCGTCAAAACAATGTGCGTCCACGCATATCCCTCGAGGAAAGGCCAAGACGTCCTTACTCATTTCCCCAGGATGAAACAAGGAGGCTGTTCGAAGTTGCAGTACATAACAGGCTTATCACTCTACCAGAGCCGAAACACCAACTACAACTGGACGGTGTCAACAGTTCTAATTATTGCCCTTACCACCAAACAGTAGGTCACCTGATCGAGAATTGCTATGTCTTCAAAAACTGGGTTGAAGACCAATACCTACAGGGCAAGTTCGCGCTCTCCGAAAACTGGAAGGTGAACCCGCCACAACCGCACGTTCTGAGAAAGACAGATACGCCGGGGGCATCATGCTCAGTCATAGAGAAAGACTCATAGACCGAAAAGTCAGTAAACTAGAGATTCGCCTCAAATGTGGAAACAACGGACCGCAACGTCCTTAAACTAACGACGGACCGCAACGTCCTTAAACTAACGACGGACCGAAACGTCCTTTAACTAATGACGGACCGAAACGTCTTTAAACTACTACCGCAGCATCCTTAGGCTGACACAAAAAATAAAAAAAAAAAATATAATAAACGGTATATCCATAAGCAAAAAGGGCACGGATGAAAACCCGAAAGGGCTCCGTGAGTAAAAACAGCAGGGCTACCGGCGAGTCTTGTGAAAACCCGAAAGGGCGCAACCTCGTTAGAAAAAATAATAATAATAAAAAAAAAGACGGTATGTCCATAAGCAAAATGGGCACGGATGAAAACCCGAAAGGGCTCCGTGAGTAAAAACAGCAGGGCTACCGGCGAGTGTTTGTGAAAACCTGAAAGGGCGCAACCTCGTTAAAAGACACTTACAAGGTCCTCTCGACCTTGTAAGGAGAAACCACCTTCGTGAGATCCTTACGACTCACAAGGGAGCAACACACTTAGGGATCCCCACAATTCCTAAGGAGAAAATACACTTGCGAGATCCTCACGACTCGTAAGGAGAACTCTCTAATGGGACCCTCACGGCTCATAAGATTTGAAAGTCTTGAGTTACAGAGACCTCAACCTATTCTTAAGCAACTCCCACAACCTTCGATATTGCCCTACAAGTGGTTCAGCACTGACCCTTGTATACAATCCACGGGCGCGAATAAACATTTTCCTAACCAAGTCCCATCCGTGACTAGGGATATTTACGCATGACGAACAACCCTTATAAGTCCTCTCGACTTACAAGGAGAAAACCCTCTTGTAGGATCCTTACGACTTACAGAGGAACACGCACTTAGTAGTCCTCACGAGTCCTAAGGAGAAAATACACCTACAAGATCCTCACTACTTGTAGGGAGAAATACCTACGGCTCATGAAGTCAAAAGCCTTAGTCGACAGGTTCCTAACCCTGTTTACTAAGCCACCTTTATTCAACATCGACAGAAGCAAATGATGATTCGCTCCTGGCAACATCCCATTCGTAGCAGTGCTGATGCCGAAATCGGTGTCTAATCCCAAGCTTGCGGCAAAAGGACAGCAAGCCACACGTGCATACGAAATAGCCGAAATGATTGGGAAACTTGCAATAAAAAGCAGCAAGTAAAAACGTATGCATATAAAATAGCCGAAATGATTGGGCAACTCGCAATAAAAAGCAGCGAGTAAAAATAAAATAAATAGCCGAAATGATTGGGTACCGCAAAAAATAGCCGAAATGATTGGGCAATCACGACCTTCACGATATAAAGCTGAAATGATAGAGCATCGCGGAAATAAAATAATCATACAAAAAAATGAATGAATGAAACTTCAGCCCTACAGGCGATAGCACAGCAATCCCTATATACAATCCAGGGGCACAAACAAAGAGGGAACCATACCTTCCCAACAGGCTCCACCAGAAAGCGAAGCCAAATCTCGACGGTTCATAGACAACCTAGAGACAACCTCGACATTTGTCGCAATATTGCAGACACAATGTCAACAAATGGAGCAAAAGCAAGATCCCTAGCTTCAGGGTCTTGACGTCAACAACCGACCTCAGAGTCGCAATGAAATGGAGCCACGGCATAGTCCCTAGTCCCAAATCTTAACGGCAATATCTACGGCCTAAGAATCAACAAAGGCGTTCCTTCACAGTCCATCAAGATGCAGATACAACGCCGACAAAAGACCTCGTGGTCAAAACAAAGCGAAGCGACGACAAAATCCCAGCTTCACCGCGACATTCGTCTCGATATAGTAGACGAGATGTCAACAACGGCGTTCCTCCGCGGTCCAACAGGGTATAAATGCAACGTCAATAGAAGACCCCATGGTCAGTAAAGCGGAGTGACGGCAAAATTCCAGCTCCACCTCAGCATTCGTCTCGTTACAGCAGACGCAATGTCAACAACAGTGACCTTCCTCCAACAGGATTCGGACATGACAAAGCGAACGAAGCGAAGGCCAAATTCCTAGCTTCAAGGTATTAATGGCGAGTCATATAAAGCCTGAAAGACAACCGGAGATCGTCTCACACCAGTGCGGAATGGTCACCACCTCGATGTTCGTCCCGACACACCAGACGCAACACCATCAAACAAGCGGAGTAACAGCAAAATCCCAGCTCCACCGCGATGTTCGTCTCGATACAGCAGACGCAATGCCATCAAACAAGCGGAGTAACGGCAAAATCCCAGCTCTACCGCGATGTTCGTCTCGACACAGCAGACGCAACACCATCAAACAAGCGGAGTAACGGAAAAATCCCAGCTCCACCGCGACATTCGTCTCGATACAGCAGACGAGATGTCACCCCAGCATTCTTCCTCTAGCAGGGTTCAGACGCAACTGTAAGTGCACGGCGGCGCCCCGGCCGTCAATCCGACGCCGGAATGCGGAAGCGGTGATAAACTTTAATTTTGCGGACTTAGCAAACCGGCACCACCGCGCACTAAACATCCGGATCGTAACCATTAACAAGTCTAAGCTACAAACAAGATAGGGTTGAGAAGTATACCGACAGATCCGAGTCCTCCGGTCTTCTCGTCGTTGTCCCGATCTCCTGCGGAATGTCCCGTCTCCTCCTCGTCACCGGAAGTGCACCACATCGCCTACTTCTTTTACGGGCTCCTACCTCAATGCCGAGGCAACTCGGGCACGAAGCCGGCTACTCGACGTGCCCAAGATATGCTGTAGAATATCTAGAGAAGAAGTCTCATTTGGGGTTCTTGGAGGTGCCACTTTGGTAGAGGGATGATACAAGAAGTCTATAGAGGAGCTTGGAGAATTTTGGTGCATGAAATGAACAACATTTTCCCACCTCAATTTTGGACAGCCCATCCAAGGGGGAGGCCGGCCATGCTCAAGTGAGGGAGGGAGAGAATGAGATAGATCAACATGAGGGAGTGAGTAGCTTGAACAATAATCCAAGGCACCAAAAACCAATCATGAAAGAATATGATCACAAGGTAAACTCAACACTCAACACCACCATCATCACCTCACAAAGTCCAACCATCATGAACCATGATGACTCAAAAAGTCATGCCATCATGAAGAAATCAAGTCAAGAAGTCAAGGCAAAAGGTATGGCTATCATGATACAACAAATATGCAAAGACCCCCTCCACAAATGCTTATTTGCAACAATGCAAATAAACCCTCCTCCACCAATCTTCGGCCAATGAACGGAACAATGGAAATCGGCCGAAACGGAAAGCAAACTGGCAACTCCAGAAAACTGGTCCCGTAATAAATTACAGGAAAACCCCGATACTGTGCATACACACCCGCATCTGTATTTCGACCGAAATACAAATGCAATGAGACAAAATCTCCACTGTACTATACTAGAATCCGGCTTATACCAAAACCGGCTAGCAATATCTGTTCGATCCTGATCCGTGCAATACCGCACGTATCTGATCGAACCCTGCCATATAACCATACGGCCTAGTACAAACTGTCAGATCCTGATCCGTGCAATACCGCACGTATCAGATCGGACCTTGCCATATCTCCATACGGCCTCTACAACCTTTCGCCCGAAAGCTGAGTAACTGAATGTGGGGGACTCTAAAGACTCGTCAACACCTTGGTTGTGGATTTAACCACTAGCACGTCAGAGGTATAAGCCAATACGTAACGGGCTACCAGGTACTGACTAAAAGGGATGTCTGTGAGTGAACTCACCCTGACAACCCTACTGAGCCTGTCAGTGACAATATCCGTACAGTCCGGTCCGTTCGTCTATGAGCATCGCATGGCGGGCCTAGGGGGTTGGTAAAAGTCAGACCCCCAAAAGCGGTACAAGTCGTGTCGGAGTGTAGCCCAGAACACCCTGAGATACTACTGGAATACCTACCAGTAAATCTCCTTGCCTCGGCCGAGGGCTTCGTGTAATGGCTCTCCTAGACACAGCACGACCTCACCCCCAATACCGGGAGAGACGAACCCCTGAAGATACGCTCACTGCCTCCATGTGGCTCGGGACTGCACCCAACTAAAACCTGTTTGCACGACTCCTTTGAGCCGTGGTAGGGTAGTAATCAAAGTACAGTGGGAACTCACACGAGACAAATGACGATCCCCAGGTCGATGAACTAACCTGCACACATGTCACCAGGGAACTGCCATCTGACGTCTGGTATATGACCAACTAGCATGTTCCCGGCGAGTCCTGTCCGGTGTACTCATAACCCAATGAGCACCTGTATACAACTTAGGTGATTCAACTGACACCAGTGGCTTGTGAGACCGGCCACCGCCCCTCGTCGGGGTCTCGACTGTATACATTAGTCTACTATGGAGTATCGATGCCCTGTCTCGAAACTCACACGACAAGGGACCATTTAAGGATATGTTTATAGACTCCCAGCTCCCACTTATATGATCGCCCTCATACTGCTGGTGGTCAAGCATGAATCCTAGGGGCTCTATCAACGTGTAATAGCGACGTGTCAGGTCACCTAAAACAGTACACGATGATAAAGGTAAACCAGATAGCATACTATCATCTCGAGTAAGACTGTCCTACCGGGATAGGTCCTCCATCAATCATTGCAATCACGTACCTGTGATCCAATAATTGACTCTGAGGGCATAATCTCCAACAGCAACATCATCAAACAAATGGAGCCACGGCAAAATCCCTAGTTCCAAACCACGATGGTTCACCAGCAACCTAGAGACCACCGTGACGTTCGTCTCGATACAGCAGACGAGATGTCATCCCAGCGTTCTTCCTCCAGCAGGGTTCGGACGTGACAAAAGCAAACAAAGCGAAGGCCAAATTCCTAGCTTCAGGGTCTTGAAGGCAACTCATATAAAAACTGAAAGACCATCGGAGATCATCCCACACCAGCGTGGAATGGTCACCACCGCGACGTTCGTCTCGATACAGCAGACAAGATGTCACCCCAGCGTTCTTCCTTCAGCAGGGTTCAGACGCGACAATCAAACAAATGGAGCCACGGCAAAATCACTAGTTCCTACCGCGACATTCGTCTCGATACAGCAGACGCAATGCCAGCAGACGAAGCAAAGGCCAAATTCCTAGCTTCAGGGTCTTGACGGCAACTCACATAAAACCCGAAAGACTATCGGAGATCATCCCACACCAGCGCGGAGTGGATATGACTCATCGGGGCTCACCAAAATGAGCCTAACCTCAAGTAAAAAGCGGCATGGCAAATTCCTAACGCTTGCTCTTCCTACGGTCAAACTGCCAAGGAGGATACCCTGAAGACGTCTTGTCCAGCCCCCGAAGGGATCAGAGACACGGCAGTCGCAGGGCTACTCGAACAGCACGATTGCCTATCGAGGAATATATCAGTTGATGCGACGGTACGACGGCCAAAACCCTAAGTACCACAGACCCTAACGGAGTTCTGTCGTAAAGAGCAGAGGTTAACTGTGACGTTAGGATATTCTTGCGAGAAATTCTCGATTCGTCTCGACTTGTGAAGAAATTGATGTCTTTGCAAGAACGTCTCGATGCGGCTCGACTCGTAAGATAAAGCCTTAGGTAGTAAGGATAAAAAAAAACTTATTCCCTAAGCACTGGGACCCTACAAGTTGGCCCAAAACGGTCTCTTGCATACTATCCACGGGTCTCACTCTCCAAACTCGAATCTCGACAAGGAGGGAAACAACCGCTCACGGGTCCTCATGACTCGTAAGAGGGAAAATTCTCTTATAGGATCCTTACGACTTATAAGAGAAAACACACTTAGGAATCCTCACGATTCCTAAGGAGAAAATCCACCTACAAGATCCTCTTGAGCCGTAGCAGAAAAGTCTCCATGAGACCCTCACGGCTCATAGAGTTGAAAAGTCTTAGGCGGCAGATCTGAACCTGCGGCCTAAGCCATCGCTATCTCTTGGAGAAATCTAGATGCTTACTCTATTATCTATCGACCCTGTTTATTAAGACAGCATACGCACAATAAAAGAAAGAAGGAAGTGACAGGAAGAACATCCGATTTACATTTGATCAAGCGTTCCAGACACACTCATTCATGCATGTGCAAAAGATTCAGAACAAGGGATAAGACAAGCTGAAATGGAAATTTTCTATTCATATCATAAAAAGGGGGTTCTTACAATCCCAGAGAAATAGATAATAACATTATTAAAATGTTTACAAAGGTATAACCTTAAACCCAGGACATGGATTGAGGAACTCGAAAGTGACCCTATCTATGACTTTCCAAGCCTCGCGGACCATCCTGGTGTGCTTTCTTTCGCGAGCACAAGCTCCAGGGTCCCCCCTGATGTCTTTCACCCTCCGATAAGCAGCGAGTATGGCAGACTGTTGAAAGACCTCGTGCAAGAGAACGACAAGACTATCTCGTCGTCTCTTCGAGATTAAGTTCATCAGGTACACTGAGTGCACCTTGTTCTCGGCGGCGTCCAATGCTCTAAGAGGCACGCCGGTAAAGAATAGGGGAAGTGCTTCCCAGATGGCTCCCACAATAAGCTTCAACAGAGGGGAGCGCCGAGGAAGCAGTGGACCGTTGTATGCGTCGAAGCGGCTCATGATTTCAGCACACTCCGCGTTTGTGAACTCTCGATTTTGAGAGCGGCCAAGTCGGTGGATGTCCCCATAAGAGATGATCTCGTCAAGATTGTACATGTGGGCGTCCATTGTTTCTGTGAAAGAAATTCAACAAAATTATCAGAAAGACTGATTAAGCAAAACGATATAATGCACTGAGGAATAAAATGCCATCTTTAAACTCCAAGATCAATGAAACACTCTTAAGAGTTCTTCTATATGATTTGGAAAGAGCAAAGCTCCATTAATGAATTAAGAAAATCCAAGAAAAATCTTTCAGAGAGCAGAGCTCTATTAATGGAACCCTAATAGGGTCCCCTTTAGTTCTCTTTAGATCCCTTTAGACCTATAGAGCAAAGCTCTGCTAAGTGAAACCCTAAATGGGTTTCCTTTAGATCAGGGATCTATTGAGAGCAAGGCTCTGTCAATGAAAATTAATTTAACTTAATTTAATTCAAATTAAAATTTTCACCTAGAAGTTTTAAGAGTTTAACTCTTGAACTTCTTGAAAATAAAGAGCAGAGCTCTGAGTTCTGAAAGTAAAATTCTTAAAAGATGATGGTCATCTGTTAAGGACCAAAGGTCCTATTTATAGACATCAAATGCCCTTTCAACTTCCAAGAGTTGCCACGACGGTTGGAATTCTGCCACCGCTGCGCTCACGTTTGGGGGCCACGTAAGCGCAACGGTGGGGGGACATTTGTTTACCCCAATCAGAGCAGAGCTCTTTTCAAATTCCAAGGCGGGAGACGAAGCAGCGCTTATGTTTCCCTCAATCAGAGCAAAGCTCTGTTTTGAAATTGAAGTGAAAATTAAATGAAGCAACGCTTCGGATGATCTGCACTGCGCGCCACGTGGCAGCGCAGTTGTGCTAGCGCAGTTGTGCTAGCGCAGTTGCACTGCGCTTTACGCTGCGCGACGCGTGGCAGCGCAGTTGCGCTGCGCTTTGCGCTACGCGACACGTGTCAGCGCAGATGCGCTAGCGCAGTTGCGCTGTGCTGTGCGCTGCTTGACACGTGTCACGCGCTGGGGCGTTTGCGCCAAACAGAATTAAGATTTTAAAGAAATCTTTCGGTTCTTGTTAAAACAAGAAGATTTTCTTCTATAAAACAGAAGCCCTTGGATCAAAAGATCCAACGGTGGGGAAAATTCCCCAAATCACTCAGAGAAAGATCTCTTTAACTAATTTATAGGCACTATATAAAGGACCCTAGACCTCAATTCAAAGGCATCAAGATTTTTGAAAAAATCAAGAACTTCAAACAGAGAAAACTCTGAAGGAATTTCAAGAAAAAAAAAGGTAAAAACCTTTAAGATAGAAGGATTTCTTCTAATAGATCATTGATCTAAGAACAAGATCAATGATCTTCAATAAAAACAAATAAAAATAGTGCTTTGCACTTTCTATGAACCTCTGGTTCCCTGAAATAAGAAATACAAGAGAAACTTGTTTTCTTTGATCTAAATTAGATCAAGAAAACAAATAGTGCTTTGCACTTCTTTTATGAATCATTGGTTCTGGAATCTAAAAGATTCTCAAATATTAAAACAGGGCCCTGCACTTGCAAAATCTACACTGTTGCGCTCTCAGGTCGGCGCAAGCCACCAGAGAGCGCCACGCGTCAGCCCCATGATGATCTGCGCTATGCGCTTCTAAAAACAGAGCACTGGTCTCATGAATTGGCGCAACTCACCAGAGCGCGCCACGTATCAGCAGCGCAATAGCGCAGCGCGCTGGCGCAGCGCACTGCGCTTGCGCTCTCCTAAGCGTGACACGTGTCGCCTCCCCATGGACTTGCGCCTTGCGCTCCTCAATCAGCGCAAAGCGCCTGACAAGCCATGTGGCACTCTGTCAGACTAATTAATGCAATGCATTATCAAGGGCAGAGCCCAATAAAGAAAGGTCTATCAGACCAAACAAAGTGCTATTCACTATTAAAAGGGATAAAGCCCAAATAAAAGTCTATCAGACCAAAATAAAGTGCTCTGGGCCTAAAAGGCCAGAGAAAATGCACTGCATTATTAAACAGGGGCAGAACCCTCGTAAAGGCCTAACATGACAAATGCAAATAAAACGTTGAATATTCTCAACTGGACTTAGCCCAATCGTGGCCGTAAGTCTTCAAATTAAATTGACTGAGCACAGCTGCTCTCTTAAATTAATTTACATCCGGTTCGAGGGTACATCTCTGAACTCCTTTGACACCTGTCGTTGTAATCCTTCAACGACGTCAGAGAGGTGACGGGTCCCGATGGCCATACATAAAATGGACCACTACGTCCCTAAACTGGAACATGGACCACCACGTCCCTAAACTGGAACATAGACCACCACGTCCCTAAACTGGAACATGGACCACTATGTCCGTAAACTGGAACAATAGAGCCCCTAAATTCTCTTTTGTCGGATCTAAACGATCCTGTTTAAGTTGATCTTAGCCTCAAATATGGCTAACGTTTCCTTAAACCTTCAAACAAACTTCAGTCCCAAATTGGATTATAGATCCTCCAATCAACTTTGGTTCAAGGGTACATCTCTGAACTCCTCTGACACCTGTCGTTGTAATCCTTCAACGTCGTTAGAGAGGTGACGGGTCCCGACGGCCATACATGCAATGGACCACCATGTCCCTAAACTGGAAATGGATCTAGACGATCCCGTTATGTTGATCTTAGTCTTGAAACTAGACTAACGTATCCTTAACCAACGTTTAAGTTGATCTTAGCCTCAAAAATGGCTAACGTATCTTTAAACCAAAACACCAAACCCAAATCTAAGTAAGTACGGATTTGGACTAATCCACGTCCTACGGGCGACGGCATCACTAAGTCTCCGTATACAATCCACGGGCAACCACAAACAAAACAAACACACACGACACGAAGTGAAATTCTGTAGAAGGAGAAAGTTGTTACCGCGACGCGGTAGCGTATTTAACTGTAGGGGCTTGCGCCTGCAGGGAAGAGCATACCCACAATCAAAAACCCCCTTAGCGAGGGGGAATCTGACGAAGTCTGCTACATCGGCCGCATCCTTCCAAACCTCCGATATGCGGTGCCATAAATCAACTTGGCATCTTCGGAGAGGTAGACGGATAAAACCAAATAGCATCTGCCCCAAACCTCAGGCAAGACGTCCTAATGTCTCGGCCGCCGTTCGGAGGGGAACAATAGGTCTACCCTCTTATACTCGGCTTTACCATATGGCCCGTCTTGAATTCTTCGAGGCCGGTTAATTCTTGTTTCAATGTTCTCGTCCAGATAGCGGGAACGAAATGTGGTTGCTTCATCAAGAAGATAACCTTGCATGATAGAACCCTCTGGTCGATTTTTATTGCGTATATACTTCTTAAGAGTGTAGAGGTACCTAATGAAAATTTGTTGAATAAATAAATACGGGCATACAGGACAACAATAAATTTATAAATTGCGCAAAACGAAAAATTACACGTACCTCTCGACGGGATACATCCATCGATATTGTACCGGTCCGGCTAACTTAGCCTCAGTTGCAAGATGAACCGTCAAGTGTATTATGATATCGAAGAATGACGGTAGGAAAATACGCTCAAACTTGCAAAGTATCAACGCAATAGAATTTTCTAGTTTATCCAGCATCACAACCTCCAGTGTTTTAGCACACAACTCTCTGAAAAAACAACATAGATCGTTGATTACTAAACCAACCGATTCGGGGAGAGAAGTCCTGAGGGCTAATGGAAGAAGGTGCTCCACGATAACATGGTGATCATGACTTTTCAGCCCATCGATCTTGCCCTTCACAATTTTTATTTTATTGCTGAATGATCTTGAGAAACCTGTGGGAACTTTCAAATCATGCAACACCTACAGGAATCTTTTCTTCTCCGGTTGTGACATATGATAAGCGGCATTGGGAAGTACAAACTTGCCTGGTTTAGCCGCTACCGGTCTAGGGTGCAATTCACTTCTTATTCCCCACTCTTGTAGATCCATCCGAGCATTCAGGTCGTCTTTCGATTTTCCGTCTTTACAAAGAAGCAAGTTAAGTATGTGCTCTGATACTCCTTTCTCTATATGCATAACGTCCAGACAATGACGCACTAAATTTGTAGACCAGTATGGAAGCTCGAAGAAAATGCTTAACTAGTTCCAAAATGGTGGTTTGACCTATTTCGTCGGATCCATCCCGAAGGTCACATTATTGTAACCATCCCATTTAGCAGTCACGTCCTCTCCGGACAATGGGGATGGAGGTCCAAGAAGCTCCTGATGACCATCAAAGTGAACCGTGTCTAACCTATAGGGGTGGTCTGGAGGCAGGAAACGTCGATGGCCGCAATAACAAACATTCCTGCTAAAATTCAAGAATTTCGATGTTGTGTGTTCATGGCGATGAGTACATGCTTTGTGACCATGTACGGACCAACCTGATAGCATTCCATACGCAGGAAAGTCATTAACTGTCCACATTAAAGCCGTACGCAGTATGAAGGTTGTATTTGTGTTTGCATCATATGTCTCTACACCATCAATGAACAAAGAT
The DNA here is from genome assembly GCA_030015575.1 of Agapanthus africanus. NCBI lineage: Eukaryota > Viridiplantae > Streptophyta > Magnoliopsida > Asparagales > Amaryllidaceae > Agapanthus > Agapanthus africanus. The sequence continues at coordinate 260,888,017 of JASDDO010000004.1, forward strand.
TTCAACTCCTCGATCAGAGGTCGGAGATAGACGTCAATATTGTTCCCCGGTGAGTTTGGTCCGTCGATAAGAAGAGGCATCATAAAGTATGATTGTTCCATAGCCAACCAAGGCGACAGATTATAAATTATCATTACAACGGGCCATGTGCTGTGAATTCCAGCCATATAGTTGAATGGGTAGAAGCCATCAGTGGCCAGTCCGAGCCGGACATTGCGAGGATCGCTACTGAATATTGCGTGCCTCCTATCGAAATCCTTCCATGCCGGTGAATCTCTTGGATGGCTCATTTTTCCATCTTCACTTGGAGGAGCACGGTGATGCCAAATCATTGCCTCGGCTGTTTTCTTGCACCTGACTAGCCTCTGTAGTCTCTGTGTTATGAGAAAGTATCGTGCTATCCTGACAGGTATATCAGGATTCTTATCAGAATCTTTCGTCTTATACCTGGCCTCTCCGCATGTTGGACACTCTTTCAAATCTGAATTCTCTTTCCGGTACAACACGCAATTTTTAGGACATGCTTGAATCTTCTCGCACTTTAGACCCAAATCAGACATCATCTTCTGGGCTCCGTACCAGCTGTCGGACACGTTATTTCCGGAGGCATAGAATCTTTCAAGAACGAAAGAAGCATTGTGAATGACTTGTTTCTCCATCCATTTAGGCACTTAATCTAGAAACGTTGGGCGAACCATGAGAGGGTGGAATACTTCGCATTCTCATAAATTGGTTTCCTAGCATCATTCATGAAATTTTCATATTTATCCGCACGCGGTCCTTGACCGGAAGGAATGTCATCTTCGGTACGAATAGATTCACCAAGGGCAGCCTCTATGATATCCTCCATTTCTTCTGATGGAAATAAATTACCGTCTTCTCCTTATGCCGCATTACCGAATTCTTCTTCTTCTCCTGCCGCATTATCGTGTTCTCCTTCTTCTTCTGCCGCAGTACTGCATTCTTCTCCTTCCCCGTGATATTTCCAAGTTGTATAAAGTCTAGTAAACCTATATTTTACAATATGAAGGTCTGCCAATTCTACCTTCTGCCAGTACTTATTGCCACATCTATCGCACGGACAGAGAATCTTCTCTATTATGATCTTATTATGTGCGCGTGCAAATTCATTGAAAGCAGCAACTCCTGTGACAAACTTAGGTTGCATACGTTGTTGCCAATCCACATACATCCAGTCCTTAACTCTGACGTACTCATGGGCCATGTTAGACTGTATAACATATAAATTGTAGGTTATGGTGACTATATTGAGAAATATAAGAACGGGATAGTTACTGACAAAGGAGAAAATCCATGTATATGCTTTATGTGTGCGTTTGTCATTGAAAAGAATAAATTATCGCACGTATGTTAACCGATAGACGGGGACTAAGTGACGCTTTTAGTTTCATATATGAGTATCGATGAGAATATGAAGGTTTTATATTATCATCGAGTATCATATATTGGTTTTAACTTGAACATCTCGAATCACTCTCTAATTATGCGTTTGTTGTGTATTCTTGTTGTATGTGTGTGTTCCGGCTGTCGGGGGTAAGGCTTCTATCCCATTAAGAATGTATAGAGCGAACACCCATCATTTGTGCTTTCAACCGTTCCGAGTAAATTTCGGCAGCACCTCCCCGCTGTTCTCCGAGTACACTGTAATAGAATAGATAATCATTTCAAAGCTGTGAAACAACGTTGAAATGAACATCTAATCTATCTTTGTACACAGAGAACCAGCGGAAAGGTACCGACGAAATATCTCGAAACGGATGAAAAAACAAGTGAATGAAGGTGTTTGCTTTATACATTCTTAACTTGTCCACACGGGACAAATCTATCGGTTACCATACGATTGAATTTTCTCGTCGCATAGACTATACGACGGTTATTAGTATCGAGCTATATCGTCCTATATTTAACAACCTTCGTATAGTTCTATGTCACGATGAACATTATGTTAACCAATAGACGGGGACTAAGTGGCGCTTTTAGTTTCATATATGAGTATCAATGAGAATATGAAGGTTTAATATTATCATCGAGTATCATATATTGGTTTTAACTTGAACATCTCAAATCACTGTCTAATGACGCGTTTGTTGTGCATTCGTGTTGTATGTGTAACATGATTTTAAACCATTGAGATCAAGATTGATAGAACTGATCATCCTACATTGCAATGGCATTCATCTACCAAAAAATATTATTGCAATGACATTTATCTATAACAATAAACAATTAAAACTACAAATGTAGGATACTAATATCATAAAGCGTTATACGCAACATATGAATTCACATGACTGAAACATGCATCAAAAAACATGTTCATCCAAAAGAAAGGCCACTGTCAACAAATAGAGACAAAGGATTGTTATATTAACTATGAAACATATTAGAAAAAGGATAGAAGTTCAAGATGTTAATAACACGATGATAATCAAAGCAGTTGCGTACAGATGCTAAAACCGAATATGTGACACGATATTCTTATAAATATAGACATGTATTAAAAGAGGAGGCGCCCAAGTAAAATCCATAACTAAATCCTTATCTTGCCCTTCCTTTTCTTCAAACCAGAAATGTGTCTTTTTTTTGCAATTATATATAGCTAAAACAAAGAATGTCCTACAATTCTAAGCATTTCCAATTACAACGGCCCATCCTCAAAATCCAGAATCTTATGAGCATCTTATGCAATTAGCAAACATATTCAACCGAAAACACCCTCAAAATTTCCACCAGACTACAAATCCTTTGCATACTCAAACCCAAACCAGATCAAATTAAGGGACTACTCAGACCCACAGTTTAAATCAATCAAAAATATCCAAAACAAGACACGGGGTCTTTGGATACCAACCAAATGCCAGGTCCCATGAGTCCAAAAACAAAACCCCAACATGCTCAACGGCTAAAAGTTCCACAAAACAGTCTCCATTTCCAAGAAAATTTGAGAATGACAAATAAAATTATTAATTAAACTGGGCTTTACCCACATCATTAGTCCAGTTTCCAACACCTTCTCAAACTAGACACATTTTCCTCTTATGATCATCATCAACATTTCAATTAACGAGCTTAATGCTAATTAGAATGGAAATTAACTTAGACCCTGAAATCCAAAACCCCAACCCCAACCCTAACCCTAACCCCAACCCCAACCCCAACCGCAACCCCCTGCCGAACCCCAACCCCAACTGCAGCCCCAGGCCCAGCCCTATCCCGAGCCCGAGCCCTAACCCTAACGCTAACCGCAGCCCGAGCCCGAGCCCCAACCCTAACCGCAGCCCTAGCCGCAGCCCGAGCCCTAGCCACAACCCTAGAACTAGCCCCAGCCCCAGCCCCAGCCCCAGCTCGCAGCCCCAGCCCCAGCCCCAATCAAAAATTTGAGTAATTGAAGATTTCCTTACCTGTGCAGAGGCGACGACGACAGCGGAGATGAGCCGACGCTGGCGACGAAGAAATCAGGCGATGGCTACGATGAATCGGCCGGCGCTGGCAATGATGAGAACGACGATCGATCGGCGAGAACGAGGGTTTGGGAATTTGGGTTCGCGCGAGAATTAGGAATAATGAGCGTAGGGATCGATCTGAGCTTTTAACTTAAATCCCTATTTAGATGCCCCTACGGATAAGTACGTAGGTTCTTGGTTTGCTGCTCCATAGGGGAAAACAACAATTTAAGATTTAATATTTTAAAATTAATATGTAAGGACCGTAGGGGCAACCTTTTGGCCCTATGGATTAATCCGTAGGGGCAATCTTTCGGCCCTACGGATTAATCCGTAGGGCCAAACTAAAATTGCCCCTATGGATGTCGTAGGGGCAACCTCCTATTTTAGTAGTGTAGTGTGACTGCCATCACAATGCTAGTAATCAAGCAAAGATCCTAAGGGCTACACTAATGTGTATAGGCGATATGCTAAAAGAAACACATGCACACATTAAAGTAGAAACAAACCAAGTAGCATACTACTATTTCGAGCAAGATTGTCTATGCAACTGTGAATATCCCAAGCTTCCATTAAGTAATATACAAACTAGTATGATACAGTAATGGCCTCTAGGGCATATACACTAACAATAAGCATGTCGTGTAACAAGGTAAGGAAGTGCCATATCTAAACTAGCATGTGTGGTAAAGAGTACTAAACAATAACTATAATTCTACAAATTAGAGAACAATATAGCGATATAGCAGTTACTAATGTGTACGTAGCATGGCAATTACCGATGATGTGTGTGTGAGCCGGCGAGTAGGTGTACGTGCAACATGCGCATCATTGGTAATGGTGCATATGTCCTAGCAGACGAAGTCATAATAAAGTAAGCACATGGAGCGTAAGATATATATGTCACAAAGGAAAAAAGTATGTGTCTGCGGAAATAAGATATCGTAGTGTGAATAGTATAAAATACGTAACCACGTATAAGCCATACAGTTAAGGTTAAAATAGTACGAATCGTTTTTTTTTTTTGAAATTAAGGGCTATAATGTTTTAGAAAAGATGCCATTTGAAAATCCATAATATTCCATGAAATTATTATTTAAAAGTTCCTAATGATTCGTTAGTTTTGAAAATAGGTATGGCTATAAATATATCATGATATCTACCTAATGATCTTAATCAATATTCCTCGAGTCGATATATATATATGTGTGTGTGTGTGTGTGTGTCGGCGATTTATCATCATCATATCATGCACGGTATAATCCATCGTACGATATCATCAATTAATAGTACGGATCTATCGTCATGTACATTATATCACGTACGGTATAATCTATCGTACGATATCATCAAATCAAAAGTACGGATCTATAGTCACGTACATCACCTCATCTCATATCATCATACATATCATCTCATGTTATATCTTAGCATATATATATCGCATCGCATCCTCATATCAAACATATCGACTCGGGTCATTTTATTCCATCATATCCTTATTTCATCGTATCATCTCGCAATTATCCTCATGGTTATATATATATAAATATATAACGGTATGTACCTATGACTCATGGACTAAGAAAAATAGAACTAGGGATATACCATCCTGTACTTACACTACTATGGTTTATAGTATCCTAGAAACCTGTTAGCTGGGTATACACATCTAAAATATCTATATATATAAGAGGTATCTCTAATATCCTAGTACTATGGTTGCGGGTGTGCTATACGCCATCCACCAGACTTCTCTCATAGATATTGTTAGGAATATATATGCCCTGGAGGCCATTATTGTCTGATATAGTGGATGCTTGGACATATATAGATAGGACTTTCTTGCTCGACATGATCGTATGCTATCTGGTTGCTTTTTATCTTAACATGTACACTTGTTTTAGTATACTTTCTCTCTGATACATATTGATAAAGCCCTTAGGATGTAGGCTTGACTACTACGACTATGATGCAGATCATACTAGTGGGGCTTGTGTAGTCCGCAAGCACATCCTTTAACAGTTTCTAGTCAAGGGAGTATCAAGACAGGGCAACGATATTCCAGAGTAGACCAGTGTGTACGTTTCTCGAGCTTGTATGGGGCGATGGTTGATCCCATAACCATTGGTGTTTGACATCAAAGATTGTACACAGGTGCTTATTGGAGAATGGGTACACCGAACAGGACTCGCCGAGAACTCCTAGATGGTACCATACCTATCATCAGATAACAGTTCTCTGGTGACACTTTTATAGGTTAATCTGTAGACCCGAGATCATCATAGAGTCTTGTTTGGTTCCCACTATGCTTTGATTTCCTCCCTACCATGGCTCAAAGGAGTCGTGCAAACAGGTGGATTTTGGGTACAGTCCCGAGTCACATGGAGGCGATGAGCGATAGGAGGGTTTCATCTCTCGCGGTATTGGAAGTTGATGTTGTGATATGCTCTATTGGCTATAAAGCAAGTTCCTGACCAGGGCTGATGAGATTTACTGATAAGTGTTAACAGTAGTTTCTCGAAAGGTTGTAGGCTACATATCAGCATGACTTATCAAGTTATTGGGGTCTGACGATTTCTCCCAAGACTCGATTTGCGACATATCAGACGAAGAGACCGGACTGTACGGTAAGTGTTGCTTATAGGATTTATGGGAGTTTGGACAAGTTTGCTTGTTGATCTTCTATTCGTTCAATACCTGGGTAGCCGTTACGTCCAGTTAGTACCCCTGACGGCTTGTGGGTATCTAATGTGATCATTACCTACTGCTGGCGTATTGACGAGTCTTTAGAGTCGGACACAGAGGTTTCCTAGCTCAAGCGAAACAAAGTAGGGCACATATGGAGATATGTGCAGGAGCTTGATAAAATACGAGTATGTGATACCGTATTTTAATCCAGCGATATTTGATAACAGTCAGGTTATATGTGATATAACCGGATTATTGAATCAAGTGTTGATTCAATGATTTGATTTATATGTATATGTTAGTATATATTTGATATTGGACGGTTATATATGATATAACCGGATTATTGAATCAAGTGTTGATTTAATATCTTATATTGAAAATTAGCCGGTTATATACGATATAATCGGATGATTAAATCAAGTGTTGATTTAATATTTTGATATACATATATATATGATATTAGTCGGTTATATATGATATAACCAGATTATTGAATCAAGCGTTGATTTAATAATTATATATATATTTATATATTTGATATATATATATATATAAAGAGAATAAAATCTATGTGTATATATATATATAAACTAATATAAGCTCACTTAAGATTTTCTTCTCTTTATATATATATATATATATATATATATATATATATATAGCTTTTATTAGTTAATATATAAATATATATATATATATATATGTATGTGTGTGTGTGTGTGTGTATTTGATATTCTATCATGGTTGATGATACGTAGAACTAGGATGTATGAGAATCACACAAGATAAGTAGGATGATTTATAATTTAAGAAAAAGATAAAAAGGGGAAAATGAGTCATGGCTTTGGATGCTTGGAGAAGCATTAAGAAGCCATAACTCATCACCTTAATTTTATTTTATTCATAGATATTTAATCATCCATATCTTATCTCTAGGGACATGGTTCATTTAACCTCTCATTCTCTCATCCAAGTTCATCCTCATCTTCTTCTTCATCTCCTCACTAGGTTTTTCTAAAGTGAGAAAAGAAAAGAGAAAGAAGAAAAACTTGTGAGCAATATTTCTACTTCATCAACCTACACTAATCTAGCCTTTTAGTTTAGGTTGTTTGCTTCACTAATACCATAATTAGTGAAGAGTGGGCTTGAGTGAAAGAGACTTCAAGGTGGATCGTCTTCGGCATCGAAGACTTCAAGAAATCTCGATCCTTTCTACAAGTGGAGCCTTAAGAAGAGTTTTAGGGACTACTACTTGGAGCTTTAGAAGTGAAGGACCGGTCTACAAAGGTTATAAACCCTCTTCACTTAGTTTAGAACCATACTTTCTTACTTTGAAACCCTAATTCTCTAGTTTGATTCTAGGTTAGTATACTTAGCACTCTAGATTTTTTTAACTTGCATACTTGATATTTGTAGAAACATAGTAGAGGTGCTAAGGCATACTTTCATGGTATCAGAGACAAGCTAGAGACTTAGGCGAAGTCTAGACGATTTTAAAGTGTTCGATCGACGTTTCAAAACCCGGTTTTTGCTACTTTCTGTCCATTTTTTTCAAAAGTTGTTTTTTTTCGTAGTTAAAAATATTCAGAAAATCTTGCAGGTAAAACTATGGAGACAGAAGAAAAATGAGCACATAATTCGTCTAAGTGGCCGTGGAACCGCCGCCTAGACCTAGTCTTGGCCGCGGTTGCACCGCTGACTTGATGAGTTAGGGGCTTGTTCTTCCTCTGATGCTTCATGTTGTTGTTTTTGACTTTCTGGAAATTTTTAATGAGACTCAAGTGGTTGAGGTCTCTGTGAATTGGGGGTGTTTGAAATATTGATCGAAATTTTTAATATCGTCTAGATAGTTTTAGATATGTGATACAATTTTTGGAATCCACATTGATTAGTTTTGTGAAAACTAGTTAACAAATTGTAAATCTCGCATTTTAGTCTCAGATAATGGATTGCCTCGGAATTTCGATTCGGATCAAAACTCCGTCGCAATCTCGTATCATACGCTAATACTCGTCGGGAGACACTACTAGACAGTCACGTCTCATAGCCCCGACCAAGTGACTATAGGAGAGCCCCTTGGCCAAAAGCATCCACTCAGGTGCTCGCGGCCACGGTGTTCCACCCAAGTGCACTTCATTGACGGCCTCGGGGGTACGGCCATCTACTAAAGTTCCTGACGAGCATTTGATTATTTAATCAGGAATCTTGTTGAATTACTCGACTTAATTTTTGAAAAGTGTTTTCAATTCGAGACTTAAATGCAAGGTTTATAGGGTTGGGCATGAAATCCGGAATATGTAATAATCCAGGTTTATGATTTCTAAAAAATTATGCGGATTCTAATTATTATAGTTTTCATTTCTTTTCTACGACCGTAAGTGTAATATGTGGAAGTAGCCATGATCTCGTTGCTATACGTCAACGACATTAGGGATAAGCATATTTACTTACGTTGATGACATGTGATGTTATTGTGTTGCTATTAATATGTTATATTGGATCGTCGTGATTGAATAGCCGGGGGTTTTACGTGAGATGAGAGTTTTTCAATTTTCATTCATGTAAATATTTTTATGTAATATTCTTTTATTAGGGCACTTCCGGGTTGAGGTTGTTGTCTCCATTTGATGCATATTATTTACTTTTCTGCATTAGGATAGACCCAAGGTGGGGAGCATAAGTAACCGGGTTCTAGAGTCCAGTAGGAGGCCATCTCGAGGAGTCGAGACCGGTCGTCTAACTCTAGAATTGGCAGGATTACTTGCCGCTCTAATAGGGGTCTAGGGATGTTGGCTTAGCTATTCTTCATGACCGTGGAATCAGTGTTTTTTTCATTTCTAGCTTAATCTAAAACACGGACCTCCTAGTATATCCTATATTTCATACATATGCTTCTGCTGATTCTGTGATGTGATGTGATGTGATCATATAACTGCATCAATCGAATGCTACATATATATATGATATACTAGTAGACACTATATATGTTTTGCATCTGCGCTAGTCCTGACCCCGCCCTGCCGTAAGTTAAGTAACCTTACAGTGAAAACCCGGGTCCCTGTGGCGAATGCGGATGGCATATATATGTGTTTTATTTTCATTTCTTCCGTGATATTTAGGAAACATAAATGATGGGACGTCATTAATAAGATTAATGAAAAGAAAAGAAACCTAAAAGATGTTATAGAATCAAATTTTTCAAAAAGGTAGCTCTAGTTCTTACTTTGCATAGCGGTATTCAATTATGAATCTCCAGCACCTCATTCGATGAGGAAAGAGCCAAGATCCCTTCACTGAGAATGACCATTTTAGCAAAACTAGCAAATTCTATAACCCACTAGGATTGTTTTGAAAACTACTCGATTTTAAAGTGGAGCTTAAACTACTCCTTTTCAAATTACTAGATTCTACAACGATATCAAGTTCATTATGCTAAAAGTTTCCTTCAAAACCAGTCGTAGCCCTCTATCATTTCAGATAAGTACTATTTAGTATTCGTGTTGTGTTTGTTGACCTTGTCAAGGCGTAGTGTTCGGTAATTGATTAGTACTTATCTGCCGCATGTTGATGCGATTGGATTAGAATAGTCGTACGGCCTTATTGACCTTGTCAAGGGTCGTGCGGGTGGGTTTAATTCAATCACGAAATGACGGGTTGAACTTGAATTGCGGTTTATGGTTTGTTGATATTGTCAAGGTCATAAACCGCATGGGGGTAAAAACAGATATTGGGAATTTCAAGTGTTGAAATTTGCAATGAGATTGCATAACTTTTATATGAGATAGTTGGATCCCGATACCCACTGCGAGTAAGTGTTACTCCTGTTGGATATAGTGCCCTCAGAGTCAATTATTGGATCGCAGGCACGTGATTGCAATAATTGAGGGAGGACCTATGCCGGTAGGACAGTCTTACTCAAGATGAAAGTATGCTATCTGGTTTATCTTTATCATCATGTACTGCTTTAGGTGACCTTACAGGTCGCTATTACACGTTGATAGAGCCCTTAGGATTCTTGCTTGACTGCCAGCAGTATGATGGCTATCATATACGTGGGAGTTGGGGTCTATAAGCACATCCTTAAAAGGTCCCTAGTCGAAGGAGTTTCGAGACTGGGCATCGATACTCCATTAGTAGACTAGTGTATACAGTCAAGACCCCGACGAGTGGCGGTGGCCGGTCTCACTAGCCATTGGTGTCAGTTGATTCACCTAAGATGTATACAGGTGCTCATTGGGTTATGAGTACACCGGACAGGACTCGCCGGGAACATGCTAGTTGGTATTATACCTGACGTCAGATAGCAGTTCCCTGGTGACATGTGTACAGGTTAGTTCATCGACCTGAGATCGTCATTTGTCTCGTGTGAGTTCCCACTGTGCTTTGATTACTACCCTACCACGGCTCAAAGGAGTCGTGCAAACATGTTTTAGTTGGGTACAGTCCCGAGCCACATGGAGGCAGTGAGCGGATCGGCAGGGGTTTCGTCTCTCCCGGTATTGGGGGTGAGATCGCGCTGTGTCTAGGAGAGCCATCACATGAAGTCCTTAGCCAAGGCAGGAGATTTACTGGTAGGTATTCCAGTAGTATCTCAGGGTGTTCTGGGCTACACTCCGACATGACTTGTACCGCTTTTGAGGGTCTGACTTTTACCAACCCCTAGGCCCGACATGCGATACTCATAGACGAACGGACCGGACTGTACGTATATTGTCACTGACAGGCTCAGTAGGGTGTCAGGATGAGTTCGCTCATCGACCTCCCTTTTGGTCAGTACCTGGTAGCCCGTTACATATAGCTAGTACCACTGACGTGTCAGTGGTTAAATCCACAGCCAAAGTATTGACGAGTCTTTAGAGTCACCCACAGACAGTTTCTCAAGTTTCGGGCGAAACGTTGTAGAGGCCGTACGGTATTATGGCAGGGTTTGATCATATACGTGCAGTCGTGCACGGATCATACTAGTGGGCTTTGGTTTAAGCCGGATCCTAGTATTAGATTTGTTGGATTACTTTAGTCTCATCGCATTCGCATTCGGTCGGAATGCGTATGCAGGTATATATATACAGATGAGGGGTATCCTTGTGATCCGTCACGAGTCTACTTTAGATGTTGCCGTATCTTTTTGTTGTTGTAAACATTTGGGTTAATGTTTACAAATGGAAATAATGAGCTAAAAGTCATGATTAGGAGCATTAATTGTGACACATGCACAAGTGGTGACTCATGGTCTCTTTCTTTGTGCATGTGTCACATTATTTGATTGATTTATTGGTTGATATGATGAGAAGAGAGAGAGAGAGGGCGGCCAAGGGGAGGTTTGCTATTGTATTATTCTTGATCTCACTCTCTCATTTGATCATACAACACAAGAAAAAGGAAGGCTCCTCTTCTTCTTCTTCCCCTAGCTCACCATTTCCATTAATGGCTTCATCTTCAACCTCCATCCATTCACTCTCGAGAATCAATGGATGCAAGAGACAAAGTGATCATACACATTCTCTACATCACCTTGGACACGTCGGCTAACAAACTTCGTGTCCGAGTTGCTTCGGACGAAGCAGGAGCTCGTAAAAGGATTCGAAGATGTGGTGCCCTTTCCGACGAGAAGACCAGAGATCGGAGATGCCGTGAGGAGCTTGGGTTGGTGGCCAAAGACCGAAGGACATGGATCGATCGGTATATCTTTTCTAACCCTTCTCTAGTTAGCTAGTTGTAGGTTAATGGTTCGATCCGGGTTTAAAGTCTGCGATAGCGCCGGTTTCAAGTTTTGAAAAAGTTTTCGTTTCCGCATTTTGGCCTCGGACAGACGGCCGGGGTGCTACCGTAGACTTACAACTCCTGGAAGAGTTTTCCACTTTACAATTAGCTAATTCAGTAGGTATCTAAGAAAGGTGTTAATGGGGTTATGCCCCTGTGGAAACGAGATTATTTAATTAGTTCCATGCAAAAGCACGGGGAGACTCCCTCCGAGTACCAACACCTGCCTGGATGACCAATTAGATAATTTGTAGGGTGTAATTAATCCCGGCCAATCTTACCTTCTAGAGTTTGAAGGAACATTTGATAAAAACAATGGGAGCCATCCTGATTAGATAAGATAATAACAAATCTAATCTTGTAAGAGCGTACACTAAAGTGTTTTCATCTCTCTCTCTATCCAGGTAGCGACCATGTCATGCCTTAATTAAGATAATAATATGGATGTATTGACCGAACCCGCTTATTATACTGGGCTGGGGAACGTTGGTTCCGCTCTATTTTATAACAACTGTCATAAGTATGGGCAAGGGATAAGGGAATGCAAGGATTCCCACGCAACCCGAGTGAAGAAAGAGCATTCTAATGCATCTTCTTTGGGTGTGTTAGTTATTGAGAATTGTTTCTCAGTTTTCTCTACTTCCTGGGTATTGGATACCGGATCAGGATCCTATATTTGTAATCTGTTACAAGGGTTAAAGAGAAGTAGAGAATAGGGAAAGGGTGATGTGTCTCTCAGAGTAGGGAATAGAGCAATTGTTACTGCCGAAGCTGTCGGCGAATATCACATAGTATTACCAAATGGTAATATATTGATTTTGAACAACTGTTATTTTGTACCATCGATAATGTGCAATATTATATCTGTTTCTTTATTAGATAAAGAAGGATGTAACTTTGCATTAGAGAAAAATGTTATGAACATTTTCCTAAATCAAGTGTTGATTGGCTTTGGTACGTTATGTAATGGTATATACGTTTTAAATCAAAATACAGTTCTGAATATACAAAACACACACAAGAAGAAAAGTTCATAAATGAATGAAGTCTTCTTGTGGCATTATAGACTTGGTCATATCAATGCGACCAGACTAGCTAAGTTACATAATGATGGATATTTGAAACCGTTCGAATTTACATCTTATGAAACTTGTCAGTCATACCAAAACTCCGTTTACAGGACACGGAGTTTTGGTACTGAACTCTTGGGACTGATACATAGTGATGTATGCGGTCATATGTCTACACATGCTAGGAATAGTTCCTCGTACTTCATTGCATTCACTGATGATCTCTCAAGATTCGGACATGTGTTCCTGTTGAAACACAAATCTGAAGCTTTTGAGAAATTCAAGGAATATAAGAGCGGGGTAGAGAACCATAAGGGTAAAAGTATTAAAATCCTTCTATCTGATCGAGAAGGAGAATACTTAAGCAAGGAATTCCGAGATTATCTAAAATAGAATGGGATTCTCTCTCATCTTACTCCTCCGTATACACCATAGCACAATAGAGTATCGGAGCGGAGGAATCGAACCCTATTAGATATGGTGCGCTCTATGATGAGTACTGCTGAGTTACTTATTTCCTTTCGGAGTTATGCCCTTGAGACAATTGCATACCTATTGAATCAAGTTCCATCAAAATCCGTGCCTAAAACACCATATAAAATATAGAGTGGAAAGAGACCATATCTTAAACGAGTTAAGATATGGGGTTGTCCAGCCTATGTTAAAAAACAGAATCCAGACAAACTCGAAACACGATCAGTTCTTTGCAAGTTTGTGGGATATCCAAAGAATTCACATAGATATCTATTCTACCACAATGAGAAACAAAAAGTGTTTGTTGCTCAACATGCCACCTTTTTAGAAAAAGAATTTCTTGTAAAAGAAATTAGTGGTAATGAGGTAGAGCTGGAAGATGTTCCAGAAGCACAAACTACAACTGATGATTTAGTAGAACCAGAAGATTCGATAGTCTCAGACGAATCTCAGCCACTCCGCAGATCTAGTAGGGTTCTTCATCCACCTGAGAGATACAACGGTTTTCTCATAGACTGTGGGAACGAAGATTGCATCATGGAAGATGATGACCTAACTATTTTCGAGCAGGCCATCACAACTGGGGACTCTATGAAATGGCTGGATGCTATGCGATCTGAGATGGAATCCATGTACATCAACAAAGTATGGACATTGGAAGTTGCTCCTGAAGGGGTAAAACCCATTAGGTGCAAGTGGATCTTTAAGAAGAAAATTGGTGTAGATGGAAATGTTAAGACCTTCAAACCTAGACTTGTAGCAAAAGGTTTTCGTCAATGACCAGGTATCGATTATGATGAAACCTTTTCTCCTGTGGCTATGCTTAAGTCCATCTGGATCCTACTTGCCATTGCTGCATACCATGACTATGAAATCTGGAAGATGGACATCAAGACCGCTTTTCTAAATAGTGATTTAGAAGAGAGCGTGTATATGATACAGCCAGAGGGCTTCATAGATAGTGGGAGCAGCGGAATGGTGTACAAGCTACTTAAATCAATCTACGGTTTAAACCAACCGTTGCAGAGCTGGAACATCTGTTTTGATGTAGCAGTCAAAGAGTTTGACTTCATCAAAAACGTAGATGAACCATATATATATATATATATATATATATATAAGCTGTAGAGAGTAAGGTTGTCTTCCTCGTATTATACGTGGATGACATACTCTTGATAAAAAATGATGTTCCTATGATGCACTCGGTCAAACTCTTCCTATCACAAAAGTTCTCCATAAAAGATCTGGGTGATGTCTCCTACATCCTGGGGATAAAGATCTATAGAGATAGATCTAAAAGGATGTTGGGATTGTTCCAATCCAGGTACATAGACACCATACTAAAAAGGTTTCGTATGTAAGATTCTAAGCGAGGTAATTTACCCACTTGTTTAGGAATCACTCTCTCTAAAGAGATATCTCCCAAGACTGATTTGTAGAGGACTCGCATGAACGTGATACCCTATGCTTCTGCAGTTGGGTCTATCATGTACGCGATGTTATGCGTCAGACCGAATGTAGCTTACGCACTTAGTGTGGTAAGCAGGTATCAATCAGACCCAGGGGAGAAGCACTGGATAGCTGTGAAAAACATTCTTAGTATTTGAGAAGGACTAAAGAAATGTTCTTGGTGTATGGTAACGAATAACTCCAAGTGGAGTCCTTTACCGATTCGAGCTTCCATAGTGATTAGGACGAAAGCAAGTCTTTCATTCCTCGCTTCCCGGTAGACGGAAACGACACGTGACGAGGCCCGCGATATATTTATTTCGAGAAGGTCATTTCCCGGAATAAATATGCTAAGCGTAAAAGATGCAGTATAAAATTGACAACAAAATTAACATAAGATTTAAAATTCAACAACTTTATTTACATTCAACTTGATTCATTTACAATACATGATTTCAATTGAAAGAATGTACAAGAATGGAAATGCCTAAACAGGTGGTATACATAAACTGAGAAAAAGATAACTAATCTAGGCTTGGGTCACGATCTGTTCATGCTCTTCCTCGGTAGTGTCCACCACCTTAATCTCCACGATATCCAACAAACATTCCAAGAAGACAAAGAAGGATGGAATGCCCGTCAGCGAACTTTCGCTCGGTAAGTCCCCAAGAAATGAAGTGAAATATAAAGTGTAATGATAAAGAAAAATACATATCATGAACAATTGATTATGAAGTATGGTGTGTCAGTAAGTCGTTTAATGTAAACATGGCAAGTGTATTTAACATGCAGTTCTATATATCATGGTAACTAACATGAGCAGAGTATAACATGGTCGTGTAGTGTAGGTATAGTGAACATAAAGTGAATGTAAGTGTCTTAACAGGTCTCTACTTAGGTATACTAATTTAACGTAAGTTCAAGGGTGAATGTCAACCAATCTCAAGAGTGTCTTGAACCCAACAGGTTGTAATTCAGGGATAAGAAACCATGGGCCCGAATCAAGTGTTAGTAACGGGACTTCAATCTAGTATTGAAGTATTCCAAACTCAACAGGCTGTAATCCAGGAGAAAGGAAGCACGGGCCCTCATGATAGCTTTCTTGTGTTAGTTGACATGGATTCATGATCTAAGGGGACTCCTGAGATTCCGTTGGATTCATACAAGAACTACCCCAACACCCTGTGTATTCTACGTTACAATTAAGATTACCAGCCTTGCTCGAATCCATGAATACATCAAGTTTTCAAGATTGAGTTCATGTCAATATCATGTATTCGTATCAAGTATTCTTGTATTAATGTCAAGTTGTATTCATGGTTCGAGTCAAGTCAGTTTCAATAGCAACCATTGTGTTCTGGTATTCATGTTAAGTTCATGTTCAATTATAACCAGGATTTGGTTAACTCAAGTATACATGTTTGTTATTGATGGTTTGAATTTGAGTGTTCATGTTCATGTTCAAGTATTCATGTTTGACTTTGATTCAGGTTTGAATAGACTCAGGTTTGAATTAGATTCAGGTTTGAATTAGACTTAGACCGAGTCAGACACTTGTAAACTGATTTAGATCTTGAATTAGGTTTAGGAGTCATTGGTAACTACTGCACATGGACGGCAGAATTTGTGTCTTTTTCTAAGTCAATTACCATTGATAACTCCGTTAAGTTTTCTACCTTAAATAGGAAAGCACTCACTTTCTCCGGCTCCCTAGGGCTCAAGAGAATTGATCCCGCTTAAACCTATATTTATTAAAGTCCTTAAATATTGTTTTTATATAACTCGAGGGGATTTTATGAAAAAATATTGTAATATAGTTAAAAATAAATCTCGAGGGGTTATTTATATTATTAGGGTTTTCATGAGCATGAGTTTTGAGGTATTTTCATGATAAACAATTAACTTTGGAAGTTCATGGTATTTTATTGAAAAGAGATGTCTTTTGGTAACTTGATGGTATTTTATTGAAACTTGTTAATCTTTCATGTTTAGAAAAATATGTTTATTATATTTAGAAAATAAGGATTTGTAATTTTTATATAATTATTAAAATTAAATTTCTTTCTTTATTTAGAAAATTCGTTTTTCTTAAAAACAGTATTTAAAACCTTTCGAGACCGAATGCTCCGTGAGGAGGTCTGCATCTCTCTCTACTAGCCCAAGGATATACAATAATCCGCACCATTCATTAGTGGGTCCCGTAAAGAAGGTTGTAGAGGCATAATTGCAAAGAAATCGAAATACTGTTTTAAAATCAAAACCGTTTTTTAAAGTAAGTGGTATTTTAATGTAATATTTTCCTCATAACATATATCCATACAAAAGATCATCGTGCTATGGAACAAGAGTACGTAAGGGGTAGGTCGTTACCCCGTGAAGGTTTTCCTAAAGGTATTGTTTTAACGAAACTAAAAGAAGCGATATCAAAGTTCATGGTATTTTAATGAAAAGGTTAAACTAAAGTTATTTTACATAAGAATTTTGATGAAATTTGATTCTAAATATTATGGTTTAAGGTTACAAGTGATGTGTACAAGTTAGATTGAACAAATTATTAAAGAGAAGGAGTTTTCTAGGGTTTTGAAAAAGATGTCGGTATTAACTCCACTTACTGATATACGTTTTGAAATGGAATTTCAAAGAAAAAGAAGAGAGATTGAGAAGGACTTACTAGTTGATTATGTTAAGAAGAGATAGGAAAAGAGGAGAGTGTTGTCGTGGTGTCGCGGGAGCTCAGGATGTTGCTTCGATTCTTCGCCGGAAATTGACCGCTTGTTAACTCCTCTTTACTCCACTTGTACTTAGAAAAATTTTGAGAGTTTTGGCTAGAAATTTCAAAATGATATTGAGCCAAAGGCTGGGGTGGTATTTATAGTGGAGAATTAGGGTTTTGGAATTAAAATGGTGAATTAAAATGCAATAAAATTGTGATAAATTATGAAATGAAGGGTCTCTGTTTGATTGCAGGGAAATCAAACAGAGCAGGGGAGTAAGGGGTAGGGGAAGAGTCAAGTGTGCAGAGCACGGGGACAATTGACTTCAAATCAACCATCCCCGCCGGCCCTTTGAGTGGTTTGCCCGGTCGATCTCGAGGCTTTTGCCTCGAGATTCGTACCACTTGATCAAATTAGGGTTTACTCTATTTTGTGCCTGTTTGATTTTTCTGACTTTTCATTTTTCAGTGTATTGAACATGCAATCTTTTGGGCTTCCAAAAATTAAAAAGAAAAATCAGAAAAAATAATTGTGGCTGATGGGAATCGAACACAGGGCTACGTCACAGTAGTGCAAGGCTTTACCGGTGAGCTACAAGTTGTTTCTTGCTTTTATTTAGCAAAAATAACTTATAACTCGTACACCGGCTGTGATACTCTCTTCTGTACATTAAAAAGAAAAAAATTTGTATAGTGATTTCAGAGTCATTACAAAGTCTGTCTCGGGTTTTGTATTCATCCTCAATGGAGAGGTAGTATGTTGGAAGTGTTGGATATAGTGCCCTCAAGGAAATTATTGTAATTGCAAGCACACGATTATGATAATTGAGGGAGGACCTATACAGGTAGAACAATCTTACTCGAAATGATAGTATGCTATCTAGTTTGTCTTTATCATTGATGTGTACACATTTTACTTGTTATTATGTGTCGCTAATACATAATGATGAAGCCTGTAGGATTCTTGCTTGACTACCAGCATTATGATGGCGATCATATACATGAGAGCTGGGTAGCCTATAAGCACATCCTTAAATGTCCCTAGTCGTGGGAATATTGAGACCGGGCATCGATATTCCGGAGTAGACTATTGTATACATTTCGAGACCCCGACGAGGGGCGGTGGCCGGTCTCACAAGCCATTGGTGTTATGTCACCTAAGATAGTATACAGGTGCTCATTGGAGGTGAGTACACTAGACGGACTTGCCGAGAACTTCTAAATGGTATTATACCTATCGTCAGATGGAATTTCTCAGGTGGCATGAGTACAGGTTAGTCCTTTGACCTGAAGTTGTCATTTGTCTCGTGTGAGTTCCCACTGTACTTTGATTGCTGCCCTACAACAGCTCAAAGGAGTCATCCTCACAGGTTTTAGTTGGGTAAAGTCCCGAGCCACATGGAGGCAGTGGTCGACTGTTAGGGATTCATCTCTCCTGGTATTAGGAGTCGACGTCGTGCTGTGTTCGGTTGGCTATCACCAGAAATCCGTGGCCATGGTAGGGGAGATTTTCTGATAGTTAATCAGTAGCATCTTAATTGGTGATGAGCTAGACTCATACATGACTTATCGGGTTAGTGGGGGTCTGATGTTATCCACCCCATAGACCCGATATGCGATACTCTTTGATGAAGAGACCGGACTGTACGGAGATTGTCACATTCAGGCTCAGTAGGATAAGGATGCACTTGATTGTCGACCCCCTTTTTAACAAGTACCTGGGTAGCCGTTACGTACAGCTAGTGCCGCTGTCATGCTTGTGGTTAAACCCACTGCCAGCGTATTATCGTGTCTTTAGAGTCCCACACAGAGGGTTTTCCCGGTTCATGCGACAGATGTAGGAGCCATACGTTGGTATGTGCAGGGGGTCCGATTAAATATGTGTACGCGATATACGGACTTTAATCGGACGGTCGATAATACCATCCGGCTTAGGATTAAGCCGGATTATTAAATCGGGTTTTGATTTAATAATTTATATATGTGTTTTGATATATACATTTTAGTATTATTGTTCACTATTCATTTTCTCTCTTTGGTGCTATCCGTATTTTTATACGGATACGCGTATATATAGCGATACATATACTAGGTGAAGTATTCCGTATTTATACGGGAATGATTCTAGAATAAGGACACCTCATATTTGATTTTCCATTTTGGAAAATTAAATAGGAAATGAGGTGGCAAGTGGAGAAAGTGAAGCATGGTTGCAAACAATGTAGAGAGGCGTAGCTATGGTTTTAAATGATTATTTGATTTGGATGCACTATTGCATCATTGTTGATTTTTGTAGCCATTTCTTTCTTCACTAGTTGACTTGAGATTTTTTTTTCATCTCCTCCACCATGCTCCATGCTTCATCTTCTCCAAGCTCCTCCTTTTTCTTCTTGCTCTCATTTTTAAGCAAGATTCTAGAGAGAAAATTTAGTGGAGTATTCCTACACCATTGACCATCCAAACCTAGCAACTTCGGACCGTTGGTTAGAGCCTCCTCCGCGTTCCCTCAGATAGATCGTCTTCGGCAAGGGTGGTGAATGCTCAAGCACGTTCCCGGAGGCTACAATCTTGGAGGGGTCTTCCACAATTTGGTGGACACGCGACAAAGGTTGTATTTCTCAAACCTTGCATGTTTTAGTTTTTCTAGTTTAGGATGTTTGGATTGAATTCTTGGGTTTGCACGTTCAGTGCCCGCAAAGAGTTTTTGTTTTCGCTTGCGCCTAGGCCGCGCCTTCCGCGGCGCGGGTGCCGGATCCCAACATGGTATCAGAGCCACCCAAACACCATAAACTAGTGTTTGACGATACTTAAGTTTCAAAACCGAAAACACCATTTTCAAAAACCCAGTTTCTGTCTAATAGAGACATACAATGAAAACGAGAGGATTTTATCTAGTTTGGACCCGCAAGAACGAGGATTTGGCTGGCGTCGCTAGGTCTACTGTATCCTATGGAGCTCGTTTTCATTCTGTGTCTTGGGTTTTGTAAATTGGTATTTTTGGTGTTGTTTGATTTGTCCCAGATTTCACTTGGTGTCATCTTTTCTTTAGGGCAACTCAGGAGTTTTAAAAACTCGAAACTTTTGCATCGTCGGTATCTGTAATGTGATATATGTGTTGCTGAACGTCGTCTAATTGCTATATGTTCATTTAGACGAGGTTGCACACATTCTGGTGTTGCTTGCTTCTGCAGTTATATATATTATATATATATATATGGTTATGGTTTGTGCGGATTTTCGTGATGGATACCCTTGTGTGCAATGTTAGATGTACAGTTAAAATTCATTTGTATATTCATTATTGTGGGGCGAGGGTCCGACATGTGGACTGCCGTCACTGCTAGTTTGTATATTCTTTTATTGGGGCACGACTGGGTTGAGGTCGATGTCGCCGTTGTATATATATTTTCTTTTCTGAACTAGGATTACACCGCGGAGGAGTGCTCGAATAGCCGGGTTCTAGAGGGCAACGGGCCCGCATCTCATGGAGTTGAGACCGGGGGACCTACTCTAGAATTAGCGGGCTATTCGCCGTACTTGTAGGGGGTATATATTGTCCCACGGAGGGGTGCTCAAGTTACCGGATTCCGTGAAGTGCTGGGTGGCCCATTCACTTTGTTGATTGGGGTTGCCTCACTTCGGGGATTGGTGAGTAACTTGTCGCACTCGTAGGGGTCTAGGATCTTCATTGCACTGGCTATCCATACGATCGGAGAACATCGCGTTTCATTTATGGCTCAAATGAAACGCGGGGCTCCTAGATTATCCGCTATTCTATATTGTTGTTCGCATGCTTGTGATGATTTTATCTCCTGTGATGATTATTATCTGCCTGCGATGTTGGTATATATATTATATATATTTAGTAGATGCTTATATATATTTTGCATCCGCGCTAGTCCAGTCCATGCTCTACCGTTAGTTAAGTAACCTAACGGTGCATGACGGGGCCCCATGGCGAATGCGGATGGCATATAACAAGCATGTTATTTTGGTTGTTTCTTTTGTGGCTTGGAAACATAAAATGATCGGAATGCATTATCCGAATAATGCAAGGAAAAATAAACCTAAATGATGTTGTCGGAACCAATTTTAAAACTACTCGGTTTTCTTCAAATCTCATGGTCGTATTCTTTTGCTTTGCATAGAGGTATTCGGTTAGGAATATCCCGCACCTCATTCTATGAGGGAAGAGCCTTGATCCCTTCATTAGGAGTTTTCTCTTAAGCAAAAGTTTATGTTACTAGTTTTAAAATGCAGAGCTTAAACCACTCCATTTCAAAGCCACTCGAGTTCCTTCAACGATATCAAGTTCATTACGTTAAAGGTTTTTCACCGAAGCCCTCCGTCATTTTAGATAGGTGGTGCCTAGTATTCGTGCTATGTTTGTTGGCAAGCGTCAAGGCATAGTGTATGGTAGCTGAGTGCTACTTATCTGTTGCATGAATATGCGATTGATCGGGACAGTGACACTGCTTTGTTGGCAAGCGTCAAGGGCTAGTGCGGGTGGGTTCGATGCAATCAAGATAATGACGTGTTGAACTTGACTAGGACCCTTGATTTGTTGGCAAGCGTCAAGGTCCTTGGGTCATAAGGACAAAAACCATATCGGGAGTTTCAAACATACGGGAAACTTGTTAGACTTGCATATACCTTCTGGAGTGTGGTGACTTGAGTGGATTCCGTCAAGTTATCACATGATGATAGCTGGGTCTTGATTCCCACTGATGGGTATGTATTACTCCTCGGGAGATTTCTTCACTTCGCAATTAGCTAACCTATTAGGTGTCTAGAAAGTGTTAACGAGGCTACATCTCTGCGGAAACAGGGTTATTAATTGGGTCCGTGCAAAAACACGAGGACCTCCCTCGGAGTACCAACACTGGCCTGGCTGAACGGTTTAGCGAACTTGTAAAAGTGTAAATGATCCCGACTAATTCTCCTTTCAGGGTTTGAAAGAGAATTCGAGGAAACAGTGGGAGCTATCCTGATTAGATAAGGTGAAAACCAATCTAATCTTTATAGAGTGCACGCTGAGTGTTTCTTTTCTCTCTTTCTGGTACAGCGACCCATGATTTACCTTAAAAACTCATGAACCAATTTGACGAACCTTTTTACACCCTTGGCTTTGGTTTGTCTTGATTCGCGACAAAGTCATGTATATCCCTGCCACTCCTACTTTATCCTTTGTATTTCATTAGAACACGTCGTATTGCTACGATGATCCATATTTCTTGGAACGGCCATCGTATAGTTACATACGAACTCGAAGAAGTTACTTCAGTCGAGGATGGCCACGGGTTCTGAAGAAATTAAATAGGATTTTTCGTTTGTCTCTTTCTTTTACGTTCTCTCAGGTTGCAAGAGCTCCTTGATTAGGAGATTACACCCATTACGCTTATTGGATAGTCTTCTTCAAAACCTTAGGTTGGTGCCGAAAAGTCGGGAAGGAAGAATACCAGTTAGCACAAGGACGGTGTACAGAAGGTAAGAAGTAGAGACATATAAAGGGACTGAAGTGAGGGCAAAAGAAATTGCGACTACTGTCATGAATCTGGATAATGGAAAAGGCATTACTAGGAATACCTGACCATCCCCTATGAAAAATATTCATGTTTCAGTTTTTCCGTGTATGTGTAATAGAGAACTGTTTTCCCAATCAATTCTGACTCCAGTGTATGCATTTACCAGTTTTGGATCTCACATCTGTACGGTGTTATAGATGATGAGTACGAGCAGAATATTGGGAAATGGGCGATTTGATCCCAATATCGGAATTCGTTGTAATTGGTGATATTGGATTAAATCGCCTGGTTTTTTGTCTGACGACAAATATTTGGTATCGAATAACCGTTGTTATGCACCAAATTTTAAAATGAAATATCTGTACCTTTATTTTTATAAAGTGAGATATACATTTTGAAAATTGTGTTGTGAACACTTACCTTTATCAGTTGAGGATAACGTAAGGTGCATTGAATAACGGTGTAAGATATTCTTAACCAAGATACATTTTTTAGTTCACAAAACACAGAATTTGAGTTAGTATACTCTTGGGACTTATACTTGAAAGTGTGTGTTGTCCGGTGTCCTTTGGGGCAAGTGGTTGGTACTCTTACTTCATTTAGGTTTACCTATGAGTTCTTTGGTTTTAGACACGGATTCGTAGTAATGCAAGGTCCAATTTTTTTTGAGAAGTTTGTAGGTATAAGAATAAAGTAGAGAACCTTATGTTGGAAGTATCGGGATTCTTCGAGATGATCGAAGATATAGATACTTATACTAGGTATTCCATTATAGTAATATCGAGAACTTGATTCTCTCACAGGTTACTCATCCGTGGACGTGCTCCATGATAAGTAATGCTATATTGGCCCTTTTTTCCATTAGGTAATATGCACTGGAAACAGTTGCATGATATTTAAATCTGGTTCCATCTAAATTAGTGCCTTGATTCTATATAGATATGGTTGCATATCTTATGGTTGTTAAGATATGGAGTTATCTGGTTTCTGTTTAAAAGCAGAATTCGCACAAACTCGAGGCACGCTTCGGTAATGACGGTTTGTGGATTATCCCAAGCATTTGCTAGGATTTTGTTTCTACTATTTTCAAGGTCAATGGTTACATTATTCTTGACTTGCCACCATTTTATAAAAAGATCTTTTTGCAAAAGAAACTAGTGGAAGTATGGTAGAATAGGAAGTAATTCCAGTACCACAAACAGTTACTGAAAATTTAGTAGAACCTAAGAATTCAATTGGACTTGACAAACCGTTAGCCACGCCACAGATTTTGGTAGGTGACCTCAGACACCCAAGAGACACTTCGGTTTTATCGTAGACGGCGACAGGGAGGTCGGCATCATAGCAATGATGGCCCTACTAGTTATCAGTAGGTTATAGGAAGTGGTAACTTCTAGATGACCCGGTATTTTATATCTAAGATGGACTCCACACACTTCAGCACATTATGGATTTTGGATTTTGCTGGGTGCTCCTTAAGGGGTAAAACCCATTAGGAGCATGTAGATCTTTCGAAATCTGTGCAGGTGGAAAGGTATAAACCTAATAAGGCTAGACTTGTTGTAAAGAGTTTTCATCAAATACCCATTGTGGATTGTGATGTGACTTTTACTTCGGTGTCTATGTTGAAGTCCACATGGATATGACTTGACACTGCTATTCCGCTACTTGCTATCAGAAGGTCATAAGAAATGGTAACGTCTAGGTGAGCAGATTTTTCATACTCAAGATGGACTCCACGTACTTCAGCAAATCATGGATTTTGGACTGTGCTGGGTGCTCCTGAAAGGGTAAAACCCATTAGGAGCAGGTAGATCTTTCGACATCTGTGCAGGTTGAAAGGTACTAACCTAATAAGGCTAGACTTGTTGCAAAGAGTTTTCATCAAATACCCGTTATGGATTGTGATGTGAATTTTACTTAAGTGTCTATGCTGAAGCCCATATGGATATGTTTTGGCGCTGATGCAGTTTATGGCTATGATATCTGGCAGTTGGGTGACTAAAATGTCTTTCCAAATGGATTTTGAAAGTGCACATGTATATGACTCTGCCAGAGGGTTATCGTAGTCAGCGGGAGCAGCGGAAGGTGTGAAAGATGCTTATGTCTTTTCATAGACTAAAGTAAGGATAGTGGAGACGGATCCTCTTTTATTGATGTGACAGTCAAGATGATTGACTTCGTCAAAACAAAGGTGAACATAGTAAGAAGGATTTAAGGAGTACTGTCCATGTTTTTGATGAAATACTCCAGATAGGAAGTCATGTTCCTATACTACAATCGGTCAGATTTTTAGTTGTCATACAGTGTTTTCTCCATATTGGATATGGATAGTATATCAGAAGTTCTGGTGACTGGATCTATGGTTTTAGATCTAGATTTGGGAAGTTCCCCAATCTGGTACTTGGACAGCATTCTAAAAGTATTTTAGAATGGACGACTCCTGGCGTGGTGGTGTACCCGCAGGTGATTGAGTCACCTCTCTAAAAAGATGTCTTTTTAGACTGATGAGGATAGGAACGGGCATGAATGACACATCATTTGCTTAGGCAATTGAGTCTATCATGCAAAGTCTTGTACAACACCAGATATTGTTGTTGCACTAGTTGCAACAAACAAATATTAATCCAATCCTAGAGAAACAATGGGATGCAATTATGAACATTAGAGGATGTTCTTGGTATTTGGTAACGGCAGCCTCCTCTGGGAGGCGGTTATCGGTTATGGCTTCCAAGGTGACCTGGATGACAGAGATGCTGTCAAGTTTTGAGTTTAGCCGTTTTTGAGGATCAGTATATTGGATAGTATTCCAGTAGAGATATTGAGGTAATCATAGTGCAAGATGCTGGTTATAACTCAATAGAGAATACAGCTTAAGAGGTTTGTTGGATTGGAGTAGTTCATTGATGAACTTGGTCACATCCGGTATCCAGACAAATTCTTGTGGCGGGATATCGCTCAAATTGGGAGATTGTTCATCTCCGCATTGTTGAGATATAGAGAGAAGAAGTCGAAACATTATAGCGCTGAGGCTATTTCTCGAACACGGATGTTCCTCAAACGAGATTTGAGAAACTGATTAGTAGAGAAGTTAGGTATTCGGTAGCACACGAGCTGTGAGTACGTGATACCGCAATAATTAGCCTTAAGTGCAAGTGGAAGATTGTTGGATATAGTGCCATGAAGGCAATTATTATAATTGCAGGCACACGATTATGATAATTTAGGGAAGACCTATACAGGTAAAATAATCTTACTCGAAATGATAATATGCTATCCGGTTTGTCTTTATCATTGATGTGTACACATTTTACTTGTTATTACGTGTCACTAATGCATAATGATGAAGCCCGTATGATTCTTGCTTGACTACCAGTATTATGATGGCGATCATATACGTGAGAGCTGGGTAGCCTATAAGCACATCCTTAAATGTCCCTAGTCGTGGGAGTATCGAGACTGGGCATCGATATTCTTGAGTAGACTAGTGTATACGTTTCGAGACCCCGACAAGGGGCGGTGGCCGGTCTCACAAGCCATTGGTGTTATGTCACCTAAGATAGTATACAGGTGCCCACTTGAGGTGAGTACACTGAACGGACACGCTGAGAACTTCTAGATGGTATTATACCTATTGTCAGATGGAAGTTCTCAGGTGGCATGAGTACAGGTTAGTCCTTTTGCTGGGTTTACTTAGCACCCTCGCTATGTTTCGGCACGCATCAAGTATGCTATTTCAAAAAAAAATAGGATGCCGAGCGAACCCGACCAAGGATCTAACTAGAGAATTAGGGTATTTAAAGCATGTAAACAACTTTACACTAAGTGAAATTGGAATACAACCTTTGTAGACCGGTCTTTCACTTCTAAAGCTCCGTGTAGTCGTCCCTTAGCTCCAAGTAGTGGTGTCCCATACTCTCCTTAGGCTCCACTAGGCGAAAGGAATGAGCTTGCTCAAAATCTTCGAGGCCAAAAATGATCTACCTTGAGGAATCTCTAACTCAAGTTACATCTTCACTAATTGAGGAATTAATGAAGTAAACAACCTATACTAAATGGTTAGTTTGGTATAGATTGATGAAGTAGGAATTTTGCTCACTTTAGAATTATTTTTCTCTCTTTCATTTTCACCTCACTCAAGAGCTAGAGAGCAAAGAAGGAGATGAAGAAGATGAACAAGTGTTCAACCATTGGGCGAAAAAATATCTCATATATATTTGTAGAGACTTAACCATGGCTAAAGATAATGGTTGGGTTAATAAATATCTAGAGTAAAACAAAATTAGTGGACTAAGTCAAGGTTTCTACATGCTTCCACAAGCATGCTAAACCATGCCAATTTTCACCTAATTTTGATTTATCCGTTAATAATTAAATCACTAAATTATCTTTAGTTTGGTATGAGTCTCATACACCCATGTCCAATGTATCATCAAGCATGACACAAAATTAAATACATTAATATATATCACATATATATTTAAATGTATTGGTAGAAAAGAAATTCTTAAGTGAGCTAATATTAGTTAATATATATCAATATATCAAATATATAATTATATATTAAATTAATAAATCAACAACTGATTTAATAATCCGGCTATATCACATATAACCGACTAATATCATTTATCAACTTATCGAATCAACACTTGATTCAATAACCCGGCCATATCTCATATAACCGACAGATATCATATATCGCAAGATTAGAATACGGTATCACATACACGTATTAATCTCAATCCTTCACATATCACATATTTGCCCTACTTCGTTTCGCTTGATCCAGGAAACCTCTGTGTAGGACTCTAAATACTCTTCAATACGCCAGCAGTAGGTAATGATCATATCAGTTACCCACAAGCCGTCAGCGGTACTAGCTGGACGTAACGGCTACCTAAGTATTAATCGATCAGAAGATCAACAAGAAAACATGTCCAAACTCCTTTGAATCCAGTAAGTAACACTACCGTACAGTCCGGTCTCTTCATCTGATATGTCGCATATCGAGTCTGGGGTGGTAAATGTCAGACCCCAATAACTTGATAAGTCATGTCGATGTGAGGCTCATAATGGGTCGAGAAACTACTGATAACACTTACCAGTAAATCTTCTCATCAGCCCTGGCCGGGGACTTCCTGTTATAGCCAATCGAGCATAGCGCAACATCAACTCCCAATACCGGGAGAGACGAAACCCCTCCTATCGCTCATTGCCTCCATGTGACTCGGGACTGTACCAAAAATCCACCTGTTCGCACGCTATCTTGAGCGTGGTAGGGAGGAAATCAAAGCATAGTGGAAATCATACAAGTCTCTATGACGATCTCGGGTCTACAGACTAACCTGTACCGGTGTCACCAAAGAACTGCTATCTGACGATAGGTATAATACCATCTAGGAGTTCTCGGCGGGTCCTGTTCGGTGTACCCATTCTCCAATGAGCACCTATGTACAATCTTTGATGTCAAACACCAATGGATGTGGGATCATCCATCGCCCCATACAGTGTCAAGAAACGTACACACTAGTCTACTCTGGAATATCGATGCCCTGTCTCGATACTCCCACGACTAGGAAAAATTAAAGGATGAACTTGTGGACTACCCTGGCCCCACTAATATGATCTGCATCATAGTCCTGGTAGTCAAGTACACATCCTAAGGGCTTTATCAACATGTGAGAGAAAGATAGTATCACAATACCAATCTACATGTTAAGATAAAGAGCAGCCAGATAGCATACTATCATGTCGAGCAAGAATGTCCTATCTATATATGTCCAAGCATCCATTATAATATATAATCATGTAAAATAATTGCCTCTAGGGCATACATACAACTAACAATCTCCCACTTGCACTAAGGCCAGTTGTTGTAGTATCTCATACCCAACATCCCAAAGAGTATCTCAAATTGTATCCACGGGATGGCCTTCGTAAGTGGATCCGCTATGTTATTCTTCGTGTCAACTCTTCTGGCCTCGATCTCCCGGCGATCAACTATCTCCCGGATCAGGTGATACCGCCTCAGAATATGTCTGGATCGCTGATGGAACCTGGGTTCCTTGGCTAAAGCCACAACTCCATTGTTATTATAATACAAAGGTATTGGATGCTCAATGGATGGAACCACTCCATGTTCAGTTATGAACTTCTTCATCCAGACAGCCTCTTTGGCCGTATCGTTGGCAGCGATGTATTCAGCCTCTATCATCGAGTCTACCACGGTATCTTGCTTAGAACTCTTCCAACATACCGCCCCTCCATTGAGGGTGAAGACAAAACCCAAGACTGACCTACTGTCGTCCTTATCAATCTGGAAGCTCGAATCGGTAAAGGACTCCACGTGGAGTTCACTATTACCATACACCAAGAACATTTCTTTAGTCCTTCTCAAGTACTTAAGAATGTTCTTCACAGCTGTCCAGTGATTCTCCCCAGGATCCGATTGATACCTGCTTACAACAGCAAGTGCGTAAGCTACATCCGGTCTGGTACATAACATTGTTGGAGATAGTGCCCTCAGAGTCAATTATTGGATCACAGGCACGTGATTGCAATGATTGAGGGAGGACCTATCCCGGTAGGACAGTCTTACTCGAGATGATAGTATGCTATCTGATTTATCTTTATCATCGTGTACTGCTTTAAGTGACCTGACATGTCGCTATTACACGTTGATAGAGCCCCTAGGATTCTTGCTTGACTGCTGGCAGTATGATGGCGATCATATACGTGAGAGCTGGTAGTCTATAAGCACATCCTTAAAAGGTCCCTAGTCGTAGGAGTTTCGAGACAGGGCATCGATACTCCATTAATAGACTAGTGTATACAGTCGAGACCCCGACGAGGGGCGGTGGCCGGTCTCACAAGCCACTGGTGTCAGTTGGTTCACCTAAGATATATACAGGTGCTCATTGGGTTATGAGTACACCGGACAGGACTCGCCGGGAACCTGCTAGTTGGTCATATACCAGACGTCAGATAGCAGTTCCCAGGTGACATGTGTACAGGTTAGTTCATCGACCTGAGATCGTCATTTGTCTCGTGTGAGTTCCCACTGTGCTTTGATTACTACCCTACCACGGCTCAAAGGAGTCGTGCAAACAGGTTTTAGTTGGGTACAGTCCCGAGCCACATGGAGGCAGTGAGCGGATCTGCAGGGGTTCGTCTCTCCCGGTATTGGGGGTGAGGTCGCGCTGTGTCTAGGAGAGCCATTACACAAAGCCCTCGGCCGAGGCAGGAGATTTACTGGTAGGTATTCCAGTAGTATCTCAGGGTGTTCTGGGCTATGCTCCGACACGACTTGTACCGCTTTTGGGGGTCTGACTTTCACCAACCCCCTAGGCCCGCCATGCGATACTCATAGACGAACGGACCGGATTGTACGGATATTGTCACTGACAGGCTCAGTTGGGTGTCGGGGTGAGCTTCCTCATCGACGTCCCATTTGGTCAATACCTGGTGGCCCGTCACGTATTGGCTTATACCTCTGACGTGCTAGTGGTTAAATCCACAGCCAAGGTATTGACGAGTCTTTAGAGTCCACCACACTCAGTTACTCAGCTTTCGGGCAAAACGCTGTAGAGGCCGTATGGAGATATGGCAGGGTCCGATCAGATACGTGCGGTATTGCACGGATCAGGATCGGATAGTTTTGTACTAGTGGCCGTATAGTTATATGGCAGGGTTCGATCAGATACGTGCGGTATTGCACAGATCAGGATCGAACGGATTTTACTAGCCGGCTTTGGTTTAAGCCGGTACTAGTTTAGTACAGTGTAGATTTTGTCTCATTGCATTTGTATCCGGACGGAATACAGATGCGGGTGTGTATGCACAGTATAGGGGTTTTCCTGTAATTTATTACGGGACCAGTTTTCTGGAGTTGCCAGTTTGCATTCCGTTCCGGCCGGTTTTTCTTTGTTCTTTCCCGGCCGGACTTTTCTGATGGAGGGGGTAATTTGCAGTTTTGCAAATTACATTATGTGGAGGGTTTATTTGTAAGATGATAGCATCTTTAGATGCCATTCTTTTCCTTCATCTTTTCATGCTTTATTTTGATTAGTTGTGATAAGAATGGTTGATGTGAGTTTGTGATGATTATGTTTGGATATAGTCACCACTTGCTTTTACTACCATGACCTTCCTTCTATGGTTGTGTTTTAGTATTCCCTCCTCCACCATTTTTCTCACTTGATGAAATGGATGATGTTTTTTTGATGAGAGAAAAAAGAAAGAGAGAAGAAGAAGAAGAGAGCTTCATCTTGAGAGTTTCATCCATGATCTCATTTTCTTGCTAGAAAAATGCAAGCACCATTTTTCTATTCTTGATTCCTCCATCACCATGGCAACAAACCCCAAAGAGACATACCCTCTACACTACACATTCTACAGCATATCTTGAGCATGTCGAGTTGCCGGCTTCATGCGCGAGTTGCCTCGGTATTGAGGCGGGAGCCCGTAAAAGAAGAAGGCGATGTGGTGCCCTTTCCGGCGAGGAGGCGACGATGTGGAGGCAACACTTTCCGCGGGAGATCGGGACGATGACGAGAAGACCGGAGGACTCGGATCACTCGGTATACTTCTCACCCTATCTCTTGATTGCTAGCTTTAGGTTAATGGTAAACGATCCGGGTTTTCATTGTCCGCGGTAGCGCCGGTTTCCGAGTAAGGAAAATTTTTTTATTCCGCATTTTGGCCTCGAGCAAGAGGCCGGGGCGCTGCCGTGGCGCAACATGGTATCAGAGCCACGCCATTAACCTTACCTAGCTTCGTTTGATGTGTTTGCGTTTCCGATCGACCGAAATTTCCAAAAACCGTATTTTTCTAGCACATCAGTTTCTGTCGAAATTTTTTGGAGTCTAAAAATTTTTCAGGTGATCTCAGAATGATGTGCAGGGAGTTCTAAGAATACTGCAAAAATTTGGTGACATGACTCCTCCGTACGACCGCGGAAGGGCGGCCAAAACCCCCTTTTGGCCGCGCTTCCGCCGCAGGAATGTGGGGTCGTGTGATAAATTTTTTGCAGTGGGCTTGTGGACTTAAATTAGGGGTTTTGGAATGTTAAAATTGGGCCCAGTTTTTCTGTAAGTGCTACAGTTTTGTTTGGGGGCCCACTTGTTAATTTTTGGTCAATCGGAAAATTTTAAACACATTTTTCACAGTATTTACATTATATCTGCGACCGTGAATGTCACTCGATCGGTAAATCCGGTCTAACTGCTATAGCCCGGTTAGACGGATTTGCGAACGTGACTTTCACGTTGATGTTCTATGTTTATGCTGTGTTGTTGCGGATCGGTCGTGGGGGATAGCCTGGATGCAATGCTAGTACTGTTTTGTTGTATTATGTACATTTGATATTGCGGGGCGAGCGTCCGACATGTGGACTGCCGTCACTGCCTGTTTGTATTATTCTTTTGGGGCACGACCTGGTTGCGGTCGATGTACCCGGTGTATGTATATTTTACTTTCTGTACTAGGATTACCCCGCGGAGGGGTGCACGGATAGCCGGGTTCTAGAGGGCAACTGGCCTGCATCTCATGGCATTGAGACGGAGGGGGCTTCACTCTAGGATTGGCGGGCTATTCGCCGCACTCGTAGGGGGTACAGGTTGACCCAGGAGGGGTGCCCAAGTTACCGGATTCCGTGAAGTGCTGGGTGGTCCATTCACGGTGCTGAAGGGGGCTGCCTCGCTTCAGGTTTTGGCGGGTGACTTGCCGCGCCCGTAGGGGTCTAGGATTTCATTGCACAGGCTATCCACACGACCAGGGGAACGTCGGGTTTCAGCAGCGGCTCTGTGAAACCCGGGGATCCCAGATATCTGTATTGTTTTGTGATGCTGTACTTTTCTGTGATGTTGCATTTCTTATCACGCCTTGAGCGAAATATAATATATTGGTATATATATTAGTAGATGTTGTATATGTTTTTCATCCGCGCTAGTCCAGTCCCCGCTCTGTCGTTAGTAAGCTAACCTAACGAGTGATGACGGGACCCAGTGGCGAATGCGGATGGCATATACGTACGTCAGTATATTTTCGTTCTTTGTGGTGTGATCCATTGATGGGACTGCGTTGATTCGGATCAATGCAAGATAAACAAACCTATTCTGATGTTGTTGGAACACTTTTTTCAAAAAGCTGTTATTGCAAGGACGTTCACTTTTGTTTTGCATAGTGGTATTCATTTGGAATATCCTGCTCCTCAGTCGACGAGGCAAGGGCCGAGATCCCTTCACCGGGAGTGACCCCTTGGACAGAAGTTTGCGTCAGGGCATTAACTTCACTATAGCCAATTACTTTTGCTTTGCATCGTGGTATTCAGATGGAATATCCTGCACCTCATTCTACGGGGAAAGAGCCGAGATCCCTTCACCGGGAGTGACCTCTTTAGTAAAGGTTTTCGTCACTATATTTTTATAAAAACTATGCAGTTCCTTCAACGATATCAAGTTCATTACGTTAAAGGTTTTTCGCCAAAAACCAGCCGTAGCCCTCCGTCATCTCTTACAAGTATTACTTAGTATTCGTGCTGCGTTTGTTGACTGTGTCAAGGCGTAGTGTGCGGTAGCTAAGTAGTGTTTGTTTGTAGCATATTAATGGGATTGGTTAGGACAGTCGTGCGGCCTTGTTGACTGTGTCAAGGGCTCGTACGGGTGGGTTTAATGCAATCCAGGATAATGACGGGTTGAACTTGACTAGGACCCTTTGATTTGTTGACTGTGTCAAGGTCACTTGGGTCCTAGGGGTAAAAATCACATCGGGAGTTTCAAAAGAACTGAAACTTGCCAGGCATGCGCATACCTTCTGGAGTGTGGTGACGTGAGTGGATTCCGTCACGTTATCATGCGATGATAGTTGGATCCCGATTCCCACTGATGAGTTAGTTTACTCCTCGGGTGACCCCGACTAATTCTTCTTTCAGGTTTGGAGGAGAATTTGAGGTACAGTGGGAGGTTTCCAGATTAGATAAAGTGATAACCATTCTGATCTAGGTTAGAGTGCACGCTGAGTGTTTCTTTTCTCTCTCTCTGGCAGCGACCATTGACCCGACCCTGGATTTTGACTCAGTGACCAAGTTGACCGAACCTTCTTAACACTGGCTTTTGGATTGTCAGAGTTGCAGACCTCATTGCCACTCCTACTTTTACCCTTTTCTCCAGGACACCCCGTATTACTGCGAACGTCCACTTCCATTGGACAAAACCATCGTATGGTTAGATACGAACTCGAAGGACTTCGAGGATGGTTTCTGGTTCTGGAGAAAACGGATAGGATTATTCAGTTGTCTTTTCTTTTCACCTTCTCTCATTACGAGTACTCCTTGGTTTTGGAGATAGTACACCTATTACGCAAATTGGATAGTCTTCTTCCAAACCTTAGGCTGGTGCCGACCGGTAGGGAATGAAGAAAACCAATTAGCATAACGATGGTGTGCAGAAGGTATTAAGTTAAGACAAAGCAAGGGATTAGTAGGAGGGCAAAGTAAATTGCGACTGATATTCACGACCAAACCAAGTTTTTCTTCGCCAATCCTAAATCACCTTTGTATTTCTCCAGGACACTCCGTATTACTACGAAGATCCCAGTTTATTGGATAATCCATCGTATGGTTATATACGAACTCGAAAGGAACTTGTTCCAGTTCGGGGATGGATTCTGGTTTAGGAGAAATAGGAATAAAGTACATTCAGGTGTCTTTTATCTTCACCATCTCTCGCGTTGCGAGTGCTCCTAGGATTAGGACAGTACACCCTTTATGCTTTTTGGATAGTCTTCTTCCAAACCATAGGCTGGTGCCGAACGGTAGGGAAGGAAGAAAACCATTTGGCCTAAAGGGGTGTACAGAAGGTAATGACTAAAGACATATAAAGGGATTTGGAGAGGTGGCAAAGAATTGTACGGTTACAGTTGTGAATCTGGATAATGGAAGAGGCATTACTTAGAATACCAGGATACCCCAACGAAACATTTCAATGTTTCAGTTTCACTGTGTACTGTTAATAGAAAACTGATTTCCCGATTAGACACTTACTCCAGGGTATGTATTTACCAGGTTGGATTCTCACATCTGTATGGTTTTACAGATGCTGAGTGGGAGTAAGTTATTGGGAATTAGGTGACCATCCTCATTATATCAGGATTCGTTGTAATTGGTGATATTTGAGGAAGCCACCTGGATTGTTTGCCGGTCGACAAATATTTGGTTTTGAATATCCGCTGTTGTGCACCAATTTCAAATTGTTATATCTGTACGTCTATTTTCATAGAGTGAGATATACCTTTTGAAGTTATGTCGATGACATTTACCTATATCAGTGGATGGTTAGGTAAGGAGTATTAAACAGCGGTGTAATTCTTCTTAACCATAAGTACAGTTTTCAACCTACGACACACAGTGAAAGAGTTGTTAGACTCAGCGGACTTATACAGAGTATTGTATGTTGTCCAAGGTCCATTAGGACGGAGGGGTAGGTCCTCGTACTATATTCGGTTTACTTATGACTTCTCTAGTTCTTAGACATGTGTTTCGTGGAAACACAGGGTCTAAGTTTTGAGGAGTTATAGGTATTTGAATAGAGTAGAGAACCAGGTATAGCAAGTATCGGGATTCTTCAAAGTGATCGAAGATGTAGATACTTGTGTATGGTATTCAGTTGATAGTAATGATAAAGAGAAATTGCTTCTCTTTCAGGTTACTCATAATTGGAAGCATTCCTAAGTTGAGTAACGCTGATCGGCCTCCTTCCATTTAGTTTACATGCACTGGAGATAGCTGCATGAATTGAATCTGGTTCAATTGAATCAGTGCCTCTGGTTCTATATTGGATATAGAACAGTTCATATCTTAACGATGTTAAGGTACGGGGAGTTGTCCGGCTTATGCTTAAAACCAGACACTGGACAACTCAAGGCACGTTTCTGTAATGGCTGTTTGTGGGTTGACCCAGGCTATGACGAGGGTTGACTTTCTACCATCTGGATGAACAATAGCAATATTGTTCTAGACTCGCCACAGTTTTTATTAAAAATGGATTTTTCAGAAAAAGTAGTGGGAGTATGGTAGAACTGGAAGTAATTCCAGAACCACAAACGATTACCGAAGATTTGATAAGGAACCTAAAGATTCAATCTGGTTTGACATTCCATTGGCCACTCCGCAGATACGGTGGGTAACTTCAGGCACCCGAGAGGTACTCCGGTAGCCTCAAGGACGGTGACAGGGAAGTTCTTGTTTACCCACACTCGCCATTGCTGTTGTTCCAGGCTGCGAGACCCGGCATGAGGATGAGTATAGCGTCGTTCTAAACTAGCTTTGGAAGTGCACGTCTATATGACTCTGCCAGAGGGTTGTCGTAGTCAGTGGGAGCAGCGGAAGCATTGGTGGACATCAGGCTCATGTCTATTTATAGACTAAAGCAGATGTAGCGGAGATAGATCATCTATTTCTGATGTGACAGTCATAGGTTTGACGTCATCAGAATAAAGGGGTGGATCTGTTGAGAAGGTAGTAGAAAGTGATATTCCTATACTACGATCGGTTATACTTTGGTCGTCACACAGCGTTTTCTCCGTATGGGATTTGGACATTATGTCAGACATACTGGTTACTAGATCTATGGTTTTAGATCTAGATTTGGGTGGTTTCGCAATCTGGGTACCTTGACAGCATTCTATGAGTATTTAGAATGGACGACTCCTGGCACGGTAGTGTACCTGCAGGTGATGGAGTCACCCTCTCTAAAGGTGTCTTACAGACTAAACAGGAGAGGGATACGCATGATTGACAGATCACTTGCTTAGGCAATTGAGTCAATCATGAGATGTCAAGTACCACACCAGATGTTGTTCTTGCAGTAGATGCAATAAGTTGACATTGATCCAATCCTGGAGAAACAGTCGGAAGCAGTTTTAGAACATAAGTGGATGTTCTAGGGATATGATAACGACAGCCTCATTTGGGAGACAGTTATCATTCCAGGCTTCCAAGGTGACATGGACAACAAGGAGGTTGTCAGAGTTATAGTTTTCCTTCTGACGAGGGGCAGTATTTTGGACAGGTGGTCCAAGGCAATACTGAGGGTGGCCTGGTGCAGGATACTGATTAAGTTCAGTTGACGATACAGTCTAAAAAGTTTGGATTTGGAGTTCATTTATGAGCTAGGTCCCATCAGACATCCAGACGTTCTAAGACAGGTATTGCTCATTTCGGGAGATGGCTTTCTCCGCGAACTTGAGATATAGAGAGACATAGAAAGAAACTTCTCTGCGGATCCACTCACTGAGGCTATTCCTCGAACGCAATAGTTTCGCAAACGGGTTTTGTGAGACTGACTAGTAGAGGAGTTGGGTGTTCGGTATCACACGGGCTGTGAGTATGCGACATCGCAATAATTAGCCTTGAGTGCAAGTGGGAGATTGTTGGAGATAGTGCCCTCAGAGTCAATTATTGGATCACAGGCACGTGATTGCAATGATTGAGGGAGGACCTATCCCGGTAGGACAGTCTTACTCGAGATGATAGTATGCTATCTGATTTATCTTTATCATCGTGTACTGCTTTAAGTGACCTGACATGTCGCTATTACACGTTGATAGAGCCCCTAGGATTCTTGCTTGACTGCTGGCAGTATGATGGCGATCATATACGTGAGAGCTGGTAGTCTATAAGCACATCCTTAAAAGGTCCCTAGTCGTAGGAGTTTCGAGACAGGGCATCGATACTCCATTAGTAGACTAGTGTATACAGTCGAGACCCCGACGAGGGGCGGTGGCCGGTCTCACAAGCCACTGGTGTCAGTTGGTTCACCTAAGATATATACAGGTGCTCATTGGGTTATGAGTACACCGGACAGGACTCGCCGGGAACCTGCTAGTTGGTCATATACCAGACGTCAGATAGCAGTTCCCAGGTGACATGTGTACAGGTTAGTTCATCGACCTGAGATCGTCATTTGTCTCGTGTGAGTTCCCACTGTGCTTTGATTACTACCCTACCACGGCTCAAAGGAGTCGTGCAAACAGGTTTTAGTTGGGTACAGTCCCGAGCCACATGGAGGCAGTGAGCGGATCTGCAGGGGTTCGTCTCTCCCGGTATTGGGGGTGAGGTCGCGCTGTGTCTAGGAGAGCCATTACACAAAGCCCTCGGCCGAGGCAGGAGATTTACTGGTAGGTATTCCAGTAGTATCTCAGGGTGTTCTGGGCTATGCTCCGACACGACTTGTACCGCTTTTGGGGGTCTGACTTTCACCAACCCCCTAGGCCCGCCATGCGATACTCATAGACGAACGGACCGGATTGTACGGATATTGTCACTGATAGGCTCAGTTGGGTGTCGGGGTGAGCTTCCTCATCGACGTCCCATTTGGTCAATACCTGGTGGCCCGTCACGTATTGGCTTATACCTCTGACGTGCTAGTGGTTAAATCCACAGCCAAGGTATTGACGAGTCTTTAGAGTCCACCACACTCAGTTACTCAGCTTTCGGGCAAAACGCTGTAGAGGCCGTATGGAGATATGGCAGGGTCCGATCAGATACGTGCGGTATTGCACGGATCAGGATCGGATAGTTTTGTACTAGTGGCCGTATAGTTATATGGCAGGGTTCGATCAGATACGTGCGGTATTGCACGAATCAGGATCGAACGGATTTTACTAGCCGGCTTTGGTTTAAGCCGGTACTAGTTTAGTACAGTGTAGATTTTGTCTCATTGCATTTGTATCCGGACGGAATACAGATGCGGGTGTGTATGCACAGTATAGGGGTTTTCCTGTAATTTATTACGGGACCAGTTTTCTGGAGTTGCCAGTTTGCATTCCGTTCCGGCCGGTTTTTCTTTGTTCTTTCCCGGCCGGACTTTTCTGATGGAGGGGGTAATTTGCAGTTTTGCAAATTACATTATGTGGAGGGTTTATTTGTAAGATGATAGCATCTTTAGATGCCATTCTTTTCCTTCATCTTTTCATGCTTTATTTTGATTAGTTGTGATAAGAATGGTTGATGTGAGTTTGTGATGATTATGTTTGGATATAGTCACCACTTGCTTTTACTACCATGACCTTCCTTCTATGGTTGTGTTTTAGTATTCCCTCCTCCACCATTTTTCTCACTTGATGAAATGGATGATAAGTTTTTTTGACGAGAGAAAAAAGAAAGAGAGAAGAAGAAGAAGAGAGCTTCATCTTGAGAGTTTCATCCATGATCTCATTTTCTTGCTAGAAAAATGCAAGCACCATTTTTCTATTCTTGATTCCTCCATCACCATGGCAACAAACCCCAAAGAGACATACCCTCTACACTACACATTCTACAGCATATCTTGAGCATGTCGAGTTGCCGGCTTCATGCGCGAGTTGCCTCGGTATTGAGGCGGGAGCCCGTAAAAGAAGAAGGCGATGTGGTGCCCTTTCCGGCGAGGAGGCGACGATGTGGAGGCAACAGTTTCCGCGGGAGATCGGGACGATGACGAGAAGACCGGAGGACTCGGATCACTCGGTATACTTCTCACCCTATCTCTTGATTGCTAGCTTTAGGTTAATGGTAAACGATCCGGGTTTTCATTGTCCGCGGTAGCGCCGGTTTCCGAGTAAGGAAAATTTTTTTATTCCGCATTTTGGCCTCGAGCAAGAGGCCGGGGCGCTGCCGTGGCGCAACAAACATCGCATACATGATAGAGCCTACCGCCGAAACATAGGATATCCCTTGCATACGAGCCCTCTCCAAATCCGTCTTGGGAGACATCTCTTTGGAGAGAGTGATTTCTGAGATCGTGGGTAAATTTCCATGCTTGGAATCTTCCATACTATACCTCTTTAGTATGGTGTCAATGTACCTGGATTGGGAAAATCCCAACATCCGCTTAGATCTATCTCTATAGATCTTAATCCCCGGGATGTAGGAGGCATCACCCAGATCCTTCATGGAGAACCTTTGTGATAAGAAGAGCTTGACCGAGTGCGGCATAGGAACATCATTTCCTATTAAGAGTATGTCATCCACGTACAATACGAGGAAGACAACTTTACTCTCTGCAACCTTTTTGTATATATGCAGCTCATCTACATTTTTGATGAAGTCAAACTCTTTGACTGCCACATCAAAACAGATGTTCCAACTCTGCGATACCTGCTTTAATCCGTAGATTGATTTAAGCAGCTTGCACACCTTTCCACTACTCCCATTGTCCATGAAGCCCTCTGGCTGTATCATATACACGCTCTCTTCTAAATCACCATTTAGAAAAGTGGTCTTGACATCCATCTGCCAGATTTCATAGTCATAGTATGCAGCGATGGCAAGTAGGATCCGGATGGACTTAAGCATAGCCACTGGAGAAAAGGTTTTATCATAATCCACACCTGGTCGTTGACGAAAACCTTTTTCTACAAATCTAGCTTTGAAAGTCTCAACTTTTCCATCTACACCAAGTTTCTTCTTAAAGATCCACTTGCTCCCAATAGGTTTTACCCCTTCAGGAGCAACTTCCAAAGTCCCTACTTTGTTGGTGTACATGGACTCCATCTCAGATCGCATTGCATCCAGCCATTTCACTGAGACCCCATTCGTGATGGCCTGCTCGAAACTAATTGGGTCATCATCTTCCATGATGCAATCCTCGCTCCCACAGTCAATGAGAAAACCATAGTATCTCTCAGGTGGATGAGGAACCCTACTAGATCTGCAGAGAGGCTGAGGCTCGTTGGGGACTATCGAATCCTCCGGTTCCACCAAATCGTCAGTTGTAGTTTGTGTAGCTAGAACTTCTTCCAGTTCTACCTCATAACCACTAATTTCTTTTGCAAGACATTCCTTTTCTAAAAAGGTGGCATGTTGAGCAACAAACACCTTTTGTTCTTCACTGTTGTAGAAAAGATATCCATATGAATTCTTTGAATACCCCACAAACTTGCGAAGAACTGATCTTGCCTCGAGTTTGTCCGGATTTTGCTTTTTGACATAGGCCGGACAACCCCATATCTTAACTCGTTTAAGATATGGTTTCTTTCCACTCCATATCTCATATGGTGTTTTAGGCATCGATTTTGATGGAACTTGATTCAATAGGTATGCGGCTGTCTCAAGCGCATAACCCCAAAAGGAAATTGGCAACTCAGCAGTACTCATCATAGAGCGCACCATATCTAATAGGGTGCGATTTCTCCGCTCCGATAGACCATTGTGCTGTAGTGTATACGGAGAAGTAAGCTGAGAGAGAATCCCATTCTCTTTTAAATAATCCAGGAACTCTGTGCTTAAGTATTTTCCACCCCGATCAGATCGAAGGATTGTAATACTTTTACCCGTTTGGTTCTCTACTTTGCACTTATATTCTTTGAATTTCTTAAAAGCTTCAGACTTGTGTTTCAACAGGAATACATGTCTGAATCTTGAGAGATCATCGGTGAATGTAATGAAATACGAGGAACCATTCCTGGCATTTATAGACATGGGAGCGCATACATCACTATGTATTAGTCCTAAGAGTTTAGTAGCTCTTTCTCCGTGTCCAGTAAACAGAGTTTTGGTCATTTTGCCTTTGAGACATGACTGGAAAGTTTCATAAGATGTAAGTTCGAACGGATTCAAATATCCATTCTTATGTAACTTAGCTAGTCGTGTAGCATTGATATGACCTAGTCTACAATGCCATAAGAAGGATTCGTTCATTTCTGAACTTTTCTTCTTGTGCGTGTTCTGTACGTTAAGAAATGTATTTTGATTTAGAACATATAAACCGTTACATAACGTACCAAACCCAATCAATACTTGATTTAGGAAAATGTTCATAACATTATTCTTTACTACAAAGTTATATCCTTCTTTATCTAATAAAGAAATCGATATTAAATTGCATATCATAGATGGTACGTAATAACAGTCGTTCAAGATCAATGTATTCCCATTTGGTAATACAAGGTGATATTCACCAACTGCTTTGGCTGCAACATTTGCACCATTCCCTACTTTTAGAGAATGGTCACCTATTCCCAGTTCTCTACCTTTCGTTAGCCTATGTAATATATTACAAATGCAGGATCCTGATCCGGTATTTAATGCCCAGGACGTAGAGTGGACTGAGAACCAGTTCTCCATAGCGAACACACCCGAAGAAGATGCATCAACATGCTCATTCCTCGTTTAGGTCGCGTGGGAATTCGAATATTTCCCTATTTCCTGCTCAGACTTATAACAAATATAAGATAGAGCGAAACCAACGTTCCCCAGCTCAGTATAACAAACGGGTT
The DNA here is from genome assembly GCA_030015575.1 of Agapanthus africanus. Lineage (NCBI taxonomy): Eukaryota > Viridiplantae > Streptophyta > Magnoliopsida > Asparagales > Amaryllidaceae > Agapanthus > Agapanthus africanus. The sequence goes on from JASDDO010000004.1 coordinate 260,930,420, forward strand.
CGGTCAATACATCAATATTATTATCTTGATTAAGGCGTGTCATGGTCGCTACCTGGAGAGAGAGAGCAGAAATCACTTTAGCTTATACTCTTACAAGATTAGATTGGTTATTATCTTATCTAATCAGGATGGCTCCCACTGTTTTTATCAAATCTTCCTTCAAACCCTAAAAGGTAAGACTGGCCGAGATTAATTACACCCTACAAGTTCGCTAACCGGTCAGCCAAACCAGTATCGGTACTTTGAGGGAGGTTCCCCGTGCTTTCGCACGGACCTAATTAAAATAAACCTCATTTTCACAGAGGCATAACCCCATTGACACCTTTCTAGACACCTACTGGATTAGCTAATTGTAAAGTGTATAACTCTCCCATGAGTAACTCTTACTCGCAGTAGGTATCGGGATCCAACTATCTCATAGAAGGTATGCAATCTCATTGCAAATTTCAATACTTGAAATTCCCGATAATGCTTTGCCCCAAGCAATTTATGACCTTGACAAGGTCAACAAACCATAAACCGCAAGTCAAGTTCAACCCGTTAATTTCGTGATTGAATTAAACCCACCCGCACGACCCTTGACAAGGTCAACAATGCCGTACGACTACCCTAATCCAATCACATCATATGCGTTGAAGATAAGTACTAATCAGTTACCGCACATTACGCCTTGACAAGGTCAAAAAACGCAGCACGAATACTAAATAGTCCTTATCTGAAATGACGGAGGGCTACGACAGGTTTTTAAGAAAACCTTTTGCGTAATGAACTTGATATCGTTGTAGAATTGAGTGATTTGAAAACGAGTGGTTTAATCTCCGCTTTTAAAATCGAGTTTTTCAAAATAAAGTGAGTGGGTGTAACATCTGCTAGCTTTTGCTAAAGAGGTCATTCCCGGTGAAGGGATCTCGGCTCCTTCCTCATCGAATGAGGTGCGGGATATTCATAAAGGAATACCACTATGCAAAACGAAAACTAGAGCTACCTTTTTGAAAATTTGATTCTACAACATCTTTAGGTTTCTTTCCTTTCATTAATCTCATTAATGAAGTCCCATCATTTATGCTTCCTAAGCATCACAGATAAAGAAACAAAAATACAACGTACGCTTATACCATCCGCATTCGCCACGGGGTCCTGTCATGCACCGTTAGGTTAATTTACTAACGATAGAGCGGGGGCAGGACTAGTGCGGATGCAAAACATAAGCAACGTTTATTATATATCATAGATATAATATAAAGTATTCGTCTCAGGAAGTTATATGATCTCATCACAGAACATTGCAGCAGAAGTCAACATATGAAATATAGGATATATTAGGAGGTCCGTGTTTTAAATCAAGCCAGTAAAAACCAAGAACTTCACGGTCGTGAAGAATAGACAAACCCACATCCATTGACCCCTACGAGAGTGGCAAGCAACCCTACCAATTCTAGAGTTAGGAGACCCGGTCTCGACTCCTCGAGATGGTCTCCCACTGGACTCTAGAACCCGGTCACTTGTGCTCCCCGCCTTGGGTCTAACCTAATGCGGAAAAGTAAATAATATACATCAATGGTGACATCATCCTCAACCCAGAAGTGTCCCAATAAAAGAATATTACATACAAGTTCTTACATGAATGAAAATGAAAAACTCTCATCTCACACAAAAACCCCCGGCTATTCAAGCACGACGATCCAATATAACATATCGCAGCAGCACATAACATCACATGTCATCAACGTAAGTAAATATGCGTATCCCAATTGTCGTTCACTTATAGCAACGAAACCAGCGATACACCATATATTACACTTACAGTCGCAGAAAAGAAAGTGAAAACTATAATAATTGGAATCCGCAACCACCTTACACATCATAAACCCGAAATATTACATATTTCGGATTTCATGCCTAACCATATAAATTCCTTAGACATCATAAACCCGGAATATCGCATATTCCGAATTTCATTCCTAACATTATAAACCCGACATTTTAGTCTCAAATTGAAAACACTTTTCAATAACCAGTCAGGCAATTCAACAAGATTCCCGACAATTGATCGAATGCTCGTCGGAAACATTATTATACGGCCGTACCCCCGATGCCGTCGACGAAATACACTTAGGGGGAACACCGCGGCCGCGAGCACCCGAACGGATGCTTTTGGCTAAGGGGTTCTCCTACGGTCATATGGTCGGGGATATGGGGAGTGGCTATCGAGTAGTGTTACCCAGCTAGCGTTCGTGTACTATACAAGATTACGACAGAGTTTTGATCCGAATCAAAACCCCATGGCAACCGATCAAAAGAAACTAGATTGCTAGATTTACAAAACACTAATTAGTTTTCACAAAACTAATTATTATGGATTATAAATATTGTATCACATTCAGAAAAACTAGGCGATGTTAAACATTTCGACACCCAAATTCCCAGAGACCTCAACACTTGAGTCACTGTTAAAAATACCCAGAGAGTGCCCCAAGTACATACGGACTAACACAAGAAAGCACGCTCCCTTCCTCACGAATAGCGCCGCGGAACCGCCGTCAAAAGCATGTTTTGGCAGCGATTCCGTGGTCGTTTGGTCGAGTTGGGCCGACGTTTTTCTTGGGAATCCATAGACAACCCTATACAATTTTCTGAATATTTTTAATATGAAAAATTCCAACTTTTGAAAAATTTCCAAAGAGCATGTAAAAACCCAGTTTCGATGTTCGATCGAACACTTTAACTTCACCTAGACAACTCCTAATGCTCTAACCTGGCTCTGATACCGCTACTGGGTTTGCTTAGCATCCCCGCTATGTTTTCGCACGCATCAAGTATGCTATTTCAAAAAAAATAGGGTGTCGAGCAAGCCCGACCAAGGATCTAACTAGAGAATTAGGGTATTTAAAGCATGTAAACAACTTTACACTAAGTGAAATAGGAATACAACCTTTGTAGAACAGTTGTTCACTTCTAATGCTCCGTGTAATAGTCCCTTAGCTCCAAGTAGTGGTGTCCCGGACTCTCTTTAGGCTCCACTAGGCGAAAGGAACGAGCTTGCTCAAAAATCTTCGAGGCCGAAGATGATCTATCTTGAGGAATCTCTAACTCAAGCTACCTCTTCGCAAAGAGGAATTAGTGAAGTAAACGACCTATACTAAATGTCTAGTTTGGTATAGATTGATGAAGTAAGAATTTTGCTCACATTAGAATTATTTTTCTCTCTTTCTTTTTCATCTCACTCAAGAGGTAGAGAGTAAGAAGGAGATAAAGAAGATGAACAAGTGTTCAACCATTGGGTGAAAAAATATCTCATAGATATTTTTAGAGACTTAACCATGGCTAAAAATAATTGTTGGGTTAATAAATATCTAGAGTAAAACAAAATTAGTGGACTAAGTCAAGCTTTCTACATGCTTCCACAAGCTTCGTAAACCATGCCAATTTCCACCTGATTTTGATTTATCCCTTAATAATTAAATCCCCAAATTATCTTTAGTTTGGTATGAGTCTCATACACCCATGTCCAATGTATCATCAAGCATGACACAAAATTAAATATATTAATATATATCACATATATATTTAAATGTATTGGTAGAAAAGAAATTCTTAAGTGAGCTAATATTAGTTAATATATATTAATATATCAAATATATAATTATATATTAAATTATTAAATTATTAAATCAACAACTGATTTAATAATCCGGCTATATCACATATAACCGACTAATATCATTTATCAACTTATCGAATCAACACTTGATTCAATAACCCGGCCATATCTCATATAACCGACAGATATCATATATCGCTAGATTAGAATACGGTATCACATACACGTATTAATTTCGGTCCCGCACATATCACATATGTGCCCTACTTCGTTTCGCTTGATCCAGGAAACCTCTGTGTAGGACTCTAAAGACTCATCAATACGCCAGCAGTAGGTAATGATCATATCGGTTATCCAAAAGCCGTCAGCGGTAATAGTTGGACGTAACGGCTACCCAGGTATTGAGCGATCAGAAGATCAACCAGCAAGCTTGTCTAAACTCTCATGAATCCAGTAAGTAACACTACCGTACAGTCCGGTCTCTTCGTCTGATATGTCGCATATCGAGTTTGGGGGTGGTAAACGTCAGACCCTAAAAACTTGATAAGTCATGCCGAAGTGAGGCTCATAACGTGTTGAGAAACTACTGATAACACTTACCAGTAAATCTCATCATCGGCCCTGTCCAGGGACTTCTTATTATATCCAATCGAACATAGCGCAACATCAACTCCCAATACCGGGAGAGACAAAACCCCTCATATCGCTCATTGCCTCCATATGACTCGGGACTGTATCCAAAACCCACCTATTTGCACGCTCTCTTGAGCGTGGTAGGAAGGAAATCAAAGTACAGTGGGAATCACACAAGACTCTATGACGATCTTGGGTCTACAGAATAACCTGTACCAGTTTCACCAGAGAACTGCTATCTGACGATAGGTATAATACAATCTAGGAGTTCTCGGCGAGTCCTGTTAAGTGTACCCATTCTCCAATGAGCACCTGTGTACAATCTTTGATATCAAACACCAATGGATGTGGGATCATCCATCGCCCCATACACGGTCAAGAAACGTACACACTAGTCTACTCTGGAATATTGATGCCCTGTCTCGATACTCCCACGACTAGGAACAATTAAAGGATGAACTTATGGACTACCCTGGCCCTACTGGTATGATCTGCATCATAGTCCTGGTAGTCAAGTACACATCCTAAGGGCTTTAACAACATGTGAGAGAAAGATAGTATCACAATACCAGTCTACATGTTAAGATAAAGAGCAACCAGATAGCATACTATCATGTCGAGCAAGAATGTCCTCTCTATATATATCAAAGCATCCATTATAATATACAATCATGTACAATAATGGCCTCTAGGGTATACATACAATTAACACCTTTGACCTGAAGTCGTCATTTGTCTCTTGTGAGTTCCCACTGAACTTTGATTACTACCCTACCATGGCTCAAAAGAGTCGTGCACACATGTTTTAGTTGTGTATAGTCTCGAGCCACATGGAGGCAGTGGTCGATTTTCAGGTATTCGTCTCTCCTGGTATTAGGAGTCGATGTCACGCTGTGTTCGGTTGGCTATAACCAGAAATCCGTGGCCACGGTAGGGGAGATTTACTGATATTTGATCAGTAGTATCTCAGTTGGTGATGACCTAGACTCAGACACGACTTATCGGGTTAGTAAAAGTCTGACGTTATCCACACCTAGACCCAATATGCGATACTCTTTGACGAAGAGACCGGACTTTATGGAGATTGTCACATTCAGGCTCAGTAGGTTAAGGACGCACTTGATTGTCGACCCCCCTTTCGACAAGTACATGGGTAGCCGTTACGTACAGTTAGGGCCGCAGACGTGCTTGTGGTTAAACCCGCCGCCAGCATATTATCGAGTTTTTAGAATCCCACACAGAGGGTTTTCCTGGTTCAGGCGACAGATGTAGGAGACATACGTTGGTACGCACAGAGGGTCCGATTAAATATGTGTATGCGATACACGGAGTTTTATCGGACGGTTGATAATACTAGCCGGCTTAGGATTAAGCCGGATTATTAAATCAAGTTTTGATTTAATAATTTATATTTGTATTTTGATACATATATTTTAGTATTATTTTTCACTATTTATTTTCTCTCTTTGTTGCTATCCATATTTTTATACGGATACGCGTATATGTAGCGATATATATACCAGGTGAAATATTCCGTAATTATACGGGAATGCTTCAAGAAGAAGGACACCTCATATTTGATTTTCCTTTGTGGAAAATTAAATAGGAAATGAGGTGGCAAGTGGAGAAAGCGAAGCGTGGTTGCAAACAATGTAGAGATGTAAGTCCACGTTACCCACCTCGGTCCTTACGGGGAGGCGGAATAGGTAAAAATCGATTTTAAAATCAAGATAACATGGACTAGAAAAGAGGATCTTTGCTAAACAAAAACTAGCAAACTACCTACAGGTTTTACCTACTCGGTTAGAGGGTTATACCTAGGTCTTGAACTCCTTCTCTTCTTGCTCCTTGGAGTGGTTTGAACGGCTCCTCCTCGTCGCCTTCTCTTGCCGAAAAAAGATCCACCCGAAGGCCTCTACTTTGAGCTCCTATCTCAACCTAGAGGTAACTAAAGTGCTTGGCTTGCTAAACCTAGAACCCTAGAATGAGTAGAGAGGAGTTTTGGTAGTTTTATCTCAATAGCAAATGGTTATCAACACATGAGAGATGAGTGCTTTGAGAGAGAGGATGAGCTTAACCTATGAGAGAGAAACGGCAAGAAGGAATGAGGATAATTATCAACCATTCTCTCATATAAGTGAATTATGAAAATTAATAATAATCAAAGAAAATTGTGATTGTTCATTTGAAATGACCATTATCATTTCACATTAATTAAATTTTGCAAGAATCAAAGAGCATCTTTCATGTGAAATGATGATGGTCAATATATCAACATGGGTCAACAAGTCAACCAAAGTCAAATGGTCAACAACCCTAACCATAACACAATTATCTTTAATTAATATCATTAATCATATTTCACATATTCATTATGGTTTGGAAAAAGACAACGGTCATCAACCCTAATGAGAATCCTCTACCTCGGTCAACTGTGCATACACACCCGCATCCGTGTTCCGAGGAACACGAATACAATGAAAACCAATCCCAAAACATATACTAGGATCTGGCTTAAACCAAAGCTCGCTAGTAATAACTGTCCGGACACCAAACGTGCACAAGTGCGCGGATGTGAACGAACCCCGTCGCAAAACCATGCGACCTCTACTCTGTTTTGCCCAAAGGCGAATAACCCTCTGTGTGGGACTCTAAAGACTCGACACTACGCTGGCAGTGGGTTTAACCACAGGCCGCAAGGGGTACTAGCTGTACGTAACGGCCCCCAGGTAGATGCCGATAAGAAGACTGATGAAGTGAACCCATCCGAACTCCTACTGAGCCTGAATGTGACAATCTTCGTACAGTCCGGTCTGTTCGTCTAAGAGTATAGCATGGCCAGCCTAGGGGGGCGGTAAAAGTCAGTCCCCTGATAGCGGTACAAGTCGTGTCGGAGTGTAGCCCAGAACACCCTGAGATAACACTGGAAACACTACCAGTATATCTCACTAGCCCTGGCCAGGGACTTTGTGTAATGGCTCTCCTAGACACAGCGCGATATCAACCCCCAATAACGGGAGAGACGAATCCTGTCTAACCGTCACTGCCTCCAAGTTCTTCGGGATTGCACCCAACTGCTACCTATTTGCACGACTCATTTGAGCCGTGGTAGGGTAGCAATCTAAGAACAGTGGGAACACACTCGAGGCGAAGTGACAGTGTCAAGTCAACGGACTAAGCTGTACTCATGTCACCTGGGAACTGATAACTGACGATAGGTATAGTACTAACCAACAGTTCATGACGAGTCATGTCCAGTGTACTCGTAACCTAACGAGCACCCACATACTATCTCAAGTACGACGTACTAATTTCTGTGGGATAGACCATTTCCCATTCTGGGATGAGAAGCGCATACGCTAGTCTATTCCGGAGTATCGATGCCCCATCTCGATAATCCTACGACTAGGGACCTGTGTAAGGATGTGCTTGTAGATTACCCAGCCCCCACTAGTGTGACTGCCATCACAACGCTGGTAATCAAGCAAAGATCCTAAGGGCTCCACTAATGTGTATAGGCGATATGCTAAAAGAAACACATGCACACATTAAAGTAGAAACAAACCAAGTAGCATACTACTATTTTGAGCAAGATTGTCTATACAACTGTGAATATCCCAAGCTTCCATTAAGTAATATACAAACTAGTATGATACAGTAATGGCCTCTAGGGTATATACACTAACAATCTCCCACTTGCACTAAGGCCATGTACTGGAATATCGAAGACCTATCATCTCGATCAACCGCTCGAACTGAGTCTGGGGTAAGGCCTTCGTGAATGGATCTGCAGTGTTATCTTCTGTAGCAACCCTCCGAACCTCGATCTCCCAGCGATCCACGATCTCCCTGATCAGGTGATACCACCGTAAGATGTGTCTGGACTTCTGATGGGACCTGGGTTCCTTCGCTAAAGCTATAGCCCCGTTGTTATCACAATACAGAGGTATTGGATCAACAATGGACGGAACCACCTGAAGTTCTATCAAGAACTTCCTCATCCGGAAGGCTTCTTTTGCGGCATCAGATACAGCGATATATTCTGCTTCCATCGTCGAGTCTGCAACGGTTTCCTGTTTGGAACTCTTCCAACACACCGCTCCTCCATTGAGGGTAAAGACATAACCCGACATGGACTTGGAGTCATCCTTGTCGCTCTGGAAGCTGGAGTCAGCAAAGGCCTCGATCTGGAGGTCTTTTCCGCCATACACCAAGAACATCTCCTTAGTCCTTCTCAGGTACTTGAGAATGTTCTTTACCGCTATCCAGTGCTTCTCCCCAGGGTTTGACTGATACCGGCTTACCACACTTAGTGCATAAGCTACATCTGGTCTGGTACACAACATCGCATACATTATAGAGCCTACCGCAGAGGCGTAGGGTATAATAGACATGCGATCCTTTTCCAAATTAGTCTTGGGAGACATCTATTTGGAGAGGGTGATCCCGTGACAAGCCGGTAAATTACCGCGCTTGGAATCTTCCATACTGAATCTTTTCAGTATGGTGTCGATGTACCTGGACTGTGAAAGTCCTAATATCCTCTTGGACCTATCACGATAGATCCGGATCTCCAGAATGTAAGAGGCATCACCCAGGTCTTTCATGGAGAACCTGTGTGACAAGAACCCTTTGACAGATTGTAGCATAGGAATGTCATTTCCTATCAAGAGAATGTCATCCACGTAAGAAACGAGGAATACGACAGTTCGTGCTACAATTTTACTATAGATGCATGGTTCATCTGGATTTTTGATAAAGCTAAATTCTTTGACCGTCTCATCAAAACAGATGTTCCAACTCTGCGATGCCTGCTTCAGTCCATAAATGGACTTAAGCAACTTGCACACCTTCCCGCTGCTCCCACTCTGAATGAAACCCTCTGGCTGGTCCATATAGACACACTCCTCTAAATTTCCATTTAGAAAAGCGGTCTTTACATCCATCTGCCAAACCTCATAATCGTGGAAGGCAGCAATGGCAAGAAGGATCCGAATGGATTTGAGCATAGCCACTGGAGAAAAGGTTTCGTCATAGTCCAAACCAGGTCTTTGACGGAAACCCTTTACAACAAGTCTAGCCTTATAGGTCTCAACCTGTCCATCTACACCAATCTTCCTTTGTTGGTGTACATGGACTCCATTTCGGTCCGCATTGCATCCAGCCATTTTTCCGAGTCAGCGCTCTGAATGGCCTGCTGGAAGCTAGTCGGCTCATCATTATCGATGATGCAATCCTCTCTATCCCCGTCTATGAGAAAACCTTAGTATCTCTCGGGCGGATGAGACTGCCTACTACTTCTGCGGAGCGGTGCAGGAATGTCGTGTTCTTTCAAATCTTCTGGTTCTACTAAGCTTTCAGTAATAACTTGTGGTTCTGGAATTTCTTCCAGTTCTATTGCGCTCCCACTTATCTGATTTTCCAAAAATTCAGTTTCCAAGAAGCAGGCATGACGAGAAAGAAAAACCTTTTGTTCCTCTACACAATAGAAGAAATATCCCTTGGAGTTCTTTGGATATCCCACAAACTTACACTGTACTGAGCATGTCTCGAGTTTGTCCGCATGCTGCTTTTTGACAAAAGCTGGACATCCCATGTCTTAATGTGCTTAAGATAGGGTTTCTTCCCACTCCACATCTGATATGGTGTGGTAGGCACTGTCTTAGTTGGAACTCAGTTCAAAAGATATGCAGCTGATTCTAGTGCATATCCCCAGAATGATCGCGGTAACTCAGCATTACTCTTCATGGAACGTACCATATCCAATAGGGTTCGGTTCCTTCTCTCCGATACACCATTTTGTTGTGGGGTGTATGGAGGAGTAAGCTGAGAGAGAATTCCATTCTCTTTTAGGTAACCCAGGAACTCGGCACTTAAGTATTCACCACCTCGATCAGATCTCAGTGTCTTGATACATTTGCCTGTTTGTTTTTCTACTTCATTCTTGTATTCCTGGAATTTTTCAAAGGCTTCTGATTTATGCTTCATCAAGAAGACATATCCGTACCTTAAAAAATCATCCGTAAAAGTAATGAAGTAAGAATAACCACTTCACGCATGTGTAGACATTAGACCGCATGCATCGCTGTGTACGAGTCCTAAGAGCTCGCTCGCTCTTATTCCGTGTCCAGCGAACGGAGTCTTTGTCATCTTTCCTTTGAGACATGATTGACAAGTTGCATATGATTGATATTCGAACGGGTCCAAATATCCTTCTTTATGCAACTTAGTTAACCTTGTCTCATTTATGTGACCCAGTCTACAATGCCATAAGAAAGCATGATTTATTTCTGGAGACTTTCTTTTGTGTGTATTCTGGTCATTGAAAATCTGTGGTTGGTTCAATACGTATATTCCGTTGCTTAATGTACCCGACCCAATCAGAACATGATTAAGGTGAATGTTTACAACATTGCTTACAAATGCAAAATCATAACCTTCTTTAGAAATTAAAGATACAGATATGATATTATAAGTCAAACTGGGTACAAAATAACAATCACGTAAAACCAAAACATGTCCATCTGACAATCCCAAGTGATAGTCCCCCACGGACTCAGCATCCATGCTAGCTCCGTTTACAACTCTGAGGGTCATATCACCTGCCTTCAAAACCCTACGCTTTCTCAGTGCCTGCAAAGAATTACAGATATGAGATCCTGATCCGGTATCCAATACCTAGGAAGTAGAGTTTATTGATAGACAGTTTTCAATAACATACACACCTGAAGCCGAAGCCACAACATGCTTCGGGTCCTGGTTTCTGTCCTTCCAAGCCCTGCAATCTTTCTTCCAGTGTCCACTCTTATGACAATAAAAGCACTCTTCCTTTCCCACAAGCTTTCCCGCTACCTTTGCTACTTTTGCCTTTCCCTTGGCTTCCACTTTACTAACACCGCCCCTTGGTTTGGTAAGGGCCTTCTTCTTTTTTCCTTTGGCTCTCGCCTTGGACCTAGCAGAGGAAGCTCCTCCAACAAACAAAGTGGATGTTTCCCTTACTTTCTGTAGGGTGCCCTCTACACTCCTCAACATTTTTAGAAGATCCGAAAGTTCAACTTCCTTTCCTTGCATGTTGAAGTTCAGGATAAACTGGGCGTAAGTGGAAGGAAGGGACTGGAGAATCAAGTCAGTGTAGAGCTCGTTCTCTAACGTGGTCCCTAGGTCCGCGAGCTCTTCAATATAGCCAATCATCTTAAGCACGTGTTCCGCTACGGATGATCCGACGGCCAATCTCGCCGAAAACAACTTTTTCGAGACTTCGTATCTGGCGATACGGGATTGCTCTCCATACAAATCCTTAGTATGGAGAAATATGGATTCGAGGTCCATATTCTCGTGCCTCCTCTGATGTTCATTGTCCATAGAGGCTAGCACGAGGCACTTGGCCTTCGCGCAATCAATTCCCAGGTCTTACGGATTTCCTTATCCGCGACGCTAGATTGAGGACCTGGGACAGGGGGAGCTTTGGTGGTAAAGAGATACCCCAACTTGTCATAAGTGATTGCCATTTTGACATTCCTGAGCCAATCTTTGTAGTTTGTCCCTGTCAGTTTGTTTTTATCTAGTAGTAACTTAAGTCCGGTCATGATGCTTGGTCGCTGCAATTAGGAGAGAGAGAAGAAACACTTTAGCATGATACTCTTGCAAGTTTAGAGTGGTTTTTAGTTTGTCTAAACAGGATGGCTCCCACTGTTTCTCGAATCCTTCCTCAAACCAAAAAAGAAGAATTAGTCGGGATCAATCTCACCGTACAATACATTCTTAACCGTTCAGCCAGGCCAGTGTTGGTACTTCGAGGGAGGTTTTACGACGCTTTCGTGAAGTTCCTTAATTAAATAACCGCTTTTCCCCGTGGGCGTAGCCCCGCTAACACCTTTCTAGACACCTACTTGGTTTATAACATTGATCGTTAAGTGAGAAAGTTCCCGAAGAGTAGCATATACTCACAGTAGGATCGGGATCCAAATATCATCGTGTGATAAAACCGAAGGAATCCTACCAGAATCATTACACTCCAAATGGTATGCAGCACCAGTAAGTTTCAGTTTCTTTAGAAACTCCCGATGTGGATTTTTGCCCCATGCTCTTATGACCTTGACTTTGGCCAACAAATCATAAGTCACATGTCAAGTTCTACCCGTCATTTTCTAGGTTAATTTGAACCCACCCATACCTACCTTTGACTTTGGCCAACAAGGCAGTACGACTGTCCCAAACCAACGCATCTATCTATGCTACATATGAATATCCAATAGCTACCAATCACTATGCCTTGATTTTGGCCAACAAACACAGCTTGAATACTATTGACTATCCATATGAAATGATAGAGGGCTATGAATGGTTTTGGCGAAACCGTGAACGTAGTGAACTTGATATAATCGAAGGAACGTGATAGCTTTTAAAGCGAGTGGTTCAAGCTCCGCGTTTTAAAAGTTTTCTGTTTTGAAAAGAAACTGAGTGGTTTTGAAATTGTTCCAACGAATTTACTTTGATTTATTTTCTTGCATTAATTTAATGCGTCCCATCAATTAATCCTACCATTGCAGAAAACAACAAAAATATGACGTACGCTTATGCCATCCGCATTCGCCACGGGGCCCCGTCATCACCCGTTAGGTTACTTAACTAACGACAGAGCGGGGGCTGGACTAGCGCGGATGCAAAATATAAGCAACGCCTACTAGATATCATATATAGATATATACATTCGTCAGATGCAATGATAGCCATTCCAGATCACAGATGAACACATTGGACATACTAGGAATCCGCGTTTCGTTCGAGCCTGCAACGAAAGACGGATTACACGGTCGCGATGAATAGCCAAACCCCACCCTAGACCCTTACGGGTGCGGCAAACTACCCGCCAAGTACCCGAAGTGAAGCAACCTCCCTCAACAACGTGTGTAGGTCACTCGACACTTCAAAGTATCCGGTAGTTTGTGCACCCCACCTTGGGTCTATCCTAGGAGCAAAAAACAGTAAAAGAAATAATATACAATGGCGGCTACAACCTCATCCCGGATGTACGGCCATAAAATAATATTACATCAATTTACATATTATATCAAATGAAAGATAAAGAAAATCCCATCTCACAAAACCCCGGCTATTCATCCGCGACAATCCAACGAGTTCATATACACAATCCAATAACATTACAGATCACAGATATGCACAACCCCCACTAATCGACGTATAGCGATTAGTTGACGTTCAGTGCATATATCACATCACAGATATAACCCATTAGCTAAAGTCTATAGAACTTCGATCAAAAATACGGATTTGCAACTACCCCAAACACAACTTTGTTCTCTGGAAATTCTGGGCAGAAACAACATATCCTAAAAATCCCAAAACAGAACACTGATTAAACTGCAGCAAAGACGAGTCGCGGCCGAGTCAACTCGGCCGCGGATCCGTGGCGAGACGCATGTTCTCGCCGCGGTTCCGCGGCGAGTTGACCGAGTCAGTGGCTCGTTTTTGTTAGACTGTTCATAAAAAACCCTGAGCCGATTTTTAAAGCATGTACAATTATTTTTAAAGCAGTTTTAAAAATCAGCAGAAAGTATGGTTTTCGTACGTGTTTTGCGATTTTTTTTTCGGATCGAAATTCTAAATACTTTGCTAACATGCTAGTTGTTGTTTAGCTAGGCTCTGAGACCACTGTAAGTCCACGTTACCCACCCCGGTCCTTACGGGGAGGCGGAATAGGTAAAAACCGATATTAAATTCAAGGTAACATGGACTTGAAAAGAGGATTTTTGCTAAACAAAAACTAGCAAACTACCTACAGGTTTTACCTACTCAGTTAGAGGGTTATACCTAGGTCTTGAACTCCTTCTCTTCTTGCTCCTTGGAGTGGTTTGAATGGTTCCTCCTCGTCGCCTTCTCTTGCCAAAGAAAGATCCACCCGAAGGCCTCTACTTTGAGCTCCTACCTCAACCTAGAGGTAACTAAAGTGCTTGGCTTGCTAAACCTAGAACCCTAGAATGAGTAGAGAGGAGTTTTGGTGGTTTTATCTTAATAGAAAATAGTTCTCAACACATGAGAGATGAGTGCTTTGAGAGAGAGGAAGAGGATGAGCTTAACCTATGAGAGAGAAAGAGCAAGAAGGAATGAAGATAATTATCAACCATTCTCTCATATAAGTGAATTATGAAAATTAATAATAATCAAAGAAAATTATGATGGTTCATTTGAAAAGACCATTATCATTTCACATTAATTAAATTTTGCAAGAATCAAAGAGCATCTTTCATGTGAAATGATGATGGTCAATATGTCAACATGGGTCAACAAGTCAACCAAAGTCAAATGGTCAACAACCCTAACCATAACACAATTATCTTTAATTAATATCATTAATCATATTTCACATATTCATTAGGGTTTGGAAAAAGACAACGGTCATCAACCCTAATGAGAATCCTCTGCCTCGGTCAACTGTGCATACACCCCCGCATCCATGTTCCGAGGAACACGAATACAATGAGATAAAACCAATCCCAAAACAAATACTAGGATCTGGCTTAAACCAAAGCCCACTAGTAATAACTGTCCGGACACCAAACGTGCACAAGTGCGCGGATGTGAACGAACCCAGTCGCAAAACCATGCGACCTCTACTCTGTTTTGCCTAAAGGCGAGTAACCTTCTGTGTGGGACTCTAAAGACTCGACACTACGCTGGCAGTGGGTTTAACCACAGGCCCCAAGCGGTACTAGCTGTACGTAACGGTCCCCAGGTAGATGCCGATAAGAAGACTGATGAGGTGAACCCATCCGAACTCCTACTGAGCCTGAATGTGACAATCTCCGTACAGTCCGGTCTGTTCGTCTAAGAGTATAGCATGGCGGGCCTAGGGGGACGGTAAACGTCAGTCCCCTAATAGTGGTACAAGTCGTGTCGGAGTGTAGCCCAGAACACCGTGAGATAACACTGGAAACACTACCAGTATATCTCGCTAGCCCTGGCCAAGGACTTTGTGTAATGGCTCTCCTAGACACAACGCGATATCAACCCCCAATACCGGGAGAGACGAATCCAATCTAACCGTCACTGTCTCTAAGTGCTTCGGGACTGCACCCAACTGCTACCTGTTTGCACGACTCATTTGAGCCGTGGTAGGGTAGCAATCTAAGAACAGTGGGAACACACTCGAGGCGAAGTGACAGTGTCAAGTCAACGGACTAAGTTGTACTCATGTCACTTGGGAACTGATAACTGACGATAGGTATAGTACCAACCAACAGTTCCCGACGAGTCCTGTCCAGTGTACTCGTAACCTAACGAGCACCCGCATACTATCTCAAGTATGACGTACTAATAGCTGTGGGACAGACCATCTCCCCTTCTGGGATGAGAAGCGCATACGCTAGTCTATTCCGGAGTATCGATGCCCCGTCTCGATAATCCTACGACTAGGGACCTGTATAAGGATGTGCTTGTAGATTACCCAGCCCCCATTAGTGTGACTGCCATCACAACCCTGGTAATCAAGCAAAGATCCTAAGGGCTCCACTAATTTGTATAGGCGATATGCTAAAAGAAACACATGCACACATTAAAGTAGAAACAAACCAAGTAGCATACTACTATTTTGAGCAAGATTGTCTATACAACTGTGAATATCCCAAGCTTCCATTAAGTAATATACAAACTAGTATGATACAGTAATGGCCTCTAGGGCATATACACTAACAAGATAGGCATGGCTATGGGTTTTATATAATTATTTGATTTGGATGCACTATTGCATCATGATTGATTTTTGTAGCCATTCCTTTCTACACTAGTTGACTTGAGATTTTTTCTTCATCTCCTCCACCATGCTCTATGCTTCATCTTCTCCAAGCTCTTCATTCTTCTTCTTGCTCTCATTTTTATGCAAGATTCTAGAGAGAAAATTTAGTGGAGTATTCCTACATCACCGACCATCCAAACCTACCAACTTTGGACCGTAGGTTAGAGCCTCCTCTGCGTTCCCTCAGGTGGATTATCTTCGGCAAGGGTGGTCGATGTTTAAGCACTTTCCCGGCAGCTACGAGCTTGGAGAGGTCTTCCATAATTAGGTGGACACGCGACAAAGGTTCTATTTCTCAAACCTTGCATGTTTTAGTTTTTCTAGTTTAGTGTGTTTGGATCGAATTCTTGGGTTTGCGCATCCAGTTCCCGCAAAAAGTTTTTATTTTCGCTTCCACCTCGGCCGCGCTTTCAGTGGCGCGGGTGCCGAATCCCAATAGGAAGAGTTCCAAGCAAGATACTGTAGCAGACTCGACGATGGAGGCTGAATATATCGCTGCTAACGATGCTGCCAAAGAGATTGTCTGGATGAAGAAGTTCATTATTGAACTTGGTGTTGTTCCATCCATTGTCAATCCAATACCTTTGTATTGTGATAATAATGGAGCTATGGCTTTGGCCAAGGAACCCTGGTCCCATCAGTGATCTAGACATATTCTAAGGCGGTATCACCTCATCCGGGAGATAGTTGATCATCGGGAGATCGAGGTCAGGAGAGTAGATACGAAATACAGCACGGCGGATCTACTCATGAAGGGCTTCCCCTAGACACTGTTTGAGAGACTTTTTGGGATGTTGGGTATGTGATGCTACAACAACTGGCCTTAGTGCAAATGGGAGATTGTTAGGAATATGTATGCCTTAGAGGTCATTATTGTATGATATAGTGGATGCTTGGACATATATATAGAGGACTTTCTTACTCGACATGATGTATGCTATCTGGTTGCTCTTTATCTTAACATGTACACTTGTTTTAGTATACTGTCTCTCTTATACATGTTGATAAATCCCTTAGGATGTAGGCTTGACTACCAGGACTATGATGCAGATCATACTGGTGGGGCTTGTATAGTCCGCAAGCACATCCTTTAACTGTTCCTAGTCGAGAGAGTATCGAGACAGGGCATCGATATTCCAGAGTAGAGTAATGTGTACGTTTCTTGACCCTATATGGGGTGATAGTTGATCCAATAACCATTGGTGTTTGACATCAAAGATTGTACATAGGTGCTCATTGGAGAATGGGTACACCGAATAGGACTCGCCGAGAACTCCTAGATGGTACCATACCTATTTTCATAAAGCAATTCTATGGTGACACTTGTACAGGTTAGTCTGTAGACCCGAGCTCGTCATAGAGTCTTGTGTGGTTCCCACCGTGCTTTGATTTCTTCCCTACCATGGCTCAAAGGAGTCATGCAAACAGGTGGATTTTGGGTACAGTCCCAAGTCACATGGAGGCAATGAGCGATATGAGGGGTTTCGTCTCTCCCGGTATTGGGAGTTGATATTGCGATATGCTCGATTGGCTATAACAACAAGTCTCTGGCCAGGGCTGATGAGATTTACCGATAAGTGTTATCAGTAGTTTCTCGAAAGGTTATAGGCCACACATCAGCATGACTTATCAAGTTATTAGGGTCTGACGATTCCACCCCCAAGACTCGATATGCGACATATCGAACGAAAAGAAAGGATTGTACGGTAAGTGTTTCTTATAGGCTCTATGGGAGTGGGACAAGTTTGCTTGTTGATCTTCTATTCGTTCAATACCTGGGTAGCTGTTACATCCGGCTAGTACCGCTAACGGCTTGTGGGTATCTGATGTGATCATTACCTACTGCTGGCGTATTGACGAGTGTTTAGAGTCCCACACAGAGGTTTCCTAGCTCAAGCGAAACGAAATAGGGCACATATGGAGATATGTGCAGGAGCTTGATTAAATACGAGTATGTGATATCGTATTCTAATCTAGCGGTATTTGATATCAGTCAGGTATATGTGATATAACCGGATTATTGAATCAAGTGTTGATTCAATGATTTGATTTATATGTATATGTTAATATATATTTGATATTGGCCTGTTATATGTGATATGACCGAATTATTGAATCAAGTGTTGATTTAATAACTTATATTAAATATTATCCGGTTATATGTGATATAACCAGATAATTGAATCAAGTGTTGATTTAATGTTTTGATATACATATATTTATGATATTAGTCGGTTATATATGCTATAACCGGATTATTGAATCAAGTGTTGATTTAATAATTTGATATATATTTATATATATTATATATATATATATATATATATTGTAACATTTTGAAAATCGTTCAGGTGAAATTTCGGTTAATCGGTAAAATAACGGGTGTTTTCTGTAAAAATCGAGATATATATATCTTTTAATATAAAATTAAATATACATATTCTAGCTATGTAATTGCTTGTATTTGGTGTTTATTGATCCATAGGTAAAATTTCTAGTTTACTGAAAAAATTTCCGAAATTAATTATTTTAATATTATTTTAAGCCGTCACTAATATATTTAATTAGGGATAATTACAAATTGGAATAGGTTGATACAAATTTTGTGCATCATAACACATTAAACTAACATATAAAATATTGTTTTTGAAATGAAATGAAATTGTCAAACGGTTTTAGAAAATATCAAAGAAAAAGGATTTAATAGTGAAATTTATGTAAATGGAAATTTAGGTATGGTGTTATTTGATGTTTGTGTGTTCACTCCCTCACTCACACTCACCCACACACCTCCCTACCCTTGCTGTCCGAGCCCACTATGGCAGCCCCATTTCCCCCAAAAGCCTTCCCCACTTTAAGTTAAAAAAGAAAAGAAAACAAGAAATGAAAAGGAAATAGAATAGATAATAAACATTGAGGTATGGGCTTTGTTTTTCCCATCACTTTCAACACCTCACTCTCTCTCCTCATCCCTCAAAAATTCTGGCCGAAACCCCTCCCTCATGCTGCCCTCTTTTTTCCCATCTCATTCCACTCAAAACTCTTCAAAAAATTCACAAAAATTGCCTCAAAAATCAACACAAAACCTCACAAATCCCAAATCCAACTCTTACCCATTATTTCTTTGCCCAAGCTTGCATGAATCATGGAACAAGATGGCAATTTGGGAGGCTAGGATTCATGTTGATCTCATGGTTGTGAGGTATAAATCCCAACCCATGTTTAAATTGTTGTGTAAATTGCTTCAATCTAGCATATTTAAGTGTTAATTTAGTACTAGTTGTTAATTTGGAAATTCAAGATTTAGGGTTTTTAAATCAAATTAGGGTTTTTTTTATCACATTATTAACATTATAGGTTATAGTTTAATACTTTAGATCATGCAAAACCAAGCTAAAATGTTGTTTGTGCATTTTTACTATAAAATGGTTAAAATTGGATAAAATTGCAAACTAAAATTTTAAGATTTCTACAATTGGTGTGATAAAATTATGTAAATGGTTTGTATGACTTATTCAAGATATTTAGTGAACATTGTAGCCGCTAGAATTGTTAAAACAACTAGATTTGAACTGAATTGGCAATTGTTGCTTACTAGAGTTCCGGAAAAATAGTTTTTAAAGAGAATTTGAAGTTTTGATGATTTAAACCCTATTTCATATATATATTTAGTGTGTTGTGAAGCCACGAATGGTGTGTTTGAGTTTTTCTCGATCACTCAGCGTTTGTACGCCGATGTCGAGGGTTCTTGGGTTGATTTGAGGGAGCAAACCATAGGTTTTGACCAATGTGAGATTCGTGTGTCGATTTGGTCATGAGTCGGATTTTAATGCGATACGATGTGTTATGATACGTAGGTACCCTCACGAGGACTTCGAGATGAGAAGCAAGCACGTAGCGACATCGGCATCGGCAAGCGTGTAGCGACATCGGCATCGGCAAGCGAAGGTCAAGGTGAGTAGATTATATCTACGGGGGAAGTCGGGTGGATGGCATATAGCACCCCCGCAGTCCGTAGTATAGTTTATGATATATATGTTTATATAGGTGTTTTATGATACGAGGATGATTATCAAGATATGATTTTGTGTTTATGGTTTAGTTTAGGATAGTTAGAAGTAGCTTAGTTTAGCTTCTTAGTCACGAAATCCTAGAGTAAGAATTTGCATACACGCACACACACACTTGCATACATTACTTTCTTGTGCGTATATGGGGATGTGTATATATGTATATACACATGGGTATAGGACTATGCATATATACATTCATATACACATGCACAGATAATGAGGATAGTGGAGGATAGTTGGAGATGAGTCGATGAGTTTGGGCTTGATGCCACGAGATCGGTGATGTGATATGGATCGTATTATGAGATGCGACATGTGATGATAGCGGATCGGTAGGCGATGCGTTTCATACACACGCATATATCTTTGTAGATGGTATCAGTATTGTACTAGATTGTTGGTCAGTACCCCTAATTCATGATGTGATGTTAAGGATACCAGATAAATAATGAGATTGATGTGATAGTTGACCTGTACCCAGATTGGGATGCCTTACGATGGATTTACCGTACGAGCTATATATTGACGATAGATCCACACTCTTGACTTGAGGATGTCATATGATATGTTGTATCGTACGTGATATTATTGAGGCTGGATCACCGACTATATATATATGTATATATATATCGACTCAGATTTAGGTGGTTTCCATACCCCTTTCGATTGGTTATTAGTTAGACCTGTAGTTTACCTAGTATATGTTAGACGGGACTCGAGTCATACCTATTTCAAAAACTAACGAATCATGAGGATTTTAAAGGCATGTCAAGGGATACTACGGATATTTCAAAAGACGTACCTTTTCTTAAAAACACCGTAGCCCTTATTTTCAAAACACCACGATTCGTACTATTTCCGACGGCAAAACAGTATAACATAGATGTAGTGATGTAGATTCCTTATTGTTACGTTATCATTCATGTTCCGCATATTATTGTTGCAATTACTATTCATTGCCATTTATCATGTTGTTATCGTCTCATTGCATGTTTATTGTGTACTTAGTGATTATGAACCATGCTGTCAGGACACCAGCACCATTACCGATGATGCGTATGTTCCACATACACTTACTTGCCGGCTCACAAACATCATCATCGGTAATTGTCATATCACGTACACTTTAGAAAATACCTTTTGATTGACAGAGCTTGATAGCTGATAGTCACAATATGTTATAGCTTCCATATGCTAGTTTAAATATTGCATTCATTGCATGATATTAAGCGCATTCATATATTCATTGGTTATGAAGTATTATGGAGATTTATGCCGGTATTCACTGTTTATTGGTATCATGATTTTGATGATTTCGGATTTACATGAGATTTCTGGATTTGGGGGAAAACCGCAAGAATATATAAACTTCTCTCTCTCTAATTTTTTTAAAATGCAAGCTGCGGTTTTCTCGTGATGTATGAGTCGTCCACCATGAGTTTTCATAGTAACTGTTGGATTTCGAGACCCGATTTGAGGAGACGTAGGATCCGTCTCGGGTACATGGTGGACCCGGTATGGTACCCCGGGGCGAGATTGATTTTCATGTTGGATGATGAGCCTGGCAGGGGCAGACTGCCTACCGGTAATAGCATTTGGACCTGGCGGTTATCCGGAGGATACCGATCGAAGTCATGAGATGGATATAGGTCGATCCGTACTACCGGAGCTCGCGGGCCGATCCCGCAGATGATACGGAGCCTGAGATATATGAGGATTTACGTGCCGATGCTGGGCACAGATTTATGTTTTGTGTCGATACTTGACACTGACTTCTCTGTTGATTTCTTAATGTATTCTGTTTCCATTCGTCATGCATTCATACATCATATATCTGATATGTTGCTAGCTGAGGTACAGACACGAGCATGTAGTATTACACTTATATATAGATGAATCAGGATTTTATTTGAGGATATTCCTTGATATGACCTAGGATAGTGTCATACATTTGATTTCTACTCGTAGATGTTTTCTACTCACGAGTTGGCAACTCACCCCCGTTGTGCCACGGTTCCTTGCAGGTTTTGCCGTACAGGTTCATTGCGGCCTTGCTGGCACACTGTTCCTTCTGGGTGATTGCTTTGACAGGTGGGTTCTTTGCATCAGGACCACCATTGTATATTTGTTCAGTTGTATATAGTAAAACTCCATCAACCAGATTGTATATTTGATAGAGATAGAAGACCAGACTTGTTATTATTTCGACCTTAGAGTCGCGTGTTGTATTATTATGGTGTTCATGTTGTTTTGAGTTTCTTTGAGTTTTGATCCTCGCCCTTCGACGTTTTATATTATATTGCTTGCGTGGTTGTGACCGCCGATTGACGAAGAGCTAGCTCCCGCTTGGGGATGCCTTTTTTTCATTTCGTATACTATTCATGTTGTATCCCGTTTGGGGCCAGTATTTACAAAGGAGGCTCTGCCGAAATTTTCAGAAAAGACTTGTGATTTTAAAAATGCATATTTCGGCTTATGTTCTTAAACTACTTGCTTTAAAATTGTTTTTTCCTTCACTCTACTGCTTTTATTGGTTTTGATTTCTGGGTTTTGGTTTACTTAGATTACGTACGCCTCGAGACGTTTCGTAGTTTAAGTGTTGGTCATGTTCCGTACTTTTCGGGTCATGACATATATATATATATATATATATATATATATATATATATATATATATATATATATATATATATAAACTAATATAAGCTCACTTAAGATTCTTTTCACTTTATATATGTGTGTGTGTGTGTGTGTGTGTGTGTGTGTGATATATATATTTATATATGTATTTGATATTGTATCATGGTTGATGATACATAGAACTAGGATGTCTGAGAATCACACAAGATAAATAGGATGATTTATAATTTAAGAAAAAGATTTAAAAAAAAGGGAAAAATAAGTCATGGCTTTGGATACTTGGAGAAGCATTGAGAAGCCATGACTCATCACCTTAATTTTGTTTTATTCTTAGATATTTAATCATCCATATCTTATCTTTAGGGACATGGTTCATTTAACCTCTCATTTTCTTATCCAAGTTCATCCTCATCTTCTTCTTCATCTCCTCGCTAGGTTTTTCTAAAGTGAGAAATGAAATGAGAAAGAAGAAAAACTTGTGAGCAAAATTCCTACTTCATCAACCTACACTAATCTAACCCATTAGTGTAGGTTGTTTGCTTCACTAATACCTTGATTAGTGAAGAGTGAGCTTGAGTGAAAGAGACTTCAAGGTGGATCATCTTCGGCATCGAAGACTTCAAGCAAGCTCGATCCTTTCTTCAAGTGGAACCTTAAGAAGAGTTTTAGGGACAACTACTTGGAGGTTTAGAAGTGAAGGATCGGTCTACAAAAGTTGTAAACCCTCTTCACTTAGTTTAGAACCTTGTTTGCTTACTTTGAAACCCTAATTTTCTAGTTCGATTCTAGGTTAATATACTTAGCACTCTAGATTTTTAAAATTTCATACTTGATGCTTGTAGAAAACATAGTAGAGGTGCTAAGACATACTTTCATATATACATCTACTCTCTTACTATCCTCACTCCAGCCGAAGTCGATGAGCGCCTTGTTCTCCTTCGTCACCCCGAAAGTTCACGCAAATGTACCTACAAGTCAAAGCACATCGTGCCGAAATCAAAATAAACTCCTGAAAACCGATACGGCAAGTAAACGTACATAGGTTAGAACCTATGATCCACGCATGCAAGAACTACAAAACAACCCCTGGCGTTGACGTACGAACGTCAAGCGACCAAGTCAAAACTCAAATATCAAATCTCAAGTTTTAAAATTCGCAAAATGAAATCAGAAACTTAGTAAAAAAACTCCCAGATTCTACCTAAGGTGAAATTAGAACATTTTTCACATTGGATAGGCCTAAACATCTAGTGATTGAGCTATAGACCAAAAATCAAACCCTAACTCCAAGATCAGGCCGCAATTTGCGCCTATCAGGATTAAATTAGCAGCCAAGGGGGGAAAGTGGGGGCTTGGGCTTCTGGGTGGCTTCCTAATTGCCTGCACATCTCACTGTATCTGCAATTAAATTTTCAGAGTTCCTAATTCATCCCAGATTCTAATTGATCACCACATATCATCAAAAACCAATATCGGAAAATTCTAAGTTCGTCAAGTCCGAGAATTTCTCCACTATATCACTCTCACTTATCACTAATGGTCTTGTAAGCACTCCCTAAACCCTCTACTAAGCATTACTACAAGTTTTACCCCCTAATCCTCATCGTAGAATTTTTCCAAGATCACAAAACATAAACTTTTTAACTATATGCTAATGGTTGAGGTTAAGAGACTAACTACTTGAACACAGGTCAGTGTTTAACCTCAAGGGAGCAACTCAAGAAAATTCCTATATGGTCCAAAGTGCCCAAAACTCCAACTTGATCCCACCATGATGCTTTTAGTGTGTTAGGAATAATTTTTGTGAAGGGTTTGTGAGCTTTAGATGAAGTTTTGGGGGTGGTTCAAGATGGTAGTGGAGGTGGAGATGAAGGAAGAGATGAGGAAGAGGGAGGTGAAGAAATGAAGATGGAGGGGAAAATGAATGATTGTAGAACCATGCTCCCTCCCTCCCTCCCTCTCTCTCTTTCTATTTCTCACTCTCTCCCCTCATATATCATGGTCAAATCATGTCTCCTCTCTCTTTCCATTTTCTTTTTCTTTTCTTTTTAAAACAAAATAACAATAACTAAAAATGGAACCATGCATGAAACACAATGCAATCTGTCATGGCACATCAAATATGGTTAAAAAAGGGATTTGGTTTAATGCATAATTAGTGATATACTAATCAAGTTTAACATAAACTTGTATGTAAATAATTGTACAATAATTTATAAAAGACCAAATCCAATAAATGCTTTCATAAATAATAATTCATATTAATTTTCCAAATATTTGCCAAAATATAGGTATATGATTATACCATTCTACGAAAACTCAAATCCATACTCGTGTAATTTTCGTGAAATTTATTATTTTATTACTTAAATTTCAAAAATAATAATTTCTATTTTCTGAATGTTACACATTGATCCTCACTTTCACTTCATATATCCTTGAGCTGGCTCATGTCCTGATGAGCCGTCTCAAGTGGATTCCCTGCAACTCCAGTTTTTCTTTGTTGACATGAGACGTCTCATATTTCTTTGAGCTGGCTCAACCTTGGTCTTGAGACGGCTCATGCCCTTTTTGAGTCGGCTCAATATATTGCCTGCACTTGATGATTTTACACTGTTGGTATGAGACGGCTCATACTTATTTGAGCCGGCTCAACATGTGACCGTTTGAAATCCCTGAAATTATTCTTGGGTTATTTCTTTCCAGTTCTGTGGGATTCTTTCCCGGTTCTTTAAATATGGTTCTGGTCGAATTTATTCAGTATCAATTTAATTAAATTCATTCTAATCCTTGTGATCATCTCCTTGCTCTAAAAGTTCATCATCAAAGTTTTCGAAACCTTAAGATCATCACCAGGTTTATTTTCTTTTGGATTTTTCGAAAGCTTTCATTTTTAATTTCTTGCAGAGGATTTTCTAAACTAGTTTAAATCTCTTGCCTTTGCAAAGATCTTGATCTCTCAATTTAAATTCCTTATAAATCTTTTGAGATCAAAAAGTGCTTTAACTTGACTTTATCAAATACCCTAATTCTCTTGGTTTTAAAAGTGTGTTGATTCATATGCGAGATTAGGAGTTGAATTGGGTTACTTGTGTCGTAATTGATATCCGGTAGAGATTATCTACCAAGTTGTAAACCTGGTGAAGTTTGTCCATCAGTGTTGAGTTGTAAAGGTTTGATCTGAGCCTGCGGTAAAGACTATCTGGTGGAGGTTGTCCATCAAGTGTAAACTAGGTGGAGGTGGTCTATCAGCTAAGGTTTCTTCACCTTAAGAAGAGTTTATTAGTGGGTGTTCCTATGGGAGATCTAGGCGAAGACTAGATACTGAGATATCGAACTTCGTTACCAATCGCTGATGTCTTGCTGAGTTTGCATTTTCTGATCTCATTTTACATTTATTATTTGTGTATTTTTTATTTATATTATATTTTCGCAACATTTATTGTATTGAGCAATAAAGTTTTAATTGTTAGCCATTTGTCTTATTCACCCCCTTCTAGGACACTTTTTCAATTGGTATCAGAGCGGTTAGCTCTCTTTTTAGTTTAAAATCCTAAAACTTAGATCATATGGCTAATAATAATAATACTCAAAACAATAGATCAATAGAAGATCAAGCCACCAATCTGCTACTACGCTTTGATGGAAAAAATTACAACTTCTTGGAGATCAAGATGCGAATTTTCCTTCCATGCATCGATCTTTATATTCTAGACGTTATAGAAGATAAATTCATTTCACCGGCTAAACCTTATAGTGAAAATGATTGGAACAATATGGTTTTGAATATTAAAGCAATGAATGCATTACACTACTCTCTTTCACCTGACGAGTTCAACCGAGTCTCCATGTGTACCACTATACATGAGATTTGGAAGACTCTTAAAACTTTTTACGAAAGGACGAATCAAGTGAAAAAAGTAAAATCAATCGCTTTATGAGCGAATACGAACAGTTTAGAATGAGCGTTGATGAATCGATTGATGTAATGTATTCAAAGTTTAATAAGATCATTACTGAAATATTCAACTATGGCAAAAATTTTACAGAAAAGGAAAAGTGATTTATGATCTTGAGTATTCTCACGGAAGAATGGCACCCTAAACTTACAGCTATTGAAGGATCAGTCAATCTAGATGTGCTAACTTTGAAGAATCTTATTGGGAAACTCAAGACACATGAGATGAAACACAATGACATTAGGATAAGGCAAAAGGATGAAGAACGTTCCACAAGAAGAATCGGAAAGAAAAAGTGATGAAAGTGAAAATGAAGATAATACGGCCGCTCTCGCAAAGCAATTCACGAGATTCATCAAATTCTGAAACTTCAAGAAAAGAGAAAACTACCAAGGTAATAAAATTTCAAGATCTTCTACTAATCGTACTTGTTATGAATACCACAAATAAGGTCACATAAAGGCCGGTTTCCCAACATTGAACAAAGACAAGAACAAGTATAAAGATGGTAAGGACAAACATGAAAAGAGAAGAGCATTTAAAGCTCAATGCGATGAGTCAGACTCAGACGCCTCCGACAACGAAGAAAAGATTGTTGCCAACATGTTCTTCATGGCACATGAGGACAACGATGAGGTATGCGATGATGATCTAGAAAATTTAGATAGAGATGAGTTAATAGATTTATATATTGAATTTCAAAAGAACTTTCAAAAATCATTTTCAAAGCATAAAAGTTTAAAAAAGAAAACTTCTTCTATCTTTTGCAACTCTTGTACTATTCTGAAAAATGAAAATGATGTTTTGAAAAATGATATCTTTGATTTAAGTACCAAGTTTGAAATTATTTCTGTTGAGAATGACAATTTAGCATCTTGCTTTAAAGAATTTCAAAACTCAAATGCTAAATTGGAACACAAGCTCGTTAGTACCAAAACAAAGACCACGAAGCTTGAATAGGATCTCGTTAAATTCACCCAAGGAAAAAACAAGTTGAGTATTGCTTGGTGAATTTAGTGAGAATCGCAAATCTTTCAGTCTTGGTTTTGATACTAACACTTTGGCTAGTATTTCAACCAATAGATTTCTCAGGGGTACTACTTACTGATATGTCCATAGACACGCTTTAAAAACTTGTCACTATTGTCTTACTCTTGGCCATACCGTTAGATATTGCCCTATTAAGAACAATTCAATTTATAAATATCATTTTGTACCTAGAAATAGCGTACCTAAAGGTAACATTAGATCATCTACTTCTAGATCACATTTTCTTGCTACTAACCCCCATGGAACTAGGATGATTTGGGTACCAAAGGTCAAAAATAAACATTCCATTTCAGGTACCTCAGCCACAACAACGTAAAGCTACATGGTACATTAATAGTGGGTGTTTGAGATACTTGACCAGGATATATCTAGTTTCAACTCACTATCAAGAAAGGAATGTGGCAGTGTCACCTTCGGGGATAATAAGAAAGGTTATTTAAAGGGTAAGGGTAAAATTTTAGTAAGCGATTCTATTAATATTGATGATGTTTTACTTGTAGAAAATTTGAAACACAATTTACTTAGCATTAGTCAATTTTGTGATAAAGAATACACCGTTGTTTTTGACAAAACATGTTGCAATTTTTTTTAAAATGACAAGCGTATTCTTTTTGGCAAAAGGTACTATAATACTTATATTGTCGATCCAAATGATTTTGCTAATGTGAAAGTTAAGTGTTTAATTGAAGACGATGCAGATATATGGCTTTGGTATCGTAGGCTTGGTCACGCATCAATGGATTTGTTAAACAAAATTGCTAACGATGACCACATGAGAGGAATTCCCATGTTGAGATTTGAAAAGAACAAATTGTGTGATGCTTGCCAATTGGGTAAACAGGTAAAATTTTCATTCAAGATGAAAACTGAGGTAATATCTTCTAAACCACTTCAACTATTGTATATGGATCTATTTGGTCTATCTAGAACATTGAGTTTAGGTGGAAAATCATATGTATATATAATAGTTGATGACTATTCATGTTTTTATTGGGTATTCTTCCTTGATAGTAAAAATGATGCATTTAATACTTTTAAAATATTTTCAAAACATATCCAAAACAAAATGGATTTGAAAATCTCCAAAGATCCGCAGTGATCATTGAGGAGAATTTGAAAATTCCTTATTTAAAGAATTTGCAAAAATTTTGGTTTTAAATATGAGTTCTCTTGTCCAAGAACACCACAACAAAATAGTGTTGTGGAGAGGAAAAATCGGTCTTTATAAGAAATGGCGAGAATCACGTTAAAAGAAAATTCTTTACCGAAATATTTTTGGGCTGAAACAGTCAATACTGCTTGTTACATTTTGAATCGTTCGTTACGAAATTTTTTGAAGAAAACCTCTTACGAGTTATTTTATGGAAATAAACCATCCATAAAATATTTTAAAGTATTTGGCTGCAAATGCTTTGTTTTAAATATTTTGGATAATTTGGTTAAATTCGATTCTAAAAGTGATGAAGGTATTTTTCTTGGTTATTCCTTAACTGGTAAAACTTATAGAATATTTAACAAAAAGACTCAAAATATTGTTGAAAGTGTGCACATAAACTTTGATGAGTCTAACATTCCTATCAAAGAAAATATTAGTTGTGATGATGCAGATATTGGAGATGAACCGTAAGAGATGAACGTAAAGGATAATGCAACTGAGGATCCAAAGGAAGATGAACAAAATGTTGATGTACATCAAGAGCTTCATAAGGATTGGCGCTTCAAGAAAGATCATCCAAAAGAGCAAATCATTGGTAATGTAGAACATGGAGTTTTACTCGTTCTTCAAATTTTCTTAGCTGTCTAAACTTGGCATTTATTTCTAAAATTGAGCCTAAACTTTTTAAAGAAACCGAGTTAGACAGTGATTGGATTCTTGCTATGCAAGAAAATTTAGTACAATTCGAAAGGAATCAAGTATGGAAACTTATGCCTAGACTCTATGATAGACCAGTTGTTGGTACTAAGAACAAGCTTGACGATTCTGGTAACGTGATTAGAAACAAAGCGCGGTTGGTTGCACATGCTTATAGCCAGATTGTAGGAATTTATTACGAGAAGACTTATGCTCTTGTAGCTAGACTTGAAGCCATTCGTATTTTATTAGCTTATACTTATTACAAGAATTTCAGTTTTTTTCAAATGGATATAAAGAGTGCATTTTTAAATGGTAAAATAGAGGAGGAAGTGTATGTGGAACAACCTCCTGGTTTTGAAGACCATCAATTCTTAAATTATGTCTCTAAACTCTACAAAGCCTTATACGGTCTCAAAAAAGCTCTTAGAGCTTAGTATAAGCGTCTAAGTGCATTTTTAATAAATATCGGTTTTTCAAAAGGAATTGTTGATAAAACGCTCTTTACAAAACATTTTGATAAATATATTTTGTTAGTGCAAATTTATGTAGATGATATTATTTTTGGATCCATTAACGAAGGTTTTTGTCAAGAGTTTGCCAAGTCAATACAGGATGAGTTCCAGACGAGCAAGATGGGCGAACTAAGTTATTTCTTTGGACTCCAAATATGGAAAACTAAAGACGGACTTTTCATAATCCAAGTAAAGTACATGAAAGAATTGATCAAGAAATTCGGTTTAGAAAGCTCATGGAAATACGGCACGCTTATGCCTCCAACATTTAAGATATCAAAGGACGAAAATGTTAAGATTATAAATAAGACTCTATACCGAGAAATGATTGGTAGCGTGCTTTATTTAATGTCTATTCGTCCGGATATTATGTTTAGTGTTTGTCTGTGCGCGCGTTTTCAGTCTGATCCTAAAGAATCGCACAGTTCGGCTGTTAAACGTATTTTGAAATATTTGGAAGGTACGTTTAATTTAGGACTTTGGTATCCGAAAAACAGTAACTTTTCTTTGACTTATTATTCGGATGCTGATTATCCGGGTAGTCAAGTAGATCGCAAGAGCATTAGTGGTACTTGCCATCTACTTGGTCTCGTGGATTTCAAAGAAACAAAACTCTGTTGTTTTGTCCACAGTCGAGATAGAATATATCGCTGCCGGTTGTGTTGTGTACAAACAATTTGAATGAAATACACTTTAAACGATTATGATGAACATTTATCAAAAATTCCAATTTTGGGTGATAACACTAGCACTGTGCATATGACTAAAAACGCGGGACAATCCTCAAAGACTAAGCATATTGATATTCTCTATCACTTTTTGTGCGATCATTATCACAAGAGTGATATTATTCTTGAGTATATGCCAATTGAAGATCAATTGGCAGATATCTTCACGAAAACCTTAGATAAGGATCGCTTTGCTATAATTCGAGGAATCCTGAATTTGATAGACATAGATAATTGATTTCATGATATTTTTTATGAATATGTGAGATTTGAATATTGGTTAATGGTTTGGAAAAACGATTTTATGAAACTTGAGACTATATATATATATATATATATATATATATATATATATATATATTATTTTCTTGAATTTCAATGTGTTTTGATATAATCTAAAGTAACTTCTAAGTTCACTTTGCCAAACGGCTTCTACAACCCTTTTAGAGGAACTCAGTTAAGGGTTTCGTTATTTATAACGAATCATATTCACGAGTCTAGCGGAGACGTTTCAGAATTCTTAACAGGATACTCGATATTGTTGGATATGTATGCCCTAGAGATCATTATTGTATATGTATACATGTGGATTCTTGGACATATATATGTACAGGACAATCTTGCTCGATATGATAGTATGCTATCTGGTTTGTCTTTATCTTAACATGTATGTATGTCTTACTTGTTATTACATATCATTTATACATGTTGATAAAGCCCGTAGGATCATTGCTTGACTACCTGCGTTGTAATGTCGATCATACTTGTGGGAGCAGGGTAGTCGATAAGCAGATCCTTAAAAGGTCTCTAGTCGTGGGAGTATCGAGACTGGGCATCGATATTCCAGAGTAGACTGGTGTATACATTTCTAGACCCCGACGAGGGGCAATGGTTGGTCCCATAGCCATTGGTCTTTTGCACCTAAGATTGTATACATGTGCTCACTGGGGGTGAGTACACTGGCTGGACTCGCCGAGAACTTCTAGATGGTACTATACCTATCATCAGATAGAAGTTCTCAGGTGGCATGAGTACATGTTAGTCTTCAGACCCGAGATCATCATTTGTCTCGTGTGAGTCCCCGCTGTATTTTGATCACTACCCTACCACGACTCTACTGAGTCGTGCAAACAGGTTTTGGTTGGATACAGTCCCGAGCCACATGAAGGCAGTGAGTGATTGTTGGGGATTCGTCTCTCCCAGTATAGGGAGTCGATATCGCACTGTGTTCGATTGGTCAGGACCATAAGACCTTGGCCAAGGCAATTGGGATTTACTGATAGGTTGATCAGTAGTTTCTCGGATTGGTCCTAAGCCACATCAGCACGAATTATCGGGTTATTAGGGTCTGACGTTTACCACCCCGTAGACCCGGTATGCGATACTCTCAGAAGAAGAGACCGGACTATACGGAGATTGTCACGGATAGGCTCAGTAGAGATCCGGATGAGTTTGCTCATTGGACTTCCTTTTCGATAGGTGCTCGGGTAGCCGTTACGTACAGCTAGTGTCGCTGACGCGCTTGTGGTTATGGATTTATCCAGTAACTCACTGCCGGTGTACTGTCGAGTCTTTAGAATCCCACACAGAGGGTTTCCCTGGTTCAGCCGAAATGATGTAGTAGCCGTATTGAATACGTGCAGGGTTCCGATTGATTGATGGTACTATGTACCCGGACTTTCGATCGGACGGTTGATAATACTAGCCGGCTCGGAATTGAGCTGGATTATTAAATCAGGTATTGATTTAATAATTTACATATATGTATTTCGATATGTATATTCTAGTATTATGTTCTTTGTGTTATTCTATCTCTTCGAGTGATCGTATTTCGATACGAATACATGTATGTATATACAGTAGACTGTAATCCGTATTTTATACGGAAAACATTCTAGAAGGTGGACACCTCATTATTGGTTATTTCCATTTATCATAAATGGAAAATGAGGTGTAAAGTGAGACGAGGAGAGTATGGTAAGAGCCATGCCTCAATAGTGATGACAAATAAATTTTCAATTCATTTGCGCTCACTATTGAAGCGCGGTTAGAAATTGTTTATTGTAAAAATGTTTTTACAAAACCATTGTGAGTATTTTCTCACACATGCATGCTTCATTTTTTCAAGCTCTCACCATTTTCTTCACCCTCCTTCTTCCTCTTGAGTTCCTCCACCTTATGATCTACCTCCTCTCTGCACTCTCAGGTGTTAAGAAAAAAGAGAGGAGGTGAGATAGTGAGATAGATACACACATTGTTCTATACACTACATCCTAAAGTTCTTAGACTAGCAAAC
Organism: Agapanthus africanus; assembly: GCA_030015575.1. Lineage (NCBI taxonomy): Eukaryota > Viridiplantae > Streptophyta > Magnoliopsida > Asparagales > Amaryllidaceae > Agapanthus > Agapanthus africanus. The sequence goes on from JASDDO010000004.1 coordinate 260,963,579, forward strand.
TAAGTTCTATAGTTTCTCCATAAATACTTAGTTTGGAGCTTGAGCCATGGACCATATTCCTCGGGTAGATCATCTTCGCTGGAGGAGAACCGACGAACAAATTAGATCTCGGAGGACCGAAAGGGCAAGAAAAGGAGATCAAGCTCGATCATGGAGGCCACTTAGAGCTAAGGAAGAGGGGACAAGACCGAAGGAACGGAAATTTTGGTGAGACTCTTTTTCATAGTAAATAGCTCCTATAGTGTTAGCTAGTTTAGGGTTTATGGTAGATCCGGTTATCGGGTTACATTTAGCACCAGTTTAAACTCGTAGTAAAATTTTTGTTCCGCAAATGGCCACGGTTGAGGGCCGGGGTGTTAGTGTAACCCAACAGATATATCAAGTAAGAAATTAAGTTAAACGATCAATATCATATTTTCAATAAGTTTTGATGGTAAAAATGATTTTCAAAACCTAATATTATATTTTTATTAAATCTCCAATGCTGAGAAGTCGATAAGAGAGCGAGAATACGCTAAATTTCCTTGATTTGTCATGTTTCAGCCTTTGAGCCCTCTCAAATTTCCACGATCCGTCTCAAAATCTCTCTCCTTTGTTTGGTTCCTAAGCACAACAACAAGGTTTTGGGTGGCATCATCCATGCTAATTTCAAAATTTTGCCATGCTAGAAGAACCCTAACCTAGAATCTTCAACTAGAGATTTAGACGATGCGATATGTAAACAACTTTACAACTAAGTGAACAAGGAATACAACCTTTGTAGACCGGTCCTTCACTTCAATAGCTCCGTGTAGTAGTCCCCTTTCTCCAAGTAGTGATCTTGCAGACTCTAGAACGGATCCACAAGGTGAAAGGAACGAGCTTGCACGAAGTCTTCGAGGCCGGCGATGATCTACGTTGAGGAGATACTAACCCAAGCTACTACTTCACTAATGAGGGATTAGTGAAGCTATCACCCTAAACTAAATGGGTAATCTAGTAGAGGATGATTAAGTAGGATTTTTGCTCACTTTAGAATTAATTTTCTCACTCTTTTTCTTCTCCTCTCAAAAACCTAGAGAGCATGGCTCATGAAGAAGAAGAAGAAGAAGCAAATAATAGATGAGAGTGTGTGTGGCAACCAAGGGTGAGTTTGTATCATATATTAACTCATGTAGAGACATAATCATGGCTAAGTGATAATGGTTAGGTTAATAAATATCTTAGGTAAAACAAAATTAGTGGACCAAGTCAATGCGTCTACAAGCTTCCACAAGCTTCATGCATGTGACTAATTTCCATCTAATTTGGATTTGTAAGTCTACGGTAGCGCCCCGGCCGTCATTCTGACGCCAAACGCGGAACAAAAACTTTTATAGCTGGCGCTATCGCATACTATAACCCGGATCTTTCCATTAACGCCAAACTAACAAACTGTAAAGAGGTAGAAAGGCTATACCGATCGATCCGAGTCCTTCGGTCTTTAGCCATCATCCCACGCTCCTCGCGGCAACTCCGATCTCCTATCTCCTCATCGAGGTGGCACCACGTTAACGGATCTTTAAACGGGCTCCCGCCTCTATACCGAGGCAACTCGGTCATCAAGTCTGCTAAAAGAGATAACCAAGATGAAGTAGAGAATGGGTGGAATACTTTGTCTCAAACACCCTAGGGTTCTCATCACATGAGAGGGTTAGGTGGAGGTTGAAGAAGATGTTTAGGATTAGAAATGGTGAACTCAAGAAAAATTATCTCAAGAGAGCAAGAACTCAAGCATTATCAAACTTGTGGTCATTTCTTTTGTGATTAGATATATATGGTTTGCATAAAGAAAATATCTCAAAAAATATCTCCCAAAAATATCTCCACAAAACCCTAAAATATCTATTCACAAAACAAACTACAATTAATTCTATCATGACTCACTTAGTGACTCATTAGCATGAGTCACTAATGAACATGCTAGAAGAAATGTGTCACCAAAATGAGTCACCCTTTCCAAAATCCATTTAATCATTTAAACCAAAATGATTAACCAAAAGAAATGCATCTTCTAAAGTATTCTCGTAAGGGATTACGAAAATACCCCTCACCTGTATATACATACATGTATCCGTATTCCGACCGAATACGAATATAAGAGACTAAAATATTCCGACTCAATATAACATGGATCCGTCTTAAACCAAAGCCCACCAGTACTATCTATCCGAAATATGACACGTGCACAAGTGAACGTGCATTTTTGAACCCTGCCATAAGACCATACGGCCACTACAACGTTTCGCCCGAACTTGGGAAACTATCTGTGGGGGACTCTAAAGACTCGTCAGTACCCTTGCAGTGGGTTTAACCACAAGCACGTCAGCGGCACTAGCAGTGCGTAACGGCTGCCCATGTACTGACCGAAAGGGAAGCCGATGAGCAAACTCATCCTGGAACCCTACTGAGCCTATCAGTGACAATATACATACAGTCCGGTCCGTTCGTCTATGAGTATCGCATATCGGGCCTAGGGGGATGGTAACGTCAGACCCTCAATAGCGGTATAAGTCGTGTCGGAGAGTAGCCCTGAACACCCTGAGAAACTACTAGAATACTTACCAGTAATTCTCACCTTCCTTGGCCAAGGACTTGGTGTAATGGCTCTCCTAGACACAGCGCGATCTCACCCCCAATACCGGGAGAGACGAATCCCCTGCCGATCCGCTCACTTGCCTCCATGTGGCTCGGGACTGTACCCAACTAAAACCTGTTTGCACGAATCCTTTGAGCCGTGGTATGGTAGTAATCTAAGCACAGTGGGAACTCACACGAGACAAATGACGACCTCAGGTCGATGAACTAACCTGTACACATGTCACCAGGGAACTGCTATCTGACGCTAGGTATAAATACCAACTAGCAGGTTCCCGGCGAGTCCTGTCCGGTGTACTCATAACCCAATGAACACCTGTATACATCTTAAGTGATCCAACTGACACCAATGGCTTGTGAGACCGGCTACCGCCCCTCATCGGGGACTCGACTGTATACACTAGTCTACTCCGGAGTATCGATGCCCTGTCTCGAAACTCCCACGACTAGGGACCACTTTTAAGGATGTGCATATGGACTACCCAACTCTCACGTATATGATCGCCATCATACTGTTGGTGGTCAAGCAGGATCCTAAGGGCTCTATCAACGTGTAATAGTGAACATGTCACCTAAAGCTGTACACGACTCATAAAGGCAAACTAGGTAGCATACTATCATCTCGAGTAAAACTGTCCTACAGGTATAGGTCCTCCCTCAATCATTGCAATCATGTACCTGCGATCCAATAATTGACTTTGAGGGCATTATATCCAACAATCTCCCACTTGCACTTAAGGTTAATTATTGCGATGTCGCATGCTCATAGCCCGTGAGATACCGAACACCCAACTCCTCTACTAAACAGTTTCATAAACCTCGTTTGTAAAACTCTTGTGTTCGAGAAATAGCCTCAATGAGTGGATCCGCCCTGATGTTTCTTTCTATGTCTCTCTTAATCTCAAGTTCGCGGAGAAAACCATCTCCCGAATTGAGGAATACCTGTCTTAGAATATGTCTGAATATCTGATGGGACCTAGTTAATAAATGAACTCCAAATCCAAACTTCTTAGACTGTATCGTCAACTGAAACTAATCAGTATCCAACACCATGCCTCCCACAGTATCCTCTTGGACCACCTGTCCATAATACTGCCCCTTTTGTCAGAGGGAAAACTATAACTCTGACAATCACTCTGTCATCCATGTCATCTTTGGAAGCCTGGAATGATAACCGTCTCCCGAAGGAGGCTGCCGTTATCAAATCCGTAGAACATCCACTTATGTTCTAAAACTGCTTCCGTATGTTTCTCCAGGATTGGATTAATATAAACTTATTGCATCTAGTGCAAAAACAACATCTGGTGTGGTACTTGACATCTCACGCTTGACTCAATTGTCTAAGCAAGTGATATACCAATCATGCACATCCCTCTCCCCTTTAGTCTGTAAGACACCTTTAGAGAGGGAGACTCCATCACCTACAGGTACACCACCATGCCAGGAGTCGTCCATTCTAAAATACTATTAGAATATTGTCAAAGTACCCACATTGGGAAACTACCCAAATCTAGATCTAAAACCAAAGATCTAGTAACCAAAATGTCTTGATATTATATCCATATCCTGTGTGTGGAGAAACAACTGTGTGACAACCACAGTAAAACCGATCGTAGTATAGGAATTTTACTTCCCACTCTATGTATGTCATCCAAATACCAGGACATCACACCCTACTACCTTCTTAACAGATCCATCCCTTATTCTGATGAAGTCAAAGCCATGTCTTTCACATCAAAATTAGATGATCTATCTCCGCTATATCTGCTCTAGTCTATAAATAGACATAAGCTACTTGCCCACTATACTTCCGCTGCTCCCACTGACCACAACAACCCTCTGGCAGAATAATATATACGTGCACTTCTAAAGCTAGTTTAGAACGACGCTATACTTAACCTCCTGCCGGGTCTCATAGCCTGGAACAACAGTAGTGTCAAGTCTGGGTAAACAAGAACCTCCCTGTCACCGTCCTTGAGGCTACCGGAGTACCTCTCGGGTGCCTGAGGTTACCCACCATATCTGCGGAGTGGCTAATGGAATGTCAAACCTAATTGAATCTTTAGATCCTATTAAATTTTCCGTAATCGTTTGCGGTTCTGGAATCACTTCCAGTTCTACCATACTCCCACTACTGTTTTCTGAAAAAATCCATTTTACTAAAACCGTGGCGAGTCAAGAACAATATCACCATTGATCTTCCAGATGGTAGAAAGTCAACCCTCGACATAGCCCGAGTCAACCAACAAACTGCCATTACAGAAACGTGCTTTGAGTTATCCATAGTCTGGTTTTAATCATAAGCCGGACAACTTCCCGTACCTTAACATCGTTAAGATATGAACCATTCTATATCCAATATAGAAACTTTGGCACTTATTTAATTGGAACCAGATTCAAATCATGCAGCTGTCTCCAGTGCATATCAATTTAATGGAAAGAGGCTAATCAGCATTACTCAACTTAGGAATGCATCCAATTATGAGTAACCTGAAATAGAAACAAGTTTCTCAAAACCATTACTATCAACTGAATACCAATCATAAGTATCTACATCTTCGATCTCTTTAAAGAATCCCGATACTTGCGACATCTGGTTCCCTACTTTATTTCTATACCCAGAACTTCTTAAAACATAGACCTTGTATTTCTACGAAACACTTGTCTAAAAACTAGAGAAGTCACAAGTAAACAGAACATAGTACGAGGACCAACCCCTTTGTCCTGATGGACACTGGACAACATACAATACTCTGTATGAGTCCCCTGAGTCGAATAACTCAAAACATGTGCATCGTAAGTTGAAAACTGTACTTATGGTTAAGAACTACTCCGTTGTTCAATGCTCCTTACCCAATCGTCAACTGATATAGGTAAATGTCATGGACATAATTTCAAAAAGTTATATCTCACTTTATAAAAATAAACGTACAGATATATCATTTTAAAATTGGTGCACAACAACGGATACTCAAAACCAAATACATTCCGTCCGGCAAAAATCCAGGCGATTTCCTTAAATGTCACCAATTACAACGAATTCCGATATAATGAGGATGATCACCTTATTCCCAATAACTTACTCCCACTCAACATCTGTAAAACCATACGGATGTGAGAATCATACCTGGTAAATACATACCCTGGAGTAAGTATCTAATCGGGAAATCAGTTTTCCTTTAACAATGCACAGTGAAACTGAAACATGAAAATGTTTCGTAGGGGTATCCTGGTATTCCTAGTAATGCCTCTTACATAATCCAATTCATGACTGTAACCGTATATTTCTTTGTCATCTCTTCAAATCCCTTTATTTGTCTTTATTCATTACCTTCTGTACACCCCTTTAGGCTAAGTGGTTTTTTTCCTTCCCTACCGTTTGGCACCAGCCTATGGTTTGGAAGAAGACTATCCAGTAAGAATAATAGGTGTACTCTCCTAATCCTAGGAGTACTCGCAACCTGCGAGAAGGTGATGATAAAAGACAACTGAATAATACCTTATTCTATTTCTCCCGAACTGGGGAAAAAAACAAAGGTGAAGTAGGAGTGGCGATGAAGTACGCGGTTTGGTCGTGAATGATAGCAGTCGCAATTTACTTTGCCCTCTTTCTAATCCCTTTATTTTTTCTTTACTTATTACCTTCTGTACACCCTACTTAGGCTAATTGGTTTTCTTCATTCCCTACCTTTCGGCACCTGCCTATGGTTTGGAAGAAGACTATCCAATAAGCGTAATAGGTGTACTCTCCTAAACTAAGGAGCCCTCGCAACCTGAGAGAAGGTGATGATAAAAGACAACTGAATAAACCAATTCAATTTCTCCTGAACCTAGATCCATCCTCGAAGAAGTCCCTTCGAGTTCGTATATAACCATACGATGGATCTATCCAATGGAAGTGGATGTTCGTAGTGATACTAGGTGTTCTGAGAAATGCAAAGGGTAAAAGAAGGAGCGGCAATGACTTATGCAACTTATACAATCCAAAAGCCAGTATTTTAAGAAGGTTCGGTCAACTTGGTCACCTAGTCATAGTATAGGGTCAGTCAAAGGTCGCTGCCAAAGAGAGAGAGAAAAGAAACACTCTGAGTGCACTCTAACCTAGATCTGAATGGTTATCACTTTATCTAATCAGGAAACCTCCCACTGTACTGTCAAATTCTCCTCCAAACCTGAAAGAAGAATCAATCGGGATCACCCGAAGAGTAAACCAACTCATCAGTGGGAATCGGGATCCAACTATCATCGCATGATAACATGAAGGTATCCACTCACGTTATCACACTCCAGAAGGTATGCGCATGCCTGGCAAGTTTCGGTTTGTTTAGAAACTCCCGATATGATGTTTACCCCATGTTCTTATGACCTTGACGAAGGCCAACAAATCATAAGTCACATGTCAAGTTCTACCCGTCATTATCTTGTTAATTTGAACCCACCTGTACATACCCTTGACGAAAGCCAACAAGGTAATACGACTGTCCCAAACCAACTCATCTATCTATGCAACAGAAAGGTAACAAGCAGCTACCATCCACTATGCATTGATGAAGGCCAACAAACATAGCATGAATACTACGTGCTACCCATCTGAAACGACGGAGGGCTACAGCTGGTTTTTGGCGAAAAACCTTTAACGTAACGAACTTGATATTGCTGAAGGAACCTGATAGCTTTTTATAAAAATATAGTGGCGAAAACATTTTGCTAAAGAGGTCACTCCCGGTGAAGGGATTTCGGCTCTTTCCTCGTGGAATGAGGTGCAGGATACTCCAACTGAATACCTCGATGCAAAGCAACAAGTAATCGACTATAGTGAAGTTATTACCCTGACGTAAATTTCTGCTCAAGGGGTCACTCCCGGTGAAGGGATCTCGGCCCTTGCCTCGTCGAATGAGGTACAGAATATTCCAACTGAATACCACTATGCAAAACAAAAGAAAACGTCCTTGTAATAACACTTTTTAAAACTGTTCCAACAACGTCCAAACAGGTTTTTTTTCCTTTGCATCGACCAGAATCAACGCAGTCCCATCAATTAATCACACCAGAAAAGAACGAAAATAAAATGTACGTATATTCCATCCACATTCGTCACTGGGTCCCGTCATCACCCGTTAGGTTACTTAACTAACGACAGAGCGGGGACTGGACTACTGCAGGTGTAAAACATATACAACATGTACTAGTATATATACCAATATACAATAATCGCTCCAGGCGTGATAAATGCAACATTACAGAAAAGTAATAAGCATCACAGAACAATACAGATAATCTGGGATCCCCGGATTTTACAGAGCCGCTACTGAAACCCGACGTTCCCCTGGTCGTGTGGATAGCCTGTGCAATGAAACCTAAACCCCTACGGGTGCAGCAAGTTACCCGCCAAAACCTGAAGCGAGGCAGCCCCCTACAGCAAAGTGAATGGACCACCCTACACTTCACGGAATCCGGTAACTTGAGCATGTAGGGTTACTAGGCACACTAATAAGGCTCTACAAGGCATCGACCATGCCAAAATTAAATTTTTATGTGCCGAATAACACTAAGCAAGATCGTATACTAGAGTTTAGGCGATACAAATAGCAAGTAAACAACTTTACTCTAAAGGGATACGAAATACAACCTTTGTAGATCGGTCCTTCACTTCTTTAGCTCCTTGATGAAGTCCCTTCACTGCGATCGTAGTTCTCCCAGACCCTTGCATGACTTCACGAGGCGAAAGGTGCGACCTTGCTTGAAGTCTCCGAGGCCGAAGATGATCTACGTCGAGGGAATTCCGACTCAAGCTCCTACTTCACCAACTAGAGAATTAGTGAAGTAAACACCCGAAACTAAAGTGCTAGTCTAGTAGAGGATGGAGAAATAAGAAGTGGGTTCTCTTTAGAATTTTATTTCTCACAAGCTTTCTCACTTTTGATCAAACCCTAACAAGCTTTTTCTTTTTGCAAAATGAAGAAGAAGATGAACTAAAGAAAGAAAAGAGAATAATGATCAAGTGATAATGCTAACCATGGTGAGTGAGTATCATATACTAACTCTTGTAGAGACATAACCATAGCTAATTCTAAATGGTTAGGTTAAACAAAGATCTAAGGTAAAACAAAACAAGTGGACCTTTTTCAAAGCATCCACAAGCTTCTACAAGCTTCATGCTTATGAAAAAATTCCACTAATTTGTAATTACCTTAAATAAATGTAAACCATCATTTAAAAATAGAATGGTGTGTGTCTTGTACACCCATGTTTAGTGTATCATCAACCATGATACAAAAGAAAACACTTAATATATATATCATATATATATATTCAAGTGTGCAAGTGTGAGAAAAAACCTAAAGGGAACAAGTGTTAGTAAATGTAAACTAGTATATCTAATATACAATTATACACTTAATTATTAAATCAACACTTGACTTAATAATCCGGTCATATCTCATATAACCGACTAACATTCATTGTATCGATTTATCGAATCAACACTTGATTCGATAACCCGGTCATATCATATATAACCGACCGATACAAAAAGTCGTGAGAATAGAATACGGTATCACAAACTCGTATTTATTCTCGGTCTCGAACATATCACATACGTGCTCTTATTTCGTTTTGCCTGAGCCAGAAAAACCTCTATGTAGGACTCTAAAGACTCGTCAATACGCCGGCAGTAGGTGATGATCACATCACACACCCACAAGCCGTCAGCGGTACTAGCTGGACGTAACGGCTACTCGGGTATTGAGCGATCAGAAGATTAGCAAGCAAGCCCGCTCCAACTCCTGTAAAAGCCTGCCGGTAACACTTCCCGTACAGTCCGGTCTCCTCGTCTAATATGTCGCATATCAAGTCTAGGGGTGGTAAACGTCAGACCCCAATAACCGATAAGTCGTGCCGATGTGAGGCTCATAACGGGTCGAGAAACTACTGGTAACACTTACCAGTAAATCTCTATATCATCCCTGGCCAGGGGCTTCCCTGTTACGGCCAATCGAGCACTGCGCAACATCAACCCCCAATACCGGGAGAGACGAAACCCCTCCTATCGCTCATTGCCTCCATGTGACTCGGGACTGTACCCAAAAACCACCGTTTTGCACCCCCTCATGGATGTGGTAAGGTGGAAATCAAAGCACAGTGGGAATCACACAAGACTCTATGACGATCTCGGGTCTACAGACTAACCTGCACAAGTGTCACCAGAGAACTGCCATCTGACGTGAGGTATAATACCATCTGGGAGTTCTCGGCGAGTCCGTCTAGTGTACCCAGTCTCCACTGAGCATCCGTATACCATCTCTGATGTCAAACACCAATGGATATAGGATCATCCATCGCCCATCTCATGGGTCGAGAAGCGTATACGCTAGTCTACTCTGGTATATCGATGCCCCGTCTCGATACACCCACGACTAGGGACCTTGAAGGATGTACTTATGGACTACCATGTCCCCACTAGTATGATCCGCATCATAGTCCAGGTAGTCAAGTACACATCCTAAGGGCTTTACCAACATGTAACGATAAGACAGTATAAAGAGACAAGTATACATGTTAAAATAAAGAGAAACCAGATAGCATACTATCATATCGAGCAAGAAAGTCCTCTCTATATATGTCCAAGCATCCAATATAATATACATCATCTGTACAATACTGGCCTCTAGGGCATACATACAACTAACAATCTCCCACTTGCACTAGGGCCAGCTGCTGTAGTATCGCATACCGAGCATCCCGAAGAGTCTCTCAAACTGTATCTAGGGAATGGCCTTCGTGAGTGGATCCGCTGTGTTATTCTTTTTGTCAACCCTCCTGACCTCGATCTCCCGGTGATCAACTATCTCCCGGATCAGGTGATACCGCCTCAGAATATGCCTGGATCGTTGATGGGACCTGGGTTCCTTGTCCAAAGCCACCGCTCTATTGTTATCGCAATACAAAGGTATTGGATGCTCAATGGATGGAACCACTCCAAGTTCAGTAATGAACTTCTTGATCCAGACAGCCTCTTTGGCAGCATCGTTGGCAGCGATGTATTCAGCCTCCATCGTCGAGTCTGCCACGGTTTCCTGCTTGGAACTCTTCCAGCTAACCGCCCCTCCGTAAAGGGTAAAGACAAATCCCGACTGCGACTTAGAGTCGTCCTTATCACTCTGGAAGCTCAAATCGGTAAAGGACTCCACTTGGAGTTCTCCGTTACCATACACCAAGAGCATCTCTTTAGTCCTTCGCAAGTACTTGAGAATGCTCTTCACAGCTGTCCAGTGACTCTCTCCAGGATCAGCTTGATACCTGCTCACTACACTTAGTGAGTATGCTACATCGGGTCTGGTATATAGCATCGCGTACATGATAGAGCCTACTGCCGAAGCATAGGGTATCCCTTGCATGCGAGCTCTCTCCAAATCAGTCTTGGGAGACATCTCTTTGGAGAGAGTGAGCCCTGAGATCGTGGGTAAAAACCCATGTTTGGACTCTTCCATACTAAACCTCTTTAGTATGGTGTCAATGTACCTGGATTGGGACAATCCCAATATCCTTTTAGATCTATCTCTATAGATCATAATTCCCAATATGCAGGAGGCATCACCAAGATCTTTCATTGAGAATCTTTGTGATAAGAAGAGCTTGACCGATTGCAGCATAGGAATGTCATTTCCTATCAAGAGTATGTCGTCCACGTACAATACGAGGAAGACAACCTTACTCTCTGCCACCTTCTTGTAGATACAAGGTTCATCTACGTTTTTGACGAAATCAAACTCTTTGATAACGACGTCAAAGCAGATGTTCCAACTCCGCGATACTTGCTTTAATCCATAAATGGATTTAAGCAGCTTGCACACCTTCCCGCTGCTCCCACTATCTACGAAGCCCTCTGGCTGAGTCATGTACACGCACTCTTCTAAATCACCGTTTAGAAAGGCGGTCTTAACATCCATTTGCCAGATTTCGTAGTCATGATATGCAGCGATGGCAAGCATGATCCGGATGGATTTAAGCATAGCCACTGGAGAAAAGGTTTCGTCATAGTCCACACCTGGTCTTTGACGAAAACCTTTTGCAACAAGTCTAGCTTTGAAAGTCTCCACTTTCCCATCTACACCAAGTTTTTTTCTTGAAGATCCACTTGCTCCCAATGGGTTTTACCCCATTCAGGAGCAACTTCCAAAGTCCATACTTTGTTGGTGTACATGGATTCCATCTCGGACCGCATTGCATCCAGCCATTTCACTGAGTCCCCACTCGTGATGGCCTGCTCGAAGCTAGTTGGGTCATCATCAACCATGATGCAATCCTTGCTCCCACCATCCATGATAAAACTGTAGTATCTCTCAGGTGGGTGAGGAACCCTACTAAATCGGCGGAGAGGCTGAGGTTCGTTGGGAACTACCGAATCCTCTGGTTCCACTAAATCTTCAGTTTGAGTTTGTGTAGCCGGAATTTCTTCCAGTTCTACCTGGTCGCCACTAAATTCTTTTGTAAGAAATTCCTTTTCTAAAAAGGTGGCATGTCGAGAAACAAACACTTTTTGTTCCTCGGTATGGTAGAAAAGATATCCATGTGAATGTTTAGGATATCCCACAAACTTGCATAGAACTGACCGTGCCTCGAGTTTGTCCGGATTTTGCGTTTTAACATAGGCCGGACAACCCCATATCTTAACACGTTTAAGACATGGTCTCTTCCCACTCCATATCTCATATGGTGTGGTAGGTACAGATTTAGATGGAACTTGATTCAATAGGTATGCCGTTGTTTCCAGCGCATACCCCCAGAAGGAAATAGGTAACTCAGCTGTGCTCATCATAGAGTGCACCATATCTAATAGGGTGCAGTTCCTCCGTTCAGATACACCGTTGTGCTGTGGTGTATATGGAGGAGTCAGCTGAGAGAGAATCCCATTCTCTTTTAGGAAGTCCAGGAATTCATAGCTCAAGTATTCACCTCCTCGATCAGATCGAAGGATTTTAATACTTTTCCCGGTTTGGTTCTCGACTTCTTGTTTATATTCTCTAAATTTCTCAAAAGCTTCTGATTTGTGTTTCATCAGGAACACATATCGTCAGTGAATGTAATGAAGTACGCAGAACCATTGCTGGCATGTGTAGACATGGGGCCGCATACATCACTATGTACCAGTCCTAAGAGTTCCGTAACTCCTCTCCGTGTCCCATAAACGGAGTTTTGGTCATCTTGCATTTGAGACATGACTGGCAAGTGTCATAAGATGAAAATTCAAACGGATTCAAATATCTATCTTTATGCAACTTAGCTAGTCGTGTCGCATTGATGTAACCCAGTCTACAATGCCACAAGAAGGATTCGTTCATTTCTGAACTCTTCCTCTTGTGTGTGTTTGTTATGCTCAGAACTGTTGATTGATTTAGAACATAAATGCCATTGCACATCGTGCCTGATCCAACCAACTTTTGGTTTAGAAAAATGTTCATAACATTATCCTGTAATACAAAATTATATCCCTCTTTACTCAACAAAGAAACCGATATAATGTTGCATATCAGGTTCGGCATGAAATAGCATTCGTTCAGAATCAATGTATTACCAGTTGGCAATGCAAGGTGATATTCCCCGACGGTTTTAGCTGCAACAATTGCACCATTTCTAACCCTTATGTCTTTATCACCTTCTCCAAGTTCTCTACCTTTCCTAAGCCCATGTAACTGATTACATATATGAGATCCTGACCCGGTATCTAATACCCAGGACGTAGAGGAAATGGATAAACAGTTCTCTGTAACGAACACACCCGAAGAAAATGCATCAACATGTACTTTCTTCATTCGGGTGGCATGAGAATCCTGGTATTCCCCTATATCCTGTTCAGTCTTATAACTCTTATATGAAAGAAAGGAACCAACGTTCCCCAGCACAGTATAACATGCGGGTTCGGTCAATACATCCATATTATTATCTTTATTAAGGCATGATATGGTCGCTACCTGGAGAGAGAGAGAAGAAAACACTTTAGCGTATGCTCTTGCAAGATCAGATTGGTTATTATTTTATCTAATCAGGTTGGCTCCCACTGTTTTTATCAAATCTTCCTTCAAACCCTAAAAGGAAAGACTAGACGAGATTAATTACACCCTACAACTTCGCCAATCTTTCAGCCAGGCCAGTGTCGGTACTTTGAGGGAGGTTCCCCGTGCTTTCGCGCGGACCTAATTAAAGTAAACCTCGTTTTCCCAGAGGCGTAACCCCGTTGACACCTTTCTAGACACCTACTTGATCGGCTAATTGTCCTGTGTAAAACTCTCCCGGGAGTAACAATTACTCACAGTGGGTATCGGGATCCAACTATCTCATAGAAGGTATGCAATCTCATTGCAAATCTCAACACTTGAAATTCCCGATAATATTTTTCCCCTAACCCCTATGACCTTGACAAAGGCCAACAAATCATAGGATGTTAGTCAAGTTCAACCCGTCATTTCTTGATTGAATTAAACCCACCCGCACGCCCCTTGACAAAGGCCAACAAGGTCGTACGACTACCCCAAAACAATCTGCATCATATGCATGGACAGATAAGCACCATTTAGCTACCGCACACTATGCCTTGACAAAGGCCAACAAACACAGCACGAATACTAAATAGTTCTTATCTGAAATGACGGAGGGCTACGACAGGTTTTTCTGAAAACCTATTGCGTAATGAACTTGATATCGTTGTAGAATCAAGTGAATTTTGAAATGGAGTGATTTTGAGGCTTTCATTAGTTTTGCTAAAGAGGTCACTCCCAGTGAAGGGATCTCGGCTCTTTCCTTATGGAATAAGGTGCAGCATATATCATATACATCACTATGCAAAGCAAAACTCCAAAAGCAATCAAAAGCAAACCGAGTGTTGTAGCATCTGCCAGTTTTACTAATGAGGTCACTCCCGGTGAAGGGATCTCGGCTCTTTCCTCATCGAATAAGGTGCGGGATATATCATATATATCGCTATGCAAAGCAAAACTGTAGCTACCCTTTTTTATTAAAATTTGATTCTACAACATCTTTTAGGTTTCTTTTCTTTCATTAATCACATTAATGAAGTCCTATCATTTAAGTCACCTAAACATCACAGATAAATACGACGTACACTTATGCCATCCGCATTCGCCTCGCTGTCCCCTCGTGCACCGTTAGGTTAGGTAACTAACGGCAGATCAGGGCAGGGATAGCGCGGGTGTAAAACATAAGTAACGCCTATATAATATATCATATATAGTATATACAGTATTTATCACAGAACATCAAATGATCACATCACAGATATCGCAGCAGAAGAAACATATGAAACATTGGATATACTAGAACGTCCGTGTTTTATTTTGAGCCTCTATAAAACACGGATTCCACGGTCGCGACGAATAGCCAAACCCACACCCCTAGACCCCTACGAGAGAGGCAAGCAACCCTACCAATTCTAGGGTTAGGAGACCCGGACTCGACTCCTCGAGTTGGTCTCCCACTGGACCCTAGAACCCGGTTACTTGTGCTCCCCTCCTTCAGTCTATCCTAGTGCGGAAAAGTAAATAATATACAAATGGTGACATCGACCTCATCCCGGAAGTGCCCCAATAAAAGAATATTACATACATTTAATTTTACATGAATGAAAATAAAAACCCTCATCTCACATAAAACCCCCGGCTATTCAAAACGCGACGATCCAATATAACATATCCATCAACACATAACATCACATGTCATCAACGTAAGTAAATATGCGCATCCCAATTGTCGTTGACATATAGCAACGAAACCCGCGATATCACATATTACACTTACGGTCACAGAAAAGAAAATGTAAAACTACAACATTTGGAATCCACAATCTCTTTAGACATCGTAAATCCGAAATATCACATATTCCGCATTTCATGCCTAACTGTATGAATTCCACATACTGTATCATATTCCAGATAAATAGACAGTATTAAACTTTCCGATCGAATTGTCAAATACCCAAGATTTCCATAATAGCTCAACACTTGAGCGGAGTTCAAAAATTCCAGAATACGTAACAGTAGCAACGGTCCAGCCGTAGAAGGGTCAAGCCAACGCCTCACATGTGGCACGCCGTACTGCCCCAAACCCTAAGGTTCAAAAGGCAGTTCAAGACGGTCACATAATCGAGTTAAGGTTTGTTGTCTTCTAGAGGGTCCATCACGTCACATGCAGGTATTTCCGAAAGATTTAAACCCGAGAAAAATTCAACACTTGAATGTTTTTCGTGCCGGGAAAAATTGAGTTAATGATATCCGTTCGAACATTTTAATACTTTCTAAATTATCCGGAATAACATAACAAAATTAAATTCTCCGATCGAATCGACGATTATAAAATAAACCCTAAAATATTCAACACTGGAGTCAGAATACAAAATACCCAGAAAGATATACAGCCAGAAATAGACATTACTGTAGAACTTTCAAAGCCCATAGCTACAGTTCTGCCGCGGATCCGCGGCCCAAGAGAGTTTTGGCCGCGGTTCCGCGGTCGTCTTTACTGTTTTGGGCTCGTTTTCTATATTAATGTTTACATTTACCTGCTGATTTTTTAAGGTATTTTTAATTCAGAAAAATCATAGATTTTGAAAAAAGTCCAGAGAGGGCGTTAAATTTGCGTATTCGGGTTCGTTCGGAGTTTTAACTTCGTTAACACATCGCCTAATATTCTAGCTATGCTCTGATACCACTGTAGGGTTACTAGGCATACTAACAAGGGTCTACAAGGCATCGACCATGTCAAAATTAAATTTTTATGTGCCGAATAACACTAAGCAAGATCGTATAATAGAGTTTAGGCGATACAAATAGCAAGTAAACAACTTTACTCTAAAGGGATACGAAATACAACCTTTGTAGATCGGTCCTTCACTTCTTTAGCTCCTTGATGAAGTCTTTTCGCTGCGATCGTGGTTCTCCCAGACCCTTGCATGACTTCACGAGGCGAAAGGTGCGACCTTTCTTGAAGTCTCCGAAGCCGAAGATGATCTACATCGAGGGAATTCCGACTCAAGCTCCTACTTCACTAACTAGAGAATTAGTGAAGTAAACACCCTAAACTAAAGTGCTAGTCTAGTAGAGGATGGAAAAATAGGAAGTGGGTTCTCTTCAGAATTTTATTTCTCACAAGCTTTCTCACTTTTGATCAAACCCTAGCAAGCTTTTTGTTTTTGCAAAATGAAGAAGAAGATGAACTAAAGAAAGAAAAGAGGATAATGATCAAGTGAGTATGCTAACCATGGTGAGTGAGTATCATATACTAACTCTTGTAGAGACATAACCATAGCTAATTCTAAATGGTTAGGTTAAACAAAGATCTAAGTTAAAATAAAACAAGTGGACCTTTTTCAAAGCATCCACAAGCTTCTACAAGCTTCATGCTTATGAAAAAATTCCACTAATTTGTAATTACCTTAAATAAATGTAAACCGTCATTTAAAAATAGAATGGTGTGTGTCTTGTACACCCATGTTTAATGTATCATCAACCATGATACAAAAGAAAACACTTAATATATATCATATATATATATTCAAGTGTGCAAGTGTGAGAAAAAACCTAAAGTGAACAAGTGTTAGTAAATGTAAACTAGTATATCTAGTATACAATTATACACTTAATTATTAAATCAACACATGACTTAATAATCCGGTCATATCTCATATAACCGACTAATATTCATTGTATCGATTTATCGAATCAACACTTGATTCGATAACCCGGTCATATCATATATAACCGACCGATACAAAAAGTCGCGAGAATAGAATACGGTATCACATACTCGCATTTATTCTCGGTCTCGCACATATCACATATGTGCTCCTATTTTGTTTTTCCTGAGCCAGAAAAACCTCTATGTAGGACTCTAAAGACTCGTCAATACGCCGGCAATAGGTGATGATCACATTACACACCCACAAGCCGTCAGCGGTACTAGCTGGACGTAACGGCTACCCGGGTATTGAGCGATCAGAAGATCAGCAAGCAAGCCCGCTCCAACTCCTGTAAAAGCCTGCCGGTAACACTTCCCGTACAGTCCGGTCTCCTCGTCTGATATGTCGCATAGCAAGTCTAGGGGTGGTAAACGTCAGACCCCAATAACCGATAAGTCGTGCCGATGTGAGGCTCATAACGGGTCGAGAAACTACAGGTAATACTTACCAGTAAATCTCTAAATCAGCCCTGGCCAGGGACTTCCCTGTTACGGCCAATCGAGCACTGCGCAACATCAACCCCCAATACCGGGAGAGACGAAACCCCTCCTATCGCTCATTGCCTCCATGTAACTCGGGACTGTACCTAAAAACCACCGTTTTGCACGCCCTCATGGACGTTGTAAGGTGGAAATCAAAGCACAGTGGGAATCACACAAGACTCTATGAAGATCTCGGGTCTACAGACTAACCTGCACAAGTGTCACCAGAGAACTGCCATCTGACGTGAGGTATAATACCATCTGGGAGTTCTCGGCGAGTCCGTCCAGTGTACCCAGTCTCCACTGAGTACCCGTATACCATTTTTTATGTCAAAAACCAATGGATATGGGATCATCCATCGCCCATCTCATGGGTCGAGAAGCGTATACGCTAGTTTACTCTGGTATATCGATGCCCCGTCTCGATACACCCACGACTAGGGACCTTGAAGGATGTACTTATGGACTACCATGTCCCCACTAGTATGATCCGCATCATAGTCCAGGTAGTCAAGTACATATCCTAAGGGCTTTACCAACATGTAACGATAAGACAGTATAAAGAGACAAGTATACATGTTAAGATAAAGAGCAACCAGATAGCATACTATCATATCGAGCAAGAAAGTCCTCTCTATATATGTCCAAGCATCCAATATAATATACATCATCTGTACAATACTGGCCTCTAGGGCATACATACAACCAACAGAGCACCCCTCTTTGGGTCAACCTGTACCCCCTACGAGTGCGGCGAATAGTCTGCCGATTCTAGAGTGAGGCCCCTCTGCCTCTCAAAGCCATGAGATGCGGACTCGTTGCCCTCTAGAACCCGGCTATCCGTGCACTCCGTCGCGGGGTAAACCTAGTGCAGAAATGAAAAATATGTACAACGCGTACATCGACCTCAGCCCGGTCGTACCCCAAAAGAATATTATACAAACAGGCAGTGACAGCAGTCCACATGTTGGACGCTCGCCCCACAATATCAAATGTACAAATAAATCCAAACTGCACTACCATTGCACACAGCTATCCACCACGACAAATCCGCAACATCACATCACAACACAGAACATCAACACGAATGTCACGTTCGCAAACCCGTCTAAAAGAGCTATAGCAATTAGACGCAATTTACAGCTCGAATGACATTCACGGTCGGAGATATAATGAAAGTACTATAAACTAACAAATTTAAAATTCCGATCGACAAAACTTCCGAAGTGGGCCCCACGTACATCTGTCGTACACAAACAAAATCTGGGCCCAAACAAAATATTCCAGAAACCACAATTCCCTATGAAAGACCCTACTGTAGAAAAATAGTTCACTGTTGCTCCAAAACGGCGGCGGAACCGCGGCCAAACCATGGTTTGTGCGGCGGTTCCGCGGCGCTCTGGAGGCTTCAGTCTACCAAATTTCTAAAGTATTCTTAAAAAAGCCTGCTCGATTTTCTGAGATACTCAAAATGATTTTTAGACCAGTTTTAAAAATCGACAGAAACTTTAACATGAAAAGTGCGGTTTTGGAAATTTCGTTCGATCGATGTTTTAAACGCGTTAGAACAAGTTAGTAAAGGTTAATGGAGTGGCTCTGATACCATGTAAGTCTACGGTAGCGCCCTGACCGTCATTCTAACGCTAAACGCAGAACAAAAACTTTTATAACTGGCGCTATCGCATGCTATAACACGGATCTTTCCATTAACGCTAAACTAACAAACTATAAAGAGGTAGAAAGGCTATACCGATCGATCCGAGTCCTTCGGTCTTTAGCCATCATCCCACGCTTCTCGCGGCAACTCCGATCTCCTATCTCCTCATCGAGGTGGCACTTCGTAAACGGATCTTTAAACGGGCTCCCGCCTCTATACCGAGGCAACTCGGTCATCAAGTCTGCTAAAAGAGATGACCAAGATGAAGTAGAGAATGGGTGGAATACTTTGTCTCAAACACCCTAGGGTTCTCATCACATGAGAGGGTTAGGTGGAGGTTGAAGAAGATGTTTAGGATTAGAAATGGTGAACTCAAGAAAAATTATCTCAAGAGAGCAAGAACTCAAGCATTATCAAACTTGTGGTCATTTCTTTTGTGATTAGATATATATGGTTTGTGTAAAGAAAATATCTCAAAAAATATCTCCCAAAAATATCTCCACAAAACCCTAAAATATCTATTCACAAAACAAACTACAATTAATTCTATCATGACTCACTTAGTGACTCATTAGCATGAGTCACTAATGAACATGCTAGAAGAAATGTGTCACCAAAATGAGTCACCCTTTCCAAAATCCATTTAATCATTTAAACCAAAATGATTAACCAAAAGAAATGCATCTTCTAAAGTATTCTCGTAACGGATTACGAAAATACCCCTCACCTGTATATACATACCTGTATCCGTATTCCGACCGAATACGAATACAAGAGACTAAAATATTCCGACTCAATATAACATGGATCCGGCTTAAACCAAAGCCCACCAGTATTATCTATCCGAAATATGACACGTGCACAAGTGCACGTGCATTTTCGAATCCTGCCATAAGACCATACGGCCTCTACAATGTTTCGCCCGAACATGGGAAACTATCTGTGGGGTACTCTAAAGACTCGTCAGTACCCTGGCAGTGGGTTTAACCACAAGCACGTCAGCGGCACTAGCAGTGCGTAACGGCTGCCCATGTACTGACCGAAAGGGAAGCCGATGAGCAAACTCATCCTGGAACCCTACTGAGCCTATCAGTGACAATATACATACAGTCCGGTCCGTTCGTATGTGAGTATCGCAGATCGGGCCTAGAGGCTGGTAACGTCAGACCCCCAATAGCTGTATAAGTCGTGTCGGAGAGTAGCTCTGAACACCCTGAGAAACTACTAGAATACTTACCAGTAATTCTCACCTTCCTTGGCCAAGGACTTGGTGTAATGGCTCTCCTAGACACAGCGCGATCTCACCCCCAATACCGGGAGAGACGAATCCCCTGCCGATCCGCTCACTTGCCTCCATGTGGCTCGGGACTGTACCCAACTAAAACCTGTTTGCACGACTCTTTTGAGCCGTGGTAGGGTAGTAATCTAAGCACAGTGGGAACTCACACGAGACAAAATGACGACCTCAGGTCGATGAACTAACCTGTACACATGTCACCAGGGAACTGCTATCTGACGCTAGGTATAAATACCAACTAGCAGGTTCCCGGCGAGTCCTGTCCGGTGTACTCATAACCCAATGAGCACCTGTATACATCATAGGTGATCCAACTGACACCAATGGCTTATGAGACCGGCCACCGCCCCTCATCGGGGTCTCGACTGTATACACTAGTCTACTCCGGAGTATCGATACCCTGTCTCAAAACTCCCACGACTAGGGACCACTTTTAAGGATGTGCTTATGGACTACCCAAATCTCACGTATATGATCACCATCGTACTGTTGGTAGTCAAGCAGGATCCTAAGGGCTCTATCAACGTGTAATAGTGATCATGTCACCTAAAGCTGTACATGGCTGATAAAGGAAAACCAGATAGCATACTATAATCTCGAGTAAAACTGTCTTACTGGTATAGGTCCTCCCTCAATCATTGCAATCACGTACCTGCGATCCAATAATTGAATTTGAGGGCACTATATCCAACAGGATTTACTTAAAATAAATAATCCTCACAATTATCATAAGTATGGTGTAAGTCTCATACACCCATGTAGTGTGTATCATCAAGTATGACACAAAAATTATACATTAATATATATCACATATATATTATATGCACACAAGTGAGAAAAAGAAATATTTAATTGAGCTAATATTAGTTAATGCGATCTAGTATATCAAATATACAATTCTACATTAAATTATCAAATCAACACATGATTTAATAATCCGGCAATATCACATATAGCCGACTAATATCATATGTATTATGTTATCGAATCAACACTTGAATCGATAACCTGGCTATATCACGTATAACCGACCGATACTAATATCGAGAGAATATAATACGGTATCACATACTCGTACTAATCTCGGTCCCGCAAATATCACATATGCGCTCCTACTTCGTTTTGCTTGAGCCAGTAAACCTCTGTGTAGGACTCTAAAGACTCGTCAATACGCTGGCAGTAGGTGATGATCATATCAAGCACCCATAAGCCGTCAGCGGTACTAGCTGAACGTTACGGCTACCCGGGTATTGAGTGATCAGAAGATCAATAAGCAAGCCCGCTCTAGAACCAGTAAAGCCTGTCAGTAACACTACCGTACAGTCTGGTCTTTTCGTCTGATATGTCGCATATCAAGTCTAGGGGTGGTAAACGTCAGACCCCAGTAACCAATAAGTCGTGTCGATGTGAGGCTCATAACGGGTCGAGAAACTACTGATAACACTTATCAGTAAATCTCCGTAGCAGCCCTGGCCAGGGACTTATCGTTATGGCCAATCGAGCACAGCGCAACATCAACCCCCAATACCGGGAGAGAAGAAACCCCTCCTATCGCTCATTGCCTCCATGTGATTCAGGACTGTACCTAAAAGCAACCATTTTGCACGTTCTCTTGAACGTGGTAAGGTGGAAATCAAAGCACAGTGGGAATCACACAAGACTCTATGACGATCTCGGGTCTACAGACTAACCTGTACCAGTGTCACCAGAGAACTGCTATCTGACGATAGGTATATTACCAACTAGGAGTTCTTGGTGAGTCCGTTCAGTGTACCCAGTCTCCATTGAGTACCCGTATACCATCTTTGATGTCAAACACCAATGGATGTGGGATCATCCATCGCCCATCATATGGGTCAAGAAGCGTATACGCTAGTCTACTCTGGAATATCGATGCCCTATCTCGATACACCCTCGACTAGGAACAATTATAGGATGTACTTGTAGACTACCCTTAGCCCCACTAGTATGATCTCCATCATAGTCCTGGTAGTCAAGTACACATCCTAAGGGCTTTATCAACATGTGAGAGCAAGACAGTATCACAATACAAGTCTACATGTTAAGACAAAGTGCAACCAGATAGCATACTATCATGTCGAGCAAGAAAGTCATATATATATATATATGTCCAAGAATCCACTATAATATACATCATATGTACAACAATGGCCTCTAGGGCATAAATATAACTAACAATCTCCTACTTGCATTAAGGCCAGTTGTTGTAGTATCTCATACCCAACATCCCGAAGAGTCTCTCAAATTGTATCTGGGGTATGGCCTTCGTGAGTGGATCCGCTGTGTTGTACTTCATGTCAACTCTCCTGACCTCGATCTCCCAGCGATCAACTATCTCCCAGATCAGGTGATACCGCCTCAGAATATGCCTAGATCACCGATGGGACCTGGGTTCCTTGGCCAACGCCACTGCTCCATTGTTATCGCAATACAAAGGTATTGGATGCCCAATGGTTGGAACCACACCAAGTTCAGTTATGAACTTCTTCATCCAGACAGCC
The DNA here is from genome assembly GCA_030015575.1 of Agapanthus africanus. Classification (NCBI taxonomy): domain Eukaryota; kingdom Viridiplantae; phylum Streptophyta; class Magnoliopsida; order Asparagales; family Amaryllidaceae; genus Agapanthus; species Agapanthus africanus. Next base: position 260,986,899 of record JASDDO010000004.1, read on the forward strand.
TCTTTGGCAGCATCGTTAGCAGCGATATATTCAGCCTCCATCGTCGAATCTGCCACGGTTTCCTGCTTGGAACTTTTCCAGCTAACCGCCCCTCCGTAAAGGGTAAAGACAAATCCCGACTGCGACTTAGAGTCGTCCTTATCACTCTGGAAGCTCAAATCGGTAAAGGACTCCACTTGGAGTTCTCCGTTACCATACACCAAGAGCATCTCTTTAGTCCTTCGCAAGTACTTGAGAATGCTCTTCACAGCTGTCCAGTGACTCTCTCCAGGATCAGCTTGATACCTGCTCACTACACTTAGTGAGTATGCTACATCGGGTCTGGTACATAACATTGCATATATGATAGAGCCTACTGCCGAAGCATAGGGTATTCCTTGTATGCGAGCTCTCTCAAAATCAATCTTGAGAGACATCTATATGGAGAGAGTGAGTCCTGAGATCGTGGGTAAATTCTCACGCTTGGATTCCTCCATACTAAACCTCTTTAGTATGGTGTCAATGTATCTAGACTGGGACAATCCCAGTATCCGTTTACATCTATCTCTATAGATCTTAATCCCCAATATGTAGGAGGCATCACCTAGATCCTTCATTGAGAATCTTTGTGATAAGAAGAGTTTGACCGAGTGCAGCATAGGAACATCATTTCCTATCAAGAGTGTGTCATTCACGTACAATACGAGGAAGACAACCTTACTCTCTGCCACCTTCTTGTATGTACAAGGTTCATCTATATTTTTGACGAAGTCAAACCCTTTGACTACAACATCAAAATAGATGTTCCAACTCCGCGATGCCTACTTCAACCCGTAGATGGATTTAAGCAGCTTGCACAACTTCCCGCTGCTCCCACTGTCCACGAAGCCCTCTGGCTGAGTCATGTACACGCTTTCTTTTAAATCACCATTTAGAAAGGCGGTCTTAACATCCATTTGCCATATTTCTTAGTCATGGTATGCAGCAATGGCAAGTATGATCTGGATGGACTTAAGCATAGCCACTGGAGAAAAGGTTTTATCATAATCCACACCTGGTCGTTGACGAAAACCTTTTGCAACAAGTCTAGCTTTGAAAGTCTCAACTTTTCCATCTACACCAAGTTTCTTCTTAAAGACCCATTTGCTCCCAATGGATTTTACCCCTTCAGGAGCAACTTCCAAAGTCCATACTTTGTTGGTGTACATGGATTCCATCTGAGATCACATTGCATCCAACCATTTCACTGAGTCTCCATTCGTGATGGCCTGCTCGAAACTAGTTGGGTCATCATCTTCCACGATACAATCCTCGCTCCCACCATCAATGAGAAAAACGTAGTATCTCTCAGGTGGACGAGGAACCCTACTAGATCGGCGGAGAGGCTGAGGTTCGTTGGGAACTATCAAATCCTCTGGTTCTACCAAATCTTCTGTCGTAGTTTGTATAGCTGGAACTTCTTCAAGTTCTACCTCCTTGCCACTAATTTCTTTCATAAGAAAACTCTTTCCTAAAAAGGTGGCATGTCGAGAAACAAACACCTTTTATTTCTCAGAATGGTAGAAGATATACCCTCGCGAATGTTTGGGATATCCTATAAACTTACACAGAACTGACCTTTCCTCGAGCTTGTCCAGATTTTGTGTTTTCACATATGCCGGACAACCCCATATCTTAACATAATTAAGATATGGTCTCTTTCCTTTCCATATCTCATATGGAGTGGTTGGCACAGATTTGGTGGGAATCATATTCAATAGGTCTGCAGTTGTCTCTAGTACATAACCCCAAAAGGAAATAGGTAACTCAGCAGTGCTCATCATAGAGCGCACCATATCTAATAGGGTACGATTCCTCCGCTCCGATACACCATTGTGTTGTGGTGTATACGGAGGAGTAAGCTGAGAAAGAATCCTATTCTCTTTTAGATAGTCACGAAATTTTGTGCTCAAGTATTCTCTTCCTCGATCAGATCGTAGGATTTTAATACTTTTACCCGTTTGGTTCTCTACTTCGTGCTGATAATCTTTGAATTTCTCAATAGCTTCATACTTGTGTTTCAACAGGAACACATGTCCGTATCTTGAAAGATCGTCAGTGAATGTAATGAAGTACGAGGAACCATTCCTGGCATGTATAGATATATGACCGCATACATCACTATGTATCAGTCCCAAGAGTTCTGTAACTCTTTTTCCGTATCCACTAAACGGAGTTTTGGTCATCTTTCCTTTGAGACATGACTGACAAGTGTCATAAGATGAAAATTCGAACGAATTCAAATATCTATCCTTATGTAACTTGGCTAGTCGTGTCGCATTGATATGACCTAGTCTACAATGCCACAAGAAGGATTCGTTCATTTCTGAACTCTTCCACTTTTGTGTGTTTTGTACGTTAAGAACTGTGGTTTGATTTAGAACGTATATGCCGTTATTTAACGAGCCTGATCCAATAAACTTTTGATTCAGGAAAATGTTCATAATATTATCATGTACTACAAAATTTTATCCTTCTTTACTTAATAAAGAAACTGATATAAGATTGCATATCAGGGTCGATATGTAATAGCATTCGTTCAGAATTAATGTATTACCATTTGGTAATACAAGGTGATATTCGCCAACTACTTTGGCTGCACCATTCCCTACGGAATGATCATCCTTGCCCAGTTCTCTACCTTTCCTTAGCCCATGCAACATATTACATATGTGGGATCCCGATCCGGTATCTAATACCAAGGACGTAGAGTGAACTGAGAAACAGTTCTCGGTAACTAACACACCCGAAGAAGATGCTTCAACATGCTTATTCTTCATTTGGGTGGCGTGGGAATCCGGATATTCCCCTATTTCATGTTCTGTCTTATAACAATTATAAGAAAGAACGGAACCAACATTCCCCAACTCAGTATAACAAGCGGGTTCGGTCAATACATCCATATTATTATCTTGATTAAAGCCTGACATGGTCGCTACCTGGAGAGAGAGAGAGAAGAAAACACTTTAGCGTATACTCTTGCAAGATTAGATTAGTTATTATCTTATCTAATCAGGATGGCTCCCACTGTTTTTATCAAATCTTCCTTCAAACCGTAAAAGGTAAGACTAGCCGGGATTAATTACACCTTACAAGTTCGCCACTCTTTCAGCCAGGCCGGTGTTGGTACTTTGAGGGAGGTTCCCCGTGCTTTCGTACGGACCTAATTAAAATAAACATCGTTTCCCAGGGGCATAACCCCGTTAACACCTTTCTAGACACCTACTTGATCGGCTAATTGTTATGTGTAAAACTCTCCCAGGAGTAACTCTTACTCGCAGTGGGTATCGGGATCTGATTGTTATAATTTCGTTTGTGTAAATCGAATCAAATAGTCCCCGGCAACGGCGCCATTTGATTGATGATAATTCTCGATGTGTAGTATGGAATTGTAAAGAAATCACAACCAAAAATTATTGACCGCAATCAACTACGGTGTCGGATTGTAGTTAGTATGTGAGTGCGGATCGTCCACAGGGAAAGTGTAATCGTTCGTCTTTCGAATTAGATGAATTGAATCTTTAATGAAAAGAAAACAAAACAATTCAAGATTTGTAGTTGAAGTTCAAGAACTAGAAAAAACTAGATCTAAGAAAGCATTAAGAGATAGAATCAAGAATTGATCGTTTGTTGATTTTTCCAAACCAAATCTCAAGAATCGAAATGAGGCTCGTAGGAATCGATCGGATCTATAGATGTGATGTAATCTTACAATTACGTATTCTTATCCTTCGATGAATTGATACTAGATCGATGATCATCGATGAGAATTAGGGATTTCTTGTGAAACTAGGGTTTCATCTTATCCCTTGTTCTTTCGTCGATGTCATTCACATTCTAGCCTCTAGTAAATTCAAGAAACGATCGTAGATCCCTAATTTCGAGCGATCACAATCAAGAAAGCATCGCATCAAATTGGGTTGTCGATTCTTGAACTTGCTAGGGTTTACAAAACTCGTAGGACTTAAAAATCGTATTAATATTTGTTACATCATCATTCTACAATCGTCTCGACTCCTTAACGAGCGGAGTTTTACTCGAACATCACAACAAGAACAACAATTACAAATTGAGATCTAATCATGATGCAAGAATTAAAAGAAAGCAAGATTAACGAATTTCACCTTTTATTTATATCAACAATTTCGTTACAATCACTCAAGAACTACAAGAGGAGGAACTTGATCGTCGACTTGGCTTCGCTCGTCTCCGTGGATCGCGGATCGGCTTGGATCACTTGCCCGATTGAAGATCGGCTCGGCTCCTAAAAGGTTGAAGGCTTCTCGCTTGATTTGGTACTCAAGATCTTGGATTTAGAGTGGAATTAGGGTTAGGGTTTCGCACAAGCTTTGTCACGAAACTTGTGGAAGAAAATGGTGTAGAATGAACCAATGATTATTGATTTTTTATTAAAGATTGATTAGCCTTTAACCCTAGGTCTAGTGCTCTATTTATAGATAACTAACCCTAGATCTAGGATTTCAAATTCTAACTTTCCCTCCAAAAGTTTGTTGGGGGAAATTCAAATTTCCCTCCAAAAGTTAGTTAGGGGAGAAGGTTCTAGATGTAATTAGTTAGGAGGAGCTTCTAGAATAGGATTAATTAGGAGCTTAATTTAGGATTAGCCTTCTTAATCTTCATTTCTGATCTGGAAGAAGCTTCGAGAGAATTCTGGACTTTTAAGTGTCAGAATGGACTGTGGAACCAGAGAGAGGAATTGTGCTGTAAAAATTATTTGCTGAAGTGGCAGATCCGCGGCGCTTCCGCCGCATATAAGGGGTTTGGGCCGCGGAAGGGCGGCACTCTTGGGGCCTTGGGGCCTGTGCTTTTGGGCTTGGTCTTGGACTGTTTGTTGGGCCTTTGTTTGATATATATAATTGTCTAATTCCTTCTGCACTGCTACCAGATCTGAAATGTTTTAGCTGGCGTAATATTGATCAGCTCTTTGGTTTTTCTTCCGTATTTTCCTGCACAGACTCAAGACAAGTGTTGCGCAAATACAGAAATGATGCGATGCCATGAAATGCGGTTAATTTCCCTTAAAGTGTCGGTTTAAAAGTCTAGTACATGCAATCTCATATTTTGTGACAGATTTGCTAATATGTAGAATATGAATGCCGAACACTTCTAAGTGTATGCAAATGTTAAGGAAATTGCCGGCTAAAATATACAATATTTTCGACTGATCAATTACCCCCAAACTTAATTTCGATCGTCTCGAGCGAATGTTTTATTAAAAAGAGAAGGAGAAAATAAAGAAAGAGAAAAACTAACTAGCACACTTTCGTAGGCAACACGATTGCACTGAGCACGTGCAACAAGCCTTTAAACCTCTAGGTGTCCCTAGTAGGAGGAGTGTTGTCTCCTGAGGGTTTTCAGCGGATTGCACCCACAAAATCCAATAATAAAAGTAAGATCATGAATATTACATTTAAAGAAAAGAATTGTAAAAGAAAGACTTTGAAAATTAGGGTTTCCAACTAAGCTAGCTTTTCGGTTGTCATGAGCCCTATCTTAATGGTCATGAAAAGATGTCAGAAATCACGTCCTCCCTCAATAAAACATCGTCTTATTCTTCATTCCTATCTTTCTTCCAAACATCGATCATATCACCCTGCGTGTGTGTAAAGACATCCCTACACCCGGAGAATTCAATTCAAGCTATCATACCCTTGCCCATCGGCCTCAGTACTTCTTGATAAACGAGATTGCTCACACACTTTCATGCGACCGTTAATACTTCTTGAGGTACCAACCGACCGATTACTCCTGTGCTTGCTAACTTGGTGTATTTTCCTAGTCTTGCACCACCTCAGGCATAGCAGTGACTCCCAGACCAGTTGACCTTGGGGCACTAGGTGAAGAAGCACCCTTTTGCTATATATTTTTATTGCCCTCGGTGATAACAAAACCAGTATCCATTTTTCTCACCACTTTAAAACATATTTTTCTTTTCATACTTTTGGCTTTAAGACAAGAGCATTTCAAGGTATCCTCTACTATCCCAGGCTTTAAGATGTGTGTAAGTGCGAATAGCAGGGTAGCAACGTTCAAAATGTTTGGCTTCCAGAATAGAAACTATTTTTCAGACTTATTTTTATCCTCAGATTAGTGACGTCTTTCATCTTACTAACCCTTGGGACAACGGCTCATAACTACTTATTACTAGTTCGTATAAGAAAACTTCTAATTTTCTTAGTTTTCTTAAATTTTTCCAATCTCATGGATGTAATTGTTCACTATCTAGACTTTTATTATCTTATTTATGTACAAAAATATTTTTATAGTTTTGAAAAATTTTAAATTTTTATGGTTTTTAAAGAAATGTTTTGTGCTTATGCAAATGATATGCAAATGATGCAAAAATAAGCACAAACCTCCCCCAAACTTGTTTTCAACAGTGTCCTCACTGTTGCCTTCTGCTAAATCTCGAAAAACCTGTAAGCTTGGGAGGAATTTATTAGTGGGGGCAAAATATTTAAGTGAAGACCCTCCCTCAAACTTATTTTTGGCTCAAAATTTTGTAAAAATTTTCTTTTCAGGAGCCCGAAAAAATTATACCCCCCCAAACTTGAGTTATGCAATGTTAATTTTAAAATCACAAGTGGAGGTCAAAAATCAGTGGTCGATGCCAAGCTTTGCAAAGACCGAAAGTTAACACCAACCATTCGAAAATTTTATCAATGCAGTGCTCGGGTTGGTGGAAAAAGAAGTGGGGAAAGGTTAAGTGGTGGAAGAGAGTGTATGTGCGTCTCATATTGGAGAGACGATGCAGTGAATGTGATGGATTACTCGCATTCTTTTTACAAGTCAAAAGAAGGGGTGGAGGTTCAATTTCATTGATTGGGAGATGATTCATCTCAACACCCGTGTCATTCAAAAATGCGAGTTCATCAGCGAAGATTTCCTCAAAAGTTCCATTCATACCCCGATGAATAATGTCATCACAAAGTGCGGGGTGATCTTCAGACTCTAAGAACATTTCATAATCAGTGTTAATTGTTGACCCGGACATCTCAGTGGAAGAGTCCGTATGTGTATGATACATAGTTGGGTCAAACAACAACATATGAAAAGAGTCTAGATCGATATCAGGAGGATCATCAAATTCGCTGCTGTCGACATCCATTAAGTCGACAGAACAGATCTGAGCAGTAGGTTCGGAGGGTACACTTCCCAACTTGTAAATGTTCAGTTCAATTGACCGATTCCCGAAAGATAGGGTCATAGAACCATTACGACAGTTGATTATTGCATTGGAAGTGGCCAAAAAGGGGCGACCTAAAATCACCGGAATTTGATTCCGTGAGTTCGCTACAGGCTGTGTATCAATTACAATAAAATCTACCGGGAATATAAATTCTCCGATTTTTATTAACACATCCTCCAGTTCACCCCTAGGTTTGGTGATTGATCGGTCAGCCATCTGGAGAGTGCAATTGGTTGTCTTCAACTCTCCGATCCCTAATTGCTCATAGACTGAGTAAGGAAGCAAGTTAACACTAGCGCCAAGATCTAATAGAGCACGGTTAATGTGTTTTTCCCCAATAGAAACGGAAATAGTAGGATATCCAGGATCCTTACGTTTCCTCGGTAATTGTTGGGGGAAAGCCGTGTCTATTGTTTTTTCCATGAAAATCTTCTTAGGCACTGGATTCTTCCTCTTCCTAGTGCACAAGTTCTTAAGAGTTTTCGCATAAGACGGAACTTGTTGGATAGCATCTAGGAGAGGGATGTTGGTGTTTACTTGCATAAAAATGTTCATAATCTTCTCCATATGTGGACTCGGTGTGTTAGCCCTTACCCGATTAGGATAAGGTGCTTTAGCAATAAGCGTTGGGTCCATCATAGGAGAAGAAAGTGTGTATGGAACCGATCCTGGAATAGAAGTGGGGATCGTCCGTGGAGGAGTAAAAGAGGTGGGCTGTAATGGCGAGCCTTTTGGGAAATGGAGAATAGGCTCGGAAGAAAATGGTAGGGTAGAAGAACTGGGGTAAGAAGTGTGTGGATGTGGAAAGGTCTCAGCCGGGGTGGTATTGAATGATTTATCAGTATCATCAAACTCTTCCCCAAGGTGATTGTCAAGCACTCTTCCAGATCTCAACGTGATTGCATCCACATCATGTGAATAGCCAGAATTGGGTAAAGGTTGAGCTGGAAGTTTCCCTTTCTCTCGTGCACTCATTTCGGCTTTTAATTGTGCAATTTGTTCTTCCATCGATTTGATGTTCTCATTTTGAGAGATAATGATCTTCATTACATTCTCGACGGAAGATTGCAAACTTGCCGTCCCTTGGATGGATTGTTTCATGAAAGTATCCAAGGTTTGTGCTAGTGCAGAGGTATTATCTGTACCGGTCAATTGCAAAGGACTAGACGGTGCAAAAGTGTTGGCCGGATTTTGGAAATTTTGTGCTTGGAAGGGGTGCTGACTCAATTGAAGTTGTGGGTGCTGTTGTGGTGGAGGGACCCTTTGGAAATTGTGTTGGGTTGGAACCGTGTTTTGAAATTGGGATTGGTTCCAAGCAAAGTTAGGGTGATTCCTCCAACCCTGATCATATGTGGAGGAAGATGGATCGTTTCTAGGTCTTTGAAATGATGCATTGGTATGCTCAGGACCTTGAAACGGACATTCTTCCGTCAAGTGAGACGGATCAGAACAACAACCACATACAGTTTTGGAGAGTGATATTTGACTTAGGGCGGCAGCTAAAAATTTATTTTCCATAGCGTCAAATTTCTTGTGTAAAGCTGAAATTTCGGCTCTAATTCCTATGGAAATAACATTGCCATCCCTAAACGATTGACTCACACCCTCCCACTGTAAAGATTTTTCAGCGAAATCTTCTAGAAATTTCCAGGCTTCCCCATCATCTTTAGTCATAAAATTGCCTTGACACATGGATTCAAGGGTCTGTCTTGTGTAAGGAGTAATGCCCTCATAAATGATTCGACATAATTCCCATCTCGGGATGCCGTGATGTGGACATTGGATTAACAGATCCTTGAAGCGGTCAAGACATTTTGAAAATGTTTCATTTGGAAGCTGGGTGAATTGATAGATTTCGCTACGGACTCGAGCTGTCTTTTGATGTGGGTAGAATTTCTTAAGGAATGCTTTGACGAAATCGTCCCAATTTGAAATGGAATGTGCGGTAGTGTTATATAGCCACTTCTCGGCTAAATCACACAAGGTGAATGGGAGAAGACGAAGATGTAAAGCATCCACAGAAAGCTGTGAAGTACCCATTATTGCGCATACATTTTCAAATTTCGTGATAAACACGTATGCGTCTTCAGACTCGAGACCGTGAAATTTTGGTAAAAGGTTGATGTATTGGGGTTTTATTTGAAAATTTTCCCCGTTGGCTGGTGGTGTGGAAAGACAGGTGGAAAGTGGGCCTCGTGTTGGATAGCATCTCTCTTGGAGAGAGATGCGAGGTGGAATCTGCGCACCAACGGACGGCGGCAGAGTAGTGGAAAAGAAGTTCGATGGAGGTGGATCCATCGATGTGGGTGTGGTGGTGGGTAAAGAAAAGTAAATGTAGAAATACCGACTTTAGGTTCGATAAAAGGAAAACGCGGACTAACGGGCACTAGACACCCGTGTCCAGCCTATCTTGCACTAAAAAGGGTTAGTACAAGTGGCAGCGTGAATTTATAATTAGGGAAATGAATGAATGTGGTGTTTGCTTTCAAAAGGAATACGGACTTTTGAAAAAAATGATGCAACAAAACAAATGCAACACACAAAACCCTAAAATCTAAGGTCACCTAGGTCAAAGCTCTAGACCGCTCCTAACTGCCAAAAGACAAGTCGCAGGATCAATCCTCCACTGCCTCTTTGTCCCCCTGTGGCCGGATAAGTGCCAGGTAAGTGGGAAGGAACCACCACTACAGTGGGCCTAATTAATAACCACTAGCCTTAGACACACTCGCCTTAGGCACCACAGAAAAACGCAGATAAACAATGGATTACCCACGGCCTTCTTCTGTCCTAATTGAGCGCGACGGTCCTTAGAGTCATCTCTAGATTTCTTTTAATTAATGAGGGTAAATGCGGATGCAAGTTTGGTGATTTTCGGGGCCTAGGAAGGGTAATGAAATCCCCACCTAATTTGGATTTGGCCGTGCCCCTTAAATTTCCGTATTAATATGCAACAACCACAAGAATAAAAAACACGCACAAATTTTATTTTGCTTTGCGGCGCTGCGATTTATTTGCAAAGAAACCTGCACAAAATATTAGTTGGAGCAGATAAAGAAGGAGATAAGAAAGTTAGTAGCTACCAGAGAAAGTTTGGTGCAGTGAAGAGTTGGAACCGCGGCACTTCCGCCGCAAATGCTGCCTATTGCCGCCCTTCCGCCGCGGAATTTTGGGATCAGTGTACAAAATTTTCTGTACAAGCTCCTGTTCACCTACACAGCTCTCTGGAATGCTCAGAAAATTTTTTCTTCAGCTCCAATGATTCCAGATTTTCTCGCAACAAATCACAACACACGTATTAGTGTTTGCACGAATTTAGATCTAAAAAAAATTATGAAATAAATTGTTCAACTCAAATTTCAAAATATGAACTATTAGCGCACTATCCCCGGCAACGGCGCCATTTGATTGTTATAATTTCGTTTGTGTAAATCGAATCAAATAGTCCCCGGCAACGGCGCCATTTGATTGATGATAATTCTCGATGTGTAGTATGGAATTGTAAAGAAATCACAACCAAAAATTATTGACCGCAATCAACTACGGTGTCGGATTATAGTTAGTATGTGAGTGCGGATCGTCCACAGGGAAAGTGTAATCGTTCGTCTTTCGAATTAGATGAATTGAATCTTTAATGAAAAGAAAACAAAACAATTCAAGATTTGTAGTTGAAGTTCAAGAACTAGAAAAAACTAGATCTAAGAAAGCATTAAGAGATAGAATCAAGAATTGATCGTTTGTTGATTTTTCCAAACCAAATCTCAAGAATCGAAATGAGGCTCGTAGGAATCGATCGGATCTATAGATGTGATGTAATCTTACAATTACGTATTCTTATCCTTCGATGAATTGATACTAGATCGATGATCATCGATGAGAATTAGGGATTTCTTGTGAAACTAGGGTTTCATCTTATCCCTTGTTCTTTCGTCGATGTCATTCACATTCTAGCCTTTAGTAAATTCAAGAAACGATCGTAGATCCCTAATTTCGAGCGATCACAATTAAGAAAGCATCGCATCAAATTGGGTTGTCGATTCTTGAACTTGCTAGGGTTTACAAAACTCGTAGGACTTAAAAATCGTATTAATATTTGTTACATCATCATTCTACAATCGTCTCGACTCCTTAACGAGCGGAGTTTTACTCGAACATCACAACAAGAACAACAATTACAAATTGAGATCTAATCATGATGCAAGAATTAAAAGAAAGCAAGATTAACGAATTTCACCTTTTATTTATATCAACAATTTCGTTACAATCACTCAAGAACTACAAGAGGAGGAACTTGATCGTCGACTTGGCTTCGCTCGTCTCCGTGGATCGCGGATCGGCTTGGATCACTTGCCCGATTGAAGATCGGCTCGGCTCCTAAAAGGTTGAAGGCTTCTCGCTTGATTTGGTACTCAAGATCTTGGATTTAGAGTGGAATTAGGGTTAGGGTTTCGCACAAGCTTTGTCACGAAACTTGTGGAAGAAAATGGTGTAGAATGAACCAATGATTATTGATTTTTTATTAAAGATTGATTAGCCTTTAACCCTAGGTCTAGTGCTCTATTTATAGATAACTAACCCTAGATCTAGGATTTCAAATTCTAACTTTCCCTCCAAAAGTTTGTTGGGGGAAATTCAAATTTCCCTCCAAAAGTTAGTTAGGGGAGAAGGTTCTAGATGTAATTAGTTAGGAGGAGCTTCTAGAATAGGATTAATTAGGAGCTTAATTTAGGATTAGCCTTCTTAATCTTCATTTCTGATCTGGAAGAAGCTTCGAGAGAATTCTGGACTTTTAAGTGTCAGAATGGACTGTGGAACCAGAGAGAGGAATTGTGCTGTAAAAATTATTTGCTGAAGTGGCAGATCCGCGGCGCTTCCGCCGCATATAAGGGGTTTGGGCCGCGGAAGGGCGGCGCTCTTGGGGCCTTGGGGCCTGTGCTTTTGGGCTTGGTCTTGGACTGTTTGTTGGGCCTTTGTTTGATATATATAATTGTCTAATTCCTTCTGCACTGCTACCAGATCTGAAATGTTTTAGCTGGCGTAATATTGATCAGCTCTTTGGTTTTTCTTCCGTATTTTCCTGCACAGACTCAAGACAAGTGTTGCGCAAATACAGAAATGATGCGATGCCATGAAATGCGGTTAATTTCCCTTAAAGTGTCGGTTTAAAAGTCTAGTACATGCAATCTCATATTTTGTGACAGATTTGCTAATATGTAGAATATGAATGCCGAACACTTCTAAGTGTATGCAAATGTTAAGGAAATTGCCGGCTAAAATATACAATATTTTCGACTGATCAGGATCCAACTATCTTATAGAAGGTATGCAATCTCATTGCAAATTTCAACACTTGAAATTCCCGATAATACTTTTGCCCCTAGCGTCCTATGACCTTGATGCAGGCTAAACAACCCATAGTCCGCTAGTCAAGTTCAACCCGTACATTTTCTGATTGAATTAAACCCACCTGTACGACCCTTGACACAGGCCAAACAACGCCGTATGAATACACTAATCCAATCGCATCTCATGCTGCAGATAAGTACTAATCAGCTACTGTACACTACGTCTTGACACAAGCCAAACTACCGTAGCACGAATACTAAAATAGCACTTATCTGAAATGATGGAGGGCTACGCAGGTTTTTAAGAAAACCATGAGCGTAATGAAGTTGATATCGTTGTAGAATCAAGTGGTTTTTGAAAAGGAGTGTTTTTTAGACTTTTACTAGTTTTGCTAAAGAGGTCACTCCCGGTGAAGGGATCTCGGCTCTTTCCTTATTGAATAAGGTGCTGGATATTTCTCAAATACCATTATGCAAAGCAAGAACTATAGAAGCAATAAAAAACAAAACCGAGTGAGTTGTAGCATTTGCTAGTTTCACTAAAGAGGTCACTCCTGGTAAAGGGATCTCGGCTCTTTCCTTATCGAATAAGGTGCTGGATATTCTACAAGGAATACCGCTATGCAAAGCAAAAACTAAAGCTACCCTTTTTGAAAATTTGATTCTACAACATCTTTTAAATTTCTTTCTTTCTATTAATCTCATTAATGAAGTCCCATCATTTATGCTTCCTAAGTATCACAGAAGAAACGAAAATATAACGTATGCTTATGCCATCCGCATTCGCCACAGTGTTCCGTTATGCACCGTTAGGTTACTTAACTAACGGCATAGCGGGGCGAGACTAGCACGGGTGCAAAACATAAGCAACGTTTATTATATATCATATATACAATAATAAAGCATTCATCTCAGATATAAAAAGTGGTCACATCACAGAATATCAGCAGCAGAAGATAACATATGAAATATTAGATATACTAGGAATTCCGTATTTTAAATTAAGCCATTATAAAACACGGATTCCACGGTCGTGATGAATAGCTAAACCCACATCCCTAGACCCCTACGAGAGTGGCAAGAAACCCTACCAATTCTAGAGTTAGGAGACCCGGACTCGACTCCTCGAGATGGTCTCCCACTGGACTTTAGAACCCGGTTACTTGTGCTCCCCACCTTGGGTCATCCTAATGTGGAAAAGTAAATAATATACAACAATAGAGACATCATCCTCAACCCAGAAGTGCCCCAATAAAAGAATATTACATACAATGAATTTTACATGAATGAAAATAAAAAACTCTTATCTTACATAAAACCCCCGGCTATTCAAAACACGACGATCCAATATAACATATCCCAACAACACATAACATCACATGTCATCAACGTAAGTAAATATGCGTATCCCAATTGTCGTTGACATATAGCAACGAAACCGGCGATACACCACATATTACACTTACGGTCGCAGAAAAGAAAATGAAAAACTACAACAATTGGAATCCGCAACCATCTTAGACATCATAAACCCAATGTATCACATACTTTGGATTTCATGCCTAACCAAATGAATTCCTTAGATATCGCATGCCTAACAATTATAAACCCCGCATTTTAGTCTCGACATTGAAAACACTTTCCAATAACAAGTCGGGTAATTCAATAAGATTCCCGACATCCATATCGAATGCTCGTCGGAAACTTTAGTAGACGGCCGCACCCCCGATGCCGTCGACAAAGTGCACTTAGGCGGAACACCGCGGCCGCAAGCACCCGAATGGATGCTTTAGGCAACGGGGTTCTCCTACAGTCACTTGGTAGGGGCTATGGGGCGTGGCTATCTAGTAATGTTACCCAGCGAGTATCTGCATGCACTACATGATTGCGACGGACTTTTGATCCACATCAAAATTCCGTGGCAACCAATGAATTGAGACTAGATTGCTAGATTTATAAAATCCAAACTAGTTATCATATAACTAATTATTGTGGATTCCAAATATTGTATCACAATCATAGATAGCTAGACGATGTTAAACATTTTGATCGAATCAACGAATTCCCAAAATTTCCCAGAGTGCTCAACACTTGAGCAGTGTTAGAAGTACCCAGAACCATACCACGGTGCCCATGGACCAGCAGCTGAAGGTTCGTCCCAAGCCTCTCAAGTGGCGTCGCGGTTTCGTGGTCACTTAGACGAGTTAGGGACACGTTCTTTAGGTGGATCCATGGAATTACCTGCATGATTTTTAGAGTATTTTTAACATGGAAAAATCCAACTTTTGGAAAAATTTCCAGAGAGGGGTCCAAAATTGGGTTTTTGGGGTTCGATCGGACTTCTAACTTCGTCTAGACAACGCCTAAAGCTCTAGTTTGGCTCTGATACCACTGTTGGGTTCCTAAGCACGACAACAAGGTTTTGGGTGGCATCATCCATGCCAATTTCAAAAATTTTCCTTGCTAGAAGAACCCTAACCTAGAATCTTTAACTAGAGATTTAGACGATACGATATGTAAACAACTTTATAACTAAGTGAACACGGAATACAACCTTTGTAGACCGGTCATTCGCTTCAATAGCTCCGTGTAGTAGTCCGCTTGCTCCAAGTAGTGATCTTGCGGACACTAGAACGGCTCCACAAGATGAAAGGAACGAACTTCCACGAAGTCTTCGAGGCCAAAGATGATCTACGTCGAGTCTACACTAACCCAAGCTACTACTTGACTAATGATGGATTAGTGATGCTAACTGTAAGGTTCCTAGGCACACTAATGAGGTCTCACAAGGCATCAACCATGCCAATTTCAAATTTTACAAGTGCCGAGAAACCCTAACACGGATCGTTGACTAGAGTTTAGACGATAACAACAACTAGTAAACTACTTTACTAAGAAGTGAACGGAAATACAACCTTTGTAGATCCGGTCCTCCACCTCCATAGCTCCGTGATGAAGTCCCCTCGCTGCGATCATCGGATCCCGGGCTCTAGCGTCAGCTTCATCGGAGAAATGGGCGGGCTAGGTCGTCGACTTCAATGCCGAAGATGATCTACGTCGAGGCAACACAAGATCAAGCTCCAACTTCACCAAGCCATGAAACTTGTGAAGAAAACACCCTATACTACTGGGCAAGTGGTAGAGGATGAAGAAATAGGAAGTGGGTTCACTTTAGAATTGGATTTCTCACTCTTTTTCTCAAGTCACCATTAAAGGATGCAAGGTTTTCTTCATCTTGAAGAAGAAGAAGAAGAAGATAATATGATAAGTATATTTAAATTATAAAATAAAATGATACTTATCATATTAACAACCATGGTTTAGTGTAGAGAACTAACTAGGGTTTAGTTGAATGGTTAGGTTTAGGAGATGAAGACAAAATGGTTGCTTTAGTCAAAGATGCATGAAGCATCAAGAACCTTCTAGTATGAAAGAAACCATTTAGTTTTTCTTTTCCTTTTCAACCAAAATAAATAGATAAATGAATAAGTGAAATGAAACCCTAACCATTCACTAAACATGGTTTAAGTCTTTACACAAACCCAAGTTTGCATGTATCATCAAACATGATACAAACAAGTGCACAAAAGTATATCACATATACAACTTGTGCAATTCAAGTGAGAAAATCCATTTAAAGTGAACAAATACTAGTTAATGTAAAGTAATATATCAAATATATAATTATACATTAAATCATTAAATCAACACTTGATTTAACGATCCGGTCATATCGCATATGACCGACTAATATCCAATGTATCGGCTTATCGAATCAATCCTCGATTCGATAACTAGGTTATATCGCATACAACCAATCGATACATTCATCGTGAGAATAGAATACGGTATCACATACACGCATTATTCTCGTTCCCGCACATATCTCATATGCACTCCTATTTCGTTTCGCTTGAGCCAGGAAACCTCTGTGTAGGACTCTAAAGACTCGTCAATACGCTGGCAGCAGATGATGATCATATAAAACACCCACAAGCCGCAAGCGGTCTGCTAAACGTAACGGTCAGCCGGGTATTGAGCGATCAGAAGATCGACGAGAAAGCCAGCTCACACTCCTGTGAATCCAACCAGTATCACTTACCGTACAGCCCGATCTGATCGTCTGATATGTCGCATATCTTGCCTAGGGGTGGTAAACGTCAGACCCCAGTAGCTCGATAAGTCGTGTCGATATGAGGTCTATAACAGTTCGAGAAACTACTGGTAACACTTACCAGTAAATCTCAGCAACCCTAGCCAGGGATTTCCGGTTATAGCCAATCGAACACAGCGCAACATCAACTCCCTATACCGGGAGAGACGAATCCCCTCCTATCGCTCATTGCCTCCATGTGATTCGGGACTCTACCCAAAAGACACCGTTTTGCACGCCCTCTTAGACATGGTAAGGTGGAAATCAAAGCACAGTAGGAATCACACAAGACTCTATGACGATCTCGGGTCTACAGACTAACCTGTACCAGTGTCAGAGAACTGCCATCTGACGTGAGGTATAATACCATCTGGGAGTTCTCGGCGAGTCCGTCCAGTGTACCCAGTCTCCACTAAGCACCCGTATATGATCTCTGATGTCAAACACCAATGGATATGGGATCATCCATCGCCCATCTGAATGGGTCGAGAAGGTATACGCTAGTCTACTCTGGTATATCGATGCCCCGTCTCGATACACCGAGGACTAGGGACCTTGAAGGATGTACTTATGGACTACCATGACCCCACTAGTATGATCTGCATCATAGTCCAGGTAGTCAAGTACTCATCCTAAGGGCTTTACCAACATATAACAGAGAGACAATCAGTATACACGTTAAGGTAAAGAGTAACCAGATAGCATACTATCATGTCGAGCAAGAAAGTCCTCCCTATATATGTCCCAGCATCCACTACAATATACATCCTATGTATAGTAATGGCCTCTAGGGCATACATATAACTAACAATCTCCCACTTGCATTAGGGCCATCTGTAGCAGTGGTTGTAGTATCTCATACTCAACCATCCCATAAAAGTCTCTCTCTGGGAAAAGGCCTTTGTGAGTGGATCCGCCGTGTTGTCCTCTGAGTCTTCTCTCCTTACCTCGATCACCCTGGAGATCAACTATCTCCATGATCAGGTGATACTGCCTTAGAATATGTCTGGATCACTGATGGGACGGGTGTTCCTTGGCATAAGCCACAACTCCATTGTCACACAATGGGAGGAACGAAGTTCATCTCATGAACTAATATACACCCAGACTGCCTCTTTGGTAGCATCTTAAGTAGCGATGTATCCAGCCTTTATCGTCTAGTAAGTCACGGTATCTAGCTTATAACTCTTCCAACATACCGTCCCTCTACTGAGGGTAAAGACAATGCCTGCAACTGACATTCAGTCGTCCTTATCACCCTGGAACCTTTCCAGTGATTCTTCCCAGGATCAATTGATACCATCTCACTACAACTAATGAGTATCCTAATATCTAATTACATCTATCTCATAGATGAAAACTCAGGATTTAGGAGGTATCACTTTGATCTTATATGGAGAATCCTTGTGATACGCGGAGATTGACCGAGCGTAGCATAGGAAACTTCTTCCCTATCAAGAGTGTGTCATCCACGTACTCTACGAGGATTACTACCATACTCCCTACTACCTTTTTGTATATACAAGGTTCATCTACCATTTTGATGATGTTAAACTGTTTGACTAACTCATCAAAACAGATGTTCCAACTCCGCGATGCCTGCTTCATCACATAAAACATCTTGCACACGTTTCCGCTGCTCCCACTGTCTACGAAGCCCTCTGGCTGTGTACTTATAGACGCTCTCTTCACAAACATCATTTAGAAAAGTAGTCATGACACCCAACCACCAGATATCGTAGTCATGGTATGTAGATGTGGCAAGTAGGATCTGGACGGACTTAAGCATAGCTACTGAAAAGGTTTTATCATTATCCACGACTGGTCGATGATGCAAACCTTTAACAAGTCTAGCTTTTGAAAGTCTCAACTTTTCCATATACACCAAGTAATCTTCTCAAGATATACTTGCTCCTGATGGGGATTTAACCCTTCAGTTATAGCAACTAAATTCCATACTTTGTTGGTGTATAAGGATTCCATCTCAGATCGCTAAGCATCCAGCCATTCTTACAGAGTCCCACTCTTGATGGCCAGCTCGAAACTAGTTGGGTCATCATCTCATGATGCATTTCTCGCTCCCACTGTCATAGAGAAACCGAAGTATCTCTCAGGTGGGTGAGGAACCCTACTAGATCGGCGGAGAGGCTGAGGTTCGTTGGAATCTACCGAATCCTTTGGTTCTACCAAATCATCTTCTGCAATTTTGTATAGCTGGAACCTTTCCAGTTCTACATAACAGACCTTGTCTCGAGCTTGTCCGGATTTTTCTTTTTAGACATAGGCCGGACAACCCCAAATCTTAACAAACTTAAGATATGGGCTCTTCCCTTTCCATATCACATATGAAATGGTAGGCATCTGATTTGATCGCAACCCTATTCAATAGGTATGCAACTTCATAAGTGCGTAACTCCCTAAAGGAAATAGGTAACTCAGTAATACTCATCATAGAGCACACCATATCATATCGGGTGTTATTGCTCTGCCCCGATACACCGTTGTGCTGTGGTGTATTCAGAGGAGTAATACTGAGAGATAATCTCATTCTTCTTAAAATAGTCCAGGAGTTCCGTGCTCAAGTATTCTCCTCCTTGATCACATCAAAGGACATAATACTTTTACCCGTATTTTGGTTCTCTACTTCTAAATCATATTCTGTGAATATCTCAAAAGGTTCGGACTTGTGTTTCAACAGGAACATATGTTTGAATCTTGAGAGATTATCAGAGAATGTAATGAAGTACAAAGAACCGGTCTTGGCATGTGTAGACAGGGGACCTACACACATCAACATGTATCATCCCAAGAGTTCACTATCTCTTTCTCTGGTTCCAGTAAACAGAGCTATGGTCATCTTATCTCTGTGACATGACTGGCAAGTTTTTACAAGATGTAAATTCAAACAGATTTAAACATGCATCTATGTGCAACTTAGCTAGTCGGGTCGCATTGATATGACCTAATCTACAATACCTCAAGAAGGATCCGTTCATTTCTGAACTCTTCCTCTTGTGTGTGTTCTGTATACTAAAGAACTGTAGTTTGATTTAGAACATCAATGCTTTTAGATAACGTGCCTGAACCGATCAACTTTTGATATAGAAAATGTTCAAAACATTATCAAACAATACAAAATTTTATCATTTCTTTACTAATAAAGAGACTGATATGATTTTGTATATCAGGTTCGGTATCTAATAACATTTGTTCAGAATCAATGTACTGATCATACAGGGTGACAAAGACCAACAGACTTGGCTGCAACACTTGCCCCGTTTTCTGTCTCATGAAACTTATCACCCGTTCTCAGTTCTCTACCTTTCTGTAGCCCTATGTAACAGATTATATATCTGGGATCCTGATCCGGTATCATATACCCAGGACGTAGAGGATATTGAGAAACAGTTTTGTGTAACGAACACACCCGAAGATGATGCATCATATGCACTTTCCTCGTTTGGGCGGCACGGGAAATCTGGTATTCCCCAATTTCCTGCTCTGTCTTATAACATTTATAAGTTGGAGTGGGACCAACTTTCCCCAGCTCAGTATAACAAGCGGGTTCGGTCAATATATCCGTATTATTATCTTCATTAAGGCATGACATGGTCGCTACCAGGAGAGAGAGAGAAGAAAACACTCTGCGTGCGCTCTTGGAAGATCAGATTGGTTATTATTTTATCTAATCAGGATGGCTCCCACTGCTTTTTATCAAATCTTCCTTCAAACCCTAAAAGGAAAGACTAGCCGGGATTAATTACACGCTACAAGTTCGCCAATCTTTCATCCAGGCCAGTGTCGGTACTTTGAGGTGGGTTCCCCGTGCTTTCGCACGGACCTAATTACAGTAAACCTCGTTTTCCCGGAGGCGTAACCCCGTTGACACCTTTCTAGACACCTACTTGATCGGCTAATTGTAATGTGTAAAACTCTCCCAAGAGTAACTCTTACTCGCAGCGGGTATCGGGATCCAACTATCTCATAGAAAGTATGCAATCTCATTGCAAATTTCAACACTTGAAATTCCCGATAATATTTTGCCCCGAACGATCTATTACCTTGACAAGGTCAACAAACCATAGACCGCAAGTCAAGTTCAACCCGTCATTTCTTGATTGAATCAAACCCACCCGCACGACCCTTGACAAGGTCAACATGGCCGCATGACTACCCTAACCCAATCTGCATCATATACATAAGCAGATAAATACTGGTTAGCTACCGCACACTGCGCCTTGACAAGGTCAACAAACGCAGCACGAATACTAAGTAGGACTTATCTGAAATGACGGAGGGCTACGACAGGTTTTTCTGAAAACCTATTGCGTAATGAACTTGATATCATTGTAAGATCGAATGAATTTTGAAATGGAGTGTTTTTTAGGCTTTTCTAGTTTTGCTAAAGGAGTCACTCCCGGTGAAGGGATCGTCGGTCCTTTCCTCGTCGAATGAGGTGCGGGATATATCATATATATCACTGTGCAAAGCAAAAACTATAGAAGCAATCAAAAGACAAACCGAGTGTTGTAGCATCTGCCAGTTATTGCTAAAGGAGTCACTCCCGGTGAAGGGATCTCGGTTCTTTCCTTATCGAATAAGGTGCAGGATGTTCTACAAGGAACACCGCGATGCAAAGCAAGAACTGTAGCTACCTGTTTTATTTTGAAATTCGATTCCACAACATCTTAGGTTTATTTTCTTCCATTAATCACATTAATGAAGTCCCATCATTTAAGTTACCTAAACATCACAGATAAATACGACGTACACTTATGCCATCCGCATTCGCCTCGATGTCCCCTCATGCACCGTTAGGTTAGGTAACTAACGGCAGAGCGGGGCAGGGCTAGCGCGGGTGTAAAACATAAGTAACGTCTATATAATATATCATATATACTATATACTGTATCTATCACAGAACATCAAATGATCATATCACAGATATCGCAGCAGAAGAAACATATGAAATATTGGATATACTAGGACGTCCGTGTTTTCAATACGAGCCAGTATAAAACACGGATTCCACGGTCGCGATGAATAGCCAAACCCACACCCCTAGATCCCTACGAAAGCGGCAAGCAACCCTACCAATTCTAGAGTTAGGAGACCCGGACTCGACTCCTCGAGTTGGTCTCCCACTGAACTCCAGAACCCGGTTACTTGTGCCCTCCTCCTTGGGTCTATCCTAGTGCGGAAAAGTAAATAATATACATCAACGGTGACAACTTCTGCAACCTGGAAGTGCCCCAATAAAAAGAATATTACATACAATTTTTTACATGAATGAAAATGAAAAACACTCATCTCACATAAAAACCCCCGGCTATTCAAACACGACGATCCAATATAACATATCCAGCAACACATAACATCACATGTCATCAACGTAAGTAAATATGCG
The DNA here is from genome assembly GCA_030015575.1 of Agapanthus africanus. NCBI lineage: Eukaryota > Viridiplantae > Streptophyta > Magnoliopsida > Asparagales > Amaryllidaceae > Agapanthus > Agapanthus africanus. The sequence goes on from JASDDO010000004.1 coordinate 261,009,029, forward strand.
CATCCCAATTGTCGTTGACATATAGCAACGAAACCGGCGATATCACATATTACACTTACGGTCACAGAAAAGAAAGTGTAAAACTACAACAGTTGGAATCCGCAACCACCTTAGACATCGCATGCCTAAACCAATGAATTCCTTAGACATCACATGCCTAACAATTATAAACCCCGCATTTTAGTCTCATTATCGAAAACACTTTTCAATATCAAGTCGGGCAATTCAACAAGATTCCCGAAATCCTGATCGAATGCTCGTCGCAAACTTTAGTAGACGGCCGCACCCCCGATGCCGTCGACGAAATGCACCAAGGCGGAACACCGCTGCCGGGAGAACCCGAACGGATACTTTCGGCGACGCGGTTCTCCTACAGTCACTTGGTCGGGCTATGGGGTGAGGCTGTCTGTTAAGTTTACCCGGCGAGTATCCGCGTACGCTACGTGATAGCGACGGACTTTTGATCACATCAAAATTCCGTGGCAACCGATCAAGTGAGACTAAAGTGCTGTGTTTATAACATTCATTCAGTTATCTCATAACTACTTGTGGATTCCAAGTATTGTATCCCATTCCAGATAAACAGAAAATGTTAAACTTTCCGATCGAACAGTCAAACACCCAAGTTTTCCCGAAACAGATCAACACATGAAATAAGTTTAAAAACATTCACTTCATGCCTCAGTACCAACGGTCCAGCCGTAGAAGGGTCAAGCCAACACCTTACATGTGGCACGCCGTACTGCCCCAAACCCGAAGGTTCAAAGGGCAGTTCAAGACAGTCACATAATCGAGTTAAGGTTTGTTGTCTTCTAGAGGGTCCATCACGTTACTTTCACTACATAGAATGTCGTTAAACTATGGAAAAATCCAACAGTTGGAAATTTTCCGACAGGGGAAAAATTGGGTATTTATATCCGGTCGAACTTTTTAACATATTCTAAAATTACCCGGAAAAACACACATACAAAATTAGACAATCCGATCGAATATACGAACTCCGAATACAACCCAGAATACTCAACTCTTGAGTAAGATTTAAAACTTCCCAGAAAACTCAGAAATTCAAGAAAGAAGTTACTGTGCAAAAAGTTTTGAAACAGGTGACAATTTGGCCGCGGAACAGCCGCACGATCCATGCTCGTGCCGCGGTTCCGCCGTGCTTTGAACAATTCAGAAGCACGTGCTTCAAGTAACTCATAAATATACCTGCTGAATTTTTTGGCAATTTTTAATTCACAAAAATCCAAATTTTCAGAAAATTTCCAGAGAGTGATTTGGATTTAGGGTTTCGGGTTCGATCGGCTTTCTAACATCGTCTACGCATCGCCTAAGGCTCTAGCTAGGCTCTGATACCACTGTAGGGTTCCTAGGCACACTAATGAGGTCTCACAAGGCATCAACCATGCCAATTTCAAATTTTACAAGTGCCGAGAAACCCTAATACGGATCGTTGACTAGAGTTTAGACGATAATAATAACTAGTAAACTACTTTACTAAGAAGTGAACGGAAATACAACCTTTGTAGATCCGGTCCTCCACCTCCATAGCTCCGTGATGAAGTCCCCTCGCTACGATCATCGGATCCCGGGCTCTAGCGTCGGCTTCATCGGAGAAATGGGCGGGCTAGGTCGTCGACTTCGATGCCGAAGATGATCAACGTCGAGGCAACACAAGATCAAGCTCAAACTTCACGAGGAACCCTACAGTGGATCGTTGACTAGAGTTTAGACGATAACAACAACTTGTAAACTACTTTACTAAGAAGTGAACGGAAATACAACCTTTGTAGATCGGGTCCTCCGCCTCCATAGCTCCGTGATGAAGTCCCCTCGCTGCGATCATCGGATCCCGGGCTCTAGAGTCGGCTTCATCGGAGAAATGGGCGGGCTAGGTCGTCGACTTCGATGCCGAAGATGATCTACGTCGAAGCAACACAAGATCAAGCTCCAACTTCACCAAGCCATGAAACTTGTGAAGAAAACACCCTATACTACTTGGCAAGTGGTAGAGGATGAAGAAATAGGAAGTGAGTTCACTTTAGAATTGGATTTCTCACTCTTTTTCTCAAGTCACCATTAAAGGATGCAAGGTTTTCTTCATCTTGAAGAAGAAGAAGAAGAAGATAATATGATAAGTATATTTAAATTATAAAATAAAATGATACTTATCATATTAACAACCATGATTTAGTGTAGAGAACTAACTAGGGTTTAGTTGAATGGTTAGGTTTAGGAGATGAAGACAAAATGGTTGCTTTAATCAAAGATGCATGAAGCATCAAGAACCTTCTAGTATGAAAGCAACCATTTAGTTTTTCTTTTCCTTTTCAACCAAAATAAATAGATAAATGAATAAGTGAAATGAAACCCTAACCATTCACTAAACATGGTTTAAGTCTTTACACAAACCCAAGATTGCATGTATCATCAAACATGATACAAACAAGAGCACAAAAGTATATCACATATACAACTTGTGCAATTCAAGTGAGAAAATCCATTTAAAGTGAACAAATACTAGTTAATATAAAGTAATATATCAAATATATAATTATACATTAAATCATTAAATCAACACTTGATTTAACGATCCAGTCATATCGCATATGACCGATTAATATCCAATGTATCGGCTTATCGAATCAATCCTCGATTCGATAACTAGGTTATATCGCATACAGCCAAACGATACATTCATCGTGAGAATAGAATACGGTATCACATACACGCATTATTCTCGGTCCCGCACATATCATATATGCGCTCCTATTTCGTTTCGCTTGAGCCAGGAAACCTCTGTGTAGGACTCTAAAGACTCATCAATACACCGGCAGCAGGTGATGATCATATCAAACACCCACAAGCCGCAAGCAGTCTGCTAAACGTAACGGTCACCCGGGTATTGAGCGATCAGAAGATCGACGAGCAAGCCCGCTCACACTCCTGTGAATCCAACCAGTAACACTTACCGTACAGTCCGGTCTGATCGTCTAATATGTCGCATATCTTGCCTAGGGGTGGTAAATGTCAGACCCTAGTAGCTCGATAAGTCGTGTCGATATGAGGTCTATAATAGTTCGAGAAACTACTGGTAACACTTACCAGTAAATTTCAGCAACCCTGGCCAGGAATTTCCGGTTATAGCCAATCGAACACAGCGCAACATCAACTCCCTATACCGGGAGAGACGAATCCCCTCCTATCGCTCATTGCCTCCATGTGATTCGGGACTGTACCCAAAAGACACCATTTTGCACGCCCTCTTGGACGTGGTAAGGTGGAAATCAAAGCACAGTGGGAATCACACAAGACTCTATGACGATCTCGGGTCTGCAGACTAACCTGTACCAGTGTCACCAGAGAACTGCCATCTGACGTGAGGTATAATACCATCTGGGAGTTCTCGGCGAGTCCGTCCAGTGTACCCAGTCTCCACTGAGCACCCGTATATGATCTCTGATGTTAAACACCAATGGATATGGGATCATCCATCGCCCATCTGTATGGGTCGAGAAGGTATACGCTAGTCTACTCTGGTATATCGATGCCCCGTCTCGATACACCCACGACTAGGGACCTTGAAGGATGTACTTATGGACTACCATGACCCTACTAGTATGATCTGCATCATAGTCTAGGTAGTCAAGTACTCATTCTAAGGGCTTTACCAACATGTAACAGAGAGACAATCAGTATACACGTTAAGGTAAAGAGTAACCAGATAGCATACTATCATGTCGAGCAAGAAAGTCCTCCCTATATATGTCCCAGCATCCATTACAATATACATCCTATGTACAGTAATGGCCTCTAGGGCATACATATAACTAACACTAACACCCTAAACTAAATGGCTAATCTAGTAGAGGATGATGAAGTATGCTTTTTGCTCAGTTTAAATTAATTTTCTAACTCTTTTTCTTCTTTTCTCAAAAACCTAGAGAGCTTAGCTCATGAAGAAGCAAATAATAGATGAGAGTATGTGTGGCAACCATGGGTGAGTTTGTATCATATATTAACTCATGTAGAGACATAACCATGGCTAAGTAATAATGGTTAGGCTAATAAATATCTTAGGTAAAACAAAATTAGTGGACCAAGTCAATGCATCTACAAGCTTCCACATGCTTCATGCATGTGACTAATTTCCATCTAATTTGGATTTACTTAAAATAAATAATCCTTACAATTATCATAAGCATTGTGTAAGTCTCATACACCCAGGTAGTGTGTATCATCAAAAATGACACAAAAATTGTACATTAATACATATCACATATATACTATATGCACACAAGTGAGAAAAAGAAAAGTTTAAGTGAGCTAATACTAGTTCATGTAATTTAGTATATCAAATATACAATTATACATTAAATTATCAAATCAACACTTGATTTAATAATCCGGCTATATCACATATAACCGACTAATATCATATGTATCATGTTATCGAATCAACACTTAAATCGATAACCCGGCTACCGATACTAATATCGTGAGAATATAATACGGTATCACATACTCGTACTAATCTCGGTCCCGCACATATCATATATGCGCTCCTACTTCATTTTTCTTGAGCCAGTAAACCTCTGTGTAGGACTCTAAAGACTCGTCAATACGCCAGCAGTAGGTGATGATCATATCAAGCACCCACAAGCCGTCAGCGGTACTAGCTGGATGTAACGGCTACCCGGGTATTGAGCGATCAGAAGATCAACAAGCAAGCCCACTCTAGCTCCAGTAAAGCCTGTCAGTAACACTACCGTACAGTCCGGTCTTTTCGTATGATATGTCGCATATCTAGTCTAGGGGTGGTAAACGTTAGACCCCAGTAACCGATAAGTCGTTCCGATGTGAGGTTCATAACGGGTCGAGAAACTACTGATAACACTTATCAGTAAATCTACGTAGCAGCCCTGGCCAGGGACTTATCGTTATGTCCAATCGAGCACAGCGCAACATCAACCCCTAATACCGGGAGAGACAAATCCCCTCATATCGCTCATTACCTCCATGTGATTCGGGACTATACCCAAAAGCCACCATTTTGCATGTTCTCTTGAACGTGGTAAGGTGGAAATCAAAATGTAAGTCTACGCTAGCGCCCCGGCAGTCTACAGACGCCAAATGCGGAACAAAAAACTTTTTAACTGGCGCTATCGTATACTTTAACCCGGATCTGCCATTATTGCTAAACTAACAAACTGTAAAGAGTGTAGAAAGGTTATACCGAACGATCCGAGTCCTTCGTTCTTTAACCATCATCCCACGCTCCGTTGCGGCTGCTCCGATCTCGTCGATCTCCGATATCCTCGTCGAGGTGGCACCACGTCGACGATTCTTTAAACGGGCTCCCGCCTCTGACTTGAGGCAACTCGATCGTCAAGTTTGCTAAAAGAGACGACCAAGAATGATGTAGAGAATGAGTAGATGACTTTGTCTCATTTCGTCCAAGTCCGTGGACGATCGGTCAATGAAGTTGCCGAGGGAATCGGGTGATGGAATGAAATGAGCTGTGAATTCCATACACCCCAAAAATCTATCATAATCTTTTCAAGTGAAAACATCAAGTGAGAGAGAGAGGAAGGGGGCCGGCCACTTATAGGAGTGGGAGGTGACCATAGGAGAAAGAGGGTGACCACAAGAAAGCTTCTCACTCAAAATATCAAGAACAAATATCCTTAGCTAAACAAAATGCTTTAATGTTAATGAGTCACTTAAACACCTCATCAAGTCATTAATGCAACCAATGAAAACTCAACACCAATTAATCCTAGTCACCTCATCTAGAATCTTCTAGAACACTGACTCACCTCAACTGAAGAAAAGATAAATCCGTCTTTAACCGAATGTTAAAAGACGGCTGATAGAAAACTGGGAACTGGCAACTTCCAAAAGTGATCCTGAAATGACTTTCAGGATAACCCCGAAACTGTATAAATATACCTGCATTTGTATTACGACCGAATACAAATGCAACTGAGACAAAGATATTATACCTACTCAATATAATACTCGGATCCGGCTTAAACCAAAGCCGACCAGTATCATCTGCCCGAAAAATAACACGTGCGTAAAGGCACGTGCATTTTCCGAACCCTGCCATAAAACCATACAGCCTCTACAACGTTTCGCCCGAACTTGGGAAACTGTCTGTGGGGGACTCTAATGACTCGTCAGTACCCTGGCAGTGGGTTTAACCACAAACCGTCAGCGGCACTAGCAATGCGTAACGGCTGCCCATGGACTGACCTCAAGGGATGCCAATGAGCGAATTCATCCGGAAAACCCTACTGAGCCTAACAGTGACAATGTATATACAGTCCGGTCCGTTCGTCTATGAGTATCGCATATCTGCCTAGGGGGCTAGTAACGTCAGACCCCCAATAGCAGTATAAGTCGTGTCGGAGTGAAGCCCAATCACACCCTGAGATACTACTGGAGTACCTACCAGTAAATCTCCTGCCATGGCCATGGACTTTGTGTAATGGCTCTCCTAGACACAGCACGACCTCGCCCCCAATACCGGGAGAGACGAATCCCCTGCCGATCCGCTCACGTGCCTCCATATGGCTCGGGACTGTACCCAAAAACTACCTGTTTGCACGACTCCTTTGAGCCGTGGTAGGGTAGAAATCAAAGCACTGTGGGAACTCACACGAGACAAATGACGACCTCAGGTCGATGAACTAACCTGTACACATGTCACCAGGGAACTGCTATCTGACGGTAGATATAATACTAACTAGCAGATTCCCGGCGAGTCCTGTCCGGTGTGCTCATAACCCAATGAGCACCTGTATACATCTTAGGTGATCCAACTGACACCAGTGGCTTGTGAGACCGGCCACCGCCCCTCGTCGGGGTCTCGACTGTACACACTAGTCTACTCCGGAGTATCGATGCCCTGTCTCGAAACTCCCACGACTAGGGACCACAATTAAGGATATGCGTATAAACCATCCAACTCTCACGTATATGATCGCCATCATACTGTTGGTAGTAAAGAAAGATCCTAAGGGCTCTATCAAAGTGTAACATGTAATCAGTCACCTGATCATGTACATGACTGATAAAGGCAAACCAGATAGCATACTATCATCTCGAGTAAGACTGTCCTACCGGTATAGGTCCTCCGCAATCATTGCAATCACGTACCTGTGATCCAATAATTGACTATGAGGGCACTATCTCCAACAATCTCCCACTTGCACTCAAGGCTAATTATTGCGATGTCGACTACTCACAGCCCGTGTGAAACCGAACATCCAACTCCTCTACTAATTAGTATCTCAAAGCCCGTTTGTAAAACTATTGTGTTCGAGAAATAGCCTTAGTGAGTGGATCCGCCTAGAAGTTTCTTTCTATATCTCTCTTAATCTCAAGTTCGCGGAGAAAGCCATCTCCCGAATTGAGTAATACCTGTCTTAGAATATGTCAGGATATCTGATGGGACCTGGTTCATAAATGAACTCCAAATCCAAACTTCTTAGACTGTATCGATCACTGAACCTAATCAGTATCCGGCACCATGCCACCCACAGTATCCTCTTGAACCACCTGTCCATAATACTGTCCCTCTTCGTCAGAGGGAAAAACTATAACTCTGACAATCACTCTGTCATCCATGTCACCTTTGAAGCCTGGAATGATAACCGTCTCCCGAAGGAGGCTGCCGTCATCAAATCCGTAGAACATGTACTTATGTTCTAAAACTGCTTCCTTATATTTCTCCAGGATTGGATTAATACAAACTTATTGCATCTAGTGCAAAACCAACATTTGGTGTGGTACTTGACATCTCACGATTGACTCAATTGCCTAAGCAAGTGATCTGTCAATCATGCACATCCCTCTCCCCTTTAGTCTGTAAGACACCTTTAGAGAGGGTGACTCCATCACCTGCAGGTACACTACCATGCTAGGAGTCATCTATTCCAAAAACCATTAGAATATCTGTCAAAGTACCCACATTGGGAAACTACCCAAATCCAGATCTAAAACCATAGATCTAGAAACCAGAATGTCAAATATTATATCCATATCCTGTCTGGAGAAATAACTGTGTGACGACCACAGTACAACCGATCGTAGTTTAGAAATTTTACTTCCTACTCTGTGTATGTCATCCAGATACCATGACATCACACCCTACTACCTTCTTAACAGATTCATCCCCTATTCTGATTGAAGTCAAACCCATGACTGTCATATCAAAATTAGATGATCTATCTCCGCTATAACTGCTCTAGTCTATAAATAGACATAAGCTACTTGCCCACCATGCTTCCGTTGCTCCCACTGACTACGACAACCCTCCTACCGGGTCTCATAACCTGGAACAACAGTAGTGTCAAGTCTGGGTAGATAAGAACCTCCCTGTCACCGTCCTTGAGGCTACCGGAGTACCTCTCGGGTGTCTGAGGTTACCCACCAAATCTGCGGAGTGGCTATTGGAATGTCAAACCTGATTGAATATATAGGTCCTAATAAATTTTCCGTAATCGTTCGCGGTTCTGGAATCACTTCCAGTTCTACCATACTCCCACTACTGTTTTCTGAAAAAGATCCATTTTTACTAAAACTGTGGCAAGTCAAGAACAATATCACTATTGATCTTCCAAATGGTAGAATATCAACCCTCGTCATAGCCAGGGTCAACCCACAAACAGCCATTACAGAAACGTGCCCTGAGTTATCCAGAGTCTGGTTTTAAGCATAAGCTGGACAACTCCCCGTACCTTAATATCTTTTAAGGTACGAACTATTCTATATCCAATATAGAAACTTTGACACTAATTTAATTGGAACCATATTCAAACCATGCAGCTGTCTTCAGTGCATATCAACTTAATGGAAAGACGCTAATCAGCATTACTCAACTTAGGAATCCATCCAATTATGAGTAACCTGAAAGAGAAACACGTTTCTCAAAACCATCACTATCATCTGAATACCAATCACAAGAATCTACATCTTCGATCTCTTTGAAGAATCCCAATACTTGTGATACCTGGTTCTCTACTTTATTCTTATACCCACAACTTCTCAAAACTTAGACCTTGTATTTCTACGAAACACTCGTCTAAATACTAGAGAAGTTATAAGTAAATAGAACATAGTACGAGGACCTACCCCTTTGTCCCGATGGACACTGGACAACATACAATACTCTGTATAAGTCCGCTGAGTTAAACAACTCAAAACCTGTGCGTCGTAGGTTGAAAACTGTACCCTGGCGATTTCCTCAAATATCACCAATTACAACGAATTCTGATATAATGAGGATAATCACCTAATTCCCAATATCTTACTCCCACTCATCATCTGTAAAACCATACAGATATGAGAATGAAACCTCGTAAATACATACCCTTGGAGTAAGTGTCTAATCGGGAAAACAGTTTTTCTTTAACAATGCACTGAAACATGAAAATGTTTCGTAGGGGTATCCTGGTATTCATAGTAATGCCTCTTCTATAATCCAATTCATGACTTCAACCGTATATTTTATTGCCATCTCTCCAAATCCCTTTATTTGTCTTTAGTCGTTACCTTCTGTACACCATTGTTAGGCTAAATGGTTTTCTTCCTTCCCTACCGTTCGGCACCAGCCTATGGTTTGGAAGAAGACTATCCAGTAAGCATAATAGGTGTACCCTCCTAAACCAAGGAGTACTCGCAACTGAGAGAAGGTGATGATAAAAGACAACTGAATAATACCTTATTCTTTTAAAGGTGAAATAGGAGTGGCGATGAAGTACGCGGTTTTGGTCGTGAATGATATCAGTCGCAATTTACTTTGCCCTCTTTCTAATCCCTTTATTTTGTCTTTACATATTACCTTCTGCACACCCTACTTAGGCTAATTGGTTTTCTTCATTCCCTACCTTTCGGCACCAGCCTATGGTTTGGAATAAGATTATCCAATAAGCGTAATAGGTGTACTCTCCTAAACTAAGGAGCCCTCGCAACCTGAGAGAAGGTGATAATAAAAGACAACTGAATAAACCAATTCTATTTCTCCTGAACCTGGATCCATCCTCGAAGAAGTCCCTTCGAGTTCGTATATAACCATACGATGGATCTATCCAATGGAAGTGGATATCCGTAGTAATACGGGTGTTCTGAGAAATTCAAAGGGTAAAAGAAGGAGTGGCAATGACTTATGCAACTCTGACAATCCAAAAGCCAGTGTTTTAAGAAGGTTCGGTCAACCTGGTCACTGAGTCATAGTCTAGGGTCGGTCAAAGGTCACTGCCAAAGAGAGAGAGAAAAGAAACACTCTGCGTGCACTCTAACCTAGATCAGAATGGTCATCATTTTATCTAATCCGGAAACCTCCCACTGTCCTGTCAAATTCTCCTCCAAACCTAAAGAAGAATCAATCGGGATCACCCGAAGAGTAAACCAACTCATCAGTGGGAATCGGGATCCAACTCTCATCGCATGATAACGTGATGGAATGCATCCACGTTACTCATACTCCAGATGGTATGCGCATACTTGGCAAGTTTCAGTTTCTTTAGAAACTCCCGATATGATTTATACCCCATGCTCTTATGACCTTGGCGTATGTCAACAAATCATAAGTGACATGTCAAGTTCTGCCCGTCATTATCTTGTTAATTTGAACCCACCCGTACATACCCTTGACGTATGCCAACAAGGTAATACGACTGTCCCAAACCAACTCATCTATCTATGCAACAAATGAATACCCAGCAGCTACCAAACACTATGCCTTGACGTATGCCAACAAACATAGCTTGAATACTACTGACCATCCATAAGAAACGACGGAGGGCTACGGCTAGTTTTTGGCGAAAAACCTTTAACGTAGTGAACTTGATATCGCTGAAGGAACCTGATAGCTTTTTAAAATATAGTGGCGAAAACCTTTTGCTAAAGAGGTCATTCCTGGTAAAGGGATCTCGGCTCTTTCCTCGTGAAATGAGGTGCAGGATATTCCACTGAATACCGCTATGCAAAGCAACTTGTAATCGACTATAGTGAAGTTATTACGCTGACGCAAACTTCTGCCCAAGGGGTCAGTCCCGGTGAAGGGATATCGGCCCTTGCCCCGTCGAATGAGGTGCAGGATATTCCAATGAATACCGCTATGCATAACAAAAGGAAACGTCTTTGTAACAACACTTTTTAAATTTGTTCCAACAACTGCAAACAGGTTTGTTTAACTTTGCATTGATCAGAATCAACGCAGTCCCATCATTTAATCACACCAGAAAAGAACGAAAATAAAATGTACGTATATGCCATCCGCATTCGTCACTGGGTCCCGTCATCACCCGTTAGGTTACTTAACTAACGACAGAGCGGGGACTGGACTAGCGCGGGTGTAAAACATATACAACATCTAATAGTATATAAACCAATATACAATAATCGCTCCAGGCGTGATAGTATGCAACATTACAGAAAAGTAATAAGCATCACAGAACAATACAGATAATCTGGGATCCCCGGGTTTCACAGAGCCGCTGCTGAAACCCGACGTTCCCCTGTCGTGTGGATAGCCTGTGCAATGAAACCTAGACCCCTACGGGTGCGGCAAGTTACCCGCCAAAACCTGAAGCGAGGCAGCCCCCTACAGCATAGTGAATGGACCACCCAGCACTTCACGGAATCCGGCAAGCTTGGGCACCCATCCTTGGGTCAACCTGTACCCCCTACGAGTGCGGCGAATAGTCTTCCAATTCTAGAGTGGGACCCCTCTGCCTCTCAAAGCCATGAGATGCGGACCCGTTGCCCCCCAGAACCCGGCTATCCGTGCACTCCGTCGCGGGGCAAAACCTAGTACAGAAATGAAAAATAGTACAATAGGTACATCGACCGCAACCTGGTCGTGCCCCAAAAGAATATTATACAACAGGCAGTGACGGCAGTCCACATGTTGGACGCTCGCCCCGCAATATCAAATGTACAAATAAACTCAACCTGCACTATCATTGCACACTGCTATCCACCACGACAAATCCGCAACATCACAGCACAACACAGAACATCAACGCGAATGTCACGTTCGCAAACCCGTCTAAAAGAACTATAGCAATCAGACGCGGTTTACCGATCAAATGACATTCCCGGTCGGAGATATAATGTAAGCACTGTAAACTAACATGTTTAAATTTCGATCGACCAAATATCAAAAAGTGGGCCCCACGACTTACTGGTGGACAGTAACAAAATCTGGGCCAAAACGATATTTACCAAAAACCACAAAATCCAACAGAGAACTCACTGTGAAAATTTGGGGCCACGATCTCACTGTACTGCCGCGGAAGCGCGGTCAAACCATAGGTTTGACCGCGTTTCCGCGGCGGTATTATTGAATTACGTGCCCAAATTTCTACGTGGTTCTTAGAAAAGCCTGCACAGATTTTTAAGACATGCAGAATAATTTTAGGAGGCCATTTAAAATCAACAGAAACTGTCAAGTTGTAATTTTGCAATTTTCGATTTCCGGTTCGATCGATGTTTTAAACGCATTAGCACAAGTTAGCATAGCAAAATGGTTAGGCTCTGATACCACTGTAAGTCTACGCTAGCGCCCCGGCAGTCTACAGACGCCAAATGCAGAACAAAAAACTTTTTAACTGGCGCTATCGTATACTTTAACCCGGATCTGCCATTATTGCTAAACTAACAAACTGTAAAGAGTGTAGAAAGGTTATACTGAACGATCCGAGTCCTTCGTTCTTTAACCATCATCCCACGCTCCGTTGCGGCTGCTCCGATCTCGTCGATCTCCGATATCCTCGTCGAGGTGGCACCACGTCGACGATTCTTTAAACGGGCTCCTGCCTCTGACTTGAGGCAACTCGATCGTCAAGTTTGCTAAAAGAGACGACCAAGAATGATGTAGAGAATGAGTAGATGACTTTGTCTCACTTCGTCCAAGTCCGTGGACGATCGGTAAATGAAGTTACCGAGGGAATCGGGTGATGGAATGAAATGAGCTGTGAATTCCATACACCCCAAAAATCTATCATAATCTTTTCAAGTGAAAACATCAAGTGAGAGAGAGAGGAAGGGGGCCGGCCACTTATAGGAGTGGGAGGTGACCGTAGGAGAAAGAGGGTGACCACAAGAAAGCTTCTCACTCAAAATATCAAGAACAAATATCCTTAGCTAAACAAAATGCTTTAATGTTAAAGCATGAGTCACTTAAACACCTCATCAAGTCATTAATGCAACCAATGAAAACTCAACACCAATTAATCCTAGTCACCTCATCTAGAATCTTCTAGAACACTGACTCACCTCAACTGAAGAAAAGATAAATCCGTCTTTAACCGAATGTTAAAAGACGGCTGATAGAAAACTGGAAACTGGCAACTTCCAAAAGTGATCCTGAAATGACTTTCAGGATAACCCCGAAACTGTATAAATATACCCGCATTTGTATTACGACCGAATACAAATGCAACTGAGACAAAGATATTATACCTACTCAATATAATTCTCGGATCCGGCTTAAACCAAAGCCGACCAGTATCATCTGCCCGAAAAATAACACGTGCGTAAACGCACGTGCATTTTCCGAACCCTGCCATAAAACCATACGGCCTCTACAACGTTTCGCCCGAACTTGGGAAACTGTCTGTGGGGGACTCTAATGACTCGTCAGTACCCTGGCAGTGGGTTTAACCACAAACCGTCAGCGGCACTAGCAATGCGTAACGGCTGCCCATGGACTGACCTCAAGGGATGCCGATGAGCGAACTCATCCGGAAAACCCTACTGAGCCTAACAGTGACAATGTATATACAGTCCGGTCCGTTCGTCTATGAGTATCGCATATCAGCCTAGGGGGCTAGTAACGTCAGACCCCCAATAGCAGTATAAGTCGTGTCGGAGTGAAGCCCAATCACACCCTGAGATACTACTGGAGTACCTACCAGTAAATCTCCTGCCATGGCCATGGACTTTGTGTAATGGCTCTCCTAGACACAGCATGACCTCGCCCCCAATACCGGGAGAGACGAATCCCCTGCCGATCCGCTCACGTGCCTCCATATGGCTCGGGACTGTACCCAAAAACTACCTGTTTGCACGACTCCTTTGAGCCGTGGTAGGGTAGAAATCAAAGCACTGTGGGAACTCACACGAGACAAATGACGACCTCAGGTCGATGAACTAACCTGTACACATGTCACCAGGGAACTGCTATCTGACGGTAGATATAATACTAACTAGCAGATTCCCGGCGAGTCCTGTCCGGTGTACTCATAACCCAATGAGCACCTGTATACATCTTAGGTGATCCAACTGACACCAGTGGCTTGTGAGACCGACCACCGCCCCTCGTCGGGGTCTCGACTGTACACACTAGTCTACTCCGGAGTATCGATGCCCTGTCTCGAAACTCCCACGACTAGGGACCACAATTAAGGATATGCGTATAAACTACCCAACTCTCACGTATATGATCGCCATCATACTGTTGGTAGTAAAGCAAGATCCTAAGGGCTCTATCAAAGTGTAACATGTAATCAGTCACCTGATCATGTACACGACTGATAAAGGCAAACCAGATAGCATACTATCATCTCGAGTAAGACTGTCCTACCGGTATAGGTCCTCCGCAATCATTGCAATCACGTACCTGTGATCCAATAATTGACTATGAGGGCACTATCTCCAACACAAAACACAGTGGGAATCTCATAAGACTCTATGACGATCTCTGGTCTACAGACTAACCTGTACCAGTGTCATCAGAGAACTGCTATCTGACGATAGGTATAATACCAACTAGGAGTTCTCGGCGAGTCCGTTCAGTGTACCCAGTCTCCATTGAGCACCCGTATACCATCTTTGATGTCAAACACCAATGGATGTGGGATCATACATCGCCCATCATATGGGTCAAGAAGCGTATACGCTATTCTACTCTAGAATATCGATGCCCTGTCTCGATACACCCTCGACTAGGAACAATTATAGAATGTACTTGTGGACTACCCTTGGCCCCACTAGTATGATCTCCATCATAGTCTTGGTAGTCAAGTACACATCCTAAGGGCTTTATCAACATGTGAGAGCAAGACAGTATCACAATACATGTTTACATGTTAAGACAAAGTGCAACCAGATAGCATACTATCATGTCGAGCAAGAAAGTCCTCTCTATATATAGGTCTAAGCATCCACTATAATATACATCATATGTACAATAATAGCCTCTAGGGCATATACATAACTAACATCCTTTACTTTATTTTTGATGTTTCATGATGTCGGATTCTGAGCTGTCTCAAATCCCATATCAAACCTTGACTTGTTTTCCTGTTTGAGTCTCTGTTCGTATAAGCCGGCTCTATGTTTTTAGCCATCTCAACTTAGGTTTTCTGTAGAATTCGAACCATTATTTAAGTCAGCCCCACTCTTTCTCTTCTCATTCAAGCCATCTTTTGTTCCACATTCTAAAACCCTAACACCCAAAATCCTCAAACCTTCGACCAAACTCCTTCGTTTTTCGATTGATTTTCTTCGATATCATCACGATTATCGTTGATCCCCTCTCAATTCTCTAGTATCTCTCGAACTCGACCGATCTCATGACTCCCAGGGCAAAGAATCCAACGGCAAAGCGACGCTTGATCTAACAAGAATCAGACTCCGATGAAGAGATGATACCACAACTATCCAAGCGTATGAGATTGTCTCCTGGAACTAGTGGCACTCGCACAAAGATACTCTCTTTGAAGCCTCCACGACCTGGTTCTAAACCTATTTCTCCTCGTCAAGGTTATCGACCTTCTGTTTCATCATCTACTCCTACTTATACTACTGCTGCTCTTTCTTCGTCTACTCCTGTTGCACCCCTACACCATCCGCTGATTTTGACTCATGCTATCACCTAAAGGAACATTTCAAAACTTTTCAAAAGAATCTCAAAAGGACTGTTTTATCTGGTTCGGTGATCGATTTTACGGATCTAGACAATTGGCATATAAAACCCCTATTTGAATATCAAGGTTGGCTCCTTCTCTTGTCCCTCGACTGTGTGACGCATCCATACGCCATTCATGTTAGTGTTATATGCCCTAAAGGCAATTATTGTATCGTACCGGTATGTATATTACTTAATGGAAGCTTGGGACATACACGGATATAGTAACAGTCTTGCTCGAAATGTTAGTATGCTACCTGGTTCGTTTCTACCTCAATATGTGCATGTGTTTTCTTAGCATATCGCTTATACATATTAGTAGAGCCCTTAGGATCTTTTGCTTGATTACCAGCGTTGTGATGGCAGTCACACTAGTGGGGGCTGGGTAGTCTATAAGCACATCCTATACAGGTCTCTAGTCGTAGGATTATCGAGACGGGGCATCAATACTCCAGAGTAGACTAGTGTATACGCTTCTTATCCCAGCAGGGGAGATGGTCTATCCCACAGCCATTAGTACGTCGTACTGGAGATAGTATGCAGATGCTCATTAGGTTATGAGTACACTGGACATGAATCGTCGGGAACTGTTGGTGGGTATTATACCTATCGTCGGGTAGCAGTTCCTAGGTGACATGAGTACAGCTTAGTCCGTCGACTTGACACCGCTACTTCGCCTCGAGTGTGTTCCCACTGTACTTTGGTTA
Organism: Agapanthus africanus; assembly: GCA_030015575.1. Taxonomy (NCBI): domain Eukaryota; kingdom Viridiplantae; phylum Streptophyta; class Magnoliopsida; order Asparagales; family Amaryllidaceae; genus Agapanthus; species Agapanthus africanus. The sequence goes on from JASDDO010000004.1 coordinate 261,025,661, forward strand.
CTACCATACCACGGCTCAAAGGAGTCATGCAAACATGTAGTAGTTGGGTGCAGTCCCGTAGCACTTGGAGGCAGTGGCGGTTAGATAGAATTCGTCTCTCCCGGTATTAGGGGTTGATATCGCGCGGTGTTTGGAAAGCCATTACACAAAGTCCCTATCCAGGATAAGCAATATTTGCTGGTAGGTATTCCAGTAGTTTCTCAGGGTGTTTTGGGCTACGCTCCTGCACGACTTATTGCGCAATTAGGGGTCTGACGATTACCGCCCCCTAGGCCCGGTATGCGATACTCATAGACGAACAGACCGGACTGTACGGAGATTTTCACATACAGGCTCAGTGGGAGTTCGGATGTGTTTGGTTATCGGCCTTCTCATTGACAGATACCTGGGTAGTCGTTACATGCAGCTAGTATCGCTTGTGGCTTGTGGTTAAACCCACTGTCAGCGTACTGTCGAGTCTTTAGAGTCCCATATAGAAAGTTTCCCTACATCGGGCAAAAGATGTAGAGGCCGTATGATTTTACGGCAGGGCTTGTACTTGTGCGCGTATGATGATCAGGCGGGTAATACTAGTGGGCTTTGGTTTAAACCGGATCCTAGTATATATTGATGGATTAGTTTTGTCTCTTTGTATTCGTATTCTTTGGAATGCGGATGCAGGTATGTATATACGGATGAGAGGAATTCTCGTAATTATCTCGGGAAAGCTTCTAGAAGTGGAAACCTAATTAGGGTTTAATTCTTTATTGGATTAAACAAATTGGGTGGAGAAATGAGGTGGAGTTTTACATTGAACCAAGCACGGCTACTTGGTGACTCATGCTCATGACTCATCACTAGATATTTTGGGAAGCTCATGAGATATTTGTGTGAGATATTATATCTCCTCAATTACCATATTTGCTTCATTATTTTATCAAGGGAAGCCAATCTCATTATTCATTGTTCACAACACCATTCTCATTTCCTGAAGTCTTCTTTTTTTTTCTCATAACCCTAAAAGTCTTATGAGTTTAGAAACCTAGGGTTCTAAGTGACAAACTATTCCATCTTTACTCTCTACATCACCTAGGCCTTCTAGTTTGGCAAGCTAGTTGCCTTAGTTACCTCGGATTTGAGGTTGGAGCTCGGACTATAGACTCTCGGGTGGATCGTCTTTGACTCGAGGAAGCCGACGAGGAAGCTACGATCCGTTACGATCCTCGGAGCCTGTGATGACGAGGAGGATAGTGACTAAAAGACCCGAAGGACTTAGTTTCATGAGTTATAACTTTCATTCGAGTAGTTAAACTTCACACGGTTTTTTGTTAGCTAGGGTTAAGCATCGATCCTGGAGTTCAAGTCCCTGTTGTGAGTTTTGAAAAATCGTTTTTTGAAAATTCCAAGGACACGCGAGGTGCGCGACATGGACTTACAGTAGTATCAGAGCCTACTAAACCATAGCTAACAGTTTAGACGAAGTTTAAAACTACGAAATAACTCCGAAACACGAAGCAAGAAATCCAAGTTTCTGACAATTTTTCAGGAGGCTCTAAATATTTTTTAAACAATTGCAGAGTGCTCTACTTGTTGTGACATAAACACACACAAAAAATCAAGCAATTTCACCGGAATTGGGCTGGCCACATTCTAAAAAAACCCGGCACCACCATTTTAGTTGTGGTGAAATTCTTTGAATTTTGGTTTGTGTTCTAGTTGCTTGGATCCAAGGTCTCAGGTGTTGTTTGTTTTTGCCAATTTAGGATATACTGTTCTCTTTCTGTGATGGAAATACGGGATGTTTCGAAGTCGTAGTTTTAACGTCATTTAAAGTTTCAAGTTGTGATATATGTGTTTGGAAACGTTGACTAATTGTTTTACGTCGATTAGTCGGGGTTGCACATATCTGTGATGTTGGATTGTGTATATGAACTTATTGGATCGTCGTGGATGAATAGCCGGGGGATGTGAGATGAGGGTTTTTCATTCTTTCATTCGATATAAATTGTAAAGTGATGTAATATTATTTTGCGGGGCACATCCGGGTTGAGATTGTAGGCACCGTTGTATTATTTTCTTTTACAGTTTTCTTCTCCTAGGATAGACCCAAGATGGGGTGCATAAACTATCGAGTACTTTGAAGTGTCGAGTGGCCTACTCACTTTGATGAGGGAGGTTGCTTCATTTCGGGTATTTAGCGGGTAGTTTGTCGTATCCATAGGGGTCTGGGGTGGGGTTTGGCTATTCATCATGACCGTGGAATCCGTCTTTCGTTACAGGCTAAAACGAAACACGAAATTTCTAGTATATCTAATATGTTCATCTGTGATCTGTGTTGGCTATAGTGCCCTCAAGTCAATTATTGGATCGCAGGCACGTGATTGCAATGATTAAAGGAGGACCTATAACGGTAGAACAGTGTTACTCAAGATGATAGTATACTATCTGGTTTGTCTTTATCATCGTGTGCATGCTTCAGGTGACATTACAAATCACTATTACATGTTGATAAAGCTCATAGGATTCATGCTTGACTACCAGCAGTATGATGGCAATCATATACGTAGGAGTTGGGTAGTCTATAAGTACATCCTCAAAGTGTCCCTAGTTGTGGGAGTTTCGAGACTGGGCATCGATACTCTAAAAGTAGACTAGTGTATAAGGATCGAGACCCCGACGAAGGGCGGTGGCCGGTCTCACAAGCCATTGGTGTAAGTTGGTTCACCTAAGATGTATAAAGGTGCTCATTGGGTTATGATTACTCCGGACAAACTCGCCGGGAACATGCTAGTTGGTATTTGTAGGGTTACTAGGAACTCTAATAAGGTTCTACAAGGCATCAACCATGCCCGATTTAAAATTTAGCCGTGCCGAACAACCCTAAACCAAGATCTTAAACTAAAGATTAGGCGAAACATAACATGTTAAACACTTTAACACTAAGAGTTTGGGATTACAACCTTTGTAGTCCGGTCCTTCACTTCATAAGCTCCGTGTTGAGGTCCCTTCGCTGCGATCATCATGTTCCCGACTCTCGAGAGGCTCCAAGAAGAGAATGATGCATCTTGCTTGAAGACTTCACTAATCCAAGATGATCTACCTTGAAGAATCTCAAACCCAAGCTCTTGCTAGACTAATCAAGTATTAGCAAAGCAAACACCCTAATCTAAGTGGCTAGAATAGATGAGGATGATGAAGTAGGAATTTTGCTCTTTTGTTTTCAAATTCTCACTTTTATTCACCATTTTTGAAAAAGCTAGTGAATCTTTTCAACAAAGAAGAAGAAGCAAGAAGAAGAGCTTTTTATTTTGTGATGAATAATGAATTATTGTAGTGGTTACAAATCTAACCAAGGTTTAAGCATGAAGGAGTTAACCCTTGTAGAGAATTAACTAGAGTTAATGGTTTGGATTGGGTTAACAAAATATCTAGCCAAAGACAAAGTCAAAGCTTCATGAAGCTTCATGGAAGCTTCATGCAAAAGTTAACCCTAATCCAAATCCTAACTAAGTTTAAACCCTAAACCATTGTTAAATTTGTAACCCTAACATGTTACAATATTATATATCACATATACAATATATTTTGTAACAAAAGAAAATAATACAATTAACATATATCGCATATATATCAATGTATTATCCCGTGAGAAAATGAATCAATAAAGCGGGTTTATATTAGTTAATGCAATGTAATATATCTCATATATAATATACATTAAATTATCGAATCAACACTTGATCAGATAATCCGGCTATATTACATATAACCGACTAATATAACATGTACCAGTTCATCGAATCAACGCTTGATCCGATGACCCGGCTATATCACATATACCCGGCCGATATCTCAAATCGCGAGAATAGAATACAGTATCACATACTCGTATTATTCTCGGTCCCGCACATATCACATATGTGCTCCTACTCCGTTTTGCCTAGGCCAGGAAATCTCTGTGTAGGACTCTAAAGAATCGTCAATACGCCGGCAGTAGGTGATGATCATATCAAACAGCTGTAAGTCGATGTACAACACCCCACGACTAGCGGGGAGGCGGAAATATGAAAAACGATCTTGTTCTTTGCTTAAACATCGACTAACCGCATGAATCGAAGCTAAACGATAACTAACAACTAACATAGAAGTTCTAAACTACTATGTGAAGTGATTATACCTAAAGAACCGTGTCCTTCGTCTTTACGAACTCCACCTCCTCCTCGGCCTTCTCCGAGTAGTAGACGATCCACCACGAGAGCTTTACTCCAAGCTTTGCCTCTAAACTTGAGGCAACTAGTTTTCTTTAAGTGCTAATCAAAGTACCTAGATGATATAAAGTGAGGGTTATGGATTAAGTAGTCTAACTAATCCTTGTACTCAACACATGAGAGGGGAGGATTAGGGTTTGAAGAGAGCAAGCTTGAGGAGAGAGAAGGTGAGAATAATCAATGAAATGAGAAAATGAGTTATCATAATATATATCAAGCATTATTGTTTTTCAAGAAAAGAAAAGAAAATGATTTACAACCATGCTTGATAAATATCTTATGGTGATTCATCTCCATGAGTCATTAAGCATTTATGATGCATTAATGACATGGATAAATCATCCATATGACTCACTAATCTCATTTAATGTATATGCCACCTTAACCCCCTTAGTCACCATCTTCTAGAAGCTTCTTGCGCAATTACGAGAACGCCCCTCCTATCCGTGAAAACACGGAAAAACTTTAGACTGTATAAATCCAATAACCGGATACTAGTAACTGGCTTAAACCAAAGCGGACTAGTAAAAACTGTCCGAAAGTCGTACGTGCGTAAACACACGTATGCGTCCGAACCCTTGTCGTAAAACCATACGACCTCTATATCGTTTCGCCTGGAGTAGGGAAACTCTCTGTGTGGGACTCTAGAGACTCGACTACTACGCTGGCAGTGGGTTTAACCACAGACCGCAAGCCGCACTAGCTGTACGTAACGGTCCCAAGGTAGATGTCGATAAGAAGGCCGATGAGGAAATCCATCCGAACTCCTACTGAGTCTGATGTGACAATCTCCGTACAGTCCGGTCTGTTCGTCTAAGACTATCGCATATCGGGCATAGGGGGCGGCAAGCGTCAGTCCCCTAACAGCGGTATAAGTCGTGTCGAAGCGAAACCCATTACACCCTGAGAAACTACTGGAACCTACCAGCAAATCTCGCTTGCCCTGGCCAGGGACTTTGCGTAATGTCTCTCTGACACAGCGCGATATCAACCCCCAATACCGTGAGAGACAAATCCTGTCTAACCGCCACTGCCTCCAAGTGCTCGGGACTGCACCCAACTGCTACCTGTTTGCACGACTCCTTTGAGCCGTGGTAGGGTAGCAATCTAAGAACAGTGGGACACACTCGAGGCGAAGTAGCGGTGTTAAGTCTGTGGACTGTGCTGTACTCATGTCACCTGGGAACTGTTCACTGACGACTGGTATAAAACCAATCAACAGTTCCCTGTGAGTCCTGTCCGGTGTACCCGTAACCTAACGAGCACCTGCATACTATCTCCAGTACGACGTACTGACGGCTGTGGGACAGACCTGTTAGTTATATGTATGCCCTAGAGGCCATTACTGTACATAGGATGTATATTGTAGTGGATGCTGGGACATATATAGGGAGGACTTTCTTGCTCGACATGATAGTATGCTATCTGGTTACTCTTTACCTTAATGAGTATATTGATTGTCTCTATGTTACATGTTGGTAAAGCCCTTAGGATGTGTACTTGACTACCTGGACTATGATGCGGATCATACTAGTGGGGACATGGTAGTCCATAAGTACATCCTTCAAGGTCCCTAGTCGTGGGTATATCGAGACGGGGCATCGATATACCAGAGTAGACTAGCGTATACCTTCTCGACCCATACAGATGGGCGATGGATGATCCCATATCCATTGGTGTTTGACATCAGAGATGATATACGGGTTCTCAGTGGAAACTGGGTACATTGGACGGACTCGCCGAGAACTCCCAGATGGTATTATACCTTACGTCAGATGGAAGTTCTCTGGTGACACTGGTACAGGTTAGTCTGCAGACCCGAGATCGTCATAGAGTCTTGTGTGATTCCCACTGTGCTTTGATTTCCACCTTACCACGTCCAAGAGGGCGTGCAAAACGGTGGCTTTTGGGTACAGTCCCGAATCGCATGGAGGCAATGAGCGATAGGAGGGGATTCGTCTCTCCCGGTATAGGGAGTTGATGTTGCACTGTGTTCGATTGGCTATAACCGGAAATCCCTGGCCAGGGTTGCTGAGATTTACTGGTAAGTGTTATCAGTAGTATCTCGAACTGTTATAGACCTCATATCGACACGACTTATCGAGCTACTGGGGTCTGGCGTTTACCACCCATAGGCGAGATATGCGACATATCAGACGAACAGACCGGACTGTACGGTAAGTGTTACTGGTTGGATTCACAGGAGTGTGAGCGGGCTTGCTCGTCGATCTTCTGATCGCTCAATACCCGGGTGGCCGTTACGTTTAGCAGACCGCTTGCGGCTTGTGGGTGTTTGATATGATCATCACCTGCTGCCGGCGTATTGACGAGTCTTTAGAGTCCTACACAGAGGTTTCCTGGCTCAAGCGAAACGAAATAGGAGCGCATATGAGATATGTGCGGGACCGAGAATAATGCGTGTATGTGATACCGTATTCTATTCTCGCGATGAATGTATCGATTGGTTGTATGCGATATAACCTAGTTATCGAATCAAGGATTGATTCGACAAGTCGATACATTGGATATTAGTCGGTTATATGCGATATGACCGGATCGTTAAATCAAGTATTGATTTAATGATTTAATGCATAATTATATATTTGATATATTACTTTGCATTAACTAGTATTTGTTCACTTTAAATGGATTTTCTCACTTGAATTGCACAAGTTATATATGTGATATACTTTTGTGCACTTGTTTGTATCATGTTTGATGATACATGCTAACTTGAGTTTGTGTGTATGATTAAACCATGGTTATATGAATGGTTAGGGTTTTGTTTACTTATTCATTTATTTATTTTGTTTATTTATTTTGGAAAAGATAAATAGAAATGGTGGCTTTCTTTGTTTCTTTCATGAAGCTTCATGAAGTGTTGAAAGCTTGACCATTTTGTTTGCTTCCCTTAACCTAACTATTCACCTAACCCTAGTTTAGTCTCTACACTTAACCATGGTTGGTATATGATAAGTATTCATTTTATTTTCTATTTGAAAAAGACTTATCATATTCTTTTCTTCTTCTTCTTCATCAACAAGAAGAAAAGCTTGCAACCGTTAATGGCAACTTGAGAAAAAGAGTGAGAAATCCAATTCTAAAGTGAACCCACTTCCTATTTCTTCATCCTCTACCACTTGCCATGTAGTATAGGGTGTTTTCTTCACAAGTTTCTTGACTTGGTGAAGTTGGAGCTTGATGTTGTGTTGCCTCGACGTAGATCATCTTCGGCATCGAAGTCGACGACCTAGCCCGCCCATTTCTCCGATGAAGCCGACGCTAGAGCCCGAGATCCGATGATCGCACTGAGGGGACTTCATCATGGAGCTATGGAGGTGGAGGACCGGATCTACAAAGGTTGTATTTCCGTTCACTTAGTGCTAAAACAGTTTAGTAGCTTGTAGTTTCGCCTAATCTCTAGTCAACGATCCGTATTAGGGTTTGTAGGCACCGGAATTTTTTGAAATTGGCATGGTTGATACCTTGTGAGACTTCATTAGTGTGCCTAGGAACCCTACAGTGGTATCAGAGCCTAGCTAGACCCTTAGGCGATGTGTAGACGGAGTTAGAAGTCCGATCGAACCGAAACCCTAATCTCAAAATGCTCTTTGTACATTTTTTGAAAACTGGGATTTTTCCAAATTAAAAATATGCAGAAAAATAAGCAGGAGTTTTTAAGAATTACTGTGGAATTCGAGCGGCCAATTCCTCTAATGTGCTGCGGAACCGCGGCACGAGCATGGCTCGTGCGGCGGTTCCGCGGCCAAGTAGTCACATCAGCCTTTTTAATTTGCACAGTAATTCCCAATTCTTAGTGTTGTATTTTCTGGGATATTTTAACATTTACTCAACAGTTGAGCATTCTGGGGTTGTATTGGAACTTCGGTGATTCGATCGGATTGTCTAATTTTGTCTGTGTTTTTCCGGGTAATTTTAGAATATGTTAAAAAGTTCGACCGGATATAAATACCCAATTTTTCCCCTGTCAGGAAATTTCAAAGTGTTGGATCTTTCCGTGGTTTAATAACGTTCTTAATAGTGCAAGTAACGCGATGGACCCTATAGAAGACAACAAACCTTAACTCGATTATGTGACCGTCTTGAACTGCCCTTTGAACCTTAGGGTTTGGGGAAGTACGGCGTGCCACATGTGAGGCGTTGGCTTGACCCTTCTACGACTGGACCGTTGGTACTGAGGCATGAACTGGATGTTTTTAAACCTATTTCATGTGTTGAGCTGTATCGGGAAAACTTGGGTGTTTGAATGTTCGATCGGAAAGTTTAACATTTTCTATTTATCTGGAATGGGATACAATAAATGGAATTCACAAGTAGTTATGAGATAACTGAATGAATGTTATAAACATAGCACTTTAGTCTCACTTGATCGGTTGCCACGGAATTTTAATGTGATCAAAAGTCCGTCGCAATCACGTAGCGCACGCGGATACTCGCCAGGTAAACTTAATAGACAGCCTCACCCCATAGCCCCGACCAAGTGACTGTAGGAGAACCCCGTCGCCGAAAGCATCCGTTCGGGTGCTCGCGGCAGCGGTATTCCGCCTTGGTGCACTTCATCGACGGTATCGGGGGTGCGGCCGCCTAATAAAGTTTGCGACGAGCATTCGATCTGGATGCCGGGAATCTTGTTGAATTTCCTGGCTTTGTATTGAAAAGTGTTTTCGATTTTGAGACTAAAATGCGGGGTTTATAATTGTTAGGCATGCGATGTCTAAGGGATTCATTTGATTAGGCATGCGATGTCTAACGAGTTTGCGGATTCCAACTGTTGTGGTTTTACACTTTCTTTTCTGTGACCGTAAGTGTAATATGTGATATCGCCGGTTTCGTTGCTATATGTCAACGACAATTGGGATGCGCATATTTACTTACGTTGATGACATGTGATGTTATGTGTTGCTGGATATGTTATATTGGATCGTCGTGTTTGAATAGCCGGGGGGTTTTTATGTGAGATGGGTGTTTTTCATTTTCATTCATGTAAAAACTTGTATGTAATATTCTTTTATTGGGGTACTTCCAGATTGCGGAAGATGTCACCTTTTGTATATTATTTACTTTTCCGCACTAGGATAGACCCAAGGAGGGGAGCAAAAGTAACCGGGTTCTAGGGTCCAGTGGGAGACCATCTCGAGGAGTCTAGTCCAGGTCTCCTAACCCTAGAATTGGTAGGGTTGCTTGCCTCTCTCGTAGGGGTCTTGGGGTGTGGGTTTGGCTATACATCGCGACCGTGGAATCCGTGTTTTATACTGGCTCGTATTGAAAACACGGACGTCCTAGTATATCCAATATTTTATTTGATTCTTCTGCTGCGATATCTGTGATGTGATCATTTGATATGTTCTGTGATAAATACTGTATATGATATATATGATATATTATATAGGCGTTACTTATGTTTTTCACCCGCGCTAGCCCTGCCCCGCTCTGTCGTTAGTTACCTAACCTAACGGTGCACGAGGGGACATCGAGGCGAATGCGGATGGCATAAGTGTACGTCGTATTTATCTGTGATGTTTAGGTAATTTAAATGATGGGACTTCATTAATGTGATTAATGAAAGAAAAGAAACCTAAGATGTTGTGGAATCGAATTTCAAAAATAAAAAACAGGTAGCTACAGTTCTTGCTTTGCATCGAGGTGTTCCTTGTAGAACATCCTGCACCTTATTCGATAAGGAAAGGACCGAGATCCCTTCACCGGGAGTGACTCCTTTAGCAATAACTGGCAGATGCTACAACTCTCGGTTTGTCTTTTGATTGCTTCTATAGTTTCTGCTTTGCACAGTGATATATATGATATATCATGCACCTCATTCGACGAGGAAAGGACCGACGATCCCTTCACCGGGAGTGACTCCTTTAGCAAAACTAGAAAATCCTCAGAAACACTCCATTTTAAAATCATTTGATTCTACAACGATATCAAGTTCATTACGCAATAGGTTTTCAGAAAAACCTGTCGTAGCCCTCCGTCATTTCAGATAAGTCCTAATTAGTATTCGTGCTACGTTTGTTGGCCTGCGTCAAGGCGTAGTGTGCGGTAGCTAACTAGTATTTATCTGCTTATGCATATGATGCAGATTGGATTAGGGTAGTCGTGCGACTTTGTTGGCCCGCGTCAAGGGTCGTGCGGGTGGGTTTAATTCAATCAAGAAATGACGGGTTGAACTTGACTAGCGGACTATGGTTTGTTGGCCTGCGTCAAGGTCATAGGACGCTAGGGGAAAAATATTATCGAGGATTTCAAGTGTTGAAATTTGCAATGAGATTGCATACGTTCTATGAGATAGTTGGATCCCGATACCCGCTGCGAGTAAGAGTTACTCCTGGGAGAGTTTTACACATTACAATTAGCCGATCAAGTAGGTGTCTAGAAAGGTGTCAACGGGGTTACGCCTCTGGGAAAATAAGGTTTACAGTAATTAGGTCCGTGCGAAAGCACGAGGAACCTCCCTCAAAGTACCGACGCTGGCCTGGCTGAAAGATTGGCAAACTTGTAGCGTGTAATTAATCCAGGCTAGTCTTTCATTTTAGGGTTTGAAGGAAGATTTGATAAAAACAGTGGGAGCCATCCTGATTAGATAAAATAATAACCAATCTGATCTTGCAAGAGCGCACGCAGAGTGTTTTCTTCTCTCTCTCTCCAGGTAGCGACCATATCACGCTTTAATCAAGATAATAATACGAATATATTGACCGAACCCACTTGTTATACTGAGCTGGGGAACGTTGGTCCCGCTCCAACTTATAATTGTTATAAGACAGAGCATGAATTGGGGAATACCAGATTTCCCGTGCCGCCCAAACGAAGAAAGTGCATGTTGATGCATCATCTTCGGGTGTGTTCATTACAAAGAACTGTTTCTCTGTATCCTCTACGTCCTGGGTATTTGATACCGGATCAGGATCACAGATATGTAATCTGTTACATAGGGCTACAGATAGGTAGAGAACTGAGAACGGGTGATAAGTTTCATGAGACAGAAAACGGTGCAAGTATTGCAGCCAAGTCTGTTGGTCACTGTCACCCTGTATGACCAGTACATTTATTCTGAACGAATGTTATTAGATACCGAACCTGATATACAAAATCATATCAGTCTCTTTATTAGTAAAGAAATGATAAAATTTTGTATTGTTGGATAATGTTTTGAACATTTCCTATATCAAAAGTTGATCGGTTCAGGCACGTTATCTAAAAGCATTGATGTTCTAAATCAAACTACAGTTCTTAGTATACGGATTCAGAAATGAACGGATCTTTCTTAAGGTATTGTAGACTAGATCATATCAATGCGACCCGACTAGCTGGAGTTACATAAAGATGCATATTTAAATTAGTTTGAATTTACATCTTGTGAAACTCGCCGGTCATGTCACAAAGATAAGATGACCACAGCTCTGTTTACTGGAAACAGAGAAAGAGTTAGTAAACTCTTGGGATGATACATGTTGATGTATGAAGGTCCCCAGTCTACACATGCCAAGACCGGTTCTTTGTACTTCATTACATTCTCTGATAATCTCTCAAGATTCAGACATATGTTCCTGTTGAAACACAAGTCTGAACTTTTTGAGATATTCACAGAATATAAGTTAGAAGTAGAGAACCAAAATACGGGTAAAAGTATTATGTCCTTTGATGTGATCAAGGAGGAGAATACTTGAGCACGGAATTCCTGGATTATTCTAAAGGAGAATGAGATTCTCTCTCAGCATTACTCCTCCGTATACACCATAGCACGATGGTATATCGGGGCGGAGCAATCACACCCTATATGATAAGGTATGCTCTATGATGAGTACTACTGAGTTACCTATTTCCTTTTAGGAGTTATGCACTTATGAAGTTGCATACCTACTGAATAGGGTTCAAATCAAATCAGTTTCCTACCACTTCATATGTGATATGGAAAGGGAAGAGCCCATATCTTAAGTTAGTTAAGATTTAGGGTTGTCCGGCATATGTCTAAAAGCAAAATCCGGACAAGCTCGAGGCAAAGTATGTTATGTAGAACTGGAAATGTTCCAGCTATACAAACTGCAGCTGATGATTTGGCAGAACCAAAGGATTCAATAGCAACCAACGAACCTCAGCCTCTCTGCCGATCTAGTAGGATTCCTCAACCACCTGAGAGATACTTCGGTTTCTCTATGACAGTGGGAGCGAGAATTGCATCATGAGATGATGACCCAACTAGTTTCGAGCTGGCCATCTAGAGTGAGACTCTGTAAGAATGGCTGGATGTTTATCGATCAGAGATGGAATCCTTATACACCAACAAAGTATGGACTTTGGTTGCTTTATCTGAAGGGTTAAATCCCCATCAGGAGCAAGTATATCTTGAGAAGATTACTTGGTGTACATGGAAAAGTTGAGACTTTCAAAGCTAGACTTGTTAAAGGTTTTCGTCATCAACCAGGCGTGGAGAATGATGAAACCTTTTCCAGTAGCTATGCTTAAGTCCATCCAGATCCTACTTGCCGCGGCTACATACCATGACTACGATATCTGGCGGTTGGGTGCCATGACTGCTTTTCTAAATGATGTTTTAGAAGAGTGCGTCTATAAGTACACAGCCAGAGGGTCTCGTAAATAGTGGGAGCAGCAGAAACATGTGCAAGATGTTTTATGTGATGAAGCAGGCATCACGGAGTTGGAACATCTGTTTTGATGAGTTAGTCAAAGAGTTTGACATCATCAAAATGGTAGATGAACCTTGTATATACAAAACGGTAGTAGGGAGTATGGTGATGATCCTCGTAGAGTACGTGGATGACATACTCTTGATAAGAAAGGAGTTTCCTATGCTACGCTCGGTCAATCTCCGCTTATCACATGGATTCTCCATTTAGGATCAAAGTGATACCTCCTAAATCCTGAGTCTTCATCTATGAGATAGATGTTATTTGGGTGTTAGAATACTCACTAGCTGTAGTGAGATGGTATCAATTGATCCAGGGGAGAATCACTGCAAAGGTTCCAGGGTGATAAAGACGACTGAATGTCAGTCGCAGGCATTGTCTTTACCCTCAGTAAAGGGACGGTATGTTGGAAGAGTTCCAAGCTAGATACCGTGGCAAACTAGACGATAAAGGCCGGATACATCGCTACTTAAGATGCTACCAAAAAGGCTGTTTGGATGTATATTTGTTCATGAGATGAACTTAGTTCCTCCCATTATGTGACAATGGAGTTGTGGCTTATGCCAAGGAACGTCCGTCCCATCAGTGATCCTGACATATTCTAAGGCAGTATCACCTGATCATGGAGATGGATGATCTCCAAGGTGATCGAGGTTAGGAGAGTAGACACAGAGGATAACACGGCGGATCCACTCACGAAGGCCTATTCCCAGAGAGAGACTTTTATAGGATGGTTGAGTATGAGATACTGCAACCACTACTACAGATGGCCCTAGTGCAAGTGGGAGATTGTTAGTTATATGTATGCCCTAGAGGCCATTACTGTACATAGGATGTATATTGTAGTGGATGCTGGGACATATATAGGGAGGACTTTCTTGCTCGACATGATAGTATGCTATCTGGTTACTCTTTACCTTAACGTGTATATTGATTGTCTCTCTGTTACATGTTGGTAAAGCCCTTAGGATGTGTACTTGACTACCTGGACTATGATGCGGATCATACTAGTGGGGACATGGTAGTCCATAAGTACATCCTTCAAGGTCCCTAGTCGTGGGTATATCGAGACGGGGCATCGATATACCAGAGTAGACTAGCGTATACCTTCTCGACCCATACAGATGGGCGATGGATGATCCTATATCCATTGGTGTTTGACATCAGAGATGATATACGGGTGCTCAGTGGAGACTGGGTACACTGGACGAACTCCCAGATGGTATTATACCTTACGTCAGATGGAAGTTCTCTGGTGACACTGGTACAGGTTAGTCTGTAGACCCGAGATCGTCATAGAGTCTTGTGTGATTCCCACTGTGCTTTGATTTCCACCTTACCACGTCCAAGAGGGCGTGCAAAACGGTGGCTTTTGGGTACAGTCCCGAATCACATGGAGGCAATGAGCGATACGAGGGGATTCGTCTCTCCCGGTATAGGGAGTTGATGTTGCGCTGTGTTCGATTGGCTATAATCGGAAATCCCTGGCCAGGGTTGCTGAGATTTACTGGTAAGTGTTATCAGTAGTATCTCGAACTGTTATAGACCTCATATCGACACGACTTATCGAGCTACTGGGGTCTGACGTTTACCACCCCTAGGCGAGATATGCGACATATCAGACAAACAGACCGGACTGTACGGTAAGTGTTACTGGTTGGATTCACAGGAGTGTGAGCGGGCTTGCTCGTCGATCTTCTGATCACTCAATACCCGGGTGGCCGTTACGTTTAACAGACCGCTTGCGGCTTGTGGGTGTTTGATATGATCATCACCTGCTGCCGGCATATTGACGAGTCTTTAGAGTCCTACACAGAGGTTTCCTGGCTCAAGCGAAACGAAATAGGAGCGCATATGAGATATGTGTGGGATCGAGAATAATGCGAGTATGTGATACCGTATTCTATTCTCGCGATGAATGTATCGATTGGTTGTATGCGATATAACCTAGTTATCGAATCAAGGATTGATTCGACAAGTCGATACGTTGGATATTAGTCGGTTATACGCGATATGACCGGATCGTTAAATCAAGTATTGATTTAATGATTTAATGCATAATTATATATTTGATATATTACTTTGCATTAACTAGTATTTGTTCACTTTAAATGGATTTTCTCACTTGAATTGCACAAGTTATATATGTGATATACTTTTGTGCACTTGTTTGTATCATGTTTGATGATACATGCTAACTTGAGTTTGTGTGTATGATTAAACCATGGTTATATGAATGGTTAGGGTTTTGTTTACTTATTCATTTATTTATTTTGTTTATTTATTTTGGAAAAGATAAATAGAAATGGTGGCTTTCTTTGTTTCTTTCATGAAGCTTCATGAAGTGTTGAAAGCTTGACCATTTTGTTTGCTTCTCTTAACCTAACCATTCACCTAACCCTAGTTTAGTCTCTACACTTAACCATGGTTGGTATATGATAAGTATTCATTTTATTTTCTATTTGAAAAATACTTATCATATTCTTTTCTTCTTCTTCTTCTTCATCAACAAGAAGAAAAGCTTGCAACCTTTAATGGAAACTTGAGAAAAAGAGTGAGAAATCCAAATCTAAAGTGAACCCACTTCCTATTTCTTCATCCTCTACCACTTGCCATGTAGTATAGGGTGTTTTCTTCACAAGTTTCTTGACATGGTGAAGTTGGAGCTTGATCTTGTGTTGCCTCGACGTAGATCATCTTCGGCATCGAAGTCGACGACCTAGCCCGCCCATTTCTCCGATGAAGCCGACGCTAGAGCCCGAGATCCGATGATCGCAGCGAGGGGACTTCATCACGGAGCTATGGAGGTGGAGGAACGGATCTACAAAGGTTGTATTTCCGTTCACTTAGTGCTAAAACAGTTTAGTAGCTTGTAGTTTCGCCTAATCTCTAGTCAACGATCCGTATTAGGGTTTGTAGGCACCAGAATTTTTTGAAATTGGCATGGTTGATGCCTTGTGAGACCTCATTAGTGTGCCTAGGAACCCTACAAGACCATCTCCCCAACTGGGATGAGAAGTGTACACACTAGTCTACTCCGGAGTATCGATGCCCTGTCTCGATAATCCTATGACTAGGGACCTGAATAAGGATGTGCTTGTAGACTACCCAGCCCCCACTAGTGTGACTGCCATCACAACGCTGGTAGTCAAGCAAGATCCTAAGAGCTCTATCAATACGTATACTCACATATTAAGATAGAAAAACCAAGTAGCATACTACCATGTTTAGCAAGACTGTTATATACATGTGAATATCCCAAGCTTCCATTAACTAATATACAAACTAGTATGATACAATAATGGCCCCTAGGGCATATACACTAACAATCTCCTACTTGCACTAGGGCCATGTACTGGCATATCGAAGACCGATGATCTCGAGTAGCCTCTCGAACTGAATCTGAGGTAGGGCCTTTGTGAATGGATCAGCAATGTTCTCTTCAGAAGCAACTCTCCGAACCTCGATCTCCTGACGATCAATGATCTCCCTGATCAGGTGATACCGCCTTAAGATGTGTCTGGACTTCTGATGGGACCTTGGTTCCTTCGCTAAAGCTATAGCTCCGTTGTTGTCGCAATACAGAGGTATTGGATCAACAATGGTAGGAACCACCTGATGTTCTTTAGGAACTTCTTCATCCAGACTGCTTCTTTTGCGGCATCGCAAGCAGCAATATACTCCGCTTCCATCGTTGAGTCAGCAATGGTGTCCTGCTTGGAACTCTTCCAGCACACCGCCCCTCCATTGAGGGTAAAAACATAACCCGACATAGACTTGGAATCGTCCTTATCACTCTGGAAGCCGAAATCAGCAAAGGCCTCCAACCTGAGGTCTTTTCCGCCGTAAACCAAGAACATCTCCTTAGTCCTTCTTAGGTACTTGACAATGTTCTTTACTGCTATCCAGTGCTTCTCCCCTGGGTCTGACTGATATCGGCTTACCACGCTCAGTGCGTAAGCTACATCTGGTCTGGTGCACAACATCGCATACATTATAGAGTCTACCGCAGAAGCGTAGGGTATAATAGACATGCGTTCCCTTTCCAAATCAGTCTTGGGAGACATCTCTTTGGATAGGGTGATTCCGTGACAAGCCGGTAGATTACCGCGCTTAGAATCTTCCATACTGAATCTTTTCAGTACAGTGTTGATATACCTGGACTGCGAAAGTCCCAACATCCTCTTAGATCTATCAGGATAGATCCGGATCCCCAGAATGTAAGAGGCATCACCCAGGTCTTTCATGGAGAACCTGTGTGACAAGAATCCTTTGACAGATTGTAATATAGGAATGTCATTTCCTATCAATAGAATGCATCCACGTACAAGACGAGGAATACTACACTTCTGGCTACAACTTTACTATATATGCACGGTTCATCTGGATTTTTGATAAAGTCATATTCTTTGACTGTTTCATCAAAACAGATGTTCCAACTCCGCGATGCCTGCTTTAGTCCATAAATTGACTTAAGCAATTTGCATACATTCCCGCTGCTCCCACTCTGATTGAAACCCTCTGGCTGATCCATATAGACACACCCTTCTAAATTTCCATTTAGAAAAGCCGTCTTTACGTCCATCTGCCAGATTTCATAATCATGGAAGGCAGCAATAGCAAGAAGGACCCGAATGGATTTGAGCATAGCCACTGGAGAAAACGTTTCGTCATAGTCCAAACCAGGTCTTTGACGAAAACCCTTTGCAACAAGTCTAGCCTTATAGGTTTCCACCTGTCCATCTACACCAATCTTTTTCTTGAAGATCCATTTGCATCCTATGGGTTTTACCCCATCTGGAGCAAAGTCCAAAGTCCATACTTTGTTGGTGTACATGGACTCCATTTCGGTCCGTATTGCATCTAGCCATCGTACCGAGTCGCCGCTATGGATGGCCTGCTGGAATCCAATAGGTTCATCATCATCTATGATGCAATCCTCTCTATCCCCATCTATGAGAAAACCGTAGTATCTCTCAGGCGGATGAGACGGCCTACTACTCCTGCGGAGCGGTGCGGTAATGTCCTGTTCTTCTTGAACTACCAGTTCTACCAAACTTTCAGTATTAGTTTGTGGTTCTGGAATTTCTTCCAGTTCTATTTCGCTTCTACTTGATTCCTTTTCTAAAAACTGATGTTCTAGAAAATGCGCATTACGAGAAACAAATACCTTTTGTTCCTCTGCGTAATAGAATAGATAACCCCTGGAGTTCTTTGGATATCCCACAAACTTACACTTTACTGATCGTGCCTCGAGCTTGTCCACATGCTGCTTTTTAACAAAAGCTGGACATCCCCAAATCTTTATATACTTTAGATGGGGTTTCTTCCTACTACACATCTGATATGGAGTGGTAAGCACAGTCTTGGTAGGTACCATGTTCAAAAGATATGCCGCTGATTCTAGCGCATAACCCCAAAAAGATCGCGGTAACTTAGCATTACTCATCATGGATCGTACCATATCCAATAGGGTTCGATTCCGTCTCTCCGATACACCGTTATGCTGTGGAGTGTATGGAGGAGTAAGCTGAGAGAGAATTCCTTTCTCTTTTAGGTAACCTAGGAACTCGGCACTCAAGTATTCACCACCTCGATCAGATCTTAGTGTCTTGATACTTTTGCCGGTTTGGTTTTCTACTTCATTCTTATACTCTTGGAATTTCTCAAAAGCCTCGGATTTATTTTTCATCAGATAAATGAATCCGTACCTTGAGTAATCATCCGTGAAAGTAATGAAATAGGAAAAACCACCTCTTGCATGTGTAGACATTGGACCACATACATCGCTGTGTATGAGTCCTAAGAGCTCGCTCGCTCTTACTCCATGTCCAGTAAATGGAGTCTTTGTCATCTTTCCTTTGAGACAAGATTGACAAGTGTCATAAGTTTGATATTCGAACGAGTCCAAATATCCTTCTCTATGCAACTTAGTCAACCTTCTCTCATTGATGTGACCCAGTCTACAATGCCATAAGAAAGCTTTATTTAAATCTGGAGACTTTCTTTTAAGTGTGTTCTGGACATTGAAAATTTGGAATTGGTTTAACACATATATACCGTTATCCAGTGTACCGGACCCAATCAAACTATGATTAAGGTGGATGTTAACAACATCACTTCCAAACGTGAAATCATAACCTTTATTTGATAACAAGGAAACAGATATGATATTATACGTTAAGCTGGGCACACAAAAACAGTTATGTAAAACCAAAATGTGTCCACTCGTCAATCCCAGGTGATAATCCCCTACGGACACAGCTCCCACGCTAGCTCCGTTAGCAACCATCAGGGTCATATCACCTTCCTTCAGCACTCTACGGTTTCTCAGTGCCTGCAATGAATTGCAAATATGAGATCCTGATCCGGTATCCAATACCCAGGAAGTAGAGTTGATTGACAGACAATTCTCAATTACAAACACACCTGAGGTCGAAGCCACGGCTTGCTTCGGTTCCTGGTTCTTGGCGTTCCACGCCATGCAATCCTTTTTCCAGTGCCCTTTCCTGTGACAATGGAAGCACTCATCCTGGCCCACTACCGGTACCGCAAACTTTTTCTTTCCCATCCCTTCCACCTTACTTACACCTCCTCTAGGCGTCACGACCCGCAAGGTACGGAACGTGACTGGCACTTAAGTTTACGAAACGTCTAAAGACGTCCGTAAAATAAGTAAGCCAAAGCCCAGAAAACAAAACCAATTAAGCAAAAGAGTGAAGAAAACCCAATCAATTGAAAGCGAGTTTATCAAATAAGTCATGTAAAACCCTTTTTTTAAAAACAATACCAATTTTTCCGAAAATTTCGGCAGAGACTCCTTTGTAATTACTGGCCCCCAAAATGGGTACAACAAAATATATATGAATCCAACAAAAAAGGGCATCCCCAAGCGGGAGCTAGCTCTTCGCCACAAGGCGGTCACAAATCCCACGCAATATAAAATGACAACAAGCATAATAGTCATAAGGAAGCATGAGAAAAGTAGCATGTCGGCTCAAGTGGCTCGACCCCAAAATACAGCATAAAAGTCTACAAATCACACTGTCTCATCTCTAGGTCACTATACAATAATGCTGGTAGATACAGTAGATGGAGTACACTAGATACAAAGAATATACAAGGGGGTACAAAATAGTAATATAACCCACCTAGGAGCAAAACCTCGAGTCCAGGCAAAGGAGGCAAAAGAACAAGTGCGCCCGCCGCTACTGAACTGACGGAGCGGACCTGCAAAAGACTGTGGCACAACGGGGGTGAGTTGCCAACTCGTGAGTAATAAATAACACCTACAAAGGCTATCGTATGCATGCACACAAGCATCCTAGCATCTAAAATACAGGTATGACTGGATGCACTAGCAGGTGTGTATACAACATCAGTGTACGAATATGTATGCAACATGAATATCTGAGGTCTCAATAGGTATATATAAGAAATATTTTATCTCTTTTTGTTTTTGAAACTCTTTTAGAATGCCAGCATAATGTCAATGAATCGACGAAAATCGGTGTCCAGCAACGACACCCAAAAGCTGTCTCAAATCTCATAAATCCATGTCATAGTGTCTCTGGCCTCAGCCATCCGGCTGACCCATCTCAATATCAATATCTCATCCCCTCGCGGCCCCGGTCGGTATCCTCTGGATATCCGCCGTGCCCAATGAAGTCACCGGTAGGTAATCCGTCCCCTGCCAGGCTCATCGTCAGCACCACGAGCTTCTTGTCCCGGGGTACCCTACCGGGCCCACCATGTACCCGAAACGGTTCATCCAACTCCTCGAAACGGGTCTCCAAAAACCACAGCAAACTCATGGTGGACGACACTTACATCACTAGAAAACCGCAATTTACATGTTTTAAAAATATAATAAGTTTAGAAATTTTGCGGCTTTCCCCCGAAATCCAGAAATATCATAAAATCTCAAGAAGTCCTCATAAGTGCATATATCAATAATAATGAATGCATATGGTGTCAATAATCAAGTTGCGATGTGTAATTAATGGATTAGGCATGAACAATTAATATGATAAAGTACATGCACATGAATAGCAGTCCTACGGTTTCATTTTAAGGAATTAAAGGCAATAGCACCAGTTTAAGTATCAATTAGTAAAAGGTTTAAATTTAAATGTTATCTAGTGTGGTGGCATGGCAATTACCAGGGTGTGTGTGTAAGCATGAATAGTGCTCGTGCTGCATATAAAAACCCTGGCAATGGTGCAGGTGTCATATAAAATGGTTTCGTATAGGTATGTCAATATAATGCATGGATGCAGCAAATAGTCAACTAAGTACTTCACCCCTAATTACTAACATCACTAAGGGTCTTGTAAGTTACTAAAACTATCGGGCGGCTTGCGCCATCCAACGATAGTCCCCCGTAGATGTTACATCTACTCACCGGAATCCCTGGCTAGCTGTGTCCAATCACCGCTTTCCCCTTTCGCGCCGCGTCTGACGTCTCCGCGACCGAACCTGGAATTTACATCAATACCAAACATAAGGTTACATATCAAGAACGACGCAAAACCCCAACGAAACTACTAAAGTTCGCTAGCTAGGTACAACGTGCACAAAGTGCGCGGAGCACACGCGAAAATCGCAAAAACTGCCAAAAAACGCCGATTTGGTCGCCCGGCAAAACTAAAACCCGACTACTCAAAACTCCGCGCTCACGCATCCTAAACGTCATAGGAGATGCTAAAAACATCCCCAAGGTTTCACAAATAAATCACCAAATAATTTTAAAAAAAACCCAGTAAGCACAAACTAGCAATTTTGGTGCAAAAATCGAAAATTAACGATACGGATATCACAATCCAACACAATATCCAACCACACAACAAGCAATCTACAAACACTATAATTACAACACATTAGCAAAGATTCAAAACCTATTTTCCATAAACAACCATTACTTGAACTATATAACCTAGCAATTCTTAATTCAAACTATAAATGAAAACCTTAAATTAACACTAATTTATAACTCAATTAGCAAGTTAACCCTCTAGATTAGGTTAGAAAAACAACTAGATAACAATTTAGATTTAATCAACTAGATAATGGTTTCTAAACCTTAATTCAACTCATTAATCATGCTTCACAATTCATTTCCATACACTAACCCCTTTCTAGATTTTGGTAAATTAGCTAACTTAATGCAATTTCACACAAGATTAACATAGAATAGGTTAATAGGAAGCCGCATAAGCAAGGTAACCATAGAGATTAGTTAATTAACAACTAGATTAACTACGAAACAA
The DNA here is from genome assembly GCA_030015575.1 of Agapanthus africanus. Classification (NCBI taxonomy): domain Eukaryota; kingdom Viridiplantae; phylum Streptophyta; class Magnoliopsida; order Asparagales; family Amaryllidaceae; genus Agapanthus; species Agapanthus africanus. The sequence continues at coordinate 261,047,849 of JASDDO010000004.1, forward strand.
ATTAATTAACTATCATGGCTTCAAAACCGTAGTTAAAGTTTTCAACCATAACCTAAGAAAAACTAGATTAGAACTACACTAAATTAACACTACAACAATCTAACTTAAGAATCTTAATCAAAAGAATTTAATTAGCAAGGGATTATACCTCACTAGAGATCTAGCAAGAATAGATTTGCTCCAAATGATGGCCTCAAGCATCAAGATCCAAGCTAGGGAGGTGAAGGAAAAGAAAGATGAAGGATGGGTTTAATTTGTAAGCTTTAATTTGAAATTTTGATGTGTTTTTTTGAAGAAATTTGAAGCAAATGAAAAGAAAAGAGATGAAGGAGAGGGAGGTGCAGGTTTCGGCCAGTAGGTGGTAAGGGGAGGGTGGTGGGTGAGTGGGAAAGGTCAAGGGTCAAGTCTCCAAAAGTCAATGTACCATAACTTATCAATTATATTTAAAATAAACCAATAAACTAACTAAATCAACTCAAGAAAGGAAACAAAGAAGGAGGCCAGAAATTTCTGGACTTGAACAAGGTGGGGCTGTCCTAGGGCTGAGGGAAAAGAGAGAGGGGTTTTACAAAAGAAATTTTATGCAAAAAGACCCCCTACAAGTCAGAAATTGCAAGTTTTGGCTTAAAAGTCAATAAATTCGTTTCCTATCATAAAAATTTGTTAAAAATCAAAATAAAATACTAAAAAATTTATGTTACAACTAGATTTTAATTATCATAATTTTAAAGATTAAAATTAGCCCGGAAAAATTTTTATTTATCGCTAATTTAATGTATTTTCTTACCGGCTTAAAATAATATTAAAAAATTGAAAAATAGGGAAAAAATTTTAAACGACCAGAATTTCATAAGTAACTCATTTGCTACTAAAAACAAGCAATTACCTATCCATTTTAGGTATAATTAGCCCTAAACTGCAAAATAACGAGAAAGACGGTTTTCGGAAAAATACCGAATTTTCACCGAATTTCAGGAAAACACCAAAACGACTTTTCAAAACGCTACAATCTTCCCCCCTTAAAGAAATTCGGTCCCCGAATTTAAAAATATAGCTACGCGTACCTTCGAAGAGATAGGGATATTTCTTCCTCATCTCGCCCTCGGTCTCCCAGGTAACCTCCTCACTGCTCGGGCTACGCCAAAGGACCTTGACGGTTGGTATAATCTTCGACCTCAACTTCTTCACCTGCCGATCTAGGATGGCCACCGGCTGCTCTGCAAAAGAAAGGTCGCGCTCTAGCTGGACTGTCGGGTGCTGAATCGCATGCGAAGGGTCATGAAGGTACTTGCGGAGCATCGAAACATGGAAGACGGGGTGAACATCGGGAAAGCTGGGAGGAAGAGCCAAACGATATGAAACAGCGCCGACACGCTCGAGGATCTCGAAGGGACCTACGAATCTAGGGCTAAGCTTCCCCTTTCGCCCAAAACGCATCACTCCCTTCATCGGAGAGACTTTCAGAAAAACATGGTCGCCAACTGCGAACTCTAATCTGCGACGGCGCCTGTCCGCATACGATTTCTGCCTGCTCTGAGCCGCTCTCATCCGGTCTCGGATCAACTGTATCTTCGCTGTCGTCTCCTCAACAAGCTGCGGCCCCAAAATGCTGCTCTCGCTGAGCTCTGTCCAACAGACGGGCGATCTGCATCTCCTCCCATACAATGCCTCGAAAGGTGCCATTTGAATAGTATCCTGGAAGCTTTTGTTGTAGGAGAACTCCACTAGAGGTAAATGACGATCCCAGCTACCACCAAAGTCTAAAACGCACGCTCTGAGCATGTCCTCGAGAGTCTGAATGGTCTGCTCTGACTGTCCGTCGGTCTGCGGATGAAACGCTGTGCTGAAGCTCAAACGAGTGCCCAAAGCCTCCTGAAGTCTCTGCCAAAGTCGGCTGGTGAACTGAGTGCCTCGATCTGACACGATACAAGTCGGTACACCATGTAGTCGCACGATCTCGTCACTATAGAGCTGAGCATACTGAGCGAAGCTGAAAGTCGTCTTCACTGGAAGGAAGTGAGCCGCTTTCGTCAATCTATCCACGATCACCCAGATGGAGTCGTACCCTCGACTGGTCCTGGGTAGACCCACAACGAAGTCCATCGAAATCTGTTCCCATTTCCACTCTGGAATGGGTAACGGCTGTAGCTCTCCTGCAGGCCTCTGGTGCTCGGCCTTGACTTGCTGACAAGTCAGGCATCTCGAAACGAACTCCGCAATGTCCCTCTTCATCCCGTCCCACCAGTAGGTCTCTCTCATATCATGGTACATCTTGGTGGAACCGGGGTGGACACTATACACTGATCGGTGTGCCTCCTCAAGAATGTCGCGCCGCAATCCATCAGCATCTGGTACGCACAGTCTAGATCCATATCGTAAAATCCCCTGATCGTCAATCACGAACTCGGAAAATCTGCCCTGTCCCATCTGTGCCATGATCTCTGAGCAACGGTCGTCACTGCGCTGTGCCTCATATATACGGTCAAGCAACTGTGGGCATGCACGAATATGAGCGAGCTGTCCCCCTGTCTGAGTGAACTCGAACTCAACTCGGCTGTCGCATAACATCTGCCAATCTGCTGACGACTGCCTCTGCACTGTGCGCAAAAAGGATAGACTACCCCCGGGCCTCCTACTCAACGCATCTGCCACCACATTTGCCTTGCCGGGGTGATATAAGATCTCGCAGTCGTAGTCTTTCACCAACTCCATCCAACGACGCTGTCTGAGGTTCAGATCTCGCTGCTGAAATATGTACTTTAAGCTCTTGTGATCGGTGAATATCTGACACGACTCGCCATACAGGTAATGTCGCCAAATCTTCAGTGCAAAGACCACTGCAGCCATCTCCAAATCATGAGTGGGGCAGTTCTGTTCATGCTTCTTCAACTGCCGAGAAGCATAAGCGATCACCCGGCCATGCTGCATCAATACGCATCCTAATCCCACTCGCGAAGCATCACAGTAGACAACAAATCCGCCTGATCCCGAAGGCAAAGATAATACCGGCGCCGTAGTCAAACAAGTCCGTAGCTGCTGAAAACTGCGCTCGCACTCCTCTGTCCAAATGAAAGGAACTCCCTTCCGGGTCAAACCGGTCAACGGTGCAGCTATACGGGAGAAGTCCTGAACAAAACGCCTGTAGTAGCCCGCCAAGCCTAGAAAACTACGGATCTCAGTAACCGATGTAGGTCGGGGCCACTGCTGAACAGCCTCTATCTTCTTCAGGTCCACACAAATGCCGTCTCTCGTAACCACGTGACCCAAGAATCCGACGCTGTCCAGCCAGAAAGCACACTTGGAGAACTTCGCAAACAGCTTGTGCTCCCTCAGAGTCTGTAACGTAATCCGCAAGTGCTGCTCGTGCTCCTCTCTGCTCCGGGAGTACACCAAGATATCGTCGATAAACACGATGATGAACAAGTCAAGATACGGCCTGAATGTACGGTTCATCAAATCCATGAATGCTGCTGGGGCGTTGGTGAGTCCGAACGACATCACCAAAAACTCGTAGTGGCCGTAGCGCGTGCGGAAAGCTGTCCTCGGTATATCCTCATGTCGAACTCGCAGCTGATGGTATCCTGATCGCAAGTCGATCCTCGAAAAATACCCCGCACCCTGAAGCTGGTCGAACAAATCATCAATGCGCGGCAACGGATATCTGTTCCGAACGGTAACTTTGTTCAGCTGGCGGTAGTCGATACATAAGCGCAAACTTCCATCCTTCTTCTTGACAAACAGGACCGGAGCACCCCACGGAGAAACACTCGGTCGAATAAGCCCCTTATCTAACAAATCCTGTAACTGATCCTTCAGCTCTCGAAGCTCTGCCGGGGCCATCTGATAAGGCGGTATAGAAATAGGCCCCGAACCGGGAATCAAATCAATGCAGAACTCAACATCGCGCTCAGGCGGTAGCCCAGGTAGCTCATCAGGGAAAACATCAGGGAACTCACAAACAACCGGGACCCGGTCCAACGAAACCTCTGCAACTCGAGTATCACAAACAAATGCTAAGAATCCCTGACATCCCTTCCGCAAGAGCTGACCAGCGCGAAGAGACGAAATTAAGCTGGGAAGGGTGACACTGCGGTCTCCCTGAATAACAAGGACTGGCTCTCCCGAAAAGCTAAATCGGACTGCCTTCTCATGGCAGTCCACCGAAGCATAACAAGTGGCTAGCCAATCCATGCCCAGAAGCACATCAAAGTCCAACATATCGAGGAGTATCAAATCAACTGATGAATCCCTCTCCCCGATACGAACGGAACACAAACGAAAAACAAAACGAGCGACAAACGACTCGCCTACCGGAGTAACAACAACAAGCGGCTGATCTAACGACGACGACTCACGGCCCAACATCGGTGCAAAGTGTGTAGAGACGTACGAATGTGTGGAACCTGGGTCGAATAATACCCGTGCGTCGAAAGAACAAACTGGCAAGGTACCTGTCACAACGGTATTGGATGCCTGCGCATCCTGCGGTGTCAAAGCAAAAACTCGGGCCTGTCCTCCACCGATAGCGGGCTGACCTCGACCTCGGCCTCTGCCTCCTCGTCCTCTCTGAACAGGACCGCCGCGTCCACGGCCTCTCGGTGCACCTAACTAGCGTGGAGCATCGCCTGGGGTAGGAAGTAGGGCTCTCTGAGGAGGGGGTGGTGATGGTGGCAGGGTCACATGCGGAACTGTCGCTGCTCCCTGTCGTCTCACCGGACAGTCTCTGACAAGATGGTGCAAACTCCCGCACCCAAAACACCCTGGCGACGGCTGCTGCCCTTGGGGATAAGAACCATATAACTGTCCCCGCCCAAATCTTCTGCCAGGCCTATCTCTCGGAAAGAATCTGGCGCGCTGCCTCTGAGACGGTACATCGGTGCGAATCCTCTTCGGCCCAGAAACGGCCGAAGTCCGTGATATGCGTGCCTCCATCCGCAATGCCGTATCCATAGCAGCTGAATAAGTGTCGTAGTGCTGAGCGCCAATGGCAAGATATAGCTGGGCATCAAGTCCCTGTACGAACCTCTTCACCATCTTCTCCTCGGTATCCACCAAATACTGAGCATATCGGGATAACTGTGTAAACTGGATGTCATACTCAGACACCGTCATCCCAGGTGTCTTGACTAAGGCCTCGAAGCTGCGAGCTCTGGCGTCACGAACGCTCTCTGGAAGGAAACGGGCTAGAAAGACCGCTGTAAACTCGACCCAACTCATAGGCGGTAGACCTGCAGCTCGACCTCTCAAGACTGACTCCCACCATGTCTGCGCGAGACCCTCTAGTCGGAAACTCGCAAGCTCTACCCATCGATCATCCGAACATCTCAGCGAACGGCAGATCCTGGCTAAACTGTTAAGGAACGTCTGTGGGTCCTCCGCTGCCTCGGTGCCTGTGAATACTGGAGGTCACAGCCTCATGAAATCCTATAGTGAAACCAGAATGGCCATGGTGGTAGTAGTAGGAGCAGGTATCATGGTCGTCTGTGATGTAGTAGGTACGTCATCCGGCCTCGGTGTACGACTGGCTGCAACTAGGGATCCTACCATCTGACGTAGCTCCTGCATGCCTCCCATCATCTGTCGCAACTCCTCCATACCGGTCTTGAGCCTATCCATACGGCCTGGGGAAGGTGGATCGGTCTGTCCCTGCGGCGTAGGCATACCACCCTGCACAGTCCTAGTCTCGGACAAGCCAGCTCGGATCTCGTCTCTGGCGGTAGCCCTCTGTGCCCTCGTAGCCTTCGGCGGCATAGTGGCTGTTACAGGAAAACGGATAGTAAGAATAGTGCAATAGGATCATAGGATACACGGAATTGAAGAAGAATTTCAAGCAAGTATCCTAAAGTCACTTAGGCGGAGTACCGTATCGCAAGTATGCCGCGGACATACGCACGCTACGTTACCCTGCTTAAGTCACTTACTCCATCTACCAAGGGTCATCCTACACTCAAAAAGGTAAAACCTATCACTCTGATACCAACTTTGTCACGACCCGCAGGGTACGGAACGTGACTGGCACTTAAGTTTACGAAACGTCTAAAGACGTCCGTAAAATAAGTAAGCCAAAGCCCAGAAAACAAAACCAATTAAGCAAAAGAGTGAAGAAAACCCAATCAATTGAAAGCGAGTTTATCAAATAAGTCATGTAAAACCCTTTTTTTAAAAACAATACCAATTTTTCCGAAAATTTCGGCAGAGTCTCCTTTGTAAATACTGGCCCCCAAAATGGGTACAACAAAATATATATGAATCCAACAAAAAAGGGCATCCCCAAGCGGGAGCTAGCTCTTCGCCACAAGGCGGTCACAAATCCCACGCAATATAAAATGACAACAAGTATAATAGTCATAAGGAAGCATGAGAAAAGTAGCATGTCGGCTCAAGTGAGCTCGACCCCAAAATACAGCATAAAAGTCTACAAATCTCACTGTCTCATCTCTAGGTCACTATACAATAATGCTGGTAGATACAGTAGATGGAGTACACTAGATACAAAGAATATACAAGGGGGTACAAAATAGTAATATAACCCACCTAGGAGCAAAACCTCGAGTCCAGGCAAAGGAGGCAAAAGAACAAGTGCGCCCGCCGCTACTGAACTGACGGAGCGGACCTGCAAAAGACTGTGGCACAACGGGGGTGAGTTGCCAACTCGTGAGTAATAAATAACACCTACAAAGGCTATCGTATGCATGCACACAAACATCCTAGCATCTAAAATACAGGTATGACTGGATGCACTAGCAGGTGTGTATACAACATCAGTGTACGAATATGTATGCAACATGAATATCTGAGGTCTCAATAGGTATATATAAGAAATATTTTATCTCTTTTTGTTTTTGAAATTCTTTTAGAATGCCAGCATAATGTCAATGAATCGACGAAAATCGGTGTCCAGCAACGACACCCAAAAGCTGTCTCAAATCTCATAAATCCATGTCATAGTGTCTCTGGCCTCAGCCATCCGGCTGACCCATCTCAATATCAATATCTCATCCCCTCGCGGCCCCGGTCGGTATCCTCTGGATATCCGCCGTGCCCAATGAAGTCACCGGTAGGTAATCCGTCCCCTGCCAGGCTCATCGTCAGCACCACGAGCTTCTTGCCCCGGGGTACCCTACCGGGCCCACCATGTACCCGAAACGGTTCATCCAACTCCTCGAAACGGGTCTCCAAAAACCACAGCAAACTCATGGTGGACGACACTTACATCACTAGAAAACCGCAATTTACATGTTTTAAAAATATAATAAGTTTAGAAATTTTGCGGCTTTCCCCCGAAATCCAGAAATATCATAAAATCTCAAGAAGTCCTCATAAGTGCATATATCAATGATAATGAATGCATATGGTGTCAATAATCAAGTTGCGATGTGTAATTAATGGATTAGGCATGAACAATTAATATGATGAAGTACATGCACATGAATAGCAGTCCTACGGTTTCATTTTAAGGAATTAAAGGCAATAGCACCAGTTTAAGTATCAATTAGTAAAAGGTTTAAATTTAAATGTTAACTAGTGTGGTGGCATGGCAATTACCAGGGTGTGTGTGTAAGCATGAATAGTGCTCGTGCTGCATATAAAAACCCTTGCAATGGGGCAGGTGTCCTATAAAATGGTTTCGTATAGGTATGTCAATATAATGCATGGATGCAGCAAATAGTCAACTAAGTACTTCACCCCTAATTACTAACATCACTAAGGGTCTTGTAAGTTACTAAAACTATCGGGCGGCTTGCGCCATCCAACGATAGTCCCCCGTAGATGTTACATCTACTGACCGGAATCCCTGGCTAGCTGTGTCCAATCACCGCTTTCCCCTTTCGCGCCGAGTCTGATGTCTCCGCGACCGAACCTGGAATTTACATCAATACCAAACATAAGGATACATATCAAGAACGACGCAAAACCCCAACGAAACTACTAAAGTTCGCTAGCTAGGTACAACGTGCACAAAGTGCGCGGAGCACACGCGAAAATCGCAAAAACTGCCAAAAAACGCCGATTTGGTCGCCCGGCAAAACTAAAACCCGACTACTCAAAACTCCGCGCTCACACATCCTAAACGTCATAGGAGATGCTAAAAACATCCCCAAGTTTTCACAAATAAATCACCAAATAATTTTAATAAAAACCTAGTAAGCACAAACTAGCAATTTTGGTGCAAAAATCGAAAATTAGCGATACGGATATCACAATCCAACACAATATCCAACCACACAACAAGAAATCTACAAACACTATAATTACAACACATTAGCAAAGATTCAAAACCTATTTTCCATAAACAACCATTACTTGAACTATATAACCTAGCAATTCTTAATTCAAACTATAAATGAAAACCTTAAATTAACACTAATTTATAACTCAATTAGCAAGTTAACCCTCTAGATTAGGTTAGCAAAACAACTAGATAATAATTTAGATTTAATCAACTAGATAATGGTTTCTAAACCTTAATTCAACTCATTAATCATGCTTCACAACTCATTTCCATACACTAACCCCTTTCTAGATTTTGGTAAATTAGCTAACTTAATGCAATTTCACACAAGATTAACATAGAATAGGTTAATAGGAAGCCGCATAAGCAAGGTAACCATAGAGATTAGTTAATTAACAACTAGATGAACTACGAAACAAATTAATTAACTATGATGGCTTCAAAACCCTAGTTAAATTTTTCAACCATAACCTAAGAAAAACTAGATTAGAACTACACTAAATTAACACTACAACAATCTAACTTAAGAATCTTAATCAAAAGAATTTAATTAGCAAGGGATTATACCTCACTAGAGATCTAGCAAGAATAGATTTGCTCCAAATGATGGCCTCAAGCATCAAGATCCAAGCTAGGGAGGTGAAGGAAAAGAAAGATGAAGGATGGGTTTAATTTGTAAGCTTTAATTTGAAATTTTGATGTGTTTTTTTGAAGAAATTTGAAGCAAATGAAAAGAAAAGAGATGAAGGAGAGGGAGGTGCAGGTTTCGGCCAGTAGGAGGTAAGGGGAGGGGTGTGGGTGAGTGGAAAAGGTCAAGGGTCAAGTCTCCAAAAGTCAATGTACCATAACTTATCAATTATATTTAAAATAAATCAATAAACTAACTAAATCAACTCAAGAAAGGAAACAAAGAAGGAGGCCAGAAATTTCTGGACTTGAACAAGGTGGGGCTGTCCTAGGGCTGAGGGAAAAGAGAGAGGGGTTTTACAAAAGAAATTTTATCCAAAAAGACACCCTACAAGTCAAAAATTGCAAGTTTTAGCTTAAAAGTCAATAAATTCGTTTCCTATCATAAAAATTTGTTAAAAATCAAAATAAAATACTAAAAAATTTATGTTACAACTAGATTTTAATTATCATAATTTTAAAGATTAAAATTAGCCCGGAAAAATTTGTATTTATCGCTAATTTAATGTATTTTCTTACCGGCTTAAAATAATATTAAAAAATTGAAAAATAAGGGAAAAAATTTTAAACGACCAGAATTTCATAAGTAACTCATTTGCTACTAAAAACAAGCAATTACCTATCCATTTTAGGTATAATTAGCCCTAAACTGCAAAATAACGAGAAAGACGGATTTCGGAAAAATACCGAATTTTCACCGAATTTCAGGAAAACACCAAAACGACTTTTCAAGACCCTACACTAGGTCTGGGGGCGGCCTTCTTTTTCCTTCCTTTGGCCCTAGCCTTGGACCCGGAAGAAGAAGTACCGCTAACAAACATAGCGGGTGTTTCCCTTGCCTTCTGCAAGGTGCCCTCTGCACTCCTTAACATGTTCAGGAGTTCCGGAAGTTCAACTTCTTTTCTTTGAATGTTGAAGTTCAGGATAAACTGGGCGTAGGTGGGAGGAAGGGACTGGAGAATAAGGTCTGTATAGAGCTCATTATCCAAGTCGTCCCAAGATCTGCGAGCTCTTCTATATAGCCGATCATCTTTAGGACATGTTCTCCTACCGATGACCCGACAGCCAACCACGCTCGAAACAAGTTCTTAGAGGTCTCGTATCTTGCTATACGAGATTGCTCTCCATAAAGTTCCTTTGTATAGAGAAATATGGCATCTAGTTCCATATCCTCGTGCCTCCTCTGATGTTCATTGTTCATCGAGGCAAGCACGATGCACTTGGCTTTCGCGCAATCGAAATCCAAGGTTTTGCGGATTTCCTTATCCGCATTACTGGATTTGGGACCAGGGACAGCAGGTGTCGTAGCGGTGAGGACATACCCCAATTTGTCATAGGTCAAAGCCATTTTGACATTCCGCAGCCAATCTTTATAGTTTGGCCCTGTCAGTATATTTTTCTCTAAAAGTAACTTAAGTCCAGTCATTTTCATGGTCGCTGCAATTAGGAGAGAGAGAAGAAAACTCTTTAGCATGATACTCTTGCAAGTTTAGAATGGTTTTTAATTTTTCTAAACTGGATGGCTCCCACTGTTTCTCGAATCATTCTCAAACCATAAAAGAAGAATTAGCCAGGACTATTCTCACTGTACAATACTTGCTTAACCGTTCAGCCAGGCTGGTGTCGGTACTTCGAGGGAGGTTTTCCAACGCTTTCACGAAGTTCCTTAATTAAATAACCTCTTTTCTCTGGGGGCGTAACCCCGCTGACACCTTTCTTGACACCTACTTGGTTTATAGCATTGATCGTTAAGTGACGAATATCCTGATAAGTAGCATATACTCACAGTAGGATCGGGATCCAAATATCATCGTATGATAATGTTGAAGGAATCCTACCAACATTCATCAAACTCCAAATGGTATGCAACACTTTGCAAATTTCAGTTTCTTTAGAAATTCCCGATATATATTTTTGCCCCATGCTCTTATGACCTTGGCGTTAGGTCAAAATGTCATAAGTCACATGTCAAGTTCTACCCATCATTATCTTGTCAATTTGAACCCATCCGTATATATCCTTGACGTTCGGCCAAAATGATAATACGACTGTCCCAAACTAACTCATCTATCTATGCAACAAATGAATATCCCGTAGCTACCAAACACTATGCCTTGGCGTTAGGTCAAAATACATAGCTTGAATACTACTGAACACCCAGATGAAATGACGGAGGGCTACGAATGGTTTTGGCGAAACCGTGAACGTGGTGAACTTGATATAACCGAAGGAACCTGATAGCTTTTAAAAGGAGTGGTTAAAGCTCCGTATTTAAAAATATCTATTTTTAAAATTAACCGAGTGGTTTCTTTTAAATTGTTCCAACGATTAAACTTTTGGTTTATTTTCTTTGCATTATTAATAATGCGTCCCATCATTAACCTATCATTGCAGAAAACAACGAAAATACAACGTCCTCTTATGCCATCCGCATTCGCCACGGGGTCCCGTCATCACCCGTTAGGTTACTTAACTAACGGCCGAGCAGGGGCTGGGCTAGCGCTGGTATAAAACATAAGTGACGTCTAAATAGCTATCATATATAGACATTGTACATTCGTCAGACGCAATAATAGGCATTCCAGATCTCATATGAACTTTATTGGATTTGCAAGCAATCCGTGTTTGTTTAGAGCCTGCAACAAAAGACGGATTACACAGTTGTGATGAATAGCCATTACCCCACCCTAGACCCCTACGGGTACGGCAAACTACCCGTCAAATACCCGAAGTGAAGCGGTCTCCCTCAACAAAGTGAGTAGGCCATTAAACACTTCAAAGTACCCGGTAGTTTGTGTACCCCACCTTGGGTCTATCCTAGGAGCAAAAACAGTAAAAATGAAATAATACAACGGTGGCTACAACCGCAACCTGGATGTGCCCCGCAAAATAATATTACAACATATTACAGTTACATCGAATGAATTAAAATAATAACCCATCACAAACCCCGGCTAATCATCACAACAGTCCAATACAGTTCACATCCACAAATAGTAAAAACCATTACAGAAATATGCAACCCCCTGCCAACCGACATACTAGCAGTCAGGGGAGGTTTACGAACACATTATACAAACACAAATATAATCAAATTAGCAAACATCGTAAAATTTTGATCGAACAAACGCTTTTAGATTCTACTCCAATACTTCTCTGTGCACCTAAGACTTGAGCAGAAAAATAAACATCCCAGAAACATCACTGTTAACACCTAGGAGTTACTGAATAAATTTGGGCCGAGTCGGCCCCAACTCGGCCGCGGATCCGCCGCGGATCGCATGGATCCACCGCGGTTCCGCTGTGAGATGGCCGAGTTAGGGGTCCAAATTTCTTCAGTAGCCCTAGTTTTTCCTGCTTGTTATTCTGAAGCACCCTGAAAAATTTTTAGAGCCAGTTTAAAATTCGACAGCAAGCGTGATAATCGACGATGTTTCCGGTTCTTTTTTGCGTTCGAAATTCTTACGACTTTGCTAATGAGTTAATTATTGTTTAGCGAGGCTCTGATACCACTGTAAGTCGATGTACAACACCCCACGACTAGCGGGGAGGCGGAAATATGAAAAGCGATCTTGTTCTTTGCTTAAATATCGACTAACCGCATGAATCGAAGCTAAACGATAACTAACAACTAGCATAGAAGTTCTAAACTACTATGTGAAGTGATTATACCTAAAGAACCGTGTCCTTCGTCTTTACGAACTCCACCTCCTCCTCGGCCTTCTCCAAGTAGTAGACGATCCACCACGAGAGCTTTACTCCAAGCTTTGCCTCTAAACTTGAGGCAACTAGGTTTCTTTAAGTGCTAATCAAAGTACCTAGATGATATAAAGTGAGGGTTATGGATTAAGTAGTCTAACTAATCCTTGTACTCAACACATGAGAGGGGAGGATTAGGGTTTGAAGAGAGCAAGCTTGAGGAGAGAGAAGGTGAGAATAATCAATGAAATGAGAAAATGAGTTATCATAATATATATCAAGCATTATTGTTTTTCAAGAAAAGAAAAGAAAATGATTTACAACCATGCTTGATAAATATCTTATGGTGATTCATCTCCATGAGTCATTAAGCATTTATGATGCATTAATGACATGGATGAATCATCCATATGACTCACTAATCTCATTTAATGTATTTGCCGCCTTAACCCCCTAAGTCACCATCTTCTAGAAGCTTCTTGCGCAATTACGAGAACGCCCCTCCTATCCGTGAAAACACGGAAAAACTTTAGACTGTATAAATCCAATAACCGGATACTAGTAACTGGCTTAAACCAAAGCCGACTAGTAAAAACTGTCCGAAAGTCGTGCGTGCGTAAACACACGTATGCGTCCGAACCCTTGTCGTAAAACCATACGACCTCTATATCGTTTCGCCTGGAGTAGGGAAACTCTCTGTGTGGGACTCTAGAGACTCGACTACTACGCTGGCAGTGGGTTTAACCACAGACTGCAAGCGGCACTAGCTGTACGTAACGGTCCCCAGGTAGATGTCGATAAGAAGGCCGATGAGGAAACCCATCCGAACTCCTACTGTGTCTGATGTGACAATCTCCGTACAGTCCGGTCTGTTCGTCTAAGACTATCGCATATCGGGCCTAGGGGGCGGCATGCGTCAGTCCCCTAACAGCGGTATAAGTCGTGTCGGAGCGAAACCCATTACACCCTGAGAAACTACTGGAACCTAACAGCAAATCTCGCTTGCCCTGGCCAGGGACTTTGTGTAATGGCTCTCTGACACAGCGCGATATCAACCCCGAATACCGGGAGAGACGAATCCTGTCTAACCGCCACTGCCTCCAAGTGCTCGGGACAGCACCCAATTGCTACCTGTTTGCACGACTCCTTTGAGCCATGGTAGGGTAGCAATCTAAAAACAGTGGGACACACTCGAGGCGAAGTAGCAGTGTCAAGTCTGCGGACTATGCTGTACTCATATCACCTGGGAACTGTTCACTGACGACAGGTATAAAACCAACCAACAGTTCCCTGTGAGTCCTGTCCGGTGTACCCGTAACCTAACAAGCACCTGCATACTATCTCTAGTACGACGTACTGACGGCTGTGGGACAGACCATCTCCCCAACTAGGATGAGAAGCGTACACACTAGTCTACTCTGGAGTATCGATGCCCTGTCTCGATAATCCTACGACTAGGGACCTGAATAAGGATGTGCTTGTAGACTACCCAGCCCCCACTAGTGTGACTGCCATCACAACGCTGGTAGTCAAGCAAGATCCTAAGAGCTCTATCAATACGTATACTCACATATTAAGATAGAAAAACCAAGTAGCATACTACCATGTTTAGCAAGACTGTTATATACATGTGAATATCCCAAGCTTCCATTAAGTAATATACAAACTAGTATGATACAATAATGGCCCCTAAGGCATATACACTAATAGCAGCCACAAGCTGCAAGCGGTCAGCTAAACGTAACAGCTACCCAGGTATTGAGCGATCAGAAGATCAACAAGCAAGCTTGTACATTCTCCTCCGAATCCAATCAGTAACACTCCCGTACAGTCCGGTCTCTTCGTCTGATATGTCGCATATCTCGCATAGGGGTGGTAAACGTCAGACCACAGTAGCTTGATAATTCGTGTCGATATGAGGTCTATAACAGTTCGAGAAACTACTGATAACACTTACCAGTAAATCTCAGCAACCCTGGCCAGGGATTTCCAGTTATAGCCAATCGAACACAGCGCAATATCAACTCCCTATACCGGGAGAGACGAAACCCCTCCTATCGCTCATTGCCTCCATGTGATTCGGGACTGTACCCAAAAGCCACCGTTTTGCACGCCCTCTTGGACGTGGTATGATGGCAATCAAAGCACGGTGGGAATCACACAAGACTCTATGACGATCTCGGGTCTAAAGACTAACCTGTACCAGTGTCACCAGAGAACTACCATCTGACGTGAGGTATAATACTATCTGAGAGTTCTCGGCGAGTCCTTCCAGTGTACCCAGTCTCCACTGAGCACTCGTATGCCTTCTCTGATGTCAAACACCAATGGATATGGGATCATCCATCACCCATCATATGGGTCAAGAAGCGCATACGCTAGTCTACTCTGGTATATCGATGCCCTGTCTCGATACACCCTCGACTAGGAACAGTTATAGAATGTACTCGTCGACTACCGTGGCCCCACTAGTATGATCTCATCATAGTACCGGTAGTCGAGTACATATCATAAGGGCTTTATCAACATGTAATATAGAGACAATCAGAGTATATGTTAAGATAAAGTGCTACCAGATAGCGTACTATCATGTCGAGCAAGAAAGTCCTCCCTATATATGTCCAAGCATCCACTACAATATACATCGCATGTACAGTAATGGCCTCTAGGGCATATATATAACTAACAATCTCCTACTTGCACTAGGGCCATCTGTTGTGGTATCGCATACCCAACAATTAGCTGTTGTTGAAGTATCTCATACTCAACCATCCCATAAAAGTCGCTACTGTGAAATAGGCCTTTGTTAGTGGATCCGCGTTATTTTCCTCTGTGTCTACACTCCTAACCTCGATCTCCCTAGAGATCAACCATCTCCATGATCAGGTGATACTGCCTAAGAATTATATCTGGATTTCTGATGGGACGGGGGTTCCTTGGCATAAGCCACAACTCCATTGTCACACAATGGTAGGAACGAAGTTCATCTCATGAACTAATATATATCCAGACTGCCTCTTTGGTAGCATCTTTGGTAACGATGTATCTTGCCTTTAATCGTCTAGTAAGTCACGGTATCTAGCTTGGAACTCTTCCAACATATCGTCCCTCCACTGAGGGTAAGGACAATGCCTGCGACTGACATTCAGTCGTCCTTATCACCCTGGAACCTTTCCAGTGATTCTCCCCAGGATCGATTGATACCATCTCACTACAACTAGTGAGAATCCTAACATCCAATTAGATCTATCTCATAGATCCAAAACCCAGGATTTAGGAGGTATCACCTTGATCCTATATGGAGAATCCTTGTGATAAGCGGAGATTAACCGAGCGTAGCATAGGAAACTCCTTCCCTATCAAAAGTATGTTATCCACGTACTCTACGAGGATCATCACCATACTCCCTACTACCTTTTTGTATATACAAGGTTCATCTACCATTTTGATGAAGTCAAATTCTTTGACTACCACATCAAAACATACGTTCCAACTCTGCGATGCCTGCTTTATCACATAAAATATCTTGCACACGTTTCCGCTGCTCCAACTATCTATTAAGCCCTCTGGCTGTGTACTTATAGACGCTTTCTTCCAAATCAACATTTAGAAAAGCAGTCATGACACCCAACCGCCAGATATCGTAGTCATGGTATGTAGCCATGGCAAGTAGGATCTGGATGGACTTAAGCATATCTTTGAAAGTCTCAACTTTTCCATGTACACCAAGTAATCTTCTCAAGATATACTTGCTCCTGGTGGGGATTTAACCCTTCAGATAAAGCAACCAAAGTCCATACTTTGTTAGTGTATAAGGATTCCATCTTAGATCGCTAAGCATCCAGCCATTCTTACAGAGTCCTACTCCTGATGGCCTGCTCGAAATATGTTGGGTCATCATCTCATGATGCAATCCTCGCTCCCACTGTCATAGAGAAAACCAAAGTATCTCTCAGGTGGGCGAGGAACCCTACTAGATCGGCGGAGAGGCTGAGGTTCGTTGGAAACTATTGAATCCTTTGGTTCTACCAAATCATCAGCTGCAGTTTGTATAGATGGAACTCTTTCCAGTTCTAGCTCATGACCACTAATTTCTTCACAAGAAATTCCCTTTCACAAAGGTGGCATGCTGAGAAACAAAACATCTTTTGTTCCTCGATAAGGTAGAAGATATTCCCTTGCGAATGCTTTGGATATCCAACAAACTTCCACAGATCTGACTTTGCCTCGAGCTTGTCCGGATTATTCTTTTAGACATAGGTTGGACAACCCCAAATCTTAACATACTTAAGATATGGGCTCTTCCCATTCCATATCACATATGAAGTGGTAGGAAACTGATTTGATTGGAACCTTATTCAATAGGTATGCAGCTTCTCAAGTGCATAACTCCTAAAAGGAAATAGGAAACTCAGTAGTACTCATCATAGAGCGCACCATATCAAATACGGTGTATTTGCTCCGCCCCGATACACCGACGTGCTGTGGTGTATACGGAGGAGTAATGCTGAGAGAGAATCTCATTCTCCTTTAGAATAGTCCAGGAATTCCGTGCTCAAGTATTCTCCTCCTTGATCTCATCAAAGAACATAATACTTATACCCGTTTTTGGTTCTCTACTTCTAACTTATATTCATTGAATTTCTCAAAAGTTCCAGACTTGTGTTTCAACAGGAACATATGTCCGGATCTTGTGAGATAATCAGTGAATGTAATGAAGTACAAAGAACCGGTCTTGGCATTTATAGACAGGGGACCTTACATACATCATCATGTATCAATCCCAAGAGTTCACTAACTCTTTCTCTGTTTCCAATAAACGGAGCTGTGGTCATGTTATCTTTGTGGCATGACTGGCAAGTTTCACAAGATGTAAATTCAAACAGATTTAAATATGCATCTAAATGTAACTTCAGCTAGTCAGGTCGCATTGATATGACCTAGTCTACAATGCCTCAAGAAGGATTCATTCATTTCTGAATTCTTCCTCTTGTGTGTGTTCTGTATACTAAGAACTGTACTTTGATTTAGAACGTCTATGCTTTTAGATAGCGTGCATGAACCGATCAACTCTTGATATAGGAAATGTTCAAAACATTATCCAACAATACAAAATTATATCCTTCTTTACTTAATAAAGAGACTGATATGATGTTGTATATCAGGTTCGGTATCTAATAACATTCGTTTAGAATCAATGTATTCTGGTAATACAGTGTGATAACTGCCAACAGACTTGGCTGCAACACTTGCATCATTTCCAACTCATGGAACTTATCATCCGTTCTCAGTTCTCTACCAATCTGTAGCCCATGTAACAAATTACATTTGCGGGATCCTGATTCGGTATCTCATACCCAGGACGTAAAGGATACTGAGAAACAGTTCTCGGTAATGAACACACCCGAAGAAGATGCATCAGCATGCACTTTCTTCGTTTGGGTGGCACAGAAATTCTGGTAATCCCCTATTTCCTGCTCTGTCTTATAACAATTATAAGTTGGAGCGGGACCAACGTTCCCCAGCTCAGTATAACGGGTTCGGTCAATACATCCGTATTATTATCTTGATTAAGGCATGACATGGTCGGTACCTGGAGAGAGATAGAAGAAAACACTCAGCGTGCGCTTTTACAAGATTAGATTGGTTATCAATTTATCTAATCAGGATGTCTCCCACTGTTTTAGTCAAATCTTCCTTCAAACCCTAAAAGGAAAGACTAGCCGGGATTAATTACACTCTACAAGTTCGCCAATCTTTCAGCCATGCCAGTGCCGGTACTTTGAGGGAGGTTCCCCGTGCTTTCGCACGGACCTAATTAAAGTAAACCTCGTTTTCCCAGGGGCGTAACCCCGTTAACACCTTTCTAGACACCTACTCGATCGGCTAATTGTAATGTGTAAAACTCTCCCAGGAGTAACTCTTACTCGCAGCGGGTATCGGGATCCAACTATCTCATAGAAGGTATGCAATCTCATTTCAAATTTCAACACTTGAAATTCCCAATAATATTTTACCCCTAGCATTCTATGACCTTGACGAATGCCAACAAACCATAGGCTACTACTCAAGTTCAACCCGTCATTTCCCGATTGAATTAAACCCACCCACACGACCCTTGACGAAAGCCAACAAAGTCGCACGACTACCCTAACTCAATCGCATCATATGCTTATACAGATAAGCATAAATAGCTACCGCACACTACGCCTTGACGAAAGCCAACAAACGTAGTACGAATACTATGAAGTACTTATCTGAAATGACGGAGGGCTACGACAGGTTTTAAGAAAACCCTTTGCGTAATGAACTTGATATCGTTGTAGAATCGAGTGATTTTTAGATAGAATGTTTTTTAGGCTTTTCCTAGTTTTGCTAAAGAGGTCACTCCCGGTGAAGGGATCTCGGCTCATTCCTTATCGAATAAGGTGCAGGATATTTCACAAATACCACGGTGCAAAGCAAGAACTATAAAAACAATCAAAAGACAAACCGAGTGTGTAGCATCTGCTAGTTTCGCTAAAGTGGTCACTCCCGGTGAAGGGATCTCGAATCTTTCCTTATCGAATAAGGTGCTGGATATTCTACAAGGAATACCTCTATGCAAAGCAAGAACTAGAGCTACCAGTTTTTAAACAAGTTTCTACAACATCTTTAGGTTTCTTTTAGTTTCATTAATCTCATTAATGAAGTCCCATTTTATTATGCTTCACAAGCATGACATTTGAAACGAAATCTGCAATATAACATATATCTCATATATATAATATAAATATTCGTCTCGGGCAGTAATATGATCTTATCACAGAACATTGCAGCAGAAGAACATATATGAAATATTGGATATACTAGGATGTCCGTGTTTTAATACGAGCCTGTATAAAACACGGATTCCACGGTCGCGATGAATAGCCAAACCCACATCCCTAGACCCCTACGAGAGCGGCAAGCAACACAGCCAATTCTAGGGTTAGGAGACCCGGTCTCGACTCCTCGAGATGGTCTCCCACTGGACGCTAGAACCCGGTTACTTGTGCTCCCCGCCTTGAGTCTACCTAATGCGGAAAAGTAAATAATATACAATGGTGACATCATCCTCAGCCCAGAAGTTCCCCAATAAAAGAATATTACATACAAATGAATTTTACATGAATGAAAAAGAAAAACTCTCATCTCACATAAAACCCCCGGCTATTCAGAACACGACGATCCAATATAACATATCACAACAACACATAATATCTCATATCATCAACGTAAGTAAATATGCGTATCCCAATTGTCGTTGATGTATAGCAATGAACCGGCGATACACTACATATTACACTTACGGTCGCAGAAAAGAAAGTGTAAAACTACGACAGTTGGAATCCGCAACCACCTTAGACATCGCATGTCTAACCAAATGAATTCCTTAGACATCACATGCCTAACAATTATAAACCCCGCATTTTAGTCTCATTATAGAAAACTCTTTTCAATATCTAATCGGGCAATTCAATAAGATTCCCGACATCCTGATCGAATGCTCGTCGCAAACTTTAGTAGACGGCCGCACCCCCGGATGTCGTCGATGAAGTGCACTAAGGCGGAACACCGCTGCCGCAAGCACCCGAACGGATGCTTTTGGCGACGAGGTTCTCCTACAGTCACTTGGTCGGGGCTATGGGGCGTGGCTATCTATTAAGTTTACCCGGCGAGTGTCCGCGTGCGCTACGTGATTGCGACGGACTTTTGATCACATCAAAATCCCATGGCAATAGATTAATTGAGACTGAACTGCTAGATTTATAACATTCAAATTAGTTATCTCATAACTACTTGTGGATTCCAAATATTGTATCACATTCCAGATAAATAGACAATGTTAAAATTTCTGATAGAATAAACAAACACCCAAGATTTCCCAAAAAAGGTCTCAACACTTGAAATTTGTTTAAAAACATCCATCACATGCCACAGTACCAATGGTCCAGCCATAGAAGGGTCAAGCCAACGCCTCACATGTGGCAACGCCGTACTACCCCAAACCCTAAGGTTTAGAGGCAGTTCAAGACGGTCACATAATCGAGTTAAGGTTTGTTGTCTTCTAGAGGGTCCACCGCGTTACTTGCACGACTTAGAACGTTTTTAAACTACGGAAAAATCCAACACTTGGAAATTTTCCGGCAGGGGAAAAAGTGTGTTATTGATATCCGTTCGAACTTTTTAACACGTTCTAAAAAATTACCCGGACTAACTAAACGAAGTTATACTATCCGATCGAATCAACGAGTCCCCAATACAACCCAGAAAACTCAACACTTGAGTAGGATTAAAATTCTCAGAGCATCAGGAAGTGCCTATGGATGTTACTGTATAAAATCTATCCCTCAATCTACAGTACTTGCCGCGGAACCGCCGCCAATGCCTTGGTTTGGACACGGTTCCGCGGTGCTTTAAAAGATTTAGGGGGTCGTTTTTCACAGGTCTCCATAGAATTCCCTGCTGATTTTTTTGAGTATTTTTAATATGAAAAATAACAACTTTTTGAAAAATTTCCAGAAACTTTGGTTTTACGGGTATTCGAAGTTCGATCGGACTTTAAACTTCGCCTAGACTTCGCCTAAAGCTCTAGCTTGGCTCTGATACCACTGTAGGGTTACTAGGCACTCTAATAAGGTTCTACAAGGTATCAACCATGCCCGATTTAAAATTTTGCCGTGCCGAACAACCCTAAACCAAGATCTTAAACTAGAGATTAGGCGAAACATAGCATGTTAAACACTTTAACACTGAGAGTTTGGGATTATAACCTTTGTAGTCCGGTCCTTCACTTCATAAGCTCCATGTTGAAGTCCCTTCACTGCGATCATCTTGTTCCCGACTCTCGAGAGGCTCCATGAAGAGAATGATGCACCTTGCTTGAACACTTCACTAATCCAAGATGATCTACCTTGAAGAATCTCAAACCCAAGCTCTTGCTAGACTAATCAAGTATAGGCAAAGAAAACACCCTAATCTAAGTGGCTAGAATAGATGAGGATGATGAAGTAAGAATTTTGCTCTCTTTTTTTTTCAAATTCTCACTTTTATTCACCATTTTTGAAAAAGCTAGTGAAGATTTTCAACAAAGAAGAAGAAGCAAGAAGAAGAGCTTTTTCTTTTGTGATGAATAATGAATTATTATAGTGGTTACAAATCTAACCAAGGGTTAAGTATGAAGGAGTTAACCCTTGTAGAGAATTAACTAGAGTTAATGGTTTGGATTGAGTTAACAAAATATCTAGCCAAAGACAAAGTCAAAGCTTCATGGAAGCTTCATGCAAAAGTTAACCCTAATCCAAACCCTAACCAAGTTTAAACACTAAACCATTGTTAAATTTGTAACCCTAACATGTTATAATATTATATATCACATATACAATATATTTTGTAACAAAAGAAAATAATACAATTAACATATGTCGCATATATATCAATGTATTATCCCGTGAGAAAATGAATCAATAAAGCGGGTTTATATTAGTTAATGCAATGTAATATATCTCATATATAATATATATTAAATTATCGAATCAACACTTGATCAGATAACCCGGCTATATTACATATAACCGACTAATATAACATGTACCAGTTCATCGAATCAACACTTGATCCGATGACCCAGCTATATCACATATACCCGGCCGATATCTCATATCGCGAGAATAGAATACAGTATCACATACTCGTATTATTCTCGGTCCCGCATATATCATATATGTGCTCCTTCTCCATTTTGCCTGAGCCAGGAAACCTCTGTGTAGGACTCTAAAGAATCGTCAATACGCCGGCAGTAGGTGATGATCATATCAAACACCCACAAGCTGCAAGCGGTCAGCTAAACGTAACAGCTACCCAGGTATTGAGCGATCAGAAGATCAACAAGCAAGCCTGTACATTCTCTTGCGAATCCAATCAGTAACACTCCCGTACAGTCCGGTCTCTTCGTCTGATATGTCGCATATCTCGCCTAGGGGTGGTAAATGTCAGACCACGGTAGCTTGATAAGTCGTGTCAATATGAGGTCTATAAAATTTCGAGAAACTACTGATAACACTTACCAGTAAATCTCAGCAACCCTGGCCAGGGATTTCCAGTTATAGCCAATCGAACACAGCGCAACATCAACCTTCTATACCGGGAGAGACGAAACCCCTCCTATCGCTCATTGCCTCTATGTAATTCGGGACTGTACCCAAAAGCCACCATTTTGCACGCCCTCTTGGACGTGGTATGATGGAAATCAATACACAGTGTGAATCACACAAGACTCTATGACGATCTCGGGTCTACAGACTAACCTGTACCAGTGTCACCAGAGAACTGCCATCTGACATGAGGTATAATACCATCTGCGAGTTCTCGGCGAGTCCGTCCAGTGTACCCAGTCTCCACTGAGCACCCGTATACCTTCTCTGATGTGAAACACCAATGGATATAGGATCATCCATCGCCCATCATATGGGTCGAGAAGCGCATACGCTAACTCTGGTATATCGATGCCCTGTCTCGATACACCCTCGACTAGGAACAGTTATAGGATGTACTCGTAGACTACCGTGGCCCCACTAGTATGATCTCATCATAGTCCCGGTAGTCGAGTACATATCTTAAGGGCTTTATCAACATGTAACATAGAGACAATTAGAGTACATGTTAAGATAAAGTGCAACCAGATAGCGTACTATCATGTCGAGCAAGAAAGTCCTCCCTATATATGTCCAAGCATCCACTACAATATACATCGTATGTACAGTAATAGCCTCTAGGGCATACATATAACTAACAGTATTATAGCTATTGTCAGATAGCAGTTCGCAGGTGACATGTGTACAGGTTAGTCTATCGACCTGAGATCATCATTTGTCTCGTTTGAGTTCCCACTGTGCTTTGATTACAACCCTACCACAGCTCAAAGGAGTCGTGCAAACAGGTTTTAGTTTGGTACAGTCCTAAGCCACGTGGAGGCAGTAAGCGGATTGTCAGGGGATTCGTCTCTCCCGGTATATTATGGGTTGATGTCGCGGTGTGCACGGGTGGCCATCACCAGAAATCCTCGGCCGGGATAGACGAGAATTACTGATTCAGATCAGTAGTTTTGCAGTTGGTGATAGGCTTCATACCGACATTAAATGTCAAGTTATTAGGGGTCTGACTTTATCCACCCCCCTAGACTCGATATGCGATACTCATAGACGAACGGACCGGACTGTACGGATATTGTCACTGTCAGGCTCAGTAGGGGTTTGTCACGACCCGAAATGGCACGTGACTGGCACTTGAATCATATGAAGTCTATAGGACCCCATCTAATTCAAGTAAGCCAAAAATCCCAGAAATCTAAACCATTTTAAAAGAAAAAGGTGAAGGAAACTTATTTTAAAGCAAGTGGTTTTAATAACATAAGCCGAATATGCATTTTTAAAATCTCAAGTCTTTTCTGAAAATTTCGACAGAGTTTCTTTTGTAAATACTGGCCCCAAAAGGGTACAACATTAATAAAATACTTAAAGGCATCCCCAAGCGGGAGATAGCTCTTCGTCAATTGACGGTCATGTAAGTGCACGGCGGCGCCCCGGCCGTCTGAACGAGGCCAAAATGCGAAAACGATACTTTTACAGAACTTGTAAACCGGCACCACCGCGCACTTTTAAACCCGGATCGGGCCATTAACCTACTCCTAGCTAACTAGAGAAGGGGTGGAGAGATATACCGAGCTATCCGTGTCCTTCGGTCTTCTCGTCGTCGTCCCGATCTCCCCGCGGAATCTCCAGTCTTCATCTCCTCGTCGGAAGGGCACCATATCGCCGGGTTCTTTTACGGGCTCCCACCTCTGGACCGAGGCAACTCGAGCACAAAGTTGGCGAGTCGACGTGCCCAAGGATGCTGTAGGGAAAGTGTAGAACTATATGTCTCATGGGGTTTGTGAAGTTGCCATTTGGTGTAAGAATGAGATGTGAACTTTTGTGATAAGCAAGGGGATTTTTCGCAAGCCAAAAGAGATCAAAATCGCCTCACCAATTTCGGACAGCCTCCTCCATCAAAATGGCCGGCCCTCTCTTGTGAAGGGAGAGAGAGAAAAGTGAAGGGGGGAAGCAATAATGCAAGAGTGAATAAAGAGTGATGATGAGAAGAATATGATCACAACCATGTCTCCACTCCATCAACCATCATGACACCAAAGTCAAGTAATGATGATGTTCAAATAAGTCAAATGATGGTTGAACCATCATGAAACAACAATATACAAAGACCACCCTCCACAATGCTAATTTGCACATTTGCAAATAAGCCCCTCCACACCAAATTTCAGCCAAAGAAAGATACAAAGGAAAATGGCCGAAACGGAAAGCAAACTGGCAACTCCAAAAATCTGATACCGTAATAAATTACAGAAAAACTCCGCGACTGTATATACATACCCGCATTTATATTCCGACCAAATACAAATGCAATGAGACAAAATCTATACTGTATAATACTATGATCCGGCTTAAACCAAAGCCCGCTAGTATTATCCGTCCGATCATGATCCGTGCAATACTGCACGTATATGATCGAACCCTGCCATATCTCCATACGGCCTCTACAGTGTTTCGCCCGAAACTTGAGAAACGGTCTGTGGGGGACTCTAAAGAGTCGTCAATACTTTGGTTGTGCATTTAACCACTAGCACGTCAGAGGTATTAGCCATACGTAACGAGCTACTAGGTATTGACCAAAAGGGACGTCGATGAGCGAACTCATCCTGACACCCTACTGAGCCTGTCAGTGACAATATCTGTACAGTCCGGTCCGTTCGTCTATGAGCATCGCATGGCGGGCCTAGGGGGTTGGTAAAAGTCAGACCCCTAAAAGCGGTACAAGTCGTGTCGGAGTGTAGCCCAGAACACCCTGAGATACTACTGGAATACCTACCAGTAAATCTCCTACCTTGGCCAAGGACTTCGTGTAATGGCTCTCTTAGACACAGCGCGACCTCACCCGCAATACCGGGAGAGACGAACCCCTGCTGATCCGCTCACTGCCTCCATATGGCTCGGGACTGTACCCAACTAAAACCTGTTTGCACGTCTCCTTTGAGCATGGTAGGGTAGTAATCAAAGTACAGTGGGAACTCACACGAGACAAATGACGATCTCAGGTCGATGAACTAACATGTACACATGTCACTAAGGAACTGCTATCTGACGTCTGGTATAAGACAAACTAGCATGTTCCCGGTGAGTCCTGTCCGGTGTACTCATAACCCAATGAGCACCTGTATACATCTTAGGTGAACCAACTGACACCAGTGGCTTGTGAGACCGGCCACCGCCCCTCGTCGGGGTCTCGACTATATACACTAGTCTACTCTGGAGTATCGATGCCCTGTCTCGAAACTCCCACGACTAGGGACCTTTTAAGGATGTGCTTATAGACCCCAGCTCCCACGTATATGATCGCCATCATACTGCTGGTCGTCAAGCAAGAATCCTAAGGGCTCTATCAACGTGTAATAGTGACCTGTAAGGCTGAAGCAGTACAAGATGATAAAGGTAAACCAGATAGCATATTATCATCTTGAGTAAGACTGTCCTAACGGTATAGGTCCTCTATCAATCATTGTAATCACATGCATGTGATCCAATAATTGACTCTGAGGGCACTATCTCCAACAATCTCCCAATTGCACTCAAGGCTAATTATTACGATGTCGCATACTCACAGCTCGTGTGATACCGAACACCCAACTCCTCTGCTAATCAGTCTCACAAAGCCCGCTTGCGAGACTAATGCGTTCGAGGAATAGCCTCAGTGAGTGGATCCGCTCTAATGTTTCTTTCTATGTATCTCTTTATCTCAAGTTCGCGGAGAAAGCCATCTCCCGAAATGAGCAATACCTGTCTTAGAATGTGTCTGGATATCTAATGGGACCTAGTTCATAAATGAACTCCAAATCCAAACTTCTTAGACAGTATCGTCAACTGAACTTAATCAGTATCCTGCGCCATGCCTCCCTCAGTATCCGCCTGGACCACCTGTCCATAGTACTGCCTCTCGTCAGAGGGAAAACTATAACTCTGACAGTCACTCTGCCATCCATGTCACCTTGGAAGCCTGAAATGATAACTGTCTCCTGAGTGAGGCTGATGTTATCATATCCCTAGAACATCTACTTATGTTCTAAAACTGCTTCCGAATGTTTCTCCAGGACAGGATCAATATCAACTTATTGCATATACTGCAAAAACAACATCTGGTGTGGTACTTGACATCTCATGATTGACTCAATTGCCTAAGCAAGTGATCTGCCCATCATGCACATCCCTCTCTACTTTAGTCTGTAAGACACCTTTAGAGAAGGCAACTCCATCACTTGCAGGTACACTACCGTTCCAGGAGTCGTCCATTCTAAAACACCTTTAGAATACTGTCTAAGTACCCAGATTGGGAAACTACCCAAATCTTGATCTAAAAGCATAAATCTAGTAACCAGAATGTCTGATATAATATCCAACTCCTTATGTGGAGAAACCACTGTGTGACAACCAAAGTATAACCGATCGTAGTATAGGAATTTCACTTCCTACTTTGTTTATGTCATCCAAATACCAGGACATCACACCCTACTACCTTCTTAACAGATCCATCCCCTATTCTGATGAAGTCAAACCTATGACTGTCACTTCAGAAATAGATGATCTATCTCCGCTATATCAGCTTTAGTCAATAAATAGACATAAGCTCCCTGTCCACTATGCTTCCGCTGCTCCCACTGATTACGACAACCCTCTGGCAGAGTCATATAGACGTACACTTCTAAAGCTAGTTTAGAATCACGCTATACTCATCCTCCTGCCGGGTCTCATAGTCTGGAACAACAGCAGTGGAAAGTTTGGGTAAACAAGAACATCCTTTCACCGTCCTTGAGGCTACCGGAGTACTTCTCGGGTGCCTGAGGTTACCCACCGTGTCTGCGGAGTGGCCAATAGAATGTCAAACCAAATTGAATCTTTAGGTTCTTATCAAATTTTCAGTAATCGTCTGCGGTTCTAGAATCACTTCCAGTTCTACCATACTCCCACTACTGTTTTCTGAAAAAATCCATTTTTGTTAAAACTGTGGCGAGTCAAGAACAATATTACTATTGATCTTCCAGATGCTAGAAAATCAACCCTCGTCATAGCCCGGGTCAACCCACAAACAGCCATTACAGAAACGTGCCTTGAGTTATCCGGAGTCTGGTTTTAAGCATAAGCCGGAAAACTGCCCATACCTTAACAATGTCAAGATATGAACTGTTCTATATCCAATACAGAAACAGAGGCACTGATTTAATTGAACCAGATTCAAATCATGCAGCTGTCTCCAGTGCATGTCAACTAAATGGAAAGAGGCCGATCAGCGTTACTCAACTTAAGAGTGTTAGTTATGTATATGCCCTAGAGGCCATTGTTGTACATATGATGTATATTATAATGGATGCTTGGATATATATAGAGATGACTTTCTTGCTCGTCATGATAGTATGCTATTTGGTTTCACTTTATCTTAACATGTTGACTTGTACTGGTTTACTGTTTTTCTCTCACATGTTGATAAAGCCCTTAGGATCTACTGGGACTATGATGAGATCATACTAGTGGGGTCACGGTAGTCGATGAGTACATCCTATAACTGTTCCTAGTCGAGGGTATATCGAGATAGGGCATCGATACACCAGAGTAGACTAGCGTATACGCATCTTGACCCATATGATGGGCGATGGATGATCCCATATCCATCGGTGTTTGACATCAGAGATGGTGTACGGGTGCTCAGTGGAGACTGGGTACACTGGACGGACTCGCCGAGAACTCCCAGATGGTGATATACCACACGTCAGATGGCAGTTCTCCGGTGACACTGGTACAGGGTAGTCTGTAGACCCGAGATCGTCATGGAGTCTTGTGTGATTCCCACTGTGCTTTGATTTCCACCTTACCACGTCCAAGAGGGCGTGCAAAACGGTGGCTTTTGGGTACAGTCCCGAATCACATAGACGCAATGAGCGATAGGATGGGATTCGTCTCTCCCGGTATAGGGAGTTGATGTTGTGCTGTGTTCGATTGGCTATAACTGGAAGTCCCTGGCCAGGGCTGATATAAAGATTTACTGGTAAGTGTTACTAGTAGTTTCTCAACCCGTTATGAGCCATACATCGACACGACTTATCGGTTACTGGGGTCCGACATTTACCATCCCTAGACTTGATATGCGACATATCAGACGAACAGACCGGACTGTACGGGAGTGTTACTGATTGGATTCACAGGAGAACGCACAGGCTAGCTTGTTGATCTTCTGATCGCTCAATACCTGGGTGGCTGTTACGTTTAGCTGACCGCTTGTAGCTTGTGGGTGTTTGATATGATCATCACCTGCTACCGGCGTATTGACGATTCTTTAGAGTCCTACACAGAGGTTTCTTGGCTCAGGCGAAACGGAGTAGAGGCACATATGTGATATGTCCAGGACCGAGAATAATGCGATATGAGATACCGTATTATATTCTCGCGATATTTAGATATGAACCGGGACATCGGATCAAGTGTTGATTCGATGAATCGGTACATGATATATTAGTCGGTAATATTCGATATAGCCGGATCGTCGGATCAAGTGTTGATTCGATGATTTAATGTATAATAATATATATGATATATTGTATTACATTATCTAATATTGGCTCGCTTTATTATTTCATTTTCTCACTGGATGATACATTAATATATATGCGATATATGTTAATTGTATCATTTTCTTTTGTTGCAAATATATAATATATATGTGATATATATTATTGTGACATGATATGATTTATTATTAAACATGTTTAAGGATGATTAAATGGGATTAGGGTTTGATTAGGGTTAGCTTCTTCTTGCACCTTCTTGAAGTTTTGCTTTTGTCTTGGTTAAGATATTATGGTTGATATTTTTCCATGACTCATAACTTAACCTAACCAAACCCTAACTCTAGTTTATTCTCTACAAACTCTTAGCCACTCATCCTTGAACATGGTTCAATAATCAATCATATACATTTCTTTTCTATTCATCACAAAAGGAATTATCATTTCCATTATCATCTTCTTCTCTCTTGATTTTGAGCTCACTAGAAATTCCATTTGTGATGATAAATTGTGAGAAAGTGAATTAAAAAGAAAGCATAAATACTACTCCCTCATCCTCATCTCATCTAGCCCATGAGATTAGGGTGTTCATCTCTTTAGAGTGAGAAAGCTTGGGTTATTTCAACTTCGACGTAGATCATCGGAGATTTGGTACACTTCAAGCTAGCATGGATCGTTCGAGTCGTGGAGCCTCTCTTGAGTCCGGGAGATCGAGGATCGCGGTGAAGGGACTTCTACTCGGAGCTTGTGAAGCGAAGGAGCGGACTAAAAAGGTTGTAATCCCTCACACTTAGATAAAAAGATATTATCTTGCATGCTAAACCCTAATAATCTAGCAAAGATCCCGGCTTTGGGTTGTTCGGCACGTCTAAATTTTTATCCGGGCATGTTTGATGCCTTATGAACCTTCACAAGAGTGCCTAGGAACCCTACAAGGAGTACTTCCAATTATGAGTAACCTGAAAGAGAAGCAAGTTCTTTTAACCATTACTATCAACTGAATACCATACACAAGTATCTACATCTTCGATCACCTTGAAGAATCCCGATACTTGCAACACCCGGTTCTCTACTTTATTCATATACCTATAACTTCTCAAAACATAGACCATCTGTCTCTACGAAACACTTGTCTAAGAACTAGAGAAGTCACAAGTAAACCGAATATAGTACGAGGACCAACCCCTCTGTCCTAATGGACACTGGACAATATACAATACTCTGTATAAGTCCCCTGAGTCAAGTGACTCATTTACTGTGTGTCGTAGGTTGAAAACTGTACTTGTGGTTATGAAGAATTACACCGCTGTTTAATGCTCCTTACCTAACCATCCACTGATATAGGTAAATGTCATGGACATAATTTCAAAAAGGTATATCTCACTCTATAAAAATAGACGTACAGATATATCAATTTGAAATTGGTGCATAACAGCGGATATTCAAAACCAAAAATTTGTCGTCCGGCAAACAAGCAAGGTGACTTCCTCAAATATCACCGATTACAACGAATCCCGATATAATGAGGACAATCACCTAATTCCCAATAACTTACTCCCACTCATCATTTGTAAAACCATACAGATGTGAGAATCAAATCTGGTAAATACATACCCTGGAGCAAGTGTCTAATTGGGAAATCAGTTTTCTTTTAACAGTACACAGTGAAAGTGAAACATTGAAATGTTTCGTAGGGGTATCCGGGTATTCCTAGTAATGCCTCTTCCATTATCCAGATTCACAACTGTAACCGTATATTTCTATGTCATCTCTCAAAATCCCTTCATATGTCTTTAGTCATTGCCTTCTGTACACCCTCTTAGGCTAAATGGTTTTCTTCCTTCCCTACCGTTCGGCACCAGCCTATGGTTTGGAAGAAGACTATCCAATAAGCATAATGGGTGTACTGTCCTAATCCTAGGAGCACTCGCAATCCAAGAGAAGGTAAAGATAGAAGACACCTGAATAAATCTTATTCCTATTTCTCCTGAACCAGAATCCATCCCCGAACTGGAACAAGTTCCTTTCGAGTTCGTATATAACCATACGATGGAATATCCAAATAACTGTGGATCTTCGTAATGATACGGAGTGTTCTGGAGAAATACAAAGGTGAAGTGGGAGTGTTAATGAAATACTTGGTTTGGTCGTGAATAGCAGTCGCAATCTACTTTGCCCTCCTTCTAATCCCTTTATTTGTCTTTACATAATACCTTCTGTACACCATCGTTAGGCTAATTGGTTTTCTTCATTCCCTACCGGTTGGCACCTGCCTATGGTTTAGAAGAAGACTATCCAATTTGCGTAATAGGTGTACTATCCCCTAATCTAAGGGGCACTCGCAACCTGAGAGAAGGTAAAAGGAAAAGACAGCTGAATAGTCCCATTCGTTTTCTCCAGAACCAGAAACCATCCTCGAATAAATTCCTTCGAGTTCGTATATAACCATACGATGGTTTTATCCAATGGAAGTGGACGTTCGTAGTAATACGGGGTGTCCTGGAGAAAAGGGTAAAAGTAGGAGTGGCAATGAGGTTTGCAACTCTGACAATCCAAAAACCAGTGTTTAAGAAGGTTCGGTTAATTTTGGTCACTGAGTCATAGTCTTAGGGTCGGGTCATGGTCGCTGCCAAAGAGAGAGAGAAAAGAAACACTCAGCGTGCACTCTAACCTAGATCAGAATGGTTATCACTTTATCTAATCAGGAAACCTCCCACTGTACCGTCAAATTCTCCTCCAAACCTGAAAGAAGAATTAATCGGGATCACCCGAGGAGTAAACCAACTCATCAGTGGGAATCGGGATCCAACTATCATCGCATGATAACGTGATGAAATCCACTCACGTTATCACACTCCAGAAGGTATGCGCATATCTGGCAAGTTTCAGTTTCTTTAGAAACTCCCGATGTGATTTTTGCCCCATGCTCTTATGACCTTGACTAAGGCCAACAAATCATAAGTCACATGTCAAGTTCTACCCGTCATTGTCCAGGTTAATTTGAACCCATCCGTACAAGCCCTTGACTAGGGCCAACAAGGTTATACGACTGTCCCAAACCAACGCATCTATCTATGCAGCAGAAAGGTAACAAGCAGCTACCATACACTATGCCTTGACTAAGGCCAACAAACATAGCATGAATACTACGTGCTACCCGTCTGAAATGACGGAGGGCTACGAATGGGTTTTGGCGAAAAACCTTTAACGTAATGAACTTGATATCGTTGAAGGAACCGGATAGCTTTTATAAAAATATAGTGGCGAAAACCTTTGCTAAAGAAGTCACTCCCGGTGAAGTGATCTCGGCTCTTTCCTCGTAGAATGAGGTGCAGGATATTCCAACTGAATACCACAATGCAAAGAAAAAGGCAATCGGCTATAGTGAAGTTATTACCCTGACGCAAACTTCTATCCAAGGGGTCACTCTCGATGAAGGGATCTCGGCCCTTGCCTCGTCGACTGAGGTGCAGGATATTCCAACTGAATATCACTGTGCAAAACAAAAGAGAACGTCTATGCAATAACAGCTTTTTGAAAAATTGTTCCAACAACATCAGAATAGGTTTGTTTAGCTTGCATTGATCCGAATCAATGCAGTCCCATCAATTGATCACACCAATAAAGAACGAAAATAATGATGTACGTATATGCCATCCGCATTCGCCACTGGGTCCCGTCATTACCCGTTAGGTTACTTAACCAACGACAGAGCGGGGACTGAACTAGCGCAGATGCAAAACATATACAACATCTACTAGTATATATATCAATATATAATATTCGCTCAAGGCGTGATAAAATGCAATATCACAGAAATGTAATAAGCATCACAGAACAATACAGATATCTGGGATCCCCGGGTTTCATAGAGCCACTACTGAAACCCGACGTTCCCCTGGTCGTGTGGATAGCCTGTGCAATGAAATCCTAGACCCCTACGGGTGCGGCAAGTTACCCGCCAAAACCTGAAGCGAGGCAACCCCCTTCAGCAACGTGAATGGACCACCCAGCACTTCACGGAATCCGGTAACTCGGGCACCCCTCCTTGGGTCAACCTGTACCCCCTATGAGTGCGGCGAATAGCCCGCCAATTCTAGAGTAAAGCCCCCTCCGTCTCAATGCCATGAGATGCGGGCTCGTTGCCCTCTAGAACCCGGCTACCCGTACACCCCTCCGCGGGGTAATCCTAGTACAGAAAGTAAAATATACAACGGGTACATCGACCTCAGCCCGGTCGTGCCCCAAAAGAATAATATACAAACAGGCAGTGACGGCAGTCCACATGTCGGACGCTCGCCCCGCAATATCAAATGTACATAATAAACCAAACTGTACTACCATTGCATCCAGGCTATCCACCACGACAATCTGCAACATCACAGCACAACGCAGAACATCAACGTGAATGTCACGTTCGCAAATCCATCTAAAAGGGCTATAGCAGTTAGACAGGATTTACCGATCAAATGACATTCACGGTCGCAGATATAATGTAAAAACTGTGAACAAACATGTATAAAATTTTCGATCGACTAAATTTCCCGAAGTGGGCCCCAAGCACAACTGCAGTACTCAAAAATAATCTGGGCCCAAACAGAATATTCCAAAACCCCCAATTTCAAATATAAAGATCACTGTAGAAAAATGGCATTGCGTTGACACTTGACTGCGGCGGAACCGCGGCCGGAACATGGGTTTGGCCGCGGTTCCGCGGTCTTCCTGTAGCATCACAATACCAGATTTCTACGGAATTCTTTAAAACACCTGCTCAGATTTTTGCAACACTCCAAATATTTTTTCGAGCCAAAAAAAATTCGACAGAGAACTGAACCAGAAAATGCGGGTTTTCGGAAAATCCGTTCGATCGAACTTGTAAACACGTTAGAGCAAGCTAGATTAGGTTAATGGCGTGGCTCTGATACCAGTGTAAGTGCACGGCGGCGCCCCGGCCGTCTGAACGAGGCCAAAATGCAGAAACGATACTTTTACAGAACTTTTAAATCGGCACCACTGCGCACTTTTAAACCCGGATCGGGCCATTAACCTACTCCTAGCTAACTAGAGAAGTGGTAGAGAGATATACAGAGCGATCCGTGTCCTTCGGTCTTCTCGTCGTCGTCCCGATCTCCCTACGGAATCTCCGGTCTTCATCTCCTCGTCGGAAGGGCACCACATCGCCGGGTTCTTTTACGGGCTCCCACCTCTGGACCAAGGCAACTCGAGCACGAAGTTGGCGAGTCGACGTGCCCAAGGATGCTGTAGGGAAAGTGTAGAACTATATGTCTCATGGGGTTTGTGAAGTTGTCATTTGGTGTAGGAATGAGATGTGAACTTTTGTGATAAGCAAGGGGATTTTTTGCAAACCAAAAAAGATCAAAATCACCTCACCAATTTTGGACAGCCCCCTCCATCAAAATGGCCGGCCCTCTCTTGTGAAGGGAGAGAGAGAAAAGTCAAGGGGGGAAGCAATAATGCAAGAGTGAATAAAGAGTGATGATGAGAAGAATATGATCACAACCATGTCTCCACTCCATCAACCATCATGACACCAAAGTCAAGTAATGATGATGATCAAATAAGTCAAATGATGGTTGAACCATCATGAAGCAACAATATACAAAGACCACCCTCCACAATACTAATTTGCACATTTGTAAATAAGCCCCTCCACACCAAATTTCAGCCAAAGAAAGATACAAAGGAAAATGGCCGAAAAGGAAAGCAAACTGGCAACTCCAAAAAACTGATCCCGTAATAAATTACAGGAAAACCCCGCGACTGCATATACATACCCGCATTTGTATTCCGACCGAATACAAATGCAATGAGACAAAATCTACACTGTATAATACTAGGATCCGGCTTAAACCAAAGCCCGCTAATATTATCCGTCCGGTCATGATCCGTGCAATACCGCACGTATATGATCGAACCCTACCATATCTCCATACGGCCTCTACAGCGTTTCGCCCGAAACTTGAGAAACGGTCTGTGGGGGACTCTAAAGACTCGGCAATACTTTGGTTGTGGATTTAACCATTAGCACGTCAGAGGTATTAGCCATATGTAACGAGCTACCAGATATTGACCAAAAGGGATGTCGATGAGCGAACTCATCCTGACACCCTACTGAGCCTGTCAGTGACAATATCCGTACAGTCCGGTCCGTTCGTCTATAAGCATAGCATGGCGGGCCTAGGGGGTTGGTAAAAGTCAGACCCCGAAAAGCGGTACAAGTCATGTCGGAGTATAGCCCAGAACACCCTGAGATACTACTGGAATACCTACCAGTAAATCTCCTGCCTTGTCCAAGGACTTCGTGTAATGGCTCTCCTAGACACAGCGCGCCCTCACCCCCAATACCGGGAGAGACGAACCCCTGCAGATCCGCTCACTGCCTCCATGTGGCTCGGGACTGTACTCAACTAAAACCTGTTTGCACGTCTCCTTTGAGAGTGGTAGGGTAGTAATCAAAGTACAGTGGGAACTCACACGAGACAAATGACGATCTCAGGTCGATGAACTAACCTGTACACATGTCACCAGGGAACTGCTATTTGACGTCTGGTATAAGACCAACTAGCATGTTCCCGCCGAGTCCTGTCCGGTATACTCATAACCCAATGAGCACCTGTATACATCTTAGGTGAGCCAACAGACACCAGTGGCTTGTGAGACCGGCCACCGCCCCTCGTCGGGGTCTCGACTGTATACACTAGTCTACTCTGGAGTATCAATGCCCTGTCTCGAAACTCCCACGACTAGGGACTTTTTAAGGATGTGCTTATAGACCCCAGCTCCCACGTATATGATCGCCATCATACTGCTGGTCGCCAAGCAAGAATCCTAAGGGCTCTATCAACGTATAATAGTGACCTGTAAGATCACCTGAAGCAGTACACGATGATAAAGGTAAACCAGATAGCATATTATCATCTTGAGTAAGACTGTCCTAACGGTATAGGTCCTCTATCAATCATTGTAATCACGTGCATGTGATCCAATAATTGACTCTGAGGGCACTATCTCCAACAGGTCACAACCACGCAAGCAATATAATATACAACGCCGAAGGGAGAGGATCAAAACTCAAAAAGGAAACTCAAATCATCATGAAAACCATAATAATACAACGCGCGACTCTAAGGTCGAAATAATATTCAACTGGTCTCTAAGTCAAATAATAATACAGTCTGGTTGATGGAGTTACTAGATACAACTGAAAATAAATAAAAGGTACAAGTGTGGCCACGATGCGAGTGGACCCACCTACCAAAGAAATCACCCGGAATGGAAGCAGTGTGCCAGAAAGCCGCAACGAACCTTTACGGCAAAACCTATAAGAAACTGTGGCACAACGGGGGTGAGTTGCCAACTCGTGAGTAGAAAATATCACAGAGCAGAAATCGTATGTATGACTCAATCCTAGGTCAATACGATCATAATATAAATCCTCAATATGATAAAGTCTGAAACATGATATGGTGGCAAGGGTAAACATCTATGCATAAGTATAATACCATGTGCTCGTGTCAGTGCCTCAGGTAGCAACATATCATAAATATGGGGTATGCAATATAATGAAAACAGAATATATCATGAATGAGAACACTGTTTTCCTAATTTAGTGAGATTTCTGTATATTTATAAATCGAGGTATCATCAATGAAATCAGTGTCAAGTATCGACACAAAACATAAATCTCACTATCTCAATATCTCAGGCTCCGGCAATCCGGACTGGCATGTATTCTCGAATCTCAATATCTAGGGCTCTGGCTATCCGGACTGGCCCATATCATCCAATCTCAAAACATCAGGCTCCAGCTACCCGGACTGGCCTGTACTCCGACCGGTATCCTCCGAATATCCGTCGAGTCACAGCACAATCACCAGTCAGTAGTGCTCCCCTGTCACAGGCTCAACGCCATCATCTGGGACCTTCTCGGCCCGGGGTACCGCAACAGGTCCACCATGGACCCACAGACGATTCTTCCTCCTCCTCGAATCGGGTGTATAATATCGCTCAAGAGCCGAGAAAACTCATGGTGGACATATCTCAAATCATATCATGAGAAAACCGCACTTTTATCTTTTGAAAGTGATAATCAGTTTATAAAATCTTTGCGGTTTCTCTAAATCCAGAAATCTCATGGAATCCGAAATCATAAATCACGATGTAAATAAATAATGAATACTGGGCTCCGGCAATCCGGACTGACCCAAATTATTGCATGGCAATGAATATAAATATATATGCATGAGATAACGCAGTAAATAAATGCAATGTCTAAGCTATCATATAATGGCAGGCTCACTAGTATCATGTCGAAACTATCAGCTAACAAGCGAAATCAATAAATTAATATTCTCTAAAGTGTACGTGACATGGCAATTACCGATGATAATGTATGTGAGCCGGCAAGTAGGTGTACGTGGAGCATACGCATCATCGGTAATGGTGCTGGTGTCCTGACAGCACGGGTTTCATAATAATTACGAAAACACAAATAAGCATGCAATGCGATGCGAATAATAGAATATGCGGAAACTGAATGGTAAACGCAACAATAAAGAATAAACATTACTAAATATGTGAATCATACAATTTTAACATTTGAAATAATACGAATCATGGCGTTTATAAAATAAGGGCTACGGTGTTTGTAAGAAAGCTATGTCCTTTGAAATATCCGTAAAATTCCTTGGCCTGTGTTTAAAATACTCACGATTCGTTAGTTTTGAAATAGGTATGACTCGAGTCTAGTCTAACATCTATAAGTAATCTATAGGACTAAACTAACAGGATAATCGAAGAGGTAAGGAAACCACTTAAATCTGAGTCGATATATATATATATATATAATAGTCGGTGATCCCGCCTCAATAGTATCACGTACGATACAATATATATCATATGTCATCCTCGAGTCAAGAGTGCGAATCTATCATCATAATTATAGCTCATACGGTAAATCCATCGTACGGCTTCCCAAATCTGGGTATGGGTCAATATCACATTTATCTCATCATTTATCTGGTATCCTTATCATCATATATCATGAACAGGGGGTACTGATCTAAGTCTAGTACATACTGATACCATCTACATATATATATGTGCGTGTGCATGAAAACACGTCGTATCAAGACCCGCTATAACATCATGTCGTATCTCATAATACGAACCAAATCATATCACCGAACCTCGTGGCATCATGCCTAATCTTATCGACTCATCTCCAAATATCATATACTATCCTCATCATCCATGTATATATATATATATATACATAGTCCCATACCTATGTGTGTATATATATACATATCCCAATATACGCACAAGTAATAAAAGTATGCAAGTGTGTGTGTGTGCGTGTATGTAAATCTTATTCTAGGGTTCGCGACTAGGAAATTAACTAACGACACTATCATTCAAAGTCTTCTAAAGAAATTAGCTAAGTATACACTTCCTAATAATATCATTTAAGTATATATATCTATATATATAACATAACGCATTTGCGTTCTATACTACGAACTGCGGGGGTGCTATACGCCATCCACCCGACTTCCCCCGTAGATATATATCTACTCACCTTGATCTTCGCTTGCCGATGCCGATGTCGCCACGCGCTTGCTTGTCATCTCGAAATCCTAGTGAAGGTACCTACATATCATAACTCAATCGCAAATGCGTATTAAAATCAAGTCGGAAAACCAAAACGACATGCGAATAGCTTATAGGTTAGAACCTATAGCCTACGCCTGCAAAACCACGAAACAACCCCTGTCGCTGACGTTCAAACATCAGACGATGGAACACAATATCAAATACCAAATCCCAAATTAAACCAAAGTCGCAAAACAAGGCAGCAACCTAAGAAAACAACTCCAGATTTTGCCCTAGGTGAAATTAGCCAAATTTGCATACATGGAGGGTCTATTTTACTGAAGATAAAGCCACAGAACAAACACGAATGGATTCCACCATACCCTGGCCGCAAATTGCGGCCTGGAAGAATAAAATTGCGGCCTTGTTTAGGGGTTAGGGGCTCGGGTCTTCAGGGTAGCATCTAGGTCACCTGCACTACTCACTGTGTTTGCTAAATAATTTTCCAGGTCCCCGAGTTGTAGCAGATTCCAATTTACCATCACAAAGTCTACAAAAATACGATATCGGGGTTTTCTAAGTTTGCGAATTGGGGTTTCAATCTCTAGTTTAGGCCTTTTAATCAATCACCACAAGGGTTTAAGGTCAATATTAAGCCTCAAATACACTTCTTTACTTAAGATTTCATCAAAACCCAAACTAGGAATTTTCAAAGTTCGCTAAACCGCATTTAAACACTTCTAAAAATGCAAGGATACTAAAGCAAATGAAATACTAGTCTAATGGTGGAGAAATTACCTCATCTGGCAACTCAAGAATTTTCTTGAGTTGCCCCAAGTGCTCAAAATCTGATTTTTCTTGGTCCAAAGTGCATCTAGTGAGCTTGTGCATGTTTTTAATGAAGTGGGGATGAGGTTTTGGGTTGTTTTTTATGATGAAGTGAGGAGGTAGAGGGGGAGGGAGCGTGTGCTGTCATGGGAAGAAGAGGAGAGAAAAATGAAGAGGAAAATAATGAGGGAAACAAATGGGACTAGGTCAATTGACCCCTTACCTCTCTCTCTCTCATGCCCATGCCCATTATTCTAATATTTCCTTTTTCTTTTCTTTTGTTTTCCTTTATCTTTTCTTTCCTTTTCTTTAAAAGCCATGCATGAACAAAATAAGGAAAATCCATGTAGAAAATGTAACACAAGTGTAAAATATGACATGGTGCATGTCATGCGCACAAATCAAGCTTAATTCACGATTAGCGATATTTAATCGCGATTAGAATTAAAATTGTATATAATTAATTATAAAAATCTATAAATGCTCAAATCTTACAAAACACCCTCTTTTCAGTAATTCCCATAATTTTCCAAATATTTTCCACTTTATCGGTATTTAATTATACCGAAATATTAAAATATTCATAATATTCATTATTTAATTATAAAAATTCCAAAAATAATATTTTATTTTTCTGAAATGTTACAGTCTTCACCCCTTAAAGAAATTCGATCCCCGAATTTAAATTTAAACCCCTCCAATATGAAAACATTTCAGTAAAATGGTCAAGTCGTCGGGGCTCCGAAATCATAAATACATAAAACATATCGTAGCGCAGTGCATGCGCATGAAAAACAAGTATATAATCCAAAATCAAAACTCCATCCAGCATCATGCAATCATCGGAGTTATGGTGAAGACACAAATGTCCAAGTCCAATACGTAAACCAACATGATATACTCAAGACTAAAACATGTAAACATCGATTAAACATCTGAAGAAATGCATGCCAAACCCTTTTCAAGTCGTTGTGCGATGCGCGTATCACTGCACAGTGACGGACGTTTATTGTAAGAAAATAACTATATGTATATATACTCTTTGTTTAACAAACACGTCTGGCCGTTTTGAAAAATAATTTAGAAGGGTTTCCTTTGTTAAATGTCTTGTGTCATCTAGGACTACCAATGCATACAAAAAATATATTCAGGTACTGTCCTCGGACTAGTCCTGCTCAGCTACTATACCAAATAGTAAATATCATAAAACATGATGCTCAAGGGAAAATCCATCCCAAAATATATATAGAATGCCGAGTGCGTCTGGTGCGCACGGAAATCGAAATCCATGAATGTGCCATACATGTGTACAGAACAAAACCTAAGTGCAATAGGTGTGCACGAAACACCTGTCAAGGGCAACGGTGTGTGCCTGACAGCAATACCAGGTGCATCTGATATGCACGAAGAATCTCGATTTAGTGCATCCGGTGTGCACCAAAATCGCATTAAGCGCCAAGTCTGCGCCAAAATCTAAATCAAGTGCACAAGGTGCACGAAAACAAATATCGAGTACCACAATCAAAAACGACGGTATACAACACATCTCAACCCAAATCCCAATCAGGTATACCGTGGTATATAATCTCACAACCATGTGCATCGGTATGCACAAAATCTAATCAAAATACTAAAAGTGCATGAAAACTATGCCGAAAGCACAAGTCAAATCACAAGCATATCATAGGCATGAAATCAAAATCAGTACCTCGAATGACATCAAATCGAAGTCAAGTGCAATTGTGGTGCACAAAATCTCAATCATGCAAATAAATGGCCCAAAATACCGGAATCAAAGATGGCGGAAACAGTCCCGCTCTAGCACATCCTCTAAAGAACTCTGGCCAACTGTCATGGTCACTCATAACATGCCTCGTAGACGATGCCGAACTCTGGCCTGCTGGATCTGCGTAATATGACCGATCCTGGGTCCAAGTCTTCTCGTATTATTCCAGAAAGGTTCTGTCGAAGTCTCCCCCAAATCTCGTTTATGCCGAACTGCCCGGAAGTTATCATCTTTTACTAAATCTATTTCATGTTCCGGAATGGCTGCATACTCATCACGACTCCTTCTGGGAGATATATCCAAGTACAACGCCTCTGCATGCGTATCGCATCTCTGATATCAGCGGAGTGGAACATCATCTCATCAAGATCTCGTACGAACCTCTTACTCCACTTTTCTCTAATATCGACTGCTTCGGACTCGTCTCTTCGTGGCTGCATGGACTGCGCTCCAACGGCTATACTCGTATCTGGAGTCTTCCAAGCAATGTATCCCATCACATGATATCCGAATGATGTCAAACCTTTCGATTGATTTGTCAAGGTTCCATAATCCCCCAAGAGCTCAACATCTTGAGTACAGTTTAATAGTATTCCAATACATGCCACAGTACCTATGGAACAGCTGTAGAAGGGCAAACCCAAGCCTCATTAATGGCACCGCGGAACTGCCACAAACCCTAAGGTTTCAAAGCGTTCTCATGGTCATTATATCGAGTTAGGGTTTCATTCTTCTAGAGGGTCCACGGAATTACTTGCATGTTTTTCCGAATACTTTAAACTTGGAAAAATGGGTTTCTGACATTCGATCGTCTTCTATCGACTCTCAACGTACCTGCGTGAAGTCGTCTCTAGCTGGAATCAATCAATCTGATAACCTCGCATCGGGGTAGGCAACAAATCGCGTGTCCTAGTCATTCCTCCTTGGGTGACTAGCGATCTCCTATCATATCTATAAGTACAACTCGTGCGGCATAGCTCCAAACATCTAGGACGATATCTCGTCATTCGCAGCAACAACTGGCTCATTTGTCCGCACGCTGAATAGTGCCTCAATCATCAAATAATCGGTGCATCGACGGTCATCACATTTTGGCTGGCCTTTAGCAGTAGCCTGATCCTCTGGTGCTGATCTGCACGTCCAAGAAATCTTCTAAAAGCGATCCATCAAATGCTCATGGCACGAAAACACAATAAAATGACACATCACTACAATCGTGTGTCCCTGGAGTCACGCCCTGGTCAGTCCTCGTCGGTGACGCTCTCGTGCTGACGCAACTCTAACCGTAGCGCTCTCTCTCTCTCTCTCTGCCCGTGTAATCGTGGCAGCAAAACCATAAACCAATATCGATGAGGATAGATCATGAATGAATATAATACTGTGCAAGGAAATGAACATCCTAAGACTTCTTAAGCGGAGTAGCGTATCGTAAGTATGCTACGGAACATACACACGGTACGTCACTCTCCTTAAGTCGCCTACTCCATCAACCAAGGTCCACCTATGCGACGAAAGTTCGGGTCTAATACGCCCTCGACTAAGTCTACGTTCCGTAAGGCAAGCCTAGATTCCGTATATATACAAACACCCTAGGCTCCGCATAGTCAAACATATACTCGAACTAAGGTTAACCTAGCGCTCTGATACCAATTTTATCACGGCCCGAAATGGCACGTGACTGGCACTTGAATCATATGAAGTCTATAGGACCCCATCTAATTCAAGTAAGCCAAAAATCCCAGAAATCTAAACCATTTTAAAAGAAGAAGGTGAAGAAAACTTATTTTAAAGCAAGTGGTTTTAATAACATAAGCCGAATATGCATTTTTAAAATCTCAAGTCTTTTCTGAAAATTTCGGCAGAGTTTCCTTTGTAAATACTGGCTCCAAAAGGGTACAACATGAATAAAATACATAAAGGCATCCCCAAGAGGGAGCTAGCTCTTCATCAATTGACAGTCATAACCACGCAAGCAATATAATATACAACACCGAAGGGCGAGGATCAAAACTCAAAAAGGAAACTCAAATCATCATGAAAACCATAATAATACAACACGCGACTCTAAGGTCGAAATAATATACAACTGGTCTCTAAGTCAAATAATA
Organism: Agapanthus africanus; assembly: GCA_030015575.1. Classification (NCBI taxonomy): domain Eukaryota; kingdom Viridiplantae; phylum Streptophyta; class Magnoliopsida; order Asparagales; family Amaryllidaceae; genus Agapanthus; species Agapanthus africanus. Next base: position 261,091,489 of record JASDDO010000004.1, read on the forward strand.
ATACAGTCTGGTTGATGGAGTTACTAGATACAACTGAAAATAAATAAAAGTTACAAGGTTGGCCACGATGCGAGTGGACCCGCCTACAAAAGCAATCACCCGGAATGGAAGCAGTGTGCCAGAAAGCCATAATGAACCTGTACGGCAAAACCTGCAAGAAACTGTGGCACAATGGGGATGAGTTGCCAACTCGTGAGTAGAAAATATCACAGAGCAGAAATCGTATGTATGACTCAATCCTAGTTCAATACGATCATAATATAAATCCTCAATATGATAAAGTCTAAAACATGATAAGGTGGCTAGGGTAAACATCTATGCATAAGTGTAATACCATGTGCTCGTGTCAGTGCCTCAGGTAGCAACATATCATAAATAGGAGGTATGCAATATAATGAAAATAGAATACATCATGAATGAGAACACTGTTTTCCTAATTTAGTGAGATTTCTGTATATTTATAAATCGAGGTATCATCAATGAAATCAGTGTCAAGCATCGACACAAATCATAAATCTCAATATCTCAATATCCGGCAATCTAGACTGGCCTGTATCCTCGAATCTCAATATCTAGGGCTCCGGCTATCCGGACTGGCCCATATCATCAAATCTCAAAACCTCAGGCTCCGGCTATCCGGACTGGACTGTACACCGATCGGTATCCTCCGGATATTCGTCGAGTGACAATACAATCACCGGTCAGTAGTGCTCCCCTGTCACAGGCTCAACGCCATCATCTGCGACCTTCTCGCCCCGGGGTACCGCACCGGGTCCACCATGCTCCCACAGACTGTTCCTCCTCCTCCTCGAATCAGGTGTATGATATCGCTCAAGAGCCGAGAAAACTCATGGTGGACATATCTCAAATCATATCATGAGAAAATCACACTTTTATCTTTTGAAAGTGATAATCAGTTTATAAAATCTTTGCGGTTTCTCTAAATCCAGAAATCTCATGGAATCCGAAATCATAAATCACGATGTAAATAAATAATGAATACTGGGCTCCGGCAATCCGGACTGACCTAAATTAATGCATGGCAATGAATATGAATATATATGCATGAGATAACGCAGTAAATAAATGCAATGTCTAAGCTATCATATAATGGCAGGCTCACTAGTATCATGTCGAAACTATCAGCTAACAAGCGAAATCAATGAATTAATATTCTCTAAAGTATACGTGACATGGCAATTACCGTTGATGATGTGTGTGAGCCGGCAAGTAGTTGTACGTGGAGCATACGCATCATCGGTAATGGTGCTAGTGTCCTGACAGCACGGGTTTCATAATAATTACGAAAACACAAATAAGCATGCAATCCGATACGAATAATAGAATATGCGGAAAATGAATGGTAAATGCAGCAATAAAGAATAAACATTACTAAATATGTAAATCATACAGTTTTGACATTTGAAATAATACGAATCGTGGCGTTTATAAAATAAGGGCTACGGTGTTTTTAAGAAAGGTACGTCCTTTGAAATATCCGTAGAATCCTTTGGCCTGTGTTTAAAATACTCACGATTCGTTAGTTTTGAAATAGGTATGACTCGAGTCTAGTCTAACATCTACAAGTAATCTACAGGACTACACTAACAGGCTAATCGAAGAGGTAAGAAAACCACCTACATTTGAGTCGATATATATAAATATATATATATATGTATGTATGTATGTATATATATATATATATAATAGTCGGTGATCCCGCCTCAATAGTATCACGTACGATACAATATATATCATATGACATCCTCGAGTCAAGAGTGCAGATCTATCATTATAATTATAGCTCGTACGGTAAATCCATCGTACGGCTTCCCAAATCTGGGTACGGGTCAATTTCACATTTATCTCATCATTTATCTGGTATCCTAATCATCATATATCATGAACAAGGGGTACTGATCTAAGTCTAGTACATACTGATACCATCTACGTATATATATATGCGTGTGCATGAAAACACGTTGTATCAAGACCCGCTATAACATCATGTCGTATCTCATAATACGAACCAAATCATATAACCGAACCTCGTGGCATCATGCCTAATCTCATCGAATCATCTCCAAATATCATATACTATCCTCATTATCCATGTATATGTATACGTGTATATATATATATATATATATATATATATATATATGTATATACATTGTCCCATACCTATGTGTGTATATATATACATATCCCAATATACGCACAACTAATAAAAGTATGCAAGTGTGTGTGTGCGTGCATGTAAATCTTATTCTAGGGTTCGCGACTAGGAAATTAACTAACGATACTATCATTCAAAGTCTTCTAAAGTAATTAGCTAAGTATACACATCCAAATAATATCATTTAAGTATATATATCTATATATATAACATAACGCATTTGCGTTATATACTACGAACTGCGGGGATGCTATACGCCATCCACCCGACTTCCCCCTTAGATATATATCTACTCACCTTGATCTTTGCTTGGCGATGCCGATGTCGCCACGCGCTTGCTTTTCGTCTCGAAGTCCTCGTGACGGTACCTACATATCATAACACAATCGCAAATGCGTATTAAAATCAAGTCGGAAAACCAAAACGACATGCGAATAGCTTATAGGTTAGAACCTATACCCTACGCCTGCAAAACCACCAAACAACCCCCGTCGCTGACGTACAAACATCAGACGACGGAACACAATATCAAATACCAAATCCCAAATTAAAACGAAGTCGCAAAACAAGGCAGCAACCCAAGAAAACAACTCCAGATTTTGCACTAGGTGAAATTAGCCAATTTTGCATACATGGAGGGTCTATTTTACTGAAGATAATGCCACAGAACAAACACGAATGGATTCCACCACATCCTGGCCGCAAATTGCGGCTAGGAAGAATAAAATTGCGGCCTTGTTTAGGGGTTAGGGGCTCGGGTCTTCAGGGTAGCATCTAGGTCACCTGCACTACTCACTGTGTTTTGCTAAATAATTTTCCAGGTCCCCGAGTTGTAGCAGATTCCAATTTACCATCACAAAGTCTTCAAAAATACAATATCAGGGTTTTCTAAGTTTGCGAATTGGGGTTTCAATCTCTGGTTTAGGTCTTTTAATCAATCACCACAAGGGTTTAAGGTCAATATCAAGCCTCAAATACACTTCACTACTTAAGATTTCATCAAAACCCTAACTAGGAATTTTCAAAGTTCGCTAAACTGCATTTAAACACTTCTAAACTTTCATGGATACTAAAGCAAATGAAATACTATTCTAATGGTGGAGAAATTACCTCATCTGGCAACTCAAGAATTTTCTTGAGTTGCCCCAAGTGCTCAAAATCAGATTTTTCTTGGTCCAAAGTGCATCTAGTGAGCTTGTGCATGTTTTTAATGAAGTGGGGATGAGATTTTGGGTTGTTTTTGATGATGAAGTGAGGAGGTAGAGGGGGGACGGAGAGTGTGATGGGGAGATGAGGAGAGAAAAATGAAGAGGAAAATAATGAGGGAAACAAATGGGACTTGGTCAATTGACCCCTTACCTTTCTCTCTCTCTCATGCTCATGCCCATTTTTCTAATATTTCCTTTTTCTTTTCTTTTGTTTTCCTTTATCTTCTTTCCTTTTGTTTAAAAGCCATGCATGAACAAAATAAGGAAAATCCATGTAGAAAATGTAACATAAGTGTAAAATATGACATTGTAACACCTGAGAATGCGTTTAGTGACTAAATATATTTTAATATGTGATTTGAATAAAAAATTTATCAAATTGATTTTCTAATATTTTATTAAAATTAATAAATATTTTTCTAGAATTTTCCTAAGCTTGCACAAACATGTGCATGTAAACTAGGGTTAAGTCTAGGGTTACCAAGTTTAGGGATGCATGGTGGGTTAGCCATGTTTTGCCAACCATGTTGGTTTAGCCCTTGGTTAAGTCAATTAATATTAATCAAGGATTTAGTTTTGGTTAAGAGTGATTAGGGTTGGGATGACTTGTGATGAGAAAGAGAGATTATGATGGGTGTCATGCAAGAATTTAATGAGAGAGAGAGAATGGTGGCTATGGTTATGTCACCCTCCACTTCTTTTCAAAACTTTTTACACATCTCTCACTCTCTTTCACACTCTCATATCTCTCACATCCTTCCCTCACACACACACACACACATCAGCCCAAACATCAGCACTTTTCAGCCCAATTCATTAGCAGCTCAGCAACAATAAAACAGTAGCTTCAGCAGCTACAACAGCCACACCAGCAACACATCTTCAGCCATCAAAAACACAACAGCTACATAACCGCAGCACCACAACACCACACCAGCTGCACACAACATCAACACAACACCAACACAACAACAACACAGCAACTGCATCAGCACCTTCAGCAATAAACAACAACAGCCTGCACAGTGTAGCAGATCGGCATTCCAGCCAAAGAATTGAGCACTTGGAGCTGTAGCAGCTGCACAACACCTTCCTCCTTCCTCTTTTCTCCTTCATTTAGGATCTCTAGAGGGTATAACTTCTAAAACTCCTTCTTTGTTGGCTTAGTTGTGTCGATATAGCATCGATTAGCGATAATTATACGATTGTGTGCTTGTTTTGGTGACTTGTGTGAAGTTCTGTTTAAGTAATATTAGTGTTTGTTAGACTAGCCTAATTAGGTGTTGTTAGGGCCAAATTAACCTAGGTAAACCCCAGATTACACTAAAATACCCCCAGTTTTCAAATTATGCAAAATTTAACGTTTTTATGGACTTTTTGGCCTCTCTGGGATCTGCCTTTGACCCGAGCCACTCAGGTAAAAATTGGAAATACTGTAGCACAGTTACCATGTCAGAAACACACACACGAAGCACGGGGACCCACCTCCCACTCTTGGCCGCAGATTTATTACATCTGGCTGCAAACTGCGACCAAAGTAAGGGGTGGGGTGTTGGGTTTTGGTTTTCAGGGGTGTTCTGGGTAGTTTAGGGTGTTGGTATATGCATCTTTTTGTGTTCGAACCAGAGTCAAAATCTGGAGCCTAAAACCTGTTCTTGACGTTTTTTTTAAGCAAAGTCTTAGCTTTTTAAAATCTGCTTTAGCCCCAGTGAGTTCAGAATTAAATTGAGTGGACTGTAGCCTGCTAGTGATACCCTGACCCCATCACCAGAGCCCGACCCCACCAACCCAAACCCAGGCCGCCGGAAAACTCATTCTTGCCGCAAATTGCGGCCAGACTAGGGAGATAGGTCCTAGGGTTTTTGCTACGGGTGTCTGCTACATTTTGTAGGTCTCTGGTATATATAGTTTTGTAATATTTTGACCAGGGTAAAATCTAAAGCTGTATATCGTTTTCTGGTGTTTTTAGTTTGCGCGATACGCGAGGGGGTTCTGTGATTTAGCGTATCGCGGCGTGTCGGGTTAAGTGTTAGGCGCGTACACACACGATTCAGCGTATTGCACACACGCGCGTTAATTCGCAACGCGAGTTTCTCGTTTTGTTCCGATATCGCGTTTTTGCGAGATTTTTGATTATATTTGGATTCTTGTGTAAATTCCAGGTTCGCAGGCGGGTACGTCAGACGCCGCCTGGAAAGGGAAGCAGATGGTCGGCTATACTTAGCACGCGACCAAGTGAGTAGATTTAACATCTACGGGGAAATCGCCCGTATGGCGTTAAGCGTCAGGGCGTAATAGGATGTTTAGTTTTATGTGTTCATGTAGACATACTAGAGTAGCATACCTCCTGTTATATATAAAACTGGTAGTATAGAACACTGCACTGTCACTAACGGTACAAGTTGCACGAGCACGATTTATATGCTACACTCACGCCGTTAGTGATTGCCATGACACTCACATTATAGGATTGCTAGAAATCATATATCATATTGATTCCGTTTTATTGGCGTTGTCATGATTTGCCATATATCAGCATATGTTATATTCATACCATGTACACTATATACTCACGGTTGTGCATACCTTCATTGATATATCACTACCTGTTCACATGTACCCGTATATTTCGTCGTAATGCATATATATATATATATATATATATATATATATATATATATATATATCTTGATATGTTTACCCTTGTGCCCCTACACATCATCTATTCATACTTGGGCACAGATACATCACATATTCATACTTGTGCCACATATATCATCTATTCGTACTTGGCACATATACATCATATGTCCACATTAGTGCACATGTACATTGCTACATTCACTTAGCATACTTATCCTTTCGCACATCCATACCCATACACATATTCATATGTTACTTACATGGATGATATCGACTTGATTTAAAAATTAAGGGACCGCATGTGATATTTTCAAAACTGGATCTTTTAAAAGAGCGGTTTCGCTGTGCAGTAGACGGTGAGCCTGGCAGAGGGACTACTACCTACCGGTGATTGGTTGGACCTGGCGGTTATCCGGAGGATACTGGCCAGAGTCGAGAGATGGATACAGGACGACTCGTACTGCCGGGGCCAAGGGCCGATACCGCAGACGGAGCCCTTGGGCTGACCCGGACTGACGGATGCCCGATATATGAGGATTTGCGTGTCGATGCTGGACACGAGTTTTCTTGATATTTGGGTGCCGATGTTGGGCACTCACGATTTTATGAGATTACAGGATTTGAGGGCCGATGTGGATGACGGCGCCTGAGTTTTACTGGGATTTTGGTGTATTGATAGACACCAGTTATTTTCCACGTTGATATTCCGTGTAGACATAATTCCTTCCCATACTCAGCATTCAGTACTTGACATCTCATCCTGTAGCTAGCATACCTGATAGAGTACACATGCTTGCATATCATTGCGTACCCTGCTCATCATATATAGGGTTGTTAGATTGCATTGCCATGCCTGATTATCACATATCTTGCTCATCACATAGAGACGTTATTAGATCGCACTTGTTGCATGAGGTTGAGCATCCAGTTCATCATATAGATGTTTATCTGTTGGCATAGGTTAGAGTATCGCAGCACGTGCATACTCGCGATTACCTTTATATGTTATCTACTATTCACGAGTTGGCAACTCACCCCCGTTGTGCCACAGTGCTTGCAGGTTGCCCTTTGGAGTAGTCGCGGCTGGCTGTTTACGCATCTTTTGACACAGATACCATTGCTGAGGCGTGCTAGCCCTTTTGCTATTAGGTGGGTTTTGTACGGTATCTGTTTACTTTTCAGTTGCATCTTTATGTATCTAGTACTCTCCATCTACCTTCATGTATTGACTTAGAGACCAGTTGTGAGGACGATGTGTATTATTTTGTACTCTGGTGTCGAGCTCGTTGTGAGCCGACTTTAGTTATGCAGTCTTATCTTTTATGATATTTGTATTCACTTTACTGCTCTTTCTTCGCTACGGCGTCGTATATCATATTTGGTGTTTGTTCCGCCGTTAGGCGCGATTCTCCCATTTGGGATGCTCTATATATTTCACTCGCCCCTTTTTCTTATATATCTTGTCTTTTACCCGACTTCGGGGCAAATTTTTATAAAGGAAATGTTGTCAAAATTATTAAAAATAACACTTGAACTTAAAAGGGATTTCTACTAAATTAATTAAGGTTTTCTAAAACAATTTACAAATGTTTCTACTAAAATGTTTTAACACTCTATATTTTAATGGTTTGATTTCTGGGTTTCGGCTTACTTAGCCGCGTTACGCCTGTAAACGTTACGTGGTTAAGTGCCGGTCACGGGCCGAACTTGGGTCGTGACAGACATGGTGCATGTCATGTGCACAAATCAAGCTTAATTCACGATTAGCGATATTTAATCGCGATTAGCATTAGAATTATATATAATTAATTAAAAAAATCTATAAATGCTCAAATCTTACAAAACACCCTCTTTTCGGTAATTCCAATAATTTTCCAAATATTTTCCACTTTAAAGGTATTTAATTATACCGAAATATTAAAATATTCATAATATTCATTATTTAATTATAAAAATTACCAAAAATAATATTTTATTTTTCTGAAATGTTACAGTCTTCCCCCTTAAAGAAATTCGGTTCCCGAATTTAAATTTAAACCCCTCCAATACGAAAACATTTCAGTAAAATGGTCAAGTCATCGGGGCTCCGAAATCATAAATACATAAAACATATCGTAGCGCAATGCATGCGCATGAAAAATAAGTATATAATCCAAAATCAAAACTCCGTCAAGCATCACGCAATCATCGGAGTTATGGTGAAGACAGAAATGTCCAAGTCCAATACGAAAACCAACATGATATACTCAAGACTAAAACATGTAAACATCGATAAAACATCCGAAGAAATGCATGCCAAACCCTTTTCAAGTCGCTGTGCGATGCGCGTATCGCTGCACAGTGGCGGACGTTTATTGTAAGAAAATAACTATATGTATATATACTCTTTGTTTAACATACACGTCCCGCCGTTTTGAAAAATAATTTAGAAGGGTTTCCTTTGTTAAATGTCTTGTGTCATCTAGGACACGTAGGTAAATACTGAGACAATAGCTACTTTTTGGAAATCCCTTCGATAACTACCAATGCATGCAAAAAATATATCCAGGTACTATCCTCGGACTAGTCCTGCTCAGCTACTATACCAAATAGTAAATATCATAAAACATGCTGCTCAAGGGAATATCCATCCCAAAACATATATAGAATGCCGCATGCGTCTGGTGCGCACGGAAATCGAAATCCATGAATGTGCCATACATGTGCACAGAACAAAATCTAAGTGCAACGCGTGTGCACGAAACACCTGTCAAGGGCAACGGTGTGTGCCAGACAGCAATACCAGGTGCATCTGATATGCACGAAGAATCTCGATTTAGTACATCCAGTGTGCACCAAAATCGTATCAAGCGCCAAGTCTGCGCCAAAATCTAAATCAAGTGCATAAGGTGCACGAAAATAAATATCGAGTACCACAATCAAAAATGACGGTATACAACACATCTCAATCCAAATCCCAATCAGGTATACCGTGGTATATAATCTCACAACCATGTGCATCGGTGTGCACAAAATCGAATCAAAATACTAAAAGTGCATGAAAACGATGCTGAAAGCACAAGTCAAATCATATGCATATCATAGGCATGAAATCAAAATCAGTATCTCGAATGACATCAAATCGAAGTCAAGTGCAATTGTGGTGCACAAAATCTCAATCATGCAAATAAATGGCCCAAAATACCGGAATCAAAGATGGCGAAAACAGTCCCGCTCTAGCACATCCACTAAAGATCTCTGGCCAACTGTCATGGTCACTCATAACATGCCTCGTAGACGATGCCGAACTCTGGCGTGCTGGATGTGCGTAATATGACCGATCCTGGGTCCAAGTCTTCTCGTATTATTCCAGAAAGGTTATGTCGAAGTCTCCCCCAAATCTCGTTTCTGCCGAACAGCCCGGAAGTTATCATCTTTTACTAAATCTATTTCATGTTCCGGAATGGCTGCATACTCATCACGACTCCTTCTGGGAGATATATCCAAGTACAACGCCTCTGCATGCGTATCGCATCTCTGATGTCAGCGGAGTGGAACGTCATCTCATCAAGATCTCGTACGAATCTCTTACTCCACTTTTCTCTAATATCGACGGCTTCGGACTCGTCTCTTCGTGGCTGCATGGACTGCGCTCCAACGGCTATACTCGTATCTGGAGTCTTCCAAGCAATGTATCCCATCACATGATATCCGAATGATGTCGAACCTTTCGATCGATTTGTCAAGGTTCTATAATCCCCCAAGAGCTCAACATCTTGAGTACAGTTTAATAGTATTCCAATACATGCCACAATACCTATGGACCAGCAGTAGAAGGGCAAACCCAGGCCTCATTAATGGCACCGCAGAACTGCTACAAACCCTAAGGTTTCAAAGCGTTCTCATGGTCATTATATCGAGTTAGGGTTTCATTCTTCTAGAGGGTCCGCGGAATTACTTGCATGTTTTTCCGAATACTTTAAACTTGGAAAAATGGGTTTCTGACATTCGATCGTCTTCTATCGACTTCTATCGACTCTCAACGTACCTGCGTGAAGTCGTCTCTAGCTGGAATCAATCAATTTAATGACCTCGCATCGGGGTAGGCAACGAATCACGTGTCCTAGTCATTCCTACTTGGTTGACTAGGATCTCCTATCATATCTATAAGTACAACTCGTGCGGCATAGCTCCAAACATCTGGGGCGATATCTCATCATTCGCAGTAGCAACTGGCTCATTTGTCCGCACGCTGAACAGTGCCTCAATCATCAAATAATCGGTGCATCGACGGTCATCACATTCTGGCTGGCCTTTAGCAGTAGCCTGATCCTCTGGTGCTGATCTGCACGTCCGAGAAATCTTCTAAAAGCGATCCATCAAACGCTCATGGCACGAAAACACAATAAAATGACACATCACTATAATCGTGTGTCCCTAGAATCACGCCCTGGTCAGTCCTCGTCGGTGACGAGCTCGTGCTGATGCAACTTTAGCCGTAGCGCTCTCTCTCTCTGCCCGTGTAATCATGGCAGCAAAACCATAAACCAATATTGATGAGGATAGATCATGAATGAATATAATACTGTGCAAGGAAATGTACATCCTAAGGCTTCTTAAGCGGAGTAGCGTATCGTAAGTATGCCGCGGAACATACACACGGTACGTCACTCTCCTTAAGTCACCTACTCCATCAACCAAGGTCAACCTATGCAACGAAAGTTCGGGTCTAATACGCCCTCGACTAAGTCTATGTTGCGTAAGGTCAAGCCAAGATTCCGTATATATACAAACGCCCTAGGCTCCGCATAGACTCGAACTAAGGTTAACCTAGCGCTCTGATACCAACTTTATCACGACCTGAAATGGCACGTGACTGGCATTTGAATCATATGAAGTCTATAGGACCCCATCTAATTCAAGTAAGCCAAAAATACCAGAAATCTAAACCATTTTAAAATAAGAAGGTGAAGAAAACTTATTTTAAAGCAAGTGGTTTTAATAACATAAGCCAAATATGCATTTTTAAAATCTCAAGTCTTTTCTGAAAATTTCGGCAGAGTTTCCTTTGTAAATACAGGCCCCAAAAGGGTACAACATGAATAAAATACATAAAGACATTCCCAAGCGGGAGATAGCTCTACGTCAATTGACGGTCACAACCATGCAAGCAATAAAATATACAACGCCGAAGGGCGAGGATCAAAACTCAAAAAGGAAACTCAAATCATCAAGAAAACCATAATAATACAATGCGCGACTCTGAGGTCGAAATAATATACAACTGGTCTCTAAGTCAAATAATAATACAGTCTGGTTGATGGAGTTACTAGATACAACAGAAAATAAATAAAAGGTACAAGGGTGGTCACGATGCGAGTGGACCCACCTACCAAAGCAATCACCCGGAAAGGAAGTAGTGTGCCAGAAAGCCGCAACGAACCTGTACGGCAAAACGTGCAAGAAACTGTGGCACAACGGGGGTGAGTTGCCAACTCGTGAGTAGAAAACATCACAGAGCAGAAATCGTATGTATGACTCAATCCTAGGTCAATACGATCATAATATAAATCCTCAATATGATAAAGTCTGAAACATGATAAGGTGGCAAGGGTAAACATATATGCATAAGTGTAATACCATGTTCTCGTGTCAGTGCCTCAGGTAGCAACATATCATAAATAGGAGGTATGCAATAGAATACATCATGAATGAGAACACTGTTTTCCTAATTTAGTGAGATTTCTGTATTTTTATAAATCGAGGTATCATCAATGAAATCAGTGTCAAGCATCGACACAAAACATAGATCTTAATATCTCAGGCTCCGGCAATCCGGACTGGCCTGTATCCTCGAATCTCAATATCTAGGAATCCGGCTATCCGGACTGGCCCATATCATCAAATCTCAAAACCTCAGGTTCCGGCTATCCGGACTGGCCTGTACTCCGATCGGTATCCTCCGGATATCCGTCGAGTCACAATACAATCACCGGTCAGTAGTGCTCCCCTGTCACAGGCTCAACGCCATCATCTGCGACCTTCTCGCCCCGGGGTACCGCACCGGGTCCACCATGCACCCACAGACGGTTCCTCCTCCTCCTCCTTGAATCGAGTGTATGATATCGCTCAAGAGCCGAGAAAACTCATGGTGGACATATCTCAAATCTTATCATGAGAAAACCGCACTTTTATCTTTTGAAAGTGATAATCAGTTTATAAAATCTTTGCGGTTTCTCTAAATCCAGAAATCTCATGGAATCTGAAATCATAAATCACGATGTAAATAAATAATGAATACTGGGCTCCGGCAATCCGAACTGACCCAAATTATTGCATGGCAATGAATATGAATATATATGCATGAGATAACGCAGTAAATAAATGCAATGTCTAAGCTATCATATAATGGCAGGCTCACTAGTATCATGTCGAAACTATCAGCTAACAAGCGAAATCAATGAATTAATATTCTCTAAAGTATACGTAACATGGCAATTACCGATGATGATGTGTGTGAGCCGGCAAGTAGTTGTACATGGAGCATACGCATCATCGGTAATGGTGCTGGTGTCCTGACAGCACGGGTTTCATAATAATTACGAAAACACAAATAAGCATGCAATGCGATGCGAATAATAGAATATACGGAAAATGAATGGTAAATGCAGCAATAAAGAATAAACATTACTAAATATGTAAATCATACATTTTTGACATTTGAAATAATACGAATTGTGGCGTTTATAAAATAAGGGCTACGGTGTTTTTAAGAAAGGTACGTCCTTTAAAATATCCGTAGAATCCCTTGGCCTGTGTTTAAAATATTCACGATTCGTTAGTTTTGAAATAGGTATGACTCGAGTCTAGTCTTACATCTACAAGTAATCTACAGGACAACACTAACAGGCTAATCGAAGAGGTAAGGAAACCACGTAAATCTGAGTCGATATATATATATATATATATATATATATATATATATATATATATATATAGTCGGTGATCCCGCCTCAATAGTATCACGTACGATACAATATATATCATATGACATCCTCAAGTCATAGAGTGCAGATCTACCCTCATAATTATAGCTCGTATGGTAAATCCATCGTACGGCTTCCCAAATCTGGGTACAGGTCAATATCACATTTATCTCATCATTTATCTGGTATCATTATCATCATATATCATGAACAGGGGGTACTGATCTAAGTCTAGTATATACTGATACCATCTACATATATATATGTGCGTGTGCATGAAAACACGTCGTATCAAGACCCGCTATAACATCATGTCGTATCTCATAATACGAACCAAATCATATCACCGAACCTTGTGGCATCATGCCTAATCTCATCGACTCATCTCCAAATATCATATACTATCCTCATCATCCATGTATATGTATACGTATATATATATATATATACACACACACACACATAGTCCCATACCTATGTATGTGTGTATGTGTATACATATCCCCATATACGCACATGTAATAAAAGTATGCAAGTGTGTGTGTGCGTGTATGTAAATCTTATTCTAGGGTTCGCGACTAGGAAATTAACTAACGACACTATCATTCAAAGTCTTCTAAAGCAATTAGCTAAGTATACACATCCTAATAATATCATTTAAGTATATATATCCATATATATAACATAACGCATTTGCGTTCTATACTACGAACTGCGGGGGTGCTATACGTCATCCACCCGACTTCCCCCGTAGATATATATCTACTCACCTTGATCTTCGCTCGCCGATGCTGATGTCGCCATGCGCTTTCTGGTCGTCTCGAAGTCCTCATGAGGGTACCAACATATCATAACACAATCGCAAATGCGTATTAAAATCAAGTTGGAAAACCAAAACGACATGTGAATAGCTTATAGGTTAGAACCTATAGCCTACGCCTGCAAAACCACCAAACAACCCCCGTTGCTGACGTAAAAACATCAGACGACGGAACACAATATCAAATCCAAAATCCTAAATTTAAACGAAGTCGCAAAACAAGGCAGCAACCCAAGAAAACAACTCCAGATTTTGCCCTACGTGAAATTAGCCAATTTTGCATACATGGAGGGTCTATTTTACTGAAGATAAAGCCACAGAACAAACACGAATGGATTCCACCACACCCTTGCCGCAAATTGCGGCCAGGAAGAATAAAATTGTGGCCTTGTTTAGGGGTTAGGGGCTCGGGTCTTCAGGGTAGCATTTAGGTCACCTGCACTACTCACTATGTTTGCTAAATAATTTTTCAGGTCCCCGAGTTGTAACAGATTCCAATTTACCATCATAAAGTCTACAAAAATACGATATCAGGGTTTTCTAAGTTTGCAAATTGGGGTTCCAATCTCTGGTTTAGGTCTTTAATCAATCACCACAGGGGTTTAAGGCCAATATTAAGCCTCAATTACACTTCACTACTTAAAATTTCATCAAAACCCTAACTAGGAATTTTCAAAGTTCGCTAAACCGCATTTAAACACTTCTAAACATGCAAGGATACTAAAGTAAATGAAATACCTGTCTAATGGTGTAGAAATTACCTCATTTGGCAACTCAAGAATTTTCTTGAGTTGACCCAAGTGCTCAAAATCCGATTTTTCTTGGTCCAAAGTGCATCTAATGAGCTTGTGCATGTTTTTAATGAAGTGGGGATGAGGTTTTGGGTTGTTTTTTATGATGAAATGAGGAGGGAGCGTGTGCTGCCATGGGGAGAAGAGGAGTGGAAAATGAAGAGGAAAATAATGAGCGAAACAAATGGGACTTGGTCAATTGACCCCTCACCTCTCTCTCTCTCATGCCCATACCCATTATTCTAATATTTCCTTTTTCTTTTCTTTTGTTTTCCTTTATCTTTTCTTTCCTTTTGTTTAAAAGCCATGCATGAACAAAATAAGGAAAATCCATGTAGAAAATATAACACAAGTGTAAAATATGACATGGTGCATGTCATGTGCACAAATCAAGCTTAATGCACAATTAGCGATATTTAATCGCGATTAGCATTAAAATTGTATATAATTAATTATAAAAATCTATTAATGCTCAAATCTTACAAAACACCCACTTTTCAGTAATTCCCATAATTTTCCAAATATTTTCCACTTTATCAGTATTTAATTATACCGAAATATTAAAATATTCATAATATTCATTATTTAATTATAAAAATTCCCAAAAATAATATTTGATTTTTCTGAAATGTTACAGGGTTTCAGGATGAGTTTGCTCGTCGGCCTCCCTTTCGCTCAATACCTAGGTAGTCGTTACGTACAGCTAGTGCCACAGACGTGCTTGTGGTTAAACTCACAGCCAGCGTATTGACGAGAATTTAGAGTCCCACACGGACGGTTTTTCTGGTTCGGGCAAAACGTTGTAGAGGCCGTATGGTTTTATGGCAGGGTTCAATCATATACGTGCACTTGTGCATGGATCATGATCGGACAGATAATACTAATGGGCTTTGTTTTAAGCCGAATCCTAATATTATATTGTTGGATTATTTTTATCTCATTGTATTTGTATTCAGTCGGAATACGGATGAGGGTGTGTATATATGGATGAGGGGTATTCTTGTAATTCGTTACAAGATTACTTTAAAGTTGCCATTTCTTTTATTGTTTTAAATATTTAGTTTAAATGTTTAATTGATGGAAAGTGTGAGTGCAAGTCTTGGCCTTGAGCATTGATTCATGGTGCATGCACTTGGTGACTCATGGTGTTGGGTCTTGTGATAATTCATTGTGACATGAATTGTTTTTTTTTTGTTTTGGGGCTAAGATTATTGTGTGGGATATTTTTCTTGTGAGGGTGGCAGCTCATTTTTTTTGAGTGGGCTTTTCTTTAGTTGTTTTGCTCACAAGAATAACACACACACAATATACTTAGCCATTTTTCTTTACTTGCTTCTTTGTTGAGCTCACACTTTTCTCCCATGGCAACTTCTTCAACCTCCACTTAATCCCTCTCATGAGTTGAGAATCCTTGGGTGTTTTGAGACAAAATATTCACACACACTCTCTACTTCATCTTGGCTATCTAGATTAGCAAACTAAATACCCGAGTTGCTTCGGTTTTGAAGCGGGAGCCCGTATTACTAATTCTCGACGTGGATCGTCTTCGACGAGGAAGACCGGAGAACGAACTTGATCGAGAAAGCCGCGAGGAGCTCGGGACAGAGGTTGAAGACCGAAAGACACGGATCGATCGGTATAACCTCTCTAAACTCTTTTCATATTACTAGTATAGGGTTAATGGTACGATCCGTCGATTAAGGTTCCGTTAGCGCCGGGTTTTAAAAGTTTTTGTTCTACGTTTGGCCACGGATTGATAGCTGGGGCGCTGCCGTAACCCTACATGGTATCAGAGCCAACCCATTAACCCTACTAACTAGTTTGCATAAGGTTAAAATATCGATTGACCAATTTTTCCGAATCACGAATCTATGTTCATGTGCTTGCTGTCGATTTTCAAAGTTGTTCTAAAAAATTTTTGGGTATCTTAGAATTATGTGCAGGCAAAACTAGAGCTATAGAAAAAAATTGGAGACCTAACTCCAAAATTCCGCCGCGGAACCGGAGTAAAATATCACATTTTGCGGCGCTTCTGCCGCGCTTTTTGGGCTATAGTACCCCAAAATTTTTCTGGGGCTCTAGTTCATGGAAATATGATTTTGTTTTATATATGGTTTTGGCCTATATTTGTTTGAGTGCTGAATTTGCATTTGGGGAAAATTTGGAAAAGTTTAGTCGATCGAAATTTTAAATGTGTATTTTACAATACCTGCATTATTATCTGCGACCGTGAATGTCATTAGAGCGGTACAACTTGTCTAATTGCTATAATTCTTTTCGACGGGTTTGCGAACGTGACATTCACGTTGATGTTCTGTGTTGTGCTGTGTTGTTGCGGATTTTTCGTGGTGGATAGCTTGGGTGCAATGTTATTACAGTTTAGTTTCATTTGTACATTTGATATCGCGGGGCGAGCGTCCGACATGTGGACTGCCATCACTGCCTGTTTGTATATTATTTGTTTGGGGCACAACCGGGTTGAGATCGATGTCACCATTGTATATATTTTATTTTTTGTACTAGGATTACCCCGCGATGGAATGCACGGATAGCCGGGTTCTGGAGGGCAACGGGTCCGCATCTCATGGCGTTGAGAAGGAGGGGGCCTCACTCTAGAATTGGCGGGCTATTCGTCGCACTCATAAAAGGTACAGGTTGACCCAAGGAGGGGTGCTCAAGTTACCGGATTCCGTGAAGTGCTGGGTAGCCCATTCACTTTGATGAAAGGGGCTGCCTCGCTTCTGGTTTTGGCAGGTAACTTGTCGCGCTCGTAGGGGTCTAGGTTTTCATTGCACAGGCTATCCACATGACCCGAGGAATGTCGGGTTTCATTTGTGGCTTAAAAGAAACCCGGGGCTCCCAGATTATCTGTATTGTTCTGTGATGCTTATTGCTTATCATTGCATTTATCATGCCTGGAGCGATTATTATATATTGCTATATATATACTAGTAAATGTTGTATATGTTTTACACCCGTGCTAGTCCAGTCCCCGCTCTGTCATTAGTTAAGTAACCTAACGGGTGATGACGGGACCCAGTGGCGAATGCGGATGGCATATACGTACATCATATTTTCGTTCTTTTGTGGTGTGATTAATTGATGGGACTGCGTTGATTTAGATCAATGCAAGGAAAACAGACCTATTTGATGTTGTTGGAACAATTTTTAAAAAGTTGTTATTACAAGGGCGTTTTCTTTTGTTTTGCACAACGGTATTTGGTTATGAATATCCAGCACCTCATTCCACGAGGCAAGAGCCGAGATCCTCTCACCGGGAGTGACCTCTTGGGCAGAAGTTTGCTTCAGGGTAACTTCACTATAGTCGATTACTTTTGCTTTGCATCATGATATTCAGTGGGAATACCCTGCACCTCATTCCACGAGGAAAGAGCCGAGATCCCCTCACCGGTAGTGACCTCTTTAGCAAAGGTTTTCGCCACTGTATATTTGTAAAAAACTATTCAAATCCTTCAACGATATCAAGTTCATTACGTTAAAGGTTTTTCGCCAAAAACCATTTGTAGCCCTCCGTCATTTCAGACAGGTAGCACTTAGTATTCATTCTATGTTCGTTGTCCTTCATCATGGCATGGTGTATGGTAGCTATTTTTTACTTTTCTGTTGCATAGATAGATGCATTGGTTTAGGACAGTCGTACTACTATTTTGGCCTTCGTCAAGGGTATGTACGGGTGGGTTCAAATTAACCTAGACAATGATGGGTAGAACTTGACATGTGACTTATGATATGTTGGCCTTCGTCAAGGTCATAAAAGCATGGGGTAAAAAATCACATCGGGAGTTTCAAACATACAGGAAACTTTCCAGGTATGCGCATACCTTCTGGAGTGTGATAACTTGAGTGGATTCCATCAGGTTATCATGCGATGATAGTTGGATCTCGATTCTCACTGATGAGTTGGTTTACTCCTCGGATGATTTTAGATGATCCCGACTAATTCTTCTTTCAGGTTTGGAGGAGAATTTGAGGATACAGTGGGAGACATCCTGATTAGATAAAGTGATTGACCATTCTGATCTAGGTTAGAGTGCACGCTGAGTGTTTCTTTTCTCTCTCTCTTTGGCAGCGACCATGTCCTGACCCTAGAATAAAACTCCGTAACCAAGTTAACCGAAGCTTTTAAAACACATTGACTTTTGAATTGTCAGAGTTGCATACTTCATTGCCACTCCTACTTTTACCCTTTGATTTTCTCCGGAACATTCCGTATCACTATGAAGATCCACATTTATTGGATATGACCATTGTATAGTTACATACGAACTCGAAGAAACTTGTTTCAGATTCGAGAATGGTTTCTAGTTCTGGAGAATTGAATAGGACAATTCAGTTGTTTTTTCCTTTTCCCTTTTCTCAGGATGTGGGGGCTCCTAGGATTAGGAGAGGGTACACCTATTGCGCTTATTGGATAGTCTTCTTCCAAACCATACGCAGGTGTCAAAAGGTGGGGAAGGAAGAAAACCAATTATCCTAAGTCTGGTGTACAGAAGGTAATAAGTAAAGACAAATAAAGGGATTAGAAAGAGGGCAAAGTAAATTGCGACTGCTATCATTCACGACCAAACCGCGTATTTCAACGCCACTCCTACTACACCTTTGTATTTCTCCATAACACCCCGTATCACTACAAAGATCCACAGTTATTGGATAATCCATCGTATAGTTATATACAAACTCGAAGGAACTTGTTCTAGTTCGAGGATGGATTCTGGTTCAGGAGAAATAGAATAGGGTTTATTCAGTTGTCTTTTATCTTTACCTTCTCTCAAGTTGCGAGTACTCCTAAGATTATGAGAGTACACCTATTACGCTTATTGGATAGTTTTCTTCCAAATGATAGGCTGGTGCCAAACGGTAGGGAAGGAAGAAAACCATTTAGCCTAAGAGTGGTGTACAGAAGGTAATGAGTAAAGGCAAATAAAAAGATTTGGAGAGACAGCAAGGAAATATACGGTTACAGTCATGAATATGCATAATGAAAGAGGCATTACTAGGAATACCCGGCTGCCCCTTCGAAACATTATCATGTTTCAGTTTCACTGTGCGTTGTTAATTGAAAACTGATTTCCCAATTAGATCCTTACTCCAGGGTATGTATTTACCAGGTTTAATTCTCACATCTGTATGGTTTTACAGATGACGAATGGGAGTAAGTTATTGGGAATTAGGTGATTATATTCTCATTATATTGGAATTCGTTGTAATTGGTGATATCTGAGGAAATCACCTGGAGTTTTGCCTGACGGCAAATATTTTGTTTTGAATATCCGTTATTATGCACCAATTTCAAAATGATATATCTATACGTTTATTTTATAAAGTGAGATATAACTTTTTGAAATTATGTCCATGATATTTTCCTATATCAGTTGATAGTTAGGTAAGGAGCATTAAACGGCGGTGTAATTCTTCTTAACCATAGTGCAGTTTTCAACCTACGACGCACAGGGTTTGAGTTATTCAACTCAGGAGACTTATACAAAGTATTGTATGTTGTCCAGTGTCCATTAGGACAGAGGGGTCGGTCCTCATACTATATTCTGTTTACTTATGACTTCTCCTGTTTTAGAAAAGTGTTTCGTAGAAATACAAGGTCCAAGTTTTGAGAAGTTATAGGTACAAGAATAAAGTAGAGAACTACGTGACGCAAGTATCAGGATTCTTCAAGGTGATCGAAGATGTAGATACTTGTGTTTGGTATTCAGTTGATAGTAATGGTTATGAGAACTTGCTTCTCTTTCAGATTACTCATATCTGGATTCACTCCTAAGTTGAGTAATGCTGATCGGTCTTTCTCCATTTAGTTGACAAGCACTGGAGACAGCTGCATGATTTGAATCTGGTTCCAATTAAATCAGTGCCTCTGTTTGTATATTGTATATAGAATGGTTCATATCTTGACGATGTTAAGGTATATGGAGTTGTCCGGCTTATGCTTAAAACCAGACTCTGGATAACTCAAGGCACGTTTCTGTAATGGCAGTTTGTGGGTTATCCCGGGCTATGAAGAGGGTTAACTTTCTACCATCTGGAAGATCAATAGTGATATTGTTCGTGACTCACCCCAGTTTTAGTAAAATGGACTTTTTCAGAAAACAGTAGTGGGAGTATGGTAGAACTGGAAGTGATTCCAGAACCTCAAACGAATACTGAAAATTTAATAGAACCTAAAGATTCAATCATGTTTGACATTCCATTATCCATTCCGCAGATATGGTGGGTAACCTCAGGTGCCTGGGAGGTACTTCGGTATCCTCAAAGACGGTGACAGGGAGGTTCTTGTTTACCCAGACTTGCCATTACTGTTGTTCTAGACCATGAGACCCGGCATGAGGATGTATATAGTGTCGTTCCAAACTAGCTTTAGAAGTACACGTGTATATGATTCTGCCAGAGGGTTGTTGTAGTTAGTGGGAGCAGCGGAAGTATAGTGGACAAGTTGCTTATGTCTATTTATAGACTAAAGCAGGTATAGCGGAGATAGATCTTCTATTTTTGATGTGACAGTCATGGGCTTTGACTTCATCAGAATAGGAGATGGATCTGTTAAGAAGGTAGTAGGGTGTGATGTCCTGGTATTTGGATGACATACACTTTGTAGGAAGAGAAATTCCTACACTACGATCGGTTATACTGTAGTTGTCACAAAGTGGTTTCTCCACATAGGATATAGATATTATATCAAGCATTATGGTTACAAGATCTATGATTTTAGATCTAAATTTAGGTATTTTCCCAATCTGGGTACTTAGACAGTATTCTAAAGGTGTTTTAGAGTTGATGACTCCTGGCATGGTGGTGTACTTGCAGGTGATGGAGTCACCCTCTCTAAAGGTGTCTTATAGACTAAAGGGGGAGGGATGTGAATGATTGGCATATAACTTGCTTAGGCAATTGAGTCAATCATGAGATGTCAAGTACCACAACAGATCTTGATTTTGCACTAGATGCAATAAGTTGATATATTAATCCAATCCTGGAGAAACATTCGGAAGCAATTTATGAACATAAGTGGATGTTCTAGGGATTTGGTAACGGCTGCCTCCTTCGGGAGACGGTTATCATTCCAGGCTTCCAAGGTGACCTGGATGACAGAATGACTGTCAGAGTTATAGTTTTCCCTCTTTTGAGGTGCAGTAGTTTGGACAGATGGTCTAAGCGGATACCGAGTATAACATTTCAGAAAAATAAAATATTATTTTTGGGAATTTTTATAATTAAATAATAAAATATTGAATATTTTAATAAGGCGATATAATTAAATACCGATAAATTGGAAAAAAAATTTGGAAAATTATAGAAATTACTGAAATGAGGGTGTTTTATGTGATTTAGGCGAATTATGAATTTTATGATTATTTATATGCATTTAACGCTAATCGCGATTAATTATCGCTAATCACGCATTAAGCGTGTTTTGTGTACATGACATGCACATGTCATATTTTTCACACTTGTTACATTTTTCTATCATGGATTTTTCCTTATGTTTATCATGCATGGCTTTTTAAAAGAAAAGAGAAAAGAAAAGAAAAGTCAAAGTGGACATAATGATTAGGGTAGGTAAGCTTTTAGTGAGAGAGAGAAGTGAGAATAATTGAGAGGGAGAGAAAGGGGCTGCCTCAATTCATTTCCCCCACCATTTCTTTGCTTCTACTTCTTCATCTTCAAACCTCATCTTCTACCCACATGACCCTATATGAAATATTGACCAAAACCCCATACTCATTTCATTAAAAACTTGCACAAGCTCAAGGGAAGCACATTGGACCAAGAAAATTCAGATTTTGATGATCTTGGGGATTCATGAGTGTCAAATGAGGTAATCCCTTTACAAATAGAATAGTATTTCAATTGCTTTAGGCTCTATTCAAGATTAAAATCGATTTCGTGTAGTTTTGTGCACTTTGGAAAATTCTAGAGAGGGTTAGGGTTTTATTTGAGTTGTGTTGGTGAACTTGAGCCTTATTGAGGACCTTAGACCCCCTATAATGATAGAAATCCAGACCAAGCCCAACTGAAGCCCAAAATACGGAATTACAGAACTTTCATGTCGGTTTGTGAGGAATTGGAGCGTGCAGGTGAATCTGGGATGACCTGGGATAGTTTTGAGTTAAGCAAACAATACCAGAGACCCATTTTTGACCCTAGGAACCCCCTGTAGCAAGACAAATCCCATTGGAGCACCCAGGGTCGGCAAGCTCGGAATTTAGGGGAGTGTGCTCGGCCACTTGGTGGGGTAGGGTGTCGGGGTTGGTCCAGTAGCTCATATACATCATATACAGCATCCTAGACTTGTTTGCTTAGCTTTATTTGACCTGAGTCAAAATCTGGGAGCATTCTAGTTGGATTTTGGCTATGTTTTCCGTATTTTGAAATGTTAATTCTTGATATTTGGATTCGTATTGGGTTGTTGCATGTTTGTACATCAACAACAAGGGTTGTTTAGTCGTTTTTGCACGTGTGGGCTATAGGTTTTGACCCATAGGCAATCCGTGTGCCGTTTTGGTTTCTGGACTTGATGTTAATAGCAATTGCGATTGTTTATTATATGTAGGTACCCTCGTGAAGACTTAGAGACGATGAGCAAGCGCGTGGCGACATCGGCATAGGCAATCAAAGGTGAGTAGATTTATATCTACGGGGAGAAGTCGGGTGGATGGCGTATAGCACCTCCGCAAAGTCATAAGAAATGATGTGATATGATATAGATATACATTCATATGTTGTTGAGAGATATAAACTTAGCAAGAAAAGCTTTAGGAGATTAGGGGTTAGTGTTAGCTAGAATTGAAGAAAAGGACTTTAGTTGATTTCTTAGTCCCGAAACCCTAGGGTAAAGATTTGCTTACACGCACATACACATACTAGCATACATTGATATCCTTATGCGTGTTGGAGAATATTTATATTGGTATATTCATATGCTTGGATGACGAGAATGTTATATGATACTTGGGAATGAGTCGATCTGATCGGGCATGATGCCGTGAGATATTTAATGTGTGACCGAGATATGTCAAGATGTTATAACGGGTCGTTGGACGACGATACTATATTGTTGGTATATATGATGATAGTTGACATATGATTGAGATATGAGATATGATATGTTAAGATATTTATAATGGATCGCTTGGACGACGTATACTTCTATATGATGATATGTGTTGATGACATCGGATTGTTTGAGACTGTAGATCAGTAGCCAGATCATGATTATGTTGATGATATTAGTATTGTACTAGATATAGATTAGTACCCCCTGTTCACGATATGTGATGATAAGGATATCAGCTGAATAATGAGATAAATGTTACATTTGACCCGTACCCAGATTTAGGATGTTGTACGATAGATGTACCGTACGAGTGATAGTTATGAGGGTAGATCCGCACTCTTGACTCGAGGATATCATATTATTTATTGTATCGTACGTGATACTATTGAGGCGAGATCACCGACTACTAGGTATATACATATATAGATCGACTCAGACTAGGTGGATTTCTTTACCCTTTTGACTGGGCTCGAGTCACACTAGTTTTCAAAAGTGGAGGATTGTGAGTATTATAAATACCAAATTGTATGACTCGTACATTGGGTAGGATTATTTCTTCAGTGTTGTTGTTACTGCATCGCTTTCTGTATATTCATGATGTTTCATCGCATTGCATGCTTGTGCATATGTTATCTGTAATTATCATGAAACTATGCTGTCTGGATACCAGCACCATTACCGATGATGCGTATGTTCCACGTACACCTGCTTGCCAGCTCACACACATCATCATCGGTAATTGCCATATCACAAACACTTTAGAGAATATTACTCATGGACATAGCTGTAAGTCTACGGTAGCGCCCCGGCCGTCTTTCAGATGCCAAATGCGGAACAAAAACTTTTATAACTGGCGCTATCGCATACTATAACCCGGATTTGCCATTAACGCTAAACTAACAATCTACAAAGAGGGAAAAAAGGTTATACCGAACGATCCGAGTCCTTCTTTCTTTAACCATCATCCCACGCTCCGTTGCAGCTGCTCCGATCTCGTCGATCTCCGATCTCCTCGTCTAGGTGGCACCACGTCATCGGATCTTTAAACGGGCTCCCGCCTCTGACTCGAGGCAACTCGGTCGTCAAGTTTGCTAAAAGAGACGACCAAGATTGATGTAGAGAATGAGTAGAAGACTTTGTCTCGCTTCGTCCAAAGCCATGGACGAACGGTTAATGAAGTTGCCAATTGAGACGGGTGATGGAATGAAATGAGCTATGAAATTTCCATACACCTAAATCTATCATCTTTTTTCCAAATGAATCAAATCAAGTGAGTGAGTGAGAGAGGGGAGGGAACGGCCACATATAAGGAGGTGGGGGGGTGAGTGTAGGAGCAAGGAGGTAACCATAAGATAAAAGATCTCATACAAAATATCTTAAGGCTTTACAAGAATCATTAAAGCTAAAGCATGAGTCAAATAAACCTAGTCATCATGCATTAATGGAATCATTAAATGCAACCATGAGTCACAAAACACCTCACCACTTCTAGAACCTTCTAGAAGCTTCCACACTCATCTCAAGAAAAGATAAATCCGTATTTAACCAAATGTTAAATACGGCTGATAGAAAACTGGAAACTGGCAACTTCCAAAAGTGATCCCGAAACGAATTTCAGGATAACCCCGTAACTGTATAAATATACCCGCATTAGTATTACGACCGAATACAAATGCAACTGAGACAAAGATATTATATCTACTCTGTATAATACATGGATCCGGCTTAAACCAAAGCCCACCGGTATTATCTGCCCGAAATATGACACGTGCGTAAACGCACGTGCATTTTCCGAACCCTGCCATAAAACCAAACGGCCTCTACAACGTTTCGCCCGAACTTGGGAAACTATCTGTGGGGGACTCTAATGACTCGTCAGTACCCTGGCAGTGGGTTTAACCACAAGCTGTCAGCGGCACTAGCTGTGCGTAACGGCTGCCCATGGACTGACCTCAAGGGAGGCTGATGAGCGAACTCATCCAAAAACCCTACTGAGCCTAACAGTGACAATGTATATACAGTCCGGTCCGTTCGTCTATGAGTATCGCATATCCGGCCTAGGGGGCTAGTAACGTCAGACCCCCAATAGCTGTATAAGTCGTGTCGGAGACAAGCCCTGAACACCCTGAGATACTACTGGAGTACCTACCAGTAAATCTCACCTACCTTGGCCAAGGACTTGGTGTAATGTCTTTCCTAGACACAGCGCGACCTCCACCCCCAATACCGGGAGAGACGAATCCCCTGCCGATCCGCTCACGTCCCTCCATGTGGCTCGGGACTTTACCCAAAAACTACCTGTTTGCACGACTCCTTTGAGCCGTGGTAGGGTAGAAATCAAAGCACAGTGGGAACTCACACGAGACAAATGACGACCTCAGGTCGATGAACTAACCTGTACACATGTCACCAGGGAACTGCTTGTTAGTGTATATGCCCTAGGGGCCATTATTGTATCATACTAGTTTGTATATTACTTAATGGAAGCTTGGGATATTCACATGTATATAACAGTCTTGCTAAACATGGTAGTATGCTACTTGGTTTTTCTATCTTAATATGTGAGTATACGTATTGATAGAGCTCTTAGGATCTTGCTTGACTACCAGCGTTGTGATGGCAGTCACACTAGTGGGGGCTGGGTAGTATACAAGCACATCCTTATTCAGGTCCCTAGTCGTTGGATTATCGAGACATAGCATCGATACTCCGGAGTAGACTAGTGTGTACACTTCTCATCCCAGTTGGGGAGATAGTCTGTCCCACAGCCGTCAGTACGTCGTACTGGAGATAGTATACAGGTGCTCGTTAGGTTACGGGTACACCGGACAGGACTCACAGGGAACTGTTGGTTGGTTTTATACCAGTCGTCAGTGAACAGTTCCCAGGTGACATGAGTACAGCATAGTCCGCAGACTTGACACTGCTACTTCGCCTCGAGTGTGTCCCACTGTTCTTAGATTGCTACCCTACCATGGCTCAAAGGAGTCGTGCAAACAGGTAGCAATTGGGTGCAGTCCCGAGCACTTGGAGGCAGTGGCGGTTAGACAGGATTCGTCTCTCCCGGTATTGGGGGTTGATATCGCGCTGTGTCAGAGAGCCATTACGCAAAGTCCCTGGCCAGGGCAAGCGAGATTTGCTGGTAGGTTCCAGTAGTTTCTCAGGGTGTAATGGGCTTCCCTCCGACACGACTTATACCGCTATTAGGGGACTGACGCTTGCCGCCCCCCTAGGCCCGATATGCGATAGTCTTAGACGAACGGACCGGACTGTATGGAGATTGTCACATCAGACTCAGTAGGAGTTCGGATGGGTTCCCTCATCGGCCTTCTTATCGACATCTACCTGGGGACCGTTACGTACAGCTAGTGCCGCTTGCGGTCTGTGGTTAAACCCACTGCCAGAGTAGTAGTCGAGTCTCTAGAGTCCCACACAGAGAGTTTCCCTACTCCGGGCGAAACGATATAGAGGTCGTATGGTTTTACGCGAAGGGTTCGGACGCATACGTGTGTTTACGCACGTACGACTTTCGGACAGTTTTTACCAGTCGGCTTTGGTTTAATCCAGTTACCGGTATCCGGTTATTGGATTTATACAGTCTAAAGTTTTTCCGTGTTTTTGCGGAAAGGAGGGGCGTTCTCGTAATTGCGCGAGAAGCTTCTAGAAGGTGGTGACTAAGGAGGTTTAGGTGGTATATACAATGAATGTGATTAGTGAGTCATATGGATGATCCATCCATGTCATTAAAGCATCATAAATGCTTAATGACTCATGGAGTTGAATCATCACTAGATATTATCAAGCATGGTTGTTAAATTGATTTATATTCTTTTCTTGATAAAAAGAAATGCTTGATATATATTATCATAACTCATTATTCTCACTTCATTATTATGTTCATCTTCTCTCTCCTCAAGCTCTCCCTCTTCAAACCCTAATCCTCCCCTCTCATGTGTTGAGTATAAGGATTAGTTAGACTAACTAAACCATAACCCTCACTCTATATCACCTAGCTTCTTTGATTAGCACTTAAAGAAGGTTAGTTGCCTCAAGTTTAGAGGCTAAGCTTGGAGTAAAGCTCTCGGGTGGATCGTCTACTACTTTGAGAAGGCCGAAGAGGAGGTGGAGTTCGCAAAGACGAAGGACACGATTCGTTAGGTATAATCCCTTAACATAGTAGTATAGAACTTCTATGTTTCATGTTAGTTATCGTTTAGCTTCGATTCATGCGGTTAGTCGATGTTTAAGCAAAGAACAAGATCGTTTTTTAAATTTCCGCCTCCCCGCAAGTCGTGGGGTGTTGTACATCGACTTACAGTGGTATCAGAGCCTCGCTAAACAATAAATAACTTACTTGCAAATTTGTATGAATTTCGAACGAAAAAAACGAAACCGGAAAAGCCCGAAATCACAAGTTTCTGTCGATTTTTAAATGAAGTCCAAAAATTTTTCAGGGATGTTCAGAAAGCTTGAAAAGACAGTAGAAGAACACCCAAGAAAATTGGGCCCCTGAATCGCCTAAAGCGCCGCGGAACCGCAGAGGATCCCACCGATCCGCCGCTATTCCGCCGCCGAGTTGGCGATTCAGGAACCCAAATTTCCTGTGTTGGTTCTCTGGGATATTTGGTATTTTCTGGAATTTTTGAATTTTTGCTCAGGTTTCAGATTTACAGAGAAGCATTGGAGCAAAATTAAAAGTGTTTAATCGATCGAAATTATACAGTATTTGCTTGTTGGATTATATATGTGTTTGAATAATGTGTTCGTAAACCTCCCCTAACTGCTAGTATGTCGGTTGGTAGGGGGTTGCACATTTCTGTAATGGATTTTATCTGTTTGTGCATATGAACTGTGTTGGACTGTTATGATGTATAGCCGGGGTTATGTGATGGGTTTTTATTTAATTCATTTGATGTAAATGTAATTTGTTGTAATATTATTTTGCGGGGCACATCCAGGTTGCGGTTGTAGCCACCGTTGTATTATTTCATTTTACTGTTTTTGCTCCTAGGACAGACCCAAGGAGGAGTGCACAAACTGCCGGGCGGGTAGTTTGCCGCACCCGTAGGGGTCTTGGGTGGGGTAATGGCTATTCATCACAACTGTGTAATCCATCTTTTGTTGCAGGCTCAAAACAAACACGGATTGCTTGCAAATCCAATTAAGTTCATCTGTGATCTGGAATGAATATCATTGCGTCAGACGAATGTAAAATATCTATATATATGATAGCTATTTAGACGTCACTTATGTTTTACACCCGCGCTAGCCCAGCCCCCGCTCTGTCGTTAGTTAAGTAACCTAACGGGTAATGACGGGACCCCGTGGCGAATGCGGATGGCATAAGAGGACGTTGTATTTTCGTTGTTTTCTGCAATGATAGGTTAATGATGGGACGCATTATCTATAATGCAAAGAAAATAAACCAAAGTTTTAATCGTTGGAACAATTTAAAAGAAACCACTCGGTTAATTTTAAAAACAGATATTTTTAAATGCGGAGCTTTAACCACTCCTTTTAAAAGCTATCAGGTTCCTTCGGTTATATCAAGTTCACTACGTTCACGGTTTCGCCAAAACCATTCGTAGCCCTCCGTCATTTCATCTGGGTATTCAGTAGTATTCAAGCTATGTATTTTGACCAACGCCAAGGCATAGTGTTTGGTAGCTGCTGGATATTCATTTGTTGCATAGATAGATGAGTTAGTTTGGGACAGTCGTATGATCATTTTGGCCAACGTCAAGGATATGTACGAATGGGTTCAAATTAACAAGATAATGATGGGTAGAACTTGACATGTGACTTATGATATTTTGACCAACGCCAAGGTCATAAGAGCATGGGGCAAAAATATATATCGGGAATTTCTAAAGAAACTGAAATTTGCAAAGAGTTGCATACCATTTGGAGTTTGATGAATGTTGGTAGGATTCCTTCAACATTATCATACGATGATATTTGGATCCCGATCCTACTGTGAGTATATGCTACTCATCAGGATATTCGTCACTTAACGATCAATGCTATAAACCAAGTAGGTGTCAAGAAAGGTGTCAGCGGGGTTACGCCCCCAGAGAAAAGAGGTTATTTAATTAAGGAACTTCGCGAAAGCGTTGGAAAACCTCCCTCGAAGTACCGACACCAGCCTGGCTGAACGGTTAAGCAAGTATTGTACAGTGAGAATAGTCCTGGCTAATTCTTCTTTTATGGTTTGAGGAAGGATTCAAGAAACAGTGGGAGCCATCCAGTTTAGATAAACTAAAAACCACTCTAAACTTGCAAGAGCATCATGCTAAAGAGTTTTCTTCTCTCTCTCCTAATTGCAGCGAACCTGAAAATGACTGGACTTAAGTTACTTTTAGAGAAAAATATACTGACAGGGCCAAACTATAAAGATTGGCTGCGGAATGTCAAAATGGCTTTGACCTATGACAAATTGGGGTACGTCCTCACCGCTACGGCACCTGCTATCCCTGGTCCCAAATCCAGTAATGCGGATAAGGAAATCCGCAAAACCTGGGATTTCGATTGCGCGAAAGCCAAGTGCATCGTGCTTGCCTCGATGAACAATGAACATCAGAGGAGGCACGAGGATATGGAACTAGACGCCATATTTCTCCATACAAAGGAACATTATGGAGAGCAATCTCGTATAGCAAGATACGAGACCTCAAAGAACTTGTTTCGAGCGAGGTTGGCTGTCAGGTCATCGGTAGGAGAACATGTCCTAAAGATGATCGGCTATATAGAAGAGCTCGCAGACCTTGGGACGACTTTGGATAATGAGCTCTATACAGACCTTATTCTCCAGTCTCTTCCTTCCACCTACGCCCAGTTTATCCTGAACTTCAACATTCAAAGAAAAGAAGTTGAACTTCCGGAACTCCTAAACATGTTAAGGAGTGCATAGGGCATCTTGCAGAAGGCAAGGAAAACACCCGCTATGTTTGTTGGCGGTGCATCTTCTTCCGGGTCCAAGGCTAGGGTCAAAGGAAGGAAGAAGAAGGCCGTCCCCAGACCTAGAGGAGGTGTAAGTAAGGTGGGAGGAAAGGGAAAGAAAAAGTTTGCGGTACCGGTAGTTGGCCAGGATGAGTGCTTCCATTGTCACGGGAAAGGGCACTGGAAGAAGGATTGCAAGGCGTGGAACGCCAAGAACCAGGAACCGAAGCAAGCTGTGGCTTCGACTTCAGGTGTGTTTGTAATTGAGAATTGTCTGTCGATCAACTCTACTTCCTGGGTATTGGATACCAGATCAGGATCTCATATTTGCAATTCATTGCAGGCACTGAGAAACCGTAGAGTGCTGAAGGAAGGTGATATGACCCTAAAGGTTGCTAACGGAGCTAGCGTAGGAGCTGCGTCCGTCGGGGATTATCACCTAGGATTGACGAGTGGACACATTTTGGTTTTACATAACTGTTTTTTTGAACCAAGCTTAACGTGTAATATCATATCAGTTTCCTTGTTATCAAACAAAGGTTATGATTTCACGTTTGTAAGAGATGTTGTTAACATCCACCTTAATCATGGTTTGATTGGGTCCGGTACACTAAATAACGGTATATATGTTTTAAACCAACTCCAAATTTTCAATGTCCAGAACACACTAAAAAGAAAGTCTCCAGATTTAAATAAAGCTTTCTTATGGCATTGTAGACTGGGTCACATCAATAAGAGAAGGTTGACTAAGTTGCATAGAGAAGGATATTTGGACTCGTTCGAATATCAAACTTATGACACTTGTCAATCTTGTCTCAAAGGAAAGATGACAAAGACTCCATTTACTGGACAAGGAGTAAGAGCGAGCGAGCTCTTAGGACTCATACACAGCGATGTATGTGGTCCAATGTCTACACATGCAAGAGCTGGTTTTTCCTATTTCATTACTTTCACGGATGATTACTCAAGATACGGATTCATTTATCTGATGAAACATAAATCCGAGGCTTTTGAGAAATTCCAAGAGTATAAGAATGAAGTAGAAAACCAAACCGGCAAAAGTATCAAGACAATTAGATCTGATCGAGGTGGTGAATACTTGAGTGCCGAGTTCCTAGGTTACCTAAAAGAGAAAGGAATTCTCTCTCAGCTTACTCCTCCATACACTCCACAGCACAACGGTGTATCGGAGAGACGGAATCGAACCCTATTGGATATGGTACGATCCATGATGAGTAATACTGAGTTACCGCGATCTTTCTGGGGTTATGCGCTAGAATCAGCGGCATATCTTTTGAACATGGTACCTACCAAGACTGTGCCTACCACGCCATATCAGATGTGGAGTGGGAAGAAACCCTATCTTCAGTATCTGAAAATATGGGGATGTCCAGCTTTTGTTAAAAAGCAGCATGTGGACAAGCTCGAGGCACGATCAGTAAAGTGTAAGTTTGTAGGATATCCAAAGAACTCCAAGGGGTATCTATTCTATTACGCAGAGGAACAAAAGGTGTTTGTTTCTCGTAATGCCCATTTTCTAGAATATCAGTTTTTAGAAAAGGAAATAAGTGGGAGCGAAATAGAACTGGAAGAAATTCCAGAACCACAAACTGCTACTGAAAGTTTGGTAGAGCCGGAAGTTCAAGAAGAACAGGACATTCCCGCACCCCTCCGCAGGAGTAGTAGGCCGTCTCATCCGCCTGAGAGATACTACGGTTTTCTCATAGATGGGGATAGAGAGGATTGCATCATAGATGATGATGAACCTACTGATTTCCAGCAGGCCATCCAGAGCGGCGACTCGGTACGATGGCTAGATGCAATGCGGACCGAAATGGAGTCTATGTACACCAACAAAGTATGGACTTTGGACTTTGCTCCAGATGGGATAAAACCCATAGGATGCAAATGGATCTTCAAGAAAAAGATTGGTGTAGATGGACAGGTGGAAACCTATAAGGCTAGATTTGTTGCAAAGGGTTTTCGTCAAAGACCTGGTTTGGACTATGACGAAACTTTTTCTCCAGTGGCTATGCTCAAATCCATTCGGGTCCTTCTTGCTATTGCTGCCTTCCATGATTATGAAATCTGGCAGATGGACGTAAAGACGGCTTTTCTGAATGGAAATTTAGAAGAGTGCGTCTATATGGATCAGCCAGAGGGTTTCAATCAGAGTGGGAGCAGCGGGAAAGTATGCAAGCTGCTTAAGTCCATTTATGGACTAAAGCAGGCATCGCGGAGTTGGAACATCTGTTTTGATGAGACAGTCAAAGAATATGACTTTATCAAAAATCCAGATGAACCGTGCATATATAGTAAAGTTGTAGCCAGAAATGTCGTATTCCTCGTCTTGTACGTGGATGACATTCTATTGATAGGAAATGACATTTCTATGCTACAATCTGTCAAAGGATTCTTGTCACACAGGTTCTCCATGAAAGACCTGGGTGATGCCTCTTACATTCTGGGGATCCGGATCTATCGTGATAGATCCAAGAGGATGTTGGGACTTTCGCAGTCCAGGTATATCGACACTTTACTGAAAAGATTCAGTATGGAAGATTCTAAGCGCGGTAATCTACCGGCTTGTCTCGGAATCACCCTCTCCAAAGAGATGTCTCCCAAGACTGATTTGGAAAGGGAACGCATGTGTATTATACCCTACGCTTCTGTGGTAGGCTCTATAATGTATGCGATGTTGTGCACCAGACCAGATGTAGCTTACGCACTGAGCGTGGTGAGCCGGTATCAGTCAGACCCAGGAGAGAAGCACTGGATAGCAGTAAAGAACATTCTCAAGTATCTGAGAAGGACTAAGGAGATGTTCTTGGTTTACGGTGGAAAAGACCTCAGGTTGGAGGCCTTTGCTGATTCCGGCTTCCAGAGTGATAAGGACGATTCCAAGTCCATGTCGGGTTATGTCTTTACCCTCAATGGAGGGGCGGTGTGCTGGAAGAGCTCCAAGCAGGACACCGTTGCTGACTCGACGATGGAAGCGGAGTATATAGCTGCTTGCGATGCCGCAAAAGAAGCAGTCTGGATGAAGAAGTTCCCAACAGAACTTCAGGTGGTTCCTACCATAGTTGATCC
This sequence comes from Agapanthus africanus, assembly GCA_030015575.1. NCBI lineage: Eukaryota > Viridiplantae > Streptophyta > Magnoliopsida > Asparagales > Amaryllidaceae > Agapanthus > Agapanthus africanus. Next base: position 261,125,209 of record JASDDO010000004.1, read on the forward strand.
AATACCTCTGTATTGCGACAACAACGGAGCTATAGCTTTAGCGAAGGAACCAAGGTCCCATCAGAAATCCAGACACATCTTAAGGCGGTATCACCTGATCAGGGAGATCATTGATCGTCAGGAGATCGAGGTTCAGAGAGTTGCATCTGAAGAGAACATTACTGATCCATTCACGAAGGCCTTACCTCAGATTCAGTCCGAGAGGATACTCGAGATCATCGGTCTTCGATATGCCAGTACATGGCCCTAGTGCAAGTGGGAGATTGTTAATGTATATGCCCTAGGGGCCATTATTGTATCATACTAGTTTGTATATTACTTAATGGAAGCTTGGGATATTCACATGTATATAACAGTCTTGCTAAACATGGTAGTATGCTACTTGGTTTTTCTATCTTAATATGTGAGTATACGTATTGATAGAGCTCTTAGGATCTTGCTTGACTACCAGCGTTGTGATGGCAGTCACACTAGTGGGGGCTGGGTAGTCTACAAGCACATCCTTATTCAGGTCCTTAGTCGTTGGATTATCGAGACAGAGCATCGATACTCCGGAGTAGACTAGTGTGTACGCTTCTCATCCCAGTTGGGGAGATGGTCTGTCCCACAGCCGTCAGTACGTCGTACTGGAGATAGTATGCAGGTGCTCGTTAGGTTACGGGTATACCGGACAGGACTCAAAGGGAACTGTTGGTTGGTTTTATACCAGTCGTCAGTGAACAGTTCCCAGGTGACATGAGTACAGCATAGTCTGCAGACTTGACACTGCTACTTCGCCTCGAGTGTATCCCACTGTTCTTGGATTGCTATCCTACCACGGCTCAAAGGAGTCGTGCAAACAGGTAGCAGTTGGGTGCAGTCCCGAGCACTTGGAGGCAGTGGCGGTTAGATAGGATTCGTCTCTCCCGGTATTGGGGGTTGATATCGCGCTGTGTCAGAGAGCCATTACCCAAAGTCCCAGGCCAGGGCAAGCGAGATTTGCTGGTAGGTTCCAGTAATTTCTCAGGGTGTAATGGGCTTCCCTCCGACACGACTTATACCGCTATTAGGGGACTGACGCTTGCCGCCCCCCTAGGCCCGATATGCGATAGTCTTAGACGAACGGACCGGACTGTATGGAGATTGTCACATCAGACTCAGTAGGAGTTCGGATGGGTTCCCTCATCGGCCTTCTTATCGACATCAACCTGGGGACCGTTACGTACAGCTAGTGCCGCTTGCGGTCTGTGGTTAAACCCACTGCCAGCGTAGTAGTCGAGTCTCTAGAGTCCCACACATAGAGTTTCCCTACTCCGGGCGAAACGATATAGAGGTCGTATGGTTTTACGACAAGGGTTCGGACGGATACGTGTGTTTACGCACGTACGACTTTCGGACAGTTTTTACCAGTCGGCTTTGGTTTAAGCCAGTTACTGGTATCCGGTTATTGGATTTATGCAGTCTAAAGTTTTTCCGTATTTTTGCGGAAAGGAGGGTCGTTCTCGTAATTGCGCGAGAAGCTTCTAGAAGGTGGTGACTAAGGAGGTTTAGGTGGCATATACAATGAATGTGATTAGTGAGTCATATGGATGATTCATCCATGTCATTAAAGCATCATAAATGCTTAATGACTCATGGAGTTGAATCATCACTAGATATTATCAAGCATGGTTGTTAAATTGATTTATATTCTTTTCTTGATAAAAATAAATGCTTGATATATATTATCATAACTCATTATTCTCACTTCATTATTATGTTCATCTTCTCTCTCCTCAAGCTCTCCCTCATCAAACCCTAATCCTCCCCTCTCATGTGTTGAGTACAAGGATTAGTTAGACTAACTAAACCATAACCCTCACTCTATATCACCTAGCTTCTTTGATTAGCACTTAAAGAAGGTTAGTTGCCTCAAGTTTAGAGGCTAAGCTTGGAGTAAAGCTCTCAGGTGGATCGTCTACTACTTTGAGAAGGCCGAGGAGGAGGTGGAGTTCGCAAAGACGAAGGACACGATTCGTTAGGTATAATCCCTAAACATAGTAGTATAGAACTTCTATGTTTCATGTTAGTTATCGTTTAGCTTCGATTTATGCGGTTAGTCGATGTTTAAGCAAAGAACAAGATCGTTTTTTAAATTTCCGACTCCCCGCAAGTCGTGGGGTGTTGTACATCGACTTACACTGCTATCTGACGATATGTATAATACCAACTAGCAGGTTCCCGGCGAGTCCTGTCCGGTGTACTCATAACCCAATGAGCACCTGTATACATCTTAGGTGATCCAACTTACACCAGTGGCTTGTTAGACCGGCCACCGCCCCTCGTCGGGGTCTCGACTGTATACACTAGTCTACTCCAGAGTATCGATGCCCTGTCTCGAAACTCCCACGACTAGCGACCACTATTAAGGATATGCTTATAGACCACCCAATTCTCACGTATATGATCGCCCTCATACTGTTGGTAGTCAAGCAAGATCCTAAGGGCTCTATCAAAGTGTAATCGTGATCGGTCACCTGAACCTATACACGACTGATAAAGGCAAACCAGATAGCATACTATCATCTCGAGTAAGACTGTCCTACCGGTATAGGTCCTCCTCAATCATTGCAATCTCGTGCCTCCGATCCAATAATTGACTTTGAGGGCACTATATCCAACAATCTCCCACTTGCACTTAAGTCTAATTATTGCGATGTCGACTACTCACAGCCCATGTGAAACCGAACATCCAACTCCTCTACTAATCAGTTTCACAAAGCCCGTTTGTAAAACTATTGTGTTCGAGAAATAGCCTCAGTGAGTGGATCCGCCCTGATGTTTCTTTCTATGTCTCTATTAATCTCAAGTTCTCGGAGAAAGCCATCTCCCGAATTGAGTAATACCTGTCTTAGAATATGTCTGGATATCTGATGGGACCTAGTTCATAAATGAACTTCAAATCCAAACTTCTTAGACTGTATCGACAACTAAACCTAATCAGTATCCCGCACTATGCCTCCCACAGTATCCTCTTGGACCACCTGTCCATAATACTTTCCCTCCTCGTCAGAGGGAAAACTATAACTCTGACAATCACTCTGTCATTCATGTCACCTTTGAAGCCTGGAATGATAACCGTCTCCCGAAGGAGGCTGCCGTCATCAAATCCGTAGAACATTCACTTATGTTCTAAAACTGCTTCCTTATGTTTCTCCAGGATTGGATTAATAGAAACTTATTGCATCTAGTGCAAAAACAACATTTGGTGTGGTACTTGACACCTCATGATTGACTCAATTGCCTAAGCAAGTGATCTGCCAATCATGCACATCCCTCTCCCCTTTAGTCTGTAAGACACCTTTAGAGAGGGTGACTCCATCACCTGCAGGTACACCACCATGCCAGGAGTCAACTATTCTAAAAACCATTAGAATACTGTCAAAGTACCCACATTGGGAAACTACCCAAATCCAGATCTAAAACCATAGATCTAGAAACCAGAATGTCTGATATTATATCCATATCCTGTCTGGAGAAACAACTGTGTGACGACCACAGTACAACCGATCGTAGTATAGGAATTTTACTTCCTACTCTGTGTATGTCATCCAAATACCAGGACATCACACCCTACTACCTTCTTAACAGATCCATCCCCTATTCTGATGAAGTCAAACCCATGACTGTCACATCAAAAATGGATGATCTATCTCTGCTATAACTGCTCTAGTCTATAAATAGACATAAGCTACTTGCCCACTATGCTTCCGCTCCTCCCACTGACCACAACAACCCTCCTACCGGGTCTCATAGCCTGGAACAACAGTAGTGTCAAGTCTGGGTAGATAAAAAACCTCCCTGTCACCGTCCTTGAGGCTACCGGAGTACCTCTCGGGTGTCTGAGGTTACCCACCATATCTGCGGAGTGGCTAATGGAATGTCAAACCTGATTGAATCTTTAGGTCCTATTAAATTTTCCGTAATCGTTTGCGGTTCTGGAATCACTTCCAGTTCTACCATACTCCTACTGCTGTTTTTTGAAAAAATCCTAAAACTGTGGCAAGTCAAGAACAATATCACTATTGATCTTCCAGATGGTAGAAAATCAACCCTCGTCATAGCCTGGGCCAACCCACAAACTGCCATTACAGAAACGTGCCATGAGTCATCCAGAGTCTGGTTTTAACCATAAGCCGGAAAACTCCCCGTACCTTAACAACGTTAAGATATGAACCATTCTATATCCAATATAGAAACTTTGGCACTTATTTAATTGGAACCAGATTCTAATCATGCAGCTGTCTCCAGTGCATATCAACTTTAATGGAGAGAGGCTAATCAGTATTACTCAACTTAGGAATCCATCCAATTATGAGTAACCTGAAAGAGAAACAAGTTTCTCAAAACTTTTACTATCATCTTAATACCAATCACAAGAATCTACATCTTCGATCTCTTTGAAGAATCCTGATACTTGTGATATCTGGTCCTCTACTTTATTCTTATACCCACAACTTCTCAAAACTTAGACCTTGTATTTCTACGAAACACTTGTCTAAAAACTAGAGAAGTCATAAGTAAACAGAACATAGTACGAGGACCTACCCCTTTGTCCTGATGGACACTGGACAACATACAATACTCTGTATAAGTCCGCTGAGTTGAATAACTCAAAACCTGTGCGTCGTAGGTTGAAAACTGTACCCAGGCAATTTCCTCAAATATCACCAATTACAACGAATTCCGATATAATGAGGATGATGACCTAATTCCCAATAACTTCCTCCCACTCATCATCTGTAAAACCATACAGATGTGAGAATGAAACCTGGTGAATACACATCCTGGAGTAAGTATCTAATCGAGAAAACAGTTTTCCATTAACAATGCACTGTAACATGAAAATGTTTCGTTGGGGTATCCTGGTATTCATAGTAATTCCTCTTCCATAATCCAATTCATGACTTTAACCGTATATTTCTTTGCCATCTCTCCAAATCCCTTTATTTGTCTTTAGTCGTTACCTTCTGTACACCATCGTTAGGCTAAATGGTTTTCTTCCTTCCCTACCGTTCGGTACCAGCCTATGGTTTGGAAGAAGACTATCCAGTAAGCATAATAGGTGTACCCTCCTAATCCAAGGAGTACTCACATCTTGAGAGAAGGTGATGATAAAAGACAACTGAATAATACCTTATTCTTTTAAAGGTGAAATAGGAGTGGCGATGAAGTACGCGGTTTGGTCGTGAATGATAACAGTCGCAATTTACTTTGCCCTCTTTCTAATCCCTTTATTTTGTCTTTACATATTACCTTCTATACACCCTACTTAGGCTAATTGGTTTTCTTCATTCCCTATATTTCGGCACCTGCCTATGGTTTGGAAGAAGACTATCTAATAAGCGTAATAGGTGTACTCTCCTAAACTAAGGAGCCCTCGCAACCTCAGAGAAGGTGATAATAAAAGACAACTGAATAAACCAATTCTATTTCTCCTGAATCTTGATCCATCCTCGAAGGAGTCCTTTCGAGTTCATATATTACCATACGATGGATCTATCCAATGGAAGTGGATGTCCGTAGTAATACGGGGTGTTCTGAGAAATTCAATGGGTAAAAGAAGGAGTGGCAATGACTTATGCAACATAGACAATCCAAAAGCCAGTATTTTAAGAAGGTTCGGTCAACTTGGTCACTGGGTCATAGTCTAGGGTCGGTCAAAGGTCGCTGCCAAAGAGAGAGAGAGAAAAGAAACACTCTGTGTGCACTCTAACCTAGATCAGAATGGTTATCATTTTATCTAATCCGGAAACCTCCCACTGTACTGTCAAATTCTCCTCCAAACCTGAAAGAAGAATCAATCGGGATCACCCGAAGAGTAAACCAACTCATCAGTGGGAATCGGGATCCAACTCTCATCGTATGATAAGGTGACGGAATCCACTCACGTTATCATACTCCAGAAGGTATGCGCATGCCTGGAAAGTTTCAGTTTCTTTAGAAACTCCCGATGTGATTTTTACCCCATGTTCTTATGACCTTGACGAAATCCAACAAATCATAAGTCACATGTCAAGTTCTGCCCATCATTATCTTGTTAATTCGAACCCACCCGTACATACCCTTGACGAAAGCCAACAAGGTAATACGACTGTCCCAAACCAACTCATCTATCTATGCAACAAATGGATACACCAGCAACTACCAAACACTATGCATTGACGAAAGCCAACAAACATAGCTTGAATACTACTGACCATCCATAAGAAATGACGGAGGGCTACGGCTGGTTTTTGGCGAAAAACCTTTAACGTAATGAACTTAATCTCGTTGAAGGAACCTGATAGTTTTTTATAAAAATATAGTGGCGAAAACCTTTGCTAAAGAGGTCACTCCCGGTGAAGGGATCTCGGCTCTTTCCTCGTGGAATGAGGTGCAGGATATTCCACTGAATACCGCGATGCAAAGCAACATGTAATCGACTGTAGTGAAGTTATTACCCTGACGCAAACTTCTGCCCAAGGGGTCAGTCCCGATGAAGGGATATCGGCCCTTGCCCCGTCGAATGAGGTGCAGGATATTCCTCTGAATACCGCTGTGCAAAACAAAAGGAAACATCTTTGTAATAACACTTTTTAAATTGTTCCAACAACATCCAAACAGGTTTGTTTTACTTTGCATTGATCAGAATCAACGCAGTCCCATCAATTAATCCCACCAGAATAGAACGAAAATAAAATATACGTATATGCCATCCGCATTCGTCACTGGGTCCCGTCATCACTCGTTAGGTTACTTAACTAACGACAGAGCGGGGACTGAACTAGCGCGGGTGTAAAACATATACAACATCTAATAGTATATATACCAACATACAATAATCGCTCCAGGCGTGATAATATGGAACATTACAGAAAAGTAATAAGCATCATAGAACAATACAGATAATCTGGGATCCCCGAGTTTCACAGAGCCGCTGCTGAAACCCGACGTTCCCCTGTCGTGTGGATAGCCTGTGCAATGAAACCTCGACCCCTACGGGTGCGGCAAGTTACCCGCCAAAACCTGAAGCGAGGCAGCCCCCTACAGCATAGTGAATGGACCACCCAGCAATTCACGGAATCCGGTAATCTTGGGCACCCCTCCTTGGGTCAACCTGTACCCCCTACGAGTGCGGCGAATAGTCTGCCAATTCTAGAGTGAGCCCCCTCTGCCTCTCAAAGCCATGAGATGCGGACCCGTTGCCCTCCAGAACCCGGCTATCCGTGCACTCTGTCGCGGGGTAAAACCTAGTACAGAAATGAAAAATATGTACAACGGGTACATCGACCTCAACCCGGTCGTGCCCCAAAAGAATATTATACAACAGGCAGTGACGGCAGTCCACATGTTGGACGCTCGCCCCACAATATCAAATGTATAAATAAATCCAAACTGCACTACCATTGCACACTGCTATCCACCACGACAAATCCGCAACATCACAGCACAACACAGAACATCATCGCGAATGTCACGTTCGCAAACCCGTCTAAAAGAACTATAGCAATTAGACGCGGTTTACCGCTCGAATGACATTCATGGTCGGAGATATAATGTAAGTACTGTAAACTGACACGTTTAAATTTCGATCGACTAAATTTCCCGAAGTGGGCCCCACGCAAATCTGCTGTACAGTAAATAACACTGGGCCTAAATGAACAGTTCCAGAAACCACAATTTCCAACATAGAATCCACTGTATAAAATTGACTAATTGATTTCACTTTCCTGCGGTGGATCCGCGGCCAAACCCTAGCTTGGGCCGCGGATCCGCGGCGGAACAGTGATATCACTTGGACGAATTTCTCCAGTATTCCTAGAAAACCCTGCTTGATTTTCTGGTATGGTCAAAATGATTTTTAGACCAGTTTGAAAATTAACAGAAACTTTATACTTGAAAATTACGATTTTCGAAAATCCGTTCGATCGATCTTTTAAACGCGTTAGCACAAGTTAGTAAAGCTTAATGGCGTGGCTTTGATACCATGTAAGTCTACGGTAGCGCCCCAGCCGTCTTTCAGACGCCAAATGCGGAACAAAAACTTTTATAACTGGCGCTATCGCATACTATAACCCGGATCTGCCATTAACGCTAAACTAACAATCTACAAAGAGGGAAGAAAGGTTATACCGAACGATCCCAGTCCTTCGTTCTTTAACCATCATCCCACGCTCCATTGCGGCTGCTCCGATCTCGTCGATCTCCGATCTCCTCGTCCAGGTGGCACCACGTCATCGGATCTTTAAACGGGCTCCCGCCTCTGACTCGAGGCAACTCGGTCGTCAAGTTTGCTAAAAGAGACGACCAAGATTGATGTAGAGAATGAGTAGAAGACTTTGTCTCGCTTCGTCCAAACCCATGAACGAACGGTTAATGAAATTGCCAATTGAGACGGATGATGGAATGAAATGAGCTATGAAATTTCCATACACCTAAATCTATCATCTTTTTTCCAAATGAATCAAATCAAGTGAGTAAGTGAGAGAGGGGAGGGGCCGGCCACATATAAGGAGGTGGGGGGTGAGTGTAGGAGCAAGGAGGTAACCATAAGATAAAAGATCTCATACAAAATATCTTAAGGCTTTACAAGAATCATTAAAGCTAAAGCATGAGTCAAATAAACCTAGTCATCATGCATTAATGGAATCATTAAATGCAACCATGAGTCACAAAACACCTCACCACTTCTAGAACCTTCTAGAAGCTTCCAACTCATCTCAAGAAAAAATAAATCCGTATTTAACCAAATGTTAAATACGGCTGATAGAAAACTGGAAACTGGCAACTTCCAAAAGTGATCCCGAAACGAATTTCAGGATAACCCCGTAACTGTATAAATATACCCGCATTTGTATTACGACCGAATACAAATGCAACTGAGACAAAGATATTATATCTACTCTGTATAATACATGGATCCGGCTTAAACCAAAGCCCACCGGTATTATCTGCCCGAAATATGACACGTGCGTAAACGCACGTGCATTTTCCGAACCCTGCCATAAAACCAAACGGCCTCTACAACGTTTCGCCCGAACTTGGGAAACTATCTGTGGGGGACTCTAATGACTCGTCAGTACCCTGGCAGTGGGTTAACCACAAGCCGTCAGCGGCACTAGCTGTGCGTAACGGCTGCCCATGGACTGACCTCAAGGGAGGCTGATGAGCGAACTCATCCAGAAACCCTACTGAGCCTAATAGTGACAATGTATATACAGTCCGGTCCGTTCGTCTATGAGTATCGCATATCCGGCCTAGGGGGCTAGTAACGTCAAACCCCCAATAGCTGTATAAGTCGTGTCGGAGACAAGCCCTGAACACCCTGAGATACTACTGGAGTACCTACCAGTAAATCTCACCTGTCTTGGCCAAGGACTTGGTGTAATGGCTTTCCTAGACACAGCGCGACCTCCACCCCCAATACCGGGAGAGACGAATCCCCTGCCGATCCGCTCACGTGCCTCCATGTGGCTCGGGACTGTACCCAAAAACTACCTGTTTGCACGACTCCTTTGAGCCGTGGTAGGGTAGAAATCAAAGCACAGTGGGAACTCACACGAGACAAATGACGACCTCATGTCGATGAACTAACCTGTACACATGTCACCAGGGAACTGCTATCTGACGATATGTAAAATACCAACTAGCAGGTTCCCGGCGAGTCCTGTCCGGTGTACCCATAACCCAATGAGCACCTGTATACATCTTAGGTGATCCAACTTACACCAGTGGCTTGTGAGATCGGCCACCGCCCCTCGTCGGGGTCTCGACTGTATACACTAGTCTACTCCGGAGTATCGATGCCCTGTCTCGAAACTCCCACGACTAGGGACCACTATTAAGGATATGCTTATAGACCATCCAACTCTCACGTATATGATCGCCCTCATACTGTTGGTAGTCAAGCAAGATCCTAAGGGCTCTATCAAAGTGTAATCGTGATCAGTCACCTGAACCTATACACGACTGATAAAGGCAAACCAGATAGCATACTATCATCTCGAGTAAGACTGTCCTACCGGTATAGGTCCTCCTCAATCATTGCAATCACGTGCCTACGATCCAATAATTGACTTTGAGGGCACTATATCCAACAATAGCTTGTTAACTGATAGTTCGACATGGTATTACCGTACTCATGCTAGTTTAGACATTGCAGTTATTACTTGCTACTGCATGCATATTATTATTCACTGTTATGCAGTATCATGGAGTTTTATGCCGATATTCACTGTTTACTTGCTATTGATGATTGGATTTCGGATTTTCATGAGATTTCCTAGATTTGGGAGAAAACCGCAAGAATATATATATAAACTTCTCTCTCTCTCTCTTTTTAAAATGAAAAGTGCAGTTTTCTCGTGATGTATGAGTCGTCCACCAAGATGTTTTCTCGGTTATGAGATGGATTTCGAGACCCGATTCGAGGAGTTGAATGAACCGTCTGAGGGTACATGGTGGACCCGGTAAGGTACCCCGGGGCAAGAAGATCGAGGTGTAGACGATGAGCCCGGCAGGGGCAGACTTCCTACCGGTGATTTTACCGACGCGTCGGATATCCGGAGGATACCGTTCGTGGTCGTGCGATTGATGTTAGGGGCCGATCAGGACTGACGGAGCCCTAGATAGTGAGATTTGAGACACTGAGATTTTGAGATATTGAGATTTGTTGATACAGGCCAGTCCGGATAGCCGGAGCCTGAGGTATTGAGATACTGAGATTTATGTTTTGTGTCGATACTGGACACTGTTTTATCTGTCGATTTCATTGATGATATGCGATTTATATACATACAGAAATCTCATAAAATAAAGAAAACAGTTGTCTCATTCATGATGTATTCTGTTTCATTTATAATGCATTCATACATCATATATCTGATATGTTGCTATCTGAGGTACTGACTCGAGCATGTAGTATTACACTTATACATAAATGGACCAGGATTTTTTATTTGAGGATATTACTTGATATGACCTAGGATAGCGTTATGCATGTGATTTCTACTCGTAGATGTTTTCTACTCACGAGTTGGCAACTCACCCCCGTTGTGACACAGTTTCTTGTAGGTTTTGCCGCATAGGTTTCGTTGCGGTTTTGCTGGCACACTGCCCCTTCCGGGTGATTGCTTTGGTAGGTGGGTTCTTTGCATCAGGACCACCATTGTGTATTTGTTATTTAAGTTGTATGTAGTAAAACTCCATCAACCAGACTTGTATTATTTGATAGACATAGAAGGCCGGTGTATATTATTTCGACCTTAGAGTCACGCTTGTATTATTATGGATTTCATGTTGTTTTGACTTTCATTTTCAGTTTTGATCTCGCCCTTCGGCGTTGTATATTATATTGTATTGTGTAGTTTTGTCCGTCGATTGACGAATAGCTAGCTCCCGCTTGGGGATGCCTTTATTCATTATATATGCTTTATCATCGTTGTACCCCGTTCGGGGCCAGTTTTTACAAGGAAAACTCTGCCGAAATTTTAAGAAATGACTTGATGTTTTTAAAACGCATAATTCGGCTTATGCTATTAAAATTACTTGCTTTAAATTGGTTTTTCCTTCACTCTACTGCTTAAATGGTTTTGATTTCTGGGCTTTGGCTTACTTAGATTATGTACGCCTCGAGACGTTTCGTAATTTAAGTGCCGGTCATATTCCGTACTTTTCGGGTCGTGACAAAGTTGGTATCAGAGCGTTAGGTTTTACCTTCGGAGTGTAGGATAACCCTTGGTTGATGGAGTGGGTAGCTTGAGTAGAGTGACGTACCGTACGTATGTTCCGCGGCATACTTACGATACGCTACTCCACTTAAGAAACCTTAGGATGTACATTTCCTTGCACAGTATTATATTCCTTCCTATGATCTAGCATCATCGGTACCAGTTATGGTTTTGTTACCACGGTTGTACGGGCACAGAGGGCTACGGCTAGAGTTGCGGTCAGCACGAGCTCGTCACGGACGAGGACTGACCAGGGTGTGATTCCAGGGACATACGATTTGCATAAATGTGTCGTATTATTGTGTTTTCGTGCCATGAGCGTTTCATGGATCGCTGTTATGAGATTTCTCAGGTGTGCAGATTTGCACCAGAGGATTGAGCCACTGATAGAGGTCAGCCAGAATGTGATGACCATTGATGTATCGCTTATTCATAATTATTGTGGTACTGTCCAGCGTGCAGATGAATGAGCCAGTTGTTGCTGCGAACGACGAGATATTGCTCCAGATGTTGGAGCTATTACAGTACGAGTTGTACTTAGAGATATAATAGAAGATCGCTAGTCACCCGAAGATGAATGACTAGGACATGTGGTTCGTTCGCTTACCCCGATGCGAGGTCATCAGATTGATTGATCCCAGCTAGAGACAACTTCATGCGGATACGTTGAGAGTCAATAGAGGCGATCGAATGTCAGAAACCCATATTCTAAGTTTAAAGTATTCGGAAAGACAAGAAAGCAATTCTATGGACCCTCTAGAAGAATGAAACCCTAACTCGACATAATGACCGTGTGAAAGCCTTTGAACCTTAGGGTTTGCGGCAGTTCCGCGGTGCCATTAGTGAGGCTTGGGTTTGCCCTTCTACAGCTGGTCCACCGATGCTGTGGTATGTACTCAATACTATTAAACCGTACCCAAGATGTTGAACACTTGGGGGATTATGAGGTTTTGACGAATCGACCGAATGGTTCGACTTCATTCGGATGCTATGTGGTGGGATGCATTGCTTGGGAGACTCTAGATACGAGTATAGCCGTTGGAGCGCAGTCCATGCAGCCACGATGAGACGAGTCCGAAGCAGTCGACGGTAGAGAAAAGTGAAGTAAGAGGTTCGTCCGAGATCTTAATGAGATGACGTTCCACTCCGACGACATCAGAGATGTGATGCACATGCAGAGGCGTTGTATATGGATATATCTTCCAGAAGGAGTCGCGATGAGTATGCAGTCATTCCGGAACAAGAAACAGATTTAGTGAAGGGTGATAACTTCCGGGCAGTTCGGCAGAGACGAGATTTGGGAGAGATCTCGACAGGACCTTTCTGGAATAATGCACGAGAAGATTGGGACCCAGGAGTGGTCATTTTACGCACACCAGCAGGCCAGAGTTCAGCATCGTCGACGAGACATATTATGAGTAACCATAAGAGTTGGCTAGAGATTTTTAGAGGACGTGCCAGAGCGGACTACTTCCATTATCGTTTCTATATTGGACCGTTGAGCCGGGGAGCTATGTACTTAGTAATTCGCAGTGAGAGACGAGAGCCTAAGGGCACCAGACGACAGGCCATGATCATGAGGCAAGTAGATATCTTGCTCTGCTTGCATTGGATGGACCGACACCTTCTCGACCTTGAAGGAAGGACATATCGACGGCAGTAGTTACGATTGGTGATTTCGTGAGTTGACTCACGTATCAGTCACTTTGGATTTCGGTATTTTCGGTGATTTATTGCATGGTTGAGTTTGGATGACCGAGTTTCATGATATTTGCTTTTGTGCACCATGGTTGCACCTACTGGGTATTTACGTTTTGTGCATAGTTATTGCACTTGAGATGTGTTTTCATACACCGTCGTGTTGATTTATGAGTTGTGCGTATTTATTGCACTTGAGGTTGATTTTGATTCCATGCCTGATATTTCAAGCGATTTATTTGCATGATTGAGATTTTGTGCACCACAGTTGCACCTGACTTCGTTTTGATGTCATTTGAGATATTGATTGTGATTTCATGCCTAGGGCATGCGTGTGATTTCATGCCTAGGGCATGCCTGTGATTTGACTTATACTTTCGGCATAGTTTTCATGCACTTTTAGTATTTTGATTGATTTTGTGCACGCTGATGCACATGGTTGTGAGATTATATACCACGGTATACCTGATTTGGATTTTGATTGAGATGTGTAGTATACCGTCGATTTCGATTGCGATATTCGATATTGTTTTCGTGCACCTTCTGTACCTGATTGGATTCTTGCGCATATTTGACCCGCTTGGATTGGATTTTGCGCATGTTCGGTGCTTGATATTGGATTTCATGATTTCGTGCATGTTGGATGCACATGATTTAGATTTTATTCGTGCATGATGGATGCACCTGATTTGGATTTTCGCGCATGTTGGGCGCATGTTATGAGATACGATTTTGGTGCACGCCGGATGCACTAAATCGAGGTTCTTCGTGCATGTCAGATGCACCTGATTTTGCTGTCAGGCACACACATTGCCTCTGACAGGTTTTTCGTGCACACCCGTTGCACTTAGATGTTGTTTCTGTGCACATGTATGGCACATATATGGATTGTGATTTCCGTGCGCACCAGACGCACGTAGCTTTCATATGCACGTTTTGGGATTGATTACTTATGGAGCAGTACGTTTTTATGATATTGCTATTTGTTTTCGTACTGAGCAGGACTAGTCAGAGGATAGTAGCTGGATGTATTTTGCATGCATTGATAGTTATCGAAGTGATTTCCAAAAAGAGAGCTATAGTCTCAGTATTTATCTACGTGTGTGATATGATATGAAACGTTTAAAAGCCAAAGATACTATTAAACCGTACCCAAGATGTTGAACTCTTGGGGGATTATGAGGTTTTGACGAATCGACCGAATGGTTCGACTTCATTCGGATGCTATGTGGTGGGATGCATTGCTTGGGAGACTCTAGATACGAGTATAGCCGTTGGAGCGCAGTCCATGCAGCCACGATGAGACGAGTCCGAAACAGTCGACGGTAGAGAAAAGTGAAGTAAGAGTTTCGTCCGAGATCTTAATGAGATGACGTTCCACTTCGACGACATCAGAGATGTGATGCACATGCAGAGGCGTTGTATATGGATATATCTTCCAGAAGGAGTCGCGATGAGTATGCAGTCATTCCGGAACAAGAAACAGATTTAGTGAAGGGTGATAACTTCCGGGCAGTTCGGTAGAGACGAGATTTGGGAGAGATCTCGACAGGACCTTTCTGGAATAATGCACGAGAAGATTGGGACCCAGGAGTGGTCATTTTACGCACACCAGCAGGCCAGAGTTCAGCATCGTCGACGAGACATATTATGAGTAACCATAAGAGTTGGCTAGAGATTTTTAGAGGACGTGCCAGAGCGGACTACTTCCATTATCGTTTCTATATTGGACCGTTGAGCCGGGGAGCTATGTACTTAGCAATTCGCAGTGAGAGACGAGAGCCTAAGGGTACCAGACGACAGGCCATGATCATGAGGCAAGTAGATATCTTGCTCTGCTTGCATTGGATGGACCGACACCTTCTCGACCTTGAAGGAAGGACATATCGACGGCAGTAGTTACGATTGGTGATTTCGTGAGTTGACTCACGTATCAGTCACTTTGGATTTCGGTATTTTCGGTGATTTATTGCATGGTTGAGTTTGGATGACTGAGTTTCATGATATTTGCTTTTGTGCACCATGGTTGCACCTACTGGGTATTTACGTTTTGTGCATAGTTATTGCACTTGAGATGTGTTTTCATACACCGTCGTGTTGATTTATGAGTTGTGCGTATTTATTGCACTTGAGGTTGATTTTGATTCCATGCCTGATATTTCGAGCGATTTATTTGCATGATTGAGATTTTGTGCACCACAGTTGCACCTGACTTCGTTTTGATGTTATTTGAGATATTGATTGTGATTTCATGCCTAGGGCATGCGTGTGATTTCATGCCTAGGGCATGCCTGTGATTTGACTTATGCTTTCGGCATAGTTTTCATGCACTTTTAGTATTTTTATTGCTTTTGTGCACGCTGATGCACATGGTTGTGAGATTATATACCACGGTATACCTGATTTGGATTTTGATTGAGATGTGTAGTATACCGTCGATTTCGATTGCGATATTCGATATTGTTTTCGTGCACCTTGTGTACCTGATTGGATTCTTGCGCATATTTGACGCGCTTGGATTGGATTTTGCGCATGTTCGGTGCTTGATATTGGATTTCATGATTTCGTGCATGTTGGATGCACATGATTTAGATTTTATTCGTGCATGATGGATGCACCTGATTTGGATTTTCGCGCATGTTGGGCGCATGTTATGAGATACGATTTTGGTGCACGCCGGATGCTCTAAATCGAGGTTCTTCGTGCATGTCAGATGCACCTGATTTTGCTGTCAGGCGCACACGTTGCCTCTGACAGGTTTTTCGTGCACACCCGTTGCACTTAGATGTTGTTTCTGTGCACATGTATGGCACATATATGGATTGTGATTTCCGTGCGCACCAGACGCACGTAGCTTTCATATGCACGTTTTGGGATTAATTACTTATGGAGCAGTACGTTTTTATGATATTGCTATTTGTTTTCGTACTGAGCAGGACTAGTCAGAGGATAGTAGCTGGATGTATTTTGCATGTATTGATAGTTATCGAAGGGATTTCCAAAAAGAGAGCTATAGTCTCAGTATTTACCTACGTGTGTGATATGACACGAAACGTTTAAAAGCCAGGGAACCCTTCTAAATTATTTTCAAAACGGCGGGACGTAAATATTAAACAAAGGATAAATATATATATATATATATGTGTGTGTAGTTATTTTCTTATCTTAGACGCCTGCCGCTGTGCAGTGTTATGCACATCGCACAGCGACTTAAAAAGGTTTGGCATGCAATTCCTTCAGATGTTTACATGTATAGATTTGATGTTTACATGGATAGTTTTGATGTATATTATATTGGTTCCGTTTTGGGTTTGACATTTGTGTCTTCCCCGCGACTCCGACGATTGCGGGATGCTTGAAGGAATGTTGTTTTTGGAGTTATCTGCTCATTGTTCATGAGTATGCATTGCGCTATGATGCGTTTTATATATTGATGATTTCGGGACCCCGACGGCTTAGTCTTTTACTGAAATGTTTTAGTATTGAGGGGTTTAAATTTAAATTCGGGGACCGAATTTTTTTAAGGGGGGAAGATTGTAACATTTCAGAAAAATAAAATATTATTTTTGGGAATTTTTATAATTAAATAATAAAATATTGAATATTTTAATAAGGCGGTATAATTAAATACCGATAAATTGGGGAAAAATTTGGAAAATTATAGAAATTACTGAAATGAGGGTGTTTTATGTGATTTAGGCCAATTATGAATTTTATGATTATTTATATTCACTTTTAACGCTAATCGCGATTAATTATCGCTAATCACGCATTAAGCGTGTTTTGTGTACATGACATGCACATGTCATATTTTTCACACTTGTTACATTTTTCTATCATGGATTTTTTCTTATATTTATCATGCATGGCTTTTTAAAAGAAAAGAGAAAAGAAAAGAAAAGGAAAAAGAAAAGTCAAAAGGGACATAATGATTAGGGTAGGCAAGCTTTTAGTGAGAGAGAGAAGTGAGAATAATTGAGAGGGAGAGAGAGGGGCTGCCTCAATTCATTTCCCCCGCCATTTCTTTGCTTCTCCTTCTTCCTCTTCAAACCCCATCTTCTACCCTCATGACTGTTAGTTATATGTATGCCCTAGATGCCATTACTGTATATAGGATGTATATTGTAGTGGATGCAGGGACATATATAGGGAGGACTTTCTTGCTCGACATGATAGTATGCTATCTGGTTGCTCTTTACCTTAACGTGTATACCGATTGTCTCTCTGTTACATGTTGGTAAAGCCCTTAGGATGTGTACTTGACTATTTGGACTATGATGCGGATCATACTAGTGGGGACATGGTAGTCCATAAGTACATCCTTCAAAGTCCCTAGTCGTGGGTGTATCGAGATGGGGCATCGATATACCAGAGTAGACTAGCGTGTACCTTCTCGACCCATACAGATGGGCGATGGATGATCCCATATCCATCGGTGTTTGACATCAGAGATGATATACGGGTGCTCAGTAGAGACTGGGTACACTGGACAGACTCGCCGAGAACTCCCAGATGGTATTATACCTTACGTCAGATGGCAGTTCTCTGGTGACACTGGTACAGAGTAGTCTGTTGACCCGAGATCGTCATAGAGTCTTGTGTGGTTCCCACTGTGCTTTGATTTCCACCTTACCACGTCCAAGAGGGCGTGCAAAACGGTGGTTTTTGGGTACAGTCCCGAGTCACATGGAGGCAATGAGCGATAGGAGGGGATTCGTCTCTCCCGGTATAGGGAGTTGATGTTGCGCTGTGTTCGATTGGCTATAACCGGAAATCCCTGGCCAGGGTTGCTGAGATATACTGGTAAGTGTTACCAGTAGTTTCTCGAACTGTTATAGACCTCATATCGACACGACTTATCGAGCTATTAGGGTCTGACGTTTACCACCCCTAGGCGAGATATGCGACATATCAGACGATCAGACCGGACTGTACGGTAGTGTTACTGGTTGGATTCACTAGAGTGTGAGCAGGCTTGCTCGTCGATCTTCTGATCGCTCAATACCCGGGTGGCCGTTACGTTTAGCAGACCGCTTGCGGCTTGTGGGTGATTGATATGATCATCACCTGCTGCCGGCGTATTGACGAGTCTTTAGAGTCCTACACAGAGGTTTCCTGGCTCAAGCAAAACGAAATAGGAGCGCATATGAGATATGTGCGGGACCGAGAATGATACCAGTATGTGATACTGTATTCGATTCTCGCGATTTGTGACATTGATCGGTTATATGCGATATAGCCGGGTTATCGGATCAAGTGTTGATTCGATAAGTTGTTACTATAGATATTAGTCGGTTATATATACGATATGACCGGATCATTGAATCAAGTGTTGATTTAATGATTTAATGCATAATTATATATTTGATATATTACTTTGCATTAACTAGTATCGGTTCACTTTAAAAGGATTTTCTCACTTGTTTGTATCATGTTTGATGATGCAAGTTTGCTATGGTTTGTGTAAAGAATTAAACCTAGGTTAAGTAAATGGTTAGGGTTTTATTTATTCATTCTATCATTCATTTATCTATTTTTTTTGGATAAAAAGAATGAGAAAAGAAAAACAAAAGGGTTGCTTTCAAACATGAAGCTTGTTGAAGCTTCATGAAGCTTTGACCAAGTGACCACTTTGTCTTCTTCTCCAAACCCTAACCATTCACCTAACTCTAGTTAACTCTCTACACATGACCATGGTTAGATTATGATAAGAATTCTTTTTTATATTCTATTCTTATCATAACAAAAGAGATAATATCATCATCTTCTTCTTCTTCATCTTCTTCAATGAAGAAAGCTTCACTTCATCAATGGTGATTGATGAATAAGAGTGAGAAATCCAATTCTAAAGTGAACCCACTTCCTATTTCTTCATCCTCTACCTCTTGCCAAGTAGTATAGGGTGTTTCCTTCACAAGTTTTCATGGCTTGGTGAAGGTGGAGCTTGATCTAGTGATGCCTCGACGTAGATCATCTTCGGCATCGTCGTCGATGACCTAGCCCGCTTTTTCTCCGATGAAGCCGACGCTAGAGCCCGGGATCCATTTTGGACAGCGAGGAGACATCATCACGGAGCTATGGAGGTGGAGCACCGGATCTACAAAGGTTGTATTTCCGTTCTTGTAGTTAAGTGTTAACTAGTTTCATTTTCTCGCCTAAACTTCTAGCCAACGATCTTCTTAGGGTTTCTCGGCACCGTTAAATTTGTAAATTGGCATGGTTGATGCCTTATGAGACCTCTAGTGTGTGCCTAGGAACCCTACAATGACCCTATATGAAATATTCCCCAAAACCCCATACCCATTTCATTAAAAACTTGCACAAGCTCAAGGGAAGCACATTGGACCAAGAAAATTCAGATTTTGATGATCTTGGAGATTCATGAGTGTCAAATGAGGTAATCCCTTCACAAATAGAATAGTATTTCAATTGATTTAGCCTCTATTCAAGATTAAAATCGATTTCATGTAGTTTTGTGCACTTTGGAAAATTCTAGAGAGGGTTAGGGTTTTATTTGAGTTGTGTTGGTGAACTTGAGCCTTATTGAGGACCTTAGACCCCCTATAATGATAGAAATCCAGACCAAACCAAACTGAAACCCAAAATACGGAATTACAGAACTTTCATGTCGGTTTGTGAGGAATTGGAGCGTGCAGCTGAATCTGGGATGACCTGGGATAGTTTTGATTTAAACAAACAATACCAGAGACCTATTTTTGACCCTATGAACCCCATGTAGCAAGACGAATCCCATTGGAGCACCCAGGGTCGGCGAGCTCGGAATTTGGGGAAGTGTGCTCGACCACTTGGTAGGGTAGGGTGTCGGGGTTGGTCCAGTAGCTCATATACATCATATACAGCACCCTAGACTTGTTTGCTTAGCTTTATTTGACCTGAGTCAAAATCTGGGAGCATTCTAGTTGGATTTTGGCAATGTTTTCCGTATTTTGAAATGTTAATTCTTGATATTTGGATTTGTATTGGGTTATTTCATGTTTGTACATCAACAACAAGGGTTGTTTAGTCGTTTTTGCACGCGTGGGCTATAGGTTTTGACCCATAGGCAATCCGTGTGCCGTTTTGGTTTCTGGACTTAATGTTAATAGCAATTGCGATTGTTTATTATATGTAGGTACCCTCGTGAAGACTTAGAGATGACGAGCAAGCGCGTGGCGATATCGACATCGGCAAGCAAAGGTGAGTAGATTTATATCTACGGGGAGAAGTCGGGTGGATGGCGTATAGCACCCCCACAAAGTCGTAAGAAATGATGTGATATGATTTAGATATACATTCATATGTTGTTGAGAGATATGAACTTAGCAAGAAAAGCTTTAGGAGTTAGTGTTAGCTAGAATTGAAGAAAAGGACTTTAGTCGATTCTTAGTCCCGAAACCCTAGCGTAAGGATTTGCTTACACGCACATACACATACTCACATACATTGATATCCTTGTGCGTATGGGAGACATATTTATATTGGTATATTCATATGCTTGGATGACGAGAATGTTATATGATACTCGGGAATGAGTCGATCTGATCGGGCATGATGCCGTGAGATATTTAATGTGTGACCGAGATATGTCATGATGTTATAACGGGTCGTTAGACGATGATACTATGTTGTTGGTATATATGATGATAGTTGACATGTGATCGAGATATGAGATATGATATGTTAAGATATTTATAATGGATCGCTTGGGCGACGTATACTTCTATATGATGATATGTGTTGATGACATCGGATTGTTTGAGACTGTACATCAGTAGCCAGATCATGATTATGTTGATGATATTAGTATTGTACTAGACTTAGATCAGTACCCCATGTTCACGATATGTGATGATAAGGATATCAGCTGAGTATTGAGATAAATGTTATATTTGACCCGTACCCAGATTTAGGATGCCGTACGATAGATGTACCGTACGAGAGATAGTTATGAGGATAGATCTGCACTCTTGACTCGAGAATGTCATATTATTTATTGTATCGTACGTGATACTATTGAGGCGAGATCAACGACTACTAGGTATATACATATATAGATCGACTCAGACTAGGTGGATTTCTTTACCCTTTTGACTGGGCTCGAGTCACACTAGTTTTCAAAAGTGGAGGATTGTGAGTATTATAAATACCAAATTGTATGACTCGTACATTGGGTAGGATTATTTCTTCAGTGTTGCTGTTACTACATCGCTTTCTGTATATTCATGATGTTTCATCGCATTGCATGATTGTGCATATGTTATCTGTAATTATCATGAAACTATGCTGTCAGGACACCAGCACCATTACCGATGATGCGTATGTTCCACGTACTCCTGCTTGCCGGCTCACACACATCATCATCGATAATTGCCATGTCACGAACACTTTAGAGAATATTACTCATGGACATAGCTTGTTAACTGATAGTTCGACATGGTATTAGCGTACTCATGCTAGTTTAGACATTGCAGTTATTACTTGCTACTGCATGCATATTATTATTCACTGTTATGCAGTATCATGGAGTTTTATACCGATATTCACTGTTTACTTGCTATTGATGATTGGATTTCGGATTTTCATGAGATTTCCTGGATTTGGGAGAAAACCGCATGAATATATATATAAACTTCTCTCTTTCTCTCTCTCTCTTTTTAAAATGAAAAGTGCGGTTTTCTCGTGATGTATGAGTCGTCAACCATGATGTTTTCTTGGTTATGAGATGGATTTCGAGACCCGATTCGAGGAGTTGGATGAACCGTCTGCGGGTACATGGTGGACCCGGTAAGGTACCCCGGGGCAAGAAGATCGAGGTGTAGAAGATGAGCCCGGCAGGGGCAGACTGCCTACCGGTGATTTTACCTGACGCGTCGGATATCCGTAAGATACCGTTCGTAGTCGTGTGATTGATGTTAGGGGCCGATCAGGACTGACGGAGCCCTAGATAGTGAGATTTGAGACACTGAGATTTTGGGATATTGAGGTATTGAGATTTGTTGATACAAGCCAGTCCGGATAGCCAGAGCCGGAGGTATTGAGATACTGAGATTTTGTAAGTCGACGTTAGACACCCTACATGATGCGGGAAGCGGAATTGGTAAAACAATCATTTTGTTTAAACTAACATCGACTAACTTTACGGATCTTTGCCAAACCCTAACTAACAACAACATATAAGTCATTAGCTACTATGAAAAATGATTATACCTAATGAACCAAGTCCTTCTTGTTCTCGTAGACCACCTCCTCGTCGGCCTCCTTGATGTGATAGAAGATCCACCCGAGAGCTACTTCTCCAAGCTTAACCTCTCACTTGAGGTAACTAGGTTGCTATGAGTGCTAATCAAAGTAACCTAGAGGATATAGAATAGGATTAGGGATCTATTAGTCTTGCTAACCCTTGGATCTCAACATATGAGAGTTTTGGGTTAGGGTTGAAGAGAGAGATCTTGAGGAGAGAGAATGTGTATGTATTTATCAAATGGAAATTAACTCATTTGTGTATATATATCATGAAGCATAAAATATCTTGCACAAAATATCTTTGCACAAATATTTTCATGCTTCATTTAATACAAATGAATCATCTAATGAGTCATTAAAACCATTAATGCTTCATTAACTCACTTGATGAATCATCTCCATGAGTCACAAAACCATTTAATGCATATAACACCTAAGCTCTCCACCTCATCAACCTTCTAGAAGCTTCTCGAGTAATTACGAGAACGCCCCTCCTATCCGTGAAAACACAGAAATACTGAGACTGTATAAATCCAATAATCCAATACTAGATCTGGTTTAAACCAAAGCCTGCTAGTATAAACTGTCCGAACATCGTACGTGCGTAAAAACACGTATGTGTCCGAACCCTGTCGTAAAACCATACGACCTCTATATCGTTTCGCCCGAAGCAGGGAAACTCTCTGTGTGGGACTCTTAAGACTCGACTACTACGCTGGCAGTGGGTTTAACCACAGGCCGCAAGCGGTACTAGCTGTACGTAACGGTCCCCAGGTAGATGTCAATAAGAAGGCCGATGAGGAAACCCATCCGAACTCCTACTGAGCCTGATATGACAATCTCCGTACAGTCCGGTCTGTTCGTCTATGACTATCGCATATCGGCCCTAGGGGGCGGCAAGCGTCAGTCCCCTATAGGCGGTATAAGTCGTGTCGGAGTGAAGCCCATTACACCTTGAGAAGCTACTGGAAAACCTACCAGTATATCTCGCTTGCCCTAGCAAGGGACTTTGCGTAATGGCTCTCCAAACACAGCGCGATATCAACTCCCAATACCAGGAGAGACGAATCCTTTCTAACCGCCACTGCCTCCAAGTGCTTCGGGACTGCACCCAGCTGCTACCTGTTTGCACGATTCCTTTGAGCCGTGGTAGGGTAGCAATCTAAGAACAGTGGGAACACACTCGAGGCGAAGCAGCAGTGTCAAGTCTGCGGACTATGCTGTACTCATGTCACCTGGGAACTGTTTGTTGGCTATAGTGCCCTCAAGGCAATTATCATAGTCGCAGACTTGTGATTATGATGATTGAGTGAGGACCTATACCGATAAAACAGTCTTACTCAAGATGATAGTATGTTATCTGGTTTTTCTTTATCATCATGTACGTGTTGATAGAGCCCATAGGATTCTTGCTTGACTGCCAGCATTGTGATGGCGATCACATATGTGGGAGCTGGGGGTCTATAAGCACATCCTTAAATGTCCCTAGTCGTAGGAGTATCGAGACCGGGCATCGATACTCCAGTGTATATTGATCGAGACCCCGACGAGGGGCGGTGGCCAGGTCTCACAAGCCATTGGTGTTAGTTTGTTCACCTAAGATAGTATACAGGTGCTCATTGGATTATGAGTACACCGGACGGACTCGCCGGGAACCTGCTAGTTGGTATTATACCTATTGTCAGATAGCAGTTCCCAGGTGACATGTGTACAGGTTAGTCTGTCGACCTGAGATCGTCATTTGCCTCGTGTGAGTTCCCACTGTGCTTTGATTACTACCCTACCACGGCTCAAAGGAGTCGTGCAAACAGGTTTTAGTTGGGTACAGTCCCGAGCCACATGGAGGCAGTGATCGGATCGTCGGGGATTCGTCTCTCCCGGTATTGAGGGTTGATGTCGCGTTGTGTACGGATGGCCATCACCATAAATCCGTGGCCACGGTGGACGAGAACTACCGATCCAGGATCGATAGTTTCTCAGGTGGTGATGGGGTTTCATACCGACAATAAATATCGCGTTGTTGGGGGTCTGACTTTATCCACCCCCCTACACTCGATATGCGATACTCTTAGACGAACAGACCGGACTGTACGGATATTGTCACTGACAGGTTCAGTAGGGGTTTAGGATGAGTTTGCTCGTCGGCCTCCCTTTCGCTCAATACCTGGGTAGCCGTTACGTACAGCTAGTGCCGCTGACGTGCTTGTGGTTAAACCCACTGCCAACGTATTGACGAGTCTTTAGAGTCCCACACAGAGGGTTTTCACGGTTCAGGCGATATGGTGTACATGAGGTATGTTGATACATACATATGTCCAATTAAATATGTGTACTTGGTGCGCAGACTTTAATTGGACGGTTGATAATACTAGCGGCTTAGGATTAAGCCAATTTATTAAATCAGGTTTTGATTTAATAATTTATATATGTATTTGTATATACGTATTCTAGTATTATTGTTCGCTATACGTTTTCTCTCTCGGCTATTCGTATTTCGGTACGAATACGCGTATATGTATTTCGGTACATGTACCGGAAGTATTCCGTATTTTATACGGAATAGCTTCTAGAAGGTGCCACCTCATTAATGATTTTATTTATTGAAAATCATTTGGAAATGAGGTGGAAAGGAGGTATGATGTGGCATGAACATGACTTTGGGCATGGGTTTTTGCATGTAGCAAAGTATGGGTTGCACTTTGTTTAATTGTTTAATGAAATGTATTGGAAATTTTTTGATGAGAGAGAGAGGGGGGCGGCCAATATTT
Organism: Agapanthus africanus; assembly: GCA_030015575.1. Taxonomy (NCBI): domain Eukaryota; kingdom Viridiplantae; phylum Streptophyta; class Magnoliopsida; order Asparagales; family Amaryllidaceae; genus Agapanthus; species Agapanthus africanus. Next base: position 261,150,647 of record JASDDO010000004.1, read on the forward strand.
TGGTGGGGGGTTCTCATTTCATTTGGATGATGGATTTTGTTTAAGCCCACTCTCTCACTCTCTCAAGTTGACCACAAAACACTTAAACATTGTTCTTCATGCCAAAGCATCATCACCTCTTTAATCATCTTCTTGAGTTGCTCCATGGAGCACATGGAAAGAGAGAAAATGGTAGTGACACTTTCATACACCCCCACTCTCCATAGCTAGCGAGTTTGGAGCGCCGGTTGTCTCGTTCGTCGAGCTGGAGCTTGCGTCGTTTCCTTCGGGTGGATCATCGGAGATGGAGGAAGACCGGCAACCAAACATCATCAAAGGATCGCTAGGAGCTTGGAATGAAGACCGAAGGACTTGGATCATCTCGGTATAACCTTCCTAACTCTTAGTTAGCTCGCTAGTATAGGGTTTAAGGTCGATCCGGAAATCGGGTAGCGGTAGCGCCGGTTTAGAAAATTTTTGTTCCGCATTTTGGCCGCATTTCGACGGCCGGGGCGCTGCCGGGACCCTTCATGGTATCAGAGCCACCCTTTAAACCCCTTACTAGCTTGTTTAAACGTGCTTGAAAGATCGATCGACGGAAAATACCGAAAACACGATTCCATTATTCTGTTTGCTGTCGATTTTCAAACTTAGTCAAAAAATTATTTGCAGTAGCTTAAAAATCCGTGCAGGCAAATACAAGGCTACAGAAAACATTTGAGCTCTTGAAGCCACTAAAGTGCCGCGGATCCGCCGCACTTACCCCCTTTTGGCGGCGGATCCACGGCCATTTATTGGCGACGGGTCTTCAAATTTTTACTGTAGCACAGAGACTTGGAATTGTGATTTTTTTCATATTCTATTTTGGCCCAGGTTTCAGTGAAGTGTTGTTTTGCTATTGGGGCCAATTTGGAACTTAGTCGATCGATATTTTAAGCATGCGTTTGACAGTACATACATTATATTCTGCGACCGTTAATGTCACTTGATCGGTAAACTCGTCTAATTGCTATATGTCTTTTAGACGGGTTTGCGAACGTGACATTCACGTTGATGTTCTGTGTTGTGCTGTGATGTTGGTTGGATCGTCGTGGTGGATAGCAATGGTGCAATGTTAGTACAGTTTATTTTCATTTGTACATTTGATATTGCGTGGAGAGCATCCGACATGTGGACTGCCGTCACTGCCAGTTTGTATATTATTCTTTTGGGGCACGACCGGGCTGAGGTCGATGTCACCCTTGTATATTATTTTATTTTCTGTGCTAGGATTACCCCGCGGTGGGGTGCACGAATAGCCGGATTCTAGAGGGCAACGGGTCCGCATCTCATGGCGTTGGGACGGAAAGGACCTTACTCTAGAATTGGCGGGCTATTCGCCGCACTCGTAGGGGGTATAGGTGACCCAGGAGGAGTGCTCAAGTTACCGGATTCCGTGAAGTGTTGGGTAGTCCATTCACGTTGCTGAAGGGGGCTACCTCACTTCTGGTTTTGGCGGGTAACTTGTCACGCTCGTAGGGGTCTAGGTTTCATTGCACAGTCTATCCACACGACAGGGAACGTCGGGTCTCACTTGCGGCTCAAGTGAAATTCGGGGCTCCAGATTATCCACCATTCTGTATTGCTTCTGTGATGTTTCTGTGATGTTGCATTATATCATGCCTGGGATGAATGTTATATATATATATATTTATATATACTAGTAGATGTTGTATATGTTTTGCACCCGCGCTAGCCCTGTCCCCGCTCTGTCGTTAGTTAAGTAACCTAACGGGTGATGACGGGACCCAGTGGCGAATGCGGATGGCATATACGTACATTTTATTTTCGTTCTTTTCCGGTGTGATTAATTGATGGGACTGCATTGATTCTTATCAATGCAAGGATAAAACAAACCTATTTATGATGTTGTTGGAACCAAGTTTTTAAAAACTGACATTACAGACGTTCTCTTTTGCTTTGCATCGTGGTATTCATTTGGAATATCGTGCACCTCATTCGACGAGGCAAGGGCCGAGATCCCTTCATCGGGAGTCACCCCTTAGGTAAAAGTTTGCGTCAACGTAATAACTTTACTATAGTCGATTATTTTTTATTTGCATCGTGGTATTCAGTTTGGGATATCCTGCACCCCATTCGATGGGGAAAGTGCCGAGATCCCTTCACCGGGAGTGACCTCTTTAGCAAAAGTTTTCGCCACTATATATTTATAAAACCACTTGGATTCCTTCAACGATATCAAGTTCATTACGTTAACGGTTTTTCGCCAAAAACCAGCCGTAGCCCTCCGTCATTTCAAATTAGTATTACTTAGTATTCGTGCTACGTATGTCGTGCATTGCCAAGGCGTAGTGTTCGGTAGCTCTGTAATGCTTTTCTGTCGCACGGATATGTGGATTGGTTAGGACAGTCGTACGGTTATGTTGGCATTGTCAAGGACTCGTACGGGTGGGTTTAACGCAATCAAGATAATGACGGGTTGAACTTGACTAGGACTCTTTGATATGTTGGCATTGTCAAGGTCATTTGGGTCCTAGGGGTAAAAACACATATCGGGAGTTTCAAACATACAGGAAACATGCCAGGCTTGCGCATTCCTTCTGGAGTGTGGTGACTTGAGTGGCTTCCATCGAGTTATCATGCGATGATAGTTGGATCCCGATTCCCACTGATGAGTAGGATTACTCCTCGGGTGATTCCGACTAATTCTCCTTTTGGGTTTGGAGGAGAATTTGAGAAAACAGTGGGAGCCATCCAGATTAGATAAAATGATTAACCATTCTAATCTAGGTTAGAGTGCACGCTGAGTGTTTCTTCTCTCTCTCTCTCTCTCTCTGGCTGCGACTATAGCCCGACCCTTGACTAATACTCATGAAACCAAATTGACCGAACCTTCTTAAAACACTTTGGCTTTTGGAATGTCACGGTGTCGCATACATCAATGCCACTTCTATATCACCTTTGCATTTCTCCAGAACACTCTGTATTATTACGAACATCCACTTCCATTGGATAAATCCATCATATGGTTATATACGAACTCGAAGGAACTTTTTCGAGGATGGATTCTGGTTCTGGAGATATTGAATAGGATTATTCGGTTGTCTTTTCTCTTTACCTTCTCTCAGGTTGTGAGGGCTCCTAGGATTAGGAGAGGTTACACCTATTGAGCTTATTGGATAGTCTTCTTCCAAACCATAGGCAGGTGCTGAACGGTAGGGAAGGAAGAAAACCAATTAAGCTTAAGTGTGGTGTACAGAAGGTGATAAGTAAAGACATATAAAGAGATTAGTACAATGGCAAAGGAAATTGCGATCACCATCATTCACGACAAAAGACCGGGCATACCCCTGCCACTCCTACATCCACTTTGCATTTCTCTAGGACACTCCGTATCACTACGGATATCCACTTCCATTGGATAAATCCATCGTATAGTTACATACGAACTCGAAGGAACTTTTTCGAGAATGGATTCTGGTTCAGGAGAAAACAAATAGGATTATTCAGATGTCTTTTCTCTTTACCTTCTCTCGGGTTGCGAGGGCTCCTAGGATTAGGAGAGTACACCTATTATGCTTATTGGATAGTCTTCTTCCAAACCTTAGGCTGGTGCCGAAGGGTAGGGAATGAAGAAAACCAATTAGCGTAAAGGAGGTGTACAGAAGGTAAAAAGTAAAGACATAATAAAGGGATTGCAGAGAGGGCAGGTTATTATATGGTTACTGTCGTGAATCAGGATAGTGAAAGAGGCATTACTAGGAATACCAGTTACCCCTTTTGAAACATTTTTATGTTTCAGTTTCATTGTACGATATTAATTGAAAACTGTTTTCCTAATTGGAATCTAACTCCAGGGTATGTATTTACCAGATCAGTTTCTCACATCTGCATGTTATTACGGATAGTGAGTGGGAGTAAGATATTAGGAATTGGGTGATTAGATCCTCATTATATCGGAATTCGTAGTAATTGGTGATATTTGAGGAAATCATCTGGATTTTGCCGGATGGCAAATATTTGGTTTTGAACATCCGTTGTTATGCACCAATTTCAAACTGATATATCTGTACATTTATTTTATAAAGTGAGATATAACTTTTTGATATTATGTCTGTGACATTTACCTATATCAGGTGAGTAGGTAAGGTGCATTCAACAGCGGTGTAATTCTTCTTAACCATGGTACAGTTTTTCAACCTACGACGCACAGGGTTTGAATTATTGAACTCAGGAGACTTATACAAAGCATTGTATGTTGATTGGTATAGATTCTGCGTGTTCAAGTTTAGTTAATTACCGCAATCAAGACGGTTTCGCTTGTAGCTAGCCGGTTGAGTACGGGTCGTCCGCAGGGAGATGGGAATCTTTTTCTATGTGCTTTAACGAGTTAAGTCCAATTTTCCAGATTTGTTTATGATTAACTAAGTGTTAAAATGAGTGTAAAGAGAGATTGTTAGGGTTAGGATTAGGTTTGTTTGAGTTAGGAGTCGCTCACTTCTTTCGTTGCCACTCTTAATATCGGTGTTACGGTAATCGGCAACAACGGGGATTAGCACGACTAGGAAGGAACTTGCGAGTATAAGCTAGGCTTTCCAACGCATAAGTTCTTCCTTTTGGTACTTGTCCGTCCGTTCTTGGCTCTTAGCCATAACCTCCGGTTAATTCAACCACAACCGGTCTCACTACGGAATCACCGCTATCATGTAGGATAGGGTGCCGTAAGGAGCGGATTGTGGTTCAATTAACGGGAGTCGATTTAAGATGTTGGGCAAGGAAAGAGTGAGAGAGATTTCCTTCTCTCAAACTTCCCTTATCCTACCCTAACAAGTATGGAGATTACTCACCCATTACAAGAATAACGAAAAATAAAACAAAGGAGGAAGATAGAAAGAAAGAGATTAGAAGATAACAACTAGCTATTTGCGACGTCACCTTGGCAAGGATCAAGCGTAAGCATCATGGTTGTTTAAGGATAAAGAGAAAAGAGAAAAGAAAGAAACAAACACAAATAACAACAACTAAGTTAACAAATGAAAATTACAAGCAATAATAATTTAACTAAAGAACAAGACAAGTATAATAACAAAAGGAACTTCTTTATTCATCATTCTTCACTCACAAAAGCTCACTACAAGTTTTTCAATGGAGAAGAGATGAGAAGAGGAAGAAGAACAACAAGTATTCTAAAACCTAAAATACAAGATTAAGCACCTTTGGCTTCACAAGGTTCTGGGCTATTTATAGGCAGGGAAAAAGAAATCTAGGGCAACATTCTGAACCCATATGAAATGACCAAACACCCCCTGAAAAATCATCATGTGAGGAGGCAGTACGGCCGCGGAACCGCGGCCTAGACCCCCTATTGGCCGCAGTTCCGCCGCCCTATTGGGGAGTTGGGCTGTCGTCTTTTGTGTGCTGCCCTGGTATTCTGTTCCCTTTAGTCTGGTACATGTTTTTCTGATAATCTTTCCACATTTCTTCCAGAATCAAGGATGATTGGATGTGGATCTTTTTGTCATGATTTTCTTGAGCTCCGCGTAGATTTCTTGGTCTTGGTGTTGCCATTGTGCTTTGTGCATGAAGGTGACAATCGATTTGCCATTTTGTCTCTCAAACTGGTGTGTGGCAACATACGGATAGAGAGCGGAGACCCGTGTTTTATCTGTGGTTGGCAGGAACCCGGGTTTTGTCGTGTTTTTCCATGAATTTCACCGTTTAGAGCCGAGAACCTGTATCCTGCAATTGACTAGCAAAACACGGCTCAAGAGTACCTACCGATATGCAATGTGATAAATATTGGGCGGTATGAAAATGCAAAAATCTGATATGAACATATGTTATCCAGTGTCCATTAGGACAAAGGGGTTGGTACTCATACTATATTCTGTTTACTTATGACTTCTCCAGTGCTGGACATGTATTTCGTTGAAATGCAAGGTCCAGATATTCAAAAGTTATAGGTATAAGAATAAAGTAGAGAACCATTTGTCCGAAGTATCAGGATTCCTCGATGAAGTCGAAGATGTAGATACTTGTGTTTGGTATTCCGCTGCTAGTAATGGTTTTGAGAACTTGTTTCTCTTTCGGGTTACTCATATGTCGATGCACTCCTAGATGAGTAATGTTGATTGTCCTCTTTCCATTTGGTTGATATGCACTGGAGACAGCTGCATGATTTTGAATCTGGTTCAAATTAGATTAGTGCTTTTGTTTCTATATTAGGTATATATAGAATCAATTTATATCTTAACGATGTTAAGGTATAGGCAGTTGTTCGGCTGATGCTTAAAACCAGAATCCGGATAAACTCGAGGCACGTTTCAGTAATGGCTGTTTGTGGGTTATCCCGGGCTTTGATGAGGGATAATTTTCTACCATCAGGAAGATCAATATTTATATTGTTCTTGACTCGCCACAGTTTTAGCAAAATGGACTTTTTCAGAAAAACAAAAGTGGGAGTATGGTAGAACTGGAAGTTATTCCAGAACCACAAACGATTACTGAAGATTTAATAGAACTTAAGGATTCAATTAGTTTCGACATTCCATTATCCACTCCGCAGTTTTTGGTGGGTAACCTCAGGCACCCGAGAGGTACTTCGGTCTTCTCAGAGACGGTGACAAGGAGGTTCTTGTTTACCCAGACTTGCCATTGCTGCTGTTCTAGACTATAAGACCCGGCAGGAGGATGAGTATACCGTCATTCTAAACTAGCTTTAGAAGTACACATGTATATGACTCTGCCAGAGGGTTGTTGTAGTCAGTGGGAGCAGCGGAAGCATAGTAGGCAAGTAGCTTATGTCTATTTATAGACTAAAGCAGGTATAGCGGAAATAGATCGTCTAATTTTGATGTGACAGTCATAGGCTTTGACCTCATCAGAATAGGAGATGGATCTGGTAAGAAGGTAATAGAGAGTGATGTCCAGGTATTAGGATGGCATGCACTTAATAGGAAGAGATATTCCTATACTACGATCGGTTATACTTTAGTTGTCACACAGTTGTTTTCTCCACATAGGATATTGATGTAATATCAGGTTTTCTAGTTACTAGATCTATGGTTTTAGATCTAGATTTGGGAAGTATCCTAATCTGGGTACTTTGACATTAAATGGACGACTCCTGGCATGGTGGTGAACCTGCAGGTGATGGAGTCAACCTCTCTAAAGGTGACTTACAGACTAAAGGGGAGAGGGATCTACATGATTAACATATCACTTGCTTAGGCAATTGCATTAATCATGAAATGTTAAGTACCACACCAGATATTGCTTTTGTACTAGATGCAATAAGCAGATATATTAATCCAATCCTGGAGAAACATTGGGAAGCAGTTATTGAACATAATTGGATGTTCTAGGGATATGATAACGGCAGCCTCCTTCAGGAGACGATTATCATTTCAGGCTTCCAAGGTGACCTGGATGATAGAGTGACTGTCAGAGTTATAGTTTTCCCTCTTTTGAGGGACAGTATGTTAGACAGGTGGTCCAAGCGGATACTGAGGAAAGGCATAGAGCAGGAAACTGATTAAATTCAGTAGACGATACAGTCTAAGTAGTTTGCTGGATTTTTAGTTCATTTGTGAACTGGGTCCCATCAGATATTCAGACAAATTCTAAGACAAGTATTGCTCATTTCGGGAGATAGTTTTCTCCGCGAAGTTGAGATATAGAAAGATACAGAGAGAAACATTGGAGCGGATCCACTCACTGAGGCTATTTCTCGAACGCAATCATTTTCGCAAACAGGCTTTGCTAAACTGATTAGTAGAGAAGTTGGGTGTTCGGTATCACACGGGCTGTGAGTATGCGACATCGCAATAATTGGCCTTAAGTGCAAGTGGGAGATTGTTGGGTAGAATGCCCTCAAGGCAATTATCATAGTCGCGGACTTGTGATTATGATGATTGAGTGAGGACCTATACCGATAAAACAGTCTTACCCAAGATGATAGTATGCTATCTAGTTTGTCTTTATCATCATGTACGTGTTGATAGAGCCCATAGGATTCTTGCTTGACTGCCAGTATTGTGATGGCGATCACATATGTGGGAGCTGGGGTCTATAAGCACATCCTTAAATGTCCCTAGTCGTAGGAGTATCGAGACCGGGCATCGATACTCCAGTGTAGACTAGTATATACTGATCGAGACCCCGACGAGGGGCGGTGGCCAGGTCTCACAAGCCATTGGTGTTAGTTTGTTCACCTAAGATAGTATACAGGTGCTCATTGGGTTATTAGTACACTGGACGGACTCGCCGGGAACTTGCTAGTTGGTATTATACCTATTGTGTAACACCCGAGCCCAATACTACTATTTTTCTGTTACTGGTTGAGCGTTAGATATTACTCATTTCATTTAGCTTGCCTGTTTGACACTTGCCGTGAAATTTTATCGGGCTAAGTCATTTCTGCACATAACAAATTTTAGCACCTAAAATAAAATTAAAAATATCTATCTTGGCCTACTCGACACTCCTAACCGCGTGGTAGCGTCCGTGCATCGAGTTCTCGTCCCGTTCGGTGAAACGGGCGAGTTTGGACGGCTACGCGCGCGTACAGGTGTCCGACTTGGGGGTATGCATTTTAATCATAAAACATTTCATTTTAAAATTTAGAACCAGCTTAAAATCCTATTATTTAAATTTCGAATTTTTGGACCCGACCCGGGCGCGATTTGGAAATGTTTCATTTAGCGCCAAAATCCCAAATTAATATTATAATTGAACCATATAATATTTTCGTTTATAATATTATTACTGTTAGTTTAAGATTCTTAAATCTTTAATTTATATTTTTTTTAACCACTCATTATTTTCCCTGGCCAATCGCAATGCCTATATTTCCCGTGGGCCCCTCCATTATCTTCATCTCTCTATCTCTTTCTCTCTCTCTCTGACGATTCTCTCTCTCTCTCTTTCTCTGTCTGTCTCTCTACCTTTCTCTATCTCTTTCTCTCTCTAACTCTCTTTCTCTCTCTCCCTAATATATAAATTCCTTCACCTTTTCTTTCTTCACGAGACGCAGCCCCACGCGAGAACCCATCGCGAACCCTAACCCTAGCCGTCTTCACCGTCGCCGCCGCAGCCCCGACGCCGGCGCCAACGCCACCGTCGCCCTCGCCTCCGCCTCCTCCCCTCAACCTTGTCTTCTTTCCCCCGCGCACCCTGCTCGACGCGGCCACCTGCAGAAGTTCCCTGCAGCAACCTCCTCGCCGGCGGCCCTCGTCGTCGCCTTCCGCGCCGCCGACTAACACCCTGCCGTGGTTCCCTCACCATCACTCTCCTTCTCCCGGTGCATCCCCTGACCAGAGCAGCGACCCCGGCTATCCCCGCGACTTCCCTGTGCTGTCTGAAACATCGCCGGCGACCCCCTGCGCCGCCCCTGGCCGTCGCCGACGAGCCCCAACTGTTGGAGATAGTGCCCTCAGATTCAATTATTCGATCACAGGCACGTGATTACAATGATTGATGAAGGACCTATCCCGATAGGACAGTCTTACTCGAGATGATAGTATGCTATCTGGTCTATCTTTATCATCGTGTACTGCTTTAGGTGACCTGACAGGTCACTATTGCACGTTGATAGAGCCCCTAGGATTCTTGCATGACCACCAGCAGTATGAGGGCGATCATATACGTGGGAGCTGGTAGTCTATAAGCACATCCTTAAATGGTCCCTAGTCGTGTGAGTTTCGAGATAGGGCATCGATACTCTAGAGTAGACTAGTGTGTACATTCGAGACCCCGACGAGGGGCGGTGGCCGGTCTCACAAGCCACTGGTGTCAGTTCGTTCACCTAAGATGTATACAGGTGCTCATTGGGTTATGATTACACCGGACAGGACTCGCCGGGAACATGCTAGTTGGTCATATACCAGACGTCAGATGGCAGTTCCCTGGTGACATGTGTACAGGTTAGTTCATCGACCTGGGGATCGTCATTTGTCTCGTGTGAGTTCCCACTGTACTTTGATTACTACCCTACCACGGCTCAAAGGAGTCGTGCAAACAGGTTTTAGTTGGGTACAGTCCCGAGCCACATGGAGGCAGTGAGCGCATCTTCAGGGGTTCGTCTCTCCCGGTATTGGGGGTGAGGTCGCGCTGTGTCTAGGAGAGCCATTACACGAAGTCCTCGGCCGAGGCAAGGAGATTTACTGGTAGGTATTCCAGTAGTATCTCAGGGTGTTCTGGGCTACACTCCGACACGACTTGTACCGCTTTTGGGGGTCTGACTTTTACCAACCCCCTAGGCCCGCCATGCGATACTCATAGACGAACGGACCGGACTGTACGTATATTGTCACTGACAGGCTCAGTTGGGTTGTCAGGCTGAGTTCGCTCACAGACGTCCCTTTTAGTCAAAACTTGGTAGCCCGTTACGTATTGGCTTATACCTCTGACGTGCTAGTGGTTAAATCCACAACCAAGGTGTTGACGAGTCTTTAGAGTCCCCCACATTCAGTTACTCAGCTTTCGGGCGAAAAGTTGTAGAGGCCGTATGGAGATATGGCAAGGTCCGATCAGATACGTGCAGTATTGCACGGATCAGGATCGGACAGTTTGTACTATAGGCCGTATGGATATATGGCAGGGTTCGATCAGATACGTGCGGTATTGCACGAATCAGGATCGAACGGATATTACTAGCCGGCTTTGGTTTAAGCCGGATTCTAGTATAGTACAGTGTAGATTTTGTCTCATTGCATTTGTATTTCGGTCGGAATACAAATGCGGGTGTGTATGCACAGTATCGGGGTTTTCCTGTAATTTATTACGGGACCAGTTTTCTGGAGTTGCCAGTTTGCTTTCCGTTTCGGCCGATTTCCATTGTTCCGTTCATTGGCCGAAGTTTGGTGGAGGAGGGCCTATTTGCATTGTTGCAAATAAGGGGTTGTGGAGGGGGTCTTTCCTTTTTTGTTGCATCATGATTATTGCCCCATCCCTTGACCTTGACTTCTTGACTTCCTCATGATGGCTTGACTTTTAAAGTCATCATGGTTGTTGGTGATGGTGGTGTTGGAGTGAGGGTTTTCTTGTGATCATTGTTTTGTGATGATCACCCTTTCTCTCTCTTGCTTGATTGGATGGCTCTCTCATTTTCTATCACACTACACTCTCATTCTCTCCTCTCTTTTTGGAGCATGGCCGGCCAAAGCAATGGGGGGCTGTCCAAATTTAGAGTGTGGGTTTTTTAGCTCATTTCATGTTGCAAAATTCCCACAAGATCAATCCCAAAAGCTCCAAGTTCAATCCCTCCACCAATGGCAACCTCCACTACCCCAAAATGAGACTTCTTCTACTATACATTCTACAGCAAACCTTGGGCACGTCGACTAGCCAGCTTCGTGCCCGAGTTGCCTCGGCATTGAGGTGGGAGCCCGTAAAAGAAGTAGGCGATGTGGTGCACTTCCGGCGACGAGGAGGAGATGGGACATTCCGCAGGAGATCGGGACGACGACGAGAAGACCGGAGGACTCGGATCTGTCGGTATATCTCTCTTCCCTTTCTTGTAGATAGCTAGGACTAGTTAGTGGTTCGATCCGGGTATTAGTGCGCGGTGGTGCCGGTTTGCTAAGTCCGCAAAATTAAAGTTTATCACCGCTTCCGCATTCCGGCGTCGGATTGACGGCCGGGGCGCCGCCGTGCACTTACAGTGGTATCAGAGACTTGCCATTAACTTACTCTAGCTTGGTTTAATGTGTTTGCATTTCCGATCGATCAAAAAGTTCCAAAACCGTGTTTTTCCAATCGACAGTTTTCTGTTGAAATTTTTTGGTCTCCAAAAATTTTTCAGGTTGTATAAAATTGATGTACTGGGGATTACAAGGATACTGTAGAAATTCGACAGGGTCAGTCGACAGTGGAGGCGCGGAACCGCGGCCAAAACCCCCTTGAGGCCGCGTTTCCGCCGCGCACTGTGCAGATCCCTGCACCAAATTTCTACAGTGTCTTTGTGGGCTTAAAATATGGGTTTTGGAATATTAATATTGGGCCCAGAATTTCCTGATCTGCTACAGTAGTACTTGGGGCCCACTTATTATAATTTTGATTGATCGGATATTTTAAACACATTATTTCACAGTATTTACATTATATCTGCGACCGTGAATGTCACTCGATCGGTAAATCCGGTCTAACTGCTATAGCCCGGTTAGACGGATTTGCGAACGTGACTTTCACGTTGATGTTCTGTTTTTGCTGTGATGTTGCGGATCGGTCGTGGGGGATAGCCTGGATGCAATGCTAGTACAGTTCTGTTGCATTATGTACATTTGATATTGCGGGGCGAGCGTCCGACATGTGGACTGCCGTCACTGCCTGATTGTATTATTATTTTGGGGCACGACCTGGTTGCGGTCTATGTACCCGTTGTATGTATATTTTACTTTCTGTACTAGGATTACCCCGCGGAGGGGTGCACGGATAGCCGGGTTCTAGAGGGCAACAAGCCCGCATCTCATGGCATTGAGACGGAGGGGGCTTCACTCTAGGATTGGCGGGCTATTCGCCGCACTCGTAGGGGGTACAGGTTGACCCAGGAGGGGTGCCCAAGTTACCAGATTCCGTGAAGTGCTGGGTGGTCCATTCACGGTACTGAAGGGGGCTGCCTCGCTTCAGGTTTTGGCGGGTGACTTGCCGCACCCGTAGGGGTCTAGGATTTCATTGCACAGGCTATCCACACGACCAAGGAAACGTCAGGTTTCAGTAGTGGCTCTGTGAAACCCGGGGATCCCAGATATCTGTATTGTTTCTGTGATGCTGTACATTTTCTGTGATGTTGCATTTTTTATCACGCCTTGAGCGAAATATAATATATTGGTATATATATTAGTAGATGTTGTATATGTTTTGCATCCGCGCTAGTCCAATCCCCGCTCTGTCGTTAGTAAGCTAACCTAACGGGTAATGACGGGACCCAGTGGCGAATGCGGATGGCATATACGTACATCAGTATATTTTCGTTCTTTGTGGTGTGATCAATTGATGGGACTGCGTTGATTCGGATCCATGCAAGTTAAAAACAAACCTAATCTGATGTTGTTGGAACACTTTTCAAAAAGTTGTTATTGCAAGGACGTTCGCTTTTGTTTTGCATCGTGGTATTCAGTTGGAATATCCTGCTCCTCAGTCGACGAGGCAAGGGCCGAGATCCCTTTACCGGGAGTGACCCCTTGGACAAAAAGTTTGCATCAGGGCAATGACTTCACTATAGCCGATTACTTTTGCTTTGCAACGTGGTATTCATTTGGAATATCCTGCACCCCATTCTACGGGGAAAGAGCCGAGATCCCCTCACCGGGAGTGACCTCTTTAGCGAAGATTTTCGTCACTATATTTTTAAAAAGCTATCCGTTCCTTCAACGATATCAAGTTCTTTACGTTAAAGGTTTTCTCCAGAAACCATTCGTAGCCCTCCGTCGTTTCATATGGATGGTCAATAGTATTCAAGCTGTGTTTGTTGGCCTTAGTCAAGGCACAGTGTTTGGTTGCTATTGGGTGTTCATATGCAGCATAGATAGATGCGTTGGTTTGGGACAGTCGTATAGCCTTGTTGGCCCTAGTCAAGGGCTTGTACGGGTGGGTTCAAATCAACCTGGATAATGACGGGCAGAACTTGACATGTGACTTATGATTTGTTGGCCTTAGTCAAGGTCATAAGAGCATGGGGCAAAAATCCACATCGGGAGTTTCAAAAGAACTGAAACCTACCAGATATGCGCATACCTTCTGGAGTGTGATGACGTGAGCGGATTCCGTCATGTTATCATGCGATGAGAGTTAGATCCCGATTCCCACTGATGAGTTGGTTTACTCCTCGGGTGTTCCCGACTAATTCTTCTTTCAGGTTTGGAGGAGAATTTGACGGTACAGTGGGAGGTTTCCAGATTAGATAAATTGGTAACCATTCTGATCTAGATTAGAGTGCACGCTGAGTGTTTCTTTTCTCTCTCTCTTTGGCAGCGACCATTGACCCGACCCTAGACTATGACTCAGTGACCAAGTTGACCGAACCTTCTTAACACTGGCTTTTGGATTGTCAGAGTTGCAGACCTCATTGCCACTCCTACTTTTACCCTTTTCTCCAGGACACCCCGTATTACTACGAACGTCCACTTCCATTGGACAAAACCATCGTATGGTTAGATACGAACTCGAAGGAATTTATTCGAGGATGGTTTCAAGTTCTGGAGAAAACGGATAGGATTATTCAGTTGTCTTTTCCTTTTACCTTCTCTCAGGTTGCGAGTACTCCTTGGTTTAGGAGATAGTACACCTATTACGCAAATTGGATAGTCTTCTTCCAAACCTTAGGCTGGTGCCGAACGGTGGGGAATGAAGAAAACCAATTAGCATAACGATGGTGTGCAGAAGGTATTAGGTTAAGACAAAGCAAGGGATTAGTAAGAGGGCAAAGTAAGTTGCGACTGCTATTCACGACCAAACCAAGTATTCCTTCGCCAATCCTAAATCACCTTTGTATTTCTCCAGGACACTCCGTATCACTACGAAGATCCACAGTTTATTTGGATATTCCATCGTATGGGTATATAAGAACTCGAAAGGAACTTGTTCCAGTTCGGGGATGGATTCTGGTCCAGGAGAAATAGGAATAAGATTTATTCAGGTGTCTTTTATCTTCACATTCTCTCGCTTTGCGAGTGTTCCTAGGATTGGGACAGTACACCCATTATGCTTATTGGATAGTCTTCTTCCAAACCATAGGCTGGTACCGAATGGTAGGGAAGGAAGAAAACCATTTGGCCTAAGGGGGTGTGCAGAAGGTAATGACTAAAGACATGTGAAGGGATTTGGAGAGGTGGCAAAGGATTACACGGTTACATTTGTGAATCTGGATAATGGAAGAGGCATTACTAGGAATACCAGGATACCCCAACGAAACATTTCAAGTTTCAATTTCACTGTGTACTGTTAATGGAAAACTGATTTCCCGATTAGATACTTACTCCAGGGTATGTATTTACCAGGTACGATTCTCACATCTGTATGGTTTTACAGATGATGAGTGGGAGTAAGTTATTGGGAATTAGGTGATCATCCTCATTGTATCGGGATTCGTTGTAATCGGTGATATTTGAGGAAATCACCTGGGCTGTTTGCCGGTCGGCAAATATTTGGTTTTGAATATCCGCTTTTATGCACCAATTTCAAATTGATATATCTGTACGTCTATTTTCATAGAGTGAGATATACCTTTCTGAAATTATGTCTATGACATTTACCTATATCAGTGGATGGTTAGGTAAGGAGCATTAAACAGCGGTGTAATTCTTCTTAACCAAAGGTACAGTTTTCAACCTACGACACACAGTGAATGAGTTATCAGACTCAAGAGACTTATACAGAGTATTGTATGTTGTCCAGGTCCATCATGGCAGAGGGGTAGGTCCTCGTACTATATTCGGTTTACTTATGACTTCTCTAGTTTTTAGACAGATGTTTCGTGGAAACACAGTGTCCGAATTTTGAGAAGTCATAGGTATTTGAATAGAGTAGAGAACCAGGTATAGAAAGTATCGGGATTCTTCAAAGTGATCGAAGATGTAGATACTTGTGTATGGTATTCAGTTGATAGTAATGATAAAGTGAAATTGCTTCTCTTTCAGGTTATTCATAATTGGAAGCATTCCTAAGTTGAGTAACGCTGATCGGCCTCCTTCCATTTAGTTGACATGCACTGGAGACAGTGCATGACTTGAATCTGGTTCAATTAAATCAGTGCCTCTGCTTCTATATTGGATATAGAACAGTTCATATCTTAACGATGTTAAGGTACGGGGAGTTGTCTGTCTTATGCTTAAAACCAGACACTGGACAACTCAAGGCACGTTTTTGTAATGGATGTTTGTGGGTTGACCCAAGCTATGACGAGGGTTGACTTTCTACCATCTGGAAGATCAATAGCGATATTGTTCTAGACTCGCCACAGTTTTATTAAAAATGGATTTTTTCAGAAAACAGTAGTGGGAGTATGGTAGAACTGGAAGTGATTCCGGAACCACAAACGATTACTGAAGATTTGATAGGGAACCTAAGGATTCAATCTGGATTGACATTCCATTGGCCACTCCGCAGATAAGGTGGGTAACTTCAGACACCCGAGAGGTACTACGGTAGCCTCAAGGACGGTGACAGGGAAGTTCTTGTTTACCCACAATTACCATTGCTGTTGTTCCAGGCTGCGAGACCCGGGGGGAGGATGAGTATAGCGTCGTTCTAAACTAGTTTTAGAAGTGTACGTCTATATGACTCTGCCAGAGGGTTGTCGTAGTCAGTGGGAGCAGCGGAAGCATTGGTGGACAGGTAGCTTATGTCTATTTATAGACTAAAGCAGATGTAGCGGAGATAGATCATCTATTTCTGACGTGACAGTCATGGGTTTGACTTCATCAGAATAGCGGATGGATCTGTTGAGAAGGTAGTAGGGTGTGATATCCTGGTATTTGGATGACATACACAGAGTAGGAAAAGAAACTCCTATACTACAATCGGTTATACTTTGGTCGTCACACAGTGGTTTCTCCACAAAGGAAATGGATTTTATATCAGACATACTAGTTACTAGATCTATGGTTTTAGATCTAGATTTGGGTGGTTTCCCAATCTGGGTACTTAGACAGCATTCTAAGAGTATTTAGAATGGACGACTCCTGGCACGGTAGTGTACCTGCAGGTGATGGAGTCACCCTCTCTAAAGGTGTCTTACAGACTAAAGTAGAGAGGGATGTGCATGATTGATAGATCACTTGCTTAGGCAATTGAGTCAATCATGAGATGTCAAGTACCACACCAGATGTTGTTCTTGCACTAGATGCAATAAGTTGACATTGATCCAATCCTGGAGAAACAGTCGGAAGCAGTTTTAGAACATAAGTGGATGTTCTAGGGATATGATAACGACAGCCTCATTCGGGAGACAGTTATCATTCCAGGCTTCCAAGGTGACCTGGACGACAAGGAGGTTGTCAGAGTTATAGTTTTTCCTTCTGACGCGGGGCAGTATTTTGGACAGGTGGTCCAAGGCAATACTGAGGGGGGCATGGCGCAGGATACTGATTAAGTTCAGTTGACGATACAGTCTAAGAAGTTTGGATTTGGAGTTCATTTGTCAGCTAGGTCCCATCAGACATCCAGACACATTCTAAGACAGGTATTACTCATTTCGGGAGATAGGTTTCTCCGCGAACTTGAGATATAGAGAGACATAGAAAGAGACTTCAAGGCGGATCCACTCACTAAGGCTATTCCTCGAACGCAATAGTTTCGCAAGCGAGCATTGTGAGACTGACTAGTAGAGGAGTTGGGTGTTCGGTATCACACGTGCTGTGAGTATGCGACATCGCAATAATTAGCCTTGAGTGCAAGTGGGAGATTGTTGGAGATAGTGCCCTCAGATTCAATTATTCGATCACAGGCACGTGATTACAATGATTGATGAAGGACCTATCCCGATAGGACAGTCTTACTCGAGATGATAGTATGCTATCTGGTCTATCTTTATCATCGTGTACTGCTGTAGGTGACCTGACAGGTCACTATTGCACGTTGATAGAGCCCCTAGGATTCTTGCTTGAACACCAGCAGTATGAGGGCGATCATATACGTGGGAGCTGGTAGTCTATAAGCACATCCTTAAATGGTCCCTAGTCGTGTGAGTTTCGAGATAGGGCATCGATACTCCAGAGTAGACTAGTGTGTACATTCGAGACCCCGACGAGGGGCGGTGGCCGGTCTCACAAGCCACTGGTGTCAGTTCGTTCACCTAAGATGTATACAGGTGCTCATTGGGTTATGAGTACACCGGACAGGACTCGCCGGGAACATGCTAGTTGGTCATATACCAGACGTCAGATGGCAGTTCCCTGGTGACATGTGTACAGGTAAGTTCATCGACCTGGGGATCCTCATTTGTCTCGTGTGAGTTCCCACTGTACTTTGATTACTACCCTACCACGGCTCAAAGGAGTCGGGCAAACAGGTTTTAGTTGGGTACAGTCCCGAGCCACATGGAGGCAGTGAGCGCATCTTCAGGGGTTCGTCTCTCCCGGTATTGGGGGTGAGGTCGCGCTGTGTCTAGGAGAGCCATTACACGAAGTCCTCGGCCGAGGCAAGGAGATTTACTGGTAGGTATTCCAGTAGTATCTCAGGGTGTTCTGGGCTACACTCCGACACGACTTGTACCGCTTTTGGGGGTCTGACTTTTACCAACCCCCTAGGCCCGCCATGCGATACTCATAGACGAACGGACCGGACTGTACGTATATTGTCACTGACAGGCTCAGTAGGGTTGTCAGGCTGAGTTCGCTCACAGACGTCCCTTTTAGTCAAAACCTGGTAGCCCGTTACGTATTGGCTTATACCTCTGAGTGCTAGTGGTTAAATCCACAACCAAGGTGTTGACGAGTCTTTAGAGTCCCCCACATTCAGTTACTCAGCTTTCGGGCGAAAAGTTGTAGAGGCCGTATGGAGATATGGCAAGGTCCGATCAGATACGTGCGGTATTGCACGGATCAGGATCGGACAGTTTGTACTATAGGCCGTATGGATATATGGCAGGGTTCGATCAGATACGTGCGGTATTGCACGAATCAGGATCGAACGGATATTACTAGCCGGCTTTGGTTTAAGCCGGATTCTAGTATAGTACAGTGTAGATTTTGTCTCATTGCATTTGTATTTCGGTCGGAATACAAATGCGGGTGTGTATGCACAGTATCGGCGTTTTCCTGTAATTTATTACGGGACCAGTTTTCTGGAGTTGCCAGTTTGCTTTCCGTTTCGGCCGATTTCCATTGTTCCGTTCATTGGCCGAAGTTTGGTGGAGGAGGGCCTATTTGCATTGTTGCAAATAAGGGGTTGTGGAGGGGGTCTTTGCTTTTTTGTTGCATCATATGATTATTGCCCCATCCCTTGACCTTGACTTCTTGACTTCCTCATGATGGCTTGACTTTTAAAGTCATCATGGTTGTTGGTGATGGTGGTGTTGGAGTGAGGGTTTTCTTGTGATCATTGTTTTGTGATGATCACCCTTTCTCTCTCTTGCTTGATTGGATGGCTCTCTCATTTTCTATCACACTACACTCTCATTCTCTCCTCTCTTTTTGGAGCATGGCCGGCCAAAGCAATGGGGGGCTGTCCAAATTTAGAGTGTGGGTTTTTTAGCTCATTTCATGTTGCAAAATTCCCACAAGATCAATCCCAAAAGCTCCAAGTTCAATCCCTCCACCAATGGCAACCTCCACTACCCCAAAATGAGACTTCTTCTACTATACATTCTACAGCAAACCTTGGGCACGTCGACTAGCCAGCTTCGTGCCCGAGTTGCCTCGGCATTGAGGTGGGAGCCCGTAAAAGAAGTAGGCGATGTGGTGCACTTCCGGCGACGAGGAGGAGACGGGACATTCCGCAGGAGATCGGGACGACGACGAGAAGACCGGAGGACTCGGATCTGTCGGTATATCTCTCTTCCCTTTCTTGTAGATAGCTAGGACTAGTTAGTGGTTCGATCCGGGTATTAGTGCGCGGTGGTGCCGGTTTGCTAAGTCCGCAAAATTAAAGTTTATCACCGCTTCCGCATTCCGGCGTCGGATTGACGGCCGGGGCGCCGCCGTGCACTTACACCAACCACCTCTAAACACCTTGTAAGTGCCCCTCCACCTTTCCTTTCCTCTTCTCTTTTTTCCAGAACTGAAAACAGTCGCTGGAAGTTTTGCAGATCGCCGGAGACGCCGTCCTCGCCGCCGACAATCTCGCCGTCGTCGCAAATACCCTCTGGACCAGTGAGTATTTCCCCCATCATCTTCTTCTCTGGTATTTTCCTTCTTTCCAAAGTCTATACCCGCTTGAAACCCTTTTTACTGTTTTTGTGCTCGCCGGAATCCGGCCGTGCCGGTGACGTGTCCCGACGATCCAGCGGAGTGCTCTGACCCGTGAGGTCTCTTGGTTCGTCGTTTGGGTTCAATCCGTGAACCGTGCGTCCGTCGCGTATTTCCCCGCCGACGTTACGTTCCGTTTTTCCCGGTTCGCGACCCGTCGAGGCAAGTATCACTTGCTACATGCTATACTATATATTTATATATGTTTTGACACATTAAACCTGCAAAACTTAACTTGATATAGTCGTTTCTCATTTGGTTGCAATATGACATTATATCATTTTACCGTTAACATAAAATTTACAGTTTGCCAATTTAACCCTTATAACCAAGTTTACCTGTTAATCATATTTTACTGTTTAGTAGATGGTAGTACTTACCCATGTAGTTCTATTACATTCGGACATTCGTATTTAAAGGCTTGGTATAACTGTACTGCATCAATATCTAAACTATTGCGCCGCTAAGGGTGCTTAAACCTGTTAACATGACTAAACGGCTACATTGTATTACTGCACTCTTATGATTGAATGAAACATGCTTATTATTTAATGCATTGCTTATTTCATGTTGTTAATACCCATGTTTGTTTATACATCTGATTGGGAGTACACTCATGATATTGCTTACATCTTGACCTGACATGGCTACACACATATATATGTTGTTACACCTGACATGGTACCATATACTGTTGACCCGACCTGATGTACCATGACCCGACCTGTTACCTGATCTCGTGCCTAATGCCAACAGACCTGACATGTAGTCCTCATGGACCGTTCCTATTGTCTATCCAGACAAACCTGCTTTTAGATGATCCTGTGTTGGCATTAGTTCTTGATTACTGAATACCTGACCTGACATACATAACTTGGGGGTATGGGGAAATCAAAGGTGAAACCGACTTGTAACTCAACAGTTCGATACCTGTTCTGATCAGTCTTACGGGCCCGGCCAGCCCCGGAGTGATGATGCTGACATCACTCGCCCATCCTGCTACTTGTTACTGCCTAGCGGCACGTCTCGGATTCAGCCCCGAGAACCTTGACCGTGGTCCCGGGCACGCACGGGATACTATTGAGTTACATCGACGATTCATCAATTGATTTCAAAGACTTTAGACTAGAAAACCTGATAGAACATTTTAGTTACCCACTGCACACTATCCTGCACTGCTTGTTTCACATTATTGTTTATTCATGTTTATTTTGCATTTCCTGTTACATTGTTCATATTATATTGCTTGATGACTTGACGCGCTGACGTCTGGGTTTTGCATGGCCCAGATTCTTCTACCTTGCTGCAGACTGATTAGGAGTTTTGCCGCTGTTAGACGAGCGGTGAGATTCCTGTCGGTACGTAGTTTCACTCCAGGTGTTTCATTTATTGTATCTTTTAGCTTCCGCATATTGTTATCTCTTGACTCTTTTACTCTGGCTTATGGACATGTACTAGGTAGTTAGTTTACTTTCTTGTTCTTGATATCTCTACAGCCGTAATGTGACTGTGGATGGATACTTCCTACCCACAGGTAGCATGGTTGGCTATGTCACGTGCCCAATCTTGCGTACTCTGGGAAGCGGAGCGTGACATATTGTCAGATAGCAGTTCCCAGGTGACATGTGTATAGGTTAGTCTGTCGACCTGAGATCGTCATTTGTCTCGTGTGAGTTCCCACTATGCTTTGATTACTACCCTACCACGGCTCAAAGGAGTCGTGCAAACAGGTTTTAGTTGGGTATAGTCCCGAGCCACATGGAGGCAGTGATCGGATCGTCGGGGATTCGTCTCTCCCGGTATTGGGGGTTGATGTCGCGTTGTGTACGGATGGCCATAACCATAAATCCGTGGCCACGGTGGACGAGAACTACCGATCCAGGATCGATAGTTTCTCAGGTGGTGATAGGGTTTCATACCGACACTAAATATCGCGTTGTTGGGGGTCTGACTTTATCTACCCCCCTAGACTCGATATGCGATACTCTTAGACGAACAGACCGGACTGTACGGATATTGTCACTGACAGGCTCAGTAGGGGTTCAGGATGAGTTTGCTCGTCGGCCTGCCTTTCGCTCAATACCTGGGTAGCCGTTACGTACAGCTAGTGCCGCTGACGTGCTTGTGGTTAAACCCACTGCCAGCGTATTGACGAGTCTTTAGAGTCCCACACCGAGGGTTTTCACGGTTCAGGCGATATGGTGTACATGAGGTATGTTGATACATACAGATGCCCGATTAAATATGTGCACTTGTTGCGCAGACTTTAATTGGACGGTTGATAATACTAGCGGCTTAGGATTAAGCCAGTTTATTAAATCAGGTTTTGATTCAATAATTTATATATGTATTTGTATATACGTATTCTAGTATTATTGTTCACTATACGTTTTCTCTCTCGGCTATTCGTATTTTGGTACGAATACGCGTATATGTATTTCGGTACATGTACCGGAAGTATTCTGTATTTTATACGGAAGTATTCCGTATTTTATACGGAATAGCTTCTAAAAGGTGCCACCTCATTAATGATTTTATTTATTGAAAATCATTTGGAAATGAGGTGGAAAGGAGGTATGATGTGGCATGAACATGACTTTGGGCATGGGTTTTTGCATGTAGCAAAGTATGGGTTGCACTTTGTTTAATTGTTTAATGAAATGTGGTGGAAATTTTTTGATGAGAGAGAGGGGGGGGCCAATATTTTGGTGGGGGGTTCTCATTTCATTTGGATGATGGATTTTGTTTAAGCCCACTCTCTCACTCTCTCAAGTTGACCACAAAACACTTAAACATTGTTCTTCATGCCAAAGCTTCATCACCTCTTTAATCATCTTCTTGAGTTGCTCCATGGAGCACATGGAAAGAGAGAAAATGGTAGTGACACTTTCATACACCCCCACTCTCCATATCTAGCGACTTTGGAGCGTCGGTTGTCTCGTTCGTCGAGCTGGAGCTTGCGCCGTTTCCCTCGGGTGGATCATCGGAGATGGAGGAAAACCAACCAAACATCATCAAAGGATTGCTCGGAGCTTGGAATGAAGACCGAAGGACTTGGATCATCTCGGTATAACCTTCCTAACTCTTAGTTAGCTCGCTAGTATAGGGTTTAAGGTCGATCCGGAAATCGGGTAGCGGTAGCGCCGGTTTAGAAAATTTTTGTTCCGCGTTTCGACGGCCGGGGCGCTGCCGGGACCCTTCGCTGTTAACTGACGACGGGTATAATACCAACCAACAGTTCCCTGCGAGTCATGTCCGGTGTACCCGTAACCCAACGAGCAGCTGTATACTATCTCCAGTACAACGTACTAATGGCTGTGGGACAGACCATTTCCCCTGCCGGGAGGAGAAGCGTACACACTAGTCTACTCCGGAGTATCGATGCCCTGTCTCGATAATCCTACGACTAGGGACCTGAAAAAGGATGTGCTTGTAGACTACCCAGCCCCCACTAGTGTAACTGCCATCACAACGCTGGTTGTCAAGCAAGATCCTAAGGGCTCTATCAATATGCATTCGCGATATGCTAACATATACACATATTAAGATAGACATAAACCAAGTAGCATACTACCATGTTTAGCAAGACTGTTAATATAACTGTGAATATCCCAAGCTTCCATTAAGTAATATACAAGTTAGTATGATACAATAATGGCCCCTAGGGCATATACACTAACAATCTCCCACTTGCACTAGGGCCATGTACTGGCGTATCGAAGACCTATCATCTCGAGTAGCCTCTCGAACTGAATCTGAGGTAAGGCCTTAGTGAATGGATCTGCAGTGTTCTCCTCTGTAGGAACTCTCCGGACCTCGATCTCCTGGCGATCTATGATCTCCCTGATCAGGTGATACCGCCTCAAGATGTGTCTGGACTTCTGATGGGACCTGGGTTCCTTTGGTAAAGCTATAGCCCCGTTGTTGTCACAATACAAAGGTATTGGATCAATAATGGATGGAACCACTTGGAGTTCTGTGAGGAACTTCTTCATCCAGACCGCTTCTTTTGCGGCATCGCAAGCAGCGATATACTCCGCTTCCATCGTCGAGTCAGCAACGGTGTCCTGCTTGGAACTCTTCCAGCACACCGCCCCTCTATTGAGGGTAAAGACATAACCTGACATGGACTTGGAGTCATCCTTGTCACTCTGGAAGCTGGAATCAACAAAGGCCTCGATCTTGAGGTCTTTTCCGCCGTAAACCAAGAACATCTCCTTAGTCCTTCTCGGGTACTTGAGAATGTTCTTTACTGCTATCCAGTGCTTCTCCCCTGGGTCTGACTGATACCTTCTTACCACGCTCAGTGTGTAAGCTGCATCTGGTCTGGTGCATAACATCATATACATTATAGAGCCTACCGCAGAAGCGTAGGGTATAATAGACATGCGATCCCTTTCCAAATCAGTCTTGGGAGACATCTCTTTGGAGAGGGTGATTCCGTGATAAGCCGGTAAACTACCGCGCTTAGAATCTTCCATACTGAATATTTTCAGTATAGTGTTGATATACCTGGACTGTGAAAGTCCCAACATCCTCTTGGATCTATCACGATAGATCCGGATCCCCAGAATGTAAGAGGCATCACCCAGGTCTTTCATGGAGAACCTGTGTGACAAGAATCCTTTGACAGATTGTAGCATAGGAATGTCATTTCCTATCAAGAGAATGTCATCCACGTACAAGACGAGGAATACGACAGTTCGTGCTACAATTTTACTATATATACATGGTTCATCTGGATTTTTGATATAGTCATATTCTTTGACCGTTTCATCAAAACAGATGTTCCAACTCCGCAATGCCTGCTTTAGTCCATAAATGGACTTAAGCAACTTGCACACTTTCCCGCTGCTCCCACTCTGATTGAAACCTTCTGGCTGATCCATATAGAAGCACTCTTCTAAATTACCATTTAGAAAAGCCGTCTTTGCGTCCATCTGCCAGATCTCATAATCATGGAAGGCGGCAATGGCAAGAAGGATCCGAATGGATTTGAGCATAGCCACTGGAGAAAAAGTTTCGTCATAGTCCAAACCAAGTCTTTGAAGAAAACCCTTTGCAACAAGTCTAGCCTTATAGGTTTCCACCTGTCCATCTACACCCATATTTTTCTTGAAGATCCATTTGCATCCTATGGGTTTTACCCCACCTGGAGCAAAGTCCAAAGTCCATACTTTGTTGGTGTACATGGACTCCATCTCGGTCCGCATTGCATCCAGCCATCTTACCGAGTCGCTGCTCTGGATGGCCTGCTGGAAACTAGTAGGTTCATCATTATCAATGACGCAATCCTCTCTATCCCCATCTATGAGAAAACCGTAGTATCTCTCAGGCGGATGAGACGGCCTACTACTCCTACGGAGGGGTGCGGGAATGTCCTGTTCTTCTTGAACTACTGGTTCTACCAAAATTTCAGTAGTGGTTTGTGGTTCTGGAATTTCTTCCAATTCTATTTCGCTCCCACTTGTTTCCTTTTCTAAAAACTGCTGTTCTAGAAAATGGGCATTACGAGAAACAAAAACCTTTTGTTCCTCTGCGTAATAGAAGAAATACCCCTTGGAGTTCTTTGGATATCGCACAAACTTACACTGCACTGATCGTGCCTCGAGTTTGTCCACATGCTGCTTTTTAACAAAAGCTGGACATCCCCATATCTTCAGATACTGAAGATAGGGTTTCTTCCCACTCCACATCTGATATAGCGTGGTAGACAAAGTCTTGGTAGGAGCCCTATTCAAAAGATATGCAGCTGATTCTAGTGCATAACCCCAGAAAGATCGCGGTAACTCGGCATTACTCATCATGGAACGTACCATATCCAATAGGGTTTGGTTCCGTCTCTCCGATACACCGTTATACTGTAGAGTGTATGGAGGAGTAAGCTGAGAGAGAATTCCTTTCTCTTTTAGGTAACCTAGGAACTCGGCACTTAAGTATTCACCACCTCGATCAGATCTCAGTTTCTTTATACTTTTGCCGGTTTGGTTTTCTACTTCATTCTTATATTCTTGGAATTTCTCAAAGGCCTCGGATTTATGTTTCATCAAGAAAATGAATCTGTACCTAGAGTAATCATCCGTAAAAGTAATGAAATATGAAAAACCACCTCTTGCATGTGTAGACATTGGACCACATACATCGCTGTGTATGAGTCCTAAGAGCTCGCTCGCTCTTACTCCATGTCCAGTGAATGGAGTCTTTGTCATCTTTCCTTTGAGACATGATTGACAAGTGGTATAAGATTGATATTCGAACGGATCCAAATATCCTTCTCTATGTAATTTAGTTAACCTTGTCTCATTGATGTGACCTAGTCTACAATGCCATAAGAAAGCTTTATTTAAATCTGGAGACTTTCTTTTTAGTGTGTTCTGGACATTGAAAATCTGTAATTGGTTTAACACATATATACCGTTATCTAGTGTACCGGACCCAATCAAACCATGATTAAGGTGGATGTTAACAACATCGCTTACAAACGTGAAATCATAACCTTCTTTTGATAACAACGATACTGATATGATATTACACGTTAAACTGGGTACACAAAAACAGTTATGCAAAACCAAAATATGTCCACTCGTCAATCCAAGGTGATAATCCCCTATGGACACAGCACCCACGCTAGCTCCGTTATCAACCTGGAGGGTCATATCACCAACTAATTAGTCGAAAATATTGTATATTTTAGCCGGCAATTTCCTCATCATTTGCACTCATATAGAAGTGTTCGACATTCATATTTTACATATTAGCAAAACTGTCGCAAAATATCAGATTGCATGAATTAGACTCTTAAACCGACACTATACAGGAAATTGACCGCATTTCATGGCATCGCATCATCCCTACATTTGCGCAACACTTGTTTTGAGATATGTGCAGGAAAATCCAGCAGAAAGGCCAAAATTTACAGGGTACAGCTAAAACGTTACGCCAACTCAATGATTTCAGTTCTGGCATCAATCCAAAGGGACAACCAAAAATCAACATATCAGAAGAAACCCCAAATAGCAGCCCAAGACCTATGCAAAAAGACAAAGCCCCAAGGAGCATACTTGGCCGCGGAACCGCGGCCTAAGCCGCCTTGCGCCGCGGTTCCGCGGCTGTCTTGCCACGTCAGCACTTGATCTTTGCATCAAAACTCTTAACTCAGGGCCCACATACAGCTCATATACAACAATTTCCAGAAGACTCCAGAGACATCTGCCAGATCAGCAAACCCTTGTTCCAACACTAAACTAGCCTTGTATTCTACAAACTTCTACCTAAACCATAGCTTAAACCCTAAGCTAAGCCTAACAAACTCTTTCTAGAAGTCTTTCAACAAACTTTTGGAGGGAACTCAAAGGCTTAGGGTTTGGGTGCTCTATAAATAAGACCCTAGGCTCACTTGTAAATCATCTAGGAATCAACCCTATTCTAGTTCATTTTGAGAGCCATTCTATCTCTCTTCATCTTCTTCTTCCACAAGTCTAGTGAGAGGATTTGTGTGAAACCCTAACCCTAATTCCATTCAAAAGCCAAGATACCGAGTACCCATTCAAGCAAGAAGCCTTGCAACCTTTTAGGAGCCGAGCCGGTCTTCAACGGAGCAAGTGGTCCAAGCCGATTCGCGACTCACGGAGCCGAGCGAAGCCAAGTCGACAATTTAATTCTTCCTCTTGTAGTTCTTGAGCGACTGTAATCAAATTGTTGATATAAATAAAAGGTGAATTTCTTTTATCTTGTTTTCTTTAAATTCTTGCATCATGAGTCAATCTAAATTTCTAGTTATAATTCTTGTTGTGATGCTTGAGTAATACTCCGCTCGTCGAGGAGTCGAGACGGTCAATAGAATGATGATGTAATATATCTTAAATCGATTCTTGATTCCTACGAGTTTTGTAAACCCTAGCAAATTCAAGAACCGACAACCCATTTCGTTGCGATGCTTTCTTGATTGATATCGCTCGAAATTGGGGAGTTACGATCGTTTCTTGAAATTGCTAGAGGCTAGAATGTGAATGAAATCAATGAAAGAACAAGGGTTAAACGATGAAACCCTAGTTTCATCAAGAAAGCCCTAACTCTCGTCGATCATCATCAATCTAGTATCAATCCTTCGAAGGACAAGAACACGAAATCTTGAGGTTACATCACATCTATAGATCCGATCGATTCCTACGAGCCTCATTTAGATTCTTGACATTTTGTTTGGAAATATTATCGAAACCCAATTCTTGATTGTTTATCAGTTTCTTGATTCTTGATTAAACTCGTGACACTTGAATCAATTGATAAATTCTTGAATCATGTTTTCTTTTCTTTTCAATTAACTTTTCGATTCAAACAAAGCAAATATAAAAACGAATCGCACAATCCCTGTGGACGATCCGCACTCACTTACAATCTACATCCAACAACGTAGTTGATTGCGGTCAAATATAATTCTTTGATTGTGATTCTATTCATTTTCTAAAACGACACACAGACAAACGATCAATCAAATGGCGCCGTTGCCGGGGACTATTTGATTTGATACACACTACACAGTCTTGAATTTTAGGAACAATCAAATGGCACCGTTGCCGGGGATCGCGCGCTAATTCGTTTCATTTTATTGTTTGAATTGAAAGATTTATTTCATTGTGATTTTTGAGATCAAAATTCGTGCAAACCCTAAACAATTTGTTGTGTTTCATTGCAAGGAGATCTGGAGCTTGCTGGAAATTGAGAAAAAATTTTGGAAAATACCAGAGAGCTGAGGGAGTCTACAGAGACTCTCTGAAGAATTTTGGTGCAGTGTTCCTACAATTAGACCGCGGAAGAGCGGCCTAAGCGCCCAATTGCGGCGGAAACGCGGCCCCTTGGAGGGTTCTCTGTATAATTTTTTCCTCAGGTGAATTCTTACCTTCTCCTCTCTCCTCTTTTTAGCTCCAACTGACAATTTGCTGCAGGATTCTTTGCAAATAATCGCAGCTCGCAAATTGCAAAAGTAAATTTGTGCGTATTTTGTTTCTTGGTTGTTTGCATTATAAATACGGATATTAAGGGGCACGGCCAAATCCAAATTAGGTGGGGATTTCATTACCCTTCCTAGGCCCCGAAAACCACCAAACTTGCATCCGCATTGACCCATATTAACTAAAAGAAATCTAGAGATGACTCTAAGGACTATCGCGCTCAATTAGGACAGAAGAAGGCCGTGGGTAATTCATTACTTATCCGCGTTTTCTTGTGGTGCCTAGGAAAGTGTGTCGAAGGCTAGTGGTTATTAATTAGGCCCACTACTTACGTAGTGGAGTACCTTCCCACTTACTTAGCACTTACCTGGCCACAGGGAGACAAAGAGGCAGTGGAGGATTCTATCCCGCGACTTGTCTTTTGGCAGTTAGGAGCGGTCTAGAGCCGGACCTAGGTGACCATTAGATTCTAGGGTTTGTGTGCTGCATTTGTTGTGTCGCATCATTTTTTTTAAAATCCGTCCCTTTTTCAAAGCAAACACCGCATTCATTTACCCCTAATTATAAGCCAACGCTGCCACTTGTACTAACCCTTTTTAGTACAAGATAGGCTGGACACGGGATTCTAGTGCCCGTTTAGTCCGCGTACCCTTTATTGACTCCGAAGTCGATATTTCTCCATTTACCTTTCCTTTACCTACTACCACGCCCACACCGATGGATCCGAATCCATCAAACTTCTTTAACCCTAATCTGCCGCCGTCCGTTGGTGCGCAGAATCCACCCCGCATCTCTCTCCAGGAGAGATGCTATCCACTTAGAGGTCCTCTTTCCACCTGCTTATCCACACCACCAGCCAATGGGGATAACTTTGAGATTAAGCCCCAGTATATCAATCTTTTACCCAAATTCCACGGACTCGAGACTGAGGACGCTTACGTTTTCATTACCAAATTTGAAAACGTGTGCGCAATGATGGGTACGTCACAACTTTCAGTGGATGCGATGCGTCTACGACTTCTTCCATTTACCTTGTGCGATATAGCCGAGAAGTGGCTATATAACACTACCGCACACTCTATTACGAATTGGGAAGAATTCGTCGCTGCATTCCTTAAGAAATTTTACCCAATCCAAAAGACAGCTCGAATCCGTAGCGAACTGAATCAATTTGCCCAGCTCCCTACCGAACCATTTTCAAAATGCTTTGAACGTTTCAAGGATCTTTTGGATCAGTGTCCTCATCACGGCATCCC
The DNA here is from genome assembly GCA_030015575.1 of Agapanthus africanus. Taxonomy (NCBI): domain Eukaryota; kingdom Viridiplantae; phylum Streptophyta; class Magnoliopsida; order Asparagales; family Amaryllidaceae; genus Agapanthus; species Agapanthus africanus. The sequence continues at coordinate 261,180,734 of JASDDO010000004.1, forward strand.
GAGATGGGAGCTTTGCCGAATCATTTATGAGGGCATTAACTCAAACACTAAACAGAGCCTTGAAAACATGTGTCAAGGTACTTTTATGACCAAGGATGATGGGGAAGTTTGGAAGTACTTAGAAGAGTTCGCTGAAAAATCACTACAGTGGGAGAGTGGAACCCAACCATTGAATAGGGGTGGCGTACACCAAATAGATGTGTCCATAGGTGTTCGAGCTGAGATGGCAGCAATGCAAAAGAAGCTCGACGCTATGGAACACAAATTTTCTGCAGCCTCCCTAAACCCAATGCCGCTCCCCAAAACTGTTTGTGGGTGCTATTCTGATCCGTCTCATTTAACGGAAGAATGTCCATTAAACTCTGCGTTTCAAGGTCACGAGCATTCTAATACCGCATTTCAAAGACCTCGAAACGATCCATATTCTTCCACGTACAATCAGGGTTGGAGGAATCACCCGAATTTCGCTTGGAACCAAAACCAATCTCAAAACACGGTTCCAAACACGAATAATTTTCAAAGGGCTCTTCCTCCACCACAACAGCAACCCCTTCAACTCACCCAGTAACCCTATCAGTCACAAAATTTCAAAAACCAGGGCAACACTCCTGCACAGTCTAATCCTATGCAGTTGTCCTGTTCTGACGAATTCTCTCAATTCACTCAAACCATGAAATCACTTTTATCAAATTTCATAGAGGTTTCGACTGAGATTAGATCTTCCGTCAGTGAGATAAAGAAAAACTCAGCGTCTCAAGCTGAGAGTATCAGATCGATGGAAGCTGAAATCGCACGCCTAAAAGCCGAAATGAGTGCGAGAGAAAAAGGGAAACTTCCCTCTCAACCCCTACAGAATCCTGAGCATTACAATGTAAATGCCATCACAACGTTGAGATCGGGAAGAGTGTTGAACAATCATGTCGGGGAAGGTATTGAGGATACTGAAAATCATATCAACACCCCGGCTGAGACCTTTCCACACACACACACTTCTCCTTCTGATCCTTCTTCTTCTACCATACCACCCTCTCGAGAGCCTATTCTCCATTTCCCATTAGGCTCGACACCTTCTCCCAACCCTTATAGTTCTCCACAGACGGTCCCCACACCTCTTTTGGGACCTCGTCTACCCCCTCTTCCATCTCCTATGATGGACCCTGCGCTTATTGCGAAAGCTCCTTACCCGAACCGGTTAAGGTGTAACAGAACGAGTCCTCATATGGAGAAAATTATAGAAATATTCAAACAGGTTTACATCAATATCCCTCTCCTAGATGCGATTCAACAAGTCCCCGCTTATGCGAAAATTCTTAAGGACTTATGCACTAGAAAGAGGAAGACTCAAGTGCCGAAGAAGGTCTTTATGTCTAATAATATCAGCACTGCTTTTATTCCCCAGCTACCAAAGAAACGAAAGGACCCAGGATGTCCTACAATATCGATTTCTATTGGGGGTAAAAACATAAATCGTGCTCTTTTAGACCTTGGCGCAAGTGTTAACCTGCTCCCTTATTCTGTCTATGAGCAACTAGGGATTGGGGAGCTGAAACCTGCTCACTGCACTCTCCAGATGGAAGACCGATCTATCACCAAACCAAGGGGTGAATTATAGGATGTGTTGATAAAGGTCGGGGAATTTGTTTTCCCTGTAGACTTCATTGTACTCGACACACATCCTGTAGCAAACCCCCGGGGCCAAATTTCGGTGATTTTTGGTCGTCCTTTCCTTGCCACTTCCAACGCTGTTATAAACTGTAGAAACGGTTCAATGAACTTATCATTTGGAAATATGACCATTGAACTAAATATCTACAAAGTTGGAAGTCAGCCATCAGAACCCTCTGCTCATATTTTAGATGTGTGCTCTGTCCAAGAGATCGCTCCCGATAGTTGTGGAGCTGAGGAACTTTGCTTTACTGATCTCGATGACATTACCACATCTCTGTTTGACTTTACACAAGATCTTAGTGAGGACACTTTACCTACACTTGAGTCCTGCACTTCTGACTTTTCTCCACCCGAGTCTGTATCTTTCACAGGCTCTGAGCTTCTTTGTAAATCCAAAAATCACTCAATGATCCCTCCTTCTATCATTTCTCCGCCCGAATTAGATCTCAAAATTTTACCCTCTCATCTTAAATATGCTTATTTAGGTGAGAAGGAGTCTTTACCGGTTATAATTTCCGCTTCTCTAGCATTAGAGCAAGAGAATGCACTTTTATCGGTATTGAGATCTAATAAAGAGGCGTTTGGTTGGAGTATGGCGGACATCAAAGGGATTAGTCCCTTGATAGTTGAACATCATATACATGTGATGGATGATGCCAGACCAACCTGAGAACCACAGAGACGGTTGAATCCCGTCATGAAGGAAGCGGTCATGAAAGAGATCGTCAAATGCTTAGATAATGGTATTATATACCCCATCTCCGATAGCCAATGGGTGAGTCCTATACATGTCGTTCCTAAGAAATCCGGCATCACTGTTATAACCAATGAGGCGAATGAGTTGATTCAGACACGCGCCCAAACTGGGTGGCGTGTATGTATCGATTATAGAAAACTCAACGCTGCCACGAGGAAAGATCACTTTCCTCTACCATTCATTGATCAGATGCTGGAACGCTTAGCGGGACGAGAGTATTATTGTTTTATGGACGGATACTCAGGCTATAATCAGGTCCCCATTGCCAAAAAGGATCAAGATAAAACCACTTTTACTTGTCCTTTTGGTACTTTTGCTTACAGTCGCATGCCCTTTGGGTTATGCAATGCTCCCGCTACTTTTCAGCGGTGTATGATGGGGATATTCTCTGATATGGTAGAGAATTTCCTGGAGATCTTTATAGACGACTTCTCGATTTTTGGAGACTCTTTTTCCGATTGCCTAGCGAATCTTGACGCTGTTCTTACTCGTTGAAGAGAGAAGAACTTGACTTTGAACTGGGAAAAATGCCATTTTATGGTCTAAGAAGGAATTGGCCTTGGACATGTCATTTCACAGAAAGGCATTGAGGTTGACAGAGCTAAGATAGATGTCATTCAAAACCTCCCTCATCCCAAAAGTGTCAAAGATATTCGCTCTTTCCTTGGCCATGCGGGCTTTTATAGGAGATTCATTAAGGACTTTAGCAAAATTGCTAGACCTTTAACTCTTCTCCTGGCCAAGGATACGACCTTCCATTTTGACTCGGATTGCGAGACAGCTTTCGACTCACTTAAACACTCACTCACTTCAACCCCCGTTTTATCATCACCAAACTGGGATTACCTCTTTGAGCTGATGTGTGACGCATCTGATTTTGCAGTAGGTGCAGTCTTAGGAAAGCACATCGAAAAGATGCCACATGTGATTTACTATGCAAGTAAGACCCTAAATGATGCGCAACTCAATTATACAACCACAGAAAAAGAACTCTTAGCGGTTGTATTTGCATTAGAAAAATTCAGGCCTTACTTAATTGGCTCACCTATAGTTGTGTATACTGACCATTCCGCTTTAAAACATCTTCTGGCGAAGAAAGATGCAAAAGATCGACTAATACGTTGGATCCTTCTGTTACAAGAATTTGATCTTGTTATCAAAGATAAGAAAGGATGTGAAAACGTAGTAGCCGACCATCTTTCACGCATCATTTCTTCCCCTGTGACCCTGCCGATCAATGACTCATTTCCTGACGAGCAACTCTTGAGCGTATCCAATGAACCATGGTTCAGGGATATTGTGAACTATCATGCCACGGGATTGATACCCAGCGATTGGTCGAAACAGGACAAATACCGCTTTCTATCCCAAGTAAAACACTTTTACTGGGACGAGCCCTATTTGTTTAAATATTGTCCTGATCAGATCATTCGCCGGTGTGTCCCAAATGAAGAGTTCAAGAGTGTTCTTTCTTTTTGTCATGATCAGGCCTGTGGGGGTCACTTTGGTCCTAGAAAGACAGCGGAAAAGGTTTTGCAATGTGGATCTTATTGGCCGACCTTATTCAAGGACGCATTTGAGTATTGCAAAACATGTACACAATGTCAGTATACGGGTAGAATCTCCTAGAGGAATGAAATGCCTCAGCAACCCATCTTGGTTGTTGAAATATTCGATGTTTGGGGCATAGATTTTATGGGTCCTTTTCCCAACTCCTTTGGGAATTTGTACATACTGCTGGCGGTTGATTATGTCTCAAAGTGGGTAGAAGCCATTCCATGTCGCACTAATGACAAGAAAGTTGTCATTAAGTTCTTGAAAGAGAATATCTTTTCGCGATTTGGACACCCACGCGCTATTATTAGCGATAATGGGACACACTTCTGCAACAGGTCTTTCGAGACTCTGATGCGGAAATATTCAATCAACCACCGACTTTCTACACCCTATCACCCCCAAACAAGCCGGCAGGCTGAAATCTCAAACAGACAAATCAAACTTATCCTTGAGAAAACTGTTGCTAAAAATAGAAAAGACTGGTCGACCAAACTGACGGATGCTCTTTGGGCATTCCGAACTGCATATAAGACCGACCTAGGGATGTCTCCATATAGGATAGTGTTTGGAAAAGCATGTCATTTACCCGTCGAAATAGAACATAAAGCATTGTGGGCTATTAAAGAGATAAATTTTGATTTAAACCTTGCTTGCAACTTTCGGAAGCTGCAACTTAATGAGCTAAACGAACTCCGCGATGAAGCTTATGATAACGCTGTGATCACAAAGAATAGAACTAAGGTTTTTCACGATAAAAACATTTTGAGGAAAACATTTTTACCTGGTCAACAAGTCCTTCTTTATGATTCACAATTACACCTTCATGCGGGTAAGCTCCGATCTCGATGGAAGGGACCTTTTGTTGTGCGGTCTGTATACCCGCACGGGGCAGTAGAAGTAGAAAATGTTAAAAACGGCACATTTTTCAAAGTAAATGGACATAGACTAAAGCCGTATTTTTCCACTGACCCCACGGAAGAGCTCTTGTTCTTACAAGAGCCAGTTTATTTGGATTAAAATTCCTCCGTCTCACCTTCATATCCAGTATATCACTGCATCATCTTTTGAATGGAGGTGAGTAAAAAGAATAAGTTTGGGGGAAGTTCTTCACTTATATATTTTGCCCCTACTAATAATTCCTCCCAGATTTACAGGTTTTTCAGATATAGCTGTTGGCAACAGTGAGGACACTGTTGAAAACAAGTTTGGGGGAGGTTTGTGCTTATTTTTACATCATTTGCATATCATTTGCATAAGCACAAAACATTTCTTTTAAAAATCTATAAAAATTGAAAAATTTTCAAAACCCATAAAAATTTAAAAAATTTCAAGTATAAAAATAATTTTAATATTTACACTTTTTTTATATAAATAAGATAATGAAAGTTTAGATAGTGAACAATTACATCCATGAGATTAGAAAAATTTTAGAAAACTAAGAAAATTAGAAGTTTTCTTATACGAACTAGTAATAAGTAGTTATGAGCCGTTGTCCCAAGGGTTAGTAAGATGAAGGACGTCACTAATCTGAGGATAAAAATAAGTCTGAAAAATAGTTTCTATTCTGGAAGCCAAACATTTTGAACGTTGATACCCTGCTATTCGCACTTACACACGTCTTGAAGCCTGGGATAGTAGAGGATACCTTGAAATGCTCTTGTCTTAAAGCCAAAAGTATGAAGGAAATAAAAAAAATGAATAAAGAAAATATAAAGTGGTGAGAAAAATGGACACTGGTTTTTGTTATCACCAAGGGCAATAAAAAATATATAGCGAGGGTGCTTCTTCACCTAGTGCCCTAAGGCCAACTGGTCTGGGAGTCACTGCTATGCCTGAGGTGGTGCAAGACGAGGAAAATACACCAAGTAAGCAAGCACAGGAGTAATCGGTCGGTTAGTATCTCAAGAAGTATTAACGGTCGCATGAAAGTGTGTGAGCAATCTCGTCTAAATATGCATTAATTAAAAAGTACTGAGGCTGATGGGCAAGAGTATGATAGCTTGAATTGAATTCTCCGGGTGTAGGGATGTCCTTTACACACACGCAGGGTTATATGATCGATGTTTGGAAAACAGATAGGAATGAAGAATAAGACGATGTTTTATTGAGGGAGGACATGATTTCTGACATCTTTCCATGACCATTAAGATAGGGCTCATGACAACCGAAAAGCTAGCTTAGTTGGAAACCCTAATTTTCAAAGTCTTTCTTTTACAATTATTTTCTTTAAATGTAATATTCATGATCTTTCTTTTATTATTGGATTCTGTGGGTGTAATCCGCTGAAAACCCTCAGGAGACAACACTCCTCCTACTAGAGACACCTAGAGGTTTAAAGGCTTGTTGCACATGCTCAGTGCAATCGTGTTGCCTACGAAAGTGTGCTAGTTAGTTTTTCTCTTTCTTTATTTTCTCCTTCTCTTTTTAATAAAACAGTTCGCTCGAGACGATCGAAATTAAGTTTGGGGGAATTTGATTAGTCGAAAATATTGTATATTTTAGCCGGCAATTTCCTCATCATTTGCACTCATATAGAAGTGTTCGGCATTCATATTTTACATATTAGCAAAACTGTCGCAAAATATCAGATTGCATGAATTAGACTCTTAAACCGACACTATACAGGAAATTGACCGCATTTCATGGCATCGCATCATCCCTACATTTGCGCAACACTTGTTTTGAGATCTGTGCAGGAAAATCCAGCAGAAAGGCCAAAATTTACAGGGTACAGCTAAAACGTTACGCCAACTCAATGATTTCAGTTCTGGCATCAATCCAAAGGGACAAACAAAAATCAACATATCAGAAGAAACCCCAAATAGCAGCCCAAGACCTATGCAAAAAGACAAAGCCCCAAGGAGCATACTTGGCCGCGGAACCGCGGCCTAAGCCGCCTTGCGCCGCGGTTCCGCGGCTGTCTTGCCACGTCAGCACTTGATCTTTGCATCAAAACTCTTAACTCAGGGCCCACATACAGCTCATATACAACAATTTCCAGAAGACTCCAGAGACTTCTGCCAGATCAACAAACCCTTGTTCCAACACTAAACTAGCCTTGTATTCTAGAAACTTCTACCTAAACCCTAGCTTAAACCCTAAGCTCAGCCTAACAAACTCTTTCTAGAAGTCTTTCAACAAACTTTTGGAGGGAACTCAAAGGCTTAGGGTTTGGGTGCTCTATAAATAAGACCCTAGGCTCACTTGTAAATCATCTTGGAATCAACCCAATTCTAGTTCATTTTGAGAGCCATTCTATCTCTCTTCATCTTCTTCTTCCACAAGTCTAGTGAGAGGATTTGTGTGAAACCCTAACCCTAATTCCATTCAAAAGCCAAGATCCCGAGTACCCATTCAAGCAAGAAGCCTTGCAACCTTTTAGGAGCCGAGCCGGTCTTCAACGGAGCAAGTGGTCCAAGCCGATTCACGATTCACGGAGCTGAGCGAAGCCAAGTCGACAATTTAATTCTTCCTCTTGTAGTTCTTGAGCGACTGTAATCAAATTGTTGATATAAATAAAAGGTGAATTTCTTTTATCTTGTTTTCTTTAAATTCTTGCATCATGAGTCAATCTAAATTTCTAGTTATAATTCTTGTTGTGATGCTTGAGTAATACTCCGCTCGTCGAGGAATCGAGACGGTCAATAGAATGATGGTGTAATATATCTTAAATCGATTTTTGATTCCTACGAGTTTTGTAAACCCTAGCAAATTCAAGAACCGACAACCCATTTCGTTGCGATGCTTTCTTGATTGATATCGCTCGAAATTGGGGAGTTACGATCGTTTCTTGAAGTTGCTAGAGGCTAGAATGTGAATGAAATCAACGAAAGAACAAGGGTTAAACGATGAAACCCTAGTTTCATCAAGAAAGCCCTAACTCTCGTCGATCATCATCAATCTAGTATCAATCCTTCGAAGGACAAGAACACGAAATCTTGAGGTTACATCACATCTATAGATCCGATCGATTCCTACGAGCCTCATTTAGATTCTTGACATTTTGTTTGGAAATATTATCGAAACCCAATTCTTGATTGTTTATCAGTTTCTTGATTCTTGATTAAACTCGTGACACTTGAATCAATTGATAAATTCTTGAATCATGTTTTCTTTTCTTTTCAATTAACTTTTCGATTCAAACAAAGCAAATATAAAAACGAATCACACAATCCCTGTGGACGATCCGCACTCACTTACAATCTACATCCGACACCGTAGTTGATTGCGGTCAAATATAATTCTTTGATTATGATTCTATTCATTTTCTAAAACGACACACAGACAAACGATCAATCAAATGGCGCCGTTGCCGGGGACTATTTGATTTGATACACACTACACAGTCTTGAATTTTTGGAACAATCACTAACCTTCAGCACTCTACGGTTTCTCAGTGCCTGCAATGAATTGCATATATGAGATCCTGATCCGGTATCCAATACCCAGGAAGTAGAGTTGATTGACAGACAATTTTCAATTACAAACACACATGAAGTCGAAGCCACAGCTTGCTTCGGGTTCTGGTTCTTGGCAATCCAAGCTTTGCAATCTTTCTTCCAATGGCCTTTCGTACGACAGTGGAAGCACTCGTCCTTTGCCACTACTGGCACCGCAACCTTTGCCTTTCCCTTAGCTCCCACCTTACCACACCACCTCTTGGTTTGGTAGCGGCCTTCTTCTTCCTTCCTTTGTCCCTTGCCTTGGACCCGGAAGAGGAAGTACCGCGAACAAACATAGCGGGTGTTTCCCTTGCTTTCTGCAAGGTGCCCTCTGCACTCCTCAACATGTTAAGGAGTTCTGGAAGTTCAACTTCTTTTCCTTGAATGTTGAAATTCAGAATAAACTGGGCGTAGGTGGAAGGAAGGGACTGAAGAACCAAGTCTGTATACAGCTCGTTCTCTAAAGTCGTCCCGAGGTCCGCGAGCTCTTCTATATAGCCAATCATCTTAAGGACAAGTTCTCCTACAGATGATCCGATGGCCAGCCTCGACTGAAACAAGTTCTTTGAGGTCTCGTATCTTGCTATACGAGATTGCTCTCCATACAGATCTTTTGTATAGAGAAATATGGATTCAAGATCCATATCCTCGTGCCACCTCTGATGTTCATTATTCATAGAGGTAAGCACGATGCATCTGGCCTTCGCGCAATCTAACTCCCAGGTCTTGTGGATTTCCTTATCCACAATACTGGATTCTAGACCAGGGACAGCAGGTGCCTTAGTAGTAAGGACATACCCCAATTTGTCATCAGTTAAAGCCATCTTTACATTCCGGAACCAATCTTTATAGTTTGGCCCTGTCAAAATATTCTTATCTAATAGTAACTTAAGGCCTGTCATGTTCTGGGTCGCTACAATTGAGAGAGAGAGGGAACACTTTAGCATGATGCTCATGCAAGTTTAGAGTGGTTTTTAGTTTATCTAAACTGGATGGCTCCCACTGTTTCTCGAATCCCTCCTCAAACCAAAAATGAAGAACTAGTCAGGACTATTCTCACCGTACAATACTTGCTTAACCGTTCAGCCAGGTCGATGTCGGTACTTCGAGGGAGGTTTTTCGACGCTTTCGCGAAGTTCCTTAATTAAATAACCTCTTTTCTCTTGGGGCGTAACCCCACTGACACCTTTCTCGACACCTACTTGGTTTATAGCATTGATCGTTAAGTGACGAATCTCCTGATGAGTAGCGGATACTCACAGTAGGATCGGGATCCAAATATCATCGTGTGATAAAGCTGAAGGAATCCAACCAAAATTATCACACTCCAAATGGTATGCAACTCTTTGCAAATTTCAGTTTCTTTAGAAATTCCCGATATAAATTTCTGCCTCATGCTCTTATGACCTTGGCGTTGGTCAAAATGTCATAAGTCACATGTCAAGTTCTACCCATCATTATCTTGTTAATTTTAACCCATCCGTACATACCCCTGACATTGGCCAAATGATAATACGACTATCCCAAACTAACTCATCTATCCATGCAACAAATAAATACCCAGCAGCTACCAAACACTATGCCTTGGCGTTGGTCAAAATACATAGCTTGAATACTACTGAATACCCAAATGAAATGACGGAGGGCTACGAATGGTTTTGGCGAAACCGTGAACGTAGTGAACTTGATATGATCGAAGGAACCTGATAGCTTTTAAAAGGAGTGGTTAAAGCTCCGCAATTTAAAAATATCTTCTGTTTTAAAATAACCGAGTGGTTTCTTTTAAACTGTTCCAACGATTCAACTTTGGTTTATTTTCTTTGCATTAATATAATGCATCCCATCAATTAACCTATCATTGCAGAAAACAATGAAAATACCACGTCCTCTTATGCCATCCGCATTCGCCACTGGGTCCCGTCATTCACCCGTTAGGTTACTTAACTAACGACAGAGCGGAGGCTGGGCTAACGCGGGTGCAAAACATAAGTGACGTCTAATAGCTATCATATATAGATATTGTACATTCGTCAGACGCAATAATAGGCATTCCAGATCATATATGAACATATTGGATTTTCTACGAATCCGCATTCCTTTTGAGCCTGCAAAGAAAGACGGATTACACAGTCGCGATGAATAACCAAAACCCCACCCTAGACCCCTACGGGTACGGCAAACTACCCGCCAAGTACCCGAAGTGAAGCGGTCTCTCTCAACAACGTGAGTAGGCCACTAAACACTTCAAAGTACCCGGTAGTTTGTGCACCCCATCTTGGGTCTATCCTAGGAGCAGAAAACAGTAAATGAAATAATACAACGGTGGCTGCAACCTCAACCCGGATGTGCCCCGCAAAAGAATATTACAACAATTTACAAATTACATTTGAATGAATGAAATACTCGTCTCACATCCCCGGCTATCCATTCACGACAATCCAACAAGTCCACAAACACAAACCAGTAAAAACCATTACAGAAATGTGCAACCCCCTGCTAACCGATATACTAGCAGTTAGGGGGGGTTTACGAACACATTAAACAAATCACATATATAATCAAGTTAGCCAAACATCTTAGAATTTCGATCAAGTAAACACAAATGATTTTACTCCAAATAATTCTCTGTGCACGTGAAACCTGAGCAGAAACAAAACATTCCAGGAAAAACAAAATCAACACAGAAGAGTTACTGGGCAAATTTGGACTGACTCGGCTTCAACTCGGCCGCGGATCCGCGGCGGATCGCTTGGATCGGCCGCGGTTCCACGGCGGTTTGGCCGAGTCACGATCCCAAATTTCTCCAGTAACCTTATAATTCCCTGCTTGTATTTTTAAGGGTCCCTAAAAAATTTTTAGACCCCGTTTTAAAATCGGCAGAAACTTGTTAAAATGATGTTTTTTCGGGTTCGTTTTGCGATCGAATTTCTAACGACTTTGCTGACAAGTTAGTTATGGTTTACCGAGGCTCTGATACCACTCTAAGTCGACGTTAGACACCCCACATGATGCGGGGAGGCGGAATAGGTAAAACAATCATTTTGTTTAAACTAACATCGACTAACTTTACGGATTCTTGCCAAGCCCAAACTAACAACAACAGAGAAGTCATTAGCTACTATGAAAGATGATTATACCTAATGAACCAAGTCCTTCTTGTTCTAGTAGACCACCTCCTCGTCGGCCTCCTCGATGTGATAGAAGATCCACCCGAGAGCTACTTCTCCAAGATTAACCTCTCACTTGAGGTAACTAAGTTGCTATGAGTGCTAATCAAAGTAACCTAGAGGATATAGAATAGGATTAGGGATCTATTAGTCTTGCTAACCCTTAGATCTCAACACATGAGAGATTAGGGTTAGGGTTGAAGAGAGAGAGAATGTGTATGTATTTATCAAATGGAAATTAACTCATTTGTGTATATATATCATGAAGCATAAAATATATTGCACAAAATATCTTTGTACAAATATCTTCATGCTTCATTTAATACAAATGAATCATCTAATGAGTCATTAAAACCATTAATGCTTCATTAACTCACTTGATGAATCATCTCCATGAGTCACAAAACCATTTAATGCATATAACACCTAAGCTCTCCACCTCATCAACCTTCTAGAAGCTTCTCGAGTAATTACGAGAACGCTCCTCCTATCCGTGAAAACAAGGAAATACTGAGACTGTATAAATCCAATAATCCAATACTAGAATCTGGCTTAAACCAAAGACTGCTAGTATAAACTGTCCGAACATCGTACGTGCGTAAAAACACGTATGTGTCCGAACCCTGTCGTAAAACCATACGACCTCTATATCTTTTCGCCCGAAGAAGGGAAACTCTCTGTGTGGGACTCTAAAGACTCGACTGCTACGCTGGAAGTGGGTTTAACCGCAGGCCGCAAGCAGTACCAGCTGTACGTAACGGTCCCCAAGTAGATGTCGATAAGAAGGCCGATGAGGAAACCCATCCGAACTCCTACTGAGCCTGATGTGACAATCTCCGTACAGTCCGGTCTGTTCGTCTATGACTATCGCATATCGGGCCTAGGGGCGGCAAGCGTCAGTCCCCTATAGGCGGTATAAGTTGTGTCGGAGTGAAGCCTATTACACCTTGAGAAGCTACTGGAAAACCTACCAGTATATCTCGCTTGCCCTAGACAAGGACTTTGCGTAATGGCTCTCCAAACACAGCGCGATATCAACTCCCAATACCGGGAGAGACGAATCCTTTCTAACCGCCACTGCCTCCAAGTGCTTCGGGACTGCACCCAACTGCTACCTGTTTGCAAGACTCCTTTGAGCCGTGGTAGGGTAGCAATCTAAGAACAGTGGGAACACACTCGAGGTGAAGAAGCAGTGTCAAGTCTGCGGACTATGCTGTACTTATGTCACCTGGGAACTGTTAACTGACGACGGGCATAATACCAACGAATAGTTCCCTGCGAGTCCTGTCCGGTGTACCCGTAACCCAACGAGCACCTGTATACTATCTCCAGTACAACGTACTAATGGCTGTGGCACAGACCATTTCCCCTGCTGGGATGAGAAGCGTACACACTAGTCTACTCCGGAGTATCGATGCCCTGTCTCGATAATCCTACGACTAGAGACATGAAAAAAGATGTGTTTGTAGACTACCCAGCCTCCACTAGTGTGACTGCCATCACAACGCTGGTAGTCAAGCAAGATCCTAAGGGCTCTATCAATATGCATTCGCGATATGCTAACATATACACATATTAAGATAGACATAAACCAAGTAGCATACTACCATGTTTAGCAAGACTGTTAATATAACTGTGAATATCCCAAGCTTCCATTAAGTAATATACAAGCTAGTATGATACAATAATGGCCCCTGGGGCATATACACTAACAGATTTATGTTTTGTGTCGATGCTGGACACTATTTTATCTGTCGATTTCATTGATGATATGCGATTTATATACATACAGAAATATCATAAAATAAAGAAAACAGTTGTCTCATTCATGATGTATTCTGTTTCATTTATAATGCATTCATACATCATATATCTGATATGTTGCTATCTGGGGTACTGACTCGAGCATGTAGTATTACACTTATACATAGATGGACCGGGATTTTTTATTTGAGGATATTACTTGATATGACCTAGGATAGCGTTATGCATGCGATTTCTACTTGTAGATGTTTTCTACTCACGAGTTGGCAACTCACCCCCGTTGTGCCACAGTTTCTTGCAGGTTTTGCCGCACATGTTTAGTTGCGGTTTTGCTGGCACACTACCCCTTCCAGGTGATTGTTTTGGTAGGTGGGTTCTTTGCATCAGGACCATCATTGTGTATTTGTTATTTCAGTTGTATCTAGTAAAACTCCATCAACTAGACTTGTATTATTTGATAGACATAGAAGGCCGGTGTATATTATTTCGACCTTAGAATCGCGCTTGTATTATTATGGATTTCATGTTGTTTTGAGTTTCCTTTTCAGTTTTGATCATCGCCCTTCGGTGTTGTATATTATATTGTATTGTGTGGTTTTGTCCGTCGATTGACGAAGAGCTAGCTCCCGCTTGGGGATGCCTTTATTCATTATATATGCTTTATCAGTGTTGTACCCCGTTCGGGGCCAGTTTTTACAAAGGAAACTCTGCCGAAATTTTCAGAAATGACTTGATGTTTTTAAAACGCATAATTCGGCTTATGCTATTAAAATTACTTTCTTTAAATTGATTTTTCCTTCACTCTACTGCTTAAATGGTTTTGATTTCTGGGCTTTAGCTTACTTAGATTACGTACGCCTCGAGACGTTTTGTAATTTAAGTGCCGGTGATGTTTCGTACTTTTCGGGTCGTGACACCGAGGGAGGCATGGGGCAGGATACTAATTAAATTCAGTTGACGATATAGTCTAAGAAGTTTACTGGATTTAGAGTTCATTTATGAACTGGGTCCCATCAGATATCCAGACATATTCTAAGACAAGTATTGCTCATTTCAGGAGATGGTTTTCTCCGCGAGCTTGAGATAAAGAGAGACATAGAAAGAAAAATTGGAGCGGATCCACTCACTGAGGCTATTTCTCGAACGCAATAGTTTTACAAACAAATTTTTTGAAACTGATTAGTAGAGAAGTTGGGTGTTCGGTATCACACGGGCTGTGAGTATGCGACACCGCAATAAATGGCCTTAAGTGCAATTGGAAGATTGTTGGCTATAGTGCCCTCAAGTCAATTATTGGATCACAGGCACGTGATTGCAATGATTAAAGGATGACCTATACCGGTAAAACAGTCTTACTCAAGATGATAGTATGCTATCTGGTTTGTCTTTATCATCGTGTACATGCTTCAGGCGACATTACAGATCACTATTACATGTTGATAGAGCCCACAGGATTCATGCTTGACTACCAGCAGTATGATTGCGATCATACACGTGAGAGTTGGATAGTCTATAAGCACATCCTCAAAGTGTCCCTAGTCGTGGGAGTTTCGAGACTGGGCATCGATACTCTAAGAGTGGACTAGTGTATATAGATCGAGACCCCGACGAGGGGCAGTGTCCGGTCTCACAAGCCATTGGTGTCATTTGGTTCACCTAAGATGTATACAGGTGCTCATTGGGTTATGAGTACACCGGACGGACTCGCCGAGAACATGCTAGTTGGTATTATACCTATTGTCAGATAGCAATTCCCAGGTGACATATTTACATGTTAGTCTATCGACCTGAGATCGTCATTTGTCTCATGTGAGTTCCCACTGTGCTTTGATTACTACCCTACCATGGCTCAAAGGAGTCGTGCAAACAAGTTTTAGTTGGGTACAGTCCCGAGCCACATGGAGGCAGTGAGCGGATCGCCAGGGGTTTCGTCTCTCCCGATATATTGGGGGTTGATGCCGCGGTGTGCACGGGTGGCCATCACCAGAAATCCTCGGCCGGGGTAGATGAGAATTACTGATTCGGATCAGTAGTTTCTCAGTTAGTGATAGGCTTCATACCGACACTAAATGTCAAGTTATTAGGGGTCTGACTTTATCCACCCCCCTAGACTCAATATGCGATACTCATGGACGAACAGACCGGACTGTACGGATATTGTCACTGTCAGGCTCAGTAGGGGTTTCAGGATGAGTTTGCTCATCGGCCTCCCTTTCGCTCAATACCTGGGTAGTTGTTACATACATCTAGTGCCACTGACAAGCTTGTGGTTAAACCCACTGTCAGCATATTGACGAGTCTTTAGAGTCCCACACAGAGAGTTTTCCTGGTTCGGGCGAAACGTTTTAGAGGCCGTATGGTTTTATGGCAGGGTTCGATCATATACGTGCACTTGTGCACGGATCATGATCGGATGGATAATACTAGTGGGTTTTGGTTTAAGCCGGATCCTAGTATTATATTGTTGGATTATTTTCATTTCATTGTATTTGTATTCAGTCAGAATACGAATGCAGGTATGAATATACGGATGAGGGGTATTCTTGTAATTCGTTATAAGATTACTTTAGAGTTGCCTTTTCTTTTATTGTTTTAATCATTTAGTTTAAATGTTTAATTGATGGAAAGTGTGAGTGCAAGTCTTGGCCTTGAGCATTTATTCATGGTGACTCATGGTGTTGGATCTTGTGATAATTCATTGTGACATGAATTGTTTTTTTTTGTTTTGGGGCTAAGATTATTGTGTGGGATATTTTTCTTATGATGGTGGCAGCTCATTTTTTTTTGAGTGGGCTTTTCTTTAGATTTTTTTCTCATAAGAATAACACACACACAATATACTTAGCCATTTTTCTTTACTTGCTTCTTTCTTGAGCTCACACTTTTTGTAGGGTTCCTAGGCACTCTTGTGAAGGTTCAAAAGGCATCAAACATGCCCGGATAAAAATTTAGACGTGCCGAACAACCCAAAGCCGGGATCTTTGCTAGATTATTAAGTTTAAACATGCAAGATGATAACTTTTTATCTAAGTGTGAGGGATTACAACCTTTGTAGTCCGCTCCTTCGCTTCACAAGCTTCGAGTAGAAGTCCATTTGCCGCGATCCACGATCTCCCGGACTCATGAGAGGCTCCACGACTCGAACGATCCATGCTAGCTTGAAGTGTTCCAAATCTCCGATGATCTACGTCGAAGTTGCAAAGACTCAAGCTTTCTCACTCTAAAGAGATGAACACACTAATCTCACGGGCTAGATGAGATGAGGATGAGAGAGTAGTAATTTTGCTTTCTTTTTAAATCATTTTCTCATATTTATTCATCACATAAAGAAAATCAAGTGAGCTTCTTCAAGAGAGAAGAAGAAGATGATCATGGAAAGGATAATGATAAAACCTTTTGTGATGAATAGAAAGAAATGAATATGATTGATATATAAACCATGGTCAAGGATGAGTGGATAAGAATGTGTAGAGAAACAATTAGAGTTAGGGTTTGGTTAAGTTTAGAAATGTGTCATCACAAAATATCTTAACCATGACAAAATAAAATGCTTCTAGAAGGTGCATGAAGCAACTAACCCTAATCAAACCCTAACCTCATTTAATCATCCTTAAACATGTTTAACAATAAATCATATCATGTCACAATAATATATATCACATATATATTATATATTTGCAACAAAAGAAAATAATACAATTAACATATATCGCATATATATCAATGTATCATCCAGTGAGAAAATGAAATAATAAAGCGAGCCTATATTAGATAATGTATATATTATTACACATTAAATCATCGAATCAACACTTGATCCGACGATCCGGCTATATCGAATATTGCCGACTAATATATCATGTACCGATTCATCGAATCAACACTTGATCCGATGACCCGGTTCATATCTTAATATCGCGAGAATATAATACGGTATCTCATATCGCATTATTCTCGGTCCTGCACATATCACATATGTGCCTCTACTCCGTTTCGCCTGAGCCAAGAAACCTCTGTGTAGGACTCTAAAGAATCGTCAATACGCCGGTAGCAGGTGATGATCATATCAAACACCCACAAGCTGCAAGCGGTCAGCTAAACGTAACAGCCACCCAGGTATTGAGCGATCAGAAGATCAACAAGCTAGCCTATGCGTTCTCCTGTGAATCCGATCAGTAACACTCCCGTACAGTCCGGTCTGTTCGTCTGATATGTCGCATATCAAGTCTAGGGGTGGTATACGTCAGACCCCAGTAACCGATAAGTCGTGTCGATGTATGGCTCATAACGGGTCGAGAAACTACTAGTAACACTTACCAGTAAATCTCCATATCAGCCCTGGCCAGGGACTTCCAGTTATAGCCAATCGAACACAGCACAACATCAACTCCCTATACCGGGAGAGACGTATCCCCTCCTATCGCTCATTGCCTCCATGTGATTCGGGACTGTACCCAAAAGCCACCGTTTTGCACGCCCTCTTGGACGTGGTAAGGTGGAAATCAAAGCACAGTGGGAATCACACAAGACTCTATGACGATCTCGGGTCTACAGACTACCCTGTACCAGTGTCACCGGAGAACTGCCATCTGACGTGTGGTATATCACCATCTGGGAGTTCTCGGCGAGTCCGTCCAGTGTACCCAGTCTCCACTGAGCACCCGTACACCATCTCTGATGTCAAACACCGATGGATATGGGATCATCCATCGCCCATCATATGGGTCAAGATGCGTATACGCTAGTCTACCTCTGGTGTATCGATGCCCTGTCTCGATATACCCTCGACTAGGAACAGTTATAGGATGTACTCATCGACTACCGTGGCCCCACTAGTATGATCTCATCATAGTCCCAGTAGTCGAGTATAGATCCTAAGGGCTTTATCAACATGTGAGAGAAAAACAGTAAACCAATACAAGTCAACATGTTAAGATAAAGTGAAACCAAATAGCATACTATCATGACGAGCAAGAAAGTCATCTCTATATATATCCAAGCATCCATTATAATATACATCATATGTACAACAATGGCCTCTAGGGCATATACATAACTAACAATGTCCTACTTGCACTAAGGCCAGCTGTTGTAGTATCTCATACCTAGCATCCCGAATAATCTCTCAAACTGTATCTGGGGAATAGCCTTCGTGAATGGATCCGCAGTGTTGTCCTTCGTATCTACTCTCCTGACCTCGATCTCCCGGCGATCAACTATCTCCCTGATCAGGTGATACCGCCTCAGAATATGTCTGGACTTTTGATGGGACCTGGGTTCCTTGGCCAATGCCACAGCTCCATTGTTATCGCAATACAGAGGTATTGGATGCTCAATGGATGGAACCACTCCAAGTTCACTAATGAACTTCTTTATCCAGACAGCCTCCTTGGCAGCATCGTTGGCAGCGATGTATTCAGCTTCCATCGTCGAGTCTGCAACGGTATCCTGTTTGGAACTCTTCCAACATACCGCCCCTCCATTGAGGGTAAAGACAAATCCCGAGTGCGACTTAGAGTCGTCCTTATCACTTTGGAAGCTGGAATCGGTAAAGGACTCCACCTGGAGTTCTCCGTTACCATGCACCAAGAACATCTCCTTAGTCCTTCGTAAGTACTTGAGAATGTTCTTCACAACTGTCCAATGACTCTCTCCAGGATCTTCTTGATACCGACTCACTACACTTAGTGAGTATGCTACATCGGGTCTGGTACATAGCATCGCATACATGATAGAGCCTACTGCCGAAGCATAGGGTATCCCTTGCATGCGAGCTCTCTCCAAATCAGTCTTGGGAGACATCTCTTTGGAGAGAGTGAGTCCAGAGATCGTGGGTTGGTTCCTACGCTTGGATTCTTCCATACTAAACCTCTTTAGTATGGTGTCAATGTACCTGGATTGGGACAATCCCAATATCCGTTTAGATCTATCTCTATAGATCATGATTCCCAATATGCAGGAGGCATCACCTAGATCTTTCATTGAGAATATCTGTGATAAGAAGAGCTTGACTGATTGCAGCATAGGAATATCATTTCCTATCAAGAGTATGTCATCTACGTACAATACGAGGAAGACAACCTTACCCTCTGCTTCCTTCTTATAGATACAAGGTTCATCTATATTTTTGATGAAGTCAAACTCTTTGACTACAACATCAAAACAGATGTTCCAACTCCGCGATGCTTGCTTTAACCCATAAATGGATTTAAGCAGCTTGCACACCTTTCCGCTGCTCCCACTATCTACGAAGCCCTCTGGCTGAGTCATGTACACGCACTCTTCTAAATCACCGTTTAGAAAGGCGGTCTTAACATCCATTTGCCAGATTTCGTAGTCATGGTATGCAGCAATGGCAAGTAAGATCCGGATGGACTTAAGCATAGCCACTGGAGAAAAGGTTTCGTCATAATCCACACCTGGTCTTTGACGAAAACCCTTTGCTACAAGTCTAGCTTTGAAAGTCTGAACTTTTCCATCTACACCAAATTTCTTTTTAAAGATCCACTTGCTCCCAATGGGTTTTACCCCTTCAGGAGCATTTTCCAAAGTCCATACTTTGTTGGTGTACATGGATTCCATCTCAGATCGCATTGCATCCAGCCATTTCACAGAGTCACCACTCGTGATGGCCTGCTCGAAACTAGTCGGGTCATCATCATCCATGATGCAATCCTCGCTTCCACCATCAATGAGAAAACCGTAGTATCTCTCAGGTGGACGAGAAACCCTACTAGATCGGCGGAGAGGCTGGGGTTCATCGGGTACTACTGAATCCTCTAGTTCCACTAAATCTTCAGTTGTAATTTGTGTTTCTGGAACCTCTTCCAGCTCTACCTCTTTGCCACTAATTTCTTTTGCAAGAAATTCCTTTTCTAAAAAGGTGGCATATTGAGAAATAAACACTTTTTGTTCCTCAGCGTGATAGAAAATATATCCTTGGGAATTCTTAGGATATCCCACAAATTTGCAAAGAACTGATCGTGCCTCGAGCTTGTCTGGATTTTGTCTTTTGACATAGGCCGGACAACCCCATATCTTAACTCTTTTAAAATATGGTTTCTTCCCACTCCATATCTCATGCGGTGTGGTAGGCACAGATTTAGACGGAACTTGATTCAATAGGTATGCTGCTGTTTCAAGCGCATAACCCCAGAAGGAAATAGGTAACTCAGCTGTACTCATCATAGAGCGCACCATATCTAATAGGGTGTGATTCCTCCGCTCCGATACACCGTTGTGCTGTGGTGTATAAGGAGGAGTAAGCTGAGAGAGAATCCCATTCTCTTTTAGATAATCTAGGAACTCATTGCTTAAGTATTCACCTCCTCGATCAGATCGAAGAATCTTAATACTTTTGCCCGTTTGATTCTCTACTTCGTGCTTATATTCTCTGAATTTCTCAAAAGCTTCAGACTTGTGTTTCATCAGGAACACATGTCCGAATCTAGAGAGATCGTCAGTGAATCTAATGAAGTAGGAAGAACCGTTCCTGGCATGCGTAGACATGGGACCGCATACATCACTATGTATTAGTCCTAAGAGTTCAGTAACTCTTTCTCCGTGTCCACTAAACGGAGCTCATTTTTCCTTTGAGACATGAATGGCAAGTATCATAAGATGATAATTCGAACGGATTCAAATAACCATCCTTATGTAACTTAGCCAGTCATGTCGCATTGATATGACCAAGTCTACAATGCCATAAGTAGGATTCGTTCATATCTGAACTTTTCCTCTTGTGTGTTTTGTATATTTAGGACTGTATTCTGATTTAGAATGAATATGCCATTATGTAACGAGCCTGATGCAATCAACTTTTGATCTAGGAATATGTTCATAACATTATCCTTTACTACAAAATTATATCCTTCTTTACTTAATAAAGAAACAGATATAATGTTGCACATCATGTTCGGTATATAATAGCACTCATTTAGAATCAGTGTATTGCGACTTGGTAATACCAGGTGATATTCGCCAACTGCTTTGGCTGCAACATTTGCACTGTTCCCTACTTGAACGGAATGATCACCTTTTCCTAGTTCTCTACCTTTTCGCAGCCCATGTAACAATTTACATATGTGGGATCCTGATCCGGTATCTAATACCCAGGACGTAGGGTGAACTGAGAAACAGTTCTCAATAACTAACACACCTGAAGAAGATGCATCAACATGCACGTTCTTTTAGGCGGTGTGAGAATCCAGATATTCTCCTGTTTCCTGTTCAGTCTTATAACTCTTATAAGAAAGAACGGATCTAACGTTCCCTTGCTCAGTACAATAATTAGGTTTAGTCAATACATCCATATTATTATCTTGATTATGGCCTGACATGGTCGCTACCTGGAGAGAGAGAGAAGAAAACACTTTAGCGTATGCTCTTGCAAGATTAGATTGGTTATTATCTTATCTAATCAGGATGTCTCCCACTGTTTTTATCAAATCTACCTTAAAACCCTAAAAGGTAAGATTAGCCGGGATTAATTACACCCTACAATTTCGTCAATCTTTCAGCCAGATCAGTGTCGATACTTTGAGGGAGGTTCCCCATGCTTTCACACGGACCTAATTAAAGTAAACCTCGTTTTCCCAGAGGCGTAACCCCGTTAACAATTTTCTAGACACCTACTTGAATGACTAATTGTCCTGTGTAAAACTCTCCCAGGAGTAACACTTACTCGCAGTAGGTATCGGGATCCAACTATCTCATAGGAGGTATGCAATCTCATTGCAAATTTCAACGCTTGAAATTCCCGATAATATTTTGCCCCTAGCAATTTATGACCTTAACATAGTCAACAAATCATAATTGCTAGCCAAGTTCAACCCGTCATTTCCCGATTGAATTAAATCCACCTGCACGACCCTTAACATAGTCAACAAAGTCGTACAACTACCCTAATCCAATCACATCTCATGTTTTAGCAGATAAGTACTAATTAGCTACCGCACACTACGCCTTAACATAGTCAACAAACGTAGCACGAATACTAACTAGTCTTTATCTGAAATGACGGAGGGCTACGCAGGTTTTTCAGAAAACCCTGAGCGTAAAGAACTTGATATCGTCGTAGAATCGAGTAGTTTTTTGAAAAGGAGTGTTTTTTAGGCTTTTCTTAGTTTCGCTAAAGGGGTCACTCCCGGTGAAGGGATCGTCGGCCCTTTCCTCATCGAATAAGGTGCAGGATATATCATATATACCGCTGTGCAAAGCAAAACACTAAAAGCAATCAAAAGACAAACCGAGTTTTGTAGCATCTGCCAGTTTTGCTAAAGTAGTCACTCCCGGTGAAGGGATCTCGGTCCTTTCCTCATCGAATAAGGTGCAGGACATATCATATATATCACTGTGCAAAGCAAAACTGTAGCTACCCTTTTTATAAAGTTTTGATTCTACAACATCTTTAGGTTTCTTTTCTTTTTATTAATCTCATTAATAAAAATCCCATCAGCTTATGCTTCCTAAGCATCACAGAAGAAACGAAAGCAGTAATATTTATATATCAGCATATATATAGTATAAGCATTCGTCTCAGGCAGTAATATGATCTCATCACAGAACATTGCAGCAGAAGAACATATATGAAATATTGGATATACTAGGACGTCCGTGTTTTCAATACGAGTCTGTATAAAACACGGATTCCACTGTCGCGACGAATAGCCAAACCCACATCCCAAGACCCCTACGAGAGCGGCAAGTAACACTGTCAATTCTAGGGTTAGGAGACCCGGTCTCGACTCCTCGAGATGGCCTCCCACTGAACCCTAGTGTTGGAGATAGTGCCCTCATAGTCAATTATTGGATCGCAGGTACGTGATTGCAATGATTGCGGAGGACCTATACCGGTAGGACAGTCTTACTCGAGATGATAGTATGCTATCTGGTTTTGCCTTTATCAGTCGTGTACATGTTCAGGTGACTGATTACATGTTACATTTTGATAGAGCCCTTAGGATCTTGCTTTACTACCAACAGTATGATGGCGATCATATACGTGAGAGTTGGGTAGTTTATATGCATATCCTTAATTGAGGTCCCTAGTCATGGGAGTTTCGAGACAGGGCATCGATACTCCGGAGTAGACTAGTGTGTACAGTCGAGACCCCGACGAGGGGCGGTGGCCGGTCTCACAAGCCACTGGTGTCAGTTGGATCACCTAAGATGTATACAGGTGCTCATTGGGTTATGAGTACACCGGACAGGACTCGCCGGGAATCTGCTAGTTAGTACTATATCTATCGTCAGATAGCAGTTCCCTGGTGACATGTGTACAGGTTAGTTCATCGACCTGAGGTCGTCATTTGTCTCGTGTGAGTTCCCACTGTGCTTTGATTTCTACCCTACCACGGCTCAAAGGAGTCGTGCAAACAGGTAGCTTTTGGGTACAGTCCCGAGCCATATGGAGGCACGTGAGCGGATCGGCAGGGGATTCGTCTCTCCCGGTATTGGGGGCGAGATCGTGCTGTGTCTAGGAGAGCCATTACACATAGCCCACGGCCGTGGCAGGAGATTTACTGGTAGGTACTCCAGTAGTATCTCAGGGTGTTATTGGGCTTCACTCCGACACGACTTATACTGCTATTGGGGGTCTGACGTTACTAGCCCCCTAGGCAGATATGCGATACTCATAGTCGAACGGACCGGACTGTATATACATTGTCACTGTTAGGCTCAGTAGGGTTTTCCGAATGAGTTCGCTCATCGGCATCACTTGAGGTCAGTCCATGGGCAGCCGTTACGCATTGCTAGTGCCGCTGACGGTTTGTGGTTAAACCCACTGCCAGGGTACTGACGAGTCATTAGAGTCCCCCACAGACAGTTTCCCAAGTTCGGGCGAAACGTTGTAGAGGCCGTATGGTTTTATGGCAGGGTTCGGAAAATGCACGTGCGTTTACGCACGTGTTATTTTTCGAGCAGATGATACTGGTCGGCTTTGGTTTAAGCCAGATCCGAGTATTATATTGAGTAGGTTTAATATCTTTGTCTCAGTTGCATTTGTATTCGGTCGTAATACAAATGCGGGTATATTTATACAGTTTCGGGGTTATCCTGAAAGTCGTTTCAGGATCACTTTTGGAAGTTGCCAGTTTCCAGTTTTCTATCAGCCGTCTTTTAACATTTGGTTAAAGAAGGATTTATCTTTTCTTGGATGAGGTGAGTCAGTGTTCTAGAAGTTTCTGGAAGTGATGACAAGGATGGTGACTAGGTTCATGACTCATCTTTGCATTTATTAAATGGTGACTAGGTTTTTGTGACTCATGGTTTTAATTAATATCTTTTGGATTGCTTAAGATCTTTTGTTATGATAAGGATCATTCTTGTGGTCACCCCCCCTTCTCCTACACTCACCCCCTCTCCATATATGAGGCCGGCCCCCTCTCTCTCTCTCACTACTTGATGTTTTCATTTGTAGAAAAGATATGATAGTATTTGGGGTGCATGGAATTTTACAGTCCATTTCATTCCATCACCCAATTCTCTCGGCAACTTCATTAACCGATCGTCCACGGATTTGGACGAAGTGAGACAAAGTCATCTACTCATTCTCTAAATCATTCTTGGTCGTCTCTTTTAGAAAACTTGACGATCGAGTTGCCTCAAGTCAGAGGCGGGAGCCCGTTTAAAGAATCAGAGACGCGGTGCCACCTGGACGAGGAGAATCGGAGATCGACGAGATCGGAGCAGCCACAACGGAGCGTGGGATGATGGTTAAAGAACGAAGGACTCGGATCGTTCGGTATAACCTTTCTACACTCTTTACATTTTGTTAGTTTAGCAATAATGGCAGATCCGGGTTAAAGTATACGATAGCGCCAGTTAAAAAGTTTTTGTTCCACATTTGGCATCTGTAGACGGCCGGGGCGCTAGCGTTGACTTACAGTGGTATCAGAGCCTAACCATTTTGCTATACTAACTTGTGCTAACGCGTTTAAAATATCGATCGAACCGGAAAACTTAAAACTGCAATTTCTAACTTCACAGTTTCTGTTGATTTTTAAAGGGTTCCAAAAATTATTTTAACCATCACAGAAATACAAGCAGGCTTTTAGAAAAATAACAGAGAAATACGGTCCCCTAAGTCGTCCGTACGACCGCGGAACCGCGGTCAAAGCCTAGCTTTGACCGCGTAACCGCGGCCGTATTGGCGTTTTAGAGGGTCAAATTTCTACTGTTGGTTATTTACTGGAAATTGGGGTTTTTGGTATATATCTTTTGGGCCCAGATTTTGTTACTGTTCAACAGTAAGTCGTGGGGCCCACTTTGTGATATTTGGTCAATCGAAATTTAAACATGTTAGTTTACAGTGCTTACATTATATCTCCGACCGGGAATGTCATTTGATCGGTAAACCGCGTCTGATTGCTATAGTTCTTTTAGACGGGTTTGCGAACGTGACATTCGCGTTGATGTTCTGTGTTGTGCTGTGATGTTACGGATTTGTCGTGGTGGATAGCAGTGTGCAATGGTAGTACAGTTTGTGTTTATTTGTACATTTGATATTGCGGGGCGAGCGTCCAACTTGTGGACTGCCGTCACTGCCTGTTGTATAATATTCTTTTGGGGCACGACCAGGTTGCGGTCGATGTACCTATTGTACTATTTTTCATTACTGTACTAGGTTTTGCCCCGCGACGGAGTGCACGGATAGCCGGGTTCGGGAGAGCAACGGGTCCGCATCTCATGGCTTTGAGAGGCAGAGGGGTCCCAATCTAGAATTGGCAGACTATTCGCCGCACTCGTAGGGGGTACAGGTTGACCCAAGGAGGGGTGCTCAAGATTAACGGATTCCGTGAAGTGCTGGGTGGTCCATTCACTATGATGTAGGGGGCTGCCTCGCTTCAGGTTTTGGCGGGTAACTTGTCTCACCCGTAGGGGTCTAGGTTTCATTGCACAGGATATCCACACGACAGGGGAACGTCGAGTTTCAGCAGCGGCTCTGTGAAACTCGGGGATCCCAGATTATCTGTATTGTTCTGTGATGCTTATTACTTTTCTGTAATGTTGCATACTATCACGCCTGGAGCGATTATTGTATATTGGTTTATATACTATTAGATGTTGTATATGTTTTACACCCGCGCTAGTCCAGTCCCCGCTCTGTCGTTAGTTAAGTAACCTAACGGGTGATGACGGGACCCAGTGACGAATGCGGATGGCATATACGTACATTTTATTTTCGTTCTTTTCTGGTGTGATTAAATGATGGGACTGTGTTGATTCTGATCAATGCAAAGTAAAACAAACCTGTTTACAGTTGTTGGAACAAATTTAAAAAGTGTTATTGCAAAGACGTTTTCTTTTGTTATGCATAGCGGTATTCAGTGGAATATCCTGCACCTCATTCGACGGGGCAAGGGCCGATATCCCTTCACCGGGACTGACCCCTTGGGCAGAAGTTTGCGTCAGCGTAATAACTTCACTATAGTCGATTACAAGTTGCTTTGCATAGCGGTATTCAGTGGAATATCCAGCACCTCATTCCACGAGGAAAGAGCCGAGATCCCTTCATCGGGAGTGACCTCTTTAGCAAAAGGTTTTCGCCACTATATTTTAAAAAGCTATCAGGTTCCTTCAGCGATATCAAGTTCACTACGTTAAAGGTTTTTCGCCAAAAACCAGTCGTAGCCCTCTGTCACTTCTTTTGGGTATTCAGTAGTATTCAAGCTATGCATTTTAGCCAAAGTTAAGGCATAGTGTTTGGTAGCTGCTGGGTATTCAATTGTTGCATAGATAGATGAGTTAGTTTGGGACAGTCGTTCTGCCGATTGGCTAAAGTCAGGGGCATGTGCGGGTGGGTTCAAATTGATAAGATAGTGACGGGTAGAACTTGGCAAGTGACTTATGACACTTTGACCAAAGCCAAGGTTATAAGAGCATGGGGCAAAAATCATATCTGGAGTTTCTAAAGAAACTGAAACTTGCCAAGTATGCGCATACCTTCTGGAGTATGAGTAACGTGGATGCATTCCATCACGTTATCATGCGATGAGAGTTGGATCCTGATTCCCACTGATGAGTTGGTTTACTCTTCGGGTGATCCCGATTGATTCTTCTTTTTGGTTTGGAGGAGAATTTGACAGGACAGTGGGAGGTTTCCGGATTAGATAAAGTGATGACCATTCTGATCTAGGTTAGAGTGCACGCAGAGTGTTTCTTTTCTCTCTCTCTTTGGCAGCGACCTTTGACCGACCCTAGACTATGACTCAGTGACCAGGTTGACCGAACCTTCTTAAAATACTGGCTTTTAGATTGTCTGAGTTGCATAAGTCATTGCCACTCCTTCTTTTACCCTTTGCATTTCTCAGAACACCCGTATTACTACGGATATCCACTTCCATTGGATAGATCCATCGTATGGTTATATACGAACTCGAAGGGACTTCTTCGAGGATGGATCCAGGTTCAGGAGAAATAGAATTGGTTTATTCAGTTGTCTTTTATTATCACCTTCTCTCAGGTTGCGAGAGCTCCTTGGTTTAGGAGAGTACACCTATTACGCTTATTGGATAGTCTTATTCCAAACCATAGGCTGGTGCCGAAAGGTAGGGAATGAAGAAAACCAATTAGCCTAAGTAGGGTGTGCAGAAGGTACTATGTAAAGACAAAATAAAGGGATTAGAAAGAGGGCAAAGTAAATTGCGACTGATATCATTCACGACCAAAACCGCGTACTTCATCGCCACTCCTATTTCACCTTTAAAAGAATAAGGTATTATTCAGTTGTCTTTTATCATCACCTTCTCTCAGTTGCGAGTACTCCTTGGTTTAGGAGGGTACACCTATTATGCTTACTGGATAGTCTTCTTCCAAACCTTAGGCTGGTGCCGAACGGTAGGGAAGGAAGAAAACCATTTAGCCTAACCATGGTGTACAGAAGGTAACGACTAAAGACAAATAAAGGGATTTGGAGAGATGGCAATAAAATATACGGTTGAAGTCATGAATTGGATTATGGAAGAGGCATTGCTATGAATACCAGGATACCCCTACGAAACATTTTCATGTTTCAGTGCATTGTTAATGGAAGACTGTTTTCCCGATTAGACACTTACTCCAAGGGTATGTATTTACCAGGTTTCATTCTCATATCTGTATGGTTTTACAGATGATGAGTGGGAGTAAGTCATTGGGAATTAGGTGATTATCCTCATTATATCGGAATTCGTTGTAATTGGTGATATTTGAGGAAATCGCCAGGGTACAGTTTTCAACCTACGACGCACAGGTTTTTGAGTTGTTCAACTCAGCGGACTTATACAGAGTATTGTATGTTGTCCAGTGTCCATCAGGACAAAGGGGTAGGTCCTCGTACTATGTTCTGTTTACTTATAACTTCTCTAGTATTTAGACGAGTGTTTCGTAGAAATACAAGGTCTAAGTTTTAAGAAGTTGTGGGTATAAGAATAAAGTAGAGAACCAGGTATCACAAGTATCGGGATTCTTCAAAGAGATCGAAGATGTAGATTCTTGTGATTGGTATTCAGATGATAGTGATGATTTTGAGAAACGTGTTTCTCTTTCAGGTTGCTCATAATTGGATGGATTCCTAAGTTGAGTAATGCTGATTAGCCTTTTTCCATTAAGTTGATATGCACTGGAGACAGTTGCATGATTTGAATATGGTTCCAATTGAATTAGTGCCAAAGTTTCTATATTGGATATAGAATAGTTCGTACCTTTAAAGATATTAAGGTACGGGGAGTTGTCCAGCTTATGCTTAAAACCAGACTCTGGATAACTCAGGGCACGTTTCTGTAATGGTTGTTTGTGGGTTGACCCTGGCTATGACGAGGGTTGATATTCTACCATTTGGAAGATCAATAGTGATATTGTTCTTGACTCGCCACAGTTTTAGTAAAAATGGATCTTTTTCAGAAAACAGTAGTGGGAGTATGGTAGAACTGGAAGTGATTCCAGAACCGTGAACGATTACGGAAAATTTAATAGGACCTATATATTCAATCAGGTTTGACATTCCAATAGCCACTCCGCAGATATGGTGGGTAACCTTAGACACCCGAGAGGTACTTCGGTAGCCTCAAGGACGGTGACAGGGACGTTCTTATCTACCCAGACTTGACACTACTGTTGTTCCAGGCTATGAGACCCGGTAGGAGGGTTGTCGTAGTCAGTGGGAGCATCGGAAGCATAGTGGGCAAGATGCTTATATCTATTTATAGACTTGAGCAGTTATAGCGGAGATAGATCATCTAATTTTTGATATGACAGTCATAGGTTTGACTTCAATCAGAATAAGGGATGGATCTGTTAAGAAGGTAGTAGAGTGTGATGTCATGGTATTTGGATGACATACACAGAGTAGGAAGTAAAATTCCTATGCTACGATCGGTTGTACTGTGGTCGTCACACAGTTGTTTCTCCAGACAGGATATGGATATAATATTTGACATTCTGGTTTCTAGATCTATGGTTTTAGATCTGGATTTGGGTAGTTTCCCAAAGTAGGTACTTTGACAGTATTCTAATGGTTTTTAGAATAGATGACTCCTAGCATGGTGGTGTACCTGCAGGTGATGGAGTCACCCTCTCTAAAGGTGTCTTACAGACTAAAGGGGAGAGGGATGTGCATGATTGACAGATCACTTGCTTAGGCAATTGAGTCAATCATGAGATGTCAAGTACCACACCAGATGTTGTTTTTGCACTTGATGCAATAAGTTTGTATTAATCCAATCCTGGAGAAACATAAGGAAGCAGTTTTAGAACATAAGTACATGTTCTACGGATTTGATGACGGCAGCCTCCTTCGGGAGACGGTTATCATTCCAGGCTTCAAAGGTGACATGGATGACAGAGTGATTGTCAGAGTTATAGTTTTCCCTCTGACGAAGAGGGACGGTATTATGGACAGGTGGTTCAAGAGGATACTGTGGATGGCATGGTGCTGGATACTGATTGGGTTCAGTGATCGATACAGTCTAAGAAGTTTGGATTTGGAGTTCATTTATGAACTAGGTCCCATCAGATATCCAGACATATTCTAAGACAGGTATTACTCAATTCGGGAGATGGCTTTCTCCGCGAACTTGAGATTTAGAGAGATATAGAAAGAAACATCTAGGCGGATCCACTCACTGAGGCTATTTCTCGAACACAATAGTTTTACAAACGGGCTTTGTGAAACTGATTAGTAGAGGAGTTGGATGTTCGGTTTCACACGGGCTGTGAGTAGTCGACATTGCAATAATTAGCCTAGAGTGCAAGTGGGAGATTGTTGGAGATAGTGCCCTCATAGTCAATTATTGGATCGCAGGTACGTGATTGCAATGATTGCGGAGGACCTATACCGGTAGGACAGTCTTACTCGAGATGATAGTATGCTATCTGGTTTTGCCTTTATCAGTCGTGTACATGTTCAGGTGACTGATTACATGTTACATTTTGATAGAGCCCTTAGGATCTTGCTTTACTACCAACAGTATGATGGCGATCATATACATGAGAGTTGGGTAGTTTATATGCATATCCTTAATTGAGGTCCCTAGTCGTGGGAGTTTCGAGACAGGGCATCGATACTCCGGAGTAGACTAGTGTGTACAGTCGAGACCCCGACGAGGGGCGGTGGCCGGTCTCACAAGCCACTGGTGTCAGTTGGATCACCTAAGATGTATACAGGTGCTCATTGGGTTATGAGTACACCGGACAGGACTCGCCGGGAATCTGCTAGTTAGTACTATATCTATCGTCAGATAGCAGTTCCCTGGTGACATGTGTACAGATTAGTTCATCGACCTGAGGTCGTCATTTGTCTCGTGTGAGTTCCCACTGTGCTTTGATTTCTACCCTACCACGGCTCAAAGGAGTCATGCAAACAGGTAGCTTTTGGGTACAGTCCCGAGCCATATGGAGGCACGTGAGCGGATCGGCAGGGGATTCGTCTCTCCCGGTATTGGGGGAGAGATCGTGCTGTGTCTAGGAGAGCCATTACACATAGCCCACGGCCGTGGCAGGAGATTTACTGGTAGGTACTCCAGTAGTATCTCAGGGTGTTATTGGGCTTCACTCCGACACGACTTATACTGCTATTGGGGGTCTGACGTTACTAGCCCCCTAGGCAGATATGCGATACTCATAGACGAACGGACCGGACTGTATATACATTGTCACTGTTAGGCTCAGTAGGGTTTTCCGGATGAGTTCGCTCATCGACATCCCTTGAGGTCAGTCCATGGGCAGCTGTTACGCATTGCTAGTGCCGCTGACGGTTTGTGGTTAAACCCACTGCCAGGGTACTAACGAGTCATTAGAGTCCCCCACAGACAGTTTCCCAAGTTCGGGCGAAACGTTGTAGAGGCCGTATGGTTTTATGGCAGGGTTCGGAAAATGCACGTGCGTTTACGCACGTGTTATTTTTCGGGCAGATGATACTGGTCGGCTTTGGTTTAAGCCGGATCCGAGTATTATATTGAGTAGGTTTAATATCTTTGTCTCAGTTGCATTTGTATTCGGTCGTAATACAAATGCGGGTATATTTATACAGTTTCGGGGTTATCCTGAAAGTCGTTTCAGGATCACTTTTGGAAGTTGCCAGTTTCCAGTTTTCTATCAGCCGTCTTTTAACATTTGGTTAAAGACGGATTTATCTTTTCTTGGATAAGGTGAGTCAGTGTTCTAGAAGTTTCTGGAAGTGATGACAAGGATGGTGACTAGGTTCATGACTCATCTTTGCATTTACTAAATGGTGACTAGGTTTTTGTGACTCATGGTTTTAATTAATATCTTTTGGATTGCTTAAGATCTTTTGTTATGATAAGGATCATTCTTGTGGTCACTCCCCCTTCTCCTACACTCACCCCCTCTCCATATATGAGGCCGGCCCCCTCTCTCTCTCACTACTTGATGTTTTCATTTGTAGAAAAGATATGATAGTATTTGGGGTGCATGGAATTTTACAGTCCATTTCATTCCATCACCCAATTCCCTCGGCAACTTCATTAACCGATCGTCCATGGATTTGGACGAAGTGAGACAAAGTCATCTACTCATTCTCTACATCATTCTTGGTCGTCTCTTTTAGCAAACTTGACGATCGAGTTGCCTCAAGTCAGAGGCGGGAGCCCGTTTAAAGAATCAGAGACGTGGTGCCACCTGGACGAGGAGAATCGGAGATCGACGAGATCGGAGCAGCCGCAACGGAGCGTGGGATGATGGTTAAAGAACGAAGGACTCGGATCGTTCGGTATAACCTTTCTACACTCTTTACAGTTTGTTAGTTTAGCAATAATGGCAGATCCGGGTTAAAGTATACGATAGCGCCAGTTAAAAAGTTTTTGTTCCGCATTTGGCGTCTGTAGACGGCCGGGGCGCTAGCGTAGACTTACACCTAGAACCCGGTTACTTATGCTCCCCTCCTTGGGTCTACCTAATGCGGAAAAGTAAATAATATACACTGGTGACATCAACCGCAACCTGGAAGTGCCCCAAATAAAAGAATATTACATTACAAATGAATTTTACATGAATGAAAATAAAAACCCCCATCTCACATAAAACCCCCGGCTATTCAGAACGCGACGATCCAATATAACATATCACAGCAACACATAATATCACATATCATCAACGTAAGTAAATATGCGCATCCCAATTGTCGTTGACATATAGAAACGAAACCGGCGATATCACATATTACACTTACGGTCACAGAAAAGAAAGTGTAAAACTACAATATTTGGAATCCACAATCACTTTAGACATCGTAAATTCGAAATATCACATACTCCGTATTTCATGCCTAACTCTATGAATTCCACAGTATCACATTCCAGATGAATAGACAGTATTAAACTTTTCAAACAGATAATCAAACACCCAAAATTTCCCAAAGTGCTCAACTCTTGAGCGGAATTCAAATGATCCCAGAATATGTCACAGTACCGGTGATCCAGCCGTAGAAGGGTCAAGCCAACGCCTCACATGTGGCACGCCGTACTGCCCCAAACCCGAAGGTTCAAAAGGCAGTTCAAGACGGTCACATAATCGAGTTAAGGTTTGTTGTCTTCTAGAGGGTCCACCGCTTAACTTGTACAATTTTTCCGACAGATTTAAACCCGATAAAAATTCAACACTTGAAAGTTTTACGTGCCGGGAAAAAGTCGGTTAATGATATCCGTTCAACTAGTTTAACAATTTCTAAATATCCGGAAAGTAATACGAATTTAAAGTTTCCGATCGAGTCTACTATTACAAAACAAACCCCAGAATTTTCAACACTTGAAACAGATTAAAAATACCCAGAAGTATCAACAAGCACCTACGGATATTACCATAAAAGCCACGTGTCGCCAATCCATCATTCCGCCGCCGTTTGGACGAATTGGGGGCCCGGGTTTTATGGTAATTCTTAGAATTCCCTGCTGATTTTTTTACGTATTTTTAATTCAGAAAAAACCCAAATTTTAAAAAATTTCCAGAGAGGGGGTATATTTTGTCGGTTCGGGTTCGATCGGAGTTTTAACTTCGTAAACACATCGCCTAATGCTCTAGCTAGGCTCTGATACCACTGTAGGGTTCCTAGGCACTCTTGTGAAGGTTCAAAATGCATCAAACATTCCTGGATAAAAATTTAGACGTGCCGAACAACCCAAAGTCGGGATCTTTGCTAGATTATTAGGTTTAAACATGCAAGATGATAACTTTTTATCTAAGTGTGAGGGATTACAACCTTTGTAGTCCGCTCCTTCGCTTCACAAGCTCCGAGTAGAAGTCCCTTTGCCGCGATCCACGATCTCCCGGACTCATGAGAGGCTCCACGACTCGAACGATCCATGCTAGCTTGAAGTGTTCCAAATCTCCGATGATCTACGTCGAAGTTGCAAAGACTCAAGCTTTCTCACTCTAAAGAGATGAACACACTAATCTCACGGGCTAGATGAGATGAGGATGAGAGAGTAGTAATTTTGCTTTCTTTTTAAATCATTTTCTCATATTTATTCATCACATAAAGAAAATCAAGTGAGCTTCTTCAAGAGAGAAGAAGAAGATGATCATGGAAAGGATAATGATAAAACCTTTTGTGATGAATAGAAAGAAATGAATATGATTGATATATAAACCATGGTCAAGGATGAGTGGATAAGAATGTGTAGAGAAACAACTAGAGTTAGGGTTTGGTTAGGTTTAGAAATGTGTCATCACAAAATATCTTAACCATGACAAAATAAAATCCTTCTAGAAGGTGCATGAAGCAACTAACCCTAATCAAACCCTAACCTCATTTAATCATCCTTAAACATGTTTAACAATAAATCATATCATGTCACAATAATATATATCACATATATATTATATATTTGCAACAAAAGAAAATAATACAATTAACATATATCGCATATATATCAATGTATCATCCAGTGAGAAAATGAAATAATAAAGCGAGCCTATATTAGATAATGTAATAATATATCATATATATTATTATACATTAAATCATCGAATCAACACTTGATCCGACGATCCGGCTATATCGAATATTGTCGACTAATATATCATGTACCGATTCATCGAATCAACACTTGATCCGATGACCCGGTTCATATCTTAATATCGCGAGAATATAATACGGTATCTCATATCGCATTATTCTCGGTCCTGCACATATCACATATGTGCCTCTACTCCGTTTCGCCTGAGCCAAGAAACCTCTGTGTAGGACTCTAAAGAATCATCAATACGCCGGTAGCAGGTGATGATCATATCAAACACCCACAAGCTGCAAGCGGTCAGCTAAACGTAACAGCCACCCAGGTATTGAGCGATCAGAAGATCAACAAGCTAGCCTGTGCGTTCTCCTGTGAATCCGATCAGTAACACTCCCGTACAGTCCGGTCTGTTCGTATGATATGTCGCATATCAAGTCTAGGGGTGGTATACGTCAGACCCCAGTAACCGATAAGTCGTGTCGATGTATGGCTCATAACGGGTCGAGAAACTACTAGTAACACTTACCAGTAAATCTCCATATCAGCCCTGGCCAGGGACTTCCAGTTATAGCCAATCGAACACAGCACAACATCAACTCCCTATACCGGGAGAGACGAATCCCCTCCTATCGCTCATTGCCTCCATGTGATTCGGGACTGTACCCAAAAGCCACCGTTTTGCACGCCCTCTTGGACATGGTAAGGTGGAAATCAAAGCACAGTGGGAATCACACAAGACTCTATGACGATCTCGGGTCTACAGACTACCCTGTACCAGTGTCACCGGAGAACTGCCATCTGACGTGTGGTATATCACCATCTGGGAGTTCTCGGCGAGTCCGTCCAGTGTACCCAGTCTCCACTGAGCACCCGTACACCATCTCTGATGTCAAACACCGATGGATATGGGATCATCCATCGCCCATCATATGGGTCAAGATGCGTATACGCTAGTCTACCTCTGGTGTATCGATGCCCTGTCTCGATATACCCTCGACTAGGAACAGTTATAGGATGTACTCATCGACTACCGTGGCCCCACTAGTATGATCTCATCATAGTCCCAGTAGTCGAGTACTGATCCTAAGGGCTTTATCAACATGTGAGAGAAAAACAGTAAACCAATACAAGTCAACATGTTAAGATAAAGTGAAACCAAATAGCATACTATCATGACGAGCAAGAAAGTCATCTCTATATATATCCAAGCATCCATTATAATATACATCATATGTACAACAATGGCCTCTAGGGCATATACATAACTAACACTTTTCTCCCATGGCAACTTCTTCAACCTCCACCCAATCCCTCTCATGAGTTGAGAATTCTTGGGTGTTTTGAGACAAAGTATTCACGCACACTCTCTACTTCATCTTGGCTATCTAGGTTAGCAAACTAGAAACCCGAGTTGCTTCGGTTTTGAAGCGGGAGCCCGTATTACTAATCCTCGATGTGGATCGTCTTCGATGAGGGAGACCGGAGAACGAACTTGATCGAGGAAGCCGCGAGGAGCTTGGACAGAGGTTGAAGACCGAAGGACACGGATCGATCGGTATAACCTCTCTAAACTCTTTTCATATTACTAGTATAGGGTTAATGGTATGATCCGTCGATTAGGGCTCCGTTAGCGCCGGGTTTGAAAAGTTTTTGTTCCGCGTTTGGCCACGGATTGATGGCCGGGGCGCTGCCGTAACCCTATAATCTAGAATGCCTATTATTGCATGAGAAGAATGGTTATAATATATATATTATATATTAGACGTTGGTTATGTTTTGCATCCGTGCTAGTCCAGCCCCCGCTCTAGCGTTAGTAGTAACCTAACGATGTTAGACGGGGCCCAGTGGCGAATGCAGATGGCATAAGCGTACGTCATATTTTCATTTCTTTCTGTGATGATAGGTGTAAATTATGGGACTACATTACATTAATGCAAAGAAAACAAACCAAAGCTGAATCGTTGGAACAAATTTTAAAACCACTTGGTTTTTTCAAAACAGCAGACTTTTAAATGCGGAGCTTAAACCACCCCTTTTAAAAGCTATCAGGTTCCTTCGATTATATCAAGTTCACTACGTTCATGGTTTCGAAAAAACCATTAGTAGCCCTCCGTCATTTTATATGAATATTCAGTAGTATTCAAGCTATGTTTGGTGGCCTTCACCAAGGCATAGTGATTGGTAGCTGCTGGGTATTCATATGTAGCATAAATAGATGCGTTGGTTTGGGACAGTCGTATTATTTTGTTGGCCTTCGTCAAGGGTATATACGGGTGGGTTCAAATTAACCTGGACAATGATGGGGAGAACTTGACATGTGAATTATGATTTGTTGGCTTCGTCAAGGTCATAAGAGCATGGGGCAAAAATCCACATCGGGAGTTTCTAAAGAAACTAAAACTTGTCAGTGATGCATACCATTTGGAGTGTGATAATGTTGGTAGGATTCCTTCGACTTTATCACACAATGATATTTGGATCCCGGTCCTACTGTTAGTATATGCTACTCCTCGGGAGATTTTTCACTTAACGATCATTGCAATAAACCAAGTAGGTGTATAGAACAGTGTTAGCGGGGCTACGCCTTAGGGAAAATAGGTTATTTAATTAAGGATCTTCACGAAAGCGTCGTAAAACCTCCCTCGAAGTACCGACACTGGCCTGGCTGAACGGTTAAACAAGTATTGTACGGTGAGATTAATCATGACTAATTCTTCTTTTATGGTTTGAGGAAGGATTGGAGAGACAGTGGGAGCCATCCTATTTAGATAAATTAAAAACCAATCTAAACTTGCAAGAGTATCATGCTGAGTGTTTTCTTCTCTCTCTCCTAATTGCAGTGACCAGGTGACCAGATTAGGTTACAGATACATAATAAAATGACTGAGTTATACTATATTGACTGGCAAAGGTTTGTCCAGATGTCCATTACCTATGACAAGCTGGACCACCTCATTACTACTCAAGCCGCCGCCGTCCCAGGTCCAGTTTCCACCGTCGCGGATATTGATATCCGTAAGACAAGGGAAAAATACAGTATGAATGTCAAGTGCCTTGTGTTGGCCTAAGTTGATGGTGTATACCAGAGGCAGCACGAGAAAATGGACTTAGTTTTTGTCTTCCTCCATAACAAAGTTTTATATGGAGAGTAATCTCGTATCACAAGATATGAGATCTCGAAGGAATTGCTTCAAGCGAGGTTGGTTGTCGGGTCATCTGTGGGGGACCACGTCCCTACAATGATCAGCTGTATTAAACAGCTCAAGGACCTGGAGACCACGTTGGAGAATGATTCATGTACTGACTTAATTTTACAGTCCATACCTTCTACTTACGCCCAGGGGAAGAAAGTTATACTTCCAGTTGAGAGCATCCTGAAGTAAACCAGGGAGACACCCGCTCTGCTTATTGGGGAATCTTCCTCCTCTGGATCTAAGGCGAAAAGCCAAGGCTGAGAAGAAGAAGAAGACCTCCATAAAGTGTCACGACCCGAATATTTCGACCCGTGACCGGCACTTAACCACGCAACGTCTACAGGCGTAACGCGACTAAGTAAGCCGAACCCAGAAATCAAAACCATTCAAAAGCAGTGAGTGTTGAAAACATTCAATTAAAACATTTAGAAAACCTTAATAGCTCAATGAAGTTCTTTGTAAAATTTAATTATCCTTAATATAATTTTGGCAGCATTTCCTTTGTAAAAGTAACCCCGAAAATCGGGTATAAAACAGGATATAAGTGAAAATGATATATAATGAAATAAAGCATCCCCAACGGGAACAATCACGCCCAACGGCGGAAACCATCACCACAAGAGAAGTATACGACGCCGTAGCGAAGAATGAGCAATAAGTAAATATCACAAAATGATAAACGGCAATATATAACGGTCGGCTCCCACGAGCTCGACACCAGAATACAAAAATATACATCATCGTCCTCACACTATCACTAAGTCCAGTACATATATGGTAGATGGAGAATACTAGATACAAAAGTGTGTACAATAAAGTAACCAGATACCACAACCCACCTAATAGCAAAATAGCTCGGCACCAGCTGTAGTGGTATCTGTAGCCAAAAGATGCAAAAGGGCAGCCTGCCGCGACTACTCTGAGGGGCAACCTGCAAATACTGTGGCACAACGGGGGTGAGTTGCCAACTCATGAATAGAGATAACATATAAGGGTAATCACGAGTATGCACGTACTGCGCTACGCTATCATATGCCAGCAGGTAAATCTATATGCGACAAGCAGTAAGTGCAATAATCATGCAAATGCTCTGTCAGGTAAAATAACTACAGGATGAGATACATGATAATCACTGCTGAGCATGGGATAAACAACATCTACACGAAATATCAATCGTGGAAAAATAATCGGTTCCCAAGCTGCACCCAAATCCCAAATAAACTCAGGCGCCGGCACTCTCCTCGGCCCTCAAATCCTGTAAATCTCTGAGAATCACGAGTGCCCAACATCGGCACCCAAAAATATCATAAATACTCGTGTCCAGTATCGACACGCAAATCCTCATACATCGGGCTCCGTAAGTCCAGATCAGCCCACGGGCTCCGTCTGCGGTATCGGCCCTCGGCCCCGGCAGTACGGATCATCCCGCATCCATCTCTCGACTCTGGTCAGTATCCTCCAGATAACCGACAGGTCCAACCAATCATCGGTAGGTACTCGCCCACCTCCAGGCTCAATCG
This sequence comes from Agapanthus africanus, assembly GCA_030015575.1. Taxonomy (NCBI): domain Eukaryota; kingdom Viridiplantae; phylum Streptophyta; class Magnoliopsida; order Asparagales; family Amaryllidaceae; genus Agapanthus; species Agapanthus africanus. Next base: position 261,220,255 of record JASDDO010000004.1, read on the forward strand.
GCAAAGTCCATCGATCATCTTGCCGAGGGGAACCATACCGGGTCCACCACGAACCCGCAAACGGATCATCCACTCCACGAATCGGGTTTCAAGCACACGTCTCAGCACCGAGAAAACGTGTAGTGGACGCACCAAAATATCATATCACGAGGAACCGGGTTTTCAAATAGTGCATCTTTTCTTAAATAATTCCACGGTCCTCAAAACCAGAAATCACATAAAAATCCAACACCAATGAGTAGATCAAATACGATATGCTATGTACATCAAGTCATAATATAGGTACAAGGGAGAAACCGCTTTTCTTAAGATAGTTGCAGTTTTCAAGACAGCATGCGACTTCCAATTTCTATGAAAATCCTATCGAATCATATGTGAAATGAACTACAGTATAATGATCATGGCAATTCTACAGTGAGTGTGTCATGGCAATTACTAACGGTTTGTGTGTAACATGCAGATTAGTGCTCGTGCAACATGAACCGTTAGTAATAGTGCGGTGTTCTATCAGTTCTAAGTTTTCATACATATAACAGGGGATGCAGTATGCAACAACAGTATCCATGAACAGTCAAAGTAGGTAAATGCAATATATAGCTATAAAGTCCTATCAGCCCTGACGCATAACGCCATGCGGGCGATATCCCCATAGATGTTAATCTACTCACTGAAGTCTCGCGCTAAGTGTAGCCGACGACTTGCTTCCCCTTCTTCGCAGCGTCCGTCTCACTCGCCTGCGAACCTTGAATTACACAATATATCACATATAAACTCAAATCTACCAAAAACGCAATATTAATGTCAAACTAGAAACCCGCGTTGCAAACCAAGCGCGCGTGTGCGCGATACGCTAAAACGTGTGATTACGCTCCTGAAGCTAACCTGACGCGTCACGATACGCAGCACAACCCAAACCCACACACGTATCACGTGTGTCGCGAAGATTTAAAATACGGAAAATAGGGTAATAGGTCCCAGATTTTGATACAGAAAGAGTTTTATAAAAATAAATATACCAAAACACTCCAAATACCAGCAGACACCAACCACCAAAACCCTAACCCACAATTCTCCCATCTGGCCGCAATTTGCGGCCAGAATGAGTTTTTCGGCGGCCTGGGTAGGGGGGTGGGCTCCCGGGTTTGGTGTGTGCACTCTATACCCCATACACAAGCTACAGTAAATACAATTTTATTCTGAAACACCCCAGGTAGTAGCAGTTTCAACAGAACCCAATTTCAAGTTAAAAATCACACCTTTGCACTAAAATGATACTTTAGGGTATATTTGTGAAATCTGAAACAAACCCAAGTCTAAAACTACACTAATATCCCATTACCAAGCTAATAAAGCCATAAAAAGTTGATTTTTATCACAACCTCACTAAATCCCTTTATATAGCACAAAACATGCATAAAATGTGATATTTTGCTAGAAATACTACAAGTTATGTAAAAGGGGTGCTAAGGGTGAGTTAATACCTTCAAAACACCTTATGAAACACCAAAAATCCCTGCTTTTTCCTCAAGTGTGCAGATCCACCATCAAACACCTCAAAAGCTCATTTTTTCCATAGTTTGTGAAGGAAAAGTGTTGATTTGAGTAGGGTTTTATGTAGGGATCAAAAGGAAATGAAAAGAGAAGAAGAGAAGAAGAAGAAGCTGTTGTTTTTGCTGGTAATTCTGCAGGAATTTCTGAATGAGGAGAAGAGAGAGAGAAGAGAAGAAAAATGGGGTCAAAAGGTCAACTTCTCACCTAACACCATACCTCATTTGTTTAATTGAAAATTTTGAATTATAAAAGGGTTTTGACTTGTTTTGAAATGGTGGGGATAAATTATCTACCATGCATCAAATGAAGGGGGGTTAACATGATACATTTTCTCATCTAGCCTCAAAATGCTAAGTGTGCATGTGTGCTCCTAACACAAAAATTCACACTTAGGGTAAACCCGACTAAAAATAATTAACAACCCTATAAATATGTATATATACCCATATAAACACTTCACAACACAAAAACCACTAGCCAAGAAGGAAAATAAGATATCCGTTTTTTTTTAAAAACACGCACACATGCTAATTAACGCGAAAACATCCTAAACAAATTTCAAGGCGTTACATAAAGACGATAGGCGGTGTCAGTAAGGTAGAAAGAAAGGGCGGGGTAAAAGTTTCAAGGTTAACAGTAGGGAAGAAGGGTTGTTCCTATTGTTACAGGAAAGGGTATTGGCAGAAGGGATGCAGGGCTTGGAAAGCCAGAATCCAGGATCCGAAGCACGTTGTGGCTTCGACTTCAGGTGTGTTTGTGATTGAAAACAGTCTGTCAATTAACTCTACTTCCTGGGTACTAGATACCGAAACAGAATCTCATATCTGTAATTCATTACAGGCTTTGATAAACCGTAGAGTTATTAAGACAGGTGATATGACTCTCAGGGTTGCTAACGGAATGAGCGTAGACGCTGTATCGTAGGGTACATCACCTATAATTGACAAGTGGGCAGATATTGATTCTACGTAATTGTTTGTGTGTACCTAGTCTAGTTTGTAAGCGATGTGGTCCACATCCACCTAAATCAAAGTTTGATTGGGTCAGGTACACTAGAGGATGGTATATACATGTTAAATCAAGCTCAGGTTTTCAACGTCCAGAACACACTTAAAAGAAAGTCTCCAGAATTAAATAAGGCTTTCTTATGGCATTGTAGACTGGGTCACATCAATGAAACACGGTAGTCGAAGTTACATAGAGAGGGATATTTGGATCCGTTCGAATATCAGCCTTATGCAACTTGTTAATCTTGTCTCATAGGAAACACGACAAAGACTCTGTTCACTGGACACGGAGTAAGAGCGAGCAAGATTTTAGGACTCATACACAGCGACGTGTGTGATCCAATTTCTACAGATCCACAAAGTGGTTATTCCTATTTCATTACTTTTACAGACGATTTATCTAGGTAAGGACATGTCTTCTTAATGAAGCATAAATCCGAGGCATTTTGAGGTATTCCAAGAATATAAGAATGAAGTGGAAAAACAAACAGGCAAAAGTATCAATACACTGAGATCTGATCGATGTGATGAATACTTAATTGTCGAGTTCCTAGATTACAAAAAAGAGAATGGTATTCTCTCTCGGCCTACTCCATACACACTACAACACAACGGTGTATCGGAAAGGCGGAACATAACCCTATTGGATATGATTCGTTCCATAATGAGTAATGCTGAGTTACCGCAATCCTTCTGAAGTTATGCACTAGAATCAGCTGCATATCTTTTGAATAAGGTTCCTACCAAGACTGTGCCTACCATACCATATCAGATGTGGAGTGGGAAGAAACCCTATCTTTAGTATATGAAGATATAGGGATGTCCAGCTTTTGTCGAAAAGCAGAATGCGGACAAGTTCGAAGGACGCTCAGTACTGTGTAGGTTTGTGGGATACCCAAAGAACTCTAATGGGTATCTTTTCTATTACGTAGAGGAACAAAAAAAATTGTTTCTCTTCATGCCCACCTTTTAGAAAATCAATTTCTGAAAAAGAAACTAGTGGGAGCTCAATAGAACTAGAAGAAATTCCAGAACCACAAACTATTACTGAAAGTATAGTAGAACCATAGGTTTCAAAAGAACCGGACATCCCTACACCAATCCGCAGAACTAGCAGGCAGTCTCATCCGCCTGAGAGATACTACGGTTTTCTCATAGACGAGAATAGAGAGGATTGCATCATTAACAATGATGAGCCAACTAGCTTCCAGCAAGCCATTTAGAGCGGCGACTCGGTAAAATGGCTGGATGCAATGCAGACCGAGATGGAGTCCATGTACACCAACAAAGTATGCACTTTGAACATTGCTCCAGAAGGGGTAAAACCCGAAGGCTGCAAATAGATCTTCAGATAGAAGATTGGTATAAATGGACAGGTTGAAACCTATAAGGCTAGACTTGTTGCAAAAGGTTTTCGTCAAAGACCTGGTTTGGACTATGACGAAACCTTTTCTCCAGTGGCTATGCTCAAATCCATTCGGATGCTTCTTGCCATTACTTCCTTCCAAGATTAAGGGATCTGGCAGATGGACGAAAAGACGGCTTTTCTAAATGGTTATTTGGAAGAGTGCATCTATATGGATCAGCCAGAGGGTTTCAATCAGAGTGGGAGCAGCGGGAAAGTGTGCAAGATGCTTAATTCCATTTATGAACTAAAGCAGGCATCGCAGAGTTGGAATATCTGTTTTGATGAGACGGTCAAAGAATTCGACTTTATCAAAAATCCAGATGAACCATGCATTTATAGTAAGATTGCAGGGAGAACTGTGGGATTCCTCGTCTAGTACGTGGATGACTTTCTCTTGATAGGAAATGACACTTCTATACTACAATCAGTCAAAGAATTCTTGTTACAGAGGTTCTCCATGCAAGACCTGGGTGATGCCAACTACATTCTGAGGATCCAGATCTATCGTGATAGATCAAAGAGGATGGTAGGACTTTACAGTCAAGGTATATCAACACCATACTGAAAGTATTTAGTATGGACGATTCAAAGCGCGGTTGTCTACCGGCTTGTCACGGAATCACCCTCTCCAAGGAGTTGTCTCCCAAGACTGATTTAGAAAGGGCTCGCATCACATCTATACCCTACGCTTCTGCGGTAGACTCTATAATGTATGCGATGTTGTGTACCAGACCAGATGTTGCTTACACACTAGCGTGGTAAGAAGGTATCAGTCAAACCCAAGGGAGAAGCACTGGATAGCAGTAAAGAACATTCTCATGTACCTGAGAAGGAATAAGGAGGTGTTCTTGGTGTATGGTGGAAAATGACGATCGAGGCCTTTGCTGACTCCAGCTTCCAGAATGATAAGGATGACTCCAAGTCTATGTCAGGTTATGTCTTTACCCTCAGTGAAGGGGCGGTCTGTTGGAAGAGCTCCAAGCAGGACACCGTTGCAGACTCGACGATGGAAACAGAGTAGTTCTCTGCATGAGACACCGCAAAAGAGGTAGTCTGGATGAGGAAGTTCTTAACTGAACTTCAGGTGGTTCCTTCCATTATTGGTCCAATACTTTAGTATTGTGACAACAACAGCGCTATAGCTTTAAGGAAGGAACCTAGGTCCCATCAGAGATCCAGACATATCTTGAGGCGGTACCACCTGATCAGGGAGATCGAGGTGAGGAGAGTAGATACGGAGAACAACACTGCAGATCCACTCACGAAGGCCATCTCTCAGACATAGTTCGAGAGGCTATTCGAGATCTTAAGTCTGCGATATGCCAGTATATGGCCTTAGTACAAGTGGGAGATTGTTAGTGTTATATGCCCTAGAGGCCATTATTGTATCATACTGGTTTGTATATTACTTAATGGAAGCTTGGGACATACACGGATATAGTAACAGTCTTGCTCGAAATGGTAGTATGATACCTCGTTTGTTTCTACCTCAATATGTGCATTTGTTTTATTAGCATATTGCTTATACATATTAGTAGAGCCCTTAGGATCTTTTGCTTGATTACCAGCGTTGTGATAGCAGTCACACTAGTGGCGACTGGGTAGTCTGTAAGCACATCCTATACAGGTCCCTAGTCGTAGGATTATCGAGACGGGGCATCGATACTCCAGAGTAGACTAGTGTATATGCTTCTTATCCCAGCAGAGGAGATGGTCTGTCCCACAACCATTAGTACGTCGTACTGGAGATAGTATGCAGGTGCTCATTAGATTATGAGTACACTGGACATGACTCGTCGGGAACTGTTGGTGGGTATTATACCTATCGTCGGGTAGCAGTTCCTAGGTGACATGAGTACAGCTTAGTCTGTCGATTTAACACTGCTACTTCGCCTCAAGTGTGTTCCCACTGTATTTTGATTACTACCCTACCACGGCTCAAATGAGTCATGCAAACAGGTAGTAGTTAGGTACAGTCCCGAAGCACTTGGAGGCAGTGGCGGTTAGATAGGATTCGTCTCTCCCGGTATTGGGGGTTGATATCTCGCTGTGTTTGGAGAGCCATCACACAAAGTCCCTGGCTAGGGCAAGCGAGATTTACTGGTAGGTATTCCAGTAGTTTCTCGGGGTGTTTTAGGCTACGCTCCGGCATGACTTATTGCGCTATTACGGGTCTGACGATTACCGCCCCCTTAGGCCCGATATGCGATACTCTTAGACGAACAGATCGGACTGTACGGAGATTGTCACATACAGGCTCAGTAGGAGTTCGGATGAGTTTGCTCATTGGCCTTCTCATCGACAGATACCTGGGTAGTCGTTACGTGCAGCTAGTACCGCTTGCGGCTTGTGGTTAAACCTACTGCCAGCATACTGTCGAGTCTTTAGAGTCCCACATAGAGAGTTTCCCTGCATCGGGCAAAAAATGTAGAGGCCGTATGGTTTTACGGCAGGGCTTCGATCACTTACGTGTACTTATGGGCGTACGATGATCAGGCGGGTAATACTAGGGGGTTTTGGTTTAAGCCGAATCCTAGTATTATATTGATGGATTTGTTTCGTCTCTTTGTATTCGTATTCTTCGGAATGCAGATGCGGGTATGTATATACGGATGATGGGCATTCTCGTAATTAGCTCGTGAAAGCTTCTAGAAGTGGAAACCTAATTAGGGTTTAATTCTTTATTGGATTAAACAAATTGGGTGGAGAAATGAGGTGGAGTTTTACATTGAACCTAGCATGGCTACTTAGTGACTCATGCTCATGACTCATCACTAGATATTTTGGGAAGCTCATAAGATATTTGCGTGAGATATTATTTCTCCTCAATTATCATATTTGCTTCATTATTCTATCAAGGGTAGCCAATCTCATTATTCAATGTTCACAACACCATTCTCATTTCCTCAAGTCTTCTTCTTTTTCCTCATAATCCTAAAAGTCTCATGAGTTGAGAAACCTAGGGTTCTAAGAGACAAACTATTCCATCTTCACTCTCTACATCACCTAGGCCTTTTAGTTTGGCAAGCTAGTTGCCCTAGTTACCTCGGATTTGAGGTTGGAGCTCGAACTATAGACTCTCGGGTGGATCGTCTTTGACTCGAGGAAGCCGACGAGGAAGCTACGATCCGTTACGATCCTCGGAGCCTACGATGATGAGGAGGACAGTGACTAAAAGACCCGAAGGAATTGGTTTCGTGAGGTATAACTTTCATCAGAGTAGTTAAACTTCACACAGTATTTTGTTAGCTATGGTTTAGCATCGATCCTGGAGTTCAAGTCCATTTTGCGAGCTTTGAAAAATCGTTTTTTGAAAATTCCACCTCCCCGCGGACACGCGGGGTGCGCGACATGGACTTACAATTCAGTGTGTGTTTTCAAATTTCTTGAGTGATGCATTTAGACCTGAAATGCTCAAGTCTTATTTATTTCGAAATTTTCAATTCAACCCAGAACTCTTGAGCAAAATCTTAAATATTCCAAACACAGGTCTTAATTTATATGATTATAATCTCTTCTCATTCCCTCACTACCCTGAGGGCGAATCCTCTGAATCCATATCTATTTTTCTTCATAACTGTGAAACACTCGTTCTTTCTGAACGTTATGATGATTTGAATTCCTGTGCTCGCCTCGTTGATAAACTTCTTGATTTTTGTATCCTTCCCAAAATGGGCAGACGTCTAAGTATACGGGTTGTCACAAGCTTCTCTCTTACTGTATTCTCAAGAAAATTCATGTTAATCTTCCTTTGATGATTTGCAAGCATATGTGGACTTTGATCGCTGCTCGAAACACTCTTGCTTATGGGAAAATCATTACTAAAATTCTCGATCATTTCACGATTCCAATCAGCTCCTTTCCTACTCAGAGATCTGACGTTCCATTCTCTATTAAGAACGTTCGTCTTATGAAGATTTCTCCCGACGACGATGTTGCTTCTAAGCATTCATCTTCTGAGTCGAAGCATGCCACTGATACATCACCTGCTCCTACACCTCCTCATCATTAAGAATCTTTCACTGATCATTCTTGGTTGTTGCAAAACATGTTTTGTCGCATTGATGAAGTTAGCACTTGTCTCCATGATAGGATGGATGTTCTGGTGACTCACCTTGAATCCATTTCCATTTGTCAAATTGAGTCAAAGAATCAGATCATGGCTTATATCACCTCTTTCCATGGTGTAGATCTTCCTCCTCCTATTCTTATTCCCACTTCGAGCATACCCTCCATTTCAGCTCCTCCTCCCACTGATTCTACTATCATTACTCTTAGTCCTATTCCAGCTGATACTCTTCCTCCGGTTATCATCACTACTACCATTTCCACTCCTCTTGATACACCCTCTACCTCTACTGCTCCTTCTACAGCTCACATCGATCATACTCATTCTATTGCCATGACTTCGACTGATCCAGTTGCTCCCGTGCCGTTGTACTTCTATGATGATGCTACATTGGAGCAATAATATTTTGTTTTTAGCTTGGGCATTGTGTGTTTAGATTTGGATGCAAGTTTGGTGAAACAATGTTATGGTTTTGAAACAATTTGGATGTAATACTTTTTTTGGTTGTGATGTTGGCAATGATGATAATTTGGTGGTTATGCTACGGATATGAATAGTTTGGTTTTTTTTGGATATTTTTGGATTTATTTTGAGTTATGGACGTGATATGAATATCTTGGATATGGTGTTTGATGTTTTGATATGGCTATTTTCGTTGTTGTTTTTATATCGTGGATATGATGTGAATATTTGATATGAGGAGATATGGATATCTTGTGTGCATGTTTTTTTATTCATCATTGGTATGTATGTTATTATTGCCGCTATATATATCTATATCTACAGGTATACCTTTTTTATTTTCGAAAAAAGGGAGAGAAAATTTAGCATTTACAGGATATTTTGCAACACATATTTTTGGTGGTGGTGATCGATATTGGTATATACTTGTTATTACTTGAGGATGATATTTTTATATCGATATTGGTTTAAAATTTGAATTCCTGCATATTTATATGGATATTGAATTCAGGAGGAGTTTGTTTTGTCTTTCAAGCGTTCTTACATTTGGTTATGTCTCAATATCGTTTTCTGTAAATAGGTTTTGTCAAATATCAAAAAGGGGAAGATTGTTAATCTTATTAGGCAACATCTACTCACCTTAGTTTTAATATTGGACAAAATACTATTTAACTATTTTACACACTGAATATACGTGTAGTTGAGTTTTATGTTTTCAGTATAAAAGACATAACAAGTAAAGCTATATCGAAGAAAAAGAACAAGAATAGTGATATCAAAAGCAAAAGGATATGAATATGGATTCACAAGACATACAGATGAAGAAATCAAAAGAACGAGCTTTGGTGATATCATAAAGAAAAAGGGACATGGCTACAATGAATTATCAAAATGAAGTGTTAAAGAATCAAAGAACATGGATATAAAGTAGAAAACTCAAGCGACTCAGAGAACGTGTCACAATTGAGTAAAAACATGTATTTTCTTTTGTATTGAGTCATAGTTATTTCGTATGAGTCGCACGGTTTTAAAAGTCTTCTAAATTCTCTATATAAGTGATATATCAGTTCTTGAGTCAGCTCATATCCTGATGAGTCGTCTCACAAGTCATTTGATCCTTACTTTCACTTCATATATCCTTGAGCCGACTCATGTCCTGACGAGCCGTCTCAAGTGGATTCCCTGCAGTTCCAATTTTTCTTTGTTGACATGAGACGTTTCATATTGTTTTGAGCCGGCTCAACCTTGGTCTTAAGACGGCTCATGCTTTTTTGAGTTGGCTCAATATATTGCCTGCACTTGGTGATTTTACACTGTTGGTATGAGACGGATCATACTTATTTGAACTGACTCAACATGTGACCGTTTGTAATCCCTGAAACTATTCTTAGGCTGTTTCTTTCCAGTTCTGTGGGATTCTTTCCCAGTTCTTTAAATATGGTTATGGTCGAATTTATTCAGTATCAATTTAATTAAATTCATTCTAATCCTTGTGATCATCTCCTCGCTTTAAAAGTTTGTCGTCATCATCAAAGTTTTCAAAACCCTAGAATTGTCACCAGGTTTATTTTCTTTTGGGTTTTTCGAAAGCTTTCATTTTTAATTTCTTGCAAAGGATTTTCTAAACTGGTTTGAATCTCTTGCCTTTTTAAATATCTTGATCTCTCATTTTAAATTCTTTATAAATCTTTTGAGATCAAAAAGCGTTTTAACTTGACTTTATCAAATACCCTAATTCTCTTGGTTTTAAAAGTGTGTTGATTCATATACGAGATTATGATTTGAATTGGGTTTCTTGTGTTGTAGTTGATATCCAGTAGAGATTGTCTACCAAGTTGTAAACCCGGTGGAGCTTATCCATCAGTGTTGAGTTGTAAACATTTGATCTGAGCCTGCGAAAAAGATTACCTGGTGGTGCTTGTCCATCAAGGGTAAACCAGATGGAAGTGGTCCATCAGTTGTAAAGGTTTCTTCACCTTAATAAGAGTTTATTAATGGATGTTCATAGGGGAGACCTATGTGAAAACTAGATACTGCGGTATCGAACTTTATTACCAATCGCCGGTGTCTTATTGTGTTTGTATTTTCTGATATCATTTTACATCTATTGTTTACGTAATTTATTATTTATATTATCTTTCCGCAACATTTATTGTATTGAGAAATAAAGTTTTAATTATTAGTCATTTGTTCTATTTACCTCCCCCCCTCTATAACACATTTCACTCCTAAAAGCAAATTGGAGAGATTTTTCACGGTTCTATCATATCATTAAATTATTCATACTACTAAACCAAATCTTGGTAACTCTTTGCACATTCAAATCCAGCATCATATCCAATAATAAATACTTTCTTAAAAACTCCCGCAAATCCTTTTGATATATCATATATTATTTAATTTTACGGAAATCAAATTTATGATTAAAAATAAAATCAATCCGTTCCTATAATATAAATATTTTTTGTAACAATAAAAACCATTTATTGATATATAATTATGCATATGGTATTTAAATTTTATGCAAATCAAAATAGTGATATAAAACCAAATAAAGTTTAAACTCATCACAATGACCCCTGAACTTTTAATTCGACACAGTAACCCCTTATGGTTATTTATTACTAATATCTTGCACATGCGACGTACATGTTCAAATAAAATCGTGTTTAATTTATTTAATTTGAATTAAGAAAAAATCGAGAAGATTAAAAATTACATGGTGGGAGTGGTTAATTTGTTTTCAAAATAATTCACAATGATTCTAGTAGTTAGTTAAGATCAGTAAAAATGATTGTATAGTATAACTGATTCAGTTGATTATTGTATTTATTAAATGTTTGTACAAAAAATTCTACATTTAATTTTTTTACTGTTGATGTGGCGCTATTTGAGGCTATATTAGACCATCAAATTAAATTAATATTGGGGCCCTCAAGTTTTGTGGTTATAATAGCAGAGATAAAAAGGCTAAAATGTGGAAAACCCCCGTCACTTTTGCTTGAAATGCGGAACCCCTCTAAACTTGAAAAATATGAACTTCATCCTAAAAATCCTCATGGTGTTAAATTTTTCATCCATAAGACTTTCTTATGCCAAAACTGACCCAAAAACCTTAACGGTGTTAACTTTTGGTGTTCAAATTGGAGATTTTGAGAAAGAAACGAGGAAAATAGTTTGGAGAAAAAAATTTAGACAAAAAAGAGGAAATTGAAGAAGAACGGCTTGATGGGCATTATGAAAAATATAAACCAAAAAACTAGTGTTAAACTTTTGGGTAAAGCGTATGTTTTTCTAGTTACGGGGGACTCTTGTTTTTCAAGCAAAAATGAGGGGGTTTCTCATTTTAGCTTTATAAAAATTGACTAAATAACCACTTATTTTTAAAAATATATGGATTTTCTAAATGCATTGAAGGTAAACCATACTAATTATTTCTTTATTAAAAGTGTGGATCATAAAACTAATTAATTTTAGCTATATTTTTCTTTTAATGGATAAAAAATCACAATTGTTTCATTAATTATTTTTCGGCACTATTTCTCTACTGTTAATGTTAAAAGAAAATGGGTCTTCAAATTGAAATCCTAATTTGATTATTAACATGACAGCATTAAGAAAAAATTTCATAATTTTGGAAAATATATTTTTAAAAATCCAATATCAAACCAACAACAAATATTCTTTTAAAAAAACCGTAAATCCTTTTGATATATCATATGTTATTTAAATTATGAAAAAATTAAATTTAATAAATTTTGTCATATAAATATTTTTGTAACAAAAGAAAAATCTTTTATTGATAAACAAAGTATATGCTATTTAAGTTTATGGAAATCAAATTTGTGATATAAAATCAAATCAATTTAATTCCAAATATAATTTTGGCATAAACTAAAGTTTCATTACAATAAGCTTCTCAAAATTTTAAGTTAAGACAAAAATAGCAATTGTAGAAGAAAATAAATTATTATATTTGTTAAGATATTTTATAGTTTACATTGTAATAATGCTTATTTGTTATATTTTGTAAGAAAAATGTCTTCCTTCATTATTTGATTTTTATGAAATTAGTGTTGGATATAGTGCACTCAAACTCAATTATTGGATCGCAGGTACGTGATTGCAATGATTGAGGCAGGACCTATACCGATATGACAGTCTTGCTCGAGATGATAGTATGCTATATGGTTTGTCTTTATCATCGTATACATGCTTTAGTTCACTATTGCATGATGATAGAGCCCATAGGATTCTTGCTTGACTGCCAGCAGTATGATGGCGATCATATACGTAGGAGCTGGGGTCTATAAGCATGTCTTTAAAGTGTCCATAGTCGTGGGAGTTTCAAGACAGGGCATCGATACTCCAGAGTAGACTAGTGCATACAGTCGAGACCCCGACGAGGGGCGGTGGCCGGTCTCACAAGCCATTGGTGTCAGTTGGTTCACCTAAAATGTATACAGGTGCTCATTGGGTTATGAGTACACCGGACAGGACTCGCCGGGAACCTGCTAGTTGGTATTATACCTAGCGTCAGATAGCAGTTCCCTGGTGACATGTGTACAGGTTAGTTCATCGACCTGAGGTCGTCATTTGTCTCGTGTGAGTTCCCACTGTGCTTTGATTTCTACCCTACCACGGCTCAAAGGAGTCGTGCAAACAGATCTTTTTTGGGTACAGTCCCGAGCCACATGGAGGCAAGTGAGCGGATCGGCAGGGGATTCGTCTCTCCCGGTATTGGGAGTGAGATCGCGCTGTGTCTAGGAGAGCCATTACACAAAGCCCTCGGCCGAGGCAGGAGATTTACTGGTAGGTACTCCAGTAGTATCTCAGGGTGTTCTGGGCTACTCTTTGACACGACTTATACCGCTATTGGGGTCTGACGTTACCAGCCCCTAGGCCGATATGCGATACTCATAGACGAACGGACCGGACTGTATGTATATTGTCACTGTCAGGCTCACTAGGGTTTCTGGATGAGTTCGCTCGTCAGCTTCCCTTCCAATCAATACATAGGCAACCGTTACGTACAGTTAGTACCTCTGACGTGCTAGAGGTTATAACCAGTGCCAGTGTGTTGATGAGTCATTAGAGTCCCCCACAGACAGTTTCCCAAGTTCGGGCGAAACGTTGTAGAGGCCGTATGGTATTATGGCAAGGTTCGGAAAATGCACGTGCGTTTACGCACGTGTCATATTTCGGGCAGATAATACTGGTGGGCTTTGGTTTAAGCCGGATCCGAGTATTATACTGTGTAGATATAATATCTTTGTCTCAGTTGCATTTTTATTCGGTCGTAATACAAATGCGGGTATGTTTATACTGTTACGGGGTTATCCTGAAATTCGTTTCAGGATCGCTTTTGGAAGTTGCCAGTTTCCAATTTTCTATCACCCGTCTTTAACATTCGGTTAAAGATGGATTTATCTTTTCGTCACATGGGTGAGTCATGAGGGTGATGTGTGTGGAAGCTTCTAGTAGTTGTGACTAGGATTAGTGAGGTGTTCTTGATTTATTGGTTGTATTTAATGCTTGATGATGTGTTAAAATGACTCATGGTTTTTGCATTAATGAAGTAATGAGTCATGATAAGTATGATAGCTTATGGTCACCCTCCCTTGTTCCTACACTCACCCCCTTCCTCTCTATTTAGTGGCCGGCCCCTCTTGTTGAGGGATGATAATTTTTGGGAAAAAGAAAGGGTTGTTAAAATGAGAAGAGAGGGATCTAGTTCATATATATTTTCATATCTCATTTCAATCCGATCCAAAAGGCAACTTCATTAACCGTTCGTCCATAGCTTTAGACGTAACGAGACAAAGTGTTCTACTCATTCTCTACATCAATCTTGGTCATCTCTTTTAGCAAACTTGATGATCGAGTTGCCTCGGTTCAGAGGCGGGAGCCCGTTTAAAGATCCGTCGATGTGGTGCCACCTGGACGAGGAGACTCGAGATTCAGGAGATCGGAGTAGCCGCAACAAAGCGTGGGATGATGGTTGAAGACCGAAGGACTCGGATCATTCGGTATAACATTTCTACCCACTTTGTAGTTTGTTAGTATAGCTTTAAGGGCAGATCCGGGTTATAGTACGCGATAGCGCCAGTTGTAAAAGTTTTTGTTCCGCATCTGGCGTCTGTTAGACTGCCGGGACGCTACCGTGGAGTTACAGTGGTATCAGAGCCTCACCATTAAGCTTTACTAACTTGTGCTAACGCGTATAAAATATCGATCGAACGGATTTTCGAAAACTACAATTTTTCTGTACAAAATTTCTGTCGATTTTAAATCTGGTCTAAAAATTATTTTGAGCATCACAGAAAATTGTGCAGGTAATTCTAAGAAAACTGGTGAAATTTGGTCACGTGATCCCACAGAACGGCCGTGGATCTGCCGCCCAAACCAGGGTTTGGCCGCGGATCCGCCGCGCTTTTGTGGGAACAGTGAGCCAAATTTCTACAGTATGTTCTACATGGCAAATTGTGGCTTTTGGAATATTTCTTTTGGGCCCAGATTTTATTATTGTACACCAGAAGTACGTGGGGCCCACTTCGGGAAGTTTTGTTGGTCGAAATTTTAAACTTGTTAGTATGCAGTACTTATATTATATCTCCGACCGGGAATGTCATTTGAGCGGTAAATTGCGTCTAATTGCTATAATTCTTTTAGACGGGTTTGCGAACGTGACATTCGCGTTGATGTTATATGTTGTGCTGTGATGTTGCGGATATGTCGTGGTAGATAGCAGTGTGCAATGGTAGTGCAGTTTGGATTTATTTGTACATTTGATATTGCGGGGTGAGCGTCCAACATGTGGACTGCCGTCACTGCCTGTTTGTATAATATTCTTTTGGGGCACGACCGGGCTGAGGTCGATGTACCCGTTGTACATATTTTTATTTCTGTACTAGATTTACCCCGAGGCGGAGTGCACGGATAGCCGGGTTCTGGGGGGCAACGGGTCCGTATCTCATGGCTTTGAGAGGCAGAGGGGCCTCACTCTAGAATTAGCAGACTATTCGCCGCACTCGTAGGGGGTACAGGTTGACCCAAGGAGGGGAGCTCAAGTTACCAGATTCCGTGAAGTGTCGGGTGGTCCATTCACTATGCTGTAGGGGGCTGCCTCGCTTCACGTTTTGGTGGGTAACTTGCTACACCCGTAGGGGTCTAGGTTTCATTGCACAAGCTATCCACACGACCAGGGGAACGTCGGGTTTCAGTAGCGGCTCTGTGAAACCCGGGGATCCCAGATTATCTGTATTGTTCTGTGATGCTTATTACTTTTCTGTAATGTTGCATATTATCACGCCTGGAGCGATTATTGTATATTGGTATATATACTATTAGATGTTGTATATGTTTTACACCCGCGCTAGTCCAGTCCCCGCTCTGTCGTTAGTTAAGTAACCTAACGGGTGATGACGGGACCCACTGGCGAATGCGGATGGCATATACGTACATTTTATTTTTCGTTCTTTTCTGGTGTGATTAGATGATGGGACTGCGTTGATTTTAATCAATGCAAAGGAAAACAAACCTATATTTGATGTTATTGGAACCAATTTTAAAAGTGTTATTACAAAGACGTTTCCTTTTGTTTTGCATAGTAATATTCAGTTGGAATATCCTGCACCTCATTCGACGAGGCAAGGGCCGATATCCCTTCACCGGGAGTGACCCCTTGGGCAGAAGTTTGCGTCAGGGTAATAACTTCACTATAGTCGATTACAAGTTGCTTTGCATTGCGGTATTCAGTTTGGAATATCCTGCACCTCATTCCACGAGGAAAGAGCCGAGATCTCTTCACCGGGAGTGACCTCTTTAGCAAAAGGTTTTCGCCACTATATCTTTATAAAAAGCTATCAGGTTCCTTCAACGAGATCAAGTTCATTACGTTAAAGGTTTTTCGCCAAAAACCAGCCGTAGCCCTCCGTCATTTCTTTTGGGTATTCAGTAGTATTCAAGCTATGTATTTTGGCCAAAGTCAAGGCATAGTGTTTGGTAGCTGCTGGGTATTCATTTGTTGCATAGATAGATGAGTTGGTTTGGGACAGTCGTTCTGCCATTTTGGCCAAAGTCAAAGGCATGTGCGGGTGGGTTAAAATTGACCTGGATAGTGACGGGTAGAACTTGGCATGTTACTTATGAAATTTTGACCAAAGCCAAGGTCATAAGAGCATGGGGCAAAAATCACATCGGGAGTTTCAAACATAAAGAAACTTGCCAAGTATGCGCATACCTTCTGGAGTGTGATAACGTGAGTGAATTCCGTCACGTTATCATGCGATGAGAGTTGGATCCCGATTCCCACTGATGAGTTGGTTTTACTCTTCGGGTAATCCCGACTAATTCTTCTTTCAGGTTTGGAGGAGAATTTGAGATTACAGTAGGAGGTTTCCTGATTAGATAAAGTGATAACCATTTTGATCTAGGTTAGAGTGCACGCAGAGTGTTTCTTTTCTCTCTCTCTCTTTGGCAGCGACCTTTGACCGACCCTAGACTATGACTCAGTGACCAAGTTGACCGAACCTTCTTAAAATACTGGCTTTTGGATTGTCTGAGTTGTATAAATCATTGTCGCTCCTTCTTTTACCCTTTGTATTTCTCAGAACACCCCGTATTACTACGGATATCCACTTCCATTGGATAGATCCATCGTATGGTTATATACGAACTCGAAGGGACTTCTTCGAGGATGGATCCAGGTTCAGGAGAAATAGAATTGGTTTATTCAGTTGTCTTTTATTATCACCTTCTCTCAGGTTGTGAGGGCTCCTTAGTTTAGGGAGTACACCTATTACGCTTATTGGATAGTCTTATTCTAAACCATAGGCAGGTGCCGAAAGGTAGGGAATGAAGAAAACCAATTAGCCTAAGTAGGGTGTACAGAAGGTAATAACTAAATACAAATTAAAGGGATTAGAAAGAGGGCAAAGTAAATTGCGACTGTTATCATTCACGATCAAACCGCGTGCTTCATCGCCACTCCTATTTCACCTTTGCTTTTTTCCCAGTTCGGGAGAAATAGAATAAGGTATTATTAAGTTGTCTTTTGTCATCACCTTCTCTCAAGTTATGAGTACTCCTTGGTTTAGGAAGGTACACCTATTATACTTACTGGATAGTCTTCTTCCAAACCATAGGCTGGTGCCGAACGGTAGGGAAGGAAGAAAACCATTTAGCCTAACGATGGTGTACAGAAGGTAATGAATAAAGACAAATAAAGGGATTTGGAGAGATGGCAAAGAAAAATACGGTTAAAGTCATGAATTTGATTATGGAAGAGGCATTACTAAGAATACCAGGATACCCCTACGAAACATTTTCATGTTTCAGTGCATTGTTAAAGGAAAACTGATTTCCCGATTAGATACTTACTCCAGGGTATGTATTTACCAGGTATGATTCTCACATCTGTATGCAGTTATAGATGATGAGTGAGAGTAAGTTATTAGGAATTAGGTGATCATCCTCATTATATCGGAATTCGTTGTAATTGGTGATATTTGAGGAAATCGCCTGGGTACTGTTTTCAACCTACGATGCACAGGTTTTGAATTATTCAACTCAGCGGACTTATACAGAGTATTGTATGTTGTCCAGTGTCCGTAAGGACAAAGGGGTAGGTCCTCGTACTATGTTCTGTTTACTTGTGACTTCTCTAGTTTTTAGACAAGTGTTTCATAGAAATATAATGTCTAAGTTTTGAGAAGTTGTGGGTATAAGAATAAAGTAGAGAACCAGGTATCACAAGTATCGGGATTCTTCAAAGAGATCGAAGATATAGATTCTTGTGATTGGTATTCAGTTGATAGTAATGATTTTGAGAAACTTGTTTCTCTTTCGGGTTACTCATAATTGGATGTATTCCTAAGTTGAGTAATGCTGATTAGCCTCTCTCCATTAAGTTGATATGCACTGGAAACAGCTGATGATTTGAATCTGGTTCCAGTTAAATTAGTGCCTCTATTTCTATATTGTATATAGAATGGTTCATATCTTAACGATGTTAAGATACGGGGAGTTGTCCGGCTTATGCTTAAAACCAGACTCTGGATAACTCAAAGCACGTTTCTGTAATGGCAGTTTGTGGGTTGACCCGGGCTAAGTCGAGGGTTAACTTTCTACCATCTGGAAGATCAATAGTGATATTGTTCTTGACTCGCCACAGTTTTAGTAAAATGGATTTTTTCAGAAAACGGTAGTGGGAGTATGGTAGAACTGGAAGTGATTCCAGAACTGCAAACGATTACGGAAAATTTAATAGGACCTATATATTCAATCAGGTTTGACATTACAATTATTAGTTATGTATATGCCCTAGAGGCCATTGTTGTACATATGATGTATATTATGATGGATGCTTGGATATGTACAGTAGGACTTTCTTGCTCGTCATGATAATATGCTATTTGGTTTCACTTTATCTTAACATGTTGACTTGTATTGGTTTACTGTCTTACTCTCACATGTTGATAAAGCCCTTAGGATCTGTACTCGACTACTGGGACTATGATGAGATCATACTAGTGGGGCCATAGTAGTCGATGAGTACATCCTATAACTGTTCCTAGTCGAGGGTATATCGAGACAGGGCATCGATACACCAGAGTAGACTAGCGTATACGCATCTTGACCCATATGATGGGCGATGGATGATCCCATATCCATCAGTGTTTGACATCAGAGATGGTGTACGGGTGCTCAGTGGAGACTGGGTACACTGGACGGACTCGCCGAGAACTCCCAGATGGTGATATACCACACGTCAGATGGCAGTTCTCCGGTGACACTAGTACAGGGTAGTCTGTAGACCCGAGATCGTCATAGAGTCTTGTGTGATTCCCACTGTGTTTTGATTTCCACCTTACCACATCCAAGAGGGCGAGCAAAACGGTGGCTTTTGGGTACAGTCCCGAATCACATGGAGGCAATGAATGATAGGAGAGGATTCGTCTCTCCCGGTATAGGGAGTTGATGTTGTGCTGTGTTCGATTGGCTATAACTGGAAGTCCCTGGCCAGGGCTGATATAAAGATATACTGGTAAGTGTTACTAGTAGTTTCTCGACCTGTTATGAGCCTCACATCGACACGACTTATCGGTTACTGGGGTCTGACGTATACCACCCCTAGACTTGATATGCGACATATCAGACGAACAGACCGGACTGTACGGGAGTGTTACTGATTGGATTCACAGGAGAACGGACAGGCTAGCTTGTTGATCTTCTGATCGCTCAATACCTGGGTGGCTGTTACGTTTAGCTGACCGCTTGCAGCTTGTGGTTGTTTGATATGATCATCACCTGCTACCGGCGTATTGACGATTCTTTAGAGTCCTACACAGAGGTTTCTTGGCTCAGGAAAAACGGAGTAAAGGCACATATGTGATATGTGCAGGACCGAGGATAATGCGATATGAGATACCATATTATATTCTCGCGATATTCAGATATGAACCGGGACATCGAATCAAGTGTTGATTCGATGAATCGGTACATGATATATTAGTCGGTTATATTCGATATAGCCGGATCGTTGGATCAAGTGTTGATTCATGATTTAATGTATAATAATATATATAATATATTGTATTACATTATCTAATATTGGCTCGCTTTATTATTTCATTTTCTCACCGGATTAATACATTGATATATATGCGATATATGTTGATTGTATTATTTTCTTTTGTTGCAAATATATAATATATATGTGATATATATTATTGTGACATGATATGATTTATTATGAAACATGTTTAAGGATGATAAAAAGGGATTAGGGTTTGATTAGGGTTAGCTCCTTCTTGTTCATTCTAGAAGGATTCTCTTTTGTCTTGGTTAAGATATTATGGTTGATACTTATCCTTAACCTAACCAAACCCTAACTCTAGTTTATTCTCTACAAAGTTTTAGCCTCTCATCCTTGACCATGGTTCCATAATCAATCATATACTCTAATCTACTATTCATCACAAAAGGATTATTCTTTTCATTCTTCATCTTCTTCTCTCTTGAGTTTGAGAGAGAGTTCACTTGAGTTTTCTTTTGTGATGAGTTATTATGAGAAAATGATATAAAATGAAAGCATAAATACTACTCCATCATCCTCATCTAATCTAGCCCATTAGATTAGAGTGTTCGCCTCATTAGAGTGAGAGAAAGCTTGAGCTATTGCAACTTCGACGTAGATCATCGGAGAAAAGGAATACGACAAGCTATCATGGATCGTTCGAGTCGTGGAGCCTCTCTTGAGTCCGGGAGATCATGGATCACGGCGAAGGGACTTCTACTCGGAGCTTGTGAAGCGAAGGAGCGGACTACAAAGGTTGTAATCCCTCACACTTAGGTTTAAAGATGTTATCTTGCATGTTAAACCCTAATAATCTAGCAAAGATCCCAGCTTTTGGTTGTTCGGCACATCTAAAATTTTATTCGGGCATGTTTGATGCTTTATGAACCTTCACAAGAGTGCCTAGGAACCCTACAGTGGTATCAGAGCCTAGCTAGAGTATTAGGCGACGTGTTTACGAAGTTAAAACTCCGATCGAACCCGAACCGACGAAAATGAACCCCTCTCTGGATATTTTTCAAAAATGCGATTTTTTCTGAATTAAAAATACCTGAAAAATACAGCAGACAAAAATAAGAATAACAGTGAAATACGAGTAATTGATCCGTATAGACGACCGCGGAATCGCGGCCGTACCCTGCTTGGGCCGCGGTTCCGCGGCAGTACTGTGTGATGTGACAATTTTTATTTCACAGTAATTCGTTTTTAATGCTTGTACAGTTTCTGGTATTTTTATTTTTACTCAAGTGTTGAGTATTCTGGGGTTTATTTTGCAATCGTAGATTCGATCGGAAAATTTAAATTCGTTATTATTTCCGGATATTTAGAAACTGTTAAAATGTTCGAACGGATATCATTAACTCACTTTTTCCCGGCACGGCAAACTTTCAAGTGTTGAATTTTTTTCGGGTTTGAATCTTTCGGAAAAATGTGCAAGTAACACGGTGGACCCTCTAGAAGACAACAAACCTTAACTCGATTATGTGACCGTCTTGAACTGCCTTTTGAACCTTCGGCTTTGGGGCAGTACGGCGTGCCACATGTGAGGCGTTGGCTTGACCCTTCTACGGCTGGACCGCTACTACTGTAACACATTCTAGATTATTTGAACTCCGCTCAAGTGTTGAGCAATTTGGGAAATTTTGGGTATTTGATTATCTGTTCGAAAAGTTTAATACTGTCTATTTATCTGGAATGTGATACAATATGTGGAATTCATAGAGTTAGGCATGAAATGCGAAGTATGTGATATTTCGGATTTACGATGTCTAAAGTGATTGTGGATTCCAAATATTGTAGTTTTACACTTTCTTTTCTGTGACCGTAAGTGTAGTATGTAGTTGTATTGCCGGTTTTCGTTGCTATACGACAACGACGATCGGTGTATGCATACTTACTTACGTTGATGATATATGATATTATGTGTTGCTGAGATATGATGTGCAGGATTGTCGCGATTGAATAGCCGGGGGTTTTATGTGAGATGAGAGTTTTATATTTTCATTCATGTAAATTCAAATGTAATGTAATATTCTTTTATTTTGGGCACTTCCGGGTTGAGGTTGATGCCACCAGTGTTGTATATTATTTACTTTTCCGCATTAGGATGGACCCAAGGAGGGGAGCACAGGTGACCGGGTTCTGGGGTTCAGTGGGAGGCCATCTCGAGGAGTCGAGACAGGGTCTCCTAAACTCCAGAATTGGTAGGGTCGCTTGCCGCTCTCGTAGGGGTCCAGGGTGTGGGCTTGGCTATTCATCGCGACTGTGGAATCCGTATTTTCTATTGTTGGCTAAATACTAAATATGGACGTCCTAGTATATCCCACATTATATCTATGTTTCTGCTGCGATATCTGTGATGTGATCATTTGATATGTTGTGATGGATACAGTATATAGTATATATGATATATTATATAGACGTTACTTATGTTTTACACCCGCACTAGCCCTGCCCTGCTCTGTCGTTAGTTACCTAACCTAACGGTGCACGAGAGGACATCGAGGCGAATGCGGATGGCATAAGTGTACGTCGTATTTATCTGTGATGCTTAGGAAGCATAAGCTTATGGGATTTTTATTAATGAGATTAATAAAAAGAAAAGAAACCTAAAAGATGTTGTAGAATCCAAACTTTATAAAAAGGGTAGCTACAGTTTTGCTTTGCATAGTGGTATATATGATATACCCTGCACCTTATTCGATGAGGAAAGAGCCGAGATCCCTTCACCGGGAGTGACCTCTTTAGCGAAACTGGCAGATGCTACAAAACTCGGTTTGTCTTTTGATTGCTTTTAGAGTTTTTGCTTTGTACAGTGATATATATGATATATCCTGCACCATATTCGATGAGGAAAGAGCCAAGATCCCTTCACCGGGAGTGACCTCTTTAGCAAAACTAATGAAAGCCTCAAAAACACTCCATTTTCAAAATTTCACATGATTCTACGACGATATCAAGTTCATTATGCTCATGGTTTTCTGAAAAACCTGCGTAGCCCTCCGTCATTTCAGATAAAGACTAGTTAGTATTCGTGCTATGTTTGTTGACTATGTTAATGTAGGGTTCCTAGGCACACTAATGAAGTCTCACAAGTGATCAAACATGCCCAATTAAAATTTTACAAGTGCCTACAAACCCTAATACGGATCGTTAACTAGATGTATAGGCGATGCGATGCAAATAAACAACTTTATCTAAAAGGAAAGAGGCTACAACCTTTGTAGATCCGGTCCTCTACCTCCTAGGCTCCGTGATGACGTCCCTCCGCTGTCCAAATCGAATCTTGGACTCTTGCATCGGCTTCATCGGAGAAATGGGTGAGCTAGGTCGTCGACTTCGATGCCGAAGATGATCTACGTCGAGGCATCACAAGATCAAGCTCCCACTTCACCAAGTCATGAAACTTGTGAAGAAAACACCCTATACTACTTGGCAAGAGGTAGAGGATGAAGAAATAGGAGGTGGGTTCACTTTAGAATTTGATTTCTCACTCTTTTTCTCAAGTTGCCATTGATGGTGGCAAGGTTTTCTTCTTGTTGAAGATGAAGAAGAAGAAGAAAGTAATATGATAAGTATATTCTAAAATAGAAAATAAATGAATACTTATCATATAGCAACCATAGTTAGGTGTAGAGAATAAACTAAGGTTAAAGTGAATGGTTAGGGTTAAGGAAAGAAACAAAATGGTCAACCATTTCAAAGCTTCATGAAGCTTCAAAGATAATCCAAAGTTAGCCACCATTTTATTTCTTTCTATAAAGAATAAATGAATAAATAAATAAGCAAATAAATCAAATGTAACCCTAACCATTAACTAACCATGGTTTAATACAAACATACACCCAAGTGAGCATGTATCATCAAACATGATACAAACAAGTGCACAAAAGTATATCACATATACAACTTGTGCATTACAAGTGAGAAAATCCATTTAAAGTGAACCAATACTAGTTAATGCAAAGTAATATATCAAATATATAATTATACATTAAATCATTAAATTAACACTTGATTCAATGATCCGGTCATGTCGCATATAACCGACTAGTATCCAATGTATCGGCTTATCGAATCAATCTTTGATTCGATAACTAGGTTATATCGCATACAACCAATCGATACATTCATCGCGAGAATAGAATACGGTATCACATACACGCATTATTCTCGGTCCCGCACATATCTCATATGCGCTCCTATTTCGTTTCGCTTGAGCCAGGAAACCTCTGTATACGACTCTAAAGACTCGTCAATACGCCGGCAGCAGGTGATGATCATATCAAACACCCACAAGCCGCAAGCGGTCTACTAAACGTAACGGCCACCCGGGTATTAAGCGATCAGAAGATCGACGAGCAAGCCCGCTCACACTCCTGTGAATCCAACCAGTAACACTTACCGTATAGTCCGGTCTGTTCGTCTGATATGTCGCATATCTCGCCTAGGGGTGGTAAACGTCAGACCCCAATAGCTCGATAAGTCATGCCGACGTAAGGTCCATAACATTCGTGAAACTACTGATAACTCTTACCAGTATATCACAACAACCCTGGCCAGGGATTTCCTGTTATGGCCAGTCGAGCATAGCACAACATCAACCCCCAATACCGGAAGAGACGAATCCCCTCCTATCGTTCATTGCCTCCATGTGAATCGGGACTGTACCCAAAAACCACCTGTTTGCACGACTCAGTAGAGCCGTGGTAGGGTGGAAATCAAAGCACAGTGGGAGACACACAAGACTCTATGACGATCTCGGGTCAGCAGACTAAGCTGTACGAGTGTCACCAGAGAACTGCCATCTGACGTGAGGTATAATACCATCTGGGAGTTCTCGGCGAGTCCGTTCAGTATACCCAGTCTCCACTGAGCACCCGCATACCATCTCCGATGTCAAACACCAATGGATATGGGATCATCCATCGCCCATCACATGGGTCGAGAAGATATACGCTAGTCTACTCTGGAATATCGATGCCCCGTCTCGATATTCCCACGACTAGGAACAATGAAGGATGTATTCATTGACTACCCAGGCCCCACTAGTATGATCTTCATCATAGTCCTGGAAGTCGAGTACACATCCAAAAGGCTTCATCAACATGTAATCAGAGAGACGGAAAGTATACATGTTAAGATAAAGAGCAACCAGATAGCGTACTATCATGTCGAGCAAGAAAGTCCTACCTATATATGTCCCAGCATCCACTACAATATACATCCTATGTACAGTAATGGCCTCTAGGGCATACATATAACTAACAATCTCCCACTTGCACTAGGGCCATCTGTAGCAGTGGTTGCAGTATCACATACTCAACCATCCCATAAAAGTCTCTCTTTGGGAAAAGGCCTTCGTGAGTGGATCCGCTGTATTGTCCTCTGAGTCTACTCTCCTTACCTTGATCACCCTGGAGATCAACTATCTCCATGATCAGGTGATGCTGTCTCAGAATATGTCTGGGTCACTGATGGGATCATGGTTCCTTGGCCAAAGCCACACTTCCATTGTCACACAATGGTGGGAACCTAGTTCATCTTATGAACCAATATACACCCAATACTGCCTCTTTGGTAGTATCTTAAATAGCGATGTTACCAGCCTTTATCGTCTAGTTTGCCACGGTATCTAGCTTGGAACTCTTCCAACATACCGTCCCTTCACTGAGGGTAAAGACAATGCCTGCGACTGACATTCAGTCGTCCTTATCACCCTGGAACCTTTCCAGTGATTCTCCCCCGGATCAACTGATACCATCTCACTTCAATTAGTGAGAATCCTAACATCCATTTAGATCTATCTCATAGACCCAAATCTCAGGATTAAGGAGGTATCACTTTGATCCTATATGGAGAATCTATGTGATAAGAGGAGATCGACCGATCGTAGCATAGGAAACTATTTTCCTATCAAGAGTATGTTGTCCACATACTCTACGAGAATCATTACCATACTCCATACTACCCTTTTGTACATACAAGGTTCATCTACCATTTTGATGAAGTCAAACTCTTTGACTACCACATCAAAACAGATGTTCCAACTCCGCGATGCCTGCTTTATCCTGTAAAGCAACTTGCACACGTTTCCGCTGCTCCCACTGTTTGCGAAGCCCTCTGGTTGTGTTCTTATTGACGTTCTCTTCTAAATCATTATTTAGAAAAGTAGTCATGGCACCCAACCACCAGATATCGCAGTTATGGTATGTAGCAGTGGCAAATAGGATCTGGATGGACTTAAGCATAGTCCCTAGAAAAGGTTCCTCATTATCCACACCTGGTTGATGACTAAAACCTTTAACAAGTCTAGCTTTGAAAGTCTCAACTTTTCCATGTACACCAAGTAATCTTCTCAAGATATACTTGCTACTGATGGGGATTTAACCCTTCAGATATAGCAAACAAAGTCCATACTTTGTTGGTGTATATGGATTCCATCTCAGATCGCTAAGCATCCAGCCATTCTTACAGAGTCCCCACTCTTGATGGCCTGCTCGAAACTAGTTGGGTCATCATCTCATGATGCATTCCTCGCTCCCACTGTCATCGAGAAACCGAGGTATCTCTCAGGCAGGTGAGGAACCCTACCAGATCGGCGGAGAGGCTGAGGTTCGTCGGGGACTATAGAATCCTTTGGTTCTGTCAAATCATCAACTGCAGTTTTGTATAGCTGGAACCTTTCCAGCTCTACAGAACTGACCTTGCCTCGATTTTGTCCGGATTTTGCTTTTGACATAGGCCAGACAATCCCAAATCTTAACTTACTTAAGAGATAGGCTCTTCCCATACCATATCTCATATGGAATGGTAGGCAGTGATCTGATTCGAACCTAATTCAATAGGTATGCAGCTTCTCAAGCGCATAATTCCCAAAAGGAAATAGGAAACTCAGTAGTACTCATCATAGAGCACACCATATCTAATATTGTGCGATTGCTCCACCCCGATACACCGTTGTGCTGTGGTGTATTCAGAGGAGTAACACTGAGAGAGAATCTCATTCTCCTTTAGAATAGTCCAGAAATTCTATGCACAAGTATTCTCCTCCCTGATCTTATCATAGGACATAATACTTATACCCGGTTATTGGTTCTCTACTTCTAACTTATATTCTGTGAATACCTCAAAAGCTTCGGACTTATGTTTCAACAGAAACATATGACTGAATCTTGAGAGATTATCAGAGAATATAATGAAGTATAAAGAACCAGTCCTGGCATGTGTAGACAGGAGACCTTACATACATCATCATGTATCAGTCCCAAGAGTTCATTAACTCTTTCTCTGTTTTCAGTAAACGGAGCTATGGTCATCTAATCTTTGTGACATGACTGGCAAGTTTCATAAGATGTAAATTCAAACTAATTTAAATATGCATCTAAAATGTAACTTCAGCCAGTCGGGTCGCATTGATATGACCTAGTCTACAATGCCTCAAGAAGGATTCGTTCATTCCTGAACTCTTCCTCTTGTGTGTGTTCTGTATACAAGGAACTGTAGTTTGATTTAGAACATCAATGCTTTTAGATAACGTGCCTGAACCGATCAACTCTTGATATAGGAAATGTTCAAAACATTATCCAACAATACAAAATTTTATCATTTCTTTATTAAATAAAGAGACTGATATGATTTTGTATATCAGGTTCGGTATCTAATAGCATTTGTTCAGAATCAATGTATAGATAATACAGGGTGACAGTGACCAACAGACTTGGCTGCAACACTTGCCCCGTTTTCTGCCTCATGAAACTTATCACCCGTTCTCAGTTCTTTACCAATCTGTAGCCCATGTAACAAATTACATATCTGGGATCCTGATCCGGTATCATATACCCAGGACGTAAAGGACATTAAGAAACGGTTCTGTATAATGAACACACCCGAAGATGATGCATCAGCATGCACTCTCTTTGTTTGGGCGGCATGGGAATCTTGGTATTCCCCTATTTCCTGCTCTGTCTTATAACATTTATAAGTTGGAGCGGGACCAACGTTCCCCAGCTCAGTATAACAAGCGGGTTCGGTCAATACATCCATATTATTATCTTGATTAAGGCATGATATGGTCGCTACCTGGAGAGAGAGAGAGAAGAAAACACTCTGTGTGCGCTCTTGCAAGATCAGATTGGTTATTTATTTTATCTAATCAGGATGGCTCCCACTGTTTTTATCAAATCTTCCTTCAAACCCTAAAAGGAAAGACTAGCCGGGATTAATTACACTCTACAAGTTCGCCAATCTTTCAGCCAGGCCAGTGTCGGTACTTTGAGGGAGGTTCCCCGTGCTTTCGCACGGACCTAATTAATGTAAACCTCATTTTCCCAGAGGCGTAACCCCGTTGACACCTTTCTAGACACCTACTTGATCGGCTAATTGTAAAGTGCAAAACTCTCCCAGGAGTAACAATTACTCGCAGTGGGTATCGGGATCCAACTATCACATAGAAGGTATGCAATCTCATTGCAAATTTCAACACTTGAAACTCCCGATAAAGGTTTTTACCCCTAGCACCTATGACCTTAACTATGGTCAACAAATCATAAGTACTAGTCAAGTTCTACCCGTCATTTCATGATTAATTAGACCCACCCACATGACCCTTAACTAAG
The DNA here is from genome assembly GCA_030015575.1 of Agapanthus africanus. Taxonomy (NCBI): domain Eukaryota; kingdom Viridiplantae; phylum Streptophyta; class Magnoliopsida; order Asparagales; family Amaryllidaceae; genus Agapanthus; species Agapanthus africanus. Next base: position 261,248,948 of record JASDDO010000004.1, read on the forward strand.
GTCAATAAAGTCACGCGACTGTCCTAACTAATCGCATCATATGCGGTGTAGGAAGACATCACTTAGCTACCGTACACTGTGCCTTGACTATGGTCAACAAACACAGCACGAATACTAAGTACTCTACTTCCTAAAATGACGGAGGGTTGCGAATGGTTTTTTATGAAAACCTTTAACGCTTTGAACTTGATCTCGTTGCGGAATCAAATGGTTTTTAAATGGAATGTTTTTGAAGCTTTTCGAGTTTTGCTAAAGGGGTCACTCCCGTTGAAGGGATCGTCGGCCCTTTCCTCGTCGAATGAGGTGCGGGATATATCATATATATCACTGTACAAAGCAGAAACTATAGAAGCAATCAAAAGACAAACCGAGAGTTGTAGCATCTGCCAGTTATTGCTAAAGGAGTCACTCCCAGTGAAGGGATCTCGGTCCTTTCCTCATCGAATAAGGTGCAGGATGTTCTACAAGAAACACCGCGATGCAAAGCAAGAACTGTAGCTACCTGTTTTAATTTGAAATTCGATTCCACAACATCAATTAGGTTTATTTTCTTTCATTAATCTCATTAATGAATATCCCATCATTTAAGTCCACCTAATCATCACAGATAAATATAACGTACGCTTATGCCATCCGCATTCGCCTCGATGTCCCGTCGGCACCGTTAGGTTAGGTAACTAACGGCAGAGCGGGGCAGGGCTAGCGCGGGTGTAAAACATAAGCAACGTCTATATAATATATCATATATACTATATATAACATCTATCTGAACAAATCACATGATCACATCACAGATAACGCAGCAGAAAATATCATATGAAATATTGGATATACTAGGACGTCCGTGTTTTCAATACGAGCCAGTATAAAACACGGATTCCACGGTCGTGATGAATAGACAATCCCACACCCCTAGACCCCTACGAGAGCGGCAAGAAACCCTACCAATTCTAGGGTTAGGAGACCCGGACTCGACTCCTCGAGTTGGTCTCCCACTGGACCCCAGAACCCGGTTGCTTGTGCTCTCCTCCTTGGGTCTATCCTAATGCAGAAAAGTAAATAATATACAAATGGTGACAACATCCGCAACCTGGAAGTGTCCCAATAAAAGAATATTACATACAAGTTTTTTACATGAATGAAAATGAAAAACACTCATCTCACATAAAAAAACCCACAGCTATTCAAACACGACGATCCAATATAACATATCCAGCAACACATAATATCACATGTCATCAACGTAAGTAAATATGCGCATCCCAATTGTCGTTGACATATAGCAACGAAACCGGCGATATCACATATTACACTTACGGTCACAGAAAAGAAAGTGTAAAACTACAACAGTTGGAATCCGCAAACTCTTTAGACATCGCATGCCTAATAATTATAAACCCCGCATTTTAGTCTCATTATCGAAAACACTTTTCAATATCATGTCGGGCAATTCAACAGGATTCCCGAAAAACTGATCGAATGCTCGTCGCAAACTTTAGTAGGCGGCCGCACCCCTGATACCGTCAACGAAGTGCACCAAGGCGGAACACCGCTGCCGCGAGCACCCGGACGGATGCTTTCGGCGACGGGGTTCTCCTACAGTCACTTGGTCGGGGCTATGGAGTGAGGCTGTCTATTAAGTTTACCCGTTGAGTATTCGCGTACGCTTCCCGATTGCGACAGACTTTTGATCACATCAAAATTCTGTGGCAACCGATCAAGTGAGACTAAACTGCTATGTTTATAACATTCATAATAGTTATCTCATAACTATTTGTGAATTCCAATTATTGTATCACATTCCGGATAAATAGAAAAATGTTAAACTTTCCGATCGAACAATCGAACACCCAAGTTTTCCCGATACATCTCAACACATGAAATAAGTCTAAAAACATTCAGTTCATGCCTCAGTACCAACGGTCCAGCCGTAGAAGGGTCAAGCCAATGCCTCACATGTGGCACGCCGTACTGCCCCAAACCCGAAGGTTCAAAGGGCAGTTCAAGACGGTCACATAATCGAGTTAAGGTTTGTCGTCTTCTAGAGGGACCATCGCGTTACTTGCACTACTTAGAACGTCGTTAAACTACGGAAAAATCCATCAATTGGAAATTTCCCGGCAGGGGAAAAAGTGGGTATTTATATCCGGTCGAACTTTTTAACATATTCTAAAATTACCCGGAAAAACATACTGACAAAATTAGACAATCCGATCGAAACACCGAGTCCCCAATACAACCCAGAAAACTCAACTCTTGAGTTCAGATTAAAATTTCCCAGGAAAACCAGCACTGCAAAATATGAATTAATGTGCAAAATTCAATGCAAGATAAGACAAAACGGCCGCGGAACAGCCGCATGAGCCATGCTCATGCCGCGGAACCGCGGCGGTTTGATGGAATTAGGGAATCGAATTTTACAGTAACTCTTAGATATTCCTGCTGATTTTTCTGCATATTTTTAATTCTCAAAAATCCACAAATTTCAAAAATGTACAGAGAGCATGTTTTGAATTAGGGTGTTGGCTCGATCGGACTTCTAATTCCGTCTACGCATCGCCTAAGGCTCTAGCTAGGCTCTGATACCACTGTAGGGTTCCTAGGCACACTAATGAAGTCTCACAAGTGATCAAACATGCCCAATTAAAATTTTACAAGTGCCTACAAACCCTAATACGGATCGTTAACTAGATGTATAGGTGATGCGATGCAAATAAACAACTTTATCTAAAAGGAAAGAGGCTACAACCTTTGTAGATCCGGTCCTCCACCTCCTAGGCTCCGTGATGACGTCCTTCCGCTGTCCAAATCGAATCTTGGACTCTTGCATCGGCTTCATCGGAGAAATGGGTGAGCTAGGTCGTCGACTTCGATGCCGAAGATGATCTACGTCGAGACATCACAAGATCAAGCTCCCACTTCACCAAGTCATGAAACTTGTGAAGAAAACACCCTATACTACTTGGTAAGAGGTAGAGGATGAAGAAATAGGAGGTGGGTTCACTTTAGAATTTGATTTCTCACTCTTTTTCTAAAGTTTCCATTGATGGTGGCAAGGTTTTCTTCTTGTTGAAGATGAAGAAGAAGAAGAAAGTAATATGATAAGTATATTCTAAAATAGAAAATAAATGAATACTTATCATATAGCAACCATAGTTAGGTGTAGAGAATAAACTAAGGTTAAAGTGAATGGTTAGGGTTAAGGAAAGAAACAAAATGGTCAACCATTTCAAAGCTTCATGAAGCTTCAAAGATAATCCAAAGTTAGCCACCATTTTATTTCTTTCTATAAAGAATAAATGAATAAATAAATAAGCAAATAAATCAAATGTAACCCTAACCATTAACTAACCATGGTTTAATACAAACATACACCCAAGTGAGCATGTATCATCAAACATGATACAAACAAGTGCACAAAAGTATATCATATATACAACTTGTGCATTACAAGTGAGAAAATCCATTTAAAGTGAACCAATACTAGTTAATGCAAAGTAATATATCAAATATATAATTATACATTAAATCATTAAATCAACACTTGATTCAATGATCCGGTCATGTCGCATATAACCGACTAGTATCCAATGTATCGGCTTATCGAATCAATCTTTGATTCGATAACTAGGTTATATCGCATACAACCAATCGATACATTCATCGCGAGAATAGAATACGGTATCACATACACGCATTATTCTCGGTCCCGCACATATCTCATATGCGCTCCTATTTCGTTTCGCTTGAGCCAGGAAACCTCTGTGTACGACTCTAAAGACTCGTCAATACGCCGGCAGCAGGTGATGATCATATCAAACACCCACAAGCCGCAAGCGGTCTGCTAAACGTAACGGCCACCCGGGTATTGAGCGATCAGAAGATCGACGAGCAAGCCCGCTCACACTCCTGTGAATCCAACCAGTAACACTTACCGTATAGTCCGGTCTGTTCGTCTGATATGTCGCATATCTCGCCTAGGGGTGGTAAACGTCAGACCCCAATAGCTCGATAAGTCATGCCGACGTAAGGTCCATAACATTCATGAAACTACTGATAACTCTTACCAGTATATCACAACAACCCTGGCCAGGGATTTCCTGTTATGGCCAGTCGAGCATAGCACAACATCAACCCACAATACCGGGAGAGACGAATCCCCTCCTATCGCTCATTGCCTCCATGTGAATCGGGACTGTACCCAAAAACCACCTGTTTGCACGACTCAGTAGAGCCGTGGTAGGGTGGAAATCAAAGCACAGTGGGAGACACACAAGACTCTATGACGATCTCGTGTCAACAGACTAAGCTGTACCAGTGTCACCAGAAAACTGCCATCTGACGTGAGGTATAATACCATCTGGGAGTTCTCGGCGAGTCCGTTCAGTGTACCCAGTCTCCACTGAGCACCCGCATACCATCTCCGATGTCAAACACCAATGGATATGGGATCATCCATCGCCCATCACATGGGTCGAGAAGATATACGCTAGTCTACTCTGGAATATCGATGCCCCGTCTCGATATTCCCACGACTAGGAACAATGAAGGATGTACTCATTGACTACCCAGGCCCCACTACTATGATCTTCATCATAGTCCTGGAAGTCGAGTACACATCCTAAAGGCTTCATCAACATGTAATCAGAGAAACAGAAAGTATACATGTTAAGATAAAGAGCAACCAGATAGCATACTATCATGTCGAGCAAGAAAGTCCTACCTATATATGTCCCAGCATCCACTACAATATACATCCTATGTACAGTAATGGCCTCTAGGGCATACATATAACTAACAGTTAAGGCGTAGTGTGCGGTAGCTAATTAGTACTTATCTGCTAAAACATGAAATGTGATTGGATTAGGGTAGTTGTACGACTTTGTTGACTATGTTAAGGGTCGTGCAGGTGGGTTTAATTCAATCGGGAAATAACGGGTTGAACTTGGCTAGCAATTATGATTTGTTGACTATGTTAAGGTCATAAATTTCTAGGGGCAAAATATTATCGAGAATTTCAAGTGTTGAAATTTGCAATGAGATTGCATACCTTCTATGAGATAGTTGTATCCCGTTACCCACTGCGAGTAAGAGTTACTTCTGGGAGAGTTTTACACAGGACAATTAGTCGATCAAGTAGGTGTCTAGAAAAGTGTTAACGGGGTTACGCCTTTGGGAAAACGAGGTTTACTTTAATTAGGTCCGTACGAAAGCACGGGGAACCTCCCTTAAGTACCGACACTGATCTGGCTGAAAAATTGACGAAATTGTAGGGTGTAATTAATCCCGGCTAATCTTAACTTTTAGGGTTTGAAGGTAGATTTGATAAAAACAGTAGGAGACATCCTGATTAGATAAGATAATAACCAATCTAATCTTGCAAGAGCATACGCTAAAGTGTTTTCTTCTCTCTCTCTCCAGGTAGCGACCATGTCAGGCCATAATCAAGATAATAATATGGATGTATTGACTGAACCCGCTTATTATACTGAGCAGGGGAACGTTGGACCCGTTCTTTCTTATAAGAGTTATAAGACTGAACAGGGAATAGGGGAATAACTGGATTCTCAAGCCGTCCAGAAGAACATGGATGTTGATGCATCTTCTTCAGGTGTGTTAGTTATTGAAAACTGTTTCTCAGTTCACCCTACGTCCTGGGTATTAGATACCGGATCATGATCCCACATATGTAAATTGTTACATGGGCTACGAAAAGGTAGAGAACTGGGAAAAGGTGATCATTCCGTTCAAGTAGGAAACGGTGCAAGTATTGCAGCCAAAGCAGTTGGCGAATATCACCTTGTATTGCCAAGTCGTAAAACACTGATTCTAAATGAGTGCTATTATATACCGAACATGATGTGCAACATTATATCAGTCTCTTTATTAAGTAAAGAAGGATATAATTTTGTAGTAAAGGATATTGTTATGAACATATTCCTAGATCAAAAGTTGATTGCATCAGGCTCGTTACATAATGGCATATTCATTCTAAATCAGAATACAGTCCTCAATATACAAAACACACACAAGAGGAAAAGTTCAGAAATGAACGAATCTTTCTTGTGGCATTATAGACTTGGTCATATAAATGCGACACGACTGGCTAAGTTACATAAGGATGGTTATTTGAATCCGTTCGAATTATCATCTTATGATACTTGTCATTCATGTCTCAAAGGAAAAATGACCAAAGCTCCGTTTAGTGGACACGGAGAAAGAGTTACTGAACTCTTAGGACTGGTACATAGTGATGTATGCGGTCCCATTTCTATGCATGCCAGGAACGGTTCCTCCTACTTCATTACATTCACTGACAATCTCTCTAGATTCGGACATGTGTTCCTAATGAAACATAAGTCTGAAGCTTTTGAGAAATTCAGAGAATATAAGCACGAAGTAGAGAATCAAACGGGCAAAAGTATTAAGATTCTTCGATCTGATCGAGGAGGTGAATACTTAAGCAATGAGTTCCTAGATTATCTAAAAGAGAATAGGATTGTCACGCCCCGCTTCCCAGAGTACGCAAGATTGGGCACGTGACATAGCCAACCATGCTACCTGTGGGTAGGAAGTATCCATCCACAGTCACATTACGGCTGTAGAGATATCAAGAACAAGATAAAACTATCTAAAAACATGTCCACAATCCAGAATAACAAGAGTCAATGATAAATAAATGCGGAAGCAAATGATCCAATACAATAACTGAAAAGTATGTCCCATAATGCGGGCTCACATCTGGAAATAAATACAGGAAATAAAACTAACCACTACTGGACTCACAACTCAGCCTGCTGGCTGAAGTACTCCAGCTCGGACTGCGACAGTGGTATAGAATCTGGGCCATGCAAAACCCAGACGTCAGCGCGTCATGTCAACAAGTAATATAATATGAACAGTGTAATAGGCAATGCAGAAATAAACATGAATAAAGCAATAGTATGAAACAAGCAGTGCAGGGTAGTGTGCAGTGGGTAACTAAACTGTTCTATCAGGTTTTCTAGTCTAAAGTCTTTGAAATCAATTGATGAATCGTCGATGTAACTCAATAGTATCCCATACATACCCGGGACCACGGCCACAATATTCTCGGCTGCAGCCGAGACATGCCGCTAGGCACAAAACAGGAAAGTGTACACTCGATAGTATCCCGTACATACCCGGGACCACGGCCACAATATTTTCGGCCGAAACCGAGACATGCCGCTAGGCACAAAACAAGAATGTGTACACCCAGAACAGGTAGTGAACTGTCGAGTTACAAGTCAGGTTTCACCTTTGATTTCCCCATACCCCCAAGTTATATATGTCAGGTCAGGTATTCAGTAATCAAGAACTAATGCCAACACAGGATCAGGTAACAGCAGGTTTGTCTGGATAGACAACAGGAACGGTCCATGAGGACTACATGTCAAGTTTGTTGGCATTAGGCACGAGATCAGGTAACAGGTCAGGTCATGGTACATCAGGTCAAGTCAACAGTGAACGGTACCATGTCAGGTGTATCAATATATACCATGTGTAACAAAGTCAAGTCAAGATGTAACAATATCGTGGGTGTGCTCACAAACAGATATACAATCGAACAAGGTATTTAACAACATGGAATGAGCAATGAGCTAAATAATAAGCATGTTTCATTCAATCTCAAGAGTGCAGTAATACAGTGCAGCCGTTTTATTATATTAACAGGTTTGAGCACCCTTAGCGGTGCAATAGTTTAGATATGGATGCAATACAGTTATATCAAGCCTTTGAATACGAATGTCCGAATGTAATAGAACTACATGGTTAAGCGCTACCATCTATTAAATAGTAAAATGTGATTAACAGGTAAACTTGGTCATAAGGGTTAAATTGGCAAACTGTAAATTTTTTGTTAACTGTAAAATGATATATGTCATATTGCAACCAAATGAGAAACGACTATACCAAGTTAAGTTTTACAGGTTTAATGTGTCAAAACATATATAAATATATAGTATAGCATGTAGCAAGTGATACTTGGCTCGACGGGTCGCGAACCGGGAAAAACGGAACGTAACGTCGGCGGGGAAACACGCGACGGACGCACGGTTCACGGATTGAACCCAAACGATGAACCAAGGGACCTCACGGGTCAGAACACTCCGCTGGATCGTCGGGACACGTCACCGGCACGGCCGGATTCCGGCGAGCACAAAAACAGTAAATAGGGTTTCAAGCGGGTATAGACTTTGGAAAGAAGGAAAAGACCAGAGGAGAAGATGATGGGGAAATACTCACTGGTCCAGAGGGTATTTGCGACGACGGCGAGATCGACGGCGGCAAGGACGGCGTCTCCGGCGATCTGCAAAACTTCCAGCGACTGTTTTAAGTTCTAGAAAAAGAGAAGAGGAAAGGAAAGGTGGAGGGGCACTTACAAGGTGTTTAGAGGTGGTTGGGGCTCGTCGGCGACGGCCAGGGGCGGCGCAGGGGGTCGCCGGCGACGTTTCAGGAAGCACAGGGAAGTCGTAGGGGTAGCCGGGGTCGCTGTTCTGGTCAGGGGGGTGCACCGGGAGAAGGAGAGTGATGGTGAGGGAACCACGGCGAGGTGTTGGTCGGCGACGCGGAAGGCGACGACGAGGGCCGCCGGCGAGGAGGTTGCTGCAGGGAACTTCTGCAGGTGGCCGCAGCAGTTGCGCGGGGGAGGAAACAAGGGTCGGTTGAGGCGAGTTGGCTCCAGCGAGGGCGACGGTGGTGTTGGCGCCGGCGTCGGGGCTGCGGCGGCGACGGTGAAGGCGGCTAGGGTTAGGTTGCGCTGGGTTTTCTCGTGTGGGGCTTTGATTACGCGTTCTGGAAAAATATGTGAGGGGAGGAGAGAATATATAGGGAAGAGAGAAAGAGAGAGAGATAGGGAAAGATAGAGAGAGAGGTTAAGGACGGGGCCCACGGGGGTTAAGAATCCCGTGATTGGCCAGGGAAAGATTTAGGGATTTAAAAAGAATTTTTAAAGATTTAAAAGATTATGTAAACAGTAAGAATATATATATATAAACGAAATATTATATGGTTTTGAATATTTTATTAATTTGGGATTTTGGCGCTAAATGAAACATTTCCAAATCGCGCCTGGGTTGGGTCCAAAAATTTAAAATTTAAATAAAAGGATTTTAAGCGGGTTCCAAATTTTAAAATAAGGTGTCTTATGATTAAAAAGTATGCCCCCAAGACGGACACCTGTACGCGCGCGTAGCCGTCCAAACTCGCCCGTTTCACCAAACGGGACGAGAACTCGCTGCACAGACGCTACCACGAGGCTAGGGGTGTCGAGTAGGCCAAGATAGATATTTTTAATTTTATTTTAGGTGCTAAAATTTGTTATATGCAGAAATGACCTTTCCAGATAAAATTTCACGGTAAGTGTCAAACAGGCAAGCTAAAAGAAATGAGTAATATCTAATGCTCAACCAGTAACAGAAAATTGTAGTATTGGGCTCGGGTGTTACATTATACCCAGCTACAAAAGAATTTCGTCCTCGAAATTCCAAGAATACAAGATAGAAAACTACAGGAAAAGGTGAGGAAACTTCTGCCGGATCTCATCTTCTCGCTCCCAAGTGGACTCTCCATGCGATCGATTACCCCAAGAAACGAGCACAAGGGGGATAATCTTGTTCTTAAGAACCTTTTCCCTTCGATCCATGTTCATAACAGAATATTGCATTTTATACCGCCCAATCTTATGCTCGTGTGTTTATAGGTAGGTGCTTTTAAATCCGTGTTTATTACATATTTACAGATTACAGGTTTCCAGTACAAATATTGCAAAGCAAGACAAAATCTCCACAGTTACGCCAAATACAGAACATCTGTTGACAGCAGATAAAAGCCGGGTTCCGGTCATCCGTATCCGTCCAGTGCCGAGTACCAGTTCCAGAGACAAGACACATGACAGTAGTCATTCGTGTCTCGGACAAGCACAGAGCACGAGGGGGGCAGCACAAGAATCAATGGGTGCGCGGAGCTCGAGGGAGATAGAAGTCTAAAGTAAAGAAAATAAGGCATTCTTGGACTAAGAAATCTGAAGCTATTCTGGAAGATTTTCTGCAGTTTAAAGTTGGCAAACACGAGGAAACATGAAACCAGGGAAGCACACAAAACCCCATGACCCAACTCATCAAGATGGCCGCGGTTCCGCGGCCAATAGGGGGTCTAGGACGCGGAACCGCGGCCATATGGTCTCCTCTCTGTGTCGTTTTTCAGGGGTAGTTTGGGGACTTCATATAGGGGCAGATTCTTGCCCTAGGTTTCCAGTTCCCTTCCTATAAATACCCCAGATCTGAGCCAAGCCAAGGTGTTAAATTCTTTAGCCTCTTTTTGTTAGGTTTTTAGTCTTCTTCTTCTTCTTCTTCATTCTTTCCTCCATGAAAATTGTAGTGGGAGCTTTTTGAGTGGATGATGAAATGAAGATGAGGGTTTTTGTATTATTCTTTTTGCTTAGCTTCCCCCTTGAGCTCTCTACCTTAACTTGATCTTGCAACCTCTTAAGTGAGCTTGCAAGTTTAAGCTTTGGTCATTGGTCTCAAGGGGTTGTATCATTTTGTTCTCTCTTTAGTGCTTCATTTCACATGAGTTCTTTACCCTTCTCTTGATCTTGCAACCTCTTGATTGAGCTTGCAAGTTTAAGGGTTGGCTATTGATCCCATGCTTGTCTTGAGTTCTATGGTTCTTGTAATTATTTTCTTGCATTTTTCATTCTTGTCTTTAATTACTTGCAATTTATTACCATGCACTTTAATTACTTGCTTGTAATCTTTTCTTTTCTTTGTTCTTTTCTTTTGCTCTTCTTTGTTCTTTTTGTGAATGGTTGTAATTATTGTTGTTGTTAAGAATCAATACGATATTGTAAGTTAACATTTCTTTGCTCATTTCCTTTTCCCGTTATTTTCCATTGAACTCCGCCCAACGATACGCAAGCGCTCCGTTAGGCACCCTACCCTAACAAGGTAACGGTGATTCCTAACCCCGACCGGTTGCGTTCGGTTTGGCCGGAGGCGAAAGCAAGAGACAGGAACGGAAGGACAAGGGTAAATAAGCCGAATTCCACGAATACCGCGCTTAAATCCCCTAATCCACGTTGTTGCCGATTGTTCTATCTTCAATTGGTCAAGACTCGGCTCAAAGGTTTTGAGTACGGATTTCTTTAGCTTACATTTTCGTATATTTTCTTAACAACTTTATACTTGCAAATAATACACATAGGTTAGATTGAACAAACTCATACAAATTCTTTATTGACTCGTCTAAGACAAGAACGGAAATACAACCATCTCCCTGTGGATCGACCCGTGCTCAACCGGCTAGCTGCATAGCGACACCGTCCTGATCGCGGTTATACTTTAGAACTTTGAACATCCGACACGCCAAAAGCGTACCGATCAATCCACGATTTCAACCGGTCGCTCCTCAAAAGTCAGGTCTTCCCGTACTGTTAACTCCGAATGGTCCAAAACGTGTGTTTCATCTCGAACATACCTTCGTAGTTGAGATACGTGAAACACATCGTGCACACCTGCCAAGGACGGTGGTAACGCCAGATGGTACGCTACCTCTCCAACACGCTCCAATATCTCAAAGGGTCCAACGAATCGAGGACTAAGCTTTCCTCGACTCCCAAAACGAATCACCCCTCTAGTTGGTGATATCTTCAAGAATACCAAATCACCCACGGCGAACTCTAGAGGTCTTCTTGACGTGTCAGCCCAACTCTTCTGTCTGTCTTGAGCTGCCTTCATATGACTCCTGATAGTGTTAACCTTCTCAATTGTCTGTACCACCAAATCTGGTCCCAATAATCTTCGTTCACCGACATCATCCCAACATACAGGTGAACGGCATTTACAACCATACAAAGATTCAAACGGAGCCATCTGGATATTTGCCTGAAAAATGTTGTTGTAAGAAAACTCCACCAAGTGTAGATGATCCTCCCACGAACCCTTGAAGTCCAACATGCATGCTCTCAACATGTCTTCAAGAGTTTGGATCGTTCTCTCCGACTGACCATCAGTTTGAGGATGATAAGCTATGCTAAACTTCAATCGAGTCCCCAAACTTTCCTGTAAACTCCTCCAGAAGTGTGATAAGAACCGAGTGTTCCGATCGGACACGATGCTCACCGGTACACCATGTAATCTTATAATCTCCTGCATGTACCGCTCTGCCAAAGTCTCCGTTGATTGACCAACCCAGAAAGGAATAAAGTGAGCAGCCTTGGTCAACCGATCGACAATCACCCATACTGCATTGTTGCCCTTTGGACTCCGCGGTAAAGCCGTTACGAAATCCATGGTTATATGTTCCCACTTCCACTGAGGAATCGGAAGTGGTTGCAATAAACCAGCAACCCGTTGATGTTCAGCCTTAACTTGCTGACACACCAAGCACTTAGCCACAAAGCGAGCAATCTCCCGTTTCATGCCTTCCCACCAGAAATGCTGTCGAATATCTCGGTACATCTTGGTGCCTCCTGTATGTACAGAGTAAGCTGAACTGTGTGCCTCCTTCATAAGCTCTTCACGAACATCTCCCTTTGGCACACACAAACGGCTACCATACCTCAACGAACCATCTTCATGGACCAGTAAATCTGTTCGTAGTCCGGCCTCAACTTGCTCTCGGAAATTTTGCAGTCTAGGATCCTGCGATTGTGCTGCTTTAATTTTCTCAATCAAAGACGACTGTACTTGCAACTGCATCAACTGTCCCGTAGAACGCGGTAGCACAACCTCCAAGTCAAATCTTCGAAAATCTGCAATGATCTCCTTCTGCGTAGTTAACACCTGAATTGCTGGTAACCGACTAAGCGCATCCGGCACGACGTTAACCTTCCCCGGATGGTACTTAAGATCAAGATCGTAGTCGGCCATCAGCTCCAACCATCTACGCTGCCTCATATTCAACTCCTTCTAAGTGAACACATACTTCAAACTCTTGTGATCTGTAAAAACTTCGACTCTTTCGCCCAAAAGGTAGTGTCTCCAAATCTTCAAAGCGAAGATCACAGCCGCAAGCTCTAAGTCATGAGTCGGATAATTCTTCTCATAGGTCTTCAATTGTCTCGATGCGTAAGCTACAACCTTCCCATGCTGCATCAAAACACATCCCAATCCTTTCCCAGATGCGTCGCTGTGAGTCACCAATCCTCCGGAATTGTCTGGCACGGTCAGAATAGGGGCGGTTATCAACTTCTGCTTCAATGTCTCAAAAGCTAACGCACATTTATCCGTCCATACAAAAGGTACCTCCTTGCGCGTAAGCTTGGTCAACGGTTCTGCCAAACGAGCGAAGTTCACTACAAATCTCCTGTAGTATCCGGCTAATCCAAGGAAACTTCTTATCTCAGCAACATTCTTTGGAATCGGCCAATCTCGAACTGCTGCAATCTTTTCGGGATCGACGGCGATTCCATCGCCAGACACAACATGCCCCGGAAACTTCACTTCCTCCAGCCAAAATTCGCACTTACTCATCTTCGCATACAATTTCTCCTGTCTCAATGTCTGCAGTGCGATCTTCAAATGTTCAGCATGCTCCTCAAAACTCTTCGAGTAAACCAGAATATCGTCAATGAATACCATGATAAACTGGTCCAAGAACGGTGAAAAGATTCGGTTCATCAAGTCCATGAATACTGCCGGCGCATTCGTTACTCCGAAGGGCATCACTAGGTACTCGTAATGTCCATACCGAGTTCGAAACGCCGTCTTGCAAATATCTTCTGCTTTCACTCGGACCTGATGATATCCGGATCGCAAATCCAGCTTCGAGAATACCCTCGCGCCACTAAGCTGCTCAAAAAGTTCTCCAATACGAGGGATCGGGTACTTGTTCTTAATAGTCACCCGGTTTAATTCTCGATAGTCGATGCACATCCTTCTCGTGCCATCCTTCTTCTTTACTAGAAGAACTGAAGCTCCCCAAGGCGAGTTGCTGCTTCGAATCCAACCCTTCTCAAGCAATTCAGCAACCTGTTTCTTAACTTCTTCCAATTCCACTGGCGCCATTGGATAATATGCTTTAGATACTGGCGCTGCACCAGGAATAAGATCAATTGCGAACTCCACGTCTCGCTTCGGCGGTAAACCCGATATATCTTCAAATACGTCCATAAAATCGCGAACAACCGCCGGCTCTTCACCACTATCAACTTCCATTGCTGCAAGAATATTGTTTGTCGGCCTAGCCCTAAACTCGACAGGCCCGACAGAACTGCTTCCTCCAGTGAAGGTAAACTCGGGATGTCCGGGAATCTGGAAAATTACTTTCTTTGCCCTACAGTCAATGTGAGCGTGGAAAGTGCCAAGAAAATCCATTCCCAAGACGACTTCATAGCTGCCCGTATCTATCACCAAGAAATCTGCAAAGAGTTCCCGTCCGCACACAACAACCGTACAATCTTTACATTCCCTACTAGATATGATTTTCCCATTCCCAGTGTGTATGTCCCAGAAACTAGACAGGGTCGTGCAGGTAATCGAGTGTGTAGTTATAAATTTGGATGACATAAAACAGTGGGATGCACCAGAATCAAATAATGCCAATGCGGGAAAACCATGAACGAGTAAAGTACCAGAAACGACTTCTCCTGATGCCTTAGCTTCCTCGGCTGTCAAGGTAAAAGCTCGAGCCTGATTAGGTACTTGAGTCAGCTGTTTCTGCCCCTGGAACGGTCTCTGCGGAGGCTTCTGAATATCGTCCCTTGTACGAAGCTTCGACGGACAAGCACCAACTGCGTGATCAGCCGCTCCACAAACCAAACAGAGTCCCAGCCTCCTTCGACAATCCTTTTGCATGTGGCCAGGTAAATTGCAGTAGTTACAATTCATGCTCTTTCTTCGATCAACAATCACAGGCTTCTTCATTGGTGCTATACCACGACGGTCCACTGAAATACCCTTGCGACCATGAGCTCGATTAGGTACAAATGCGGGCTTCCTGGCCGCAATTGCTGCCTGCTGCCTGCTGCAAGCTCCCCTTCATCCCAGATAAACTCTGTTGTTCCCGAGCTGCCGTAAGAACCTGTGAGAAAGTGGTCAAACCCAGGGAGACAATCTGCCTCTGGATGTCCACATCCAAGCTGTGCATGAACCTTCGTGCCCTGTCTGCATCGTTGGCGACTAAAGGTCCAGCGAATCTGCTGAGTCTCGTCCACTCCGCTGCATGCACGTCCACGGGTGCTCCATTCTGCCTCAGCCCAATAAATTTCTCTTCCATTTCCTCTCGTGCAGTCCGCGGGAAGAACTTCTCCAGGAAACTCTTAGAAAAATCCGCCCACTTGATCGGCTTGGGCAAGCGGGTCTCTTCCACAAGCCACCACTCTCAGGCGTAGTCCACTAGTTGAATGCGCACCACATCAACTCTTTTGTCCTCTGGAATCTGTGCCGCAATCAGCAAATTCTCCGTGTCCACTAACCACTGCTCGGCTGGCAACGGCTCCTCCAAACCAGTGAATGTAGACGGACCCAAACGTCTGAAATCTGCCATGGTCCCTACTTTGTCAACTGGTTTAGCTCCAGCGTTGTTTACAGACTGCTGAACGATCTGCAAACCTTCCTGAAATGAATCTGCTTGTTGCTGGATCAACTCGGTCTGCCTCTTCTGATTTTCCAGCATTCCTCTTATTACTCCCAGCATAGCGGCTTCGTCCACACGCCTCTGGTACGTCTTCAAATTCTTATCTGCCATATTCCTGAAATCAAGAACACCCAACATTAGCATGATGATAGATTCAATATATAGATCAAGGCTAGAACTCCAAGATACTTAAATAGAGTACCGCATTGTAACTATGCCGCGGTATCATAGCCACAATTACTTAACTCCACCCAAGTCGCCTAAGTCCTAGAGATAACAAGAAATCATGTTTTTTTGAGTCGACATGCAAAGTAAGTTTGCACGTCGTAAAAGATAGAATCAGGAAGAATGTGATTCAAGAATGGTAAACGACAAGGTGGCAGGACATGTTTCCTAAACACGGGTATTCTGATTCGTGTATTTGGGTACAATACCCAACTACAAAAAGAATCAACCCAACTAACCTAGGCTCTGATACCAAAAGAACCATGTCACGCCCCGCTTCCCATAGTATGCAAAATTGGGCACGTGACATAGCCAACCATGCTACCTGTGGGTAGGAAGTATCCATCCACAGTCACATTACGGCTGTAGAGATATCAAGAACAAGATAAAACTATCTAAAAACATGTCCACAATCCAGAATAACAAGAGTCAATGATAAATAAATGCGGAAGCAAATGATCCAATACAATAACTGAAAAGTATGTCCCATAATGCAGGCTCACATCTGGAAATAAATGCAGGAAATAAAACTAACCACTACTGGACTCACAACTCAGCCTGCTGGCTGAAGTACTCCTGCTCGGACTGCGACAGTGGTATAGAATCTGGGCCATGCAAAACCCAGACGTCAGCGCGTCATGTCAACAAGTAATATAATATGAACAGTGTAATAGGCAATGCAGAAATAAACATGAATAAAGCAATAGTATGAAACAAGCAGTGCAGGGTAGTGTGCAGTGGGTAACTAAACTGTTCTATCAGGTTTTCTAGTCTAAAGTCTTTGAAATCAATTGATGAATCGTCGATGTAACTCAATAGTATCCCGTACATACCCGGGACCACGGCCACAATATTCTTGGCTGCAGCCGAGACATGCCGCTAGGCACAAAACAGGAAAGTGTACACTCGATAGTATCCCGTACATACCCGGGACCACGGCCACAATATTCTCGGCCGAAACCGAGACATGCCGCTAGGCACAAAACAAGAATGTGTACACCCAGAACAGGTAGTGAACTGTCGAGTTACAAGTCAGGTTTCACCTTTGATTTCCCCATACCCCCAAGTTATATATGTCAGGTCAGGTATTCAGTAGTCAAGAACTAATGCCAACACAGGATCAGGTAACAGCAGGTTTGTCTGGATAGACAACAGGAACGGTCCATGAGGACTACATGTCAGGTTTGTTGGCATTAGGCACGAGATCAGGTAACAGGTCAGGTCATGGTACATCAGGTCAAGTCAACAGTGAACGGTACCATGTCAGGTGTATCAATATATACCATGTGTAACAAAGTCAAGTCAAGATGTAACAATATCGTGGGTGTGCTCACAAACAGATATACAATCGAACAAGGTATTTAACAACATGGAATGAGCAATGATCTAAATAATAAGCATGTTTCATTCAATCTCAAGAGTGCAGTAATACAGTGCAGCCGTTTTATTATATTAACAGGTTTGAGCACCCTTAGAGGTGCAATAGTTTAGATATGGATGCAATACAGTTATATCAAGCCTTTGAATACGAATGTCCGAATGTAATAGAACTACATGGTTAAGCGCTACCATCTATTAAATAGTAAAATGTGATTAACAGGTAAACTTGGTCATAAGGGTTAAATTGGCAAACTGTAAATTTTATGTTAACTGTAAAATGATATATGTCATATTGCAACCAAATGAGAAACGACTATACCAAGTTAAGTTTTACAGGTTTAATGTGTCAAAACATATATAAATATATAATATAGCATGTAGCAAGTGATACTTGCCTCGACGGGTCGCGAACCGGGAAAAACGGAACGTAACGTCGGCGGGGAAATACGCGACGGACGCACGGTTCACGGATTGAACCCAAACGACGAACCAAGGGACCTCACGGGTCAGAGCACTCCGCTGGATCGTCGGGACACGTCACCGGCACGGCCGGATTCCGGCGAGCACAAAAACAGTAAATAGGGTTTCAAGCGGGTATAGACTTTGGAAAGAAGGAAAAGACCAGAGGAGAAGATGATGGGGAAATACTCACTGGTCCAGAGGGTATTTGCGACGACGGCGAGATCGACGGCGGCGAGGACGGCGTCTCCGGCGATCTGCAAAACTTCCAGCGACTGTTTTAAGTTCTAGAAAAAGAGAAGAGGAAAGGAAAGGTGGAGGGGCACTTACAAGGTGTTTAGAGGTGGCTGGGGCTCGTCGGCGACGGCCAGGGGCGGCGCAGGGGGTCGCCGGCAACGTTTCAGGAAGCACAGGGAAGTCGCAGGGGTAGCCGGGGTCGCTGTTCTGGTCAGGGGGTGCACCGGGAGAAGGAGAGTGATGGTGAGGGAACCACGGAGAGGTGTTGGTCGGCGGCGCGGAAGGCGACGACGAGGGCCGCCGGCGAGGAGGTTGTTGCATGGAACTTCTGCAAGTGGCCGCAGCAGTTGCGCGGGGGAGGAAACAAGGGTCGGTTGAGGCGAGGAGGCGGAGGCGAGGGCGACGGTGGCGTTGGCGCCGGCGTCGGGGCTGCGGCGGCGACGGTGAAGGCGGCTAGGGTTAGGTTGCGCTGGGTTTTCTCGCGTGGGGCTTTGATTACGCGTTCTGGAAAAATATGTGAGTGGGGGACAGAATATATATAGGGAAGAGAGAGAGAATTAGAGAGAGAGAGAGAGATAGGGAAAGATAGAGAGAGAGAGAGAGAGAGGTTAAGGACGGGCCCCACGGAGGTTAAGAACCCCGTGATTGGCCAGGGAAAGATTTAGGGATTTAAAAAGAATTTTTAAAGATTTAAAAGATTATGTAAACAGTAAGAATATATATATATAAACGAAATATTATATGGTTTTGAATATTTTATTAATTTGGGATTTTGGCGCTAAATGAAACATTTCCAAATCGCACCTGGGTTGGGTCCAAAAATTTGAAATTTAAATAATAGGATTTTAAGAGGGTTCCAAATTTTAAAATGAGGTGTCTTATGATTAAAAAGCATGCCCCCAAGACGGACACCTGTACGCGCGCGTAGCCGTCCAAACTCGCCCGTTTCACCGAACGGGACGAGAACTCGCTGCACGGACGCTACCACAAGGCTAGGGGTGTCGAGTAGGCCAAGATAGATATTTTTAATTTTATTTTAGGTACTAAAATTTGTTATATGCAGAAATGACCTTTCCAGATAAAATTTCACGGTAAGTGTCAAACAGGCAAGCTAAAAGAAATGAGTAATATCTAATGCTCAACCAGTAACAGAAAATAGTAGTATTGGGCTTGGGTGTTACAGGGATTCTCTCTCAGCTTACTCCTCCTTATACACCATAGCACAACGATGTATCGGAACGGAGGAATCGCACCCTATTAGATATGGTGCGCTCTTTGATCAGCGAGGCTGAGTTGCCTATTTCTTCTGGAGTTATGCGCTTGAGACAGCAGCATACCTATTGAATCATGTTCCGTCTAAATCTGTGCCTACCACACCATATGAGATATGGAGTGGGAAGAGACCATATTTTAAACGAGTTAAGATATGGGGTTGTCCGGCCTATGTCAAAAGGCAAAATCCAGACAAACTCGAGGCACGGTCAGTTCTTTGCAAGTTTGTGGGATATCCTAAGAATTCCCAAGGATATTTTTTCTACCACGCTGAAGAACAAAAAGTGTTTTTTTCTCAATATGCCACCTTTTTGGAAAAGGAATTTCTTGCAAAAGAAATTAGTGGCAAAGAGGTAGAGATAGAAGAGGTTTCAGAAACACAAATTGCAACCGAAGATTTAGTAGAACCAGAGGATTCAGTAGTACCCGACGAACCCCGGCCTCTCCACCGATCTAGTAGGGTTTCTCATCCACCTGAGAGATACTACGGTTTTCTCATTGATGGTGGAAGCGAGGATTGCATCATGGAAGATGATGACCCGACTAGTTTCGAGCAGGCCATCACGAGTGGTGACTCTGTGAAATGGCTGGATGCAATGCGATCTGAGATGGAATCCATGTACACCAATAAAGTATGGATTTTGAAAAATGATCCTGAAGGGGTAAAATCCATTGGGAGCAAGAGGATTTTTAAAAGGAAATTTGGTGTAGATGGAAAAGTTGAGACTTTCAAAGCTAGACTTGTAGCAAAGGGTTTTCGTCAACGACCAGGTGTGGATTATGACGAAACCTTTTCTCCATTGGCTATACTTAAGTCCATCCAGATCTTACTTGCCATTGCTGCATACCATGACTACGAAATCTGGCAAATGGATGTTAAGACCGCTTTTCTAAATGGTGATTTAGAAGAGTGCGTGTACATGACTCAGCCAGAGGGCTTCGTAGATAGTGGGAGCAGCGGAAAGGTGTGCAAACTACTTAAATCCATTTATGGGTTAAAGCAAGCATCGCGGAGTTGGAACATCTGTTTTGATGTAGTAGTCAAAGAGTTTGACTTCATCAAAAACATAGATGAACCTTGTATCTATAAGAAGGTAGCAGAGAGTAAGGTTGTCTTCCTCGTATTGTACGTGGATGACATACTCTTGATAGGAAATGATATTCCTATGCTGCAATCAGTTAAGCTCTTCTTAGAACAAAGATTCTCAATGAAAGATCTAGGTGATGCCTCATGCATATTGGGGATTAGGATCTATAGAGATAGATCCAAACGGATACTGGGATTGTCTCAATCCAGGTACATTGACACCATACTAAAGAGGTTTAGTATGGAAGAATCCAAGCGTGGGAACCAACCCATGATCTCTGGACTCACTCTCTCCAAAGAGATGTCTCCCAAGACTGATTTGGAAAGAGCTCGTATGCAAGGGATACCCTATGCTTCGGCAGTAGGATCTATCATGTATGCGATGCTATGTACCAGACCCGATGTAGCATACTCACTAAGTGTAGTGAGTCGGTATCAAGCAGATCCTGGAGAAAGTCACTGGACAGCTGTGAAGAACATTCTCAAGTACTTGCGAAGGACTAGAGACATGTTCTTGGTGTATGGTAACGGAGAACTCCGGGTGGAGTCCTTTACCGATTCCAGCTTCCAAAGTGATAAGGACGACTCTAAGTCGCACTCAGGATTTGTCTTTACCCTCAATGGAGGGGCGGTATGTTGGAAGAGTTCCAAACAGGATACCGTTGCAGACTCGACGATGGAGGCTGAATACATCGCTGCCAACGATGCTGCCAAAGAGGCTGTCTGGATGAAGAAGTTCATCACTGAACTTGGTGTGGTTCCATCCATTGAGCATCCAATACCTCTGTATTGCGATAACAATGGAGCTGTGGTTTTGGCCAAGGAACCCAGATCCCATCAGAAGTCCAGACATATTCTGAGGCGGTATCACCTGATCAGGGAGATAGTTGATCGCCGGGAGATCGAGGTCAGGAGAGTAGATACGAAGGACAACACTGCGGATCCACTCACGAAGGCCATTCCCCAGATACAGTTTGAGAGATTATTCGGGATGATAGGTATGAGATACTACAGCAGCTGGCCTTAGTGCAAGTGGGAGATTGTTAGTTATGTATATGCCCTAGAGGCCATTGTTGTACATATGATGTATATTATGATGGATGCTTGGATATATACAGAGAGGACTTTCTTGCTCGTCATGATAGTATGCTATTTGGTTTCACTTTATCTTAACATGTTGACTTGTATTGGTTTACTGTCTTACTCTCACATGTTGATAAAGCCCTTAGGATCTGTACTCGACTACTGGGACTATGATGAGATCATACTAGTGGGGCCATAGTAGTCGATGAGTACATCCTATAACTGTTCCTAGTCGAGGGTATATCGAGACAGGGCATCGATACACCAGAGTAGACTAGCGTATACGCATCTTGACCCATATGATGGGCGATGGATGATCCCATATCCATCGGTGTTTGACATCATAGATGGTGTACGAGTGCTTAGTGGAGACTGGGTACACTGGACGGACTCGCCGAGAACTCCCAGATGGTGATATACCACACGTCAGATGGCAGTTCTCCGGTGACACTAGTACAGGGTAGTCTGTAGACCCGAGATCGTCATAGAGTCTTGTGTGATTCCCACTGTGTTTTGATTTCCACCTTACCACGTCCAAGAGGGCATGCAAAACGGTGGCTTTTGGGTACAGTCCCGAATCACATGGAGGCAATGAGCGATAGGAGGGGATTCGTCTCTCCCGGTATAGGGAGTTGATGTTGTGCTGTGTTCGATTGGCTATAACTGGAAGTCCCTGGCCAGGGCTGATATAGAGATATACTGGTAAGTGTTACTAGTAGTTTCTTGACTTGTTATGAGCCTCACATCGACACGACTTATCGGTTACTGGGGTCTGACGTATACCACCCCTAGACTTGATATGCGACATATCAGACGAACAGACCGGACTGTACGGGAGTGTTACTAATTGGATTCATAGGAGAACGGACAGGCTAGCTTGTTGATCTTCTGATCGCTCAATACCTGGGTGGCTGTTACGTTTAGCTGACCGCTTGCAGCTTGTGGGTGTTTGATATGATCATCACCTGCTACCGGCGTATTGACAATTCTTTAGAGTCCTACACAGAGGTTTCTTGGCTCAGGCAAAACGGAGTAAAGGCACATATGTGATATGTGCAGGACCGAGGATAATGCGATATGAGATACCATATTATATTCTCGCGATATTCAGATATGAACCGGGACATCGAATCAAGTGTTGATTCGATGAATCGGTACATGATATATTAGTCTGTTATATTCGATATAGCCGGATCGTTGGATCAAGTGTTGATTCGATGATTTAATGCATAATGATATATATGATATATTGTATTACATTATCTAATATTGGTTCGCTTTATTATTTCATTTTCTCACCGGATTAATACATTGATATATATGCGATATATGTTGATTGTATTATTTTCTTTTGTTGCAAATATATAATATATATGTGATATATATTATTGTGACATGATATGATTTATTATGAAACATGTTTAAGGATGATAAAAAGGGATTAGGGTTTGATTTGGGTTAGCTCCTTTTTGTTCATTCTAGAAGGATTCTCTTTTGTCTTGGTTAAGATATTATGGTTGATACTTATCCTTAACCTAACCAAACCCTAACTCTAGTTTATTCTCTACAAAGTTTTAGCCTCTCATCTTAGACCATGGTTCCATAATCAATCATATACTCTAATCTACTATTCATCACAAAAGGATTATTCTTTTCATTCTTCATCTTCTTCTCTCTTGAGTTTGAGAGAGAGTTCACTTGAGTTTTCTTTTGTGATGAGTTATTGTGAGAAAATGATATAAAAAGAAAGCATAAATACTACTCCATCATCCTTATCTTATCTAGCCTATTAGATTAGGGTGTTCGCCTCATTAGAGTGAGAGAAAGCTTGAGCTATTGCAACTTCGACGTAGATCATCGGAGAAAAGGAATACGACAAGCTATCATGGATCGTTCGAGTCGTAGAGCCTCTCTTGAGTCCGGGAGATCATGAATCGCAGCGAAAGGACTTCTACTCGGAGCTTGTGAAGCGAAGGAGCGGACTACAAAGGTTGTAATCCCTCACACTTAGGTTTATCTTGCATGTTAAACCCTAATAATCTAGCAAAGATCCCGGCTTTGGGTTGTTCGGCACATCTAAAATTTTATTCGGGCATGTTTGATGCTTTATGAACCTTCACAAGAGTGCCTAGGAACCCTACACCAATAGCCACTCTGCAGACATGGTGGGTAACCTCAGACACCCGAGAGGTACTCCGGTAGCCTCAAGGACGGTGACAGGGAGGTTCTTGTTTACCCAGACTTGACACTACTGTTGTTCCAGACTATGAGACCCGGCAGGAGGATATGTATAGCATCGTTCTAAACTAGTTTTAGAAATACATGTATATATTATTCTGCCAGAGGGTTGTCGTAGTCAGTGGGAGCAGCGGAAGCATAGTGGACAAGTAGCTTATGTCTATTTATAGACTTGAGCAAATATAGCGGAGATAGATCATCTATTTTTGTTATGAAAGTCATGGCTTTGACTTCATCAGAATAGGGGATGGATATGTTAAGAAGGTAGTAGGGTGTGATGTCATGGTATTTGGATGACATACACAGAGTAGGAAGTAAAATTCATATACTACGATCGATTGTACTTTGGTCGTCACACAGTTGGTTCTCCACAAAGGATATGGATATAATATCAGACATTCTGGTTACTAGATCTATGGTTTTAGATCTAGATTTGGGTAGTTTCCCAATATGGGTACTTAGATAGTATTCTAAAAGTATTTTAGAATAGATGACTCCTGGCATGGTGGTGTACCTGCAGGTGATGGAGTCACCCTCTCTAAAGGTGTCTTATAGACTAAAGGGGAGAGGGATGTGCATGATTGGCAGATCACTTGCTTAGGCAATTGAGTCAATCGTGAGAAGTCAAGTACTACACCAGATGTTGTTTTTGCACAAGATGCGATAAGTTTATATTAATCCAATCGAAACATAAGGAAGCAGTTTTAGAACATAAGTGCATGTTCTAAGGATTTGATAACGGCAGCCTCCTTCGGAGAGACGGTTATCATTCCAGGCTTCAAAGGTGACATGGATGACAGAGTGATTGTCAGAGTTATAGTTTTCCCTCTGACGAGGGACAGTATTTTGGACAGGTGGTCCAAGAGGATACTGTGGGAGGTATGGTGCTGGATACTGATTAGGTTCAGTTATCGATACAGTCTAAGAAGTTTGGATTTGGAGTTCATTTATGAACTAGGTCTCATCAAATATCCAGACATATTCTAAGACAGGTATTACTCAATTCGGGAGATGGCTTTCTCCGCGAATTTGAGATTAAGAGAGACATAGAAAGAAACATCAGGGCGGATCCACTCACTGAGGCTATTTCTCGAACACAATAGTTTTACAAACGAGCTTTGTGAAACTGATTAGTAGAGGAGTTGGATGTTCGGTATTACACGGGCTGTGAGTATGCGACATCGCAATAATTAGCCTTAAGTGCAAGTGGGAGATTGTTGGATATAGTGCCCTCAAAGTCAATTATTGGATCGCAGGTACGTGATTGCAATGATTGAGGCAGGACCTATACCGATATGACAGTCTTGCTCGAGATGATAGTATGCTATCTGGTTCGTCTTTATCATCGTATACATGCTTTAGTTCACTATTGCATGATGATAGAGCCTATAGGATTCTTGCTTGACTGCCAGCAGTATGATGGCGATCATATACGTAGGAGCTGGGATCTATAAGCACATCTTTAAAGTGTCCCTAGTCGTGGGAGTTTCGAGACAGGGCATCGATACTCCAGAGTAGACTAGCGTATACAGTCGAGACCCCGACGAGGGGCGGTGGCCGGTCTCACAAGCCATTGGTGTCAGTTGGTTCACCTAAGATGTATACAGGTGCTCATTGGGTTATGAGTACACCGGACAAGACTCGCCGGGAACCGCTAGTTGGTATTATACCTAGCGTCAGATAGCAGTTCCCTGGTGACATGTGTACAGGTTAGTTCATCGACCTGAGGTCGTCATTTGTCTCGTGTGAGTTGCCACTTTGCTTTGATTTCTACCCTACCACGGCTCAAAGGAGTCGTGCAAACAGGCCTTTTTTGGGTACAGTCCCGAGCCACATGGAGGCAAGTGAGCGGATCGGCAGGGGATTCGTCTCTCTCGGTATTGGGGGTGAGATCGCGCTGTGTCTAGGAGAGCCATTACACAAAGCCCTCGGCCGAGGTAGGAGATTTACTGGTAGGTACTCCAGTAGTATCTCAGGGTGTTCTGGGCTACTCTCTGACACGACTTATACCACTATTGGGGGTCTGACGTTACCAGCCCCTAGGCCGATATGCGATACTCATAGACGAACGGACCGGACTGTATGTATATTGTCACTGTCAGGCTCACTAGGGTTTCTGGATGAGTTCGCTCGTCAGCTTCCCTTCCAATCAATACATAGGCAACCGTTACGTACAGTTAGTACCTCTGACGTGCTAGAGGTTATACCCAGTGCCAGTGTGTTGATAAGTCATTAGAGTCCCCCACAGACAGTTTCCCAAGTTCGGGCGAAACGTTGTAGAGGCCGTATGGTATTATGGCAAGGTTCGGAAAATGCACGTGCGTTTACACACGTGTCATATTTGGGGCAGATAGTACTGGTGGGCTTTGGTTTAAGCCGGATCCGAGTATTATACTGTGTAGATATAATATCTTTGTCTATCTTTGTCTCAGTTGCATTTGTATTCGGTCGTAATACAAATGCGGGTATGTTTATACTGTTACGGGATTATCCTGAAATTCGTTTCAGGATCGCTTTTGGAAGTTGCCAGTTTCCAGTTTTCTATCACCCGTCTTTAACATTCGGTTAAAGACGGATTTATCTTTTCGTCACTTGGGTGAGTCATGAGGATAATGTGTGTGGAAGCTTCTAGTAGTTGTGACTAGGATTAGTGAGGTGTTCTTGATTTATTGGTTGCATTTAATGCTTGATGATGTGTTAAAATGACTCATGGTTTTTGCATTAATGAAGTAATAAGTCATGATAAGTATGATAGCTTATGGTCATCCTCCCTTGTTCCTACACTCACCCCCTTCCTCTCTATTTAGTGGTCGTCCCCTCTTGCTGAGGGATGATGATTTTTGGGAAAAAGAAAGGGTTGTTAAAATTAGAAGAGAGAGATCTAGTTCATATATATTTTCATATCTCATTTCAATCCGATCCAAAAGGCAACTTTATTAACCGTTCGTCCATAGCTTTGGACGTAACGAGACAAAGTGTTCTACTCATTCTCTACATCAATCTTGGTCATCTCTTTTAGCAAACTTGATGATCGAGTTGCCTCGGTTCAGAGGCGGGAGCCCGTTTAAAGATCCGTCGACATGGTGCCACCTGGACGAGGAGACTGGAGATTCAGGAGATCGGAGCAGCCGCAACAAAGCGTGGGATGATGGTTGAAGACCGAAGGACTCGGATCGTTCGGTATAACATTTCTACCCACTTTATAGTTTGTTAGTTTAGCTTTAATGGCAGATCCGGGTTATAGTACGCGATAACGCCAGTTGTAAAAGTTTTTGTTCCGTATTTGGCGTCTGTTAGACGGCCGGAACGCTACCGTGGACTTACAATTAGTATATGTGCATAACAAAAAAAAATAGTATATACTATACAAGATTGGTATGAAATGGATTAAGGTGTCTACGCATATTTAGATCTTTTTAAGCGGCGGATCATAAAACTGATTAATTTTAGCTTTATTTTTCTTTTAATGGGTAAAAAAAATCATAGTTGATTCATATTTTTAATTCTCGACACTATATCTCTACTGTTAATGTTAAAGGGCAAGAGGTTTTCAAATTGAAATTCTAATTTGATAAGATTCCAACAACTTTTCACTGTTGATGTGGTGATGTAAAATTAGCGGTTTTCCGATAGAATAACATTTTTAGTATATTTACATCACAAAATAAAAGAAGAAAGGTTATTGGATTTTTATCAAATTTGGTGTATTCACATCTTGCACGATGAAAATGATGATGGTGGATGCTAATCAACGAAAAAATTAGTTGAGGTTTGATTTTTTTCAAGGGCATAGGAGAAAATTCTATCCTGTGGTATTTGAGATTCCGTTTTTTTTATTTAATTTCATTTGGGCTGAATTCAATTTTTCTAACTTTAATTTCACAGGTAAAAAGATTTTCTCATAAAGATTTATTTTTGAAAATAATAAGAAATTAGTTTATAAAATGACTAAATTTTTTTTTTGTTAAAACATCTAAAAGCACCTCATCTTTTCTTTGTCATTTTCATTTGATATATTTTCCGTAATGATTCATACTAAAGATAATCAAAACTCATAGTGATTTATTAAACCTATCTACAAAACCAACAAATACATATAATTATACAAAATAATTAAATTTAAATTTAATGTTTTTTGGTATAAATATAAATTTTTTATTCATTTTATATAAGAAAATTCGATGATCAATTCAACTACAAGTTAATTAACTGTTGATTATTGTTTGCAATTTACTCCTTTTCAACAATATCCTTAAAATATGAAATTTTAATTAGTTTAATAAAGATTTAAAAAATTTAGGGAGATGCAATTAGTTAGAAATAAAACTAGGGTAGCCTTAATTAAATATTTCATTAATGACAGATCCCAATATCTCAAAATTGATTTCAGGATTAGTTTCCACCGCTTGAAATGGCATGCTACAATTGCAAAAAATTAAGGGTTGGATATACATGGAATTAAGCCAACATACACATTTTATATAACTCTAAGCCAATTTTTATATTGATATATAGATTTGAAGTGATTAATTTCCGCCGCTTGAAGTGTCGGGCTACAATTGCAAAAAAAGGTTGGATATATATGAAATTAAGCTAAAACATACATTTTTATATAACTCCAACCCAGTTTTATATAGATATATAGATAGATAGATTACATAATTTCTCATGCATAATTCCTCATGCTGAGCGCAAAAGTTTAGTTTTAATAAAATCACATGCAAATTGGTACACACGCATTATTGACCATGAAGATCAAGATACATGCTCCCCATCATTAACAAAAGCTATGAAAATCTGACATTTTATGCAAGAGGGAAACTCTTTCTTTCTCTTACTTGCGCCTTCGATGTCAGCATTTCTCCAAATAAAATTTGAAACAAATTCCTCATCTCTGTGGCTCTCAAGACAAACACAACAAGATTAAAAGCATCCCCTTGAATTTCATTGAAAATCATTAAGTAGACTCATTCTTTGGCTTGAGGTTGTTGTTTAGGAACCATAGAAGATTATGTCATTAATTAGTCCAGTGACTGTGTGGACTTTTCGTGGCAATCATCAATCAATGGAAGAGGAAGAGTTCAGAGTCAAATAGGGGGGATAAATTTAAATTATGTAAATAGGATGGTTTCGAACCACCCCTGACCCATCCCACCCCCCTCAGTATAGGGGGCGGGTTCTGGGAATCCGCCCTCTATACAATGTATAGAGGGCGGATTCCCAGAACCCGCCCTCTATACAAAAGTATAGAGGGCGGGTTCCTAGAACCCGCCCCCTTATTTTTTTAAAAAAAAATTAATTTACATAATTAACGATATAATTATAATTATAATTATAATTATAATATTATTAAAAATAAAATTAAATTAAATAGACAAAAAAACATTTAAATTTAATAATAAAATTTCAGTATATCAATTTTTTTTTTACAGGATGAATCCGTCAAATTTTACAATGCCAAAAAATCCTATCTATTTGTAAAATCTAAATGCTATTTTTTTCCTTTCCGTTTTCCTTTATGAAATCCGAGAAGGCTTGACATAAGCCTATGCCACCTGGGATGACTGGAGGAACCACCTGTTTCTTGGATAGATGGCGGTGGCGGCGTCGGCGTCTGTTCTGCTGCTTCGGGTTCGGGTTCTGTTTCAGCTTCGTGTTCAGCAACGTCCTGGACAGGCTGTTGATCCACAAATCCTGAACCTGAATGTGGGACAGGTGTCGGATATGTGTTGCTTCCCAACAAATTTCCGTAGGACGCTAAATCCGAAGCCCAACTGGGCAGTTGTAGCGAAGAACTTGTACCGATTTCATGAGGCTGATTTTGCACAAAAGCTTGGCCCCATGGCTGCTCAAATCCTGACCCCCAAGGGTGCTTTTGTTGCGCTAAATCTAACCCCCAAGACGGCTGTTCTGCAAAACCTGATCCCCAAGTCTGTTGTTGTTGCGCCTGTCCGGTATGCCAGGGTTGCTGTTGACGGTATGGTGATCCAAACCACTGATCCAGCTGCGCTGGATCTCCTTGATGCTGCGGCTCTGGTGCCGGGTCATACTGCGGCTGCGGTGCCGGGTCATACTGCGGCTGCGGTGCCGGTTCATACTGCGGCTCCGGTGCCGGCTGATACTGCGGCTCCGGTGCCGGCGATAAATGTTGAGAAATACCATGTGAACCAAGTACACCACCAATAAATTGGTCGAGATTTGAAAATTGAGTCTGAGATACCGGACCAGCATCAGTCGGGTATGGTTCCTGCACCATTGTTTGTACGAGATGCAACCCACGAGCCTGTCGTTACATTAGAAATAAGAAATAAGTATTGACTCATACCGCCGGATGTTAAAAAGTAATATGATATAAAGATGGCGGCTTACCAAATCTCGTTCCATGTGTCCTCTAGGCTCGTACCGCGAGATGTTTGGGAAGTCTTTGGGAGGAGCAGAAAGATATCTTACGGTGACACGCTTATACCACTGTAGATATACTTTGGTAGCGTCGGTAGCTGTGTGGTCACCTATTTGCTGTAAGGCAATACTATGCTGCCTATCCTCCCATCTCAGCAAATACTGATGATGATGCTCCCTCCAATCACGCTCCGTATTTCCTCCTCGCATGTCTCCCTCTACCGTCGTAGGCGAAGGCGGCGGGACAGGAATATGTTGCAATCTATCAAACTGCCGCAGTACCCTATCTGGGAGGTGCATAACAACAACATTGATGCAGAGGAGTGGGCATCGAGCCCGCCAAACCGGCTCTCCTTCGAGACAGATGCCGGGTAAGTTTTGTAGACGATCTGCTGTATAAGGCGTCCACAGAAACTGCGCAAATAACATAGTTAAAAAATTGTGATTTAGGTATTTTCAAAATTGTAAAACAAATTAAATTACCCAAATTATGATTACCTGAGCCGCCTCCATGCGATCTAACTCATCTCTATAGTACCTAAGCACTCGACGAGGAGCCTTATACGCTTTCTCCCCATTCCACCAGCAGCCGAGCGGCTTTCCGGGGTTATCCAAGCCAGTTATTTTAATAGTATCCGGTCTTCCTATATACATATGCTCCCACGACCAGATCTAGAAAAAAAGTTTTAGATTATAAGAGAGAAAACCAATATTGCAAAATTCTAGCTGTGAAAAATAAAGAATTTACCTGAAGTAATGTGCTGCATCCACAAATTTTATTCTTCGTAGGAGCACATGCTTTGTCGAGTTCCTTATAGAGAAAGGCCAGGACCCCTGCTCCCCAAGCATATTGGCCACAGACATCAAAATCCGCTAGGAAGCCAAGGTATAACGGATGGACATGCGTTGCTGATTGGTCCGGCATCAACCAAGAACCGATCATGTACAGAATGTAGGCACGTGCATGTCTATCCAAAACTTCATCGGTGGCTTCATCAGGGATATTACTGAATGTATCTCTTAACCAGTTCAGATTGATTTTATACCACTTACTGTGGCCTCCTGGTGCCTGATATTAGTATTTTTTTAAATGTTAAAACTAGAAATAATGTAAAATATAAAATAGGTACACTAAATAGGGAAAGCAGAATGATATTGTTTACCTGTCCGAGAGCAGACTCGGCATATGTATCCCTGTATGGGTGGTCGGTATCTGGACCAACAATTTTTCCTCCGACCAACCCAAGCCCATTAACCCGTAAACCGAGTAAGAGGCCAATATCCTGGAGTGTGATTGTGGCCTCACCCCATCTTAGATGAAAGGTGTGGGTCTCTTTTCTCCAACGTTCGACCAGAGAGGTGACGAGAGCGTGGTCGATTTGGATATGTCGAATCAACGACGCTTCATAAAATCCGGCCCGTCTAAGCCGTTGGTTTATTCTTTGGTCGCTAACTACCCATTTGTCGGAGCTATGCGTGACGACGGTGAGATTATCTCCATCCTGCAAAATTAAATATTGTTATTTTCAAGTACAAAAATTAATTGAAAGGTGTAATTAAAACAAATTAACTAAGTTTAGAATATTTCCTCCCCGTGTAATATTTTGAACGATCTGTGTTCATTTTGATGGACAAGCAGAGATTTGTCGAGTGGTTGATTCTCCATTGAAATGTACTGAAGCAGAGATTTGTCGAGAGTTTTATCAAGAGATTAGAAATTGTGTGGTTGATGAAAGTGTGGAGGCTCGGTATTTATAGAGGTGAACGGGTTCGTCTAACCCGCTACAGTCTTTCCTGTGAAGAGGACGGGTTCCAGGAACCCGCTCTCTTCAATAATTAGTCAAATCAATTCATAAATTAATGAAGAGGGCGGGTTCCAGGAACCCGCCCTCTTCAAAAATCACATTCACAAAGAAGAGGAACCCGCCCTCTTCAATAATTTATGAATTGTCAAATCAGTACTATTCAAGTACTATTTGTCCTTTGTTGTCACATCAATGTTTGCTTGTGAATAAACGTTGTTTTCAGAAATGCTTTTTAATACACTCCTTTGTAATTATTCTGGTGTGTTGTCAAATCACTTTCAGAAATGAAGAGGGCGGGTTCCTGGAACCCGCCCTCTTCAATAATTAGTCAAATTAATGAAGAGGGCGGATTCCTAGAATCCGCCCTCTTCAAAAATCACGCGGTCTTATTCGCAAAGAAGAGGGCGGGTTCCAGGAACTCGCCCTCTTCATTAATTTATGAGTTGTCAAATCAGTACTATTCAAGTACTATTTGTCCTTTGTTGTCACATCAATGTTTGTTTGTGAATAATCGGTGGCTTCAGAAATGCTTTTTAATACACTCCTTTGTACTATTCTGGTGTTGTCAAATCACTTTCAGAAATGAAGAGGGCGGGTTCCTGGAACCCGCCATCTTCAATAATTAGTCAAATTAATGAAGAGGGCGGATTCCTAGAATCCGCCCTCTTCAAAAATCACGCGGTCTTATTCGCAAAGAAGAGGGCGGGTTCCAGGAACCCGCCCTCTTCATTAATTTATGAGTTGTCAAATCAGTCAAAGAAGAGTTGCAGAATACGATGCAGAAATAATTAGACTCTGGTGAATAATAGGGCGGGTTGTTAGAACCCGCTCTCTTCAATATCAGATCGCTATAAATATGTCTCCGCACTACCCATTTCATTTCATCTCTGTCAAATTTGCACCCTACACCGCTCACTATCCATTTACTTCGATCAGTTCTTCTCCGCTATCAATTTTGTGTAAGTGTGGAGTTTTAGAAGAAGGTGAAGTTCAGTACCATAGTCTGCGTGTAAGCAATCTTCGAGCAGTAGAACAGTTCATAAAGTATTGGAAGTAAGCAATCTTCGAGTATGAATTTTTTTTGCAATTTCAATCTTTGTTTGGTTTGATATTTTTCATTATATCTGATTCATGCATATACTTCGGTATTATTTTGGCAACATAGCTAAACAAACAAATTAAGTGAAGTGGTTGAATGATGATGGAATAATATTTAACAAGAGCTCGGAGAGTGCAGCTGCAGGAAGACCTAGAGCCATTTTCGGTATTAAATTTTTGTGCATGAATTGTGCATCACATTTTGTGCATCACAGCCTTGCATCTTTAGATTCATTTTCCTTCTCGTTTCACTGCAAAAACTAAACTTCTTTAAATAAGACACAGAACTAAACTAAACTTGCATCTTTAGATTCATTTTCCTTCTCGTTTCACTGCAAAAACTAAACTTCTTTAAATAAGACACAGAACTAAACTAAACTTGCATCTTTAGATTCATTTTCCTTCTCGTATACGATGCAAAAACTAAACTTCTTTAAATAAGACACAGAACTAAACTAAACTTGCATTTTTAGATTCATTTTCCTTGTATACGATGCAAAAACTAAACTTCTTTAAATAAGACACAGAACTAAACTAAACTTGCATCTTTAGATTCATTTTCCTTCTCGTTTCACTGCAAAAACCATGCTTCTTTTTTAACAATCAATTGTGCATCACATTTTGTTGTGATTAGGTGAGAGTCTCATGGTTTCACTGCAATCTTCGAGTTTGAATTTTTTTGGCAATTTCAACACAACATAAAAAAATATAACTGTTTTTTGTGCAGGATTATGGCCTCCCCAAGTATATTTGTTATATGTAAATACGATGGTCAGGTTATCACAAGTGCACAAGGTCCCGAGTATATGGGCGGGTCTGCACGAATCATGCGATTGGAAGTATCAACGACATATGATGAACTAGAGGCCAAAGTGTACAAAATTACGAAATACGATCCCCGTGAAAGTAGGGTCAAGTTAAGTTGTATCTGGCCTATGTTCAGTGGAAATGCATTGGTTGAAATTACAGACGATGCATCAATATCTTCGATGATAGATTTCGGTCTCTCAAGCACCCAGCATTCTTTTGAACTTTTGGTTCAGAAGGAGCAATTGGAAGTATCAGATGCCCCTCCAACGGATAATTTTGATGGTAATGCTGGAGATAGTTCCTGGAGGTACGGTCACATGGTCAACGATGATGCCGTCAGTGCCGGTGGATATGACTATACACAACATTATTCAAATCTTCAAGCACATGGGTAAACATTTTATAAACCCATATTTAAGCATTTTAGTAATACCTGTATACTAATATTCAAACATTTAATAAAATGCATAAATCCAGGTTCTTCCAGCCGACTGCTGCAGTTACATGCACCCCAGAAGAACAGCAAGAACTACCAAACACAGCCTTCCACAGGTAAATAAATTTGAAACAAGTGATGATTTAGTTACGAAAAAATTAGGGAATAATATTATAATAACAATTTATGTACTAAACGCAGATTCCAACACGATCCAAGCAGCGCATTCCAAGCATGTCCGTCCACATCTTTCCGGTCTTCTCACCCTGAACCATCCACATTACACCGACCACAACCATCATATATTGCACCCGAGCCTTATGTTGCTACGGGTGATATTGATATGTGTGGCAGTGATGATGATGAAATCGGTGAAGGTGATCAGGGGGAGGATAGCGTGGAATATGCTGCTGGATTGAATGAGGTAGCATTCTTTGATGGTATGGTTGCGAATAACGATTTTGTCGAGCTAGAAGATCCCGGCCTCGATCCGCTAGAAGATGATGGTTGGGTAGACTTAACCGTTGCAGAAGTAAATACGGCACCCTATTTGGACGCGACAGCAGCAAGCGAAGACTGCATCAGCGTCGGGGATTTGTTTCAGGAAAAAGGAGATCTTATTTGTAAGCTGAAGTCGTGGTCCATTCAGCAAAACGTTACATTTAAAACCGAAGAGTCAAATAAGACGTACTATACTGTGGTATGTACGAAATCTCCTGAATGTCAGTGGAGATTGCATGCATGTTGTTCCAAAAGAGCCAAGGCTTGGAAGGTCACGAAATACAACCAAGAACACACTTGCATTAATTCTATTATGTCACAGGATCACCGGAATTGCACTTCATCTTACATTTGCTCGCTAATCATGCCCCTGATCCGTACAGATGTGGCGATGACTCCCCGAGAGATACGGCTCTTGGTTAGCGGAGAGCATAAAATTCAGATTTCGTATGTGAAGGCATGGGATGCTCGTAGAAAGGCTTTGTGCAAGATATTCGGGGACTGGGAAAGCTCGTACAACTCACTAGTCCCTTTTATGGAAGCCATGAAAGCATCAAATCAGGGGACCGTATACCGGTTAAAAACCACAGAAACAGACGTCGAGGGCTCTGTCAGGTTTCAGAGAATTTTTCTGGTGCTTTGGTCCATGTGCGGCTGGTTTCACACACTGTCGGCCGGTATTGTGCGTTGATGGTACGTATCTATACGGTAAGTACAGAGGCTGCATGTTAATTGCTACAGGTGTTGATGCTAATAACGGTATATTTTCCGTTGGGATTTGCTATTGTCGAGGGTGAAAATACATCATCCTGGTCATGGTTTTTTCCGTAACCTCAAAAAATATCCCATCTGTTCTTCATAGAACGGATTTATGCATCATATCTGATAGACATCTGGGAATACTGGCTGGAATGAGATTCTGTATTTCCGACGACCCCCACATAGGTTTTGCCTACGACACTTCAGGCAAAATTTTGATCGAAAATTTAAAAATTCGGATCTACATAAACTTATGTACAGAGCCGGTGAAACGCCTGACCCTAATGTTCACGACATATACATGACGAAAATTGGGGAGATGAGTCAAGCCGCGAAAGCGTGGTTAGATGAGTATCCAGTCCGCATGTGGTCACAAGCACATGATGATGGGTGCAGATATCTCCTAATGACGACTAAATATGTCTGAAAGCTTCAAACGGGGTCCTTAAAGGGGTTAGAGGGCTTACCGATACAGGGGTTGATTGTTCGAAACATTTTTCCGGATGAATACTTATTTCGTGCACAGAAGAGAAAAGTCCTTGGGGATGGACACTTCCGCTCACCGCGTATTACGAAAGATATCTTTCGGAAAAGAGAGCGCAGAGCACAATACTACAGATCCGAAAGGTTTGACACGGCGGAGTTTCAGGTGACGGGCGGTAATGGGAAATCAATATACCGTGAACTTTAGAGATGAAGGGCTCTCTTCGTGTACATGCGGTCTTTTCCAGCAACAACATTTACCTTGTGCCCACGCTATTGCTGCTGCGAGCAGTATGCATACCTCACATTACAATTTTTGCTTCCAATTACTATACAGTTTCTAATTACCAAGGTGCATACGATCCAAAAATTTCATCCTATACCGGACAATCGCTATTGGCACTATTATACTGCCAACAGACAAAACACCGACTGTATTACCGCCGGAAAAAAAATATAAGGCCCCGGAAGACCTAAGGTACGTCGAGATCGAATGACAATGGATACTGATCCTCAGCAAAGGCAATCCAGATGTAGCCTATGCAAACAACCAGGCCATTATAGGACCAGATGTCCAGGATATGCATCAGGGGCGGGGACCTTCAGGATCGTGACAAGTGCACTCAGATTTTTTTGTATTATAAAATTGACGGATTCATTTTGTTATTATAAATTTGACCGTCGATATAGCATTTAGATTTTACAAATAGATAGGATTTTTTTGGAATTGTAAATTTTTGACGGATTCATTCTGTAAAAAAACATTGATATAGTGAAATTTTATTATTTAATTTAAATGTTTTTTTTTTCGTCTATTTACTTTTATTCTATTTTATGAATTATAATTATAATTATAATTATAATTATAATATTATGATAATAATTATAATTAATAATTAAATTAATTTTTTTTTTAAAAAAAATAAGGGGGGCGGGTTTCTGGGAAACCCGCCCCTCTATACAAAAGTATAGAGGGCGGGTTCCTAGAACCCGCCCCCCTATACTGAGGGGGGTGGGGTGGGTCAGGGGTGGTTCGAAAACCACCCTATTTTACATAATTTAAATTTATCCCCCCCCTATTTTAATAATTTAATTTTAAATTAGTATTATTTTAAAAAAAACACCCTTTATTAGAAGAGAACAAGTCGTATTCCCACAATGGCCTCTCTTTTTTCAAAATGCCAAAAAGTTGTTATTGGTTTTTTTTTTTTTGGTTTTTTTCCTCCCCCATAATATTCACATAGGAAAATGGTGGCACATACACTCCTTTGGTTTTCTTTGACGCATCAAAATTTTCTTTCTTTGTTAATAAGAAGTTGATCATAGAGAAGACAAAAATAAGAGAACTAATTGAGGCAGTTTAAATATGTGCAACAGTGGTCAGTAAATGTGTTGGCTAATCAGAAAAAAAATGATAATATTGATGTGAGTAATGCAATGAGACTATCAATAGAGCTAAATGAATATGGATGTGATGATCAAAAAAAGGTATGTTTTATTTTTTTTGCACTACCACAAAAGGTATGTTAATTGTCAGCTTAATCGATAGGACTATCCTTAACAATGCAGAATGAAAATAAAACGGAATCATGTCGGACACCCAAAAGCTGAAAATAAAAAATCTGTTGTTTTATTTTTGCTATATTTACAATAAAATGTTCTAATCCATTCAAAATTTTCAATGTATATTATTCTTTGAGGTTGAGGTGTGTGCAGTGTCCTGACCCAGTCCATTGCGGGCCCAGTTTTTATTTTACAATTAAAACCCTGGGACCTGGAATAACATTAGTCCAGGACATTACAGACCCCTTTTATCCTTATTATATTGGATTGGTTTGGAAACAAAAACTTTAAAGGAAACTAACTTTAAGATTTTATCATCATCATCTTCCGCATGATAGTAACTCCTTTTTTTTAACTGTTGCCGCCCCCCCCCCCCCCCCCCCCCCCCCCCGCTATATATTTATCCATGAGTATATTTCTAAAGTGATAAAATAAATAACTCAATAAATTTTTAAAATGTGCCATGAATTTGACATAATCTTATATTTATTAATTTTTTGTGCATCTTAACAATACAAACTACAACACCAAATATAACTTCAACACATAAAATTAGAAAAGGATTTCTATATACATTTGTGCCCTCTTTTATGATACCTAATTTTTTAAAATAAAAAGTTTTATGAGAAATTATTTTTCATATGTCGACCTTCGTGCCTCAATTGGAAAGTCAAATCTACAACACCTTCAAAAACTGAGCTCAAAAACAATTTTATAAAAGCTTAAAAATAATTAATTACAAAAATAAGTATCAAAAATAGAAAAATGTTGCAAAAATAGCCCCCAAAAAATTGAAAAAGAAAAATATAAAAATTCCCCCAATGAATTCAAGAGAGAACATCAAAATTCAAGGAGGAGGAGGAAGCAGGGGAGAAAGAGGCCAAATTGGTCAACTCATCTCTCTCTCCCTAATCTCCATCTTCCCCAAATTCAACGTTCAGACCTCTCTCTCTCTCTCTCTCCCGCCCTCTCTTCTTTCTCTCTCTACGCCCTCTCTTTCTCTCTCTAACCCCATTCCAATTCTACGGCGCCATTGAATTCTTATATTAAAACTCTCTCCCCCCCCCTCCCCCTTCTCATTGCAATCATACCCATTTGATTTTTTTGCTCTCTCTCTCTCTCTCTCGATCTCTCTTGCCAAAATCCCCTTCACTTTCTCTCTCTAGAAAGATGGTGAGGCTACCGTATCTCACAGCTCTCACCACCCCTCTTCAGCTATGGCCCTCCTCTTTGCCTTCGGCCAAATGAGGGATTTCTTCAGGAAAATACTCGATTTCAACAAATCTGAGAATCTTCAGGTAACTTTTTTTTTGTGGGTTTTTCGGTTTTGTTGATTTAATATGAAATTGTGTTGGATTTGATTATTTCAAGGAGGAATCTTTATTTGTTTGGTGTGTGATTTGGAATAGGGATATGCGCCGATATGTTTGGGGATGGATGATTTCTATACTCGCAGGCTCTATCTTCGGATTCAGGTTCGATTTCTTCGAAAAAAGTTTGGTTTTTGATTGAGTTTTCCCATGAATCTGCACACGAATTGTTGAATAGTCTTTGATTGAATGATTGGTTAAGAGGAAATAAAGATTAGTTTTAACCCTGGAATTTATACTTCCTCAATTTCCCCAGCTTGTATGGAAGATACTATTGTGTATCAGTGAGTTAAGATCATGATATATTGATGATTCGTTTTGGATTATGATGAAAGAAATATGATTACTTAATGAATATATATTTGATGTGTTTATTTATAAATTGCATGAACCCTTGTGCTTTTATGTACATAATAAGAGGTATTGCTTGTTACAAAGGATCTAAGATATAAGCTTTCATCATTGGAAAATAGTGCTTTAAGAATTTTTGCAACATTTATTGTTGTATCATGGGAAAATTATTTTTAGCTCTTATGTTCTCTGCGAAACTGAATTAAGGAAACAAGAGGGGAAGCTGTGATTCTTGGTTGAAATTTTTTACAGATGGTTTGAAAAAGCTTTGGGTGATGAGGGGAATGTGGTGATGAGTTCTTCAAATTGCAGATGATTATTATTATTATTATTATTATTATTATTTTGGAGCACTAAATCGAGTTCTAAGAATATAATCGGTGAAGAAAATTATATATATATATTAAATTGCTTCTGGATTTGCAGTCAAAACACAGAATTTATTGTGAGTTTTGAGTGTGATATTGAAGAAACAGATTTACGGTTAGGTTTTTTTTGGAAATCTTTTGACGAATTAACCATTTTTGAAATGAATAGCTTTTTTCATCCTTTAACACATTCAGCTCTATCTCCAAAGATTTGTTATTTATGAGCTAACCAATTCAAGCAAGGGTAGTACTGGTAGGGGAAAACATTTAACTTTCACAACCATATATCTAAAAATGTATAGGGTCTTTTTGGATTTTTAATGATTCATTTGTTATTCTTACTAAAAGAACTCTTGTTTGTTGTCTTTTGCAGGATTGCTTTGGCAGGACCAATTTCAAGTGCGCCAGATTCTTGGATCGATGTGGTCGAGCGCTACAGCAATGACAATAACAAAACTCTACAGTAAGTAGCTAAATCTGAAATTCTGAATTACCCCCTAATATCTTTATGATTCAGTATATTAGTATTTTTCTTTTATCTCAAAGGAGGAAGAAAAAAAGAATTTAAACTTGTTTGATGTATCATTGCAGCCGGACCTCAAAACGCTACTAAATTGCCTGAACCTAGGGTCATACAACTACCTTGGTTTTGCTGCGGCAGATGAGTATTGCACAACCCCTTGTTATCGAATCGCTGAAGAAATACTCGCCCAGCACGTGCAGTGTTCGTGTTGATGGAGGTATGAATATTCTTCATCATAAGATGTATGTACAGGGAAAATGACCTGATGTGTCAACACTCCCTATTGGATAATATCTTCTATTTTTAAAGTGATTTGACATTTTTCTTATGTTGAATATTGGATTCACTTATGTTGCAATCGCTTTATATTATGTAACGGCCAATTAGGATTTCCATGTCACTCCACTGTAGTGTGCACCCTACAATGCCACATTAGGCCATTTCCTCGTATTATATACAACAAATTCGATAAGTTTTAATAGAGTGAATTAAATATTTCTTGGTTTGGACTTAGGAACTACTGATTTGCACACCGAGCTGGAAGAGGTTGATTGCATGGTTTGTAGGAAAGCCCGCTGCTATTCTCTTTGGCATGGGTTATGCTACAAACTCGGCCATTATTCCTGTTCTCATTGGAAAGGTTTGTACAAAACGGTGTGGACTTTTTATTTTATTTTTATTCTTGTTCTTTTAATTTCTAACCAATATTTTCCTATTAAAATGCACAGGGAGGATTGATTATTAGTGATTCATTGAACCATAATTCAATTGTCAATGGTGCTCGAGGGTCGGGTGCGACAGTACGGGTTTTCCAACACAACAGTAAGTTTGCATAATTTATAGTTTATTATACTCTTCATATTTACTGTGCATAACTAAATACTTTTATTTTCGTGTAGCTCCGTCTCACTTGGAGGAGGTGCTAAGAGAGCAGATTGCTGAGGGACAACCTCGAACACATCGACCATGGAAGAAAATTATAGTTATTGTTGAGGGGATTTACAGCATGGAGGGAGAGCTTTGCAAATTGCCCGAGATCATAGATGTCTGCAAAAAATATAAGGTACAACAATTTGGAGATGGTAGAATCTTATCTTCCTCCATATTTTCCATTGTTAGAATATGCATATGCTAATACTTTGCATGTGCAATGCACTTGTAACTATTTAGATTTAAAAAAAATATTTTAACAGATTTCTAGTTACAACAAAAACAACTGAGCCTTTTATCCCATGCATATGGGGTAGGCTACATGAACCAACATGAGAATCACGCCGGGTCCAGCACATGAATCCTCCGCCTCCACTCAGACCTATTGAATAATATACTTTCATTGAGGCCTTTGGCAACCATATCTTTTCGTATCACCTCCATCCATGTTTTCTTCGGTCTTCCTTTCGTCCTTTTGACATTGCCTATATCGAGAGTATCCATTCGTCGAACCGGTGCTTTCATAGGTCTGCGTCGCACATGACCAAACCATCTTAGCCGGTTTTTCCGCATTTTCTCCTCCACATGTGCTACACCAACAAATTTCTAGTTACAATAGTAAATATTGTTAGATTATATCATGAGGATTTTTCTGGACACGCGCCATGCTGAAATTCAAATTGGAAGTTTAATTTGAGACCCCCTTTCCTTTTAAAGTTAAAATAGTAGAGACACCCCTCAAATCCTCAACATTACTTCAAAGTTTGGGTACATCCTACAGAATTTGAACTGTGTTTTCTTTGTACAGGCATACACATATTTGGATGAGGCCCATAGCATCGGTGCAATTGGTAAAACAGGGCGAGGTGTTTGCGAGCTCCTAGGAGTTGATCCCGCTGATGTAGATATAATGATGGGAACATTTACAAAATCGTTTGGATCTTGTGGAGGCTACATTGCAGCATCAAAGGTTGGTTTGTTGTTAACTTCGATATCGTCATCATCAATTTACATAAAACATTTTCTTGTTTTTCATCACCATTAAACTTTTAAAAATTACATCAAGCAACATTGGACACTTAAAAAGTTGCGTAAAAGATTACCTGAAAATTATGTTAACACCATGCCAGAGGTGGTATTTGTATCTTTTTTTCTTTGGGAAATTCAGCCATGTTCTGTAAGAAACTGGAAAAAAGTTGATGGTGCTTAATGTAGTTTACCTTGTTAATCTTCAAATAATAGTAGACCCTCTTTGTTTCCTTAAACAGGAAATAGTTCAATACTTGAAGCATGCGTGCCCTGCACATCTATATGCAACTTCAATGTCACCTCCGGCTGTTCAGCAAGTTATATCAGCGATTAAAGTTATTCTAGGAGAAGATGGGTCCAATAGAGGTAAACCCACATGCGATTATATTGTTTGTTATTTTTTTGGGTTTATTGCAAACCCCCCTTAAGTTTATCATGTGTAGCACT
This sequence comes from Agapanthus africanus, assembly GCA_030015575.1. Lineage (NCBI taxonomy): Eukaryota > Viridiplantae > Streptophyta > Magnoliopsida > Asparagales > Amaryllidaceae > Agapanthus > Agapanthus africanus. Next base: position 261,291,401 of record JASDDO010000004.1, read on the forward strand.
TATACCTTCTCATTTGATTTATTACGGCAAACACCCCATCTTCTCAGCGACTGAAACCGTAAGAACACTCAAATTCAAATCTAAACAACTCAAATGATTGTCTAAATGAACTCTAGAATTTGGTTTTGTTGTTTCGAGTTGAATTTGAATGTATTTTTTCTAGAGTTTTTGTGGGTTTCAGTTAATGAACTTAGGAGGGTCTTTGCTCTTATAAATCACCTGAGAGGATTCAACTGCCATTGACCCTCTTAGTGTAAATGTATATACTCGATTTGGAATGATACTTACAAGTGAATTTTAATTCAACAGGAGCTATGAAGCTTGCGCAAATTCGTGAGAACAGCAATTTCTTCAGATCAGAACTTCAAAAGATGGGTTTCGAGGTTCTTGGGGACAACGATTCTCCGGTTATGCCAATAATGCTTTACAATCCTGCCAAAATTCCAGCATTTTCACGGGAATGTCTCAGACAAAATGTGAGTATTGTTGCTCTCTCTCTCTCTCTCTCTCTCTCTCTCTCTTGATGCTCTCTCTCTCTCTCTCTCTCTCTCTCTCTCTCTCTCATAAAAGGAAAAAAAATTCTCTTGCTTCACATGCATATCGGTTATCTAATTTGTGCATTTACTAATCTTTATTCTAACAAGTAGCCCAATTCATTATTGTCTATGTCCTATAATTATAATTTTTTAATTGTTTGTGAAACAAGTTTACAGTCAATATGGCCCTAACCAGATACAATATTTCATTAAAATTATGAAATGATAGAAATAGTGTATCTTTTCAGGCTTTACATATACTATGTCCTAACTTTACCTATGTCCTATTATTTTGTGATTCTGAAATAGCATATCTTTTCAGGCTTACCATAAAAAATAAATCTCTTTTTGTTAAACCTGACACATACATAATGTTATGGTCTTTGCCCATGGGTACACCTTTAAACATGTCCTTTCCATGAATAACCTTTTGAGCTGCATGTATTTTATTTTTGTGGTTTACATAAAACACCATTGAACTTTCTTTTTACAAAACGCTATTAAAGTCTAAAATTTGCATCAGATGTACTTGAGCTTTGAAAAATAGGATTAAAATTACAAAAATCACCATTGAAAAATGTCTTTAAGGGCCTTGCAGGCATACTGCAGGCCCATAACTGCAGTGTCCAGATTGCAGGCCCCATGGGGTCCAGGGGATTGTGTAAAAAAGCCTCTATGCCCTATGAGGCCTGTAGTCTAGACACTGCAGTGCCCCTGCAGGCCCCGTTTTCTCTTGAAAATTGCACGAAACATCCTGCTCTGGGTGGTCTTTGTATTTTTCAAAATTCAATGGTGTTCTGTAATAAACCTAGAAAGTTCAATAGTATTTAATGTAATTTGCTCTTTTTTTAACACAAAACATTCACAAACCCAGTTCTTATGCTTCATTCTATAACTATTCATTATATATTAACAATATTACCCGCTTTTGAACTATATAGGTTGCAGTAGTGACTGTTGCTTTCCCAGCGACGCCTCTTCTCCTTGCTCGTGCACGTATTTGCATATCAGCTTCGCATACCAGAGAAGACCTCATAAAAGCATTAGAGGTGAAAACTAACGAAATTCCTTTTACTCCATCACTACTGGCCTACATTTTCAAGCTCTAATGTTAACAAATTTGTATAAGTAATTGCAGGTTATCAGCAAAGTTGGTGACCTCATCGGCATCAAATATTTCCCTGTTGAACCTGAGAAGACTCTTGCTGAAGAAGGCAAAAAGAAGCTGCAATAGAAAAACTCTTTTGAACTTAAAAGATTCAACTTAGGGAGTACCCCCACTACAGTCGAGCCTATGTATTCATATTTGTTTTGTACAGTTAAGTAAAATCTGTTGCTGATAAGTGTGCTTAAGCTCATTTTCACAATGGTATGCCTGCATTGCGGCAAACTACTAATTTAAACTTGTAGGCTTTATTTTGTTTTCTTAATATTTTTCAGGGTTGATGAATATTTTCTTTGTAGCAAGACGACATTTGTAATAAAGTTATCTGAGACTCATTTAGGCCGCTCAATCTTCTTTGATAGAGTTTTGTTTTTCTGATACTTGTTATTCTTAAAGATTTCTGTATCCAAATATTGATTTCAGTATTTGAATCAGCAAGCAATTGGGTACTTAGTGCTGCAGTGAGAATTTTTTTGATTGGGTTAAAAAAATTGAGTTGAGGTATTGGATTTATTGTGATCTACATGTTTCTTGTCAATCGTTGTTTAAAATATATTCAATAGCAATATAGACGTTTTGTGTTCTATTGACTAAATTCACAATCTATTTGATGGAGGTCGGAATCTCCTTCAGAAGTTGTCCTTCGTCAATCTGGTGGTGAGCGAGATAAAGGGCTTAGATTTGGAGAGTGTGGATCTCATTGGGATTGCTGGTCGGTGTTGTTGCCGAGCTACCTGCAAAAGAAGTCCCGGGATGGGAAACCATCTTAGGACCCTCCAACGATCAAAAAGTTAGAACCGGCGAATATTTGGACAGAGCAGTGGCGTATTGGATTGCCTTGCCTGAATCGTCTGGATAAGGGGTTTATATAAGGGTCGCATGGAGCGAGCCGTGCGAGATCATTGCCGTCGGTTCCGTCCACGCATCACGTTCGCATTAATGGCGAGACACGCTCGTGTGAGACGCGAGATGTAGGGTGGTTGACTCCATCGTGGCGGAAGATGAGGAGTCGTTATGAGGGAGCTCGGTAAAGGGGAAGTTGAGAAAGCTCAATCTGAGTAAGCTTGGGCTTTGCGCTATCGGTCCTGAGTTGGTCGGGACGGCAAGGAGGCCGAGGAAGCTCAACTCTAGGATAGCTCGGAGACGAGCTATTGACCGGTGGTTAGTCAAAGAGGGAATGCACCTAAGGGGAGGCTCCGAGAGGTCGGGCATATTCCTCGGATTGAGCCTCGGAAGCGAGATACCGAGAAATGTTCCCTTCGCATTATATTTATTCCAGTTTAGTGGCCCCCAGGAATCTAGTTGGCATACATGGCTGATACGTCATCTGCTACGTTCCGTTATCGGGGGAATCCCCACTTACGAGTATCATCATTAGTCTCTGTTACGCCCCGCTTCCCGGTATACGGGCGGAGGAGACGCGACTGGTCCGCTACGTATTTACTCTGAAGTAAATACGCTAAGCGTATCTAAGCAATAAAAGATAAATCACAAGAGACAAGAGATATAAAATAACAACTTTATTTATTAACATTCTTTTGTACAATGCATGAAAAGGAAATACAACTGAAATAAAAGCGATGCCTAAACAATGGCATAACAGAAAAAGAAAAGTACTGGAATGAAATGTGTACAATGAAGCTAGGGCTTCGGGTCTTCAATAATCTGGTCCAAATCTTCTACAGTTGGCTCGATCTCTGACAGGTCCAAATCACCTGACGACATTCAAAAAAGAAAGAAATAGAATGTCGTCAACGAACAGGTCGCTCGGTAAGTCCCAAAGATAAGGGAGAAATAGACAGAGAGTGAATGAGAGAGAGAGAGAGAGTAGCTTTTAATATTGTATTAAATTGTTGTAATGTTGTATTAACGCTGTTGTTTATAACTTGGTACAGAAGAATGCCACTGTATACGAGAGGGGTCTCTATATGCTAGAGACCAGGGCAAACGTAATATAGAGTACAAGGCTCCGTTAGAAGGTTCAGAACAACGGCAATTGGATTCATGTTAGGTGTCTTAAATCTTACCGTCTCGTGCCACTTTTAACACCTTCCGTACCAATCTACCCCTTAAACCCCGTAGTGTTTTGATTGTATTGTTATATTGTATTGTATAGTTGGATGACTGACCAAAACCATAATATCAGTAAACAGATTGTAACTGCATAATCATGTAAATGGAATAACTGGAGAACCATGTAAATGGAATGTATATCCATAGTTCGGTTCAGTCAAGTCGTATAGATTGATAATTGGATTCATGGATTCATGTTGAAGATTGCAGATTGTAGATTGACTTGAATCATATTCAAGTCAGATTAATCAGACTCAAACCCGAGTCAGACAATTAGAAATGTAATTTGAAGTCATGATTATTTCTTAAACCTATATTTACTATGGTCCTTAGGGTAATTTATAAAACTTGAGGGGGTTTTATGTAAAAATACGTTTATATACTTTTCAAAATACACCCCAAGTAATTATTATCGTCTTTAGAGTTGTAATAATTATAGATTTTATATTAGTGATATTTCTAATGAGAATAACCTAATTCCATAAAGGTATTTATGTGTAAATATTGTTTAAATGGAATTCATGGTATTTTAGTGTAAACCGATTCTTGTGCCATTTTTAGAAAAAGTGGAATATTTATATCATAACAAAATAGGTATTTTAATGATAAATATACATATATTTATACAAAAATAATTTTAATATATTTATTATATTCTAAAAATCTCATTTTCTTAAGATGTCGTACTTTAAATCTTTCGAGACCGAATGCTCGTTGCGGAGGTCTGAATCTCGCACTACTAAGCCCGAGGATGTGCGATAAACCGCACCATCCCGAACGGGTTCCCCAAAATGCGTTGTAGCGGTGGTTTGCAAAGATTGTAAAATACTAAATCGTTTAGAAAACGGTTTTATGAAGTAAATGGTATTTATTTGTAAAGATGACAATTTTCCGTATTCTATGTTTTAGGGTCTCCTAAGTCAACTAGACTATTCCTAACTGGTCCAAACGATAAGTTGTGAGATACCTCAAATCGCCTCTTTACCGTCAATTATGGCCAGGTAAGTACAACTGAAGAAAGGAGGGATCTGCTCACGAATCACCGTGAGACGGGCCTTTTAAAATTACCTTTCTCGCTTGCCTAGCCTACACACCACAAAGTCAGGTTTAGATAAACGACTGATGTTCACAACTTATCGTATTTTCATAATAAGTGGTATTTATTTATAAAGATGTATCAATACTAAATCTTTTAGAAATGGTTTTATTAAGTAAAGGGTATTTAAATGAAAATGTTTGTTTTCCCGTATTCTAAGTTCTCGAGGGTATCGTATTATGTTGCATATGAGTGTGTGAGGAGGTAGGTCGTTACCTCGTGATCTACTTAAAGGTATAGCAAGTTTAATGGAGTTAAATGTAGAATTGAAACAATGTGGTATTTAAATGAAAAATACGATAAATGGAAATAGCTATCATTTTATGTAATGAAACTTAATCAATTTGTTTGATTAGTGGTTAATAGTCAACACGATAAAGTTTAAGTATGATTGTATTAGTGAGAAGTGGAATTTTATGAAGAAACCGAATCGGAAAACGGATTTGTTCCGATTCCCTCGGGTTTTGTAAATCCGTATTTTAGAAAAGAAAAGAGAGGTAGAATTTGGGACTTACGGGTTTTAGATTATACAAAGGAGTGATGGGGAACTAGAGGGATCACCGATGCGTTGCGTCGTCGCCGGTAGTTCCTAAAACGTTCGCCGGAAGTTCCGCCGGAATTTCGCCGTAGCTTTGCTTCGAGCTCGTTTTCAAAGTACACAAGATCTCTTGAGAATTTTAGAGAGTTGGCTCAGAGTTTTGGAGTGAGAGGGTAGAGGGTAGGGGGTGTATTTATAGGGTTAGGTGATTGTAATAAAATCTCGTTGTGTGTAAATCGAATCAAATAGTCCCCGGCAACGGCGCCATTTGATTGGAAAGATTTCGGATGTGTAGTATGAAATTGTAAAGAAATCACAACCAAAAATTATTTGACCGCAATCAACTACGGTGTCGGATGTAGATTGTTAGTGAGTGCGGATCGTCCACAGGGAAAGTGTAATCGTTCGTCTTTTGAATTAGATGAATTGAAACTTTAATGAAAAGAAAACAAACAATTCAAGATTTATAGTTGAAGTTCAAGAATTAGAAAACAAAGATCTAATAACAAAAAAAAGATAGAATCAAGAATTGATAGTTTGTTGATTTTTCCAAACCAAATCTCAAGAATCGAAATGAGGCTCGTAGGAATCGATCGGATCTATAGATGTGATGTAATCTTACAATTACGTATTCTTATCCTTCGATGAGTTGATACTAGATCGATGATGATCTACGAGAATTAGGGATTTCTTGTGAAACTAGGGTTTCATCTCATCCCTTGTTCCTTCGTGGATATCATTCACATTCTAGCCTCTAGTAAATTCAAGAAACGATCGTAGATCCCTAATTTCGAGCGATCACAATCAAGAAAGCATCGCTACGAAACTAGGTCATCGATTCTTGAACTTGCTAGGGTTTACAAAACTCGTAGGACTTAAAAATAGTATTAAGATTTGTTACATCATCATTCTACAATCGTCTCGACCCCTTTACGAGCGGAGTTTCATTCACACATCACAACAAGAACAACAATTACAAATTGAGATCTAATCATGATGCAAGAATTAAAAGAAAGCAAGATAAAGGAATTTCACCTTTTATTTATATCAACAATTTAGTTACATTCGCTCAAGAACTACAAGAGGAAGAACTCGATCGTCGATTTGGCTTCGCTCGTCTCCGTGGATCGCGGATCGGCTTGGATCACTTGCCCGATTGAAGATCGGCTCGGCTCCTAAAAGGTTGAAGACTTCTCGCTTGATTTGGTACTCAAGATCTTGGATTTGGAGTGGAATTAGGGTTAGGGTTTCGCACAAGCCTTGTCACGAGACTTGTGGAAGAAGATGATGTAAGAGGGAATGAGAAATTATTTAACTAATGAAGATCTAACTAATGATGAACAACCTTTAACCCTAGGTCTAGGTTCCTATTTATAGATAACCAAACCTTAGATCTAGGATTTCAAATTCTAAGTTTCCCTCCTAAAGTTTGTTGAAGAAATTCAAATTTCCCTCCAAAAGTTAGTTAGGGGAGAAGCTTCTAGATGTGATTAGTTAGGAGGGAGCTTCTAGAAGAGGATTAGTTAGGAGCTTAATTAGGATTAGCCTTGCTTAATCTTCTTTGCTGATCTGGCAGTAGCTTCGAGGTCCTTCTGGAATTTGAAGTATCAGAAAGGACTTTGGGCCCAGAGAAAGGAATTATGCCCAAAAATTGCACGGCTGACGTGGCAGAAGAGGCGCGGAACCGCGGCGCAAGCCAGCTCCCGCCGCGGTTCCGCGGCTAACTTGGAGCCTTAGGGCTTGGTCTCTCTGTTGGTTGCTTGTTATGTCTCATGGGACTTCTTTTGATGTATTGATTTGTATTTATCCCTCTGAATTGCTACCAGATCTGAAATGATTTAGTTGGCGAATTTTTGATCAGCTCTTTTGCTTTTCTTCCGTATTTCCTGCACAGACTCAAGACAAGTGTTGCGCAAATACAGAAATGATGCGATGCCATGAAATGTGGTTAATTTCCTTTAAAGTGTCGGTTTAAAAGTCTAACACATGCAATCTCATATTTTGTGACTGATTTGCTAATATGTAGAATATGAATGCCGAACACTTCTAAATGTATGCAAATGTTAGGGAAATTGCCGGCTAAAATATACAATATTTTCGACTGATCAAATACCCCCAAACTTAATTTCGATCGTCTCGAGCGAATGTTTTATTAAAAAGAGAAGGAGAAAATAAAGAAAGAGAAAAACTAACTAGCACACTTTCGTAGGCAACACGATTGCACTGAGCACGTGCAACAAGCCTTTAAACCTCTACGTGTCCCTAGTAGGAGGAGTGCTGTCTCCTGAGGGTTTTCAGCGGATTGCACCCACAAAATCCAATAATAAAAGCAAGATCATGAATATTACATTTAAAGAAAAGAATTGTAAAAGAAAAACTTCGAAAATTAGGGTTTCCAACTAAGCTAGCTTTTCGGTTGTCATGAGCCCTATCTTAATGGTCATGAAAAGATGTCAGAAATCACGTCCTCCCTCAATAAAACATCGTCTTATTCTTCATTCCTATCTTTATTCCAAACATCGATCATATAACCCTGCGTGTGTGTAAAGACATCCCTACACCCGGAGAATTCAATTCAAGCTATCATACTCTTGCCCATCAGCCTCAGTACTTTTTAATCAATGAATAGATGAGATTGCTCACACACTTTCATGCGACTGTTAATACTTCTTGAGGTACTAACCGACCGATTACTCATGTGCTTGCTTCTTTGGTGTTTTTCCCTCGTCTTGTACCACCTCAGGCATAGCAGTGATTCCCAGACCAGTTGGTCTTAGGGCACTAGGTGAAGAAGCACCCTTCGCTATATATTTTTTATTGCCCTCGGTGATAACAAAACCAGTGTCCATTTTTCTCACCACTTTATATTTTCTCTATTCATTTTTTTATTTCCTTCATACTTTTGGCTTTAAGACGAGCATTTCAAGGTATCCTCTACTATCCCAGGCTTTAAGATGTGTGTAAGTGCGAATAGCAGGGTAGCAACGTTCAAAATGTTTGGCTTCCAGAATAGAAACTATTTTTCAGACTTATTTTTATCCTCAGATTAGTGACGTCTTTCATCTTACTAACCCTTGGGACAACGGCTCATAACTACTTATTACTAGTTCGTATAAGAAAACTTCTAATTTTCTTAGTTTTCTTAAATTTTTTTAATCTCATGGATGTAATTGTTCACTATCTAAACTTTCATTATCTTATTTATGTACAGAAAATATTTTTATCTTTTGAAATTTTTTAAATTTTTATGGGTTTTCAAAAAATGTTTTGTGCTTATGCAAATGATATGCAAATGATGCGAAAATAAGCACAAACCTCCCCCAAACTTGTTTTCAACAGTGTCCTCACTGTTGCCTTCTGCTAAATCTCGAAAAACCTGTAAGCTTGGAAGGAATTTATTAGTGGGGGCAAAATATTTAAGTGAAGAACCTCCCCCAAACTTATTTTTGGCTCAAAATTTTGTAAAAATTTTCTTTTCAAGAGCCGGAAAAAATGAAGCCCCCCCAAACTTGAGTTATGCAATATTAATCTTTGAAAATCACAAGTGGGGGTCAAAAATCATTGGTCGATGCCAAGCTTTGCAAAGACCAAATGTCAATACCAACCATTCGAAAATTTTATCAATGCAGTGCTCGGGTTGGTGGAAGAAGAAGTGGGGAAAGGTTAAGTGGTGGAATAGAATGTGTGTGCGTCTCATTTTGGAGAGACGATGCAGTGTATGTGATGAATTACTCGCATTCTTTTTACAGTTCAGAAGAAGGGGTGGAGGTTCAATTTCAATGATTGGGACATGATTCATCTCAACACCCGTGTTATTCAGAAATGCGAGTTCATCAGCGAAGATTTCCTCAAAAGTTCCATTCATACCCTGATGAATAATGTCATCACAAAGTGCAGGGTGATCTTCAGACTCTAAGAACAGTTCAAAATCAGTGTTAATTGTTGACCCGGACATCTCGATGGAAGAGTCCGTATGTGTATGATACATAGTTGGGTCAAACAATAACGTATGAAAAGAGTCAAGATCGATATGAGGAGGATCATCGAATTCGCTGCTGTCGACATCCATTAAGTCGACAGAACAGACCTGAGCAGTAGGTTCGGAGGGTACACTTCCCAACTTGTAAATGTTCAGTTCTATTGACCTATTCCCGAAAGATAGGGTCACAGAACCGTTACGACAGTTGATAATAGCATTGGAAGTGGCCAAAAAGGGGCGACCTAAAATCACCGGAATTTGATTCCGTGGGTTCGCTACAGGCTGTGTATCAATTACAATAAAATCTACCGGGAATATAAATTCTCCGATTTTTATTAACACATCCTCCAGTTCACCCCTAGGTTTGGTAATTGATCGGTCAGCCATCTGGAGAGTGCAATTGGTTGGCTTCAACTCTCCGATCCCTAATTGCTCATAGACTGAGTATGGAAGCAAGTTAACACCAGCGCCAAGGTCTAGTAGAGCACGGTTAATGTGTTTTTCCCCAATAGAAACGGAAATAGTAGGATATCCAGGATCCTTACGTTTCCTCGGTAATTGTTGGGGGAAAGCCGTGTCTATTGTTTTTTCCATGAATATCTTCTTGGGCGCTTGAGTCTTCCTCTTCCTAGTGCACAAGTTCTTAAGAGTTTTCGCATAGGACGGAACTTGTTGGATGGCATCTAGGAGAGGGATGTTGGTGTTTACTTGCTTAAAAATGTTCATAATCTTCTCCATATGTGGACTTGGTGTGTTAGCCCTTAACCGATTAGGGTAAGGTGCTTTAGCAATAAGCGCTGGGTCCATCATAGGAGAAGGAAGTGGGTGTGGAACCGATCCCAGAATAGAAGTGGGGATCGTCCGTGGAGGGGTAAAAGAGGTGGGCTGTAGTGGCGAGCCTTTTGGGAAATGGAGAATAGGCTCGGAAGAAGGTGGTGAGGTAGAAGAACTGGGGTTAGAATTAGAAGTGTGTGTGTGAGGAAAGGTCTCAGCCGGGGTGTTATTGATTGATTTATCAGTATCATCAAACTCTTCCCCAAGGTGATGATCAAGCACTCTTCCAGATCTCAACGTGATCTCATCCACATGATGTGAATAGCCAGGATTAGGTAAAGGTTGAGCTGGAAGTTTCCCTTTCTCTCGTGCACTCATTTCGGCTTTTAGTTGTGCAATTTGTTCTTCCATCGATTTGATGTTATCATTTTGAGAGATAATGATCTTCATTACATTCTCGACGGAAGATTGCAAACTTGCCGTCCCTTGGATGGATTGTTTCATGAAAGTATCCAAGGTTTGTGCTAGTGCAGAGGTATTATCTGTACCTGTCAATTGCAAAGGACTAGACGGTGCAAAAGTGTTGGCCGGATTTTGAAAGTTTTGTGCTTGGAAGGGGTGCTGACTCAATTGAAGTGGTGGCTACTGTTGTGGTGGAGGGACCCCTTGGAAATTGTTTTGGGTTGGAACCGTGTTTTGAAATTGTGATTGGTTCCAAGCAAAGTTAGGGTGATTCCTCCAACCCTGATCATATGTGGAGGAAGATGGATCGTTTCTAGGTCATTGAAATGCGGCATTTGTATGCTCAGGACCTTGAAACGGACATTCTTCCGTCAAGTGAGACGGATCAGAACAGCATCCACATACAGTTTTGGAGAGTGACATTTGACTTAGGGCGGCAGCTAAAAATTTGTTTTCCATAGTCTCGAGTTTCTTATTGATAGCTGCAATGTCAGCTCTAACTTCTATGGAAATGTCATTGCCATCCCTAGACGATTGACTCGCACCCTCCCACTGTAAAGATTTTTCAGCGAAATCTTCTAGAAAGTTCCAGGCTTCCCTATCATCTTTGGTCATAAAGTTGCCTTGACACATGGATTCAAGGGTCTGTCTTGTGTAAGGAGTAATGCCCTCATATATGATTCGGCACAGATCCCATCTCGGGATGCCGTGATGTGGACATTGGACTAACAGATCCTTGAAGCGGTCAAGACATTTTGAAAATGTTTCATTTGGAAGCTGGGTGAATTGATAGATTTCGCTACGGACTCGAGCTGTTTTTTGGTGTGGGTAGAATTTCTTAAGGAATGCTTTGACGAAGTCTTCCCAATTTGAAATGGAATGTGCGGTAGTGTTATATAGCCACTTCTCGGTTAAATCACACAAGGTAAATGGGAGAAGACGAAGACGAAGACGTAAAGCATCCACAGACAACTGTGAGGTACCCATCATTGCGCATACATTTTCAAATTTCGTGATAAACACGTATGCGTCTTCAGACTCGAGACCGTGAAATTTTGGTAGAAGGTTGATGTATTGGGGTTTTATTTGAAAATTTTCCCCATTGGTTGGTGGAATGGAAAGACAGGTGGAAAGTGGGCTTCGTGTAGGATAGCACCTCTCTTGGAGAGAGATGCGAGGTGGATTCTGCGCACCAACGGACGGCGGCAGGGTAGTGGAAAAGAAATTCGATGGAGGTGGATCCATCGATGTGGGTGTGGTGGGTAAAAGAGAGGTAAATGTAGAAATACCGACTTTTGGGTCGATGAGGGAAACGCGGACTAACGGGCACTAGAAACCCGTGTCCAGCCTATCTTGCACTAAAAAGGGTTAGTACAAGTGGCAGCGTGAATTTATAATTAGGGGAAATGATGAATGTGGTGTTTGTTTAGAAAAATGATACGGACTTTTGAAAAAATGATGCAACACAACAAATGCAGCACACAAAACCCTAAAATCTAGGGGTCACCTAGGTCAAAGCTCTAGACCGCTCCTAACTGCCAAAAGACAAGTCGCAGGATAAATCCTCCACTGCCTCTTTGTTCCCCTGTGGCCGGATAAGTGCCAGGTAAGTGGGAAGGTACTCCACTACGTAAGTAGTGGGCCTAATTAAAAACCACTAGCCTTAGACACACTCGCCTTAGGCACCACAAGAAAACTCGGATAAGCAATGAATTACCCACGGCCCTCTTCTATCCTAATTGAGCGCGACGGTCCTTAGAGTCATCTCTAGATATTTTTTAATTAATGAAGGTAAATGCGGATGCAAGTTTGCGATTTTCGGGGCCTAGGAAGGGTAATGAAATCCCCACCTAATTTGAATTTGGTCGTGCCCCTTAAATTCCGTATTAATATGCAACAACCACAAGAATCAAAACACGCACAAATTTTTATTTTGCTTTTGCGGCGCAGCGATTTATTTGCAAAGAAACCTGCAGGAAATTGTTATTTGGAGCAGATGAGGTAAGAGATAAGAAAGATAGTAGCTTACAGAGAAAGTTTGGCACATAGAGGAGCTATAACTGCGGCGGATCCGCCGCGGATGAGGGTCTAATGCCGCGGAAGGGCGGTCAAAATGCCTGTTCACTGCACCAAAATTCTTTACACTGTTCACCTTGAACTCTTCAGCTCTCTGGAAAATTCAGAAATTTTTTCTCCAGCTCCAATGATTCCAGATTTTCTCGCAACAAATCACAACACACGTATTAGTGTTTGCACGAATTTTGATCTAAAAATTATAATGGAATAAATTGTTCAACTCAAATTTCAAAATACGAACTATTAGCGCACTATCCCCGGCAACGGCGCCATTTGATTGTAATAAAATCTCGTTGTGTGTAAATCGAATCAAATAGTCCCCGGCAACGGCGCCATTTGATTGGAAAGATTTCGGATGTGTAGTATGAAATTGTAAAGAAATCACAACCAAAAATTATTTGACCGCAATCAACTACGGTGTCGGATGTAGATTGTTAGTGAGTGCGGATCGTCCACAGGGAAAGTGTAATCGTTCGTCTTTTGAATTAGATGAATTGAAACTTTAATGAAAAGAAAACAAACAATTCAAGATTTATAGTTGAAGTTCAAGAATTAGAAAACAAAGATCTAATAACAAGAAAAAGATAGAATCAAGAATTGATAGTTTGTTGATTTTTCCAAACCAAATCTCAAGAATCGAAATGAGGCTCGTAGGAATCGATCGGATCTATAGATGTGATGTAATCTTACAATTACGTATTCTTATCCTTCGATGAGTTGATACTAGATCGATGATGATCTACGAGAATTAGGGATTTCTTGTGAAACTAGGGTTTCATCTCATCCCTTGTTCCTTCGTGGATATCATTCACATTCTAGCCTCTAGTAAATTCAAGAAACGATCGTAGATCCCTAATTTCGAGCGATCACAATCAAGAAAGCATCGCTACGAAACTAGGTCATCGATTCTTGAACTTGCTAGGGTTTACAAAACTCGTAGGACTTAAAAATAGTATTAAGATTTGTTACATCATCATTCTACAATCGTCTCGACTCCTTTACGAGCGGAGTTTCATTCACACATCACAACAAGAACAACAATTACAAATTGAGATCTAATCATGATGCAAGAATTAAAAGAAAGCAAGATAAAGGAATTTCACCTTTTATTTATATCAACAATTTAGTTACATTCGCTCAAGAACTACAAGAGGAAGAACTCGATCATCGATTTGGCTTCGCTCGTCTCCGTGGATCGCGGATCGGCTTGGATCACTTGCCCGATTGAAGATCGGCTCGGCTCCTAAAAGGTTGAAGACTTCTCGCTTGATTTGGTACTCAAGATCTTGGATTTGGAGTGGAATTAGGGTTAGGGTTTCGCACAATCCTTGTCACGAGACTTGTGGAAGAAGATGATGTAAGAGGGAATGAGAAATTATTTAACTAATGAAGATCTAACTAATGATGAACAACCTTTAACCCTAGGTCTAGGTTCCTATTTATAGATAACCAAACCCTAGATCTAGGATTTCAAATTCTAAGTTTCCCTCCTAAAGTTTGTTGAAGAAATTCAAATTTCCCTCCAAAAGTTAGTTAGGGGAGAAGCTTCTAGATGTGATTAGTTAGGAGGGAGCTTCTAGAAGAGGATTAGTTAGGAGCTTAATTAGGATTAGCCTTGCTTAATCTTCTTTGCTGATGGCAGTAGCTTCGAGGTCCTTCTGGAATTTGAAGTATCATAAAGGACTTTGGGCCCAGAGAAAGGAATTATGCCTAAAAATTGCACGGCTGACGTGGCAGAAGAGGCGCGGAACCGCGGCGCAAGCCAGCTCCCGCCGCGGTTCCGCGGCTAACTTGGAGCCTTAGGGCTTGGTCTCTCTGTTGGTTGCTTGTTATGTCTCATGGGACTTCTTTTGATGTATTGATTTGTATTTATCCCTCTGAATTGCTACCAGATCTGAAATGATTTAGTTGGCGAATTTTTGATCAGCTCTTTTGCTTTTCTTCCGTATTTCCTGCACAGACTCAAGACAAGTGTTGCGCAAATACAGAAATGATGCGATGCCATAAAATGCGGTTAATTTCCTTTAAAGTGTCGGTTTAAAAGTCTAATACATGCAATCTCATATTTTGTGACTGATTTGCTAATATGTAGAATATGAATGCCGAACACTTCTAAATGTATGCAAATGTTAGGGAAATTGCCGGCTAAAATATACAATATTTTCGACTGATCATTAGGCTAGGGTTAGGGTAGGTGAAAGGTTAAAATAAAAAAATGTGATAAAATGTATTAAAAATGTATTAAAAGTGGAGTAATTGGGGTTTTAAAAGAGCTCTGGAAATGGTCTGAGGCTGAAATTTTGCAGGTGCATAGGGAATATGAAAAGACACAACTTTCATGTTGGGGCCGTCGCCGGAATCGGCCGACGCGGCCATGACTCGGCAATGACTCGGTCGGAGGACCGAGTCGGCCGAGTCAAGGCCGATTTAGCTGATTCCCGGCCGAGTCAGGCGGCCGGGATCCCCCCCGACGGTTCATCTAACCCCTGGCAATGTTACATTTTTGGGTGTGGTGGGGTTTTTGTGAGATATGCACGTGTAAACCTTTGGTATTCTAAAGGTTTCAAAACAAAATAATATTAAAAATAATGTGGGATATGGGATTTGAACTCTGGTGGCTTGGTTCAGTGGTGCAAGGTATTACCAATGAGCTACAAGCTCCTTCTTGTATTTATGGAGCTAATTAATTACTTAAAATAATAACAGTAAATGTAAATACCCCAAGTATGCATTAATTTTAAAGCAAATTTTTGTACACTAAAAATGGAGTTGTTACATTCTTTTAACTTGTAATTAACGCAAAATAATTACTTATATCTTGTGCTCAGGCTAAAATACCCCGTTATGGATTTTGAAAAAAATATTTTGAAAAAATTTATATAGGAAACTTAGGGTTGTTACATTCTACCCTCCTTATAAAAATTTCGTTCTCGAAATTTGTAAAAGGAAAGTGTAACAAATCCAAGAAAAGTTTGGTGCTGGTGTACTGACAGTATGTGAAAAATAACAAGGTGGTGCAAGGGTTAAAAACATGAAGAATGTGTGAAGGAATGAAAGAATGCGGAGGTTTTGGTAAAATTGTAAAAAAGGTGAGAGAATTTTGGGTTAGGACAGATTCAAAGTATATGATTCAAAGAATATGAAATGATAAAATTCAAGGAACATGATTGTAAAGAATATTCTAGTTGCTAGTTCTTGTGTTATATTGCTTAGGTTGTTCACGCAGAACAGAACTGCATGATAGAGTTTCATACAGCTCAGACCTGCATGGGCCACGATAAATGTAACGCCCCACGCCCCACGCCCCAGTACAGATGGTCTCTGGCCGAAACCGCACGGTTTTTCCCTTTAGAGCGAACTGGACCCGACCAGGGGCCACTTCCCAGGAGGTCACCCATCCCAAGACTTCCCTGGCCCGAGCACGCTTAACTACGGAGTTCTCAAGCTCCTGTAGTTCCGGTTCACTTAAAAGGCACCTCTGTAATTGGGAGTGGTATCATTATATTTATAATGCAGTTCGGTCCTCTTTCGGAATGTGTTCCGAAGATTTCCCATTGTTCTACAGTGGGTCCCACGGACTCAAGAGGTGGCCCCCACAGATTCAAGAGGTGGCCCCCGCCCCCTTGGTATGACAATTGGCGTGGCACTTTGTTCTGTGTGGCACTTTGCTCCGTGAACAAGAACCGAATCCCGACAGTCTCCTACTCTCGTTCCGACCTATTTATAGGTCAGCTCCAGAGTGGTCTGCTTGGTCTTCTCTGTTCAGCTTGGTGCCGAGGAATCTTTACGGTGGATTGTCCAGGAATGACATGGCGTTTGGCGGTTGTGTCTCTTCGATCTCCATATCCACATGGCGTTCACCATGCACCTTAATTTTTGTGTGTATTCTCAAATGATGTCAGCAAATCGCTGAAAGGACGGCGTCATCATGGCAATGTTGTTTCGTTTGCTCGGGTCGCCGCGACGACGGGCTGACCGTCGATCTCGTGCCACATGGCGGCATCTGGACCGTAAATGTGGGACGTCGCTTTGGCTGTTCGGATCCACGTCAGAGAAAGGCCGCCACTGGTTGGCTGCGGCGTGGAGTCGTCTGGACCATTGGATCATTTTTCCTGAGGGTATAAATAGGGGTGCCCTGCCTTCAATAAATACTTTCCCTCACTTGCACTTCCACTCTTTTCTGATTGCTCGGCGCTCCTGATTTTAGATCGGCTTCCAGTCCCTTCGCTACCTTCGGCTTTTTCCTTCTTTGAATCAGGTCAGATGTTTTCCTCTGAACCCATAGAAAATGTAGTTAGGATAGAGTTCGGTGATGATGCTTCGTCCTCTGAAGCCGAGTCTTATGATTCTTCTTCGTCTTCCTCGGTTTCTGATAGCCGAGGAAGCTCTCCTTCTGCCGTTTCGGGTTCGCCACAAAGGGGCGGCGTTTCCCCTGTTCCCCAACACCGAAGGGCTAAGAATGCCTCTAAGGTGCGTATCGAGAATGTCCGTGACGCTGCCTCAGTGTTGGGTGGGGAGAGTGGGCTCGTGAATATCTGAGCTCGCTTCCACATTCCAACCGGCTTTACGCTTCGTTTGGCCGGGAAGGATGAACGGGTGGACCAAGTGCGGGGCAACGAGATTGCCCTGCATTTGGAAGTGTTCCTGTGAGGGATGAATCTTCCTTTCCCCCCCAAGATTTATGAAGTCCTCAATTTCTTCCAACTCATCCCGGGCCAGCTAGCACCGAACTCGTGGAAGATTCTCCTCGGGGTTTTGGTCCGGCTAAAGATTGAGGAGATCCATTTTAGCTTCCGACTCCTTCGATCCTTCTTTTGTTATAAAAATCATCCCGGAACTCGCAAAGATGAACCGAGCTTGGTGTACTTTTCGTTTAGGAAGCTTAGGGGTAAGGGATGGGTCACGGGTGTTGGCCGTCCCTTCTTCCATCCATGAGTGGAAGGAGAAATTTTTTTTCGTCAGTCTTCCTTAGGGAGAAAACTGGTCGGTGCCGACAAAATGGTACCGGGCAGACTGTCTAAAGGCTCAAGTGTTGAACATGCCGGAAGCGGGAGTCGTGTCTCAGTAGGAGCCGCTCTAGATAACTGATGTCCTGCTTTCCGAACAGGCCTTGAGCTGGGTGGGGTTTAGCCCCGTGGAATACTTGGGTGAGTCTAGTTTAGCCGTCCAATCCAGAGTTTACATCATTGTTGTTTAGCATTGCTAATTACTCCTCGTTTTTCTTTGCAGAGCCTATGGACCAATCGAAGATTATGGCCACCCTGGCTGCCAAGGCACAGGCCAAGAAGGGTGGTGGCGCGAGCTCATCCAGGTCCGCGCCGAGCGCAAGAGTCCGGGCGCCGACCCCAAAGAAGACAATTTCCTGTGTCCCTGTCCCCGAGGAGTGGAAGGGGATAGGAGTGGGGGAAGTGGGAGGCGGCAACCCAATCCTTGTCCCCGTCCCTGCCCCATCCCTGTCCCCCGTCCCTGCTTCTTCCCTTTCCCCCGAGGAGTGGGGGAAGTAGGAGGCGGCAACCTCGGGCTTTGGTTCCCCAGGAGAGGTTGGAGGTGCCTTCATCTGCTGAGCCCCAAGCCAAGACGCCGAAGAAGTCGGCTTCTCGGTGGGATTCAATCAAGGAGCAAGCCTTTGAGAGCGGGCTCGACTATGAGATACCGTCAGGGCTATCCGTCGTCGACAGCCTCTTGATGGAGGAGGAAAAGAGTGCGGGAGCCAAGATCCCGAGGGGAACCATGCACGCGCAAGCCACAACTATTGCTCAGGAGGCCGTCCAGGTTAGTAAATTCATACTTAAATTTCCTTCAACTTATTTTTTCTCTGTTCTGTTCCTGACTAATACTTTTTGTTTCCTTCTGCAGGTCCTCTAGCACTGCGCCCTTTTGGCCGCCATGGAGGTTGAAGAAGTCACCACGACAATGAAGAGGGCGGAGGAAGCTTCGTCACGTGAGGAACAACTCCTCGCTGAGCTGAAGACAGCCGAGGAAAATGTCACCTCCCTTAAGTTTCTGAAGTTTTCGGAGGAGCTAAAGGCCACAAGGCTTGACCAGGTGATCAGTCGAAAATAATGTATTTTTAACACGGCAATTTCCCTATCATTTGCACTCATTTAGAAGTGTTCGGTATTCATATTTCACATATTAGCAAAACAGTCCTGAAATATCAAATTGCATGTGTTAGACTCTAAAACCGACATTTCTGAGGAAATTGTGTGTTTATCATGGCATCGCATCATCCCTATATTGCGCAACACTTGTCTCGAGAATTGTGCAGGAAAATCCAGAAGAAAATCCAAAATTGTCATTTTGCTGATCAAACATTACGCCAACTCAAAGACCTGAGATCTGGTAGCAATCCAAAGGGACAAATACAAATCAACATATCAGAAAATAGCCCAAGTGTTAGGCCCAACAATCACCAGAAGAACCAAGCCATAAGGCCTCAAAAGCGCCGCGGAACCGCGGCGGGAGCCGGCTTGCGCCGCGGTTCCGCGGCGGTTTTGCCACATCATCGCTCAATTTTCAGTGCAAAACTCCTATCTCAAGGCCTACACCTCATTTTGACACGTCAAATTCCAGAAGGACCTCGAAGCTTCTACCAGATCAGCAAAGATCATTAAGCAAAGCTAATCCTAATTAAGCTCCTAACTAACCTCTTCTAAAAGCTCCCTCCTAACTAATCACATCTAGAAGCTTCTCCTCTAACTAACTTTTGGAGGGAAATTCAAATTTCCTCAACAAACATTTGGAGGGAAACTTAAAAATTTGAAATCCTAGATCTAGGGTTTGGATATCTATAAATAGAAGCCTAGACCTAGGGTTAAAGGCTAATCAATCTTTAGGTAATCAATCATTAGGGAATCAATCTTTAGTTAGTTAATCTCCCATTCCTAAATCTCTTTCTTCATCTTCTTCCACAAGTCTAGTGACAAGGCTTGTGCGAAACCCTAACCCTAATTCCACTCCAAATTCGAGATCTTGAGTACCAATCAAGCGAGAAGCCTTCAACCTTTTAGGAGCCGAGCCGATCTCCAACCGAGCAAGTGATCCAAGCCGATCCGCGACTCACGGAGCCGAGCGAAGCCAAATCGACGATCAAGTTCTTCCTCTTGTAGTTCTTGAGCGATTGTAACGAAATTGTTGATATAAATAAAAGGTGAAATTCTTTAATCTTGCTTTCTTTTAATTCTTGCATCATGATTAGATCTCAATTTGTAATTGTTGTTCTTGTTGTGATATTTGAGTAAAACTCCGCTCGTAAAGGAGCCGAGACGATCAATAGAAAGATGATGTAACAAATCTCAAAACGATTTTTAAGTCCTACGAGTTTTGTAAACCCTAGCAAGTTCAAGAATCGATGACCTAGTTTCGTTGCGATGCTTTCTTGATTGTGATCGCTCGAAATTAGGGATCTACGATCGTTTCTTGAAATTACTAGAGGCTAGAATGTGAATGATATTGATGAAAGAACAAGGGATAAGATGAAACCCTAGTTTCACAAGAAATCTCTAATTTTCGTCGATCATCATCGATCTAGTATCAATTCATCGAAGGATAAGAATACGTCATTGTAAGATTACATCACATCTATAGATCCGATCGATTCCTACGAGCCTCATTTCGATTCTTGATATTTGGTTTGGAAAAATCAACAAACTATCAATTCTTGATTCTATCTTTTTCTTGTTATTAGATCTAGATTTTCTAATTCATGAACTTCAATTTTAAATCATGAATTGTTTGTTTTCTTTTCTTTAAAGTTTCGACTCATCTAATTCAAAAGACGAACTATTACACTGTCCCTGTGGACGATCCGCACTCACTTACAATCTACATCCGACACCGTAGTTGATTGCGGTCAAATATAATTCTTTGATTGTAAATTTTATTCATTTTCTAAAACGACATACAAAGAATCTTTCATTCAATCAAATGGCGCCGTTGCCGGGGATAGTGCGCTAATTGTTCGTATTTTGAAATTTGAGTTGAAAAGTTTATTCCGTTTCTATTTTTAGATCAAAACTTGCACAAACACTAATACGTGTTGTTGTGGTTTGATTGCGAGGAAATCTGGAATCATTGGAGCCGGAGAAAATTTTTCTGAGCATTCCAGAGAGCTAAGGAAGTCACAAGAGGCTCTCTGTAAAAATTGTGTGCAGTGATCTTGCTACAATGCGGCGGAACCGCGGCATTTGGAGGCTAAAACCGCGATTCCGCGGCGGATTTGAAGCTTCTCTGTACAAAAATTATCAGGTAATCTCAATCTTTCTTATCTCCTTCCTAAAATCTGCTCCAATTAACATTTTGTGCAGGTTTCTTTGCAAATAATCGCAGCGCCGCGCAAAAAGCAAAATAAAATTTGTGCGTGTTTTGATTTTTGGTTGTTTGCATATTAATACAGATATTAAGGGGCACGACCAAATCCAGATTAGGTGGGGAGTTCATTACCCTTCCTAAGCCCTAAAAATCACAAAATTTGCATCCGCATTTACCCTAATTAACTAAAAAATATCTAGAGATAACTCTAAGGACCGTCGCGCTCACTTAGGACAGAAGAAGGCCGTGGGTAATTCATTGCTTATCCGCGTTTTCTTGTGGTGTCTAAGGCAAGTGTGTCGAAGGCTAGTGGTTATTAATTAGGCCCACTACATACGTAGTGGAGTACCTTCCCACTTACCTGGCACTTACCAGGCCACAGGGGGACAAAGAGGCAGTGGAGGATTTTATCCTGCGACTTGTCTTTTGGCAGTTAGGA
Organism: Agapanthus africanus; assembly: GCA_030015575.1. Classification (NCBI taxonomy): domain Eukaryota; kingdom Viridiplantae; phylum Streptophyta; class Magnoliopsida; order Asparagales; family Amaryllidaceae; genus Agapanthus; species Agapanthus africanus. The sequence goes on from JASDDO010000004.1 coordinate 261,312,849, forward strand.
GCGGTCTAGAGTTTGACCTAGGTGACCACTAGATTTTAGGGTTTTGCTTGTTGCACTTTGGGATTTGCATCATATTTTCAAAAATCCGTCCACATTTCAAAACAAACACCGCATTTATATCATTTCCAAAGGGTCCCTCCACCACAACAGCAGCCACAACTTCAATTGAGTCAGCACCCCTTCCAATCACAAAACTTCCAAAATCCGGCCAACACTTTTGCACCGTCTAGTCCTTTGCAATTGACCGGTACAGATAATACCTCAGCACTAGCACAAACCTTGGATACTTTCATGAAACAATCCATCCAAGGGACGGCAAGTTTGCAATCTTCCGTCGAGAATGTGATGAAGATCATTATCTCTCAAAATGAGAACATCAAATCGATGGAAGAACAAATTGCACAACTAAAAGCCGAAATGAGTGCAAGAGAGAAAGGGAAACTTCCAGCTCAACCTTTACCTAATCCTAGCTATTCACATCATGTGGATGAGATCACGTTGAGATCTGGAAGAGTGCTTGACCATCACCTTGGGGAAGAGTTTGATGACACTGATAAATCAATCAATAACACACCGGCTGAGACCTTTTCTCACACACACCCTTCTAATTCTAACCCCAGTTCTTCTACCCTACCACCTTCTTCCGAGCCTATTCTTCATTTCCCAAAAGGCTCGCCACTTCAGCCCACCTCTTTTACTCCTCCACGGACGATCCCCACTTCTATTCTGGGATCGGGTCCACAAACACTTTCTTCTCCTATGATGGACCCAACGCTTATTGCTAAAGCACCTTATCCTAATCGGTTAAGGGCTAACACACCGAGTCCACATATGGAGAAGATTATGAACATTTTTAAGCAAGTTAACACCAACATCCCTCTCCTAGATGCCATCCAACAAGTTCCGTCCTATGCGAAAACTCTTAAGAACTTGTGCACTAGGAAGAGGAAGACTCAAGTGCCCAAGAAGATTTTCATGGAAAAGACAGTAGAAACGGCTTTCCCCCAACAATTACCGAGGAAACGTAAGGATCCTGGATATCCTACTATTTCCATTTCTATTGGGGAAAAACATATTAACCGTGCTCTATTAGACCTTGGCGCTAGTGTTAACTTGCTTCCATACTGAGTCTATGAGCAACTAGATATCGGAGTGTTGAAGCCTTCGAGCATAACTCTCCAGATGGCTGACCGATCAATCACCAAACCTAGGGGTGAACTGGAGGACGTGTTAATAAAAATCGGGGAATTCTTCTTCCCTGTGGACTTTATTGTAATTAATACACAGCCTGTAGCGAACCTACGGAATCAAATTCCGGTGATTTTAGGTCGACCCTTTTTGGCCACTTCCAATGCTTTTATCAACTGTCGTAACGGTTCTATGACCCTATCTTTCGGGAATAGGTCAATAGAGCTGAACATTTACAAGTTGGGAAGTGTACCCTCCGAACCTACTGCTCAGGTCTGTTCTGTCGACTTAATGGATGTCGACAGCAGCGAATTTGATGATCCTCCTGATATTGATCTTGACTCTTTTCATACGTTATTGTTTGACCCAACTATGTATCATACACATACGGACTCTTCCACCGAGATGTCCGGGTCAACAATTAACACTGATTATGAACTGCTTTTAGAGTCTGAAGATCACCCCGCACTTTGTGATGACATTATTCTTCGGGGTATTGATGAAACTTTTGAGGAGATCTTCGCTGATGAACTCGCATTTCTGAATAACACGGGTGTTGAGATGAATCATCTCCCAATCAATGAAATTGAACCTCCACCCCTTCTTTTAAACTGTAAAAAGAATGCGAGTAATCCATCACACTCACTGCATCATCTCTCCAAAATGAGACGCACACACATTCTATTCCACCACTTACCCTTTCCACACTTCTTCTTCCACCAACCAGAGCACTGCATTGATAAATTTTTTGAATGGTTGGTGTTGACATTCGGTCTGTGCAAAACTTGGCATCGACCACTAATTTTTGACCCCCTCATGTGATTTTCAAAGATTAACATTGCTTAAGTTTGGGGGGGCATTTCATCGGGCTCTTGAAAAGAAAATTTTTACAAAATGATGAGCCAATAATAAGTTTGGGGGAGGTTCTTCACTTAAATATTTTGCCCCCACTAATAAATTCCTCCCAAGCTTACAGGTTTTTCGAGATTTAGCAAATGGCAACAGTGAGGACACTGTTGAAAACAAGTTTGGGGGATGTTTGTGCTTATTTTTGCATCATTTGCATATCATTTGCATAAGCACAAAACATTTTTGAAAACCTATAAAAATTTAAAAATATTAAAAAAAAAAGTAAATATTTTTTGTACATAAATAAGATAATAAAAGTTTAGATAGTGAAAAATTACATCCATGTGATTAGAAAAATTTAAGAAAACCAAGAAAATTAGAAGTTTTCTTATACGAACTAGTAATAAGTAGTTATGAGCCGTTGTCCCAAGGGTTAGTAAGATGAACGAAGTCACTAATCTGAGGATAAAAATAAGTCTGAAAAATAGTTTCTATTCTGGAAGCCAAACATTTTGAACATTGATACCCTGCTATTCGCACTTACACACGTCTTAAAGCCTGGGATAGTAGAGGATACCATGAAATGCTCTTGTCTTTAAGCCAAAAGTATGAAGGAAATAAAAAAAAATATGAAATGAAGAAAATATAAAGTGGTGAGAAAAATGGACACTGGTTTTGTTATCATCGAGGGCAATAAAAAATATATAGCGAGGGTGCCTCTTCACCTAGTGCCCTAAGGCCAACTGGTCTGGGAGTCACTGCTATGCCTGAGGTGGTGCAAGACGAGGAAAATACACCAAGCAAGCACATGAGTAATCGGTCGGTTAGTACCTCAAGAAGTATTAACGGTCGCATGAAAGTGTGTGAGCAATCTCATCTAAATATTCATTAATTAAAAAGTACTGAGGCTGATGGGCAAGAGTATGATAGCTTGAATTGAATTCTCCGGGTGTAGCGATGTCTTTACACACACGTAGGGTTATATGATCGATGTTTGGAAGAAAGATAGGAATGAAGAATAAGACGATGTTTTATTGAGGGAGGACGTGATTTCTAACATCTTTTTATGACCATTAAGATAGGGCTCATGACAACCGAAAAGCTAACTTAGTTGGAAACCCTAATTTTCAAGGCTTTTCTTTTACAATTCTTTTCTTTAAATGTAATATTCGTGATCTTTCTTTTATTATTGGATTTTGTGGGTGCAATCCGCTGAAAACCCTCAGGAGACAACACTCCTCCTACTAGGGACACCTAGAGGTTTAAAGGCTTGTTGCACGTGCTCAGTGCAATCGTGTTGCCTATGAAAGTGTGCTAGTTAGTTTTTTCTCTTTCTTTATTTTCTCCTTCTCTTTTTAATAAAACAGTTCGCTCGAGACGATCGAAATTAAGTTTGGGGGAATTTGATCAGTCGAAAATAATGTATTTTTAACACGGCAATTTCCCTATCATTTGCACTCATTTAGAAGTGTTCGGTATTCATATTTCACATATTAGCAAAACAGTCCTGAAATATCAAATTGCATGTGTTAGACTCTAAAACCGACATTTCTGAGGAAATTGTGTGTTTATCATGGCATCGCATCATCCCTATATTGCGCAACACTTGTCTCGAGAATTGTGCAGGAAAATCCAGAGGAAAAGCCAAAATTGTCATTTTGTCGATCAAACATTACGCCAACTCAAAGACCTGAGATCTGGTAGCAATCCAAAGGGACAAATACAAATCAACATATCAGAAAATAGCCCAAGTGTTAGGCCCAACAATCACCAGAAGAACCAAGCCATAAGGCCTCAAAAGCGCCGCGGAACCGCGGCGGGAGCCGGCTTGCGCCGCGGTTCCGCGGCGGTTTTGCCACATCATCGCTCAATTTTCAGTGCAAAACTCCTATCTCAAGGCCTACACCTCATTTTGACACGTCAAATTCCAGAAGGACCTCGAAGCTTCTACCAGATCAGCAAAGATCATTAAGCAAAGCTAATCCTAATTAAGCTCCTAACTAACCTCTTCTAAAAGCTCCCTCCTAACTAATCACATCTAGAAGCTTCTCCTCTAACTAACTTTTGGAGGGAAATTCAAATTTCCTCAACAAACATTTGGAGGGAAACTTAAAAATTTGAAATCCTAGATCTAGGGTTTGGATATCTATAAATAGAAGCCTAGACCTAGGGTTAAAGGCTAATCAATCTTTAGGTAATCAATCATTAGGGAATCAATCTTTAGTTAGTTAATCTCCCATTCCTAAATCTCTTTCTTCATCTTCTTCCACAAGTCTAGTGACAAGGCTTGTGCGAAACCCTAACCCTAATTCCACTCCAAATTCGAGATCTTGAGTACCAATCAAGCGAGAAGCCTTCAACCTTTTAGGAGCCGAGCCGATCTCCAACCGAGCAAGTGATCCAAGCCGATCCGCGACTCACGGAGCCGAGCGAAGCCAAATCGACGATCAAGTTCTTCCTCTTGTAGTTCTTGAGCGATTGTAACGAAATTGTTGATATAAATAAAAGGTGAAATTCTTTAATCTTGCTTTTTTTTAATTCTTGTATCATGATTAGATCTCAATTTGTAATTGTTGTTCTTGTTGTGATGTTTGAGTAAAACTCCGCTCGTATAGGAGCCGAGACGATCAATAGAAAGATGATGTAACAAATCTCAAAACGATTTTTAAGTCCTACAGTTTTGTAAACCCTAGCAAGTTCAAGAATCGATGACCTAGTTTCGTTGCGATGCTTTCTTGATTGTGATCGCTCGAAATTAGGGATCTACGATCGTTTCTTGAAATTACTAGAGGCTAGAATGTGAATGATATTGATGAAAGAACAAAGGATAAGATGAAACCCTAGTTTCACAAGAAATCTCTAATTCTCGTCGATCATCATCGATCTAGTATCAATTCATCGAAGGATAAGAATACGTCATTGTAAGATTACATCACATCTATAGATCCGATCGATTCTTACGAGCCTTATTTCGATTCTTGATATTTGGTTTGGAAAAATCAACAAACTATCAATTCTTGATTCTATCTTTTTCTTTTTATTAGATCTAGATTTTCTAATTCTTGAACTTCAATTTTAAATCATGAATTGTTTGTTTTCTTTTCTTTAAAGTTTCGACTCATCTAATTCAAAAGACGAACTATTACACTGTCCCTGTGGACGATCCGCACTCACTTACAATCTACATCCGACACCGTAGTTGATTGCGGTCAAATATAATTCTTTGATTGTGAATTTTATTCATTTTCTAAAACGACATACAAAGAATCTTTCATTCAATCAAATGGCGCCGTTGCCGGGGATAGTGCGCTAATTGTTCGTATTTTGAAATTTGAGTTGAAAAGTTTATTCCGTTTCTATTTTTAGATCAAAACTTGCACAAACACTAATACGTGTTGTTGTGGTTTGATTGTGAGGAAATCTGGAATCATTGGAGCCGGAGAAAATTTTTCTGAGCATTCCAGAGAGCTAAGGAAGTCACAAGAGGCTCTCTGTAAAAATTGTGTGCAGTGATCTTGCTACAGTGCGGCGGAACCGCGGCATTTGGAGGCTAAAACCGCGATTCCGCGGCGGATTTGAAGCTTCTCTGTACAAAAATTATCAGGTAATCTCAATCTTTCTTATCTCCTTCCTAAAATCTGCTCCAATCAACATTTTGTACAGGTTTCTTTGCAAATAATCGCAGCGCCGCGCAAAAAGCAAAATAAAATTTGTGCGTGTTTTGATTTTTGGTTGTTTGCGTATTAATACGGATATTAAGGGGCACGACCAAATCCAGATTAGGTGGGGAGTTCATTACCCTTCCTAAGCCCCAAAAATCACAAAATTTGCATCCGCATTTACCCTAATTAACTAAAAAATATCTAGAGATAACTCTAAGGACCGTCGCGCTCACTTAGGACAGAAGAAGGCTGTGGGTAATTCATTGCTTATCCGCGTTTTCTTGTGGTGTCTAAGGCAAGTGTGTCGAAGGCTAGTGGTTATTAATTAGGCCCACTACTTACGTAGTGGAGTACCTTCCCACTTACCTGGCACTTACCAGGCCACAGGGGGACAAAGAGGCAGTGGAGGATTTTATCCTGCGACTTGTCTTTTGGCAGTTAGGAGCGGTCTAGAGTTTGACCTAGGTGACCACTAGATTTTAGGGTTTTGCTTGTTGCACTTTGGGATTTGCATCATATTTTCAAAAATCCGTCCACTTTTCAAAACAAACATCGCATTCATATCATTTCCCCTAATTATAAATTCACGCTGCCACTTGTACTAACCCTTTTTAGTGCAAGATAGGCTGGACACGGGATTCTAGTACCCGTTAAGTCCGCGTTTCCCTCATCGACCTAAAAGTCAGTATTTCTACATTTACCCTTTCTTTTACCCACCACTACACCCACATCGATGGATCCACCTCCATCGAACTTCTTTTCCACTAATCTGCCGCCGTCCGTTGGTGCGCAGAATCCACCCCGCATCTCTCTCCAAGAGAGGTGCTATCCTACACAAGGCCCACTTTCCACCTGTCTTTCCATTCCACCAGCCAACGGGGAAAATTTTCAAATAAAACCCCAATACATCAACCTTCTACCAAAATTTCACGGTCTCGAGTCTGAAGACGCATACGTGTTTATCACGAAATTTAAAAATGTATGCACAATGATGGGTACTTCACAGCTTTCTGTGGATGCTTTCCGTCTTCGTCTTCTCCCATTCACCTTGTGCGATTTAGCCGAGAAGTGGCTATATAACACTACCGCACATTCCATTTCAAATTGGGACGAATTCGTCAAAGCATTCCTTAAAAAATTCTACCCATACCAAAAGACAGCTCGAGTCCGTAGCGAAATCTATCAATTCACCCAGCTTCCAAATGAAACATTTTCAAAATGTCTTGAACGTTTCAAGGATCTGTTAGTCCAATGTCCACATCACGGCATCCCGAGATGGGAACTGTGCCGAATCATTTATGAGGGCATTAATCCTAACACAAGACAGACCCTTGAATCCATGTGTCAAGGCAACTTCATGACCAAAGATGATGGGGAAGCCTGGAAATTTCTAGAAGATTTCGCTGAAAAATCCTTACAGTGGGAGGGTGTGAGTCAATCGTCTAGGGATGGCAATGATATTTCCATAGGAATTAGAGCTGAAATTTCAGCTTTACACAAGAAATTTGACGCTATGGAAAACAAATTTTTAGCTGCCGCCCTAAGTCAAATATCACTCTCCAAAACTGTATGTGGATGCTGTTCTGATCCTTCTCATTTAACGGAAGAGTGTCCACTAAATTCTCCGTTTCAAGATCAAGAGCATACCAATGCCGCATTTCAAAGACCTAGAAACAATCCATCTTCCTCCACATATGATCAGGGTTGGAGGAATCACCCTAACTTTGCTTGGAACCAATCACAATCTCAAAACACGGTTCCAAACACGAATCATTTCCAAAGGGTCCCTCCACCATAACTGCAGCCACAACTTCAATTGAGTCAGCACCCCTTCCAATCACAAAACTTCCAAAATCCGGCCAACACTTTTGCACCGTCTAGTCCTTTGCAATTGACCGGTACAGATAATACCTCTGCACTAGCACAAACCTTGGATACTTTCATGAAACAATCCATCCAAGGGACGGCAAGTTTGCAATCTTCCGTCGAGAATGTGATGAAGATCATTATCTCTCAAAATGAGAACATCAAATCGATGGAAGAACAAATTGCACAACTAAAAGCCGAAATGAGTGCAAGAGAGAAAGGGAAACTTCCAGCTCAACCTTTACCTAATCCTAGCTATTCACATCATGTGGATGAGATCACGTTGAGATCTGGAAGAGTGCTTGACCATCACCATGGGGAAGAGTTTGATGACACTGATAAATCAATCAATAACACCCAGGCTGAGACCTTTTCTCACACACACCCTTCTAATTCTAACCCCAGTTCTTCTACCCTACCACCTTCTTCCGAGCCTATTCTTCATTTCCAAAAAGGCTCGCCACTTCAGTCCACCTCTTTTACTCCTCCACGGACGATCCCCACTTCTATTCTGGGATCGGGTCCACAAACACTTTCTTCTCCTATGATGGACCCAGCGCTTATTGCTAAAGCACCTTATCCTAATCGTTTAAGGGCTAACACACCGAGTCCACATATGGAGAAGATTATGAACATTTTTAAGCAAGTTAACACCAACATCCCTCTCCTAGATGACATCCAACAAGTTCCGTCCTATGCGAAAACTCTTAAGAACTTGTGCACTAGGAAGAGGAAGACTCAAGTGCCAAAGAAGATTTTCATGGAAAAGACAGTAGAAACGGCTTTCCCCCAACAATTACCGAGGAAACGTAAGGATCCTGGATATCCTACTATTTCCATTTCTATTGGGGAAAAACACATTAACCGTGCTCTATTAGACCTTGGCGCTAGTGTTAACTTGCTTCCATACTGAGTCTATGAGCAACTAGATATCGGAGTGTTGAAGCCTTCGAGCATAACTCTCCAGATGGCTGACCGATCAATCACCAAACCTAGGGGTGAACTGGAGGATGTGTTAATAAAAATCGGGGAATTCATCTTCCCTGTGGACTTTATTGTAATTGATACACAGCCTGTAGCGAACCTACGGAATCAAATTCCGGTGATTTTAGGTCGACCCTTTTTGGCCACTTCCAATACTATTATCAACTGTCGTAACGGTTCTATGACCCTATCTTTCGGGAATAGGTCAATAGAGCTGAACATTTACAAGTTGGGAAGTGTACCCTCCGAACCTACTGCTCAGGTCTGTTCTGTCGACTTAATGGATGTCGACAGCAGCGAATTTGATGATCCTCCTGATATCGATCTTGACTCTTTTCATAAGTTATTGTTTGACCCAACTATGTATCATACACATACGGACTCTTCCACCGAGATGTCCGGGTCAACAATTAACACTGATTATGAACTGCTTTTAGAGTCTGAAGATCACCCCGCACTTTGTGATGACATTATTCTTCGGGGTATTGATGAAACTTTTGAGGAGATCTTCGCTGATGAACTCGCATTTCTGAATAACACGGGTGTTGAGATGAATCATCTCCCAATCAATGAAATTGAACCTCCACCCCTTCTTTTAAACTGTAAAAAGAATGCGAGTAATCCATCACACTCACTGCATCGTCTCTCCAAAATGAGACGCACACACATTCTATTCCACCACTTACCCTTTCCACACTTCTTCTTCCACCAACCAGAGCACTGCATTGATAAATTTTTTGAATGGTTGGTGTTGACATTCGGTCTGTGCAAAGCTTGGCATCGACCACTAATTTTTGACCCCCTCATGTGATTTTCAAAGATTAACATTGCTTAAGTTTGGGGGGGCATTTCATCGGGCTCTTGAAAAGAAAATTTTTACAAAATGATGAGCCAAGAATAAGTTTGGGGGAGGTTCTTCACTTAAATATTTTGCCCCCACTAATAAATTCCTCCCAAGCTTACAGGTTTTTCGAGATTTAGCAAATGGCAACAGTGAGGACACTGTTGAAAACAAGTTTGGGGGATGTTTGTGCTTATTTTTATCATTTGCATATCATTTGCATAAGCACAAAACATTTTTGAAAACCTATAAAAATTTAAAAATCTTAAAAAAAAAGTAAATATTTTTTGTACATAAATAAGATAATAAAAGTTTAGATAGTGAAAAATTACATCCATGAGATTAGAAAAATTTAAGAAAACCAAGAAAATTAGAAGTTTTCTTATACGAACTAGTAATAAGTAGTTATGAGCCGTTGTCCCAAGGGTTAGTAAGATGAAAGAAGTCACTAATCTGAGGATAAAAATAAGTCTGAAAAATAGTTTCTATTCTGGAAGCCAAACATTTTGAACATTGATATCCTGCTATTCGCACTTACACACGTCTTAAAGCCTGGGATAGTAGAGGATACCTTGAAATGCTCTTGTCTTTAAGCCAAAAGTATGAAGGAAATAAAAAAAAAATATGAAATGAAGAAAATATAAAGTGGTGAGAAAAATGGACACTGGTTTTGTTATCATCGAGGGCAATAAAAAATATATAGCGAGGGTGCCTCTTCACCTAGTGCCTTAAGGCCAACTGGTCTGGGAGTCACTGCTATGTCTGAGGTGGTGCAAGACGAGGAAAATACACCAAGTAAGCAAGCACATGAGTAATCGGTCGGTTAGTACCTCAAGAAGTATTAACGGTCGCATGAAAGTGTGTGAGCAATCTCATCTAAATATTCATTAATTAAAAAGTACTGAGGCTGATGGGCAAGAGTATGATAGCTTGAATTGAATTCTCCGGGTGTAGCGATGTCTTTACACACACGCAGGGTTATATGATCGATAGTTGGAAGAAAGATAGGAATGAAGAATAAGACGATGTTTTATTGAGGGAGGACGTGATTTCTAACATCTTTTTATGACCATTAAGATAGGGCTCATGACAACCGAAAAGCTAACTTAGTTGGAAACCCTAATTTTCAAGGCTTTTCTTTTACAATTCTTTTCTTTAAATGTAATATTCATGATCTTCCTTTTATTATTGGATTTTGTGGGTGCAATCCGCTGAAAACCCTCAGGAGATAACACTCCTCCTACTAGGGACACCTAGAGGTTTAAAGGCTTGTTGCACGTGCTCAGTGCAATCGTGTTGCCTACGAAAGTGTGCTAGTTAGTTTTTTCTCTTTCTTTATTTTCTCCTTCTCTTTTTAATAAAACAGTTCGCTCGAGACGATTGAAATTAAGTTTGGAGGAATTTGATCAGTCGAAAAAAATATATTTTTAACACGGCAATTTCCCTATCATTTGCACTCATTTAGAAGTGTTCGGTATTCATATTTCACATATTAGCAAAACAGTCCTGAAATATCAAATTGCATGTGTTAGACTCTAAAACCGACATTTCTGAGGAAATTGTGTGTTTATCATGGCATCGCATCATCCCTATATTGCGCAACACTTGTCTCTAGAATTATGCAGGAAAATCCAGAAGAAAAGCCAAAATTGTCATTTTGCCGATCAAACATTACGCCAACTCAAAGACCTGAGATCTGGTAGCAATCCAAAGGGACAAATACAAATCAACATATCAGAAAATAACCCAAGTGTTAGGCCCAACAATCACCAGAAGAACCAAGCCATAAGGCCTCAAAAGCGCCGCGGAACCGCGGCGGGAGCCGGCTTGCGCTGCGGTTCCGCGGCGGTTTTGCCACATCATCGCTCAATTTTCAGTGCAAAACTCCTATCTCAAGGCCTACGCCTCATTTTGACACGTCAAATTCCAGAAGGACCTCGAAGCTTCTACCAGATCAGCAAAGATCATTAAGCAAAGCTAATCCTAATTAAGCTCCTAACTAACCTCTTCTAGAAGCTCCCTCCTAACTAATCACATCTAGAAGCTTCTCCTCTAACTAACTTTTGGAGGGAAATTCAAATTTCCTCAACAAACTTTTGGAGGGAAACTTAAAAATTTGAAATCCTAGATCTATGGTTTGGATATCTATAAATAGAAGCCTAGACCTAGGGTTAAAGGCTAATCAATCTTTAGGTAATCAATCATTAAGGAATCAATCTTTAGTTAGTTAATCTCCCATTCCTAAATCTCTTTCTTCATCTTCTTCCACAAGTCTAGTGATAAGGCTTGTGCGAAACCCTAACCCTAATTCCACTCCAAATTCAAGATCTTGAGTACCAATCAAGCGAGAAGTCTTCAACCTTTTAGGAGCCGAGCCGATCTCCAACCGAGCAAGTGATCCAAGCCGATCCGCGACTCACGGAGCCGAGCGAAGCCAAATCGACGATCAAGTTCTTCCTCTTGTAGTTCTTGAGCGATTGTAACGAAATTGTTGATATAAATAAAAGGTGAAATTCTTTAATCTTGCTTTCTTTTAATTCTTGCATCATGATTAGATCTCAATTTGTAATTGTTGTTCTTGTTGTGATGTTTGAGTAAAACTCCGCTCGTAAAGGAGCCGAGACGATCAATAGAAAGATGATGTAACAAATCTCAAAACAATTTTTAAGTCCTACGAGTTTTGTAAACCCTAGCAAGTTCAAGAATCGATGACCTAGTTTCGTTGCGATGCTTTCTTGATTGTGATCGCTCGAAATTAGAGATCTACGATCGTTTCTTGAAATTACTAGAGGCTAGAATGTGAATGATATTGATGAAAGAACAAGGGATAAGATGAAACCCTAGTTTCACAAGAAATCTCTAATTCTCGTCGATCATCATCGATCTAGTATCAATTCATCGAAGGATAAGAATACGTCATTGTAAGATTACATCACATCTATAGATCTGATCGATTCCTACGAGCTTCATTTCGATTCTTGATATTTGGTTTGGAAAAATCAACAAACCATCAATTCTTGATTCTATCTTTTTCTTGTTATTAGATCTAGATTTTCTAATTCTTGAACTTCAATTTTAAATCGTGAATTGTTTGTTTTCTTTTCTTTAATATTTCGACTCATCTAATTCAAAAGACGAACTATTACACTGTCCCTGTGGACGATCCGCACTCACTTACAATCTACATCCGACACCGTAGTTGATTGCGGTCAAATATAATTCTTTGATTGTGAATTTTATTCATTTTCTAAAACGACACACAAAGAATCTTTCATTGAATCACCAGGCCAATCGGGCTCTCAAGGCCCAAGTCGGTGAAATCGCCGAGTTATTCAATGTGATGAAGGGGCAGCGGGACTCAGCAAAGAGAAAGGCTCGGGCGGCCGAGGATGCAACGAAGCATGCCATAGAGATGGCGAAGAAGGCTGTGGAGAACTACAAGTCGTCTAACCAGTTCTAGCTCGACCTAGCCGATGTCGCGGCCGTAGGGTGGCATAATGCCCTCAACGCTGTCAAGGAGATCCTGCCCGAGCTCGACGACAAGGAGCTCTTTGCACGGTACCATCTTCCCGAGGAAGAGCCCACGGGCGGAGACGGAAATTCGGCCGCCGTCGAGACTGCTGCTCCTCCTCCTCCGCAGTCCAATGAGGTCGCGGCCCTGGAGACCGCCCCCGAGCAGGCTTAGGTGGTCGACGACGAAGATTGGTGAGTGGACCATCCCCGAGGAGAAGCCCCGAAGTCCTCGTTCTCTTTATTTTTCATTTTCATTTTCTTTTGTAAGCCTCTGTGCAGTTTTGTAAAGCTGAGGAGCTCACAATACCTTGTACTTTAATTTTGAAATCAATGAAGACCTTTTGGCTCATCTGCAATGTGTTTGCGTTTTTTATTTGGACTCGCTTTGTTCTTGAAAAATTTCATTTTTATTTTCCAAGTGTAGATAGACCGGTGTCCCCTTTTCACCCCTCGGAGATGATGTGATGTGAGTGGAGCGAACATTAGGTCGATATCCCCTCCCTTCGCACCTTGGAGATGAGGTAAGATGAGTAAAGAGCTTAGGATTCATCAGCTCAGGTTGGGCAGAGAATGAATGTGCCTATAAGCCTAGCAGGAATCTACTCGTGCGAGGACTTGGGATTCACGGCTTAAGTCGGGTAGGAATCTCCCTGCCGTGAATGGGTGCGACGAGCAGGATGCTGTCCGCCGACCTCGTGTGAGGTCTTAAGATCACAACATAGGTTGAGCAGGAATCTACCCGCTGTGAATGGGTGTGCCTCCGAACTGAGCAGGAGTCTACTCGCGCGAGGACTTGGGATTCACGGCTTAGGTCGGGCAGGAATCTACCCGCCATGAATGAGTGCGATGAGCAGGATGCTGTCCGCTGGGCTCGTGTGAGGTCTTAAGATTCACAACTTAGATCGGGAAGGAATTTGCCCACTGTGAATGGGTGTGCCTCCGAACCAAGAAGAAGTATACTCGCGCGAGGACTTGGGATTCACGGCTTAGGTCGGGTAGGAATCTACCTGCTGTGAATGGGTGCGACGAGCAGGATGCTGTCCTCCGGCCTCGTGTGAGGTCTTAAGTTTCACAACTTAGGTCGGGCAGGAATATGCCCGCTATGAATGGGTGTGCCTCCGAACCGAGCAGGAATCTATTCATGCAAGGACTTGGGATTCACGACTTAGGTCGGATATGAATCTACCCGCCGTGAATGGGTGCGACGAGCAGGATGCTGTCCACCGGTCTCGTGTGAGGTCTTAATATTTCATAACTTAGACCGGGCATGAATCTACCCACTGTGAATGGGTGTGCCTCCGAACCGAGCAAGAGTCTACTCATGTGAGGACTTGGGATTCACGGTTTAGGTCAGGTAGGAATCTACCCTCCGTGAATGGGCATGACGAGCAGGATGCTGTCTGCCGGCCTCGTATGAGGTCTTAAGATTCATAATTTAGGTCGGGCAGAAATCTGCCTGCTGTGAATGGGTGTGCTTCCGAACCGAGAAGGAGTCTACTCACGCGAAAACTTAGGATTCACGGCATAGGTCGGATAGGAATCTACCCGCCATGAATGGGTGCGGAAAGCATGATGCTGTCTGACGGCATCGTATAAGGTTTTAAGATTCACAACTTAGGTCGGGCAGGAATCTGCCCGCTGTGAATGGGTATGCCTCCAAACCGAGTAGGAGTCTACTTGTGCGAGGACTTGGGATTCACGGTTTAGGTCGGGTAGGAATCTACCCGCCGTGAATGGGTGCGACGAGCAGGATGTTGTCCGCCGTCCTCGTGTGAGGTCTTAAGATTCATAACTTAGGTCGGGCAGGAATCTGCCAGCTGTGAATGGGTGTGTCTCCGAACCGAGCAGGAGTGTACTAGTGCGAGAACTTGGGATTCACGGCTTATGTCAGGTAGGAATCTACCCGCCGTGAATGGGTGCGACGAGCAGGATGCTGTCCACCGGCCTCGTGTGAGGTCCTAAGATTCACAACTTAGGTCGGGTAGGAATCTGCCCGCTGTGAATGCGTGTGCCTCCGAACCGAGCAGGAGTCTACTCGCGCAAGGACTTTAGATTCACGGCTTAGGTCAGGTAGGAATCTACCCGCCGTAAATGGGTGAGACGAGCAGGATGCTGTCTACCGGCCTCGTGTGAGGTCTTAGCTCGGTAACGAGAAAAACAGGTTCAGATTACAGAAAAGCTGGAATCTTTTTATTAAAGAGAATACAAGTTCATCGATACAGTTTATGCTTTTCTGCATTGAATGACCGCGGAAGATTACGAACCAAAGAATCTGGGAGTCGGTAAGATCCTCCGGGCAATAATTCGATCACAAAGAATGGGCCGTCCCACTTCGGAGAGAATTTGTGTAGCTTCTCTTAGTCCTCAAATTCATTGCAGTGGAGGACTAGATCTCTTTACTTGAACGCTCGGTGTTTGACCCAAGGATTGTAATACCGGGCGGTCTGTTGCTGGTATGCGGGTATCTTTATTTGATTCTGGTCACTTTTCTCTAGCAGGACATCCAGATTGCTTCGTAGGGCTTGGACATTGGCTTCGTCATCGAAGTGTTCGACCCGGTAGCTGGGCAGTTCGATCTCCGTAGGCACTGTAGGGTTCCTAGGCACACTCATGAGGTTCTACAACTGATCAACCATGCCAAAATCAAAGATTTCCATGTGCCAAAGAACCCTAATGCTAGATCGTTACTAGAGGTAAGGCGAAACTATGCAAGCAAACAACTTTACTAACAAGTGAATGGGAATACAACCTTTGTAGATCCGATCCTCCACCTCCAAAGCTCCGTGACGACGTCCCTTCGCTGCGATCATCGGGATCCCGGACCCTAGCGACGGTTTCGTCGGAGAAATGATCGGGGTAGGTCGTTGACTTCGATGCCGAAGATGATCTACGTCGAGGCAACTCAAACTCAAGCTCCATCTTCACTACGTCATGAAACTTGTGAAGAAAACACCCTATACAACATGTCAAGTGGTAGAGGATGAAGAAATAGGAAGTGGGTTCACTTTGGATTTGGATTTCTCACTTGATTTCAACACTTGAAAATTTTTAAGAAGGGTTTCTTCACATCATTAAGAAGATGAAGAAGAAGAAAAGAAAAAGGATTATTTTTCAAAGAAAATTCAAGTGAATCTTATCATAATGCAACCATGGTTGAAGTTAACTCATGTAGAGAATAAACTAGGGTTTAGGTGTAATGGTTAGATTAAGGAAAAAACAAAATGGTTAAGACTTTCAAAGCTTCATGAAGCTTCAAGAATAAAACAAAGCAAGCCACCATTTCATTTTTGCCAAAAATAAATAAATGAAATAAATAAATAAGTTAAAACCCTAACCATTAACCTAAACATGGTTTAAAGCATACACACACCCAAGTTTGCATGTACCATCAAACATGATACAAACTAGTGCACAAACATATATCATATATACAATGTGCACAATCAAGTGAGAAAAATAATCTTAAGTGAACCAATACTAGTTAATGTAAAGTAATATATCAAATATATAATTATACATTAAATCATTAAATCAACACTTGATTTAATGATCCGGTCATACTGCATATAACCGACTAATATCAAGTGTATCAATATATCGAATCAACATTTGATTCGGTAACCCGGCTATATCTTATATAACCGTCCGATGATACAAATCGCGAGAATAGAATTCAGTATCACATACTGGTATTATTCTCGGTCCCGCACATATCTCATATGCGCTCCTATTTCGTTTCGCTTGAGCCAGGAAATCTCTGTGTAGGACTCTAAAGACTCGTCAATACGTCGGCAGTAGGTGATGATCATATCAAACACCCACAAGCCGCAAGCGGTCTGCTAAACGTAACGGCCACCCGGGTATTGAGCGATTAGAAGATCAACGAGCAAGCCCGCTCACACTCCTGTGAATCCAACCAGTAACACTTACCGTACAGTCCGGTCTGTTCGTCTGATATGTCGCATATCTCGCCTAGGGGTGGTAAACGTCAGACCCCATTAGCTTGATAAGTCATGCCGATGTAAGGTCCATAACAAGTGTGAAACTACTGATAACTCTTACCAGTATATCACTGCAACCCTGGCCAGGGATTTCCAGTTATGGCCAGTCGAGCATAGCGCAACATCAACCCCCAATACCGGGAGAGATGAATCCCCTCCTATCGCTCATTGCCTCCATATGAATCGGGACTGTACCCAAAAACCACCTGTTTGCATGACTCAATAGAGCCGTGGTAGGGTGGAAATCAAAGCACAGTGGGAGACACACAAGACTCTATGACGATCTCGGGTCAACAGACTAAGCTGTACCAGTGTCACCAGAGAACTGCCATCTGACGTGAGGTATAATGCCATCTGGGAGTTCTCGGCGAGTCCGTTCAGTGTACCCAGTCTCCACTGAGCACCCGCATACTATCTCTGATGTCAAACACCAATGGATATGGGATCATCCATCGCCTATCACATGGGTCGAGAAGATATACGCTAGTCTACTCTGGAATATCGATGCCCCGTCTCGATATTCCCACGACTAGGAACATTGAAGGATGTACTCATGGACTACCCAGGCCCCACTAGTATGATCTACATCATAGTCCTGGAAGTCGAGTACTCATCCTAAGGGCTTTATCAACATGTAATAGAGAGACTGCAAGTATACATGTTAAGATAAAGAGCAACCAGATAGCATACTATCATGTCGAGCAAGAAAGTCATACCTATATATGTCCCAGCATCCACTACAATATACATCCTGTGTACAGTAATGGCCTCTAGGGCATACATATAACTAACAATCTCCCACTTGCACTAGGGCCATCTGTAGCAGTGGTTGCAGTATCACATACTCAACCATCCCATATAAGTCTCTCTCTGGGAAAAGGTCTTTGTGAGTGGATCTGCCGTGTTGTCCTCTGAGTCTACTCTCCTAACCTCGATCACCCTGGAGATCAACTATCTCCATGATCAGGTGATACTGCCTCAGAATATTCTGGGTCACTGATGGGATCGGGGTTCCTGGGCCAAAACCACACTTCCATTGTCACACAATGGTAGGAACCTAGTTCATCTTATGAACTAATATACACCCAAACTGCCTCTTTGGTAGTATCTTTGATAGCGATGTCACCAGCCTTTATCATCTAGTTTGCCACGGTATCTAGCTTGAAACTCTTCCAACATACCGTCCCTCCACTGAGAGTAAAGACAAAGCCTGCAACTGACATTCAGTCGTCTTTATCACCCTGGAACCTTTCCAGTGATTCTCCCCAGGATCAATTGATACCATCTCACTTTACCTAGTGAGAATCCTAACATCCATTTAGATCTATCTCATAGATCCAAAACCCAGGATTTTAGGAGGTATCATTTTGATCCTATATGGAGAATCCTTGTGATAAGAGGAGATTGACCGATCGTAGCATAGGAAACTCTTATCCTATCAAGAGTATGTTGTCCACGTACAATATGAGGATGACCACCTTACTCTCCACTACCTTTTTGTATATACAAGGTTCATCTACCATTTTGATGAAGTCAAACTCTTTGACTATTGCATCAAAACAGATGTTCCAACTCCGCGATGCCTGCTTTAATTAGTAAAGCAACTTGCACACGTTTCCGCTGCTCCCACTATTTACGAAGCCCTCTGGCTGTGTTCTTATAGACGCTCTCTTCTAAATCAGTATTTAGAAAGGCAGTCATGACACCCAACCGCCAGATATCGTAGTCATGGTATGTAGCCGTGGCAAATAGGGTCTGGATGGACTTAAGCACAGGCACTGGAAAAGGTTTCATCATTATCCACGCCTGGTCGATGACGAAAACCTTTAATAAGTCTAGCTTTGAAAGTCTCAACTTTTCCATCTACACCAAGTAATCTTCTCAAGATATACTTGCTCCTGATGGGGATTTAACCCTTCAGATATAGCATCCAAAGTCCATACTTTGTTGGTGTACATGGATTCCATCTCAGATCGCTAAGCATCCAGCCATTCTTACAGAGTCCCTACTCTTGATGGCCTGCTCGAAACTAGTTGGGTCATCATCTCATGACGAAATCCTCGCTCCCACTGTCATCGAGAAACCGAAGTATCTCTCAGGCAGGTGAGGAACCCTGCTAGATCGGCGGAGAGGCTGAGGTTCGTTGGGGACTATAGAATCCTTTGGTTCTGTCAAATCATCAGCTGTAGTTTGTATAGCTGGAACTTCTTCCAGTTCTACAGAACTGTCCTTGCCTCGATCTTGTCCGGATTTTGCTTTTGACATAGGCCGGACAATCCCAAATCTTAACTTTCTTAAGAGATAGGCTCTTCCCAAACCATATCTCATATGGAGTGGTAGGCAGTGATCTGATTCGAACCTAATCCGATAGGTATGCAGCTTCTTAAATGCATAACCCCCAAAAGGAAAGAGGTAACTCAGCAGTACTCATCATAGAGCGCACCATATCATATAGGGTGTGATTGCTCCGCCCCGATACACCGTAGTGCTGTGGTGTATACAGAGGAGTAACACTGAGAGAGAATCTCATTCTCCTTTAGAATAGTCCAGGAATTCTATGCACAAGTATTATCCTCCCTGATCTCATCATAGGACATAATACTTATACCCGTATTTGGTTCTCTACTTCTAACGTATATTCTGTGAATTTCTCAAAAGTTTCAGACATGTGTTTCAACAGGAACATGTGTCCGAATCTTGAGAGATCATCAATGAATGTAAGGAAGCACAAAGAACCAGTCTTGGCATATGTAGACTGGGGACCTTTATACATCACTATGTATCAGTCCCAAGAGTTCACTAACTCTTTCTCTGTTTCCAATAAACAGAGCTATGGTTATCTAATCTTTGTGACATGACTGGCAAGTTTCATAAGATGTAAATTCAAACTGATTTAAATATGCATCTAAAATATAACTTAAGCTAGTCGGGTCACATTGATATGTCCTAGTCTACAATACCTCAAGAAGGAATCGTTCAATTCTGAACTCTTCCTCTTGTGTGTGTTCTGTATACTAGGAACTGTAGTTTGATTTAGAATGTCAATTCTTTTAGATAACGTGCCTGAACCGATCAACTTTTGAAATGTTCAAAACAATATTCAACAATACAAAATTATATCCTTCTTTAATAAATATCGAGATTGATATGATTTTGTATATCAGGTTCGGTATCTAATAGCATTTGTTCAGAATCAATGTATTTGGAAATACAGGGTGACAGTGACCAATAGACTTGGCTGCAACACTTGCACCGTTTTCTGTCTCATGAAACTTATCACCCGTTCTCAGTTCTCTACCTTTCTGTAGCCCATGTAACGGATTACATTTGCGGGATCCTGATCCGGTATCTAATACCTAGGACGTAGAGGACACAGAGAAACAGTTCTTTATAATGAACACACCCGAAGGAGATGCATCATATGCACTTTCTTCGTTTGGGTGGCATAGGAATTCTGGTATTCCCCTATTTCCTGCTCGGTCTTATAACAATTATAAGTTGGAGCGGGACCAACGTTCCCCAGCTCAGTATAACAAGCGGGTTCGGTCAATACATCCATATTATTATCTTGATTAAGGCGTGATATGGTCGCTACCTGGAGAGAGAGAGAGAAGAAAACACTCTGCGTGCGCTCTTGCAAGATTAGATTCGTTATTTATTTTATCTAACCAGGATGGCTCCCACTGTTTTTATCAAATCTTCCTTCAAACCCTAAAAGGAAAGACTAGCCGGGATTAATTACACTCTACAAGTTCGCCAATCTTTCAGCCAGGCCAGTGCCGGTACTTTGAGAGAGGTTCCCCGTGCTTTCGCACGGACCTAATTAAAGTAAACCTCGTTTTCCCAGGGGCGTAACCCCGTTGACACCTTTCTAGACACCTACTTGATCGGCTAATTGTAAAGTGCAAAACTCTCCCAGGAGTAACAATTACTCGCAGTGGGTATAAGGATCCAACTATCATATAGAAGGTATGCAATCTCATTGCAAATTTCAACACTTGAAACTCCCGATAAAGGTTTTTACCCCTAGCACTTATGACCTTAACTATGGTCAACAAATCATAAGCACTAATCAAGTTCTACCCGTCATTTCGTGATTAATTAGACCCACCCACATGACCCTTAACTAAGGTCAACAAAGTCACGCGATTGTCCTAACTAATCGCATCATATGCGGTGTAGGAAGACATCACTTAGCTACCGTACACTGTGCCTTGACTATGGTCAACAAACACAGCACGAATACTAAGTACTCTATTTCCTAAAATGACGGAGGGTTGCGGATGGTTTTTAAGAAAACCTTTAACGCTTTGAACTTGATCTCGTTGCGGAATCAAATGGTTTTTAAATGGAGTGTTTTTGAGGCTTTTCTAGTTTTGCTAAAGGGGTCACTCCCGGTGAAGGGATCGTCGGCCCTTTCCTCATCGAATAAGGTGCAGGATATATCATATATACCGCTGTGCAAAGCAAAAATTATAGAAGCAATCAAAAGACAAACCGAGGGTTGTAGCATCTGCCAGTTATTGCTAAAGGGGTCACTCCCGGTGAAGGGATCTCGGCCCTTTCCTTATCGAATAAGGTGCAGGATGTTCTACAAGGAACGCCGCGATGCAAAGCAAGAACTGTAGCTACCTGTTTTATTTTTGAAATTCGATTCCACAACATCTTTTAAGTTTATTTTCTTTCATTAATCACATTAATGAATGTCCCATCATTTAAGTCCACCTAAACATCACAGATAAATATAACGTACGCTTATGCCATCCGCATTCGCCTCGATGTCCCGTCTGCACCGTTAGGTTAGGTAACTAACGGCAGAGCGGGGCAGGGCTAGCGTGGGTGTAAAACATAACCAACGTCTATCTAATATATCATATATACTATATACAATATCCATCTGAATAAATCACATGATCACATCACAGATAACGCAGCAGAAAATATCATATGAAATATTGGATATACTAGGACGTCCGTGTTTTCAATATGAGCCTGTATAAAACACGGATTCCACGGTCGTGATGAATAGCCAATCCCACACCCCTAGACCCCTACGAGAGTGGCAAGCAACCCTATCAATTCTAGGGTTAGGAGACCCGGACTCGACTCCTCGAGATGGTCTCCTACTGGACCCTAGAACCTGGTTACTTGTGCTCCCCTCCTTGGGTCTATCCTAATGCGGAAAAGTAAATAATATACAATGGTGACATCATCCTCAACCCGGAAGTGCCCCAATAAAAGAATATTACATACAAATTTTTTACATGAATGAAAATGAAAAACACTCATCTCACATAAAAAAAACCCGGCTATTCAAACACGACGATCCAATATAACATATCCAGCAACACATAATATCACATGTCATCAACGTAAGTAAATATGCCCATCCCAATTGTTGCTGACATATAGCAACGAAACCGGTGATATCGCATATTATACTTACGGTCGTAGAAAAAAAAGTGTAAAACTACAACAGTTGGAATCCGCAACCTCTTTAGACATCGCATGCCTAATCAAATGAATTCCTTAGACATCACATGCCTAACAATTATAAACCCCGCATTTTAGTATCAATATCGAAAACACTTTTCAATATAAAGTCGGGCAATTCAACAAGATTCCCGGCATCCTGAACGAATTCTCGTCGCAAACTTCAGTAGACAGCCGCACCCTCGATACCGTCGACGAAGTGCACTAAGGCGGAACACCGCTGCCGCGAGCACCCAAACGGATGCTTTCGGCGACGGGGTTCTCCTACAGTCACTTGGTCGGGGCTATGGGGCGTGGCTATCTATTAAGTTTACCGGCGAGTATCCGCGTACGTTACGTGATTGCGACGGACTTTTGATCACATCAAAATTCCGTGGCAACCGATCAAGTGAGACTAAACTGCTATGTTATAACATCCAAATCAGTTATCTCATAACTACTTGTGGATTCCAAATATTGTATCACATTCCGGATAAATAGAAAATGTTAAACTTTCCGATCGAACAATCAAACACCCAAGTTTTCCCGAAACAGCTCAACACTTGAAATAAGTTTAAAAACATCCATTTCATGCCACAGTACCAACGGTCCAGCCGTAGAAGGGTCAAGCCAACACCTCACATGTGGCACGCCATACTGCCCCAAACCCTAAGGTTCAAAGGGCAGTTCAAGACGGTCACATAATCGAGTTAAGGTTTGTTGTCTTTTAGAGGGTCCATCGCGTTACTTGCACTACTTAGAATGTTCTTAAACCACGGAAAAATCCAACACTTGGAAATTTCCCGGCAGGAGAAAAAGTGGGTATTTATATCCGGTCGAACCTTTTAACATGTTCTAAAATTATCTGAAAAAACACATAGACGGAGTTAAACTTTCCGATCGAAACACCGAGTCCCCAATACAACCCAGAAAACTCAACCCTAGAGTAGAAATTAAAATTACCCAGAAAACACAGGAATCACAACGGGACATTACTGTGCAAACAGTGAAGCAAGAGGACACTTTATGGCCGCGGAACCGCCGCACGACCTAAGGTACGGCCGCGGTTCCGCGGTGCCTTGGAAGAGTTGTGGTCACGTGCTTCACAGTAATGCTTAGAAATTCCTGCTGATTTTTCTGCATATTTTTAATTCACAAAATTTCACAGTTTTGAAAAATGTACAGAGAGGGGTCAAGTTTAGGGTTTCGGGGTTCGATCGGGTTTCTAACATCGTCTACACATCGCCTAAAGCTCTAGCTAGGCTCTGATACCACTGTAGGGTTCCTAGGCACACTCATGAGGTTCTACAACTGATCAACCATGCCAAAATCAAAGATTTCCATGTCCCAAAGAACCCTAATGCTAGATCGTTACTAGAGGTAAGGCGAAACTATGCAAGCAAACAACTTTACTAACAAGTGAATGGGAATACAGCCTTTGTAGATCCGATCCTCCACCTCCAAAGCTCCGTGACGACGTCCCTTCGCTTAGATCATCGGGATCCCGGACCCTAGCGACGGTTTTGTCGGAGAAATGATCGGGCTAGGTCGTTGACTTCGATGCCGAAGATGATCTACGTCGAGGCAACTCAAACTCAAGCTCCATCTTCACTACGTCATGAAATGTCACGACCCGAAAGAGCACGTGACTGGCCCTTGAACCATATGAAGCCTATAGGACTCCATCTGATCCAAGCAAGCCAACAGCCCAGAAATCTAAAACCATTTTTAAGAATAAGTAAGAAACTGGTTTAAAGAAGTGAAGAAATACATGTTTGAAATCAAGGTTTTTAAATAACTCAGCCGAAGGTACGTTTTGAAAACAATAAAGTCTTTTCTAAAAATTTTGGCAGAGTTTCTTTTGTAAAATTGGCCCCGAATGGGGTACAACAAGGATAACAATATATATGCAATGATAAAGGCATCCCCAAGCGGGAGCTAGCTCTTCGTCAATCGACGGTCACAACCACGCAAACAATATAATATACAACGCCAAGTGGCGAGGATCAAAACCAAAGAAAGCTCAAAAGCAACAAGAAACCGCAATACTACTAAGCGCGACATCTAAGGTCGAAATATACAACCCTAAAGTCTAGGTCTGAAACAATACACAAGATTTGGTTGATGGAAATTCTAGATACAATGAAATATATAGATACAATGGTGGTTCTTGATGCGAAAGAATCCACCTACTAAAAGCCAACCACCCGCAAGAAGTAGTGCCAGAAATGCCGCAATGAAACCTGTACGGCAGAACCTGCAAGAACTATGGCACAACGGGGGTGAGTTGCCAACTCGTGAATAGAAATATCTACAAGCAGAAACCGAAAGCAAGACATAATCCTAGGTCAAAACGATCAGTATATAAAATCCTCAATATAAAACATGCAGCCTATAGCAAGGCTAGGGTAAATATCTAACCCGAGTGCAATCTCATGTGTCTGTGTCAGTGCCTCAGATAACAATATAGCATATGAATGAGATATGAATGCGTGAAAACAGAATACATTTACATGAAGCAACTGTTTTCATACTTTAGTGAGATTTCCCTTGTATTTTTAAAATGAGGTATCATAATGAAATCAGCATAAAACTGTGCCTAGCATCGGCACAAAACGAAATCCCAATATCCTGATATCTCAAAGTCTCAACCACAATATCTAGGGCGCCGTCAGTCCAGACCGGCCCCTACCATAAATCTCAAGACCACGACGGTATCCTCCGGATATCCGACGCGTCGGGTAAAATCACCGGTAGGTAGTACTCCCCTGCCAGGCTCAACGTCATCACCACATTCCTCTTGCCCCGGGGTACCGCACCGGGTCCACCATGTACCCGAAACGGTTCATCCGTCTCCTCGAATCGGGTTTCCAAATCCATCAGCAAACTCATGGTGGACGACTCATACATCATGGGAAAACCGCACTTTTTATTTTAAAAGAGAGAATATGTTTATTTGTGTTTTTGCGGTTTTTCCTCCAAATCCAGAAAATCCCATAGAAATCCAAATCCAAACTTCAATAGCATGCAAAATAGTGAATATATGCATGAGAATCCATGAATGCGGCATAACAATGAATAACAGTATGCAGGAAGTAGCAGGTAATAATTACGATGTCTAATCTAGCATATAAGGCGAGTACACTTACAACCTGTCTAAATTATTAGCTAACAACCTATATCAAGCAATAATATTTTCTAAGGTGTACGTGACATGGCAATTACCGATGAAGATGTGTGTGAGCCGGCAAGTAAGTGTACGTGGTACATACGCATCATCGGTAATGGTGCTGGTGTCCTATCAGCATGATATTAATAATGGAGTATGAAGCATAATATAGGAATGCGATGCAAAGCGAACCACAAAAAGGGAGTGGGAGCTGAAACTAGACGTAACTAAAACTAATCTGCATTAATCTAGCATAAGTCCTACAATTGGTGCCTTTTGAAATAACACGAATCATGGGGTTTTGAAAATAGGGCTACGGTGTTTTTATGAAAAGATACGTCGTTTTTGAAATATCCGTAGATTCCCTTGAGCTGTTTTTAAAAATGCCCACGATTCGTTAGTTTTTGAAATAGGTAAGAAGTCTAATCTATTCTAACAACTACACTAACTATACGGCTGAACTAACAAGCTGAACTACAGGTAAGGAAACCGCCTAACATCTGAGTCGATATATATATATAAGTCGGTGATCCCGCCTCAATAGTATCGCGTATGATACAGTATATCATCTGACATCCTCAAGTCATGAGCGCGGATCTATCATCAATGTAAAGCTCATACGGTAAATCGTCGTACGGCATCCCAATAGCTGGGTACAGGTCAACATCTCACTATCTCGTCACATAACAGGTATCACTATCATCAGATCATATAGTCTGGGGGTACTACTCTATGTCTAGTACAAATCGATACCATCAACAAAGTATGAATGCGGGGGTAAACACATATCCCAAGCCTGCAAGAAACACATTTCGTATCCCAAATACGAATCATATCAAATCACCGATCTCGTGGCACAAAGCCCACATCATCGACTCATCTCCAAAGTCATCCCATATCATCAACCACAGTGCAAGTACAAGAAACACACAAGTGTATACGTGTGGGTGCAAATCTATCCTATGGTTCGCAACTAGGAGCTATGCTAGTTATTTCTACCCCTAACTAACCATAACACACTATAACTATCACACGAATAAATATACTACATAGTACTAAATACGGACTGCGGGGGTGCTATACGCCATCCACCCGACTTCCCCCTGTAGATATAATCTACTCACCTTGCATCATCATTTGCGGACGTCACCACGCATTTGCTTGTCGTCCCGAAGTCTTCATGGGTACCTACACATCAACATATCGTATATGCGCATTAAAACCAAATCCAAGCTAAAACGGCACATGCAATCCAAAACGATACGATAAGGGGCCTATAGGTGAGAACCTATGGCACGCCTTCAAAACCATCAATAAACCCTCTATATCGTCGTATAAACGCCAAATAGTCGAGGTAAAACGAAACACACCAATGCAGAAATGAAAATACGGAATACGGAAACACGAATCCAAAATAGCAACTTAGGATATATGTCCCAGATTTTACCCTAGATAGAATCTGTCAAAACTAGAAGTACCCAGGGTCAATACTAGAGGAAATAGGGCCAGGCACGCAAAACGAGGAGATTCCTCACTGGTCTGGCCGCAAATTGCGGCCAGAATGGGAATTCCGGCGGCCTCGAAGTGGAGTGGGGAGCTAGGGTTTTGGGTGATGGTTCTCTGGTGCCTGCACATGTCACTGTCCACTCAACTTTATTTTCAGGTGCCTCGTATGATAGCAGATTCCAATTAACCCTCACAGATTACACAATTTCCCCGATATCGGTTTCTAAAATCCGTATTCTGGTTCTAGCTTCAGGTTTTGGGTTCCAATTCATACACTAAGGTGTTGGTATAACCTTAACTGAGCTTAATTTCTCAATACAACACAAGTTCCCTCAAACCCTAACTAGGTTATTCTCAATTCCATAATATCACACAATATCGATTAAAACTAAACATGGGGTAAAGGGAATGCTATAACTAAGCTAATGGTTCAGAAAAGTACCTCATTTGGCAACTCAAGAATTTTCTTGAGTTGCCCCTAGTGGCCAAAATCCATGCTTTCTTAGTCCATCATATAGGTCTCGGGCTTGTGCACAATTTTAATGAAATGAGTGTGAGGTTTTGGGGTTGATTTAGAGATGATTTGAGGAGTTGAAGAGGGGAGGAAGATGGAGGAGAGGCAGCAGCAGCAAGCATGGGAGAGGGGGAGAAAATGAGAGGAGAAAAACAATGGCTAAGGGTTTAGTCAAAGGTCCATGCCTCTCTCTCTCACCTACTACCAATTCTTTAATCCTTTTCTCTTTTCTTTTCCTTTTTTTTCTTTTAAACCATAATCCTTCTCACAAGAATAGTAAACCCAAATGATAAATCATGGCAAGAAAAATGCACAAGTGTAGAAAAAAGTGATATGTGCATGTTTTGCACAAAAAGTCAAAAAAACCCGATTAGCGATTTTAATCGCGATTAGCACTAAATTAGTGTCAAACTAATCACAAAAACTTAAAAATGTCATAATTCACTAATTTACCCTATTTTAGAATTTTCCATAATTTTCCTCAAATTTTTCCTATTTATTTGCATTTAATTATAGATTTAATATTAAAATAATCAATAAAATAATATTAAATTATAAAAATTCCCAAAATTAATGTTTTATCTTTTTGAAAATGTTACAATCTACCCCCCTTAAAGAAATTCGGTCCCCGAATTTAAATTTAAACCCCCAATACAAAAACAATTTCAGTATAATCCATTTTGTCGGGGCTCCGAAAACATTAATACAGAGAGAATATCATAAAAATGTACTGCTCTACTAGAAATCAATTCCCAAAATGCATATATAAGAATATCCTATGCGTCTGGTGCGCAAGGAATCAAAATCCATATATGTGTCAAACAGGTGTACAAAACAACATCTGCGTGCAACTGGTGTGCACGGAACATCTGTCGTAGGCAACGTGTGCGCCTGACAGAAAGAAAATCAGGTGCATGTGACATGCACGAAGAATCCCGATTTAGTGCATCTGGCGTGCACCAAAATCGTATATCAAAACACTAAATGTGCATGAAAACTACGCTGGAAGTGCAAATCAAATCACTGCATACGGTAGGCATGAAATCTCAATCAATATCTCAAATGTAATAACTATGCGCAAAATATATAAATATCCAGTGGGTGCATGAAACAAATATCATGAAACTCAATCATCAAAACTAAATCATGCAAACAGAACGCCCAAAATAACGAAATCCCAAAATGACGGATACATGATAATCGAGTCACAAAATCACAAATCAAAAATACCGTCGTCGGTAGTTCTTCCTTCGAGGTCGAGAAGGAGTCGGTGCATCCACTGCTAGCAGCGCAGGATATCTACTTTCCTCTTGCTCACGGTCTGGCGTCCTCTGACTTTGGGTCCTTATTTTCCTTGCGGATTTCCTATCTCGCGGTCAATCGGCTCATCGGCCCTGTCAGGTGTGCTAACGGGGACGATTCCGTTCTGGCACTTCTCTGGTCGTCTCTCGGTCAATCCTCACGACTACTCATAAGCAGCATATCGCTGGCGTCGGCCTCTGGCTCTCTGAATGCACATCACACATCTGATCCTGGGTGCAATATCATTGCAGCAATGTCCTGAAAGGAATCCTGCTCAAGGTCTCTTCCGATCTTGCCTATGCCGAACTGTACGGAGGCTGGCTCTCTTGCATAATCTCTTCTCACTCGATAGACAGCTGTGTCCTCAGCACAATATTTCTCGGAATCTGGTCGCATCCCAATGCCTCTGTAAGCATATCTGACCTCTGGTCTCGACGGGAAGTAATGACAGCTCGTCAGCGTCTCGCTCGAACCTCTGGTTCCACCTGTCTCTATCGTCGTCCACTATGACGTCACGCCATGCTATCTACGCACTGCACTGTTCTCGGCCACGGTCAATCTGAAGTCTCTCGCACGGACTCGAAATCGCGTACTCTATAACTTCATCATTCTGTAGAAGATGTCAGGCCGAACAGGTCCTCGGGAATACGTCCCAACCATCGGAGGAATACTGAAAACTCGTCTGTCCTTAATCAATTCGCAATGCATCTGGGTAAGTTCCTTTATCCGAATCTGGTCAACTACCTCGTCGACAATGCCAACTCTGGCCTGCTGGTTGTGCGCAATATGACCACTCCTGGGTCTAGGTCTTCTCGTATCGTTTTCCACAAAGGTCCTGTCGAGGTTTCTCTCTCAAATCTCATTCCTGCCGAATTGCCCGGAAGTTACCATCCATTGCTGAAGCTAATTCTTATTCCGGAACGGCTACATACTTATCGCGCTTCTTTCTGGAAGATATATCCATATACAACGCCTCTGGGTGCGTATCACATCTCTGATGTCAGCGGAGTGGGACGTCATCTTGTCGAAATCTCTTGCGAACTCTTTTCTTCACTCTGCTTCAATATCGACTGATTCGGACTCGTCTCATCGCGGCTGCATGGACTGTGCTCCAACGGCTATACTCGTATCTGGAGTCTCCCAAGCAAGCATCCCATCACATGATATCCGAATGATGTCGAAACATTCGATCGACTCGTCAGAACCTTATAATCCCCCAAGAGATCAACATCTCGAGTACAACTTAATAGTATCGAGTACATGCCTCAGCGTCGGTGGTCCAGCCGTAGAAGGGCAAACCCAAGCCTCACTAATGGCGCCGCGGAACTGCCGCAAACCCTAAGGTTCAAAGGCTTTCACACGGTCATTAAGTCGAGTTAGGGTTTCATTCTTCTAGAGGGTCCATAGAATCACCTGCATGTCTTTCCGTATACTTTAAACTTGGAAAATAGGTTCCTGACATTCGATCGTCTCTATCGACTCTCAACGAACCTGCGTGAAGTCGTCTCTATCTGGAATCGATCCACCTGATAGCCTCGCATCGGGTAAGCGAACTCACCACACGTCCTAGTCATTCATCCTCGGTGACTAGCGACTCGCTATCATCTCTCTAAGAACATACTCATGCTGCAGTAGCTCCAATCATCTGGGCGATATCTCATCATTTGCAGCAACAACTGGCTCATACGCCTGTACGCCGAACAACGCCTCAATCCTCCAGGAAAGGCAACACATTGGCGGTCGTCTCTGAATCGGTCTGCTCTAGATCTGAGTAAGACTCTCCACACTGGAAATCTTCAACTCAACTGGGTCCGCTCCGGCACAAAATCGGACGAATCACCTTCGTCTCTCAAATCGGGTAGACTAGCTATCATCTGTCTCATATCTGCCTGAAAGCTCCGGCAATCTCAGCTCGTAAGCTCCGAAAGCAACATCCTGTCAATCTCAGCAACAGCTGGTCCATCTGTCTGCACGATAGGCGACATCACAATCTCTGAGGTATGCTGTACATCAACAGTCCTCTCTCAACTGGCAGCTCTAACAATGGCCCGATCATCCGGTGCAAGACCAAGCACTCGCCTCCACTAGAGGTCACAATCACCAACACTAACTCGAGACGTTCCCATGTCACCAGAAAACACAATGGTCGGCCCTCGTACCAAACGAGCTCACACCGGCCGTAACCCTAGCAGCAGCCCAAACTGCGCTCAACATGGCGACAGGAACCTCAGTCGAGTATCAAAGAGAGCACATCAATGGCAAGAAAGGAAACAACAGATCCAAAGTGGATACATGATCATAGGAAGGAACAGCATCAATGAAGGTATGATCATGAAACTAGTAGAATCGGGAATCTCAAATGGATGTATAATCCAGGATATGAAGAGAATCACTGATCTCGAAAATATGTACATCCTAAGGTTCCTTAAGCGGAGTGGCGTGTCGTAAGTATGCCGCGGAACATACCAACGGTACGTCACTCTACTTTAGTCACCTATTCCATCAACCAAGGGTCATCCTACGCGACGAAAGTTCGGGTCTAACACCCCCTCGACCAAGTCTAAGTTCCGTAAGGTCAAGCCTAAGTTCCGTATATAAACAACGCCCTAGGCTCCACATAGTCAAACTTAGACTCGAACCAAGGTCAACCTAGCGCTCTGATACCAACTTTGTCACAACCCGAAAGAGCACGTGACTGGCCCTTGAACCATATGAAGCCTATAGGACTCCATCTGATCCAAGTAAGCCAACAGCCCAGAAATCTAAAACCATTTTTAAGAATAAGTAAGAAACTGGTTTAAAGAAGTGAAGAAATACATGTTTGAAATCAATGTTTTTAAATAACTCAGCCGAAGGTACGTTTTGAAAACAATAAAGTCTTTTCTAAAAATTTCGGCAGAGTTTCTTTTGTAAAATTGGCCCCGAATGAGGTACAACAAGGATAACAATATATATGCAATGATAAAGGCATCCCCAAGCGGGAGCTAGCTCTTCGTCAATCGACGGTCACAACCACGCAAACAATATAATATACAACGCCAAGTGGCGAGGATCAAAACCAAAGAAAGCTCAAAAGCAACAAGAAACCGCAATACTACTAAGCGCGACATCTAAGGTCGAAATATACAACCCTAAAGTCTAGGTCTGAAACAATACACAAGATTTGGTTGATGGAAATTCTAGATACAATGAAATATATAGATACAATGGTGGTTCTTGATGCGAAAGAATCCACCTACCAAAAGCAAACCACCCGCAAGAAGTAGTGCCAGAAATGCCGCAATGAAACCTGTACGGCAGAACCTGCAAGAACTATGGCACAACAGGGGTGAGTTGCCAACTCGTGAATAGAAATATCTATAAGCAGAAACCGAAAGCAAGACATAATCCTAGGTCAAAACGATCAGTATATAAAATCCTCAATATAAAACATGCAGCCTATAGCAAGGCTAGGGTAAATATCTAACCCGAGTGCAATCTCATGTGTCTGTGTCAGTGCCTCAGATAACAATATAGCATATGAATGAGATATGAATGCGTGAAAACAGAATACATTTACATGAAGCAACTGTTTTCATACTTTAGTGAGATTTCCCTTGTATTTTTAAAATGAGGTATCATAATGAAATCAGCATAAAACTGTGCCTAGCATCGGCACAAAACGAAATCCCAATATCCTGATATCTCAAAGTCTCAACCACAATATCTAGGGCGCCGTCAGTCCAGACCGGCCCTACCATAAATCTCAAGACCACGACGGTATCCTCCGGATATCCGACGCGTCGGGTAAAATCACCGGTAGGTAGTACTCCCCTGCCAGGCTCAACGTCATCACCACATTCCTCTTGCCCCGGGGTACCGCACCGGGTCCACCATGTACCCGAAACGGTTCATCCGTCTCCTCGAATCGGGTTTCCAAATCCATCAGCAAACTCATGGTGGACGACTCATACATCATGGGAAAACCGCACTTTTTATTTTAAAAGAGAGAATATGTTTATTTGTGTTTTTGCGGTTTTTCCTCCAAATCCAGAAAATCCCATAGAAATCCAAATCCAAACTTCAATAGCATGCAAAATAGTGAATATATGCATGAGAATCCATGAATGCGGCATAACAATGAATAACAGTATGCAGGAAGTAGCAGGTAATAATTACGATGTCTAATCTAGCATATAAGGCGAGTACACTTACAACCTGTCTAAATTATTAGCTAACAACCTATATCAAGCAATAATATTTTCTAAGGTGTACGTGACATGGCAATTACCGATGAAGATGTGTGTGAGCCGGCAAGTAAGTGTACGTGGTACATACGCATCATCGGTAATGGTGCTGGTGTCCTATCAGCATGATATTAATAATGGAGTATGAAGCATAATATAGGAATGCGATGCAAAGCGAACCACAAAAAGGGAGTGGGAGCTGAAACTAGACGTAACTAAAACTAATCTGCATTAATCTAGCATAAGTCCTACAATTGGTGCCTTTTGAAATAACACGAATCATGGGGTTTTGAAAATAGGGCTACGGTGTTTTTATGAAAAGATACGTCGTTTTTGAAATATCCGTAGATTCCCTTGAGCTGTTTTTAAAAATGCCCACGATTCGTTAGTTTTTGAAATAGGTAAGAAGTCTAATCTATTCTAACAACTACACTAACTATACGGCTGAACTAACAAGCTGAACTACAGGTAAGGAAACCGCCTAACATCTGAGTCGATATATATATATAAGTCGGTGATCCCGCCTCAATAGTATCGCGTACGATACAGTATATCATCTGACATCCTCAAGTCATGAGCGCGGATCTATCATCAATGTAAAGCTCATACGGTAAATCGTCGTACGGCATCCCAATAGCTGGGTACAGGTCAACATCTCACTATCTCGTCACATAACAGGTATCACTATCATCAGATCATATAGTCTGGGGGTACTACTCTATGTCTAGTACAAATCGATACCATCAACAAAGTATGAATGCGGGGGTAAACACATATCCCAAGCCCGCAAGAAACACATTTCGTATCCCAAATACGAATCATATCAAATCACCGATCTCGTGGCACAAAGCCCACATCATCGACTCATCTCCAAAGTCATCCCATATCATCAACCACAGTGCAAGTACAAGAAACACACAAGTGTATACGTGTGGGTGCAAATCTATCCTATGGTTCGCAACTAGGAGCTATGCTAGTTATTTCTACCCCTAACTAACCATAACACACTATAACTATCACACGCATAAATATACTACATAGTACTAAATACGGACTGCGGGGGTGCTATACGCCATCCACCCGACTTCCCCCTGTAGATATAATCTACTCACCTTGCATCATCATTTGCGGACGTCACCACGCATTTGCTTGTCGTCCCGAAGTCTTCATGGGTACCTACACATCAACATATCGTATATGCGCATTAAAACCAAATCCAAGCTAAAACGGCACATGCAATCCAAAACGATACGATAAGGGGCCTATAGGTGAGAACCTATGGCACGCCTTCAAAACCATCAATAAACCCTCTATATCGTCGTATAAACGCCAAATAGTCGAGGTAAAACGAAACACACCAATGCAGAAATGAAAATACGGAATACGGAAACACGAATCCAAAATAGCAACTTAGGATATATGTCCCAGATTTTACCCTAGATAGAATCTGTCAAAACTAGAAGTACCCAGGGTCAATACTAGAGGAAATAGGGCCAGGCACGCAAAACGAGGAGATTCCTCACTGGTCTGGCCGCAAATTGCGGCCAGAATGGGAATTCCGGCGGCCTCGAAGTGGAGTGGGGAGCTAGGGTTTTGGGTGATGGTTCTCTGGTGCCTGCACATGTCACTGTCCACTCAACTTTATTTTCAGGTGCCTCGTATGATAGCAGATTCCAATTAACCCTCACAGATTACACAATTTCCCCGATATCGGTTTCTAAAATCCGTATTCTGGTTCTAGCTTCAGGTTTTGGGTTCCAATTCATACACTAAGGTGTTGGTATAACCTTAACTGAGCTTAATTTCTCAATACAACACAAGTTCCCTCAAACCCTAACTAGGTTATTCTCAATTCCATAATATCACACAATATCGATTAAAACTAAACATGGGGTAAAGGGAATGCTATAACTAAGCTAATGGTTCAGAAAAGTACCTCATTTGGCAACTCAAGAATTTTCTTGAGTTGCCCCTAGTGGCCAAAATCCATGCTTTCTTAGTCCATCATATAGGTCTCGGGCTTGTGCACAATTTTAATGAAATGAGTGTGAGGTTTTGGGGTTGATTTAGAGATGATTTGAGGAGTTGAAGAGGGGAGGAAGATGGAGGAGAGGCAGCAGCAGCAAGCATGGGAGAGGGGGAGAAAATGAGAGGAGAAAAACAATGGCTAAGGGTTTAGTCAAAGGTCCATGCCTCTCTCTCTCACCTACTACCAATTCTTTAATCCTTTTCTCTTTTCTTTTCCTTTTTTTTCTTTTAAACCATAATCCTTCTCACAAGAATAGTAAACCCAAATGATAAATCATGGCAAGAAAAATGCACAAGTGTAGAAAAAAGTGATATGTGCATGTTTTGCACAAAAAGTCAAAAAAACCCGATTAGCGATTTTAATCGCGATTAGCACTAAATTAGTGTCAAACTAATCACAAAAACTTAAAAATGTCATAATTCACTAATTTACCCTATTTTAGAATTTTCCATAATTTTCCTCAAATTTTTCCTATTTATTTGCATTTAATTATAGATTTAATATTAAAATAATCAATAAAATAATATTAAATTATAAAAATTCCCAAAATTAATGTTTTATCTTTTTGAAAATGTTACATGAAACTTGTGAAGAAAGCACCCTATACAACATGGCAAGTGGTAGAGGATGAAGAAATAGGAAGTGGGTTCACTTTGGATTTGGATTTCTCACTTGATTTCAACACTTGAAAATTTTCAAAAAGGGTTTCTTCACTTCATGAAGAAGATGAAGAAGAAGAAAAGAAAAAAGGATTATTTTTCAAAGAAAATTCAAGTGAATCTTATCATAATGCAACCATGGGTGAAGTTAAAACATGTAGAGAATAAACTAGGGTTTAGGTGTAATGGTTAGATTAAGGAAAGAACAAAATGGTTAAGACTTTCAAAGCTTCATGAAGCTTCAAGAATAAAACAAAGCAAGCCACCATTTCATTTTTTCCAAAAATAAATAAATTAAATAAATAAATAAGTTAAAACCCTAACCATTAACCTAAACATGGTTTAAAGCATACACACACCCAAGTTTGCATGTACCATCAAACATGATACAAACTAGTGCACAAACATATATCATATATACAATGTGCACAATCAAGTGAGAAAAATAATCTTAAGTGAACCAATACTAGTTAATGTAAAGTAATATATCAAACATATAATTATACATTAAATCATTAAATCAACACTTGATTTAATGATCCGGTCATACTGCATATAACCGACTAATATCAAGTGTATCAATATATCGAATCAACATTTGATTCGGTAACCCGGCTATATCTTATATAACCGTCCGATGATACAAATCGCGAGAATAGAATTCAGTATCACATACTGGTATTATTCTCGGTCCCGCACATATCTTATATGCGCTCCTATTTCGTTTCGCTTGAGCCAGGAAACCTCTGTTTAGGACTCTAAAGACTCGTCAATACGCCGGCAGTAGGTGATGATCATATCAAACACCCACAAGCCGCAAGCGGTCTGCTAAACGTAACGGCCACCCGGGTATTGAGCGATCAGAAGATCAACGAGCAAGCCCGCTCACACTCCTGTGAATCCAACCAGTAACACTTACCGTACCGTCCGGTCTGTTCGTCTGATATGTCGCATATCTCGCCTAGGGGTGGTAAACGTCAGACCCCAATAGCTTGATAAGT
This sequence comes from Agapanthus africanus, assembly GCA_030015575.1. Taxonomy (NCBI): domain Eukaryota; kingdom Viridiplantae; phylum Streptophyta; class Magnoliopsida; order Asparagales; family Amaryllidaceae; genus Agapanthus; species Agapanthus africanus. The sequence goes on from JASDDO010000004.1 coordinate 261,349,631, forward strand.
CATGCCGATGTAAGGTCCATAACAAGCGTGAAACTACTGATAACTCTTACCAGTATATCACTGCAACCCTGGCCAGGGATTTCCAGTTATGGCCAGTCGAGCATAGCGCAACATCAACCCCTAATACCGGGAGAGACGAATCCCCTCCTATCGCTCATTGCCTCCATGTGAATCGGGACTGTACCCAAAAACCACCTGTTTGCATGACTCAGTAGAGCCGTGGTAGGGTGGAAATCAAAGCACAGTGGGAGACACACAAGACTCTATGACGATCTCGGGTCAACAGACTAAGCTGTACCAGTGTCACCAGAGAACTGCCATCTGACGTGAGGTATAATACCATCTGGGAGTTCTCGGCGAGTCCGTTCAGTGTACCCAGTCTCCACTGAGCACCCGCATACTATCTCTGATGTCAAACACTAATGGATATGGGATCATCCATCGCCCATCACATGGGTCGAGAAGATATACGCTAGTTTACTCTGGAATATCGATGCCCCGTCTCGATATTCCCACGACTAGGAACATTGAAGGATGTACTCATGGACTACCTAGGCCCCACTAGTATGATCTACATCATAGTCCTGGAAGTCGAGTACTCATCCTATGGTCTTTATCAACATGTAATAGAGAGACTGCAAGTATACATGTTAAGATAAAGAGCAACCATATAGCATACTATCATGTCGAGCAAGAAAGTCATACCTATATATGTCCCAGCATCCACTACAATATACATCCTGTGTACAGTAATGGAATCTAGGGCATACATATAACTAACATGCACCATAGCCTCGGTGCCATAGAACAGGATGAACGGGGTTTCTCCCGTGGAGTTTTTTTTTCAAAGTTTGCAATGCCTAGAGTACCCGGGGAAGTTCTTCAACCCATCTTCCTTGTCTCCCTTCCAGCTGAGCTTTGAGTCCCCTGATGACTCCTCGGTTTTCTACCTCGGTTTTCCCGTTGCACTGGGGATAGGCAACCGCGGAGAACTTCATCACTACATGGTACTCACCGCAGAACTTCTTGATCTTGTCGCTTTCGAAGTTGATTCTATGGTCGGTGATAATACATCTTAAAATTCCAAACCGAGCAATGATGTTTTTCTCCAGAAACTTTATCGTGGAAGTTGCATCTGGCTTTCTGATCGGCGTAGCTTCGACCCACTTTATGAAGCAGTCGACGGTGACGAGGATGTATTTGTTTCGTCCGGTCCCTGTTGGGAGTTTCTAATCATGTCCATTCCCCATTGGGCAAATGGCCAAGGAGAGCTTAGTGGTGTTATCTCGGTTGCTGGTAGCCAAGGACGCTGCCAAAGAGTTTGTATGCTTTTCATTGTCTGACAAGTTTCTCCACATCGGCGTGGATGGTCAGCCAATAATAACCCTGCAATAGTTTCTTCTGGATCAGATTGTTGGCTCCCTGGTGAGTGCCGCCAACTCCTTTGTGTATCTCTTGAAGTACATACTTAGCTTCGTCGGAATCGACGCATCTGAGCAGGGACTGGGTGTAAGACTTCTTATACAAGTTTTCCTTGCTCCACATGAAGTGACGAGCTTTAATGCAGAGCTTTCGGGTCTCTGCTCGGCTTTCGGGAAGTGTCCCATTTCTGAGGAACTCTACCATGGAATTTCTCTAGTCCGGGGTATCTTCTTGAGTTATGTAGACTCTGTTGACCACCTCCGTATCCTTGAAAATTCAAGTGAATCTTATCATAATGCAACCATGGGTGAAGTTGACTCGGCTGCGGATCCGCGGCGGATCGCAACAATCCGCCACGCTTCCGCGACAGTCCAATCGAGTTACCACCTCGTATTTCTCCAGTATTCTTAGAATTCCCTGCTGTGAATTTTCATACCTATCAAATAATTTTTTCGACACGTTTAAAATTGACAGAAACTTGAGGGGTCCGGGGTTAAGTTTTCGTGTTTTTCCGACGATCGAAGTTCTAATTAGTTGCTAACAAGCTAGTAAAGGTTTAGTAGGCTCTGATACCACTGTAAGTCTATGTCACGCACCCCACTAACTCGTGGGGAGGAGGAATATATGAAAAACAATTATCAAACCTTCGTAACACGGACTTGAGCACACGGATCGTGTCTAAACCATTACTAGCAAACTACGAGAGGTTTAACTACTCGGATTCGAAGTTATACCTCACGTTACTTGTCCTTCGGGTCTTCATCGCTATCCTCCACACCTCGTAGGCTCTATGGAACGTGGGCACCTCAACGGCCTCCTCGAGTCAAAGACGATACACCCGAGAGTCTATAGTCCGAGCTCCTATCTCGAATCTGAGATAACTACGGCCTCTAGATCGCTAATCTAGAAGTCCTAGAGGGTGTAGAGTAATGGGATGGATTACTTAGTCACTTAAACCCTAGGATTCTCAACTCATGAGAGCTTTTAGGGTTTGAGGAAGAAGATGAAGACTTGAGGAGAGAGAAAGCTTTTGTGATAATGATATGAATAATAACTCATGAAAGAATAATATCAAGCATACAAATATCTCTTTGATAAATATCTAGAAATATCTTGTAAGCTTCATTTAATCCTAAATAGTAAATCACCTCATGAGTCATTAAGCATTTAATGAAACTTACAACTCATCTCTCCACCTCATTTGTGTTTAATCCATAAAGAAATAAAAACAAATGAGTCATCTTCTTCTAGAAGCTTCCCGACAAATTACGAGTCTTCCCCTCCCATCCTTATTTCCGAAAAACACGGATAATCTTTGATTGAATAAATCCATCTGTATAATACTAGAATCTGGCTTAAACCAAAGCCCGTTAGTATTATCTGCCCGATCATAATACGTGCACAAGTGTACGTAAGTGATTGCGGCCCTGCCGTAAAACCATACGACCTCTACAATTTTTTCCCGGTGCAGGGAAACTCTCTGTGTGGGACTCTAAAGACTCGACACTACGCTGGCAGTGGGTTTAACCACAGGCCGCAAGCGGTACTAGTTGTACGTAACGGTCCCCAGGTAGATGTCGATAATAAGGATGATGAGTAAACCCATCCGAACTCCAACTGAGCCTGATGTGACAATCTCCGTACAGTCCGGTCTGTTTGTCTACGACTATCGCATATCGGGCCTAGGGGGCCGGTAAACGTTAGACCCCTAATAGCGGTATAAGTCGTGTCGGAGTGAAGCCCATTACACCTTGAGAAACTACTGGAACCTACCAGTAAATCTCGCTTGCCATAGCCAGGGACTTTGCGTAATGGCTCTCCATACACAGCGCGATATCAACCCCCAATACCGGGAGAGACGAATCTTGTCTAACCGCCACTGCCTCCAAGTGCTTCGGGACTGCACCCAACTACTACCTATTTGCACGACTCCTTTGAGCCATGGTAGGGTAGTAATCTAAGTACAGTGGGAACACACCCGAGGCGAAGTAGCAGTGTCAAGTCGACGGACTAAGCTGTACTCATGTCACCTGGGAACTGCTATCTGACGATGGGTATAATACCAACCTGCAGTTCCTGGCGAGTCCTGTCCGGTGTACCCGTAACCTAACGAGCACCTGCAAACTATCTCCAGTATGACGTACTGATGGCTGTGGGACAGACCATCTTCCTATGCCGGGATGAGAAGCGTATACACCAGTCTACTCCGGAGTATCGATGCCCTGTCTCGATAATCCTACGACCAGGGACCTGTATAGGATGTTGCTTATAGACTACCCAGCCCCCACTAGTGTGACTGCCATCACAACGCTGGTAATCAAGCAAAGATCCTAAGGGCTCTACTAATATGTAGCGATACGTTAAAAGAAACATATGCACATATTAAAGTAGACACAAACCAAGTAGCATACTACCATTTTTAGCAAAACTGTCAATACAACTGTGAATATCCCAAGCTTCCATTAAGTAATATACAAACTAGTATGATACAGTAATGGCCTCTGGGGCATAAACACTAACAGAATCGAATTTCAAAAATCAGGTAGCTCTAGTTGTTGCTTTGCATAGCGGTGTTCCTTGTAGAACATCCAGCACCTTATTCGATAAGGAAAGAGCCGAGATCCCTTCACCAGGAGTGACCTCTTTAGCAATAATTAGCAGATGCTACATCCTTCGGTTTGTCTTTTGATTGCTTTTCTAGTTCTTGCTTTTCACAGTGGTATTGTGAATATCCTGCACCTCATTCGACGAGGAAAGAGCTGAGATCCCTTCACCGGGAGTGACCTCTTTAGCGAAACTAGCAAAAGCCTCAAAAACACTCCATTTAAAATCTTTTGATTTTGCAACGAGATCAAGTTCAAAGCGTTAAAGGTTTTCTTAAAAACCATCCGCAACCCTCCGTCATTTTAGGAAGTAGAGTACTTAGTACTCGTGCTGTGTTTGTTGACCTTAGTTAAGGCACAGTGTACGGTAGCTAAGTGATGCCTTCCTACACCGCATATGATGCGATTAGTTAGGACAGTCATATGACTTTGTTGACCTTAGTTAAGGGTCATGTTGGTGGGTCTAATTAATCACGAAATGACGGGTAGAACTTGACTAGTACTTATGATTTGTTGACCATAGTTAAGGTCATAAGTGCTAGGGGTAAAAATCATTATAGGGAGTTTCAAGTATTGAAATTTGCAATGAGATTGTATTCCTTCTATGAGATTGTTAGATCCTGATACCCACTGCGAGTAATTGTTACTCCTCGGAGAGTTTTTTGCACTTTACAATTAGCCGATCAAGTAGGTGTCTAGAAATGTGTCAACGGGGTTACGCCCTTGGGAAAACGAGGTTTATTTTAATTAGGTCCATGCGTAAGCACGGGGAACCTCCCTCAAAGTACCGGCACTTGCCTGACTGAAAGATTGGCGAGCTTGTAGAGTGTAATTAATCCCGGCTAGTCTTTCTTTTTAAGGTTCAAAGGAAGATTTGATAAAAATAGTGGGAGCCATCCTGATTAGATAAAATATATAACCAATCTAATCTTGCAAGAGCGCACGCAGAGTGTTTTCTTCTCTCTCTCTCCAGGTAGCGATCATGTCACGCCTTAATCAAGATAATAATATGGATGTATTGACCGAACCCGCTTGTTATACTGAGCTGGGGAACATTGGTCCCGCTCCAACTTATAATTGTTATATGACCGAGCAGGAAACATGGGAATACCAGGATTCCCATGCCGCCCAAACGAAGAAAGTGCATATTGATGTATCTTCTTCGGGTGTGTTCATTACATAGAACTGTTTCTCAGTATCCTCTACGTCCTGGGTATTTGATACCGGATCAGGATCCCGGATATGTAATCTGTTACATGGGCTAAAGATAGGTAGAGAACTAAGAACGGGTGATAAGTTTCAAGAGTTACAAATGGTGCAATTGTTGCAGCCAAAGCGTTGGCAGTTATCACCTTGTATTACCAAATACATTGATTCTGAACGAATGCTATTAGATACCGAACCTGATATACAACATCATATCAGTCTCTTTATTTAGTAAAGAAAGGATATAATTTTGTATTGTTGGATAATGTTTTGAACATTTCCTATATCAAAGTGTTGATCGGTTCAGGCACATTATCTAAAAGCATATACGTTCTAAATCAAACCACAGTTCTTAATGTACAGAACACACACAAGAGAAAGAGTTCAGAAATGAACGAATCCTTCTTGTGGCATTGTAGACTAGGTCATATCAATGCGACTCGACTAGCTAAGTTACATTAAGATGCATATTTAAATCAGTTTGAATTTACATCTTGTGAAACTTGCCATTCATGTCACAAAGATAAGATGATCATAGCTCCGTTTGCTTGGAACAGAGATGTAGGGTTCCTAGGCACTCTAGTGAAGTCTCACAAGTGATCAAACATGCACAAATCAAATTTTACGGGTGCCTACAAACCCTAATATGGATCGTTTACTAGATATCTAGGCGAAGCATGCAAGTAAACGGAAATGTATTTAAAGGAAAGGGGCTACAACCTTTGTAGATCCGGTCCACCAATTCCTAAGCTCCACGATGATCTCCCTCCGCTGTCCAAATCGAACCCCGAACTCAAGTATCAGCTTCGTCGAAGAAATGGGCGGGCTTGATCGTCGCTTCGATGCCGAAGATGATCTACGTCGAGGCATCACAAGAACGAGCTCCGCCTTCGCCAAGTCAAGAAACTTGTGAAGACAACACACTCTAGTACATGGCAAGTAGTAGAGGATGAAGAAATAGGAAGTGGGTAGACTTTAGATTTGGATTTCTCACTTGATTTGGCTAGTTGCCATTGAACTAGAAAGCTTTTCTTTTTCTAGCTCTTGAAGAAGAAGAAGAAAGATATGATAAGATCAATAATATAAAAAATATGAATAAGAATTAAATCTTATCATACTTTTAACCTTAGTTAAGTGTAGAGAAAATACCATGGTTAATAGAATGGTTAGGGTTAAGGATAAGAACAAAAAGGAGACTAAGTCAAAACTTCAAGAATCTTCAACTAAAAAACAAAATAAGCAACCATTCATTTATCCTTTTCATTTTCCAAAATGGATATAAATAAATAAGATAAATGAATAAGTAATTAAGTAAACAAAACCCTAATCATTAACTTAAACCATGGTTTGATTCTTTACACTTAACCAAGTAAGCATGTATCATCAAACATGATACAAACATGAGCACAAAAGTATATCACATATACAACTTGCACAATTCAAGTGAGAAAATCCATTTAAAGTGAACCAATACTAGTTAACGCAAAGTAATATATCAAATATATAAATATGCACTAAATCATTAAATCAACACTTGATTTAACGATCCGGTCATATCGGATATAACCGACTAGTATCATATGTATCGGCTTATCGAATCAATCCTTGATTCGATAACTAGGTTATATCGCATATAACCATTCGATACATTCATCGCGAGAATATAATACGGTATCACATACACACATTATTCTCGGTCCCGCACATATCTCAGATGCGCTCCTATTTCGTTTCGCTTGAGCCAGGAAACCTCTGTGTAGGACTCTAAAGACTCGTCAATACGCCGGCAGCGGATGATGATCATATCAAACACCCACAAGCCGCAAGCGGTCTGCTAAACGTAACGGCCACCCGGGTATTGAGCGATCAGAAGATCGACGAGCAAGCCCGCTCACACTCCTGCGAATCCAACCAGTAACACTTACCGTACGGTCCGGTCTGTTCGTCTGATATGCCGCATATTTCTCCTAGGGGTGGTCAACGTCAGACCCCAATAGCTCGATAAGTCATGCCGACTTGAGGTCCATAACATTCGTGAAACTACTGATAACTCTTACCAGTATATCACTGTAACCCTGGCCAGGGATTTCCTGTTATGGCCAGTCGAGCATAGCACAACATCAACCCCCAATACCGGGAGAGACGAATCCCCTCCTATCGCTCATTGCCTCCATGTGAATCGGGACTGTACCCAAAAACCACCTGTTTGCACAACTCAGTAGAGCCGTGGTAGGGTGGAAATCAAAGCACAGTGGGAGACACACAAGACTCTATGACGATCTCGGGTCAACAGACTAAGCTGTACCAGTGTCACCAGAGAACTGCCATCTGACGTGAGGTATAATACCATCTGGGAGTTCTCGGCGAGTCCGTTCAGTGTACCCAGTCTCCACTGAGCACCCGCATACCATCTTCGATGTCAAACACCAATGGATATGGGATCATCCATCGCCCATCGCATGGGTCGAGAAGATATGCGCTAGTCTACTCTGGAATATCGATGCCCCGTCTCGATATTCCCTCGACTAGGAACAATGAAGGATGTACTCATGGACTATCCAGGCCCCACTAGAATGATCTACATCACAGTCCTGGAAGTCGAGTACACATCCTAAGGGCTTTATCAACATGTAATCAGAGAGACAGAAAGTATACATGTTAAGATAAAGAGCAACCAGATAGCGTACTATCATGTCGAGCAAGAAAGTCCTACCTATATATGTCCCAGCATCCACTACAATATACATCCAATGTACAGTAATGGACTCTAGGGCATACATATAACTAACAATCTCCCACTTGCACTAGGGCCATCTGTAGCAGTGGTCGCAGTATCTAATACTCAACCATCCCATATGAGTCTCTCTCTGTGAAAAGGCCTTCGTGAGTGGATCCGCCGTGTTGTCCTCTGAGTCTACTCTCCTAACCTCGATCACCCCGGAGATCAACTATCTCCATGATCAGGTGATGCTTCCTCAGAATATGTCTGGGTCACTGATGGGACCAGGGTTCCAGGGCCAAAGCCATACTTCCATTGTCATACAATGGCAGGAACCTAGTTCATCTTATGAACCAATATACACCCAAACTTCCTCTTTGGTAGTATCTTCAATAGCGATATTACCAGCCTTTATCGTCTAGTTTGCCACGGTATCTAGCTTGGAACTCTTCCAACATACCGTCCCTCTACTGAGGGTAAAGACAATGCCCGTGACTGACATTCAGTCGTCTTTATCACCCTGGAACTCTTCCAGTGATTCTCCCCAGGATCGATTGATACCATCTCACTACATCTAGTGAGAATCCTAGCATCCAATTACATCTATCTCATAGATGAAAACTCAGGATTTAGGAGGTATCACTTTGATCCTGTTTGGGGAATCCTAGTGATAATAGGAGATTGATCGATCGTAGTATAGGAAACTCTTTTCCTATCAAGAGTATGTTGTCTACGTACAATACGAAGATGACCACCATACTCCATACTACCCTTTTGTATATACAAGGTTCGTCTACCATTTTGATGAAGTCAAACACTTTGACTATCACATCAAAACAGACGTTCCAACTCCGCGATGCCTGCTTCATTATGTAAAGCAACTTGCACACGTTTCCGCTGCTCCCACTGTTTACGAAGACCTCTGGCTGTGTTCTTATAGACGTTCTCTTCTAAATCAGTATTTAGAAAAGCAGTCAGGGCACCCAACCGCCAGATATCGTAGTCATGGTATGTAGCCGTGGTAAGTAGGATCTGGATAGACTTAAGCATAGTCCATGGAAAAGGTTTCATCATTATCCGTGCCTGGTCGATGACGAAAACCTTTAACAAGTCTAGCTTTGAAAGTCTCAACTTTTCCATCTACACCAAGTAATCTTCTCAAGATATACTTGCTCCTGATGGGGATTTAACCCTTCAGATATAGAAACCAAAGTCCATACTTTGTTGGTGTCTATGGATTCCATCTCAGATCGCTAAGCATCCAGCCATTTTTACAGAGTCCCTACTCTCGATGGCCTGCTCGAAACTAGTTGGGTCATTATCTCATGATGCAATCCTCGCTCCCACTGTCATCGAGAAACCGAGGTATCTCTCAGGCGGATGAGGAACCCTACTAGATCGGCGGAGAGGCTGAGGTTCGTCGGGAACTATAGAATCCTTTGGTTCTGTCAAATCATCAACTGCAGTTTTGTATAGCTGGAACCTTTCCAGTTGTACATAACTGATCCTGCCTCGATCTTGTCCGGATTCTGCTTTTGACATAGGCCGGACAACCCCAAATCTTAACTTGCTTAAGAGATGGGATCTTCCCACACCATATCTTATATGGAGTGGTAGGCAGTGATTTGATTCAAACCTAATTCAATAGGTATGCAGCTTCTCAAGTGCATAACCCCAAAAGGAAATAGGTAACTCAGTAATACTCATCATAGAGCACACCATATCTAATATTGTGCAATTGCTCCGCCCTGATACACCGTTGTGCTGTGGTGTATTCAGAGGAGTAACACTGAGAGAAAATCTCATTCTCCTTTAGAATAGTCCAGGAATTCTATGCACAAGTATTCTCCTCCCTGATCTTATCATAGGACATAATACTTATACCCGTATTTTGGTTCTCTACTTCTAACTTATATTCTGTGAATATCTCAAAAGGTTCGGACTTATGTTTCAACAGGAACATATGACTGAATCTTGAGAGATTATCAGAGAATATAATGAAGTATGAAGAACCAGTCCTGGCATGTGTAGACAGGAGACTTTATATACATCATCATGTATCAGTCCCAAGAGTTTACTAACTCTTTCTCTGTTTCTAATAAACAGAGCTATGGTCATCTAATCTTTGTGACATGACTGGCAAGTTTCACAAGATGTAAATTCAAACTGATTTAAATATGCATCTAAAATGTAACTTCAGCCAGTCGGGTCGCATTGATGTGACCTAGTCTACAATGCCTTAAGAAGGATTCGTTCATTTCTGAACTCTTCTTCTTGTGTGTGTTCTGTATACTAGGAACTGTAGTTTGATTTAGAACTTCAATGCTTTTAGATAACGTGCCTGAACCGATCAACTTTTGATATAGGAAATGTTCAAAACATTATCCATCAATACAAAATTACATCCTTTCTTTACTAATAAAGAGACTGATATGATTTTGTATATCAGGTTCGGTATCTAATAGCATTTGTTCAGAATCAATGTATTGGTAATACAGGGTGACAGTGACCAACAGACTTGGTTGCAACACTTGCCCCGTTTTCTGTCTCATGAAACTTATCACCCGTTCTCAGTTTTTCTACCCTTTTGTAGCCCTATGTAACATATTACATATCTGGGATCCCGATCCGGTATCAAATACCCAGGATTCAGAGGATACTGAGAAACAGTTCTTTGTAATGAACATACCCGAAGGAGATGCATCTCATGCACTTTCTTCGTTAGGGCGGGATGGGAATCCTGGCATTCCCCTATTTCCTGCTCGGTCTTATAACAATTATAAGTCGGAGCGGGACCAACGTTCCCCAGCTCAGTATAACAAGCGGGTTCGGTCAATTATCCATATTATTATCTTGATTAAGGCGTGATATGGTCCCTACCTGGAGAGAGAGAGAAGAAAACACTCTGCGTGCGCTCTTGCAAGATCAGATTGGTTATATATTTTATCTAATCAGGATGGCTCCCACTGTTTTTTATCAAATCTTCCTTCAAACCTTAAAAGGAAAGACTAGCCGGGATTAATTACACTCTACAAGTTCGCCAATCTTTCAGCCAGGCCAGTGTCGGTACTTTGAGGGAGGTTCCCCATGCTTTCGCACGGACCTAATTACAGTAAACCTCGTTTTCCCAGAGGCGTAACCCCGTTGACACCTTTCTAGACACCTACTTGATCGGCTAATTGCAAAGTGCAAAACTCTCCGAGGAGTAACAATTACTCGCAGTGGGTATCGGGATCCAACTATCATATAGAAGGTATGCAATCTCATTGCAAGTTTCAACACTTGAAACTCCCGATAATTGTTTTTACCCCTAGCACTTATGACCTTAACTATGGTCAACAAATCATAAGTACTAGTCAAGTTCTACCCGTCATTTCGTGATTAATTAGACCCACCCACATGACCCTTAACTAAGGTCAACAAAGTCACGCGACTGTCCTAACTAATCACATCATATGCGGTGTAGGAAGACATCACTTAGCTACCGTACACTGTGCCTTGACTATGGTCAACAAACACAACACGAATACTAAGTACTCTACTTCCTAAAATGACGGAGGGTTGCGAATGGTTTTTGTGAAAACCTTTAACGCTTTGAACTTGATCTCGTTGCGGAATCAAATGGTTTTTAAATGGAATGTTTTTCGAAGCTTTTCTAGTTTTGCTAAAGGGGTCACTCCCGGTGAAGGGATCGTCGGCCCTTTCCTCGTCGAATGAGGTGCGGGATATATCATATATATCACTGTGCAAAGCAGAAACTATAGAAGCAATCAAAAGACAAACCGAGGGTTGTAGCATCTGCCAGTTATTGCTAAAGGAGTCACTCCCGGTGAAGGGATCTCGGTCCTTTCCCTATCGAATAAGGTGCAGGATGTTCTACAAGGAACACCGCGATGCAAAGCAAGAACTGTAGCTACCTGTTTTATTTTGAAATTCGATTCCACAACATCAATTAGGTTTATTTTCTTTCATTAATCACATTAATGAAAATCCCATCATTTAAATTACCTAAACATCACAGATAAATATGACGTACGCTTATGCCATCCGCATTCGCCTCGATGTCCCCTCGTGCACCGTTAGGTTAGGTAACTAACGGCAGAGCGGGGCAGGGCTAGCGCGGGTGTAAAACATAAGCAACGTCTATATAATATATCATATATACTATATATAATACCTATCACAGAACATCATATGATCACATCACAGATAAAACACAGCAGAAGAAACATATGAAATATTGGATATACTAGGACGTCCGTGTTTTCAATACGAGCCAGTATAAAACACGGATTCCACGGTCGTGATGAATAGCCAATCCCACACCCCAAGACCCCTACGAGAGCGGCAAGCAACCCTACCAATTCTAGGGTTAGGTGACCCGGACTCGACTCCTCGAGTTGGTCTCCCACTGGACCCCAGAACCCGGTTACTTGTGCTCCCCTCCTTGGGTCTATCCTAGTGCAGAAAAGTAAATAATATACATCAACGGTGACATCTTCCGCAACCTGGAAGTGCCCCAATAAAAGAATATTACATACAAGTTTTTACATGAATCAAAATGAAAAACACTCATCTCACATAAAACCCCCCCGGCTATTCAAATACGACGATCCAATATAACATATCCAGCAACACATAACATCACATGTCATCAACGTAAGTAAATATGTCCATCCCAATTGTCGTTGACATAGAGCAACGAAACCGGCGACATCACATATTACACTTACGGTCACAGAAAAGAAAGTGTAAAACTACAACAGTTGGAATCCGCAACCACCTCAGACATCGCATGCCTGACCAAATGAATTCCTTAGACATCACATGCCTAACAATTATAAACCCCGCATTTCAGTTTCATTATCGAAAACACTTTTCAACACCAAGTCGGGCAATTCAACAGGATTCCCGACATCCTGATCGAATGCTCGTCGCAAACTTTAGTAGGCGGCCGCACCCCCGACGCCGTCGACCAAGTGCACCAAGGAGGAACACCGCACCGCGAGCACCCGAACGGATGCTTTCGGCGACGGGGTTCTCCTACAGTCACTTGGTCGGGGCTATGGAGTGAGGCTGTCTATTAAGTTTACCCGGCGAGTATCCGCGTACGCTACGTGATTGCGACGGACTTTTGATCACATCAAAATTCCGTGGCAACCGATCAAGTGAGACTAAACTGCTATGTTTATAACCTTCATTTAGTTATCTCATAACTTTTTGTGAATTCCAATTATTGTATCACATTCCGGATAAACAGAAAATGCTAAACTTTTCGATCGAACAATCGAACACCCAAGTTTTCCCGATACTACTCAACACATGAAATAAGTCTAACAACATTCAGTTCGTGCCTCAGTACCAACGGTCCAGCCGTAGAAGGGTCAAGCCAACGCCTCACATATGGCACGCCGTACTGCCCCAAACCCGAAGGTTCAAAGGGCAGTTCAAGATGGTCACATAATCGAGTTAAGGTTTGTTGTCTTCTAGAGGGTCCATCGCGTTACTTGCACTACTTAGAACGTCGTTAAACTACGGAAAAATCCAACAATTGGAAATTTCCCGGCAGGGGAAAAAGTGGGTATTTATATCCGATCGAACTTTTTAACATATTCAAAATATTCGGAAAGCCACATAGACAAAGTCTGATAATCCGATCGAATCGATGAACTCTCAGTACACCCCAGAAAATTCAACTCTTGAATAAATTTTAAAAATTCCCAGAAAAACGATCACTGGAAACCAAGAATTACTGTGTAACTTTCTGTGTATGTTAAGGCATTACGGCCGCGGAACCGCCGCACGAGCCAAGCTCGTGCCGCGGAACCGCGGCTCAATGAAGGAATTAGGGCATACGACTTCACAGTAACTCTTAGATATTCCTGCATGTTTTTCTGCATATTTTTAATATATAAAAACTCACTGTTTTCAAAAATGTACAGAGAGCATAATCCGGGTTCGGGTTTTGGTTCGATCGGACTTCAAATTCCGTCTGGACTTCGCCTAAGGCTCTAGCTAGGCTCTGATACCACTGTAGGGTTCCTAGGCACTCTAGTGAAGTCTCACAAGTGATCAAACATGCACAAATCAAATTTTACGGGTGCCTACAAACCCTAATACGGATCGTTTACTAGATATCTAGGCGAAGCATGCAAGTAAACGAAAAATGTATTTAAAGGAAAGGGGCTACAACCTTTGTAGATCCGGTCCACCAATTCCTGAGCTCCACGATGATCTCCCTCCGCTGTCCAAATCGAACCCCGAACTCAAGTATCGGCTTCGTCGAAGAAATGGGCGGGCTTGATCGTCGGTTTGATGCCGAAGATGATCTACGTCGAGGCATCACAAGAACGAGCTCCGCCTTCGCCAAGTCAAGAAACTTGTGAAGACAACACACTCTAATACATGGCAAGTAGTAGAGGATGAAGAAATAGGAAGTGGGTAGACTTTAGATTTGGATTTCTCACTTGATTTGGCTAGTTGCCATTGAACTAGAAAGCTTTTCTTTTTCTAGCTCTTGAAGAAGAAGAAGAAAGATAAGATAAGATCAATAATATAAAAAATATGAATAAGAATTAAATCTTATCATACTTTTAACCTTAGTTAAGTGTAGAGAAAATACCATGGTTAATAGAATGGTTAGGGTTAAGGATAAGAACAAAAAGGAGACTAAGTCAAAACTTCAAGAATCTTCAACTAAAAAACAAAATAAGCAACCATTCATTTATCCTTTTCATTTTCCAAAATGGATATAAATAAATAAGATAAATGAATAAGTAATTAAGTAAACAAAACCCTAATCATTAACTTAAACCATGGTTTGATTCTTTACACTTAACCAAGTAAGCATGTATCATCAAACATGATACAAACATGAGCACAAAAGTATATCACATATACAACTTGCACAATTCAAGTGAGAAAATCCATTTAAAGTGAACCAATACTAGTTAACGCAAAGTAATATATCAAATATATAAATATGCACTAAATCATTAAATCAACACTTGATTTAACGATCCGGTCATATCGGATATAACCGACTAGTATCATATGTATCGGCTTATCGAATCAATCCTTGATTCGATAACTAGGTTATATCGCATATAACCATTCGATACATTCATCGCGAGAATATAATACGGTATCACATACACGCATTATTCTCGGTCCCGCACATATCTCATATGCGCTCCTATTTCGTTTCGCTTGAGCCAGGAAACCTCTGTGTAGGACTCTAAAGACTCGTCAATACGCCGGCAGCGGATGATGATCATATCAAACACCCACAAGCCGCAAGCGGTCTGCTAAACGTAACGGCCACCCGGGTATTGAGCGATCAGAAGATCGACGAGCAAGCCCGCTCACACTCCTGCGAATCCAACCAGTAACACTTACCGTACGGTCCGGTCTGTTCGTCTGATATGCCGCATATCTCGCCTAGGGGTGGTCAACGTCAGACCCCAATAGCTCGATAAGTCATGCCGACTTGAGGTCCATAACATTCGTGAAACTACTGATAACTCTTACCAGTATATCACTGCAACCCTGGCCAGGGATTTCCTGTTATGGCCAGTCGAGCATAGCACAACATCAACCCCCAATACCGGGAGAGACGAATCCCCTCCTATCGCTCATTGCCTCCATATGAATCGGGACTGTACCCAAAAACCACCTGTTTGCACAACTCAGTAGAGCCGTGGTAGGGAGGAAATCAAAGCACAGTGGGAGACACACAAGACTCTATGACGATCTCGGGTCAACAGACTAAGCTGTACCAGTGTCACCAGAGAACTGCCATCTGACGTGAGGTATAATACCATCTGGGAGTTCTCGGCGAGTCCGTTCAGTGTACCCAGTCTCCACTGAGCACCCGCATACCATCTTCGATGTCAAACACCAATGGATATGGGATCATCCATCGCCCATCACATGGGTCGAGAAGATATGCGCTAGTCTACTCTGGAATATCGATGCCCCGTCTCGATATTCCCTCGACTAGGAACAATGAAGGATGTACTCATGGACTATCCAGGCCCCACTAGAATGATCTACATCACAGTCCTGGAAGTCGAGTACACATCCTAAGGGCTTTATCAACATGTAATCAGAGAGACAGAAAGTATACATGTTAAGATAAAGAGCAACCAGATAGCGTACTATCATGTCGAGCAAGAAAGTCCTACCTATATATGTCCCAGCATCCACTACAATATACATCCAATGTACAGTAATGGCCTCTAGGGCATACATATAACTAACAAGAGAAAGGGTTAGTAAACTCTTAGGATTGATACATAGTGATGTATGAAGGTCCCCAGTCTACAAATGCCAGGACTGGTTCTTTATACTTCCTTACATTCATTATGATCTCTCAAGATTCAAACACATGTTCCTGTTGAAACACATGTCTGAAGCTTTCGAGAACTTCAAAGAATATAAGATAGAAGTAGAGAACAAATATAGGAAAACGTATTAGGTCCTATGATGAGATCAAGGAGGAGAATACTTAGGCATTGAGATCCTGGACTATTCTAAAGGAAAATAAGATTCTCTCTCAGCATTACTCCTCCGTATACACCACAGCACGTCGGTGTATCGGGGTGGAGAAATTGCACCCTATTTGATATGGCGCGCTCTATGATGAGTACTACTAAGTTACCTGTTTCCTTTTTGGGAATTATGCGCTTGAGAAGCTGCATACCTATTGAATTGGGTTCCAACCAAATCAGCTGCCTACCACTCCATATGAGATATGGTATGGGAAGTGCCTATCTCTTAAGCAAGTTAAGATTTGGGGTTGTCCGGCCAATGTCTAAAAGAAAAATCCGGACAAGATCGAGGCAAGGTCAGTTCTATAGAACTGGAAGGAGTTCCAGCTATACAAACTACAACTGATGATTTGGTAGAACCAAAGGATTCAATAGTCCCCAACGAACCTCAGCCTCTCCGCCGATCTAGCAGGGTTCCTCATCCGCCTGAGAGATACTTCGCTTTCTCGGTGACAGTGGGAGCGAGGATTGCATCATGAGATGATGACCCAACTAGTTTTGAGCTGGCCATCAAGAGTGGGGACTCTGTAAGAATGGTTGGATACTTAGCGATCTGAGATGGAATTCATGTACACCAACAAAGTGTGGACTTTGGTTGCTATATTGAAGGGTTATATCCCCATCAGGAGCAAGTATATCTTGAGAAGATTACTTGGTGTAGATGGAAAAGTTGAGACTTTCAAAGCTAGACTTGTTAAAGGTTCTTGTCATCGACCATGCGTGGATAATGATGAAACCTTTTCCAGCGGTTGTGCTTAAGTCCATCCGGATCCTACTTGCCATTGCTACATACCATGACTACGATATCTGGTGGTTGGGTGTCATGACTGCTTTTCTAAATAATGATTTAGAAGAGAACGTCTATAAGTACACAGCCAGAGGGCTTCGTAGACAGTGGGAGCAGCGGAAACGTGTGCAAGATGTTTTATGGGATAAAGCAGGCATCGCGGAGTTGGAATATCTGTTTTGATGTGGTAGTCAAAGAGTTTGACTTCATCAAAATAGTATATGAACCTTGTATACAAAAAAAGGTAGTAGAGAGTAAGGTGGTCATCCTCGTATTGTATGTGGATGACATACTCTTGATGGGAAAGGAGTTTCCTATGCTACACACGGTCAATCTCCTCTTATCGCAAGGATTCTCCATATAGGATCAAAGTGATACCTCCTAAATCCTGTGTTTTGGATCTATGAGATAGATCTAAATGGATGTTAGGATTCTCACTAGGTGTAGTGAGATGATATCAATCGATCCTGGGGAGAATCACTGGATAGCTACCAGGGTGGTAAGGAAGACTGAATGTCAGTCACATGCATTGTCTTTACCCTCAGTGGAGGGACGGTATGTTGGAAGAGTTCCAAGCAAGATACCGTGGCAGACTATACGATAAAGGCTGGTGACATCGCTATCAAAGATATTACCAAAGAGGCAGTTTGGGTGTATATTAGTTCATGAGATGAACTAGGTTCCTACCATTGTGTGACAATAGAGGTGAGGCTTTGGCCCAGGAACCTCGGTCCTATAGTGACCCAGACATATTCCAAGGCAGTATCACCTGATCATGGAGATAGTTGATCTCCAGGGAGATCCAGGTTAGGAGAGTAGACTCAGAGGACAACACGGCGGATCCACTCACAAAGGCCTTTTCCTAGAGAGAGACTTTTATGGGAGGGTTGAGTATGAGATACTACAACCACTGCTATATGATGGCCCTAGTGCAAGTGGGAGATTGCTAGTTGTATGTATGCCCTAGAGGCCATTACTGTACATGAGATGTATATTGTAGTGGATGCTGGGACATATATAGGAAGGACTTTCTTGCTCGACATGATAGTATGCTATCTGGTTGCTCTTTATCTTAACATGTACACTTATTGTCCCTCTGTTACATGTTGATAAAGCCCTTAGGATGTGTACTCGACTTCTAGGATTATGATGCAGATCATACTAGTGGGGCCGGGATAGTCCATGAGTACATCCTTCATTGTTCCTAGTCGTGGGAATATCGAGACGGGGCATCGATATTCCAGAGTAGACTAGTGTATATCTTCTCGACCCATGTGATGGGCGATGGATGATCCCATATCCATTGGTGTTTGACATCAGATATGGTATACGGGTGCTCAGTGGAGACTGGGTACACTGAACGGACTCGCCGAGAACTCCCAGATGGTATTATACCTCATGTCAGATGGCAGTTCTCTGGTGGCACTGGTATAGCTTAGTCTGTTGACCCGAGCTCATCATAGAGTCTTGCGTGTATCCCAATGTGCTTTGATTTCCACCCTACCACGGCTCTATTGAGTCGTGCAAACAGGTGGTTTTTGGGTACAGTCCCGATTCACATGGAGGCAATGAGCGATAGGAGGGGATTCGTCTCTCCCGGTATTGGGGGTTGATGTTGCGCTATGCTCGACTGGCCATAACTGGAAATCCCTGGCCAGGGTTGCAGTGATATACTGGTAAGAGTTATCAGTAGTTTCACGCTCGTTATGGACCATACATCGGCATGACGTATCAAGCTACTGGGGTCTGTCGTTTACCACCCCTAGACGAGATATGCGACATATCAGACGAACAGACCGGACTGTGCGGTAAGTGTTACTGATTAGATTCACAGGAGTGTGAGCAGGCTTGCTCGTTGATCTTCTGATCGCTTAATACCCGGGTGGCTGTTACGTTTAGCAGACCGCTTGCGGCTTATGGGTGACTGATATGATCATCACCTACTGCCGGCGTATTGAAAAGTCTTTAGAGTCCTACATAGAGGTTTCCTGTCTCAAGTGAAACGAAATAGGAGCGTGATTGATCTAGATTTATGTGTAGTAGTAGAATAACCGCAATCAGAACGGTGTCGCGTGTAGCTAGACCGAGGTGAGTACGGGTCGTCCTCAGGGAAACGTTGAATATTTTATTCTTACTTTAGATGTGTTGAAAAAGAGAGAAGGGATAAAGAATATTGAAGAATGGTTGTGGGATTTAGATCTATGTTAAACACTGATGCAAAATATAGATCTAGATTAACTACGGAGGTAAGTTTATATAAAAAGGGGGCTTGTAGGGTTCATTAGGATTTAGTAGTTATGGATGATTAATTAAAGATTACCCTTTTTTATCCTTTAATAGATTTAAAACTAGAATGACAGTGATGCATGTAGATTAGGGTTTCTGGAGGGAAAAGGGTTCCCACTCTTAACCCCTATCTCGACATGGAACTCCGTTCATATCTAGCCTTTACCAAAACAATCATTAATCTAATCTCTAATCGCGGTCGAGACTAACAATAAATTGGTAGCGCGCCCGATTAGGATGTTAATGATTCTTTTGATAAAGTTTATAAACTTTATAGGACGTAAAAAGAGTATAAGGATCTTCATCATCCATTAACCTACCCTAATCCTACGACCCCTAACAAGCGGAGAATTACTCGCGCATGTTGGGAGAAGAAGAGATGGAGAGAGAGTTCATATTAAAACTACAAAGAAATAGAATAAGAGAAAGAACTACCTTTATTAATCAACAAAACTCATTTACACTTTTTTCCCTTAGAAAATGATTACAAATACTAGTTTGCTTCTCGATCTCTTCTAAGAAGGTAGATGAACCGTTGATGATCAGCCTGGATGCGTGAGCCGTCTTGGACTTCGTGATCGCGTCGACTTGATGATTTTTCCAAGAGGCTCTCGGTCCTTATTTATAGTCCCAAAGCCAGAACCCTAGCTTCCTAAATTGGAAACCAATGGTTCAGATTCTAACAACCAAATCCCAGCTTATAACTCGTCTGTCACGCGGCGGATCCGTGGCCAATGGGTGGGTTTGGCCACGGATCCGCGGCCTTATGGTGCGCTCGTTTGATTTGGTCTTCTGGGCTTTCATCTTCATGACACGTGGCGATCTTTTGAATCTTAGGAAACTGAAAATCTTCTCGTAGTTACTGCCAAACTTGATTTCTTGGTTTGCTTTCTTAATTAGGCAGGTTTGCACTAACAACTTTGATTCCCTTGATTTTAGCCCTGAAAATTCTGCACAACAACTCAACAAATAATATTAGTAGTGTTTGTTTTATTGAGATATTAATTTCACCATTAAGATTTGATCAATGGTATTTATGCATACATTTTCCTACCAAATGTTAATTATAATATATAAACACATGAAAATAGTATTTTTACAGATAAACCCTCATAAGTATCATATATTATAATAAACACCTTTTCTAATATAGAAATAGTAGGAAAAATATCATAATAAATGTGCAGTTTTATCAACTGAACAAATACCCCCAAACTTATGTTTGATCGTCCCGAGCAAACTTGTTTATTCAAGAGAAGGAGAAAAACAAAGGAGAAAACTAAGCACACTTTCGTAGGCAACACGATTGCACCGAGCACGTGCAACAAGCCGTTAAACCTCTAGGTGTCCCTAGTAGGAGGAGTGTTGTCTCCTGAGGGTTTTCAGCGGATTACACCCACAAAATCTTATAATAAAAGAGAGATGGTGAAATTTACACATAAAGATAATAACCATAAAAGAAATACTTTGAAAATTTAGAGTTTCCAACTACACTAGCTTTTCAGTTGTCATGAGCCTTATTTTAATAGTCATGAAAAAATGTTAGAAATCACTTCATCCCTCAATAAAACATCATCTATATTCTTCATTCCTACCTTTTATCCAAACATCGATCATATACCCCTACGTGTGTGAATAGAACATCCCTACACTCGGAGAATTCAATTCAAGCTATCATACTCTTGTCCATCTACCTCAGTACTTTTTAATTTGATGAATATTTGGTTGGATTTGCTCGTACATTTTTCATGCGACCGTTAACACTTCTTGAGGTACTAACCGACCGATTACTCATGTGCTTGCTGATTAGTATTTTCCTCGTATTGCACCACCTAAGGCTTAGCAGTGACTCCCAGACCAGTTGGTCTAAGGCACTAGGTGATGAAGCACCCTCGCTATATTTTTTTATTGTTGCCTTGGTGATAACAAAACCAGTGTTCATTTTTCTCCACCATTTTTATTTTCTTCATTTATTATTTCCTTCATACTTTGGCTTTTAGACAAGAGCATTTCAAGGTATCCTCTACTATCTCGAGTTTCAAGACGTGTGTAAGTGCGTATAGTAGGGTATCAACATTCAAATGTTTGGCTTCCAGAATAGGAACTATTTTTCA
Organism: Agapanthus africanus; assembly: GCA_030015575.1. Classification (NCBI taxonomy): domain Eukaryota; kingdom Viridiplantae; phylum Streptophyta; class Magnoliopsida; order Asparagales; family Amaryllidaceae; genus Agapanthus; species Agapanthus africanus. The sequence continues at coordinate 261,371,320 of JASDDO010000004.1, forward strand.
GACTTATTTTTATCCTCAGATTAGTGACTTCTTTCATCTTACTAACCCTTGGGACAACAGCTCATAACTACTTATTACTAGTTCATTTAAGAAAACTTCTAATTTTCTTGGTTTTCTTGAACTATTCTTATCTTTTAAATATAATTTTTCACTTTCTACTCTTTTGTTATAAATTTTTTTTTGAATGCCCAGTGTCAAAGATAATTTAGTGAATACAAACCTCCCCCCAAACCTGTTTTCTGCAGTGTCCTCACTGATGTTATCTTTTGAGAGCATGACCTGTATACTTGGGGAGAGATAAAAGGGGTAAAATAATAGTTAAATGAAAACTACCCCGAAACTTGTTCTTTGGCATGCACAGATATTCAGTTAAGTCCATTTTCACTCACCTCCATTCTTAAAATGAGAAAATATTACCAAAACATGGAGGTGAGGCGGAGGAAATTCAGTTCTGATAAAGCGGCTCCTGTAAAAACAGGAGCTCCTCCGCTGGGTCAGCAGAGAAATACGGTTTTAATCTATGCCCATTTACTTTAAAAATTGAACCGTTTTTCAAATTTTCAACTTGTACTGCCCCGTGCGGGTGTACGTACCGCACCACAAAAGGTCCTTTCCAATGAGATTTAAGCTTACCCGGATGAAGATGGAGACGAGAATCGTAAAGAAGGACTTGTTTCCCCGATGTGAAAGTTTTTCTAAAAAGGTTTTTATCGTGGAACACTTTAGTCCGGTTCTTTACTATCACCGCATTATCGTAAGCTTCATCGCGGAGTTCGCTTAGCTCATTCAATTGCAGCTTCCGATAGCTGCCTGCTTGATCAAAATCGAAGTTAAGCTCTTTAATAGCCCACATTGCTTTATGTTCAATCTCGACGGGAAGGTGGCATGCCTTCCCAAACACAAGACGGTATGGAGACATACCAAGATTGGTCTTATAAGCGGTGCGAAATGCCCAAAGAGCTTCCGTCAATTTGGTTGACCAATCCTTACGGTTTTTAGAAACCGTCTTCTCCAAAATTTTTTTGATCTGCCTATTTGAGATCTCAGCCTGCCCTCTTGTTTGGGGATGATAGGGCGTAGAAAGCTTGTGAGTGATTGAATATTTCCGCATCAAAGTCTTGAAAGACCGATTACAGAAATGTGTCCCGTTGTCGCTAATTATAGCATGAGGGTGTCCGAATAGCGAAAAGATATTTTCTTTAAGGAACTTAATGACAACTTTGTTGTCATTAGTGCGACACGGTATTGCTTCCACCCATTTCGAGACGTAATCAATTGCTAACAAGATATATAGATTCCCAAAAGAGTTGGGAAAAGGGCCCATAAAATCAATACCCCAAACATCGAATATTTCCACAACCAATATAGGTTGGAGCGGCATCTCGTTTCTTCGTGAAATCTGACCCAAATGCTGACACCGCAGACAAGTTTTGCAATGTTCATATGCATCTTTAAATAATGTTGGCCAATAAAAGCCACATTGAAAAACTTTCTCCGCCGTTTTAAAAGGACCAAAATGACCGCCGCATGCCTGATCATGACAAAATGATAACACACTCTTGAATTCATCGTTACGGACACACCTGCGAATGATTTGATCGGAACAATACTTAAATAGATAAGGTTCATACCAGTAAAAGTATTTTACTTGGGATAGAAATCGAAGTTTGTCTTGTTTCGACCAATCGCTAGGAATAAGTCCCGTCGCAAGATAGTTCACAATATCCATGAACCAAGGTTCGTAGGATACAGTTAAGAGCTGTTCGTCAGGAAATGAGTCATTTATCGGCACGGTCAAAGTTGGTGAAGAAGTGATGCGTGAAAGATGGTCGGCTACAACGTTTTCACATCCACTCTTGTCTCGGATGACAAGATCAAATTCTTGTAACAATAGGATCCAACATATTAGCCTGGATTTAGCATCCTTCTTCGATAAAAGGTGTCGTAGGGCGGAGTGATCAGTGTAAACCACAATTGGCGAGCCAATCAAATAGGGCCTGAATTTTTCTAATGCAAATACAATTGCCAAGAGTTCTTTCTCGGTAGTTGTGTAATTTATTTGTGCATCATTCAAGGTTCTACTTGCATAGTAAATTACATGTGGCATCTTGTCAATGTGATGTCCTAAGACCACAGCAATAGCAAAATCTGATGCATCACACATAAGCTCGAATGGGTGGTTCCAATCCGGAGATGATAGAACGGGGGCTGTAGTGAGCGATCCTTTAAGAGATTCAAAAGCAGCCTCACAATCCGAATCGAAGTGAAATGTAGTATCCTTGGCCAATAGAAGGGTTAAGGGTCTAGCAATTTTGCTAAAGTCCTTAATGAATCTCCTATAAAATCCTGCATGACCAAGGAAGGATCGTATATCTTTGACGCATTTGGGACGAGGGAGGTTATGAATGACATCTATTTTAGCTCTGTCAACCTCAATGCCTTTTCATGAAATTATATGTCCAAGGATAATATCTTCTTGGACCATAAAATGGCATTTTTCCCAATTCAAAGCTAAGTTCTTATCCTTACAGCGGGTAAGAACCGCGTCAAGATTGCGAAGGCAGTCCTCAAAGGAGTCCCCAAAAATGGAGAAATCGTCCATAAAAATTTCCAGAAAATTCTCCACCATATCTGAGAATATTCCTATCATACACCGCTGAAATGTAGCGGGAGCGTTGCATAACCCAAAGGGCATGCGCCTATAAGCAAAAGTACCGAAAGGACAAGTAAATGTGGTTTTATCTTGATCCTTTTCGGCGATGGGGACCTGGTTATAGCCAGAGTATCCGTCCAAGAAAAAATAATATTCGTGTCCAGCTAATCGTTCTAACATCTGGTCAATGAAAGGTAGAGGGAAGTGATCTTTCCTCGTCGCGGCATTGAGTTTTCTGTAATCAATACATACGCGCCACCCAGTTTGGGTGCGTGTTTGGATTAACTCATTAGCCTCATTAGTTATGACCGTGATGCCAGACTTTTTAGGGATTACGTGAATCGGACTTACCCATTGGCTATCAGATATAGGGTAAATTATACCACTATCAAGGCACTTGACGATTTCTTTCTTTACCGCCTCCTTCATAACGGGATTTAACCGTCTTTGTGGGTCTCGGGTTGGTTTGGCTTCATCCATCAGATCTATATAATTTTCAACAATTAAGGGACTAATCCCTTTGATGTCAGCCATTGTCCAACCAAATGCTTGCCGATTTGATCTCAATACTGCCAAAAGTCCGTTCTCTTGCTCTAAGGCTAGAGAAGCAGATATAATCACTGGCAAAGTCTCATTCTCACTTAAATATGCATATTTAAGATGAGCAGGTAGTGGTTTGAGATCAAGTATTGGCGGAGAGACAATAGAAGGTGGGGTAAGGGAATGATATTCGGACTCCCTAAGAGATTCAAAACTTGCATAGGATATTGACTCGGAAAGTGCTACTGACTTTTGCGACGAGTCAACTGATTCAAACTCAGGGACGAACTCATTGAACATATCCTCACTATGAAGTTGTGCAAGATCAAACGATGTCTCACTAGTGTTGTCAAGATCACCAAAGCAAAGTTCCTCATCCATGCAGCTTTCGGGAGCTATCTCGTGGAAGGAACAAACATCAAGCAAATAAGCAGAAGGTTCAGATGGTTGACTTCCTAGCTTGTAAATATTAAGCTCAATTGTCATCTTCCCGAAAGATAAGTTCATAGAACCGTTACGACAATTAATTACAGTGTTAGAAGTTGCTAGGAAGGGTCGACCGAGTATCACCGGGATTTGATTGCGTGGTTTTGCCACAGGCTGTGTATCTAAAACAATAAAGTCTACAGGGAATATGAATTCCCCGAATTTAATTAACACATCCTCTAGTTCACCCCGAGGTTTGGTGATTGATCGGTCTGCCATCTGGAGAGTACAATGGGCGGGTTTCAACTCTTCAATCCCTAACTGCTCGTATACTGAATAAGGAAGCAAGTTAACGCTAGCGCCAAGGTCGAGTAAAGCACGATTAATATTTTTACCCCCAATAGAAATAGAGATGGTAGGACAGCCAGGGTCCTTACGTTTCTTTGGTATTTGCTGGGTAAAAACTGTGCTAACATTACTCTTCATGAAAACCTTCTTAGGCACTTGAGTTTTTCTCTTCCTAGTGCACAAGTCTTTAAGGATTCTTGCATAAGATGGGACTTGTTGAATAGAATTTATGAGAGGAATATTTACGTTAACTTGCTTAAACATTTCCACAATCTTCTCCATTTGTGGGTTAGGTCTGTTGGCCCTTAATCTGTTTGGAAACGGAGCTTGATCAATAAGTTTTGGGTCCAACATTTGTGGAGAAGGTTGTGGGGACGGATTCGATCCTAAAATTGGAGTGGGAATCTTCTTAGATAGATTGGGCGAAGTGTTCGAGCCTTATGGAAAATGGAGAATAGGCTCGGATGAAGGTGGGAGACTAGACGAATTAGGGGAAGAAGAAGAAACTGGGGTATCATTGGTATCACTAACATCTTCAAATTGCTCACCCACTCGGTTATTCAGTACTTTTCCCGATCTCAACGTAGTAACGGCATTCACATTATGATTTTGTGAGTGGCCAGGATTCGGTAAGGGTTGAGATAGGAGTTTCCCTTTCTCTCTCGCACTCATTGCGGCGTTCAATTGTGCAAGTTGGTTTTCTATTGATTTAATACTCTCACCGTGGGAGGTGGAGTCTTTCTTTATGGCATTAATAGAAGACTTCATATCAGCCAACATTTGAATGGAATGTTTCATAAACAAATCCAAAGTTTGTGCGAGTGAAGAGTTATCAGTACCGGCCAGTTGCGGTGCGGAAGTGTTGGCCGGATTTTGAAAATTTTGTGACTGAAAAGGATGCTGACTTTGTGGTTGTGGTTGCTGTGGAGGAGGTCTTTGATAATTACTTTGGAACTGGTTTTGATTTTGGGGTTGGTTTTGGTTCTAAGCAAAATTAGGATGATTCCTCCATCCTTGATTGTACGTGGAAGAATAAGGATTGTTTCTAGGTCGCTGCTGAAAAGAAGCATTAGTTTGCTCGTGACCTTGAAACGATGCATTCATAGGACATTCTTCCGTCAAGTGTGAAGGATCGGAACAGCAACCACACAGAGTCTTGGGTAGCATGACCTGATTTAGGGAGACTGATGAGAATTTGTTCTCAATAGCGTCGAGTTTCTTCTGCATCGCTGCCATTTCGGCTTTTACTTCGATGGAAACATCGAGCTGATGAATACCTCCCCTATATGAAGGTGGTCTTACGCTTTCCCACTGCAAAGTGTTTTCAGCGAGGTCTTCCAGATATTTCCAAGCTTCACCATCATCTTAAGACATGAAATTGCATTGACAATTTGTTTCAAGCATCTGCTTTGTCGCTGGATTAATGCCCTCATATATAATTCGGCACAAATCCCATCTATTGTTTCCATGATGAGGACATTTGACAAGCAGATCTTTGAAACGTTCAAAGCACTTCCAAAATGGTTTATTGGGAAGCTGGGTGAACTGGTTGATTTCGCTCCTAACACGGGCGGTCTTATGGTTTGGGTAAAACTTCTTAAGAAATGCTATTACGAATTCATCCCAATTAGTGATAGAGTGTGCGGCAGTATTATAAAGCCATTTTTCTGCCAAGTCGTACAAAGTGAATGGGTGAAAACTCAAGCGCATAGCATCCACAGTCAGTTGTGAAGTACCCATCATTGCGCATACGTTTTTGAATTTAGTGATGAAAACGTACGCGTCTTTAGACTCAAGCCCGTGAAATTTGGGCAACAGATTGATGTAGTGGGGTTTAATTTCAACATTATCCCCGTTGGCTGGTGGAATGGATAGACAAGTGGGAAGTGGACCACGGGTAGGATAGCATCTCTCTTGGAGAGAGATGCGTGGAGGATTCTGCTCACTTACGGGCGGTGGCAGCGTGGTGTTATAACCTGATGGAGTACTGTCCATCTCGATTGATGTGGTGTATGGTGGGGGAAAAGAAGATGAAGAAGTACCGACCTCGGAGTCGATAGCAGGAACGCGGACAAGACGGGCACTAGAATCCCGTGTCCAGCCAAGCATGCACTAAGCGGGTTTAGCGCAAGTGGCAGCATGTGTGAGATTTAAAATTGGTCTGTTTTTGAAAAAGTGGGACTTAAGACAAATCACACAAAAATGCACAAACAACCCTAGAACTAAGGTTACCTAGGTCAAGTCTCTAGACCGCTCCTAGACTTCCAAAGGACAAGCCGCAGGATCAATCCTCTACCACCTCTTTACTACTCTTGTGGCCAGGTAAGTGCCAGGTAAGTGGGAGGTATCCACTATGTAAGTAGTGGGCCTAATTAAGTAACCACTTGCCTTAGACACACTTGCCTAGACACCACAAAAGTAATGCGGATAAGCGATAGATTACCCACGACCTTCCTCTGTCCTTATTGAGCGCGACAGTCCTCAGAGTCTTGTCTAGATATTTTTTTAAAATTAATGTAGGGTTGATGCAGATGCTCGGTTTGTGATTTGTGGGGCTTAGGAAGGGTGATAAAATCCCCACCTAATCTGGATTAGGTCTTTGCCCCTTAAAGTCCGTATTAAAATATGCAAAACAAACCAATCACAAAACTTTGCAAAAATATTTTTGAGCGGCGTTATTTTGCAAAGAATCCTGCAGAAAAGATATTTTATTGGATTTGAGAGGAGAGAGAAAGAGTTGAGAATCTTACCAGAGAACCCTAGATCCTCTAACACGCCGCGCTTCCACCGCCAAGGCGCACCTTCTGCCGCGGATCCGCCGCAGGAGAGAGAGATCAATTGATGAAATTTGCTACGTGGCCTCCTGTACTCCTCTGGATCTCGATGAATGTCTCTGTCTCCTGTTTCCTCAAGTCTGGGACTCCAGATCTCCTTGCAAAAATTCACACACTTCGTTAAATATACGATTTGCAGTTTTGTTTTAATTATGATATAGATTGAATAAGAATTCAACACAAATAGTAAGAAAAAAAATTACGCACGTATCCCTGGCAACGACGCCATTTGATTGATCTAGATTTATGTGTAGTAGTAGAATAACCGCAATCAGAACGGTGTCGCGCGTAGCTAGACCGAGGTGAGTACGGGTCGTCCTCAGGGAAACGTTGAATATTTTAATCTTACTTTAGATGTGTTGAAAAGGAGAAGAGGGATAAAGAATGGTTGTAGGATCTAGATCTACGTTAAACACTGATGCAAAATATAGATCTAGATTAACTACGGAGGTAAGTTTATATAAAATGGGGCTTGTAGGTTTCATTAGGATTTAGTAGTTATGGATGATTAATTAAAGATTACCCTTTTTATCCTTTAATAGATTTAAAACTAGAACGACAGTGATGCATGTAGATTAGGGTTTCTGGAGGGAAAAGGGTTCCCACTCTTAACCCCTATCTCGACATGGAACTCCGTTCATATCTAGCCTTTACCAAAACAATCATTAATCTAATCTCTAATCGCGGTCGAGACTAACAATAAATTGGTAGAGTGCCCGATTAGAATGTTAATGATTCTTTTGATAAAGTTTATAAACTTTATAGGACGTAAAAAGAGTTTAAAGATCTTCATCATCCATTAACCTACCCTAATCCTATGAACCCTAACAAGCGGAGAATTACTCGCTCATGTTGGGAGAAGAAGAGATGGAGAGAGAATTCATATTAAAACTACAAAGAAATAGAATAAGAGAAAGAACTACCTTTATTAATCAACAAAACTCATTTACACTTTTTTCCCTTAGAAAATGATTACAAATACTAGTTTGCTTCTCGATCTCTTCTAAGGAGGTAGATGAACCGTCGATGATCAGCCTGGATGCATGAGCCATCTTAGTCTTCGTGATCGCGTCGACTTGATGATTTTTCCAAGAGGCTCTCGGTCCTTATTTATAGTCCCAAAGCCAGAACCCTAGCTTGCTAAATTGGAAACCAATGGTTCAGATTCTAACAACCAAATCCCAGCTCATAACTCGTTTGTCACGCGGCGGATCCGCGGCCAATGGGTGGGTTTGGCCGCTGATTCGCGGCCTTATGGTGCGCTCGTTTGATTTGGTCTTCTGGGCTTTCATCTTCATGACACGTGGCGATCTTTTGAATCTTAGGAAACTGAAAATCTTCTCGTAGTTACTGCCAGACTTGATTTCTTAGTTTGCTTTCTTAATTAGGCAGGTTTGCACTAACAACTTTGATTCCCTTGATTTTAGCCCTGAAAATTCTGCACAACAACTCAACAAATAATATTAGTAGAGTTTGTTTTATTGAGATATTAATTTCACCATTAAGATTTGGTCAATGGTATTTATGCATACATTTTCCTACCAAATATTAATTATAATATATAAACACATGAAAATAGTATTTTTACAGATAAACCCTCATATGTATCATATATTATAATAAACACCTTTTCTAATATAGAAATAGTAGGAAAAATGTCATAATAAATGTGCAGTTTTATCAACTAAACAGAGCGCATATGAGATATTTGCGGGACCGAGAATAATACCAGTCTGTGATACTGTATTCTATTCTCGCGATTTGTATCATCGGTCGGTTATATGTGATATAGTCGGGTTACCGAATCAAGTGTTGATTTGATATATTGATACACTAGATATTAGTCGGTTATATGTGATATGACCGGATCATTAAATCAAGTGTTGATTTATTGATTTAATGTATAATTATATATTTGATATATTACTTTACATTAACTAGTATTTTTTCACTTAAGATTGATTTTCTCACTTTATGTGCACATGTTGTATATGTGATATATGTTTGTGCACTAGATTGTATCATGCTTGATGATACATGCAAATTTGGGTGTATGAGTGACTTATACCATATTTAAGTTAGTGGAAAAGGTTTATATTTATTTTGTAATTTAAAATTAGTGTGCACTTTGTCATGCTTGAAGCTTCATGAAGCTTTTAGCATCATTTGACCAAGTCCACTAACTTTGTCTCACTAAAGATATTTATTAACCAAACCACTAACTTAAACTATGGTTTAGTCTCTACAATGGTTAGTGGACAAAACTAACTCACCCATGGTTGCAAATTAGATAATCTTCACTTATTATTCATTTCTCATTATTCATTTCTTTCTTCTTCTTCTTCTTCATCAAGAAGAAAACCTTGCTAGAATTTTCTAAGTGAAGAAATATAGTGAGAAATCCAAATCTAATGTGAACCCATTTCCTATTTCATCATCCTCTACTACTTGCCATTTAGTTTAGGGTGCTCTCTTCATAAAGTTCTTGACCTAGTGAAGTGGAAGCTTGAGTTTGAGTCTCCTCGACGTAGATCATCTTCGGCCTCGAAGTCAACGAGCTAGCCCGTTCATTTCTCCGAGGAAACCATCACTAGAGTACAGGATCTCGATTATCGCAGCAAAGGGACGTCAACACGGAGCTTTAGAAGTGAAGGACCGGATCTACAAAGGTTGTATTTTCATTCACTTCTCTTTGTAATGTTAGATTACATGTTTGGTTACCCTAGTTTTCTAGTATGATCTTTAGGTTGATTGCTTAGCACCCTCTTTAATTTTTGTTATGGTATGTGTGATGCTTGCAAACCATAGGGTAGGTGCTAAGGAATCCCAACAATTTTTAATTATTTGCCGTCCTAGTTAACCCTAACCCTAGAATCTTAACTAGAAAATCCGACGATACAACATGTAAACACTTTAAAATTAAGTGAATGCGGAATACAACCTTTGTAGACCGGTCCTTCACTTCAAAAGCTCCGTGTAGATGTCCCTTCGCTGCGAGTAATGATCTCCCGAACTCTTGAGAGGATCCACAAGGTGAAAGATGCAAACTTGCTCGAAATCTTCGAGGCCGAAGAAGATCTACATCGAGGAGACTCAAGCTAATGCTACATCTTCACTAAATTAGAGTTTAGTGAAGCAAACACCCTAAACTAAATGGATAATAGTAGAGGATGATGAAGTAGGAATTGGGCTCTCTTTAGATTTCTTTTTCTCACAATATTTCATCACTTAGAAAAAGCTAGCAAGCTTTTTCTTATGAGGAAGAAGATGAAGTGACGAGATGAAGAATGAACTCATGAGGTGAGAATATGAACCATGGGTGAGTAAGTGTCATACACTAACTCATGTAGAGAGTTAACCATGATAAGGATAAAGGTTGGGTTAATAAATATCTTTAGCAAAACAAAAATGGAGTACTTAGTCAATGGTTATCCACAAGCTTTCTCAAAGCTTCTACCATGACAAAATCCAACCAATTTTGAATTACATTGATAAATAAAAACCCTAGGATTATCCTAACTATAGTGTAAGTCTCATACACCTATGTAACATGTATCATCAAGCATTACACAATAAAATATACATTAATATATATCACATATATACTAAGTGTACACAAGTGAGAAAAAGAATACTTAGTGAGCAAATATTAGTTAATGTAAGTTAATATATCAAATATATAATTATACATTAAATTATCAAATCAACACTTTATTTAATAATCCGGCTATATCACATACAACCGACTAATATCATATGAATCAACTTATCGAATCAACACTTGATCCGATAACTCGGCTATATCACATATAACCGTCCGATATCACATATCGCGAGAATAGAATACGGTATCACATATCGTATTAATCTCGGTCCCACACATATCATATATGTGCTCCTACTTCATTTCGCATGAACCAGGAAACCTTTGTGTAGGACTCTAAAAACTCGTCAATACGCCGGCAGTAGGTGATGATCATATCAAACACCCACAAGCCGCAAGCGGTCTGCTAAACGTAACGGCCACCCGGGTATTGACCGATCAGAAGATTAACATGTAAGCCTGCTCATACTCCTGCGAATCCAATCAGTAACACTACCGTACAGTCCGGTCTCTTCGTCTGATATGTCGCATATCAAATCCTGGGGGTGGGATAACGTCAGACCCCAATAGCCTGATAAGTCATGTCGATGCAAGGTCCTTAACGGTTCGAGAAACTACTGATAACACTTACCAGTAAATCTCTGCAACCTTGGCCAGCGATTTCGTGTTATGGCCAATCGAGCATAGCGCAACATCAACTCCCAATATCGGGAGAGACGAATCCCCTCCTATCGCTCATTGCCTCCATGTGACTCGGGACTCTACCAAAAAACCACCTTTTTGCACGATCACTTGACCGTGGTATGGTGGAAATCAAAGCACAGTGGGAATCACACAAGACTCTATGACGATCTTGGGTCTACAGACTAACCTGTACCAGTGTCACCAGAGAACTGCTACTTGACGATAGGTATAATACCATCTAGGAGTTCTCGGCGAGTCCGTCCAGTGTACCCAGTCTCCACTGAGCACCCATTTACCTTCTCTGATGTCAAACACCAATGGATATGGGATCATCCATCTCCCATCATATGGGTCGAGAAGCGTATACGCTACATTGATGCCCTGTCTCGATACACCCTCGACTAGGAACAATTACAGGGTCGCGAGGGTAAGCTAACTCCAAAAACCTGGGCGCCCGATTCGATCGACGAATTCGGCGAGCCAAAGAATTTCTCAATTCTGACACAAGGTTAGATCGAATCGAATGATTAGAAGCGGTGGAAGAATAGGAGAAAGACAGCTATTATAGATTCGCGTCGCCTACTTGCTGAAAGCACAAATGGAATGGCTGATCATTCATTGATTGAAGTTTTTTCTTTTGAATACCATTGCCAAGATTACACTTTTGAGTCTTTGGCCTTACCCGTTAGAGTAAGCAAGTCAAAACTACCTTGAGACTCATTGAATTGAAAATTACGCACTTCTGACAGGGCTGGAAGGAAGGCAAGTGTACTTGTGGACTACCCTTGGCCCCACTAGTATGATCTCCATCATAGTCCTGGTAGTCAAGTACACATCCTAAGGGCTTTATCAACATGTGAGAGCAAGACAACATCAGTTATACTAGTCAACATGTTAAGACAAAGTGCAACCATATAGCATACTATCATGACGAGTAAGAAAGTCCTATATATATATGTCCAAGCATCCACTACAATATACATCCCATGTACAGTAATGGCCTCTAGGGCATACATATAACTAACAGTGTCTCCTTCTATACCCCTCTCATCCGTATATACATACCCGCATCCGTGTTCCCAGAAACACGAATACAATGAGACGAAACTAATCCAACAATCAAATACTAGGATCCGGCTTAAACCAAAGCCCACTAGTATTATCCGCTCGAACATCACACGCGCACAAGTACACGTATGTGAACGAACCCTGTCGTAAAACCATACGATCTCTACATCGTTTCGCCCGAAGCAGGGAAACCCTCTGTGTGGGAATCTAAAGACTCGACAGTACGCTGGCAGTAGGTTTAACCACAAGCACGTCAGCGGTACTAGTTGCACGTAACGGCTACCCAGGTATATGTCGATAAGAAGGCCGACGAGCAAACTCATCCAAACTCCTACTGAGCCTGTCTGTGGCAATCTCCGTACAGTCCGGTCTGTTCGTCTAAGAGTATCGCATATCGGGCCTAGGGGGTGGTAAACATCAGACCCCTTATAGCGCAATAAGTCGTGTTGGAGTACAGCGCTAAACACCCTGAGAAACTACTGGAGTACCTACAGTAAATCTCGCTTGCCCTGGCCAGGGACTTTATGTAATGGCTTTCCGAAAACAGCGCGACATCAACCCCCAATACCAGGAGAGACGAATCCTATCTAACCGTTACTGCCTCCAAGTGCTTCGGGACTGCACCCAACTACTACATGTTTGCACGACTCAAGAGAGCCGTGGTAGGGTAGCAATCTACGAACTGTGGGAACACACTTGAGGCGAAGTAGCAGTGTCAAGTCAACGGACTAAGCTATACTCATGTCACCTGGGAACTGCTACCTGACGATAGGTATAGTACCAACCATCAGTACCCCACGAGTCCGTCTAGTGTAACTCATAACCCAATGAGCACCTACATACTATCTCCAGTACGACGTACTGGTGGCTGTGGGACAGACCATCTCCCCTGCTGGGATGAGAAGCGTATACACTAGTCTACTCTGGAGAATCGATGCCCTGTCTCGATAATCCTACGACTAGGGACCAGTATAAGGATGTGCTTATAGACTACCCAGCTTCCACTAGTGTGACTGGCATCACAACGCTAGTAGTCAAGCAAAAGATCCTAAGGGCTCTATCAATATGTATTAGCGATACGTCAAAAGAAACATATACACATATTTAGATAGATACAAACCAAGTAGCATACTACCATATCGAGCAAGACTGTTATAAAATCCGTGTATATATCCCAAGCTTCCAAAATGTAATATACAAACTAGTACTATACAATAATGGCCTTAAGGGCATATTACACTAACACGACGGCTTCTGGCCCCATGGGTAAGAGCTATATAACTGGCGTTGTCTCAAGCCTCTGCTATCACCATAGCCTGGAGGGGATCTGCCGCGGCGCCTACCTAACTGCCTCTGAACTGGCACACCTTTACGAATCCGCTTCGGTCCCGGAACGATCGAAGTCTCGGAAATACGCTCCTCTACCAGTAGGGCTGTGTCCATCGCTGCTGCATACGTATCAAAATGCTGGGCGCCAATAGAGAGGAACAACTGAGTATCAAGACCTCACACGAATCTCTTGACGCGCTTCACTTCAGTATCCACCAAATATGGAGCATAAACGGATAGCTAGGTAAACTGTATATCATACTCTGCCACTGTCATACCATGCGTCTGGCGCAACAACTCAAAGCTGCGAGCTCGGGCATCCTTGACGCTCTGCGGAAGAAAACGGGCAAGAAAAATCATCGCGAACTCATCCCAGGTCATAGGAGGAAGACCTGCGGCTCGACTTCTCTCCATAGACTCACACCAAGTCTGGGCGAGACCCTCCAGACTAGCGAACTCGACCGATCTCGCATCGGAGCATCTCAAGGAATGACAAATCTTGGCCATCCGGTCGAGGAACGATTGTGGATCCTTCGCTACATCAGTGCCAGTAAAAACCGGAGGCTTCAGCCTCATGAACTCTGATAAAGATACAGCGATAGTCTCTGTAGTGGTAGGTACGACTGTCTGAGCAGTAGGTACCATCACGGTCCCCGTAGTAGGTGGAACAACATCCGCTCTCTGTATTCGACTGGTCTCAACCAAAGATCCCACCATATGACGCAAATCCTGAATACTGGCCTCTAGCCTAGAAATACGAACTGGAGAAGGTGGACCAATCTGCTCCTGAAGAATAGGCGTACCGCCCTGGTCAGTCCTCGTCTCAAACGAGCCTGCCCTGACCTCATTTCTGGCGGCAGCTCTCAGTGCCCTTGTAGTCTTTGGCGGCATAGTGGCTGGAACAAGGAAATAGGATTCGATCAGAACATAGAAATCGAATCATAAGGATACATGGAATCAAGGAAGGAATTATAAGCAAATATGTCTTAAGGTCGCTTAGGCGGAGTACCGTGTCGTAAGTATGCCGCGGAACATACACAAGCTACGTCACTCTGCTTAAGCTACCTACTCCATCATACCAAGGGTCATCCTACACTCCGAAAGGTAAAACCTGACGCTCTAATACCAACTTTGTCACGACCCAAATTAGGAACATGACCGGCATTTAAATCATGCAACGTCTAAAAGTGTAACGTAACTCAAGTAAGTGGAAAAACCCAGAAATCTAAACCATGAAAAGATAGAGTAATAAAACATTAAAACATTTGTTAAAAACATTTGAAATCTTAATTTAAAAATCTTAAAACTTAAATTCATTTTCTTAAAAATTTCGGCAGCATCTCCTTTGTAAAAACTAGTCCCAAACGGGTACAAAACATATAATATGAAAAGGGCATCCCCAATCGGGAGCAACTCACGCCTAAATGCGGAACACAACCACAACAGGAAAATATACGATGCCGTAGCGAAGAAATAAGCAAATAAGAAGTGAAAACAGCATAATAAGAGGTAAAACAGCATCGCAGCAAGAAATAAAAGCCGGCTCACACGAGCGCGACAACCAGAGTCATAAATAATATACAAATACCGAATCTCTCAGTCTCGTCTCTAAGTCAAATATATGTAAGTGGTAGATGGAGAGTACTAGATAAAAAATAAGATCTACAAGAGGAAGTATATGGATACCCGCACAAAAACCCACCTACAAAAGGTCTCACACCCAACAGTAGCGGTATCCACTGAAAATGATGCAAATAAGAGCCCTGCCACGACTACTCTGATGGTCAACCTTGCAAAACACTGTGGCATAGCGGGGATGAGTTGCGAACTCGTGAGAAGTAAGTACCATCGTACAGGTAATCATATACATGCACGATAAACAACCAATCTATGCGGTCATGATAGCATATGTACAATAATATGAGATGCAGCATAATCCAAATCAAGTACTACATCGGGGTACAAAAACCATATGTACAGAGTATGTCATAAAAGTCCTGAGTATGGGATTAAAATAGAGCCATCCTCAATAAACCATCATCATAGAAATCCGGTGTCCATCAACGACATCCCAAAATCCCAATATCTCAGGTGCCGTCACTCTGATCGGCCCTCATATCCATCTCATCATTTAACTCCGAACGGTATCTTCCGGATATCCGCCGAGTTTCTATGCAATCACCAGTAGGTAGCACGTTACCCAGCCAGGCTCATTGTCATCCCCACGATCTTCTTACACCGGGGTACCTTACCGGGTCCACCATGTACCCGCAGACGGCTCAGCCAACTCCTCGAATCGGGTATGCTCATAACTCAGAACCGAGAAAACTCATGGTGGACACGAAATATCATATCAAGGGAAAATCACACTTTCTAAATATTTCTAGTTTTTAAAACGTACCTTACGGTTTCCCCAAATCCACGAAACAAAAACCTCATGAAAACGTCATATAAGATAAATCACTATAGCAATGTATGCATGATGCAAATTATGATGCGTACTAGCAAAAGAATCAACGTCTAACTATCAATAATGAATGCGGTACACTAAATAATTATCCATGGCAAATTTCTATAGTGTGCATGGCATGGCAATTACCAACGACGTGTGTGTGTGTCATATAAATCAGTGCTCGTGCAATATGAACCGTTAGTAATGGTGCAGTGTCCTATTAATGATATGTCGATGTAAAACAAGTAAAAGAAAGTATAAGATGGCACTCATGCACAATCATAAAATACGTGTATGTAAGAATTTCACACAAGGTTATATCACTTGAATCTAGCCATCGGCGTTTAACGCCATACAGGCGATTCCCCCATAGATGTTAAATATAAAAACCGGGCGATCTCGAGCTAAGTGTATCCGATCACCTCCTTCCCCTTCCTGGCTGCGTCCGAAGTCCCCGCCTGTGATCCTAATATCACACAAAGCCAATACTCAAGAAATTAGAAAACTTTCAAATCAAACACGGACACAACGCCAAACTAACGAATCGACTCTCACATGCTACCAAGTGTTAACTTAGCGGCTAACGTATACATCGACACTCTACATCAACCCTACGACTGTTAAACGCGGTAAACACTTAAACGAATTTCGGATAAATCCGTATCGCACGTTACCGAAACGCTTGAAATCTAGCTAAACGGTCCCAGATTTTACTAACAGACAATATAGGAAAAACAAAGTATACCAAATATCCTACATGACTCATAAAAAGATACCCACAAAAACCCAACACCCAAATCAACTAAACAGCCGGCGGAGCCGGGAAAATAGTGGTTCTCACCGGTCCAAAAGTGAGGGTTTGGGTCCGGATTTCTAGGGTATACACAAGGATCTAACATCATCCTGCTGTATTGTTAGATTTAATTATAGGTCAACGTAAAGCTAACGGATACAACAGAGGCTCTAAGTTTAACAAAAACACGATATAGAAACCAATTTAAGACATCATGGTAAATAACTGAAACTAATTAACACGCAAACGTCTTTTAGAGCCTAAAAGAAAGTTAAGGATCATAACCTCACCACAACTTGAATGAAACCCTAGCCATCAAGCTCCAAGACATCACAAATAGGCTTAAGCATGATTTGTGAAGGGTTTAGTAAGGTTTGATGAAGATTTAGGCTTGAGGTTTGTGGAGGAAAAGTTTTCAAGTGAAGAATTCTCTTTTGTGAAGAAGAAGAAGGAAAAAAGAGAGAGAGTGAGGGTTTGTGAAGAAATGAGAGGGTGAGAGTGAGATGAGACATGGCTTTTTGAGAGCCATGCTCTCTCTCTTTCTCTAATCATTAATTGCCTCCCATGCCTTGTCCCCTATGCTCCCATGCCTCATCATTCCATTTCTTTTCTCTTTCTTTCATTTTTCAAAATAGAACTTATACTTAAAATAAATAGGTATACATATATAAGATGACATATTAGGTTAAGTGCCATGACTAACAAAGCATGGTTAACACATACTTAACCCTAGATTAACACGCACATGTGTGTGCAAGTACAAAAATAATTTAATAAAATATTAATTAATTATAATAAAATATGTAAAAACAATAATTGATTAAATTTATTAAAAAACCGCATAATATCGCTTAATTAACTCTAATCGCGTTCTAACGTGTTACACATTTCCCCCTAGATTTGGACATGAAACGACTTAGGGCGGCCACCCTGCCTATGAGTCACATGATCTCCACATTGTTCGTGGGTGACTTCATGTTGATGATTTCTTGGATCTTCTCCGGGTTTGCTTCGATTCTTCGGTGGGTGACCATGACCCTGAGAAATTTTCCACCTGTGACGCCGAAAGCACACTCAGTTGGATTTAACTTAATTTTGTAATTCCGTGGTACCTAGAAGGTTTCGCCGAGGTCCGTGGTATGCCCGGCTGATTAGGTGGACTTCATAAGCATGTCGTCGACATAAACTTCCATGTTCCGCCAGCTTGTTCACTAGCCGTTGATAAGTTACCCCTGCATTTTTAAGGCCGAAGGGCATGACCTTGTAGCAGTAGACCCTTCGATCAGTGATTAAAGCAGTGAGCTCCACGTTGTCTGGATCCATCCAGATTTGATTATAACCGAAGAATGCATCCATAAAGCTTAGTAGCTCATGACCGGCTGAGCTATCCACCAGCTGATCTATCAGAGGAAGCGGATAGTTTTCTTTTGAGCAGGCCTTGTTCAGATCGATGAAATCGACGCACATATGCCACTTCCCGCTCACCTTTTTACTATGACCATGTTGGCCACCCAGGCCGAGTAGTCCAGATCCCTGATGAAGTTGGTTGCGAGCAGTTTGTCCACTTCTTCCTCAATCACCTTCTGCTTGATAGGCGAGAAGCTTCTTTTCTTCTATCGGACCGGCCGAGCTTTTGAATCAATCCTAAGCTTATAGGAGATCACCTTGCGATCGATTCCTGGTATGTCCGCAGGAGTCCAAGCGAACACGTCGGAGTTGTCTCGGAGGAATTGTACGAGGTTGTCTTTTGTTTCCCCAATCAGGAGGGACTCGATTTGGATGGTCCGGCTGTTGTCCCTCTCGTTGAGGGGAACCTCGGTCAGGGCTTTTACCGGGGACCCTGGATTTCTTTCGTGTCATCCCATGTATCTAGTGATTCCTAAGGATCATACGGTCCATCGGTCATATCAAATTCTTTTCCCTCGGGAACTACCGTGGCGTGACATACCTTGGAGATTGGCTGGTCTTCGTATGCCCAGCCTATCCCACCCTCGCTCAAAGGAAACTTGAGCGCGAGGTGGTAGGTCAAGATCTACCCTTGAAGGGTATTTAAGGTAGGTTGACCTAGAAGGATAATGTATGAGGAAGGAACCCGTGTGACGAGAAAACTCACCATCATTGTTCGGGTTCTCCCAGCTTCTCTAATGTTGAAAAGGAGAGTGATTATTCCCTCAGCTTGAACATAGTGGTTGGTGAATCCTGAGGGAAGATGCGAGGTTGGTTGAAGATTGGACGGGTTTAATCCCATACGGTGGAAGCCATCATAGAATAGGATGTCTACCGAACTTCTCGATTCGATGAGGATTCTCTTGACTTCGTACCTGTTCACCCGGGCCATGATCTCCAGGGGATCATTATACGGGAAAGATATACCATGTAGGTCCTCATCGATGAAGGTGATTGGGGTAATCTTCTTACCCTTCTTGGGGGGAGCATCTAAGTTCATGATTGGATGGATACGGCGGGTGTCCTCATTGCTCGGACTCGAGCCAACAGAGACGATCATGATCTGTCCGATCGTCAGCTCTCCTGCAGGTTGTTGCTCGACTTGCTCCCTATTCGCTTGACGTTTGTCTCGCAGGTATTTCGCTAAGTAATTAGAGAATATCGGCTCTTCGATGTAGTCGCACAGCTGTTTACGATTCTCGGTCGGGTGCCCTTGTGTCTGATGATAGGCTCAAAATAGGCCATAGAGTCATTTGCCCAGCCTTTGCATCATCGGTGGTAGCTTGAATAATCACTCGCTCTTCGTCTCTTCTAAAAGCTCAGCTTGTGAGACGCTTAAAGGCATGTAATCATGAAACCTATGAGAATAAGGTTTCGGATGACCAGGCTTCTTCTTTCCTTCCCGGTCCCTTTTCTTTCGGTCTCTTCGGTCTCCTTGGTAGAGATTAGCATTGACTTCGGATTCGAGTTGGATTTCTCGCTCGGTCCAAACCTTCACCTTGGCCATGGTCTTGGGTTGCACCAATGAAAAATAGCGGAGCCACTCTTTGTGCCTAAGACCATACCTCAGGGTGGTTATGACCATCTCATCCCGGTGCTCGGGTACCTCTAGGAGAGCATTGTAGAACCGGGTGATATAGCCCTTAAAAGACTCCCTGTCCTCACTCTTGATGGTGAACAGGTAGTGAATCGATTTCTTCTTGTTGGAGATAGTGCCCTCAGAGTCAATTATTAGGTCACAGGTACGTGATTGCAATGATTGATGGAGGACCTATCCCGGTAGGACAGTTTTACTCGAGATGATAGTATGCTATCTGGTTTACCTTTATCATCGTGTACTGTTTTAGGTGACCTGACAAGTTGCTATTACACGTTGATAGAGCCCCTAGGATTCTTGCTTGACCACCAGCAGTATGAGGGCGATCATATAAGTGGGAGCTGGAGTCTATAAGCATATCCTTAAATGGTCCCTAGTCGTGTGAGTTTCGAGACAGGGCATCGATACTCCAGAGTAGACTAGTGTATACAGTTGAAACCCCGACGAGGGGCGGTGGCCGGTCTCACAAGCCACTGGTGTCAGTTGGATCACCTAAGATGTATACAGGTGCTCATTGGGTTATGAGTACACCGGACAGGACTCGCCGGGAACATGCTAGTTGGTCATATACCAGACGTCAGATGGCAGTTCCCTGGTGACATGTGTGCAGGTTAGTTCATCGACCTGGGGATCGTCATTTGTCTCGTGTGAGTTCCCACTGTAGTTTGATTACTACCCTACCACGGCTCAAAGGAGTCGTGCAAACAGGTTTTAGTTGGGTACGGTCCCGAGCCACATGGAGGCAGTGAGCGTATCTTCAGGGGTTCGTCTCTCCCGGTATTGGGGGTGAGGTCGTGCTGTGTCTAGGAGAGCCATTACACGAAGTCCTTGGCCAAGGCAAGGAGATTTACTGGTAGGCATTCCAGTAGTATCTCAGGGTGTTCTGGGCTACACTCTGACACGAATTGTACCGCTTTTGGGGGTCTGACTTTTACCAACCCCCTAGGCCCGCCATGCGATGCTCATAGACGAACGGACCGGACTGTACGGATATTGTCACTGACAGGCTCAGTAGGGTTGTCGGGCTGAGTTCACTCACAGACATTCCTTTTAGTCAATACCTGGTAGCCCGTTACGTATTGGCTTATACCTCTGACGTGCTAGTGGTTAAATCCACAACCAAGGTGTTGACGAGTCTTTAGAGTCCCCCACATTCAGTTACTCAGCTTTCGGGCGAAAGGTTGTAGAGGCCGTATGGAGATATGGCAAGGTCCGATCAGATACGTGCGGTATTGCACGAATCAGGATCGGACAGTTTGTACTATAGGCCGTATGGTTATATGGCAGGGTTCGATCAGATACGTGCGGTATTGCACGGATCAGGATCGAACAGATATTACTAGTCGGCTTTGGTTTAAGCCGGATCCTAGTATAGTACAGTGTAGACTTTGTCTCATTGCATTTGTATTTCGGTCGAAATACAGATGCGGGTGTGTATGCACAGTATCGGGGTTTTTCCTGTAATTTATTACGGGACCAGTTTTCTGGAGTTGCCAGTTTGCTTTTAGTTTCGGCCGATTTCCTTTGTATCGTTCATTGGCCGAAGATTGGTGGAGGAGGGCTTATTTGCATTGTTGCAAATAGGCATTTGTGGAGGGGGTCTTTGCATTTTGTTGTATCATGATAGCTTTTCCTTAACCTTGACTTCTAGCTTTATCATGATGGCTTGACTTTGTAGACAATCATGGTTGTTGATGATTGTTGGTTGAGTATTGGTTTTGGGAGTGATCATTGGATTCTTTCATCATCACTTGCTTTCATCATTGCTTTCCACCCACCCCTTGACCTTGCTTTCTCTCTCCAATCACACAAAACAAAAGGGGGGCCGGCCACTATTGAAAAGAGAGGGATTTCATTTTTCATGTGTGGCATTTTTGTTTCTCATGCTTGCTAGAAAAGCCCTCTAGCTCATTTCCTAAAGTTGCTCTCTTTTCTTCCACCAAATGGCAAAGCTCCAAAAACCCCATATGAGATTTCAGTACTACATATTCTACAGTGAATCTTGGGCACGTCGACTAGCCAGCTTCGTGCCCGAGTTGCCTCGGCATTGAGGTGGGAGCCCGTAAAAGAAGTAGGCGATGTGGTGCATTTCCGGCGACGAGGAGGAGACGGGACATTCCGCAGGAGATCGGGACGACGGTGAGAAGACAGAAGGACTCGGATCTGTCGGTATATCTCTCTTCCCTTTCTTGTAGATAGCTAGGACTAGTTAGTGGTTCGATCCGGGTATTAGTGCGCGGCGGTTTGCCAGTTCAAGTAAAATTAAAGTTTATCACCGCTTCCGCATTTGGCCGTCGGATTGACGGCCGGGGCGCCGCCGTGCACTTACAGTGGTATCAGAGCCTCGCCATTAACTTAGTCTAGCTTCGTTTGATATGTTTGCATTTCCGATCGATCAAAAAGTTCCAAAACTGCATTTTAGTTCGCATCAGTTTCTGTTGAAAATTTTTGGTCTCGAAAATTTTTTCAGGTTGTAAAATAGTGATGCACTGGATGTTATAAGAATACTGTAGAAATTCGACACATTCAGTCGACCAACAGAGCGCGGAACCGCGGCCAAACCCCCACTTGGGCCGCGGTTCCGCCGCTGAACAGTGTCCTTGCTGTGTGAAATTTCTTCAGTAGCTTTATGGGGTTTAAATTGGGGTTTTGGAATATTAAAATTGGGCCAATTATTTCTGTGAGTGCTACAGTATTCCTTTGGGGCCCACTTGTTAATTTTTGATTGATCGAATATTTAAACACATTTTTCACAGTATTTACATTATATCTGCGACCGTGAATGTCACTTGATCGGTAAATCCGGTCTAACTGCTATAGCCCGGTTAGACGGATTTGCGAACGTGACTTTCACGTTGATGTTCTGTTTTTGCTGTGATGTTGCGGATCGATCGTGGGGGATAGCCTGGATGCAATGCCAGTACAGTTGTGGTGGTATTATGTACATTTGATATTGCGGGGCGAGCGTCCGACATGTGGACTGCCATCACTGCCTGATTGTATTATTATTTTGGGGCACGACCTGGTTGCGGTCGATGTACCCGTTGTATGTATATTTTACTTTCTGTACTAGGATTACCCCGCGGAGGGGTGCACGGATAGCCGGGTTCTAGAGAGCAACAAGCCCGCATCTCATGGCATTGAGACGGAGGGGGCTTCACTCTAGGATTGGCAGGCTATTCGCCGCACTCGTAGGGGGTACAGGTTGACCCAGGAGGGGTGCCCAAGTTGCCGGATTCCGTGAAGTGCTGGGTGGTCCATTCACGGTGCTGAAGGGGGCTGCCTCGCTTCAGGTTTTGGCGGGTGACTTGCCGCGCCCGTAGGGGTCTAGGATTTCATTGCACAGGCTATCCACACGACCAGAGGAACGTCGGGTTTCAGTAGTGGCTCTGTGAAACCCGGGGATCCCAGATATCTGTATTGTTTCTGTGATGCTGTACATTTTCTGTGATGTTGCATTTCTT
The DNA here is from genome assembly GCA_030015575.1 of Agapanthus africanus. Classification (NCBI taxonomy): domain Eukaryota; kingdom Viridiplantae; phylum Streptophyta; class Magnoliopsida; order Asparagales; family Amaryllidaceae; genus Agapanthus; species Agapanthus africanus. Next base: position 261,394,558 of record JASDDO010000004.1, read on the forward strand.
TTCACGCCTTGAGCGAAATATAATATATTGGTATATATATTAGTAGATGTTTATATGTTTTGCATCCGCGCTAGTCCAGTCCCCGCTCTGTCGTTAGTTAGCTAACCTAACGGGTAATGACGGGACCCAGTGGCGAATGCGGATGGAATATACGTACATCAGTATATTTTCGTTCTTTTTGGTGTGATCAATTGATGGGACTGCATTGATTCGGATCAATGCAAGTTTAAAAACAAACCTAATCTGATGTTGTTGGAACACTTTTCAAAAAGCTGTTATTGCAAGGACGTTCACTTTTGTTTTGCATCGTGGTATTCAGTTGGAATATCCTGCTCCTCAGTCGACGAGGCAAGGGCCGAGATCCCTTCACCGGGAGTGACCCCTTGGACAGAAGTTTGCGTCAGGGCATTAACTTCACTATAGCCGATTGCTTTTGCTTTGCATCGCGGTATTCATTTGGAATATCCTGCACCCCATTCTACGGGGAAAGAGCCGAGATCCCTTCACCGGGAGTGACCTCTTTTGCAACGGTTTTCGTCACTATATTTTTAAAAAAAGCTATCCGTTCCTTCGACGATATCAAGTTCTTTACGTTAAAGGTTTTCGCCAGAAACCATTCGTAGCCCTCCGTCGTTTCATATGGGTGGTCAATAGTATTCAAGCTGTGTATGTTGGCCAAAGTCAAGACACAGTGATTGGTAGCTATTGGGGCATTCATATGCAGCATAGATAGATGCGTTGGTTTGGGACAGTCGTACTGCCATTTTGGCCAAAGTCAAGGGTATGTACGGGTGGATTCAAATTAACCTGGAGAATGACGGGTAGAACTTGACATGTGACTTATGATATGTTGGCCAAAGTCAAGGTCATAAGAGCATGGGGCAGAAATCACATCGGGAGTTTCAAAAGAACTGAAACTTGCCAGATATGCGCATACCTTCTGGAGTGTGATACCGTGAGCGGATTCCGTCACGTTATCATGCAATGATAGTTGGATCCCGATTCCCACTGATGAGTTAGTTTACTCCTCGGGTGACCCCGACTAATTCTTCTTTCAGGTTTGGAGGAGAATTTGACGGTACAGTGGGAGGTTTCCAGATTAGATAAATTGGTAACCATTCTGATCTAGGTTAGAGTGCACGCTGAGTGTTTCTTTTCTCTCTCTCTTTGGCAGCGACCATTGACCCGACCCTAAGACTATGACTCAGTGACCAAATTGACCGAACCTTTTTTAACACCGGCTTTTGGATTGTCAGAGTTGCAAACCTCATTGCCACTCCTACTTTTACCCTTTTCTCCAGGACACCCCGTATTTCTACGAACGTCCACTTCCATTGGACAAAGCCATCGTATGGTTAGATACGAACTCGAAAGAATTTATTCGAGGATGGTTTCAGGTTCTGGAGGAAACGGATAGGATTATTCAGTTGTCTTTTCCTTTTACCTTCTCTCAGGTTGCGAGTACTCCTTGGTTTAGGAGATAGTACACCTATTACGCAAATTGGATAGTATTCTTCCAAACCATAGGCAGGTGCCGACCGGTAGGGAATGAAGAAAACCAATTAGCATAACGATGGTGTGCAGAAGGTATTAAGTTAAGACAAAGCAAGGGATTAGTAAGAGGGCAAAATAAATTGCAACAGATATTCACGACCAAACCAAGTATTCCTTCGCTAGTCCTAAAATCACCTTTGCATTTCTCCAGGACACTCCGTATCACTACGAAGATCCACAGTTTATTGGATACTCCATCGTATGGTTATATACGAACTCGAAAGGAACTTGTTCCAGTTCGGGGATGGATTCTGGTTCAGGAGAAATAGGAATAAGATTTATTCAGGTGTCTTTTATCTTCACCTTCTCTCGCATTGCGAGTGTTCCTAGGATTCGGACAGTACACCCATTATGCTTATTGGATAGTCTTCTTCCAAACCATAGGCTGGTGCCGAACGGTAGGAAAGGAAGAAAACCATTTGGCCTAAAGGGGTGTGCAGAAGGTAAAGACTAAAGACAAATGAAGGGATTTGGAGAGGTGGCAAAGAATTACAAGGTTACAGACGTGAATCTGGAAGAGGCATTACTAGGAATACCAGGATACCCCATCGAAACATTTCGATGTTTCAGTTTCACTGTGTAATGTTAAAAGAAAACTGATTTCCCGATTAGATACTTACTCCAGGGTATGTATTTACCAAGTATGATTCTCACATCTGTATGGTTTTACAGATGATGAGAGGGAGTAGGTTATTGGGAATTGGGTGATCATCCTCATTATATCGGGATTCGTTGTAATCGGTGATATTTGAGGAAATCACCTGGGTTGTTTGCCGGTCGGCAAATATTTGGTTTTGAATATCCGCTTTTATGCACCAATTTCAAATTGATATATCTGTACGTCTATTTTCATAGAGTGAGATATACCTTTCTGAAATTATGTCTACGGCATTTACCTATATCAGTGGATGGTTAGGTAAGGAGCATTAAACAGCGGTGTAATTCTTCTTAACCATAAGTACAGTTTTCAACCTACGACACACAGTGAATGAGTTATCAGACTTAAGGGACTTATACAGAGTATTGTATGTTGTCCAGGGTCCATCAGGACAGAGGGGTTGGTCCTCGTACTATATTCGGTTTACTTATGACTTCTCTGGTTTTTAGACAGGTGTTTCGTGGAAACACAGGGTCCGAATTTTGAGAAGTTATAGGTATTTGAATAGAGTAGAGAACCAGGTATAGCAAGTATCAGGATTCTTCAAAGTGATCGAAGATATAGATACTTGTGTGTGGTATTCAGTTGATAGTAATGGTTAAGAGAACTTGCTTCTTTTTCAGGTTACTCATAATTGAAAGCATTCCTATGTTGAGTAACGCTGATCGGCCTCTCTCCATTTAGTTGACATGCGCTGGAGACAGCTGCATGATTTGAATCTGGTTCAATTAAATCAGTGCCTCTGTTCCTATATGGGATATAGAACAGTTCGCATCTTAACGATGTTAAGGTACGGGGAGTTGTCCGGCTTATTATTAAAACCAGACACTGGACAACTCAAGGCACGCTTCTGTAATGGCTGTTTGTGGGTTGACCCAGGCTATGACGAGGGTTGATTTTCTACCATCTGGATGAACAATAGCGATATTGTTCTAGACTCGCCACAGTTTTATTAAAAATGGATTTTTTCAGAAAACAGTAGTGGGAGTATGGTAGAACTGGAAGTGATTCCAGAACCACAAACGATTACTGAAGATTTGATAAGGAACCTAAAGATTCAATCTGGATTGACATTCCATTGGCCACTCCGCAGATAAGGTGGGTAACTTCAGGCACCCGAGAGGTACTACGGTAGCCTCAAGGACGGTGACAGGGAAGTTCTTATTTACCCACACTTACCATTGCTGTTGTTCCAGACTGTGAGACCCGGCAGGAGGATGAGTATAGCGTCGTTCTGAACTCGCTTCAGAAGTGTACGTGTATATGACTCTGCCAGAGGGTTGTCGTAGTCAGTGGGAGCAGCGGAAGCATTGGTGGACAGGTAGCTTATGTCTATTTATAGACTAAAGCAAATGTAGCGGAGATAGATCATCTATTTTTGACATGACAGTCATGGATTTGACTTCATCAGAATAGGGGATGGATCTGTCGAGAAGGTAGTAGGGTGTGATGTCATGGTATTTGGATGACATACGCATAGTAGGAAAAGAAACTGCTGCACTACAATCGGTTATACTTTGGTCGTCACACAGTGGTTTCTCCACATGGGACTTGGACATTATATCAGACATACTGGTTACTAGATCTATGGTTTTAGATCTAGATTTGGGTGGTTTCTCAATCTGGGTACTTTGACAACATTCTAAGAGTATTTAGAATGGACGACTCCTGGCACGGTAGTGTACCTGCAGGAGATGGAGTCACCCTCTCTAAAGGTGTCTTACAGACTAAAGTAGAGAGGGTTGTGCATGATTGACGGATCACTTGCTTAGGCAATTGAGTCAATCATGAGATGTCAAGTACCACACCAGATGTTGTTCTTGCACTAGACGCAATAAGTTGACATTTGATCCAATCCTGGAGAAACAGTCGGAAGCAGTTTTAGAACATAAGTGGATGTTCTAGGGATATGATAGCGACAGCCTTATTCGGGAGACAGTTATCATTCCAGGCTTCAAAGGTGACCTGGACAACAAGGAGGTTGTCAGAGTTATAGTTTTTCCTTCTGACGAGGGGCAGTATTTTGGACAGGTGATCCAAGGCAATACTGAGGGTGGCATGGCGCAGGATACTGATTAAGTTCAGTTGTCGATACAGTCTAAGAAGTTTGGATTTGGAGTTCATTTATGAGCTATGTCCCATCAGACATCCAGACACATTCTAAGACAGGTATTGCTCATTTCGGGAGATGGCTTTCTCCGCGAACTTGAGATATAGAGAGACATAGAAAGAAACAACAAAGCGGATCCACTCACTAAGGCTATTCCTCGAACGCAGTAGTTTCGCAAACGAGCTTTGTGAGACTGACTAGTAGAGGAGTTGGGTGTTCGGTATCACACGGGCTGTGAGTATGCGACATCGCAATAATTAGCCTTGAGTGCAAGTGGGAGATTGTTGGAGATAGTGCCCTCAGAGTCAATTATTAGGTCACAGGTACGTGATTGCAATGATTGATGGAGGACCTATCCCGGTAGGACAGTCTTACTCGAGATGATAGTATGCTATCTGGTTTACCTTTATCATCGTGTACTGTTTTAGGTGACCTGACAAGTTGCTATTACACGTTGATAGAGCCCCTAGGATTCTTGCTTGACCACCAGCAGTATGAGGGCGATCATATAAGTGGGAGCTGGAGTCTATAAGCATATCCTTAAATGGTCCCTAGTCGTGTGAGTTTCGAGACAGGGCATCGATACTCCAGAGTAGACTAGTGTATACAGTCGAAACCCCGACGAGGGGCGGTGGCCGGTCTCACAAGCCACTGGTGTCAGTTGGATCACCTAAGATGTATACAGGTGCTCATTGGGTTATGAGTACACCGGACAGGACTCGCCGGGAACATGCTAGTTGGTCATATACCGGACGTCAGATGGCAGTTCCCTGGTGACATGTGTGCAGGTTAGTTCATCGACCTGGGGATCGTCATTTGTCTCGTGTGAGTTCCCACTGTACTTTGATTACTACCCTACCACGGCTCAAAGGAGTCGTGCAAACAGGTTTTAGTTGGGTACAGTCCCGAGCCACATGGAGGCAGTGAGCGTATCTTCAGGGGTTCGTCTCTCCCGGTATTGGGGGTGAGGTCGTGCTGTGTCTAGGAGAGCCATTACACGAAGTCCTTGGCCAAGGCAAGGAGATTTACTGGTAGGCATTCCAGTAGTATCTCAGGGTGTTCTGGGCTACACTCCGACACGAATTGTACCGCTTTTGGGGGTCTGACTTTTACCAACCCCCTAGGCCCGCCATGCGATACTCATTGACGAACGGACCGGACTGTACGGATATTGTCACTGACAGGCTCAGTAGGGTTGTCGGGCTGAGTTCACTCACAGACATCCCTTTTAGTCAATACCTGGTAGCCCGTTACGTATTGGCTTATACTTCTGACGTGCTAGTGGTTAAATCCACAACCAAGGTGTTGACGAGTCTTTAGAGTCCCCCACATTCAGTTACTCAGCTTTCGGGCGAAAGGTTGTAGAGGCCGTATGGAGATATGGCAAGGTCCGATCAGATACGTGCGGTATTGCACGAATCAGGATCGGACAATTTGTACTATAGGCCGTATGGTTATATGGCAGGGTTCGATCAGATACGTGCGGTATTGCACGGATCAGGATCGAACAGATATTACTAGTCGGCTTTGGTTTAAGCCGGATCCTAGTATAGTACAGTGTAGACTTTGTCTCATTGCATTTGTATTTCGGTCGAAATACAGATGCGGGTGTGTATGCACAGTATCGGGGTTTTTCCTGTAATTTATTACGGGACCAGTTTTCTGGAGTTGCCAGTTTGCTTTTAGTTTCGGCCGATTTCCTTTGTATCGTTCATTGGCCGAAGATTGGTGGTGGAGGGCTTATTTGCATTGTTGCAAATAGGCATTTGTGGAGGGGGTCTTTGCATTTTGTTGTATCATGATAGCTTTTCCTTGACCTTGACTTCTAGCTTTATCATGATGGCTTGACTTTATAGACAATCATGGTTGTTGATGATTGTTGGTTGAGTATTGGTTTTGGGAGTGATCATTGGATTCTTTCATCATCACTTGCTTTCATCATTGCTTTCCACCCACCCCTTGACCTTGCTTTCTCTCTCCAATCACACAAAACAAAAGGGGGGCCGGCCACTATTGAAAAGAGAGGGATTTCATTTTTCATGTGTGGCATTTTTGTTTCTCATGTTTGCTAGAAAAGCCCTCTAGCTCATTTCCTAAAGTTGCTCTCTTTTCTTCCACCAAATGGCAAAGCTCCAAAAACCCCATATGAGATTTCAGTACTACATATTCTACAGTGAATCTTGGGCACGTCGACTAGCCAGCTTCGTGCCCGAGTTGCCTCGGCATTGAGGTGGGAGCCCGTAAAAGAAGTAGGCGATGTGGTGCATTTCCGGCGACGAGGAGGAGACGGGACATTCCGCAGGAGATCGGGACGACGACGAGAAGACCGAAGGACTCGGATCTGTCGGTATATCTCTCTTCCCTTTCTTGTAGATAGCTAGGACTAGTTAGTGGTTCGATCCGGGTATTAGTGCGCGGCGGTTTGCCAGTTCAAGTAAAATTAAAGTTTATCACCGCTTCCGCATTTGGCCGTCGGATTGACGGCCGAGGCGCCGCCGTGCACTTACACTTCTGTCATCGGTTGCCGATGAAGTAGCTGAGGAACTGAATGGCCAATCCATCGAAGGTTAAGATCGAGCACGGAGTCAGGCTATGGAACTAGTCTCGTCCTGTTAGGATGAGGGTGGTGGGGAATGCTCGGCACTGAGCAACGTCCGAGTTATCCTGATAGCTCATGGATGCAGCAAATGCGTCCAGGTGATCCTTTGAGTCGGACTTACCATCGAACAAAGCTACTTTGGGCGGCTTGTTCTGGGAAAAGATGCGTGTTCTCAGAAACTGCTTGATGAATGGCTTCGTAAGAGAGTCCGAGGAATATTTCACCGCCCTACAAGGTTGGAGGGTGGCGATCTGGATGTCCTCAATCTTCTTTTCGAGGACGTCGATTCGCTATTTGTAACCCAAGGATTCTCCCTGGTCGGAGTCTCTGCTGTACCCGCTTCAGGCTTGGTTGACGGAACGACTTCTGGTCCGTTTTATGATGTTCCTTAGATTTTCGCTATGAAGCCTTCGTGGCTCCCCCCGACAAGTGCCATGCATGCGGTTTCTGTGGTCGTGGCGATGTTAGTCTCTCTTGGAATCAGGCGACTTGACCGACGTTGCCTCGGAGTGCGAGGGAGCTTGGTGAGCATTGAAGTGATAACTCGGTTGATATTGAGACTAATGTGATGGACTGTTTGGTGCCCATCGAGTCGGGGAATCTTTGTTCCTCCCTACGCTCGACGGTATGTGAGCCCTTCCTCATACAGTGTCTCGACTGCTGGAGTCGGCATGCCGATGATCCGCATTGTTAAGGTTGGTCAGGGCACCGGTCGGGGCATTTACCTTAGGTTGTGTGTGATGGGCCATCACTATCTCCTGTCCACCATAGTTTTGGGATGCAGGAGTGGTGGTTTGAAGGACGACGGTCTGAACGCGAGAGATCATGTCCACCACCGCCGCTAATTGGTCGATTTGGACAGCTAAGGCTTCGACAACATCAGGAACTAATGGAACGAAACCACTCCCGTCGCCGTTGTGAAACATGTGATGGGGGGATTGCCTTCCCATCATCGGAGATGATCGACGGTGGCTCATGCCGGGATCTTCGTTATGGTGCTCGCTCATCATTTAGTTGAAGGAAGAGAGCAACTTTTGGTGGAAAATTTATTCGCTCCCACAGACGACGCCAACTGATGGAGGTTGGAATCTCCCTCAGATGTTATCCTCCGTCGATCAGGTGGCGAGCGAGATGAAAGGCTTAAATTTAGAGAGTGTATGGATCTTAATGGGATTCATGGTCGGTGTTGTATCCGAGCTACTTGCAAAAGAAATCCCGAGGTAGGAAACCACCTTAGGACCCTCCGACGATCAAGTTAGAACCGGGGAATATTTGGGCAGAGTAGTGGCATATTGGATTGCCTTGCCTGAATCGTTTGGAGGAGGGGTTTATATAGGGGTCGCATCGAGCGAGCCGTTGCGAGATCCTTGTCGTCGGTTCCGCCTATGCATAACGTTCGCATTAATAGTGGGATACGCTCATGTGAGACGCGAGATGTAGGGTGGTTGACTCCGTTGTGGAGGGAGATGCGGAGCCATTACAAAAGAGCTATTACGAGGGAGCTCGGTAAAAGGGAAGTTGAGGAAGCTCAATCCGAGAAAGTTCAGACTTTGGGCTACCAGTCCCGAGTTGGTCGGGGCGGCAAGGAGGTTGAGGAAGCTCAGCACTAGGATAGCTCGGAGATGAGCTATTGACCGGTGGTTGGATGATTGATGTGAAAAATTGAGTTTACAGTGTCCTAAATACCGCAATCAATAACAGTGTCGTAAATAGCTTGCCAATAGTGAGTACAGGTCGTACATAGGGAGATGGTGAATTACTTATCTTATTTTAAACGAGTTAATGGAAGAAAGGTTGGATTTTTATCGTTTTATACTAAAGAGCTTTGAAAACTTTATAAGAGAAAAGCTTGTAGGGTTTTTCGGATTGGATAGTTTAAAAGATGGGTTTTAATAAATATATTATTTTTATCTTTTTAATTAATTAATGCTAGAGGAATAACGATGAATGTGGATTAGGTTGCTAAGATGGGTACTAGGGATTCCCTCTATTTACCCTTGTCCCTCCATTGATCATTATTACACTAAAGCCTTCAATTAAAGCAACTTTAACTAAACTCAAATTGAGATCGCACCTTTCATGAATTAAGAGTGCGCCCAAATAAGAGGGTTAAGATTCCCTTTGATTAAAGTTTATAAAGAAATAAAAATAATAAAGAGAATTGAAGATAAATTTCCATCAAACAAACTACCCACTCCTTAAAACCCTAACAAAACCCTAACAAGCGAGGAAATTACTCGCTGATTAGGTTAGAAACAAAACGAGGAGAAAGAGGAGAAATTATGAAGAAGAACATGTATGCTAACTTCTAGGGCTCTCATGAAAGCAAGAAGCAACTTTCGAGTATCATCGCATATAAATTAAGGAAAAGGAAGAAGAAAGAAGAAAGAAGAAAGAAGAAAATCACAAGAAAACCATCATCTAACTAATTAAAATTAAAAGCGAAAAAGTAATTGTGAAGAATTAAAATTGCAGAAAGTAAGTGCGAAAAAGCAAGAGGTAAAAATTAAAGAAATAATCTACCTTTTATTAAAAAGAACTTGAATTACAAAATTTAAATGGCTAAAAGAAAAACTAAACATTAAAACCCTAGATGATCTTCGTTGAGTTCTCTCGCTGTTATTTATAGACTCTGAAAGACGAAACCGTAAAGCTTATATCGACACATGTAAAAAGACGATCATGCCCAAAAAAAACCTAGATCGGACGGCCCATATTCGACCGCTAATCCACCGCTAATTGTACGACTCGGCTGCTGATCCGCCACCTTTTGGTGGAATTATTTCTCCAAATTTTTTGTGCTTTCTTCTCGTAATTTTTGGAGGTTTGTCTGATAATTATATTTTGAAAGTATTTCTTTCTCTCTGCAGTTGCGAGAATCTTCAATCTGGTCCTAAACTTGGCAGCTTTGATTGTTGAATTTGATTTGATTTGATCTCTTAAATCATATTTGCAGTCTTGAACTGATTTGCTACCTATAAATCTGCACAATATCTCAAATTAAATCATTAGCAGCATTTATTTTATAAAATTAAGATATTCAACCAATTTTCTTACAATTAAATTATTTAATGGTTAAAAAATTCAAGGATATTTGATATGATATGATATGCACATTTTATTAATAATGATTAAGAATCACATGAATATTTTATTTAAATATGATATGCATATATTACACCCAATTATATTAATTATAAGTTAAGAAATATATGACAAAATCTTTTTCCACATAAACCCACATATGTTCTTGAATTATAAATAACATCATTTAGTAATTAATAATAATAGGAAAACTGACCATAAAAATGTGCAATAAATATGACTGATCATTGGTTGAAGTGGGAATGCACCCAGGGGGAGGCCCTGAGAGCTCAGAGCCTATTTCTCGGACTAAGCCTTGGAGGCGAGGTACCGAGGAATGTTCCCTTCACATTATACTTGGGTGACACATCATCTGCTATGTTCCATCATCGGGGGAATACCCACTTACGAGTATCATCACTATTCCTTTTCCGTTTTCTGCTTTGATGAATGCTTAAAATTCATGAGGTGGAAAAATTTATTGGCCTTCAAATAAAGATTTGCAATCATCATTATGTTTAATAGTATTTTGCACGTGCGATGCACATATGTATATTTTTAACAACATATATACATCACACTGAAAGCGTGTATAGTTTTTTTTATCCTGAATATTACATGAAAATTTCTAAAGATACGTATAGTTTTTAAGATGAAAAAAATTCTTTTATTAACGAAGATTACGCTGTTGTTCCGTATTATTTATTTTTAAATAAATGTTTTTCCTCAATCGATTATTTTGTTGTTACTTCCATGGTTGAATGGTTGGGCTAGTAACTCATACTTAGAAAATAAAAAAATATATATTTTGTGTAAGGATTAAAATTTATTAGGATGCTATGAGAGATTAGGTGTACTTTTGTTTTTAGGAAGTTGTGTGTGAGAGAGAGACATGAATTATGGGCATGTTTGGTTAGCAGCAAAAAAAAATTGCATCATGCTTTCACGCAATGAATGATGCATGTGGTATTTGTTGCTAAAAAAAGAGCCCAAATCCATTGTTTGGTTATTTTCAAGTTTTGTAATTGGATTTCCAAATTCAAACCATTTCTTGTGTTTGGTTGAACAAAAAAGTAAAGAAAATGCCACATTTGTTGCAAATTTGCATATGTGGCATATGCAAAGCTTATGTCGCACCTATAATAATGATCATACTTACCATCCCCAAAGTTACAACTTTTGTTACAGCCAAAATGAGTGCAACAAATGTTTCGAGAATTTGATGTTTTTTGTATCTCCATTTTCATTTCCAACTAAAGTTTGTTGCTAACCAAATATAGGGAATGGATATTTTTTGTAATAAACGTTGCATACATCTTCAAATCCTATCTACTGAATAGCCCTTAAGTATTCTTCTGTCTCTTTCCAGGGAGGTGTGTGTGAAAGAGGGATGAGTTGGATATTCTTTTGTATTTTTCTATAAGTGATGTGAGCAAACTTTTGGTGAAGCATAGAGCAATAGTTTTATCTTCTTTTTTTGAATTTATTTTTTTGCAAAATGATACGACATCACCGCCTAAAGAGTTTGGGTTATAATAGTAAAGATAAAAGCTACATGAAGTGAAAATTTGGTGATATCCCCAAAATCTCCTAATAATAGAATATTCTTTTAGATTTGTCTGTAAAAAATCTGGCATTTTTGTAAATTCTATTGTTTTGGTGGGGGCATTTTAGGTAGTTCAAAACAAAGTTTTTTCAACTTCTCACTATTTACAACTTTACCATTATCTCAACTTCTCACTATTTATAATGTGCCATTCGTTCAAAATTTTCAATAATTATAAGTATGCCTTCAATTCAAAATCCCAATAGTTTTTCCCTAAAATGCCATGAAATTTCAATGTTTTATACATATATACCATTAGTTTTTCATTAAAATACGATGAACTTTCACTAATTTCAAATAAATACCATGAATTTAGTTCATAAAAAAATACTATAAATATCCAACTTTTTCCAGATAAATGCCATGGGTTTTTTCCGTTATAAATAAATATCGTTAACTTTCAACATTTTCAGACAAATATCATGTACTTTTTCCGTTACAAATAAATAACATTAACTTTCGCCATTTTCCAGATAAATACCATAGACTTGCTCTGTTTGCAAACAAGTAACATAAACTTTTAGTGTTTTATAAGTTAATAGCACTAGATATTCATCAAAATATGATGAACATTCCCTTTTTCAAATAAATACCATGAACTTTTGTCACGATCCGGAAAAAGCACGCGATGGGCACTTGAATCATGTGAAGTCTACAGGACTCCACCTAATTCAAGTAAGCCTAAAGCCTAGAAATCTAAACCTTTTTAGGGAAAATAGTGGGAGGTGCAGTTTTGAAATAAAGGTATATTGAAATCAAGTTCTTTCTTTAAATACATAAGTAATAATATATAAAGACATAGTCTTTGTATCTAATTTGAAAACATTTTCGTCATTGAAAAATTTGGGCAGCACCTCCTTGTATAGTTTAGCCCGAAACGGTACAAGCAATATAATAAAAGGCATTCCCAAGAAGGAGCTAGCTCTTCGCCAATTGGCGGAAACAGCCACGCAAGTAATAATTATACAACGCCGAAGGCGAGGATCAAAAACTCAGGAAGAAAATAAAGAAAACATACATCATCAAGAAAACCAGGAATAAAGAATAATACATAACCGCAACTCTAAGGTTAAAAGAATATACAACTATGGTTTCTAAGTCTACTAAATATACATAGTTTGGTTGATCGAGTTTTTAACTAGATACAACTGAATAAATAACACATACAACCGGAGGCCATGATGCGAGTGAAACCACCTACCAAGCAATCATCCAGAATGAAGCAGTGTGCCAACAAGCCACTACGGAACCTGTACAGCCAAATCTGTAAGAAACTATGGCACAACGGGGGTGAGTTGCCAACTCGTGAGTAGAAGACATCACCGAGTAGAAATCACATGTATGACGATCTCCTAGGTCATACAATATGTTAAAAATATATATATAGACAACGAGTAATGACAAGGGTAATAGTAAGCATAAATATAACCCAAGGTACACGTGTCAATGTCATAAAGTGGTAACGAGACATATGTAAATATATGCATGAGTGTAAATGCATCAATGAATGTGTGCCCAGCAACGATACACTAAATCAAGATAAAACCTGAGTGCCTAACATCAACACTCGAAAACATCATGAAAATCATGTCCATCTGTGATACAATATCCTCATATATCTCGGGCGCCGTATCCTAAGATCGACCCTCAAATCTGTAAAATCACACGACTCCATTCGGTATCCTCCGGATGACCGCTGGGTTAATAATAACCGGTAGGTAGTGCTCTCCTGACGGGCTCAACGTATATCTATACGACCCTCTTGCCCCGGGGTACCTTACCGGGTCCACCATGTACCCGCAGATGGCGTCTCTCTCCTTGAATCGGGTATATGTACATACGTGGCTCAAGAACCGAGAAATCTCATGGTGGACGCCACACACATCATATCACGAGAAAACCGCACTTTGCATTTTTAAAATGATAATAAGTTTATGAATTCCTTTGCGGTTTTCCCCAAATCCAGAAATCTCATAATAACTGAAAAATCAAAATCATGAGCTAATGAGAAAACGATGAATATCAGCATAAAGCCCCTCAAAAGTGCATAACAGTACGAATATATGAATGTAAAGCGGCATTTAAGTAAGAAATGCAAAAACTTTAAACTAGCATGTGAAATCATGTATACCAACAATATAACTAGCTACATGCTATCAGGTTATACAAGTGAAGTAACGTATTCTAACGTGTACGTGACATGGCAATTACCGATGATGATGTGCGTGAGCCGGCCAGTAAGTGTACGTGCAACATACGCATCATCGGTAATGGTGCATGTGTCCAAGCAGATGAGATCGTAACAGCTGATGAAGGCACATATATATATATACACAATGTAATGAGAATAGTATGAGCATAGCAGAAAGTAAACTTTAAAAGCAATTAAAAGACTAAACTAATAACCGAGTCGAAAGTGATGAGAAAATCTATAGCATAGCCGAGTCGATGTATCTAATAGTCGGCGATCTAGCCTCGTAGCGTCACGTACGGTATAATCTATCGTACGGCATCCTCGAGTCAAGAGTGCGGATCAATCATCATATATACTTCGTACGGTAAAGTCCATCGTACGTCATCCCCAAAATCGAGGGTACAGGTCAATATCATATATATCATATCATATAGTTCGTACGGGTATCAATCGTCGTACAATATCATAATCAGGAGTACGGATCTAAGTTCTCGTACAATCTATATATTATCAAATCACATGTTATCGCATGTATTGTATACATTGCCCAACGATCCTTTAATATAACATCTCATTTACGAGGTCTCGCTCGATTAAATATCATTACCTCATGACATCAAGTCCGATCATATCGACTCATATCCATATAACATATCATATTCTCATATCATGTGTATATGTATGTATCTATGTATACACACACACACGTGTACACACAACTATAAAACAAGTGTAAGTGTGTGTGTGTGACAACGCATATCCTAAGGTTCTCGACTAAGGTAATTAATACTAGGGATAGATCTTTTTATGAGTATGCCTAATCTAGCCTAAAGTCTCCTAGGAATCCCATTTACTAAGTATCCATCTCGCATAGCTATATATATACATAATAGAGATATCCTATTCTTAGGTTGATGGGTGCTATATACCATCCACTCGACTTCCCTCGGAGATATACATCTACTCACCTTGATCCTCGCTTGCCGAAATCGATGACACCACGCTCTCCCTCGTCGTACGATGTCCACGTGGGGTACCTACAGTTTTCAATAAGTTATATCGTAAACACGAATCGAATACGAAAATCAAAACGGCACACGAAACACACATAGGTTAGAACCAATGGTCTACGCGTGCAAGAATAGCCAAACAATCTCATCGTCGATGTACAAACGTCCAACGATCGAGATAAAACACAATTAACAAAGCTCAAGTTATTAAAAACCACAAAACCCAAAACAGCTGCTTAGGAAAATAGCTCCAGATTTTGACTCAGGTAATTTGGGACTAAACAAACAATACAGGGGCTAGTTTATAAGGTAACTGAGCTACAGGCCAAACCCATACACCAATGCCCCCAATTGGCCCAGCGAGATTTCCCAAAAATCTGGCGTCGCCGGTCGAATGGAGGAATTTGGGTCTCGTCTTTTGGTGGTGGTCTTCTATTGGTATAAATAGGTCATTCTACTTGTTTGATTTTCTTACAAATATCTTAGGTTGCCCCAGATTCCCTGTAGTCCATAAAATTCCACAAAACCGACATCGGAACAATTCTAACCTAAGTCTTGGTTTTTACTACACTCAGTTGGCCCAAGATGACACTAGAGGGGTTGTAGTCATGACTAAATCTCAATTACACCCTTTTCAATTCATAATATCACCTAAACCTCAACTTGGAATCTTCAAACACCACTAAACGACAATTTCTTAACTCTAAACCATACTAGAATATACTACATACTTCTAACTTAACTAAAGCTGCAGATATATACCTTATTTTGCAAATCAAGAATTTTCTTGAATTACTCAAAGTCTTCAAAATCTTAGCTTGATCCTACCAATAGTATTGTAGTAAAGTTTGGAGTGACTTTTGTGAAAGTGGCAAGTGTTTTGGTGTGGATTTTGGGGTGGTTTTCAGGTGGAGGAAGAGGGTGGTAGTAGGAGGTGGAGGATGAGGAGAAATGAGATGAATGAGATGAAGATGAGAGGTGAAGAAAGAAATGAGCCATGTTCAATAATTTAACCCCCGTCACTCACTCTCTCTCTCTCTCTGTAGCCCAATCTCCCATGTCACATTGTCCATATTAAATTCCATTTTCTTTCATTTTTATTTTATAAACAAAAACCATTTGTAAATGCAAATAAAACATGGTTCAACAAAATGTAACAAGTGTTTGTAACATTTCATGGTGCATGTCATGCACATAAATATAATTAATGCATAATTAGTAAATATTAATCAAGTTTAGCATTAACATTGAATACATATAATTATTTAATAAACTATAAATGCTCATTTCACATAATTCCCTTCACAATCAATAATTTAAATAAATTTTCTAATTTTTTCCCAACCATAAATATATAATTATATCATATCGTTCAAACCAATCTCTATATCTATATAATATTCATGAAATTTATTTTTTTAATTATTTAAATTCCTAAAAATAATATTTTATTTTCTGAAATGTTACAATCTTCCCCCCTTAAATAAATTCGGTCCCCGAATTTAAATTTAGGCCCCCCAAATACTAAAACATTTCAGTAAAACCATCAAGTCAACGGGGCTCCGAAATCATGAATACATAAAATATATCATAACGCGTCGTATGCGCGTGAAAACGAGTGCAAATCTCCAAATCAAAACTCTGTCAAGCGTCACGCCATCCTGGGAGTTAATGCGAAATTACTAGTGCCAAAATCCATTACGAAAATCATATATGACATAATTAGGATTATAACAACATATATATAGTACGAATCTTGTAAAATCATCGAGACAACTGGAATATAGTGCATGCAAAATCTCTTTTCAAATCGCCGTGCGATACGCAAATCACGGCACGAGTAGCGGACGTTTCTTTTGTAAAGAAATTAGCTATATATACACATATACATATCCTTTGTTTAGCATATACGTTCCGCCTTTTGAAAACGAATTTAGAAGGGTTTTTTTGTAAAGTTTTATGTCGTCAAGGACAAGTAGGAAAATATTGAGACTATAGCACTTTTTTGAAAATCCTTTCCATAAATATCGATGCATGCAAAAATATTTAGGTACTATCCTCAGATTCGTCCTGCTCAGTTACTAACCAAGTAGTATATATCGTAAAAACATGATGCTGGAAATGAAATCAATCTCAAAAATGTATATAAAGAATGCCACGTGCGTCTGGTGCGCACAAAAATCGAAATCAAATACAGTGCCACAATGTGCACAAAAACAAAACTAAGTGCAACGGGTGTGCACGAAAACCCTTTTCAAGTGCTACGAGTGTGCCTGACAAAAATATCTAATGCATCAGATGTGCACGAAGAATCTCGATTAAGTGCATCTAGTGTGCACAAAGTCGCATCTAGCGCGCCAAGTGTGCACAAGAACCTAAATCAAGTGCGTCAGGTCCGCACAAAAGCATCTAGTGCAAAAGGGTGTACGATAACGAAAATCAAGTGCACAAGGTGAAGGGTTTCCTTAGCACCACTATTAGCGTTTGGTAGCATCACACATGCCATATTAAAAAATTTAGAGGGTGCTAAAGAAACTATCCTAAGGATCAAACTAGAAAAGTTACGGTAACACTAAACTTTAACACAATCCACAAGTAGTTAAGTACTAGGTTTAGAGAATACAACCTTTGTAGCTCCCTTCGCTAGACTCCTTGGCTACTTGACAGTTGAAAGAAGCTTTCTTGAGATCCTCCAAGTCCATGACGATCCACCCGGAGTCCTCTTTGTCCAAGCTCAAAGCTCCATTTGATCAAGATGATGAAGTTGAAGCTAACACTCTAAACTAGTGGGCAAGAGTAGTATAGAATGTTGATGTGGTTTGTTTTCTCACTTCAAACCCCTAACTTGATCACTTTTTCACTCACTATCAAAACCTAGAGAGCAAGAGAGAGAGGAAGAAGAAGTTGGCAATATGAAGGCTCAAGATAATGATAAGTCTTAGGATAAAAATGAGAAAAGAAAATATATATATTTTCTTCTTTTCATTCTTAACCCTAGTTAATAAATATCTAGATATTTCTTTTGGACCAAAAATGGCCATGAAAATAACTCATGGTTAACTCAATGGTTTAGTGCAAGAGTAAAATAATCAACCATGAATTATTATCATTTCCACTAACTCCAAAAATAAATATCAACATATTTATAAAGGTGTGAGTCTTATATTGCCACCATCAAATGTATCAACAACCATGATACAAATGAGTATGCATGTATGTGTGCATGCACATCCATATGTGCATCAATGTAAACATGTGCATACATGCATGCATAAACCAAAAGACAAAAGGGTTTAAAGTGAAAATGCTAATGGTCAATGTTAAATCAACACTTGATTTAGCAAACCGGTTATATCTCATACGACCCGACCAATAGCAAACCTCCCGATTAATATACGGTATCATATACACGCATTTAATCGGGTCCCCGCGCATATCACATATGCACACCACATCGTTTCGCCTGGGCTAGGTAACTCCATTGTTGGACTCTAAGACTCGTCAATACGCCAACAGTGGGTGATGATCATATCACGCACCCCCAAGCCGCAAGAGGTCAGCTAAACGTAATGGCTACCCAGGTATTGAGCGATCAGAAGAAAACAAGCGAACCTGTCACAATTCCCGTCGAGCCAACCGGTAACACTACCGTACAGTCCGGTCTCTTCGTCAGATATGCTGCATATCGAGTCTAGGGATGGTAATGTCGACCCCAATAACTCAATAAGTCGTGCCGATGAATGGTCTATAACAGATCGAGAAACTACTGATAACACTTATCAGTAAATCTTAACAGCCCTGGCCAGGGACTTACTGATATATAGCCAATCGAGCACAGCACAACATCAACTCCCAATACTGGGTGAGACGAAACCCCTCCTATCGCTCATCGTCTTCATGTGTCTCGGGACTATACCCAAAAGCCACCTGTTTGCACGACTCAGTTGAGCCGTGGTAGGGTGGTAATCAAAGTACAGTGGGAGAACACATAAGACTCTATGACGATCTCGGGTCTACAGACTAACCAGTACCAGTGTCACTTGAGAACTGCTATCCGACGATAGATATAATACCATATAGGAGATCTCGGCGATTCCGTCCAGTGTACCCAGTCTCCACTGAGCACCCGTATATGATCTCGATGTCAAACATCAATGGATATGGGAACATCCATCGCCCATCATATGGGTCTAGTATCATATACGCTAGTCTACTCTGGTGTATGGATGCCCCATCTCGATACACCTACGACTAGGGACATTTCAGGATATGCTTATAAACTACAGACGTCCCACTAGTATGATCTCCATCATAATCACAGTAGTCAAGCAAATATCCTCAGGGCTTTATCAACATGTGTAAATGAATAAAAGCATGATCAAGTCAACATGTCAGATAAAGTAGAACCAAATAGCATACTATCATGTCGAGCAAGAATATACACTGAATATATATACATGTATAATTACATCCA
This sequence comes from Agapanthus africanus, assembly GCA_030015575.1. NCBI lineage: Eukaryota > Viridiplantae > Streptophyta > Magnoliopsida > Asparagales > Amaryllidaceae > Agapanthus > Agapanthus africanus. The sequence goes on from JASDDO010000004.1 coordinate 261,413,847, forward strand.
CTATCTCATAATGGCCTCTAGGGCATACATATATCCAACAATCTCCCATTTGCACTAAGGCCAGTTATTGGCGTATCTCATACCCAACATCTCAAAAAGTCGCTCATGTTGCGGCTGAGGGAGGGCCTTGGTGAGTGGATCCGCGGTGTTATTCTTTGTGTCTACTCTCCTAATCTTGATCTCACGTCGATCTATAATCTTCCGGATCAAATGAAAACGTCTCAGGATGTGTCTGGACCGCTGATGGGATCTGGGCTCCTTGGCTAACGCCATAGCCCTATTATTATCGCAATACAATGGTATTGGATCAATAATGGTTGGAAATACTCCTAGCTCCGAGACGAACTTCCTCATCCAGACGGCTTCCTTGGCGGCATCATTCGCAGCAATGTACTCAGCTTCCATCGTAGAGTCTGCAACGGTATCCTGTTTGGAACTCTTCCAACTTACCGCCCCTCCATTGAGGGTAAATACAAACCCAGAGATAGACTTGCTGTCGTCCTTATCACTCTGGAAGTTCGAATCGGTAAAGGTGCCTCCATTTGGAGATCTCCGTTACTATACAACAAGAACAATTCTTTAGTCCTTCGCAAGTACTTAAGAATGTTCTTCAGAGCTACCCAGTGATTCTCCCCTGGGTTGGATTGATACCTGCTTACTACACTAAGTGCATAAGCTACATCAGGGCGTGTACATAGCATCGCATACATTATAGATCCTACGGCCGAAGCATAGGTTATAATGCTCATGCGAGCTCTCTCTTCATCGGTCTTTGGGCAAAAGTCCTTAAAGAGAGTGACCCATGGCTAGCGGGTAAGGCACCCCGCTTGGAGTCTTCCATATTAAACCACTTTAGTATGGTGTTGATGTACCTGATTTGGGACAATCCCAATAACCTTTTGGATCTATCCCTATAGATCCGAATGCCTAGAATGTATGTGGCATCACCCAGGTCCTTCATGGAGAACCTTAGTGATAAGAAAGATTTGACCGACTGTAGCATAGGAATATCATTTTCTATCAGAAGAATGTCATCCACGTACAATACGAGGAATGTAACAGCTCTCCCTACAGCCTTCTTATAAACACAAGGTTCATCCGGATTTTTGATGAAATCAAACTCTTTGATAACATCATCAAAACAAATGTTCCAACTCTGTGATGCCTGTTTTAATCCATAAATGGATTTAAGCAATTTACATGCTTTCCCGCTGCTCCCACTGTTAATGAAGCCCTCTGGTTGATCCATATAAACGCATTCTTCTAAATCTCTATTTAGAAATGTTGTTTTAACGTCCATCTTCCAGATTTCATAGTCGTAGTGAGCAGCAATAGCAAGTAGGATCCGAATGGATTTAAGCATGGCTATGGGAGAAAAAGTTTCGTCATAGTCCATACCTGGTCTTTGACGAAAACCCTTTTCCACAAGTCTTGCCTTATAGGTCTCTACTTGCCCATCTACACCAATCTTTCTTTTAAAGATCTATTTGCACCCCAGGGGGTACAACGTCCAAAGTCCATACTTTGTTGGTGTACATAGACTCCATTTCAGATCTCATGGCATCCAGCCACTTCACAGAGTCTCTACGCGTGATAGCTTGCTGAAAGCTGGTAGGATCATCATCTTCCATGATGCAATCTTCTCTATCACCATCAATGAGGAAACTGTACTACCTCTCCGGTGGGCGAGAAGTCCTACCAGATCTACGGAGTGGCCGAGGTTCATTAGTTTCTGTTGCAATAGCCGGTTCAACCAAGTCGTCATTTGTAACTTGTGTTTCTAGAACCTCTTCTAGATCTACCACATTGCCATTTGTATCATTTGTGAAAAACTCTTTTTCCAAAAATGTGGTATGCTATGAAACAAACACCTTTTGTTCCTCCTTGTGGTAGAATAGATATCCATAAGAATTCTTTGGATATCCCATAAAATTACACATGACTGACCGCGTCTCGAGTTTGTCCGGATTCTGCTTTTTAACATAGGCCGGACAACCCCAAATCTTAATTCGTTTAAGAGTTGGTCTCTTCCCATGCCATATCTCATATGGCGTGGTAGACACGGTTTGGTTGGGACCCTGTTCAGTAGAAACGCTGCAGTCCCCAATGCATGCCCCCAAAATGAGACAGGTAACTCAGTATCACTCATCATGGAACGAAACATATCTAATAGGGTCCGATTCCGACGTTCTGACACATCGTTATGCTGTGGTGTGTAAGGAGGAGTGAGCTGAGAGAGAATCCCATTCTCTTTTAGAAAGTCTGCAAACTCTGTACTGAGATACTCCCCACCTTGATTTGATCGAAGCATTTTGATACTCAAGCCGGTTTGTTTTTCTACTTCAAGTTTATATTCAGTGAATTTCTCGAAAGTTTCGGACTTGTGCTTTAATAAAAATACATGACCGAATCTTGAGAAATCATCAGTGAAAGTAATGAAGTAAGAAAAACTGCCTCTAGCCTATGTAGACTTTGGCCCGCATACATCGCTATGTATGAGGGCTAAGAGCTGAGTAGCTCTTTCTCCGTGTCCTGTAAACGGAGTTTTGGTCATTTTACCCTTGATACAAGACTGGCAAGTCGCATAAGATTTATATTCAAAAGCGTTTAAATATCCATTTTTGTGTAACTTGTTTAGTCTTGTTTCGTTAATATGTCCAAGTCTACAGTGCCAAAGAAAAGCTTCATTTATTTCTGCCCTTGATACAAGACTGGCAAGTCGCATAAGATTTATATTCAAAAGCGTTTAAATATCCATTTTTGTGTAACTTGTTTAGTCTTGTTTCGTTAATATGTCCAAGTCTACAGTGCCAAAGAAAAGCTTCATTTATTTCTGAAAGTTTTCTTTTATTAGTGTGTTGTATGCTGAAAACTGTGTGTTTATTTAGGACGTATATCCCGTTATTAAGTGTACCATACCCAACCAATATTTGATTCAGGTTAATGTTCATAACATTGTTCTGCAATACAAAATTATATCCTTCATTGTCTAACAAAGAAACGGATATTATATTACAAATCATACTAGGTACATAATAACATGGGTTCAAAACCAATATACATCCAGATGGCAACCCCAAGTGATACTCTCCCATTGCAACTGTATGTACATTGGAACCATTTCCAACGCGGAGAGTATGGTTACCTGTCTTCAAAACCTTGGTATTTCTCAGCCCCTGCATGGAATTGCAAATGTGAGAACCTGAACCGGTATCTAATACCTAGGAAGCAGAGTTTATTGAAAAACAGTTTTCTGTCACAAAAACACCTGAAGCGGAAGCATCCCCATACTACTTCTTCTTGAGCTCCAAGTACTCAGTGCAGTTGCGCTTCCAGTGTCCCGTTTTGTGACAGTGATAGCATCCCCCTTTCCCCGATTCCCCAGCCGTGGACTTGTCTTTCCCCTTAGCCTTTTTGACTCCACCCTTAGGTTTGGTGGGTTTCTTCTTCATCTTTCCCTTGGCCTTAGCCTTCGGGCGAGAGGAGGAAGATGGCCCAACACTCAAAACGGGAGTCTTCACTGAATTCAGCGTGCTCTCTGCACTCCTTAACATATTAAGGAGTTCAGGTTGTTCCTTCTCCATTTTGTGCATGTTGAAATTAACTATAAATTGAGCAAAGGTGGAGGGGAGAGACTGCAGAATAATATCAGTATATTGCTCATTGTCCATTGTCCATCCAAGGTCCTCAAGCTCTTCTATGAAAGCTATCATCTTCAGAACATGGTCTCCTACTGGTGTGCCAGGGGCCATCCGCGTCTGAAACAGCTTTCGTGACGCTTCGTATCGTAAGACACGAGATTGCTCCCCATAAAACTCCTTTGTATGGAGAAATATGGCTTGGACGTCCATATTCTCGTGCTTCTTCTGATGTTTGTTATCCAGATGCAAGCGTGAGGCATTTGGCTGTGGCACAGTCAGCGTCCTATGTCTTGCGGACTTCCTTATCCGCAACTGAGGATTTAGGACCTGGAACGGGCGGGGCTGGAGCCGTGAGGACATATGATACCTTATCATAAGTCAAGGCAATGTTAAGGTTCCTCAGCCAGTCTTTATAATTGGTCCCATTCAGTTTATTTTTATCTAGTAGAAGCTTGAGTCCTGTCATTGGTATCTGCCATTAAGAGAGAGAAAAGAATACACTCAGCGAAAGCACTTGCAAAGATCAGATTGGTTATTATCTTATCTAATCGATGTCTCCCACTGATTTTATCAAATTTCCCCTCAAACCTTAAAAGGAAAACAAGCCAGAATTAATTATAGTCTACAACTTCGCTAACCGTTCAGCCAGGCCAGCGTCGGTACTTGAGGGAGGTTCCCTGTGCTTTCGCACTGACCTAATTAATATAAACCTCATCTTCCAAGAGGCGTAGCCTCGTTAACACCTTTCTAGACACCTAATGGGTTAGCTAATTGTAAACTGCAAAACTCTCCTGAGAGCAAATATTGCTCACAGTGGGATCTGGATCCAACCATCATATGGAAGGTATGCAATCTCATTGCAAATTTCAACTCTTGAAATTCCCGATATGGTTTTTACCCCTAGCACTCATGACCTTGGCTATGGTCAACAAATCATAAGCATTAGTCAAGTTCAACCCGTCATTTCTTGATTAATTAGACCCGTTAACATGACCCTCGGCTAAGGTCAACAAAGTCACATGCCCGTACTAATTAATCTGCATCATATGCATTGTAGGAAGGCATCACTTAGCTACCGTACACTACGCCTTGGCTAAGGTCAACAAACGTAGCACGAATACTAAGTACTCTACTTCCTAAAATGATGGAGGGTTGCAGATGGCTTTTAAGAAAACCTTTAACGCTTTGAACTTGATATCGTCGTAGAATCAAATGGTTTTCAAAAGGAGTGGCTTAAGCTCCGCAGTTTTGAAATGTAGCTTTTTCGTAAAAAGCCGAGTGGTTTTTTAATCCGATTCTACAACATCTTTTTAGGTTTATTTTTCTTCACATTAATCATATTAATGTTGTCCCATCATTTAAGTCCTTAAGCCAATCACAGAAAAGAAACGAAAATACAACGTACGTTTATGGCATCCGCATTCGCCACAATATTCCGTTATGCACCGTTAGGTTACTTAACTAACGGCATACCAGGACGGGACTAGCACGGGTGTAAAACATAAGCAACGTCTATTATATATCTCATATATAATATCACATTCGTCTCAGATATATTAAGCGATCACATCACAGAATATAGGCAGCAGAAACACAGATATGATAATATAGGATATACTAGGACGTCCGTATTTAGTATTTAGCCAGCAATAGAAAATACGGATTCCACGGTCGTGATGAATAGCCAATCTCACACCCTAGACCCCTATGAGAGCGGCAAGTGACCCTACCAATTCTGTAGTTAGGAAACCCAGTCTCGACGCCTCGAGATGGTCTCCCACTGGACCCAAGAACCCGGTCACTTGTGCTCTCCACCTTGGGTCTATCCTAATACGGAAAAGTAAATAATATACAACAATGGTGACATCATCTTCAACCCGGAAGTTTCCTAAATAAAAGAATATTACATTACAAATGAATTTTACATGAATGAAAAGTAAAACTCTCATCTCACATAAAACCCCCCAGCCATTCGATCACGACGATCCTATACAGCACAGCACAGCAACACATAACATCACATGTCATCAATGTAAGCAAGTATGCGTACCCCAATTGCCGTTGACATATAGCAACGAAACCGGCGATACGCATACTACGCTTACGGTCGCAGAAACAAGTATCACATATTACTAGGCGATGTTAAACCTTTCGATCGAATTAACGAACACCCATATTCCCCAGCAAGCTCAACACTTGAGCACCGTTAAACAATACCCAAAATCTATGCCACAGTATTTAATGGACCAGCCGTAGAAGGGCAAACCCAAGCCTCATTTGTGGCGCCACTAACTACGGTAAACCCTAAGGTTTAGTCGCAGTTCTGTGGTCACATCTCGAGTTAGGGTTTCATTCTTCTAGAAGGTCCATAAGAATACCAGCATTATATATTGAGTACGTTCAACCTGGAAAATACCAGTGTTTGATAATCGTTCGACCTGTTTAACGTCGTCTAGGTTACCAATACAATGCTAAAAAAACACGAATACGAAATACTCCGCAAAGAGTCCATTACCAAACTTACATCACATGCAATTCTGGACTACCAAACAATACCAGAAACCCCAGATCATGATGTACAGAGCACTGGTGCAATACGAGGACTAGGGGAGCATGTACGGCCGGCGTCGCCGGAAAATGGAGTGCCGTCGCCGGATTTTTCCGAGCCCCCCCACTCGTATTTCACCTGTGTTCTTATATTCTTTTAAATGTCACTCTGCAGTTACTAAAATAATTTTTAGACAGGTTTTAAAAAAAAATTCAGAGAGCATTTACTTGGGTTTCTAAAACCGTATTTTTGCGGAGTTTTTCGTTTTCGGATTATCCTAAAATCGTCTAGGCTTCTTGTTAGGCTCTGATACCATGAAGGGTTTCCTTAGCACCAATACTAGGGTTTGGTAGCATCTCACATGCCATATTAAAAAATTTAGAGGGTGCTATAGAAACTATCCTAAGGATCAAACTAGAAAAGCTAGGGTAACACTAAACTTTAACACAATCCACAAGTAGTTAAGTACTAGGTTTAGAGAATACAACCTTTGTAGCTCCCTTCGCTAGACTCCTTGGCTACTTGAGAGTTGAAAGAAGCTTGCTTGAGATCCTCCAAGTCCACGACGATCCACCTGGAGTCCTCTTTGTCCAAGCTCAAAGCTCCACTTGATCAAGATGATGAAGTTGAAGCGAACACTCTAAACTAGTGGGCATGAGTAGTATAGAATGATGATGTGGTTTGTTTTCTCACTTCAAAACCCTAACTTGATCACTCTTTCACTCACTATCAAAACCTAGAGAGCAAGAGAGAGAGGAAGAAGAAGATGGCAATATGAGATCTCAAGATAATGATAAGTCTTAGGATAAAAATGAGAAAAGAAAATATATATTTTTTCTTATTATCATTCTTAACCCTAGTTAATAAATATCTAGATATTTCTTTTGGACCAAAAATGGCCATGAAAAATAACTCATGGTTAACTCAATGGTTTAGTGCAAGAATAAAATAATCAACCATGAATTATTATCATTTCCACTAACTCCAAAAATAAATATCAACATATTTATAAAGGTGTGAGTCTTATATTGCCACCATCAAATGTATCAATAACCATGATACAAATGAGTATGCATGTATGTGTGCATGCACATCCATATGTGCATGCACATCCATATGTGCATCAATGTAAACATGTGCATACATGCATGCATACACCAAAAGACAAAAGGGTTTAAAGTGAAAATGCTAATGGTCAATGTTAAATCAACACTTGATTTAGCAAACCGATCATATATCATACGACCCGACCAATAGCAAACCGCCCGATTAATATACGGTATCATATAAACACATTTAATCGGGTCCCCGCGCATATCACATATGCACACCACATCGTTTTGCCTGGGCTAGGTAACTCCATTGTGGGACTCTAAGACTCGTCAATACGCCGACAGTGGGTGATGATCATATCACGCATGCCCAAGCCGCAAGAGGTCAGCTAAACGTAATGGCTATCCGGGTATTGAGCGATCAGAAGAAAACAAGCGAACCTTTCACAATTCCTGCCGAGCCAACCTGTAACACTACCGTACAGTCCGGTCTCTTCGTCAGATATGCTGCATATCGAGTCTAGGGATGGTAACATCGACCCCAATAACTCAATAAGTCGTGCCGATGAATGGTCTATAATAGATCAAGAAACTACTGATAACACTTATCAGTAAATCTCAACAGCCCTGGCTAGGGACTTACTGATATAGCTAATCGAGCACAGCATAACATCAACTCCCAATACCGGGTGAGACGAAACCCCTCCTATCGCTCATCGTCTTCATGTGTCTCGGGACTGTACCCAAAAGCCACCTGTTTGCATGACTCAGTAGAGCTGTGGTAAGGTAGTAATCAAAGTACAGTGGGAGAACACACAAGACTCTATGACGATCTCGGGTCTACAGACTAACCAGTACCAGTGTCACCTGAGAACTGCTATCCGACGATAGATATAATACCATATAGGAGTTCTCGGCGAGTCCGTCCAGTGTACCCAGTCACCACTAAGCACCCGTATATGATCTCGATGTCAAACATCAATGGATATGGGAACATCCATCGCCCATCATATGGGTCTAGTATCATATACGCTAGTCTACTCTGGTATATCGATGCCCCATCTTGATACACCTACGACTAGGGACATTTCAGGATATGCTTATAAACTACAGACGTCCCACTAGTATGATCTCCATCATAATCACAGTAGTCAAGCAAATATCCTCAGGGCTTTATCAACATGTGTAAATGAATAAAAGCATGATCAAGTCAACATGTCAGATAAAGTAGAACCAGATAGCATACTATCATGTCGAGAAAGAATGTACACTGAATATATATACATGTATAAATACATCCACTATCTCATAATGGCCTCTACGGCATACATATATCCAACACAAGGTGCACGAAACATAAATCCGGTGCATGAGTGTGCTCGAAAACAAATATCGAATGTCAACATCGAAATCAGCGGTATACGACATACACCAAATCAAATCAAGTATACCGCGGTATACGAACTCGTAAACGTGTGCAGCAACGTGCACAAAACCATATCAAATACTGAAAGTGCTCGTAAACCACATCGAATGCTTAAGTCCAAATCATGTGCATACTGTATGCACGAAATCAAAATGAAGCGCAAATGGGTATGCACAAAAACGAAAATCAGTACAACTAATACACGAAAATACGAGTCAAGTGCCACTCTGGTGCACAAAATCTCAATCATGAAACTAAATCACCCCAAAATACCGAAATCCAGAATGACGGAAACGTGATATCCGAATCACCAAGTCGCAAGTCATAAATAATTGTCGTCGATGTGCCCCTCCTTCAAAGTCGAATGTGTCGGTGCATCCAAGGCTGGCAGAGCAAGAATATCTATTTGCCTCCTGCCCACGGTCTGGCATCCTCTATCCTTAGATCCTCGTTTCTCTCTGCAGATCACTAGTTACATGACTCCTCGGCTCGACATCCTGATTCAGAGTCATGACGGAAACAGTTTTGTTCTGGTGCTTCTATGAAGATCTCCTGACCAATTAACATGGTCACTCGTATCGTATCGCGTCAATGATGGCAATCTCTGGCCTACTGAGTGTGTGCGATACAACTGATCCTGGGTCCAAGCCTTATCATGTAGTCTTCCAGAAAGATCCTGTCGGGGTCTCTTCAAATCTCATCTCTGCAGAACTTCCTGGAAGTTATCACCCTTTACTTAATCCTTTTCTTGTTCCGAGACAGCTGCATTCTCATCATGACTTTCCTCTAGAAAACATGTCCATATCCAACGCCTCTGCGTGCGTATCAAGTCTCTGTTGTCAACAGAGTGGAACGTCATCTCGTCAAGATCTCGTACGGACCTCTTACTCCGCTTCTCTTTAGTATGGACCAATTCGGAATCATCTCTTCATAGCTATGTGAACTGTGCTCCAATTGGCTATAGTCATATCCAGAATTTCTTTCGAAGCTACGAACTCGGCATCTCTAATATTCTGTAGAAGGCATCTAGCCAATTACGTCCTCGGAAACTTGTCCAAGTCATCAGAGTAATGCGCCTTCGCTCGTTCTTTCTCGACCGACTCGCAACACGTTTGTGTGAGGTTCCATTCTAACTGAAGCTTATCGATTTGATGACCTCACATTGAAGTATCCAAACGAACAAAAGGTCCTAGTCTTATCCAAGGGTGACTAGCGATCTTCTATCACATTCCTGAGTGTAACCACATGCTGCATCAGCTTCAATGGTCTGCGGACGATATCTTATCAAACTCAGCAACAGTTGTCTCATCTGTCCTTACGGTAGACAACGCCTCAATCATCTAGAGTATACGGTACATCAACAGTCTTCACATTCTGGCTGGCCTCTAGCAGTGGCCTGATCATCTGGTGTGGACGGTACATCAATAGTCGTCGCAAACTGACTAGATTCTAGCAATGGCCCGACCATCTGGTGCAGATCCGATCATCCGCGTCAATGAGAAATCTTTGCAAAACAACACATTGAAACACTCGTGCCAAAAGAAAACATCCTGGTCAGTCCTCGTCCATGACGAGCTCTCTTTGACCGCATCTCTAGCTGCAGCTCGCTCTGCTCGTGTAGCCATGGTAACGGAAACCATGATCAAACATCGATGAGGATTGATCATAGGAATGAATAGACTACGATACATAAGAAATGTACATCCTATAAGCAGAGTAGCATATCGTAAGTATGCCGCTGAACATATAAATGGTACGTCACTCTACTTAAGTCACCTACTCCATCAACCAAGGTCAACCTACACGATGAAAGTTCAGGTCTAATACCCCCTTGGCCAACTCTAAGTTCCGTAAGGTCAAGCCTAAGTTCCGAATATATATATATATACACCCTAGACTCCGCATAATCAAATCTAGACTCGAACAAAGGTTAAACCTAATGCTCTGATACCAACTTTGTCACGACCCAGAAATGGCACGTGACGGGCACTTGAATCATGTGAAGTCTATAGGACTCCACCTAATTCAAGTAAGCCGAAAGCCCAGAAATCTAAACCTTTTTAGGGAAAATAGTGGGGGTACAGTTTTGAAATAAAGGTACACTGAAATCAAGTTCTTTCTTTAAATATGTAACGTTTTGAAAAAAAAATCTTTTAGGTGAAATTTCAGATAATCGGTAAAATAACTGCCGTTTTCCGTAAAAACCAAGATATAATTATTTTTCAATATAGAATTAAATATACCTATTCTTGCTATGTAATTGCTAGTATTTGGTGTTTAATTGGTCACTTGTAAAATTCTAGTTTACAAAAATGTTTCCGTAATTAATTAATTTTTTTAAATTATTTTAAGCCTTCACTAATATATTTAATTAGTGATAATTACAAATTGGAATGGGTTAATACAAATTTTGTGCATCATGACACATTAAACTATAATGTAACATGTGGTATTTAAAATGAAACCCGAAATGGCACGTGACAAAATACATAAGTAATAATATATAAAAACACAGTCTTTGTATCTAACTTGAAAACATTTTCGTCATTGAAAAATTTGGGCAGCACCTCCTTGTATAGTTTAGCCCGAAATGGTACAAGCAATATAATAAAAGGCATTCCCAAGCGGGAGCTAGCTCTTCGCTAATTGGCGGAAACAACCACGCAAGTAATAAATATACAACGCCGAAGGCGAGGATCAAAAACTCAGGAAGAAAATAAAGAAAACATGGATCATCAAGAAAACCAGGAATAAAGAATAATGCATAACCGCAACTCTAAGGCCGAAAGAATATACAACTATGGTTTCTAAGTCTACTAAATATACATAGTTTGGTTGATGGAGTTTTAACTAGATACAACTGAATAAATAATAAATACAACTGGTGGTCACGATGCGAGTGAAACCACCAACCAAGAAATCACCCAGAATGAAGCAGTGTGCCAACAAGCCGCTATGGAACCTGTACGGCCAAACCTGCAAGAAACTGTGGCACAATGGGGGTGAGTTGCCAACTCGTGAGTAGAAGACATCAACGAGTAGAAATCGCATGTATGACGATCTCCTAGGTCATACAATACGCTAAATATATATATATAGACATCGAGTAATAACAAGGGTAACAGTAAGCATAAATATAACCCAAGGTACACGTGTCAATGTCATAAAGTGGTAACGAGACATATGTAAATATATGCATGAGTGTAAATGCATCAATGAATGTGTGCCCAGCAACGACACGCTAAATCAAGATAAAACCTGAGTGCCTAGTATCGACACTCAAAAACATCATGAAAATCATGTCCATATATGATACAATATCCTCATATATCTCGGGTGCCGCATCCTCAGATCGGCCCTCAAATCTGTCAAATCACACGACTCTGGTCGGTATCCTCCATATGACTACTGGGTCAATAATAGCCGGTAAGTAGTGCTCCCCTGCCGGGCTCAACGTCTATCTATACGACCCTCTTGCCCCGGGGTACCTCACCGGGTTCACCATGCACCCGCAGACGGCGTCTCTCTCCTCGAATCGGGTATATGTACATACGTGGATCAAGAACCGAGAAATCTCATGGTAGACACCACATATATCATATCACGAGAAAACTGCACTTTGCATTTTTAAAATGATAATTAGTTTATAAATTTCTTTGCGGTTTTCCCCAAATCCAAAAATCTCATAATAACTGAAAACTCATAATCATGAGCTAATGAGAAAACGATGAATATCAGCATAAAGCCCCTCAATAGTGCATAACAGTACGAATATATGAATGCAAAGCGGCATTTAAGTAAGAAATGCAATACCTTAAACTAGCATGTGAAATCATGTATACCAACAATGTAACTAGCTACATGCTATCAGGTTATACAAGTGAAGTAACGTATTCTAACGTGTACGTGACATGGAAATTACCGATGATGATGTGCGTGAGCCGGCCAGTAAGTATACGTGCAACATATGCATCATCGGTAATGGTGCATGTGTTCTAGCAGATGAGATCGTAACAGCTGATGAAGGGACATGTATATATCTACAATGCAATGAGAATAGTATGAGCATAGTAGAAAGTAAACTTTAAAAGCAACTAAAAGACTAAACTAATAACCGAGTGGAAAGTGATGAGAAAATCTATAGCATAGCCGAGTCGATGTATCTAATAGTTGGCGATCCAGCCTCGTAGCGTCACGTACGGTATAATCTATCGTATGGCATCCTCGAGTCAAGAGTGTGGATCAATCATCATATATACTTCGTACGGTAAAGTCCATCGTACGGCATCCTCAAAATTGAGGGTATGGGTCAATATCATATATATCATATCATATAGTTCGTACGGTATCAATCGTCGTACAATATCATAATCATGGGTACGGATCTAAGGTCTCGTACAATCTATATATTATCAAATCACATGTTATCGCATGTATTGTGTACATCGCCCAATGATCCTTTAATATAACATCTCATATACGAGGTCTCGCTCGATCAAATATCATTACCTCACGACATCAAGTCCGATCATATCGACTCATATCCATATAACATATCATATTCTCATTTCACGTGTATTTGTGTGTGTGTGTGTGTGTGTGTGTGTGTGTATTAACATACACACTTATACACACACACACATGTGCACACAACTATAAAACAAGTGTAAGTGTGTGTGTCTGACAACACATATCCAAAGGTTCTCGACTAAGGTAGTTAACACTAGGGATAGATCTTTCTACGAGTATGCCTAATCTAGCCTAATGTCTCCTAGGAATCCCATTTCCTAAGTATCCATCTCACATACCTATATATACATAATAGAGATATCTTATTCTACGGTTGAGGGGGTGCTATACGCCATCAACCCGACTTCCCCCGTAGATATACATCTACTCACCTCGATCCTCACTTGCCGAAATCGATGATGCTACGCTCGCCCTCGTCGAACGATGTCCACGCGGGGTACCTACAGTTTTCAATACGTTATATCGTAAACACGAATCGAATACGAAAACCAAAACGGCACACGAAACACACATAGGTTATAACCTATGGTCTACGCGTGCAAGAATAGCCAAACAACCTCGTCGTCGACGTACAAACGTCCAACGATCGAGATAAAACACAATTAACAAAGCTCAAGTTATTAAAAACCACAAAACCCAAAACAACAACTTAGGAAAATAGCTCCAGATTTTGACTCAGATAATTTGGGACTAAATAAAAAATACATGGGCTAGCTTATAAGGTAACTGAGCTATAGGCCAAACCCATACACCAATGTCCTTAATTGGCCCGGCGAGATTTCCCAAAAATCCGGCGTCGCCGGTTGAATGTAGGAATTCAGGTCTCGTCTTTTGGTGATGGTCTTCTATTAGTATAAATAGGTCATTCTACTTGTTTGATTTTCTTACAAATATCTCAGGTTGCCCCAGATTCTCTGTAATCCATAAAATTCCACAAAACCGACATCAGAATAATTTTAACCTAAGTCTTGGTTTTTACTACACTCAGTTGGCCCAAGATGACACTAGAGGGGTTGTAGTCATGACTAAATCTCAATCACACCCTTTTCAATTCATAATATCGCCTAAACCTCAACTTGGAATCTTCAAACACCACTAAACGACAATTTCTTAACTCTAAACCATACTAGAATATACTACACACTTCTAACTTAACTAAAGGTGCCGATATATACCTTATTTTGCAAATCAAGAATTTTCTTGAATTGCTCAAAGTCTTCAAAATCTTAGCTACCAATAGGTTTGTAGTAAAGTTTGGAGTGACTTTTTTGAAGGTGGCAATTGTTTTGGTGTGGATTTTGGGGTGGTTTTCAGGTGGAGGAAGAGGGTGGTAGTAGGAGGTGGAGGATGAGGAGAAATGAGATGAATGAGATGAAGATGAGAGGTGAAAAAAGAAATGAGCCATGTTCAATAATTTAACCCCCGTCACTCACTCTCTCTCTCTCTCTCTGTGTAGCCCAATCTCCCATGTCACATTGTCCATATTAAATTCCATTTTCTTTCATTTTTATTTTATAAACAAAAACCATTTGTAAATGCAATAAAACATGGTTCAACAAAATGTAACAAGTGTTTGTAACATTTCATGGTGCATGTCATGCACATAAATATAATTAATGCATAATTAGTAAATATTAATCAAGTTTAGCATTAACATTGAATACATATAATTATTTAATAAACTATAAATGCTCATTTCACATAATTCCCTTCAAAATCAATAATTTAAATAAAATTTCCAATTATTTCCCAACTATAAATATATAATTATATCATATCGTTAAAACTAATCTCTATATCTATATAATATTCATGAAATTTATTATTTTAATTATTTAAATTCACAAAAATAATATTTTATTTTCTGAAATGTTACAATTTTGTCCGTTACAAAACAATAACATAAACTTTCAACATTTTCAGATAAATACCATGGACTTTGTCTGTTACAAAAAAATATTATTAAATTTCAACGTTTCTTAGTGTCAAGCCTCGATTCCTAGAAGACGGTAATGGAACGTGACGAGGCCCGCAACATATTTACCATGAGAAGGTCATTTCCCTTAATAAATACGTTAAGCGTATGTAAGAAAAATAACAATATGCAAAAATTAACAAGAGCAATAAAAATAAATAACAACTTTATTTACATTCAAATTCAAATACAGATGTTTAAAAACAAAAGATACAAATACTGAAAAAGATGCCTAAACAATGGCATGCGGAGAATAACTGCAGAAATGGAATTGTTAATCTGGTTAGGCAGTAAGCTGATCGAAATCCTCCTAGATGAGCTCGATCTCTACAGTGCCCGGTCCTCCTGACGAACATTCTAAGGAAAAGAAATAGAGAGAAATGTCGTCAGCGAACTAGCGCTCGGTAAGTCTCCAAAAGAAATAAGTAATGATGACCGAAGGTATGAAAATTAATAGAAACCAGGTAGCAACGAACATGTATGGTTATATGTAAAAGTATCTTCATCATGTCATTCATATGTATAAGGGTAATTATTCTAATGTTATTATTTGTAGTTTTATAAGCAAGGTAAGCGTGTATAGGAGAGTAGTCCAGCTTACCCCGAGGACCAAAGATGCAAGAGAGTACAAGGCTTCGTCATAACCCACGGAACAATAGCAAAAGCATATTCAAGAGGTGTCTTTTAACGTGGCATCTCGTTTTACGACAAACGTTCCTTACCAACCTATCCCTTATCCCCGTGAATTTTATTGTATAGTTCAAGTTTGCAAGTCTTGGCCGAATCCATGAATATAAAAGTACAAGTTTAGATTCAAGTTGTATTCAAGTATTCATGTCAAATTCATGTCAAATCATATTCATGGTTCAGTCAAGTCAAGTGTTTTGGTTCAAGTTTAGATATTCAAGTTCAAATTCAAGTGTTCAAGTTCAAGATCAAGTGATCAAGTTCAAGATTAGGTTCGAGTTCGGGTTCGAGTTTGAGTTTGTATTCAGGTTTTAGGCATATCTTATTAATGGATTTAGCTTTTGAAATTCTTGAGTTTGGGAAATATCGACAACCGCTGCACATGAATAGCAGTATTTATGTCTTTTTCAAAGACGATTGCTATTAGCTGTTCCACCCTAAGATTACGATCTATATTTAGGGAGAACTAAGTGGTGCATCATTGTCTCCGGCTACTCTAAGGCATTGACAAGAGAAGATGCCACTCATACCAATTTACAACCTAAACACGTAATCTAGACCAGTCTTTTAGTTTCAAGGGTATTTATATAAAAAGTCATTTAAAATTCTCGAGGGATTTTAATTCGTCCTAATGTTTCGAAGATATTTTTAATAAAAATGTTGATTGAAATGTCAAGATTTTGCATAAAAATATATTTTTATATTTTGTGGTATTTCAGTGTAAAAACCTAAAATTTAAAGTTTTTGGTATTTTTATGAAAAATCTAGTTTTTGGAAACTTGAGGGTATTTTCTTAAAAATTTAATATTTATATAAAAATTTAATTTTCACAAATTGTTTTCCACGGAAATACAGATTTATGATTTAAATAATTTTTTAATTATTTAACTTGTTTTAAAAAGTCGTATTTTCTTTAAAACCATATTTTATTTCTTTCGAGACCAAATTCTCTATGAGAAGTTCTGCGTCTCACTCTACTATCACAAGTATGTGCAATAACCTACACCATTCACAAACGGATTCCTTAACGAAGGTCGTAGAGGCGTACTTGCAAAGGTTTTATAATAGCGATTTAAAACGTATTTTTAGAAAGTGGGTATTTTAATGAAAAATGTTTCTTTAGCAAATATGTGACCAATATATAATCGTGCTATGATTTTCGAGTGTGCGTGTGGGGTAAGTCATTACCCCGTGCATGATCTACATTAACATATCATAGTAATAAATAATTAATTAACCATGGTATTTATTCGTTATTTGTATTCTACATATTATTTAACATAATAATTTGATATAAAATTTTGTGATACATGGATTGCAAGATCATATAGTTGTAAATTCGTATTTTCTTGGTATCATGGAATGAAAATTTATAATGAACATGTCAATTTACAATGAATATATTTTTAAATTAAAATTTGTTTATAATACCGTATTCTTTCACTTTGATGTGAGAGGAGAAGCAAAAGAAAGAGAAGTCGATAAAGGACTTACGGTGTGCGCTAGAAACAAAGGTGTAGGAGACGAAGATGGTTGGAAAAACTGTGACTACGACGTGCGCTAGTTGATGAGGCGAGTGGAACAATCTTAAGGGAAATGTTGGCTTGGACTTGACGGAGTTGAACTTGGTATATGAAGCTTTTTGAGAGGAATTTTCAGAAATGGGGATGAAGATTGGAGAGTTGGTATTTATAGGGAATTGAGGTAAGGTTATGGTGAATTAAAAAGGTATTAATGGTATTAAAATCATGTTTATGGAGGAAATGAAAAGTCTGGGAGTTCTCAGGTTAGTGGAGGGATTTTAAATTATACCATGCAGAAGAGGGGAGACCAAGAGATGCACGGGCATAAGACAAACCCAAATGGATCTGTCTTGGCTGTCCATGGTGGTCCCAGGTCGGCCCAAAGGGCTGGGTCATGGGGTTCGGGTCCGAGCCATGGTCTGGGTTCTATTGGCATACTTCTTTTATTTGATGACTTTTTGTAATCTCGTGTGAAGCCCGTGCAAACTCTTGAGCTTCTAAAAAGTCAAAAAATAAAAATAATTGTGGCGATAAGAATTCGAACATGCGGGTTATGAGACAGTAGTGCAGAGGCTTAACAAATGAGCTATAAGGACTTTCTTGCTTTTAATTAATAAAAATTATTTATAACTCATAGTCAGAACTGAAATACACCTTTATACTCATTGAATAAGTTACAATCGTACAGGGATTTCTAGGTCGTTACATCCTACCCTCCTTATAAAAATTTCTCTCTCGAAATTTACACGAAGGACTAATCTTCAAACAAATGAGAGTATCGTGTATGCATGTCATCTTCTCTTTCTTAGGTTGATTCTCTAGGTGAATACTTTCTCCACGTCACCCGGACTAACTTGACCACCTTGTTCTACAATGTCTTCTCCTTCTGATCTAGTATCTCGACTGGTTGTTGCTCGCAAGTTAGATCGGTATGTATAGTGAGCTCTGAGTGGTCAGGTATATGGCTAGGGTCACTACATAATGGCGTAGCTAAGATATATGGAAGACGTTATGCACTTCTTCCAATGATGGTAGCAGTGCTAAACGATATGCCACTTCTCCTACCATTCCAGTATATCGAATGGACCGATGTATCTTGGAATAAGGTTTCCTCATCGTCTAAAATGAATGACTCCTCTTTTCGGTGATATCTTGAGGAATACGTGATCTCCAGGTTGAAACTCCAAGTGTCGGCACTTTGCACCTGCCCAATGCTTCTATCGGTCCTGGTCTATGTGCATCTTTTCCCTGATCGTGCGAACTACATCAACTGTCTCCACGATCATCTCAGGCCCAATGAGTTCTCGATCTCCAACGTTGTCCCAACTCATAGGAGAATGACACTTTCGACCGTAGAGTGCTTCAAATGGTGCCATCCCAATACAAGCTTGGTAACTGTTGTTGTATGCAAACTCCATGAGGTGTAGATGATCTTCCCATGATCCACCGAAGTCAAGCATGAAAGTATGTCATAGCACCTATACTAGGTTTATACAAGCATCAAGTATGCAATTTTAAAAAATCTAGAGGTCTAAGCTATACTAACCTAGAATCGAACTAGAGAATTAGGGTTTTGAAGAAAGAAAACAAGTTCTATACTAAGTGAAGAGAGTTACAACCTTTGTAGACCGGTCCTTCACTTCTAAAGCTCCAAGTGGTATTCCCTAGAACTTTTCCTAGACTCCACTTGGTGAAAAGAACGAGCTTTCATTGTAGTCTTCGAGGCCGAAGATGAACCACCTTGAAGTCTCTCTAACTCAAGCTTACTCTTCACTAATCAAAGTATTAGTGAAGCAAACAATCTAAACTAATGGGTTAGATTAGTGTAGGTTGATGAAGTAGGAATTTTGCTCACTTATTTTTCTTCTTTTCTTTTCCCCACCTCAAAAAAAACCTAGAGAGCAAGTGAAGAAGAAGATGAAATGAACTTAGAATGAGAGAGAATGAACCATTAAGTGAAGTGATGAGATGGTGTGGAAAATATCTATGAATAAAACAAAGTAAATGGGGTGAGTCATGGCTTCTCAAGTCTTCTACAAGAATCCTAAGAATAATGACTCATTTTCATTTGCTTTTATTCATAAATCAAACCATTTTCCACTTATCACTTTAACTCATGTGTGATTCTTATACATCCTAGTTCTATGTATCATCAACCATGATACAAATCAATATATATATATATATATATATATATATATATCACATATATATATAATTACATGTAAAGAGAAGAAAATCTAAAGTGAGCAATGATATTAGTTAATATATATAAATATATCAAATATATAAATACATATCAAATTATTAAATCAACACTTGATTCAATAATCCGGTTATATCATATTTAACCGACTAATAGAATGTATCTATGTATATCAAAACATCAAATCAACTCTTGATTCAATTACCCGGTTATATCACATATATCCGAGTAATATTCAATATTGGATATTAAATCAACACTTGATTCAATAATCCAGTCATATCATATATAACCGGCCAATAGTAAATATATATACATAAATTAAATTATTGAATCAACACTTGATTCAATGATCCGGTTATATCACATATAACCTAACCGATATCAAATATCGTGAGATTAGAATACAGTATCATATAATTGTATCCAATCAAGGTCCCGCACATATCTCTATATGTGCCCTACTTCGTTTCGCTTGAGCTAGGAAACCTCTGTGTGGGACTCTAAAGACTCGTCAATACGCCAACAGTAGGTAATGATCACATCAGATACCCACAAGCCGTCAGCGGTACTAGCTGGACATAACAGCTATCCACGTATTGAACGAATAAAAGATCAACAAGCAAGTTTGTCCAAACTCCTGTAAAGCCTATACGCAACATTTACCGTACAGTCCGGTCTCTTTGTTTGATATGTCACATATCGAGTCTGGGGTGGAATCGTCACACCCAAGTAACTTGATAAGTCATGCCGATGTGTGGTCTTTAACCGTTCGAGAAACTACTGATAACACTTACCAGTAAATCTCATCAGCCCTGGGCAGGGACTTGCTATTATAGCCAATTGAGCATAGTGCAACATCAACTCCTAATACCGTGAGAGACGAAACCCTTCCTATCGCTCACTGCCTCCATGTGACTCAGGACTGTATCGAAAATCCACCTGTTTGCACGACTCCTTTGAGCCGTGGTAGGGAAGAAATCAAAGCACAGTGGGAACCACACAAGACACTAAGACTATCTCGGGTCTACAGACTAATCTGTACAAGTGTCACCAGAGAACTGCTATCTGACGATAGGTATGGTACCATCTAGGAGTTCTCGGCGAGTCCTGTGCGGTGTACCCATTCACTAATGAGCACCTGTGTATAATCTTTGATGTCAAACACCAATGGTTGTGGGATTAACCACTAGTCTACTCTGGAATATCGATGCCCTGTCTCGATACTCCCTCGACTAAGAACTGTTAAAGGATGTGCTTGTGGACTACACAAGTCCCACTAGTATGATGTGCATCATAGTCCTGGTAGTCAACCCTACATCCTAAGGGTTTTATCAACATGTAACAGAGAGACAGTATAATAATACAAGCGTACATGTTAAGATAAAGAGCAACCAGAAAGCATACTATCATGTCGAGCAAGAAAGTCCTATATATATATGTCCAAGCATCCACTATATCATACAATAATGGCCTTTAGGGCATACATATTCCTACCAATCTCCCACTTGCACTAAGGCCAGTTGTTGTAGTATCGCATACCCAACATCCCAAAAAGTCTCTCAAACTGCATATGGGGGAGGTCCTTCATGAGTGGATCCACCGTGTTGTCCTTCGTATCAACTCTCTTGACCTCTATCTCCCGGCGATCAACTATCTCTCGGATCAGGTGATACCGTCTCAGAATATATCTGGATCGCTGATGAGACCGGGGTTCCTTGGCCAAAGACACAGCTCCATTGTTATCATAATACAAGGGTATTGGATCCTCAATGGATAGAACCACACCAAGTTCAGCAATGAACTTCTTCATCCAGATAGCCTCTTTGGCAAAATTGTTGGCAGCGATGTATTCAGCTTCCATCATCGAGTCTGCTATGATATCTTGCTTGGAACTCTTCTAACATACCGCCCCTCTATTGAGGGTGAAGACAAAACCCGAGACCGACTTGCTGTCTTCCTTATCACTCTAGAAGCTCGAATCGGTAAAGGACTCTACCTAGAGTTCTCCGTTACCATACACCAAGAACATTTCTTTAGTCCTTCTCAAGTACTTAAGAATGTTCTTCACAGCTGTCCAGTGCTTCTTTCCTATGTCTGATTGATACCTACTTACCACACTAAGTGCGTAAGCTACATCTGATCTGGTGCATAACATCGCGTACATGATAGAACCAACTGCAGAAGCATAGGGTATCATGTGCATGCAAGCCCTCTCCAAATTAGCTTTAGGAGACATCTCTTTGGAGAAAGTGATTGTCCACAGCCGAAAACAAAGACGAACCGGGATGGATCGTCTTGCCTGAATTTAGGGGCAGATGCTAATTGGTTTTATCCGTCCACCTCTCCGAAGATGTCAAGTTGATTTATGGCACAGTGTATCGGAGGTTTGAATGGATGCGACCGTTTTAGCAGACTTCGTCAGATTCCCCCTCATTTCTGAGGGGTTTATGATTGTGGGGACGCTCTTCCTTATAGGCGCAAGCCCTTGCAGTTAATTACATTACCGCGTTGCGATAACCACTTTCTCCTGCTCCTGAAGTTCACTTCGTGTCGTGTGTGTTTGTTTTATTTTTGGTTGCCCGTGGATTATATACGGAGACTAATTTATGTCGTCGCCCGTAGGGCGTGATTAGTCCAAATCCGTATATTTTAGATTTGGGTTTTTATTTAAGGATCGTTAATCTAGTTTGAGATTAAAATCAACTTAAATGTTTGTGAGCAGTTGGAGCTCGATTGTTTTTTTTTGTTAAGGATATGTTAGTCCAATTTGAGACTAAGATCCACTTAACAAGGTTTTAGCATCATTCAGATCCAACAAAAGAGCATTTGAGCTCTATTGTTTTAGTTTAAGGACGTTTCAGTCCATAGCTCATCTCGCGTGCACGTGTATTTATTACGTGACGGAGTGAACGATGGTGATATGGGGTGTGACCAATTTGGGGCACGATCTGATTTGAGGCGTGCATGTCAGTTTGGAAGTGCACCAGCGAAAGAAGTTATTGGTCGTCGGGACCCACCACCTCTCTGAAGACGTTGAGGAATTATAACGACATATATCATAGGTGTAAAGAGATGTACCCTTAAACCAAATCCCGTATTTAAGGGAAAAGACCGTGATGGACCTAAGAATCGTCAATCATGAATGAAGATCGGTTTGGATATCATAAACATAAGCTTAGCCAATTTTGGCTAAGATTGGGTTTTTGTATCACACAGCAGTGCTAAACACTCAGTTGCATATAGCGCTATCGTGTGTATCACGTGAGGCGCTCCTATAGTGCTACGTAATAACTTTTCCCGGCGCTCACGTGTGTTTCACGTGAGGCGCTATATAACTTGGCCTTAGCGCTCAAGTGCTTTTCACGTGAAGTGCTGAGTTCTTTTGGAGATTAAATCTCTGTTAATGGTATTTTGACCATTAACGATCACCAAGATCATTATTTTGAGGATCTTCAATCGGGTTCTTTAAAGAACTAAGTTCTTGATTTGAACTCCATCTTCTCCGAGAGCTTAAATCTCAGTTAATGGTGTTTTGACCATTAACAATCACCAAGATCATTATTTTAAGGGTTTTGAATCGAGTTCTTTAAAGAACTAAGTATTTGATTTGAAGAAAGTAAGTTCTTGATTTGAACTCCATCTTCTTCCTTTTTAAATTCGTTCTTCCATGAATCATTGATTCTCAAGAACAAGATCTTCCCGATGAGAATTAAATTCTTAACTTGTGGGAGATTTGTCTTGCGGATCTCAGATCCATAGAAAGAACTAAGTTCTTTGAGAAGAGTTAAACTCTTGGTTTGAGAATTAAATTCTCTTTTGTATTGTGGGAGCTTTTGGGAGTCTTATGTATATTTTTTAGAAGCTTATGGGGTGGTCTCCTCCTTTTAGAGAATTAAATTCTCTCTGTATTTTTCTTCCTCCCCCTCTCTGTGTGTCTCCTCTTCTCCTTGCTCCTATTTATACGAGAAGAACTAGAATCAATTTGTTAAGAGAATCCATCATTGAGAGATCATGATTGATTCCATGCTCTTTTAGATCAATCGGTGAATTTTATTCACCGTTGGATTTTTAATCCAAAGGATCTCTGTGTAACAGAGAAGATTTCTTATTTGTTTAACAAGATTATGAATACCTTGTTAGTTTTAACAAGATTAGAATTTTATTTTCTTAATATAGAATTTAATTCTATCATATGGATATCTCGTTAGATTAACATAGAATTTTATTCTTATCATATGAATATCTTGTTAGTTTAACAAGATTAGGAAAATATTTTCCTATGATAGAATTTTATTCTACCAGATGATCACCGTTGGATCTTTGATCCAAAGGTCCTCTGTTTAACAGAGAAGATCTTTCTAGTTTGAGAAAGATCAGGAAAATATTTCCCAAATAGAATTTAATTCTATCAGATGATTTAATTGGTGATATTTTATCACCATTGGATTTTAAATCCAGGATTCTCTATTAAGTGAAAAATCTTTCCATATTAAAAAGATCAGGGAAAATATTTCCCAAATAAAATTTAATTTTAATTGGATCACTTTAAATTGGGGGGGGGGGCTCACATGCTTTGCATGTGAGTAGCAAGAGAACTCACGTGTTTAACACGTGACCCATAGTGTAGGTTTTGGCCTGTTTATTTTCAGCGCTCATATGCTTTACATATGAGCGCTCACGTGTTTAGCACGTGAGGCCTGTTTGGCCATTAGTTATTTTATTTAGTTTATTTTCAGCACTCATATGCTTTACATATGAGCGCTCACGTGTTTAGCACGTGAGGCCTGTTGGCCATTAGTTATTTATGTTCAGCGCTCATATGCTTTGCATATGAGCACTCACGTGTTTAGCACGTGAGGCCTGTTTGGCCCTTTGTTGTTTTATTTAGTTTATTTTCAGTGCTCATATGCTTTACATATGAGCGCTCACGTGTTTAGAACGTGAGGCATGTTTGGCCCTTATCATTTACTTTCAGCGCTTATATGCAAAGCATATATGCGCTCACATGTTTAACACGTGATGTCCAACCGTGAATTCTTTTCTTCTTTCTTTTCTCCCTTTTTTATAAGGGTTATAAAAGAACAAATAGCTCTTGGCCGAAAACTTTGGCGGAAACAAATGCCCCCACTACTTTGTCCACGTAAGTATGTACGTGGGTGAAGTAGTGCAGAGTTATGCATGGCTATAGAATTGATGGCTTAGGAGACAAGTTTAGGATCCTTGTAGCTTAAGACTTTTTTCATCTTCATGAGCAGTAAGGATCTCAAGAGGTTTTTTATTCTCTTTACAAGTCGAGAAGGTCTCATAGGTGCATATTCTCCCTAGAAATCGTGAGGATTTCTAAGTGTTCATCGCCTCCGTGAGTCGTAAGGATCTCACAAGAGAATTTTCCCCCTTACAAGTCGAGAGGACTCGTAAGTGGGTTTTTTTCCTCATGGTCGATATTCGACATTGGAGAATATGGCCTGTGGATAGTATACAAGAGTCAGTTTGGACCTGCTTATAGGGCCACAGTGCTTAGGAAACAGGTTGATATCCCCGTTGCATAAGGCTTTTCACCTTTATGAGCCATGAGGGTTTCATGAAGATGTTTTTCCCTACGAGTCGAGACAAGTCGAGAAGTTCTCGCAGGAACATTGTTTTCCCTACAAGTCGAGACGAGTCGAGAAGTTCTCGCAAGAATATCCTAACGTTATAACCCCTGCTATTTACGACAGAAGACCGTTAGGTTTTGTGGTACTAGGTTTTTTGTCCGTGGTACCGTCGCGTTGGCTAATGCATTCCCCGATATGCAGTCTTGCTATTCGAGTAGCCCCACGACTGTCGTGTCTCTGATCCCTTCAGGAGCTGGACAAGACGTCTTCAAGTAATCTCCCAGGTTATATTACCGTCGGAAGAGCAAGCATTAGGTATTTTCCTTGCCTCTTTTTACTTGAGGTTAGGCTCAGTTTAGGAGCCCCGATGACTCATAACCACTCCGCGCTGGTGTGGGATGATCTCCGATAGTCTTTTAGATTTTATTTGAGTTGCCGTCAAGACCCTAAAGCTAGGGATTTTCCTTTGCTTCGTTTGTTGACATTGTGTCTGCCGTAATGAGACGAATGTCGAGGTTGTCTCTAGGTTGTCTGTGAACCGTCGAGGCTTGGAACTAAGCACTCTGCCATGGCTCCGAGGTAGTCTCTAGGTTGTTGGTGAACCGTCGAGGCTTGGAACTAGGGACTTTGCCATGGCTCCGAGGTTTTGACCCTGGGGTCGGTTGTTGACGTTGCATCTGCATCCTGCTGGAGTTGAGAAGGAACGCCGGGGTGACATTGCGTTTGTTGTATCAAGACGGACGTCGAGGTGGTCTTTAGGTTGTTTGTGAACTGTCGGGACCTGGAACTAGGGACTTTACCATGTCTCCGAGGTAGTCTCTAGGTTGTTGGTGAATCGTCGAGGCTTGGAACTAGGGACTTTGCCATGGCTCCGAGGTAGTCTCTAGGTTGTTGGTGAACCGTTGAGGCTTGGAACTAGGGACTTTGCCATGGCTCCGTTATGTTGATGTTGCATCCGCATCCTGTTAGAGTGAGAAGAAGCGTCGTTGTTGATCTCTAGGCTGTTTGTGAACCGTCGAGAATCGGAACTAGGGACATTGCCATGGTTCCGTTTTATTGACATCGCGTCTGCATCCAGTTGGAGTGAGAAGAAACTCCGTTGGTGACACTGCGTCTGCTTTAGCGAGATGGGTGTTGAGATGGTCTCTAGGTTGTTCATGAACCATCGAGACTCGGCTCTCCCTTTGATGGGGCCTGGTGGGAAAATGTGGTTCCTTTTTCGTCAGTGCCCATGGATTGTATACAAGGGTTGATGTGGACTCACCCGTAAGGCAAAAGTTTCATTCATTTCATTTTTTTCCCGTGATGCTCTATCATTTCAGCTCTTTATATCGCGAAAGTCGTGATTGCCCAATCATTTCGGATTTTTTATCGCGGTGCCCAATCATTTCGGCTATTCTTTTCTTTTTACTCGCTGTTTTTTATTGCGAGTTGCCCAAACATTTCGGCTGTTTTTATATGCATATATTTTGCTCACTGATTTTTATTGCGAGTTGCCCCATCATTTCAGCTATTTCATATGCATTTTTTGCTCGTTGATTTTTTTATTGCGAGTATGGAACTTGAGATCTGATACCAATCTGAGCATCAGCGTCGCTGCGACTGGAATATTGTCAGGAGCGAATCATCATTTGCCGTGAAAGGACTTGAGAATTTGATACCAATCTAGGCATCCGCATCGCTACGACTGGAATGTTGCTAGGAGAGAATCATCATTTGCCTTAAAAGGACTTGAGAATTTGATACCAATCTAGGCATCAGAATCGCTACGACTGGAATGTTGCCAGGAGCGAATCATCATTTTCTTTTGTTGATTCGAACAAAGATGGCTTAGCAAACATGGTTAGGATCTTGTCGACTAAGACTTTTTGACTTTATGAGCCGTAAGGGTCTCACAAAGTTATTTTTCCCTACGAGTCGTGAGGATCTCGCAGATGTAAATTCTCCTTAGAAGTCGTGAGGACTTATAAGTGTCGTTCACCATATGAGGACATTCCTCGTCATTGGTGGAACTTGGTGGGGGAAATCGTTTATTTATGCCCGTGGATTGTATACAAGAGCCAATATTAACCGCATGTAGGGCAACTTGGGGAGTGTGATGGCTTAAGAACAGGTTCAGGTCCTTGTATCTTAAGGCTTTTGAATCCTATGGGCCGTGAGGGTCTCATAGGGGGGAATTCTCCTTACGAGTCATGAGGATCTTGTAAGTGTAATTTCTCCTTAGGAATTGTGAGGATCCCTAAGTGTGTTTCTCCCTTGTGAGTCGTAAGGATCTCACACAGGTGTTTTCTCCTCACAAGGTCGGAGTTTGCAGGTGTTTTTATTTTAACGAGATTGCACCCTTTCGGGTTTTCACAAACTCGCCGGTAGCCCTGCTGTTTTTTACTCACGGAGCCCTTTCGGGTTTTCATCCGTGCCCATTTCGCTTGTGGACATACCGTTTTTTTTAAACGAGATTATGCCCTTTCGGATTTTCACAAGCTTGCCGGTAGCCCTGCTGTTTTTACTCAAGGCGCCCTTTCGGGTTTTCATCTGTGCCCATTTCACTTGTGGGCATACCATTTTTTTAACGAGATTGCGTCCTTCCGGATTTTCACAAACTCGTCGGCAATCCTGCTGTTTTACTCACGGCGCCCTTTCGGGTTTTCACCCGTTCCTATTTCGCATGTGGACATACCGTTTAATTTATTTTAACAAGATTGCGTCCTTCCGGGTTTTCACAAACTCGTCGGCAATCCTGCTATTTTTACTCACGGAGCCCTTTCGGGTTTTCATCCGTACCCATTTCGCTTGTGGATATACCTTTTTTTGCGAACGATGAAACTCTCAAAAATAGTTTCGCCGCAGGTGACCCATCTGTTTGCCGGTGGGACTTGGGGGTGGCTTCATTGCTGGAGTAGCTGTGAAGCCAGTAGGACTTGAGTTGCAACCTTTGCCATTGGGACTTCGATTGCAATATAGATCTTAAGAGAGGATATAGCCGTATTTAGGGCGATGTGCCATGTTTGAGGCGAAACACTAGTTTAGGGACGTTTCGGTCCATTATCGCCATATTTGAGGCGAATTTCTAGTTTAAGGACTTTTCGGTCCAACATTCTCATTCGGTCGCGAAGTTGCATAACTCACCCCTTCCAACTCTTGTTTGCTGAGACGCTGCTGCTTGTCCTTTGTTTGCATGGACACTTCACTCCTTAGACTATTTTTACCTTCTTGGACTTCTTCATCTATCATCATGCCAATCGGGTTGTTTAGCAGGAAATACTGAGCATTTTAAACTGTACCTGCCCCCTGATTATTAATGTCGCTTTCCGATACTGATGGAGCGTCTTCTTCATATACAAAGGAACGAGATATCACGCCATTCCTTCTGCCGAGTCTTCCTCTTCCTTGGAATAATGAATTTGACATGGGGTTTTTTCCTCATCGTCTGATTCGGAGTGGGACATGGGTTTCACATACCTCCCATGATTTTTTTTCCACTTGATTACAGAACCCGCTTGTAAGTCTCTTGATATTCTATCTGTTCTTTGAGAAGAAAGGACCATCCAACGTAGAGATTCTTCCGCCAGTGAGAAATATGCCCCCTGTGTATATCTCGGGGTGGAGCGAGTACCCACGCCGCTGCTATTTTGGCGACAGGTTGCTTCATAGTCGCTCATTTTTTGTTGAGCGTTAGCGATAAATGCCACCTTACCTCCGCTTTTCATTCATCTTCATCGGATGATGAAAGGTCTTGACCCAACCGATCCAATCGAGTCATTTTATCCATGAGCTCTTGGAAGGTTGTCGGCTTGAAAAGGGCCATAAATGGGAACACCTTTTGAATTTGGGTCAAGGGTGGCTATGAACATTCCCACAGCTGCAGCTTCGTCGATACGTTGCTCGCATTTTGACCAGATATTTCGCCATCGGGTAACATATTGAACCCATGTCTCATTCGGTCTAACCCTTTCATTGACCAACGTCGTTACGGTAGTACGTTTATTCACACTAGCGAATCTCTGACAGAAGAGCATCTCCATCTCGTCGAACGTATTCACGGAGTCATTCGGGAGTTCCGCATACCACCCGAAGGCAATGCCCACCAGACAGCTGACGAACTGTCAGAGGAGAAGTATATCATTCTCTCCAGTGTTACCGCACATGGATTTAAATCGCGCGATGTGATGGTGAGGATTCCCGGTTCCTTTGTATATATGGAGTCGGAAGTTTGTATTCTGGTGGGTACTGTATTTGATTGTAGCACGCCGGATACGGTCGACCAGTCTTGATTGGCCTATTTGATGCTTCACTGGCATAGTGAGTTTTGACTTGCTGAGCGATATATGTGTCCAGCTTTTCTTTTCGGAATCATTTCCTCCTAAGCCGTTGATGAGATTTGTAGAGGATTTGAAATGTCATCCTTATCTTTAAGACCAACTACTGGCGGTTCATCTGCCAGTGGTTCCGATTGAACCATCATTCCAGCCATATTCTGAATCAGAAGGGCCATATGGTTCATTTTAGTGGACATTTCTGCCTCTTCTTCATCTCTCTTTTTCAAAGCGCGCTTTAGGAAATGTCACGACCCGAAATTTAGTTTGTGACCGGCACTTAAATCACGCAACGTCTAAAAGCGCAAAGTAAATTAAGTAAGCCGAAGGCTAGAAATCTAAACCTTTTTAAGAAAATAAAAGAGGTGAAGTTTTGAAATAAAGGTATGATGAAATAAAAAGTTTTCTTAAATGCAGAGATAATGGAACATGAAAATGCAAGTGGATTATACTAGTTGAAAAACATGTTTCGTCTTTTAAAAATTTGGGCAGCACCTCCTTTGTATATTTTGATCCAAAACCATATATACATGATAATATAAAAGGCATCCCCAAGCGGGAGCTAGCTCTTCGCCAATCAGCGGAATCACAACCAGGCAAGACAGAAATATATGTATACGACGCCCAGCGGCGAAGATCAACATAAAAGGATAATGTAAAGCAAGACTTCAACCCACCAAGCGAACATATAAACCATCACTCCAAGTCTCGCAACCACAAGTCTTTCTAAGTCTTACTAAGTATACAAATACTAGATTCCGATTGATGGAGTTAACTAGATACAACAGGAATAATAATACAAGAGTGGGCACGATCCAATATGTCCCACCTACCAAAGCAAATCACCTGAAAGCAAGTTATGTGCCAGCGATACCGCTACTAATCCATGCGGTCAAACCTGTAAGAACTGTGGCACAACGGGGGTGAGTTGCCAACTCGTGAGTAGAAAACATCATCAGGTAGAAATCAAATAAAACAACGATTCCTAGGTCAACTATATCATAAAAGTAATACTATAATATATAGGGTGACCGTATCTGCATATATGCCAACCATAATCAATGCCTATATGCATGTGGATATCATCTACGTGTCCATCAATGACACAACAACATCATGAAACCTGAGTGACCAACATCGACACTCGAAACATCATGAAAGCACATGCATGTAAATATGAGGATATCAACTAACGTGTGTCCATCAACGACACATCAAAATCATGGAACCTGAGTGTCCAACATCGACACTCGATGTAGGGTTAGCATAGCACCTTGTGAAGGTTTTGGCAAGCATCAATCATGCTATTTTAAAATTTTTGGGGTGCTAAACAAACCCTAACCAAGATCTTAACTAGAGAATTATGGTAAACTTAGCATGTAAACAACTTTACATCTAAGAGTTTGGGATTACAACCTTTGTAGTCCGTTCCTTCGCTTCATAAGCTCCGTGTTGAGGTCCTTTCACTGCGATCATTATGAACCTGGATTCTAGAGAGGCTCCATGAGGTGAATGAGGCATCTTGCTTGAAGTCTTCTTTTTCGAAGATGATTTACCTTGAAGAATCTCAAACCCAAGCTCTTGCTTCACTAATCAAGTATTAGTAAAGCAAACACCCTAATCTAAATGGCTAGAATAGATGAGGATGATGAAGTAGGAATTTAGCTCTCTTTTGTTTTCAATTTCTCACTTTATTTCATCACAACATAAAAAGCTAGAAAGCTTTTTCAAGAAGAAGAAGAAGAAAATCCTTTTGTGATGAATAATCAATTATTGTTGTAGTTACAATTGCAACCATGAGTTAAGAATGAGATTCTTAACTCATGTAGAGAATTAACTAGAGTTAAGAGTTTAGGTTGGGTTAAATAATATCTTCACAAAAAATCTAAGGATGAAAACAAAAGGAAAGCTTCATGAAAGCTAACCCAAAAGCTAACCCAAAAGCTAACCCAAATCCAAACCCTAACTTGGTTTAAACTCACCAACCATGTTGCATTTGTAACCCTAACATGTTACAATATTATATATCACATATACAATATATTTTGTAACAAAAAGAAATAATACAATTAACATATATCGCATATACATCAATGTATTATCCAAGTGAGAAAAAGAATCTTTTAGTGAGCTTATATTAGTTAATGCAATGTAATATATCATATATATAATTATACATTAAATTATCGAATCAACACTTGATCCGATAATCTGGCTATTTCACAAATAACCGACTAATATAAAATGTATCAGTTCATCGAATCAACACTTGATCCGATGACCCGGCTATATCACATATACCCGGCCGATATCACATATCGCGAGAATCTAATACGGTATCACATACACGTGTTATTCTCGGTCTCACACATATCACATATGTGCTCCTACTCTGTTTTTCCTGAGCCAGGAAACCTCTGTGTAGGACTCTAAAGAATCATCAATACGCCGGCAGTAGGTGATGATCATATCAAACACCCACAAGCTGCAAGCGGTCAGCTAAACGTAACAGCCACCCAGGTATTGAGCGATCAGAAGATCAACAAGCAAGCCTATATATTCTCCTGCGAATCCAATCAGTAACACTCCCGTACAGTCCGGTCTCTTCGTCTGATATGTCGCATATCCAGTCTAGGGGTGGTAAACGTCAGACCGCAGTAACCGATAAGTCGTGTCGATATGAGGTCTATAACAGTTCAAGAAACTACTGATAACTCTTACCAGTAAATCTCAGCAACCCTGGCCAGGGATTTCCAGTTATAGCCAATCGAACACAACGCAACATCAACTCCCAATACCGGGAGAGACGAAACCCCTCCTATCGCTCATTGCCTCCATGTGATTCGGGACTTTACCCAAAAGCCACCGTTTTGCATGCCCTCTTAGACATGGTAAGGTGGAAATCAAAGCACAGTGGGAATCATACAAGACTCTATGACGATCTTGGGTCTACAGACTAACCTGTACTAGTGTCACCAGAGAACTGTCATCTGACGTGAGGTATAATACCATCCGGGAGTTCTCGGCGAGTCCGTCCAGTGTACCCAGTCACCACTGAGCACCCGTATACTATCTCTGATGTCAAACACCAATGGATATGGGATCATCCATCGCCCATCTTCATGGATCGAGAAGCATACGCTAGTCTACTCTGGTATATCGATGCCCTGTCTCGATACACCTACGACTAGGAACATTTGAAGGACGTACTTAGCGACTACACTGTCCCCACCAGTATGATCTACATCATAGTCCTGGTAGTCAAGTACTCATCCTAAGGGCTTTATCAACATGTAACATAGAGACAATCAGAGTACATGTTAAGATAAAGAGCACCAGATAGCATACTTGTTGAATATGTATGCCCTAGAGGCCATTATTGTATAGTACTAGTTTGTATAATGCATTTTGGAGGCTTGGGATATATATATATATATATATATATATATACACACACACGAGTTTACGACAGTCTTGCTCAATATAGTAGTATGCTACTTGGTTTGTTTCTATCTTAATATATGTATATGTTTCTTTTAACATATCGCTAAAAATATATTGATGGAGCCCTTAGGATCTTTGCTTGACTACCGGCGTTGTGATGGCGATCACACTAGTGGGGGCTGGGTAGTCTGTAAGCACATCCTTATTTTGGTCCCTAGTCGTAGGATTATCGAGACAAGGCATCGATACTCCAGAGTAGACTGGTGCATACGTTTCTCTTCCCAGCAGGGGAGATGGTCTGTCCCACAGCCATCAGTACGTCGTACTGGAGATAGTATGCAGGTGCTCGTTAGGTTACGAGTACACTGGACAGGACTCGTCGGGAACTGTTGGTTGGTATTATACCTATCGTCAGTTAACAGTTCCCAGGTGACATGAGTACAGCTTAGTCCGCTGACTTGACACTGTCACTTCGCCTCAAGTGTGTTCCCACTGTTCTTAGATTACTACCATACCACGGCTCTACTGAGTCGTGCAAACAGGTAGTAGTTGGGTGCAGTCCCGAAGCACTTGGAGGCAGTGATGGTTAGACAGGATTCGTCTCTCCCAGTATTGGGAGTTGATATCGCGCTGTGTCTAGGAGAGCCATTACACATTGTCGTCCCTGGCCAGGGCAAGCGAGAATTGCTGGTAGGTTTTCCAGTAGATTCTCAGGGTGTTTTGGGCTACACTCCGACACGACTTGTACCACTATTAGGGGACTGACGTTTACCGCCCCCTAGGCCCGCCATGCGATACTCTTAGACGAACAGACCGGACTGTACGGAGATTGTCACATTCAGTCTCAGTAGGAGTTCGGATGGGTTCACCTCATCATTCTTCTTGTCGGCATCTAATTGGGGACCGTTACGTACAGCTAGTACCGCTTGCAGCCTGTGGTTAAACCCACTGCCAGCGTAGTATCGAGCCTTTAGAGTCCCACACAGAGGGTTACTCGCCTTTGGGCAAAACAGAGTAGAGGTCGCATGGTTTTGCGACGGGGTTCGTTCACATCCGCGCACTTGTGCACGGTTGGTGTCCGGGCAGTTATTACTAGCGGGCTTTGGTTTAAGCCAGATCCTAGTATTTGTTTTGGGATTGGTTTTGTCTCAGTGTATTCGTGTTCCTCGGAACACGGATGCGGGTGTGTATGCACAGTTGACAGAGGCAGAAGCAGAGGATTCTCATTAGGGTTGTTAACCATTTGACTTTGGTTGACTTGTTGACCGTTGACTTTTTCCAAACCCTAATGAGAATGAGGAATATGGTTAATAATATTAATTAAGGATTATTGTATCATGGTTGAGTTGAACATTTGACTTTTGTTGACTTGTTGACTTTGTTGACCGGTTGACCATTGTGGACTTGTTGACCATCATCATTTCATTGCTATGACTTTTGTTTACTTGTTGTTCTTTACAAAATGCAATAATTGCATGAAATGATAATGGTCATTGAAACTAACCATCACAATTCTTAATTATTATTATTATCATTATTATTTTTGCTTTTGTGAGCATGGTTGCATTATGAGAGCTCATTCTATCATATTCTTTCTCTCTCCTAGAAAGAAAGCTCTCCCTCTTCCTCTCTCAAGGTTCAAGTGTTCCATGAGTTGGAAATCATGAACCATTGAGACAAAACCACCATAACTCTTCTCTACTCATTCTAAGGTTCTAGGTTTAGCAAACCAAGCACCTTAGTTATCTCTAGGTTGAGATAGGAGCTCAAGTTCGAGGCCCTCGGGTGGATCCATCTACGGCGAGGAGGAGTCGTTCAAGCCACTACAAGGAGCAAGCAAGGAGGAGAACCACCAAAAGAAGAGAAGGAGTTCAAGACCTAGGTATAACCATTCTACATAGTGGCTAGAACTTGTAGTTTTTAGTTAGTTTTTGTTTAGCAAAGATCCTTCATGGATGGTCCATGTTACCTTTTTGAGGAAAAATTTGATTTTTACCTATTCCGCCTCCCGAAAGAACCGGGGTGGGTAACGTGGACCTAACAATACTATCATGTTGAGCAAGAAAGTCCTCCATATATATGTCCAAGCATCCACTACAATATATATCGTATGTACAATAATGGCCTCTAGGGCATACATATCACTAATAATCTCCAACTTGCACTAAGGCCATTTGTCGTGGTATCGTATACCCAACAATCAGCTGTGGTTGAAGTATCTCATGCTCAACCATCCCATAAAAGTCTCTACTGGGAAATAGGCCTTTGTGAGTGGATCCGCGCTGTTGTCCTCTGTATCTACTCTCCTATCCTCGATCTCCCTGGAGATCAACCATCTCCATGATCAGGTGATACTGCCTAAGAATATGTCTGGATATCTGATGGGACGGGGGTTCCTAGGTATAAGCCACAGCTCCATTGTCACACAATGGTTGGAACGAAGTTCATCTCATGAACTAATATATATCCAGACTGCCTCTTTGGTAGCATCTTTGGTAACGATGTATCTTGCCTTTAATCGTCTAGAATGTCACGGTATCTAGCTTGGAACTCTTCCAACATACCGTCCCTCCACTGAGGGCAAAGACAATTTCCTGTGACTGACATTCAGTCATCCTTATCACCCTGGAACCTTACCAGTGATTCTCCCCAGGATCTATTGATACCATCTTACTACAACTAGTGAGATTCCTAACATCCACTTAGATCTATCTCATAGATCCAAAACCAGGATTTAGGAGGTATCACCTTGATCATATATAGAGAATCCTTATGATAAGAGGAGATTGATCCAGTGTAGCATAGGAAACTCCTTTCCTATCGAGAGTATGTCATCCACGTACAATACGAGGATCACCACCACACTCCCTACTACCTTTTTGTATATACAAGGTTCATCTACCATCTTGATGAAGTCAAACTCTTTGACCACCACATCAAAACAGACGTTCCAACTCCGCGATGCCTGATTTATCCTATAAAACAACTTGCACATGTTTTCGCTGCTCCCACTGTCTACGAAGCCCTCTGGCTGTGTACTTATAGACGCTCTCTTCTAAATTATTTAGAAAAGCAGTCATGACACCCATCCTCCAGATATCGTAGTCATGGTGTGTAGCAGTGACAAGTAGGATCTGGATGGACTTAAGCATAGCTTTGAAAGTCTCAACTTTTCCATGTACACCTAGTAATCTTTTCAAGATATACTTGCTCCTGATGGGGATTTAACCCTTCAGATAAAGCAACCAAAGTCCATACTTTGTTGGTGTATATGGATTCCATCTCAGATCACATAGCATCCAGCCATTCTTACAGAGTCCCCACTCCTGATGGCCTGCTCGAAACTAATTGGGTCATCATCTCATGATGCAATCCTCGCTCCCACTGTCATAGAGAAACCGAAGTATCTCTCAGGTGGATGAGGAACCCTACCAGATCGGCGGAGAGGCTGAGGTTCGTTGGAAACTATTGAATCCTCCGGTTCTACCAAATCATCAGCTGCAGATTTTATATAGCTGGAACTTTTTCCAGTTCTACCTCATGACCAATAATTCCTTCACAAGAAATTCCCTTTTTCTCAAAAAGGTGGCATGCCGAGAAATAAAACACCTTTTGTTCCTCGGTTCGGTAGAAGATATTCCCTTTCGAATGCTTGGGATATCCTATAAACTTCCACAGATCAGACCTTGCCTCGAGCTTGTCCGGATTTTGTTTTTAGGCATTGGCCGGACAACCCCAAACCTTAACATCCTTAAGAGATGGGCTCTTTCCATACCATATCACATATGGAGTGGTAGGCACCTGATTTGATTAGAACCCTATTCAATAGGTATGCAGCTTCTCAAGTGCATAACCCCCAAAAGGAAATAGGCTACTCAGTACTACTCATCATAGAGCACACCATATCACATAGGGTGCGATTGCTCCACCCCGATATACCAACGTACTGTGGTGTATACGGAGGAGTATTGCTGAAAGAGAATCTCATTCTCCTTTAGAATTGTCCAGGATCTCTGTGCTCAAGTATTCTCCTCCCTGATCACATCAAAGGACATAATACTTATACCCATTTTGGTTCTCTACTTCTGACTTATAATCATTGAATTTCTCAAAAGGTTCAGACTTGTGTTTCAACAGGAACATTTGTCCGAATCTTGAGAGATAATCAATGAATGTAATGAAGTACAAAGAACCGGTCCTCGTATGTGTAGACTGGGGACCTTAAATACATCATCATGTATCAATCCCAAAAGTTCACTAACTCTTTCTCTGTTTCCATTAAACAGAGCTGTGGTCATTTTATTTTTGTGACATGACTGGCAAGTTTCACAAGATATGAATTCAAACAGATTTAAATATGCATCTTTATGTAACTTCAGCTAGTCGGTTCGCATTGATATGACCTAGTCTACAATAACATAAGAAGGACTCGTTCATTTCTGAACTTTTCCCCATGTGTGTATTCTGTATGTTAAGAACCCTTGGTTTGACTTAGAACGCCTATGCTTTTAGATAACGTGCCTGAACCGATCAACTCTTGATATAGGAAATGTTCAAAACATTATTCAACAATACAAAATTATATCCTTCTTTACTGATAAAGAGACTGATATGATGTTGTATATCAGGTTCGGTATCTAATAACATTCGTTCAGAATCAATGTATTTGGTAATACAGGGTGATAACTGCCAACATACTTGGCTGCAACACTTGCACCATTTTTAACTCTTAAAACTTATCACCCATTCTCAGTTCTCTACCTATCTGTAGCCCATGTAACAGATTACATTTGCGGGATCCTGATCCGGTATCTCATACCCAGGACGTAAAGGATACTGAGAAACAGTTCTCTGTAATGAACACACCCGAAGAAGATGCATCAATATGTACTTTCTTCGTTTGGGTGGCACGGGAATCCTGGTAATCCCCAATTTCCTGCTCTGTCTTATAACAATTATAAGTTGGAGCTGGACCAACGATCCCTAGCGTAGTATAACAAGCGGGTTCGGTCAATACATCTGTATTATTATCTTGATTAAGGCGTGACATGGTCGCTACCTGGAGAGAGAGAGAAGAAAACACTCAGCGTATGCTCTTGCAAGATTAGATTGGTTATTAATATATCTAATCAGGATGGCTCCCACTGTCTTAGTCAAATCTTCCTTCAAACCCTAAAAGGAAAGACTAGCCGGGATTAATTACACCCTACAGTTTCGCCAATCTTTCAGCCAGGCCAGTGTCGGTACTTTGAGGGAGGTTCCCCGTGCTTTCGCACGGACCTAATTAAAATAAACCTCGGTTTCCCAGAGGCATAACCCCGTTAACACCTTTCTAGACACCTACTTGATCGGCTAATTGTAATGTGTAAAACTTTCCCATAAGTAACTCTTACTCGCAGTGGGTATCGGGATTCATCTATCTCATAGAAGGTATGCAATCACATTGCAAATTTCAACACTTGAAATTCCCGATAATATCTTTTACCCCTAGTATCCTATGACCTTGACGGAGGTCAACAAACCATAGGCTACTAGTCAAGTCCAACCCGTCATTTGCTGATTGAATTAAACCCACCCGCACGACCCTTGACGGAGGTCAACATGGCCGCACGACTACCCTAATCCAATCTGCATCATATGCATAAGCAGATAAATACTAGTTAGCTACCACACACTATGCCTTGACGGAGGTCAACAAACGTAGCACGAATACTAAGTAGGACTTATCTGAAATGACGGAGGGCTACGCAAGTTTTTAAGAAAACCATGAGCGTAATTAACTTGATATCGTTGTAGAATCGAGTGATTTTAAATGGAATGTTTTTGAGGCCTTTTCTAGTTTTGCTAAAGAGGTCACTCCCGGTGAAGGGATCGTCGGCTCTTTCCTTATCGAATAAGGTGTAGGATATTTCACAAATACCACTATGTAAAGCAAACACTATAGAAGCAATCAAAATGCAAACCGAGTGTGTAGCATCTTCTAGTTTCGCTAAAGAGGTCACTCCCGGTGAAGGGATCTCGGCTCTTTCCTCATCGAATAAGGTGCTGGATATTCTACAAGGAATACCGCTTTGCAAAGCAAGAACTAGAGCTACCAATTTTCGAGACAAGTTTCTACAACATCTTTAGGTTTCTTTTATTTCATTAATCTCATTAATGAAGTCCCATTTATTATGCTTCATAAGCATCATATTTGAAACGAAATCAACAATATATAATATATATCTCATATATATAATATAAACATTCGTCTCAAGCAGTAATATGATCTCATCACAGAACATTGCAGCAGAAGAACATATATGAAATATTAGATATACTAGGATATCCGTGTTTTATATCAAGTCAGTATAAAACACGGATTCCACGGTCGCGATGAATAGCCAATCCCACACCCCTAGACCCCTATGAGAGCGACAAGCAACCCTGCCAGTTCTAGAGTTAGGAGACCCGGTCTCGACTCCTCGAGATAGTCTCCCACTGGACCCTAGAACCCGGTTACTTGTGCTCCCCGCCTTGGGTCTATCCTAATGCGGAAAAGTAAATAATATACAATGGTGACATCATTCTCAACCCGGAAGTGCCCAAATAAAAGAATATTACATACAATGAATTTTACATGAATGAAAATAAAACTCTCATCTCACAAAAAAAAACCCCGGCTATTCAAAACATGACGATCCAATATAACATATCACAGCAACACATAATATCACATATCATCAATGTAAGTAAATATGTGTATTCCAGTTGTTGTTGACATATAGCACCGAAACCGGCGATACACCACATATTACACTTACGGTCGCAGAAAAGAAAGTGAAAAACTATAACATTTGGAATCCACAATCATCTTAGACATCTTAAATCCGAAATATAACATACTTCGCAATTCATGCCTAATTATATGAATTCCACATATTGTATCATATTCCAGATAAATAGACAATGTTAAACTTTCCGATCGAATAAACAAACACCTAAGATTTTCCAAATAGCTCAACACTTGAGCGGAGTTCAAAAAATCCCAGAACATGTCACAGCCGCTATGAACCAGCCGTAGAAGGGTCAAACCAACGCCTTATATATGGCAACGCTAAACTACCACAAACCATATGGTTCAGTGGCGGTTTTGACGGTCACATAATCGAGTTAAGGTTACGTTATTCTAGAGGGTCTACATATTCGCTTGCATGATTTTCTTAAAGTTTTAAACTTAGGAAAAATCCAACACTTGAAAGTTTTCCGACAAGGGAAAAAGTGAGTTATTGATATCCGTTCGAACTTTTTAACACGTTCTAACTTACCTAAAAAAAACTTGAACGAAGTTAAACTTTCCGATCGAATCAACGAGTTCCCAATATTTCCCAGAAAGCTCAACACTTGAGTAGAATTAAAAATTCCCAGAAGCATGAAAAAGTACCCAAGAATAAATCCATGAAGTCTTAGCCCCTAACTCCCAAAGTTGGCCGCGGAACCGCCGCCAAACGCATGGTTTGGCCGCGGTTCTGCGGTCACTTGAGTGAGTTATGGCTTCATACTTCACAGTAATCCTTAGAATTCCCTGCATAATTTTCTGAGTATTTTTAATATGAAATATTTCAACCTTTGAATTTTTTTCCAGAAAGTGGGATTTTTTGGGGTTTCGGGGTTCGATCGGACTTCTAACTTCGTCTAGACAACGCCTAATGCTCTAGCTTGGCTCCGATACCACTGTAGGGTTAGCATAGCACCTTGTGAAGGTTTTGGCAAGCATCAATCATGCTACTTTAAAATTTTTGGGGTGCTAAACAAACCCTAACCAAGATCTTAACCAGAGAATTAGGGTAAACTTAGCATGTAAACAACTTTACATCTAAGAGTTTGGGATTACAACCTTTGTAGTCCGTTCCTTCGCTTCATAAGCTCCGTGTTGAGGTCCCTTCACTGCGATCATCATGAACCTGGACTCTGGAGAGGCTCCATGAGGTGAATGAGGCATCTTGCTTGAAGTCTTCCTTTTCGAAGATGATCTATCTTGAAGAATCTCAAACCCAAGCTCTTGCTTCACTAATCAAGTATTAGTAAAGCAAACACCCTAATCAAAGTGGCTAGAATAGATGAGGATGATGAAGTAGGAATTTAACTCTCTTTTGTTTTCAATTTCTCACTTTATTTCATCACAACACAAAAGGCTAGAAAGCTTTTTCAAGAAGAAGAAGAAGAAAATACTTTTGTGATGAATAATCAATTATTGTTGTGGTTACAATTGCAACCATGAGTTAAGAATGAGAGTCTTAACTCATGTAGAGAATTAACTAGAGTTAAGGGTTTGGGTTGGGTTAAATAATATCTTCACAAAAAATCTAAGGATGAAGACAAAAGGAAAGCTTCATGAAAGCTAACCCAAAAGCTAACCCAAATCCATACCCTAACTTGGTTTAAACTCAACAACCATGTTGCATTTGTAACCTTAACATGTTACAATATTATATATCACATACAATATATTTTATAACAAAAAGAAATAATACAATTAACATATATCGCATATACATCAATGTATTATCCAAGTGAGAAAAAGAATCTTTTAGTGAGCTTATATTAGTTAATGCAATGTAATATATCATATATATAATTATACATTAAATTATCGAATCAATACTTGATTCGATAATCCGGCTATTTCATAAATAACCGACTAATATAAAATGTATCAGTTCATCGAATCAACACTTGATCCGATGACCCGGCTATATCACATATACCCGGCCGATATCACATATCGCGAGAATCTAATACGGTATCACATACACGTATTATTCTCGGTCCCGCACATATCACATATGTGCTCCTACTCCGTTTTGCCTGAGCCAGGAAACCTCTGTGTAGGACTCTAAAGAATCGTCAATACGCCGGCAGTAGGTGATGATCATATCAAACACCCACAAGCTGAAAGCGGTCAGCTAAACGTAACAGCCACCCAGGTATTGAGCGATCAGAAGATCAACAAGCAATCCTGTACATTCTCCTGCGAATCCAATCAGTAACACTCCCGTACAGTCCGGTCTCTTCGTCTGATATGTCGCATATCCAGTCTAGGGGTGGTAAACGTCAGACCCCAGTAACCGATAAGTCGTGTCGATATGAGGTCCATAACAGTTCGAGAAACTGCTGATAACTCTTACCAGTAAATCTCAGCAACCCTGGCCAGGGATTTCCAGTTATAGCCAATCGAACACAGCGCAACATCAACTCCCAATACCGGGAGAGACGAAACCCTTACTATCGCTCATTGCCTCCATGTGATTCGGGACTGTACCCAAAAGCCACCGTTTTGCATGCCTTCTTGGACGTGGTAAGGTGGAAATCAAAGCACAGTGGGAATCACATAAGACCCTATGACGATCTCGGGTCTACAGACTAACCTGTACCAGTGTCACCAGAGAACTTCCATCTGACGTGAGGTATAATACCATCCGGGAGTTCTCGGCGAGTCCGTCCAGTGTACCCAGTCACCACTGAGCACCCGTATACTATCTCTGATGTCAAACACAAATGGATATGGGATCATCCTGTTAGTGTATATGCCCTAGGGGCCATTATTGTATCATACTAGCTTGTATATTACTTAATGGAAGCTTTGGATATTCACAGTTATATTAACAGTCTTGCTAAACATGGTAGTACGCTACTTGGTTTGTATCTATCTTAATATGTGTATATATTAGCATATCGAGAAAACATATTGATAGAGCCCTTAAGATCTTGCTTGACTACCAGTGTTGTGATGGCAGTCACACTAGTGGGAGCTGGGTAGTCTACAAACACATCCTTTTTCAGGTCCCAAGTCATAGGATTATCGAGACAGGGCATCGATACTCCGGAGTAGACTAGTGTGTACGCTTCTCATCCCAGTTGGGGAGATGGTCTGTCCCACAGCCATCAGTACGTTGTACTGGAGATAGTATACAGGTGCTTATTGGGTTACGGGTACATCGGACAGGACTCGCAGGGAACTGTTGGTTGGTATTATACCCGTCGTCAGTTAACAGTTCCCAGGTGACATGAGTACAGCATAGTTCGCAGACTTGACACTGCTGCTTCGTCTCGAGTGTGTTCCCACTGTTCTTAGATTGCTACCCTACCACGGCTCAAAGGATTCGTGCAAACAGGTAGCAGTTGGGTGCAGTCCCGAAGCACTTGGAGGCAGTGGCGGTTAGATAGGATTCGTCTCTCCCGGTATTGGGAGTTGATATCGCGCTGTGTTTGGAGAGCCATTACGCAAAGTCCCTGTCCAGGGCAAACAAGATTTACTGGTAGGATTTCCAGTAGCTTCTCAAGGTGTAATAGGCTTCGCTCCGACACGACTTATACCACCTTTTACGGGACTGACGCTTGCCGCCCCTAGGCCCGATATGCGATAGTCCTAGACGAACAGACCAGACTGTACGGAGACTGTCACATCAGGCTCAGTAGTAGTTCGGATGGGTTTCCTCATCGGCCTTCTCATCGACATCTACCTAGGGACCGTTACGTACAGCTAGTTTCGCTTGCGGCCTGTGGTTAAACCCACTACCAGCGTAAGTGTCGAGTTTTTAGAGTCCCATACAGAGAGTTTCCCTGCTTCAGGCGAAACGATATAGAGGTCGTATGGTTTTACGACAGGGTTCAAACACATACGTGTTTTTACGCACGTACGA
Organism: Agapanthus africanus; assembly: GCA_030015575.1. Classification (NCBI taxonomy): domain Eukaryota; kingdom Viridiplantae; phylum Streptophyta; class Magnoliopsida; order Asparagales; family Amaryllidaceae; genus Agapanthus; species Agapanthus africanus. The sequence goes on from JASDDO010000004.1 coordinate 261,457,471, forward strand.
TGTTCGGACAGTTTATACTAGCAGGCTTTGGTTTAAGCCAGATTCTAGTATTGGATTATTGGATTTATACAGTCTTAGTATTTCCGTGTTTTCACGGATGGGAGGGGCATTCTCGTAATTAGTCGAGAGGCTTCTAGAAGATTGATGAGTTGGAGGCTTAGGTGGAATTTGCATTAAATGGATTAATGACTCATGGTGTGATTCATACAAAGGAGTTAATGAAGCATTTATTACTTAATGACTCATGGTGTGATTCATACAAAGTGATTAAATGAAGCATTGTTGATATTATCATATGATTATTCATTTAATAATTATTATGCTTCTTATATTCACAAATGAGATATTATTAATATGATTCTCACTCTCACCTTCTTTCTCCTCAAGCTCTCTCTCTTCAAGAACTAACCCTAACCTCTCATGTGTTGAGATACAAGGGTTAGCAAGACTAATAGATCGCTAATGCTCTTCTATATTCTTTAGGTTTCTTTGATTAGCACTCATAGCCACCAAGTTACCTCATGTGAGAGGTTAAAACTTGGAGAAGTAGCTCTCGGGTGGATCTTCTATCACATCGAGGAGGCCGATGAGGAGGTGATCAACGAGAACAAGAAGGACTTGATTCATTAGGTATAATCATCTTTCATAGTAGCTAATCACTTCTATGTAGTTGTTAGTTAGGGTTTAGCAAAGATCCATAAAGTTAGTCGATGTTAGTTTAAACAAAATGATTGTATTACCTATTCCACCTCCCCGCATCATGTGGGGTGTCTAACGTCGACTTACAGTGGTATCAGAGCCTCGCTAAACCATAACTAACTTGTTAGCAAAGTCGTTAGAAATTCGATCGCAAAACGAACCCGAAAAAACATCATTTTAACCTAGTTTCTGCCGATTTAAAACGGGGTCTAAAAATTTTTCAGGGAACCTTAAAAATACAAGCAGGGAATTATAAGATTACTGGAGAAATTTGGGATCGTGACTCGGCCAAACCGCCGCGGAACTACGACAGATCCAAGCGATCCGCCGCGGATCCGCCGCCGAGTTGAAGCCGAGTCAGTCCAAATTTTCCCAGTAACTCTTCTGTGTTGATGTTGTGTTTTCTGGGATGTTTTGTTTCTGCTCAGGTTTCATTTGCACAGAGAATTTTTTGGAGTAGAATCATTTGTGTTTGCTTGATCGAAATTCTAAGATGTTTGGCTAACTTGATTATATCTGTCATGTGTTTAATGTGTTCGTAAACCTC